>JAESUZ010004165.1:240000-1554248 GCA_017311185.1 Proteles cristata cristata
AATACATGAACTGAGACATATAGGGACAAGAATTGTTTAGGTGTCTTCAACATTTGCCCTAACTCTGTCACAGGCAGTAAACAAAATGATAAAGTGTTAACCATGAGCAACAGAATTAAATTGAATTCTAATTCACTCTAAGAATAACTGGGTTGCCTTTGTCTATGCAGCCACAATTGTCATGCATTCACTCTGGACTCTAAGGAAACCGAATAAAGTATAAAACCTTATTTAAACATACATTTGGAGAAATTTATGGTGTCTCAAAATATTTAATAACAATATAAATGTATTTTAAAATAATTTAATACAAAGTATAACAATACCAGGATAGGAATCATGTACAGAATTTTGTAAAATATTTCATGTGTAAGAATAAAAAGGAGATAAAACTGAAGGAAAGTCAGAAAAAAGGAGAAAAATATTACAAAAATCTAAAAAAAATGGAGAAAGAGAGAGATCTAGTCAAATGCCAAGTTTTACTAGTATTCCCTTTACTGAGCATGCCCTCCTTTCTTGGTTAAACTAGCTCCTTCTTTTTCCCTTCAAGTTTCATTTGTTGGGCAATCTCCTGCAAGAGGCCTTCTCTACCCATTTCAATATGATGTGCATCTCTCACATCTCTGCTGTCACATTACCCATGGTAATTGCTAACATATAGACTTTGATAATAGTATCCATCATGTTACTAAATTTAGGCTAATTTTAGTATGATGTTTTTTAGAGTTCCTAGAGATAAAACAACCTCATCTGTACATAACATACTTATCTCTCCTCTTGATTTATTTATTGCTCTTGATTTTATTTTCTGACTTGCATTATTGACTAGACCAAAATTTCCAAATTATACTCAATAATAATCATGAAGAAGAAATAATTTTTCTTGAATATAAAGTTTAAAAATTTTGATTTAAAATATTTCATTAAAGAATCATTCTGTAAAACAACTGAATTCAGTTTTAAAACTTGAGATGAGACATTTAAGTTACTAGTTTTGGCATATATTTAATCAATACTATCATTTTTTAAATTTAGTAACCAACATATTCACTACGTCACCTAAACTTGCATTCTTAGATCAAATCCTTTTTAGTAATGTTGGATCATATTTAATTGTAGCAGTTAAATATTTCTGTTTAAATTTTTTGTTATGTACACATGTGAAATTGGTGTAGAGTCTATTTTAAACTAATTATCATCAAACTTGAGATTAAGATAATAGTAACTTTTTATGATGAATTTGCTAATCCCACATTATTTTTGAGATCTATAGCATATAATATAACTTGATAACTATATTTCTCTTCAAGTTTTAAACATTTCACCAATCAACATGTAAAGACATTGTGGCTTTTAACATATCATTTTCCTACTTTAACATTTTTGTCTGGGTTATTGTCTACTAATTTTTATAAATCTATTATATCAATTTGGCTTTGGATTTTTTTAATAAATACTCAACCACAATGGATGCCATTTGATTGTAGAATTTATCATCAATTTTATATCTTTTGAATTTTGTATGACTACTATTCTCAATTTTTCTCAGAACCAGTTCTCAAGATTTACCAATTCCTATATTTTATGATGTTTTATAAATCCTATGAAGTTTGTAATAATGAGGGGTTTTTTTTGGCAATGTTCACAAATTTCTTAAGCAGAAAATTCAACCAAAATTAATCATTCTGCACTTTTGGGTGTCAACTTACACTGAGAGACAGTATAGCCTGGCAATTAGCCATATAGATTCTAGAACCAAGTTTTCTAGGCATGAATCTTAGCTCTACCACTCACCAACTATATAATGCAGAGGAAATTATTATATTTTCTGTGTTTTGGTTATCTCATCTGCAAAACTGGAAGAATACTAGTATTTACCTTGTAGGATGGTATTGAGGATCAGATGCATTGATTCACACACAGCAGTTAGAGGATCATCTGGCAGAGAATGATTACTGGGTAAATACAAGCAATTGTACTGATTTGGGTTCTACTTAATGACATACTGATACAAGTAAATATGATGTGTAAGGGGGTTATTAATGGGACTCCCTTCTGCTCCCTGTTTCATTTGCAGGTAAGGAAAATCGGTAGGGATCACACCTGAAAGAAATAAACTCTTCTCTAGCTGTTTGTTTTAATATCTGGGTTTATGACCCATCATCATCTCTCTGAGCAGTAGACAAATGCAGTGACTCGTCAGCATTTCTCTGCATATGCATACTGAATCCCTAAAAACAAAATGAAATATCTGAAGCCAAAGTGTATATGTATAAATATCCACCCCAGTAAACAAAAATAGCATAATGCCTTATAAACCATCACCATGGGCTACAGGGAGACCAATATAAACAATCATTTGTTGAAAATAAAGCAGAGCTTTAAGGAAATATAATAGAGCCGGATGCCCTTAGAATCAGCCATAAAGTATGGAGTTTATTGGATATAACTAGATGCTTATTCCTCCTGTACCCCTGCAGTAAGGCCTTCTAAAACTAAGTAGATATAATGTAGATGCTAAGCAGGATTCCATCTTTTCTTTTTTTTTCTTTATGATCTGCAAAGGTAGTTACTTAGTGCTGTAAGTGCCTTCAGATTTTGATGATAACATGTCCTCAGACTTCATCAAGCCAGGAAAGTCTTTTCAGAAACAAGGCCAGGTGGTAACAAAAAGCTGATTCTTCTGGGATGCAGTTCTGAGGTGTACCCAGGAAAATGGCCATAAATAACTTTTAGTATTCACCTTTTAATTTTGTAGACTATCCATATTTTACTTGCAAGTGTTCCCTGTTTCATTTATTTTCCAAGTACCATTGGTACTTCAAAGATGTTTATAGTTTCATGGAACCTGTGACTTATTAAAAACAGGGGGGTGTGGGAGCAATAAACTGAATGACATGCACCCTATGGACTAACAGATATTTGCAAATTGACTGAAAATACTCATCAGTGCCATGACTTTCCCTGAGAAGACACTGAAAATGAACACAGAAATATGTAACCAGAAGAGATATTTTCAAAAGTGTATTCACAAAAATGCATAAAAAATGAAATAATAATTTATATTGGCATTTTATCAACAATGTAACTTTAAAAGTAATCAATAAAAAGAAGGCATTTTAGAAGTGTTTGTCTCTGACAATTGTTCATGGAGAGAGAATCTGCTGACCAAAGTTCTGTGCAATTAATCTGCCAGTCCTCAGTGGAACGTGAAATTTGTGATGTGCAGAAAGTGTCAGACTCAACTAATTATACTGCTTACCTTATGAATAAACTATTACTATGGATTTTTTGCTATTCTGTACTATTTTTCCAGCATTTTCAAAGCTATAGGCACTGCTTTATCTCTTGTCTTCTGTAAAATACAAACTCACTCTAAGGAAAATGTTACAAATGGTTGCAATTCTCCCATAAATGGCTTTATCTTAGATAGAAGAGTTCCTGGGACCGATCCAGTCATCTCTCCAGGCTTTTCTCCCTCCCTGCTCCTGACTCTTGTGCAAGTAGGAGACTTAGTAAATAACTTAGCTCTTTGGTGACAGAGAGATACCTTCAATCTCCAGGTTAGTAGACCTAAAGGCTGTGATGAGTTTGTTAATTACTTCAAAAATAGCTGTTAAAATGTAGAGTCATAAAATGTCATGGGTTTTTATACTGGATACTGAGCTGATAAAGAGAAACCAAAATTTCAAAGCATGTGCCTGAAATACATTTATTTAGTAGCAAATTTTCTTACTATCCAAAGAGAAAGGTTTCCATCCTTATCAATGAACTTGACAGAGGGTTGTTAGCTACTTGCAAGCTTTGTATTATATCCAATGTATCATATTACCTTCTAAATAAAAATAAGATGTAGTTTCAGTCTTCAAGGGGGCTTTTGTCAATTGGAACAGAAAATAAATCAAGAAAAATTATTATAGTTTAAAATCTAAATAGATAGCAGATATTATCGTTATCTACGATGCTTCTTGAAATTTCTAGATCACTCAGGCATAGGCAATTATTTCACCCACAAAAACATACATATGTTTCTTTGATCCAGTGATCAAGCTTACTTCAAAACTGCTCGCTTTTAACTTCTATCTTTCCCAAATTAAAAAATAATACATTAACAGTAGTTATAAATTTCATAAACAAAGGTCTTCCTATCCCCTAGTTACAGGCGTTCTGTGTATATTTTTCACTTACTCCTTGGGAAAAAAAATATTTCACAAACTTTATAAATGTGATGTAGAGTATTAAGGTTCTTGGTCTGGAAACCAAATAAGCAGTGGGGCTGGGTCCTTGGTATGATTCAACAACAGGTGCTCTAAGCAGAACACCATATTACTTCAAGTGAAACATTATAGCTAATGATGGATACTTCTCAGCATAAACTTCTTTTTCTCTAAATGTTCTGGTTTCTCAAATGCAAAAAGACTAGAGGTTTCTAAGGTGTCAACAGTCATGGCTTCAGAAAGAAGACATGTTACACTATTTTTCTTTATCTCCTCTTCAATGGTTCAAATTCTTATATCACATTTCCGTACACTCCATGTGTATATTCCCTCAGGTATAATATGCATTATGTTTTTAAGAAACGTTTTTTTTTTTTTTTAAATCTTGATGGTTGATATTACAGAAAATGTAAGGGTGCACATGGAAAGAAATTGGCCCCATGTAATCAAGTCAAAAATAATACCACAATCCACATAATGGTTTTTAGTCTTCCTTGCTAGTTGTTATTGTTCGTTGCTTTCATGATGTATTTTGGAAATTTGTATTAAAGCAGAACTCAGTCTTATTTAAAAAAGTGATGTGAAGCATCATCTTTAAGCTGTTTTACAAAAACTTGAAAATATTCCTTGGTACACATTTCCAAATTTTCCAAAGTTCCAGAAGAAAAAGCTGCTTGTTCCTTATACCCACAAGAGTGACTACTTGAACACATAATATACGATAGGAATGATTGCTTTTAAAATTAATCAGGAAAATTAGGCAATTTGTAATTGCGATTAATAATTGCGATGCTATACTGCTGAAGGAACGATGTAGAAGAATCCTACACATATGTTGTAATTGACATATAGTATAGATTCCAAAAGAGAATGGCATCACAAAATAGCTTTACAAGCCTTGATGATAAAGGGCTTGGGAAAAAGTCACAAAGATTTTAAAGCATCTTCTTCTCAGAAGCCTCTTGTATTATGTAAAAGTGAGCATCCTGCTTGTCAGAAGAAAATAATATATATCTAACAGCTGAAAGAGTTCTATAAGATTTGGCTCTTGTATTCATGAATCTCATTAACTATTCAAATTGTTAATCCTGGATACAGAAATTCAATCTCCCCCCTACCCTCTATTTCTCCTTTATTCTTCTGATATTGGTCCATGTTAGTCATATAGTCAGACACTGAAGCTGGAAGCTAGAAAATCACCCTGGATATCTGACTTTCCATCTTCCCCCAGAAATGGTCCAGAACTTCTCAACCTTCCTTCCCTGTCGCACCTCAGACATACCTGCTGAACGGTGTGCTAGAACTCCCATGGACAGCTCCAATTTTTTAAGGCCGTAAATAGGAAATAAAGATGGTTGCACATTACGTATAATGTACAAATTTTACTTGCTTCTTAACCAGTTTCTCTCCAACAATTTCCCCAAACACAAACACGCACACACACACACACACACACACACACACACACACGCACGCACACACACACACATACTTGATGGTCTCAAGTGCTGTCATTTCTCCCTTCTTGTCATTTATGCTATTCGCTCCATCCTCTTAATCCTCACTATTGCTTCTTCTGGGGCCTTCATCTCTCCAGAACATAACAATTCTTACTAGAATATCTCCTCTGCTTACAGGCTTCCCTCCCTCCAGTCTCCTCTTTCCTCCACTTCTCTTTTTATTATTCAAATCCAATCAGTCACGCTCTTGCTCATAAGCTTTATTGACTCTCCAGTGATTTTTTTTCCACTAGACTCCTCATGATTTCACACAATTTATTTAAGTGCTTAAAAAATATAAATTTAATAAAATATTTGCACTAGAGAAATATCCCTTATGCTGTTTCCCTTGTCCTATGAAAAATGACGTATTTTCTATCAATCCATATATGAACTGTCATAGATACCTATTCAACCGTGTATAATGCATGTTATCCATGAGTTATTATTCCTTAGATATTATAAAAGAATCCTCAGGTAAATGATATGATTCTCTAAAGAGATGAAAGTATTATAAGTAAGTCATAAGTATTATGTTTATTAAATGTTTATTAAAAGATTCAGCAATAGAATGCGGAAAAACAGGGGTCAGAATCAGGGTCAGCATACTGACAGGTGAAGTATTTAAAGCTAATATTTTATGTATTTATACATTTTAAATAATCATAGTGATTTCTATTGCTTTGGTAATGTTCTGATTGACTGAAACCTCTTTAAATTTTTTAAAAAATATTTAATGTTTATTTATTTTTGAGAGAGAGACAGAGACAGAGCACAAGCAGGGAAGGGACAGAGAAAGACAGAGGGAAACAGAATCCAAATCAGGTTCCAGGCTCTGAGCTGTCAGCACAGGGCTCAATGTGGAATTTGAACTTACAAACTGCGAGATCATGACCTGAGCCAAGTTGGATGCTTAACTGACTGAGACACCCAGGCACCCCTGAAACCTTTTTAAAGACAAGAACCATGTCCTATTCCTCTTTAGAAAGTAACATTGCATAATAACAAGTGTATTTGCAACCAGGTAATTTTGAATATAAAGCCAGCTATTTATTAGATGTCAGAGATCCTGCAAGTGACTTAATAACTTGAAACCACCTCTCCTTCTTAGATTGGAGATGTTAATAACTGGAAGATGTATGTGAAGGTTAAAAATAAAATCAGGTATGTCAAGTTTCTAGTGCAGGGACTACCCATGATAAAAAATCAATAAATGGTATTATTCTGTTTTGTTTTGTTTCAGCAATTATTTTTTAAGTAATCATCTGTTTCAATTTTACTCAATGACATTTTATTGCTAATTAAAATATTTATAATATGCACCTTCTCAAAGTACCTAAGAGAGGAAGAAAAGAGTTGATACAACTTTGGAAAGGCTAAAAGTGAAAAAAGGAGTCAAGATAATTAAGCATAATTGCCTGTGTACAAAAATGGAAAAGTTCTAGGCAAAGCCTGTCAAAATAGTACTAGCTAAACAGATTTTCTCCCACATCCTTTGGATCTTAAGAGTAAATCTCATCTGAGTCTTTCCTCTTCAGTTCAGCCCAAGAGTACAGATTTAAGCATGATTGCTGTCTTAGTTTGTAATATCTGTTTTATCTTAACCTCTCGCCTCTGAGAATTCTTGATAATATTTGCACAGAAGTTCTTTAATCAAATTTGAGAAGAATTGCTCTCAAAAGCTCACTTTCAAAAGCAACCATCATATTTTAAAAATAATGGTTCTTTCTTAAACCAGTAGCACATGTGAAATCAAGTATTTTAAGCCAGAATTGCATGATTCCACCACAGCATAATGAAAGACATTTATATTTTAAAGTGACATAAGTTTCAAAACAAATTGAAAAATAATATTGATAAAACACTGGTGATAAAACAGAATTTTTCAAACTTAGAAGACAAGTTTTGAGGCGAAGAATGTATCCAAAACTATTTCACTCAAATACATCGACATTCAAATATAGTCAATAAATGGGCATTTCAAACTGGGAAAATACAGAAAGTATAGGAAAATAAAGTGACAAAACAAATGGGGGCAAAAAGAAACAAAAAAAGTATAAGGAAACAAGTATTTAATAGTTGATTCTAAACAAACAAAATATGTGTAAAGAAGCTCCAATAGCAGGACTAGAACAAATTTTCAAGTCAAAAATGACTGAAGTAATGTGTATAACGCCCCAAGATAAAACCTACCAAGACATTCAAGATTGTTGAAAGAAATATTTAGTAATAAAAGAACAACACTAAACAATGAGAATTTAAAATTCAAACATGGTGGGGCGCCTGGGTGACTCAGTCAGTTAAATGTTCCACTTCGGCTCAGGTCATAATCTCCCAATTCATGGGTTCGAGCCCCATGTCGGGCTTTGTGCTGACAGCTAGGAGCCTGGATCCTGCTTCAGATTCTGTGTCTCCCTCTCTCTTTGCTCCTCCCCTGCTCACACTCTTTCTCTGTCTCTCAAAAATGAATAAAAGTTAAAAAATATTAAATAAACAAATAAATAAAATTCAACATGGAGAAGTATTGGTTAGAAAATTGGTAGAGCTATGTATTTCTGAGAAAGTCTCAATTAGAGGAAATGCAAAGTCTCTTACATGTATTGAATAATTGACTTTATCTTTAAAATCAAATTTACCTGGTTGTGGGGCACCTGGGTGGCTCAGTCAGTTAAGTGTCTTACTCTTGATTTCAGCTCAGGTCATGATCTCACAGTTGTGAGATTGAACCCAGTGTAGAGCCCCACATCAAGCCTCAAGTTGGGCTCTCTGCTGGGTATGGAATCTGCTTGAGATTCTCTCAATTCCTCTCCCTCTGCCTCCTGTCACCCCCCACTCCCACCTGTTTGAACTCTCCTGTTTTTTCTTCTCTCTCACACACACAAAAAAAGAAAAAAATATACACCTGGTCGCAAGTGCTATGCACTTTTCATTATGCAATGTTACTTTCCAAAAAGAAATAGGACATGGTTCTTGTCTTTAAAGAAGTTTTAGTCAATTCGAACATTTACAAAGCAATAAAAATAATTATAATAATTAAAAATTTATAAACACATAAAACATTAGCAGAGATGAACCCGTTAGAAATTAGCAAATATTACCCATTAGAAAAGTCCTACATTGGGCTGAGAAGTTCTAGATCTATTAATCCTACTGTCTGCACTCATTGGCTGGAAGCAGCTTGGGGAGATCATGGCTTTGGTGTAGTAGACATTAAAGGTAATCACAGTGGTACTGCAGATAGATGACACCCATTAACTATCTTACTTGCAGAGTATCTGAGAAGTGCACTCCCAAGGCTTCTGTACTAATGAAAGGAAAGAACTCAATTCTGAGCACAAACTTGGGTTGAGGATTCCCAGAAGAATTAGAAACTTCTCATGGACTCCAAGACACACATGTGATTTTCAAGAACCTTAGAAACATTAAAATACATTTTGTGTCCATCAGAGTTCTCTCACAGAAATGTATATATTAGAATAATTACACAGTAGAATTTTTTTTCTTTTGCCCCATCCTTCTTCTTTGAACCCAAAAGTCCTCAGTTCTGATCTTAAGAACTTTTATTGAGTCAGGCTCATCCAAAATATCTAAGACAACCTCATTTGCTTAAAATCTACTGATTATAGATGTTAAGCACATTTGCAAAATACCTTTACAGCAACAGAGTAGAATCTGATCTAACAATTGGAGACTAGCCAAGCTGACAAATGAAACTCACCATGATACTTTCTCTTAAGGGAGAAAATTCTGATGCAGAAAGATAATCACATAGGAAACAAACTTAATTGAGAAGAACAGACACACTGGAGGTAAAGAGTGGAAAAGTACACACTGGTTGGGAGAAGAGATAGATCCCAGGAGAGTCTGTAAATATCAAATATATCTTAGAATGGGAGCACTATCTAGAGCTGGAGTAAGGGGCTGTAGGTGGAAAATATTACTAAACCAGAAGAGCCCTGAGAAACAAATAGTTGGTCACAGATGTGGGGGTAGGGAGAAACTTGAGCCATGAGCCCAGGAAAAGTTACTTCAGAAATCTCCTTTCTTGGAAGTTCATAAAGGCTATTTATTTGTTTGTTTGTTTGTTTGTTTGTTTGTTTATGAATAAGAGAGAAATAGAGAGTAAACATGAGCTGGGGAGGGGCAGAGAGAGTGGGATTGAGAGAATCCCAAGCAGGCTCCACACCCAGCGTGGAGCCCTTATGCCAAGCTCAGTCTCAGAAATGTGAGATCATGACCTAAGCCAAAATCAAGAGTCAGAAGCTTAACCTATGAAACCACCCAGGTGCTGCAAGGCTGTGTAATTTAAAACCAGGCTCTTAAAGGCAAAATATTTAAACCTTTACAAATACTTTTTAAACTATGAGTATATTTATATTCTGAGCAGCAATAAGAATAAGCCATGTTCACAAAGCAAATAAAAAATGGACCAGAATTTTAAAATATAATTAAAGGTTTTAAAAAGTTGAAAGAAAAGCAAATCAAAATATTTAAATATCAAAATATTATAAATAATTTAAAAAACTCTAAAAAAAGAAAAATAGTAAGACTTTCCACACTTGAAATAGCTGTATGGAAGAGGTATCATTTGAGCTGGATCTTTACAATAGCTGAGATTTAAATAGCCAAAATAAAGGGAAATAATCCACATGAGCAGAGAAGACAGTCAGGAAACAGGGAAACTCCTGGCTTAATATAATGGAACACTCACTTGATTTTGCTCCTTCCAAAACCCCCCAAAAGTGAGGTAAAAGGATTTCTTTGGTTAAGTCCGACTTCGGCTCAGGTCATGATCTCACAAGTCATGGGTTTGAGCCCCACATCAGGCTCTGCACTGACAGCTTGGAGCCTGGAGCCTGCTTTGGATTCTGTGTCTCCCTCTCTCTCACTCTCTCCCTTCCCCTGCTCACACTCTGTGTTTCTCTCTCTCTCTCTTGAAAATAAATAAACATTAAAAACTTTTTAAAAATAAATAATAAATAAAATCAATGAACTATACTTTCATGTTAAGTAATTAGATAAATAAAATCAAACTAAATGCAAAGTAATCAGGAGAATAAAAATAAGAATAGATACCACACAGCTAACAACACTTTACCAACTTCCTGTAAGCAGAAATATTTTCAAATAAAACAATAGCAAAGGGTCCTACATATTCAAACTACTAGAATTCTTAGACATCCTTAGCAAAAGGACATGAAATTTTTATCTTGCAATTTTCCTCCTAAGCTGTATGAGAGGAGAAAGGATGGGTCAGAAATATGAAAAATAAATAATAAACCAAAAGTTTTGTCTGTTAGGGGCTCCTGGGTGGCTTAGTCGGTTAAGTGTCCGACTTTCACTTAGGTCATGATCTCGCGGTTCGTGGGTTCGAGCCCCGCGTCGGGCTCTGTGCTGACTGCCAGCTCAGAGCTGGAGACTGTTTCAGTCTGTGACTCCCTCTCTCTCTGACCCTCCCCTGCTCACGCTGTCTCTCTCTCTCCTAGAGATAAATAAAACATTAAAAAAAAAAAAGTTTTGTCTGTTAATTTCTCTCGAGTGTTATAAGGGATTTACTGAAAATGTGAATTGCTCGCCTGAATTCAAACTCCAGCTCTCCAAAGCCAGGGACCAATTGTTTGCCCATTGTTCTTGAAAACAGCTAAGAGCAGAAAAATAGCTTAACTGTTTACAACTAGAATATTGTTCCGAAGGTATTAAATATAACATCACAGTAACTGCTCTTGTTCTGAGTGTAATTTCATTTTTTTAAAAATTTTTTAACATTTATTTATTTTTGAGAGAGTATGCGTGAGGTGGAGGAGGGGCAGAGAGAAAGAGGGAGAAAGAAGATACGAAGCAGGCTTTGCCCTCACAGCAGAGAGCCAGATGCTAGGCTAGAACTAATGAATGGTAAGATCATGACCTAAGCCATAGTCAGACACTTGTAATTTTATTTTTAAAAAACTCTACAGGGTATCCAATGTATAAACTAAATTTTGACACTACAGAGGTAATCATGGACACAAATATATATATGTATATATATTGTATTTTTTTTAAATTTAAATTCTAGTTAGTTAACGTACAGTGTTTTATTCTTTTCAGGTATACAATATAAGGATTCAACAATTCCACACAACACCTGGTGCTCATCACAAATGCACTCCTTAATCCCCATTGCCTATTTAATACCCCACCCACCTCCCCTCTGATAACCATCAGTTTGTTCTTTATAGTTGAGTATGTTTCTTGGTTTGGCTCTTTCTCTCTCTTTTACCCCTACAAAAGATATATTTAAGAGCCATATTTAACTGAGAGATTTAAAATGGAGCTCAGATGATTGTTTTACCCACCCTGCATACAATATAATTTATAATTATAGTTTACAGTATGGTGAGTGAACTAAAATAAGTTTTGGATTGCCTCATTATAAAGATATGCTGATTTTTTGAGATATTTATCAGCAGAAGCATAAAAATATTTGTCAATGCTAAGTATTATCTTCGTAAACCAGGGGATATTCCTTTTTATATTGGCAGCTCTTAGGATTTCCTGTTGTAATAAAAAATCAGCCTCTATATAGTCTCAGACTCTTAGTCAAAAAATATACATTGATGTCCTTAAGAATTCTTGAATCTACATATTTTAATGGGTATTAAAGGTTCATAAATTTATTCCACCAAACAGTACTTATTATTCTAAAATATGGCTTTCTTGGTTCTCTTTCTCATTCCCTTTTTCCCTTTATTAAGAAATTTTAAATTTAAACCTTTATTGCTGTTAATCTAGATAATATACATCTGAGCTATATATATATTGCAGCCTTATGAATTTTAGCCCCAAATCTTCATTGATTCATTCTTGTATTTATACAACAATGTTTATTGAGGGCCATTTATGTGTCCAGCTCTGTTTTAAGTAGGGTACAGCAATAAATAAAACAGACAAAATTGCAAAACATTACATATTATATGATTCTATTTATATAAAATGTCCTGAAAAGGCAAATCTATGGACCCAGAGAACAGATTAATGTTTGCCTGGGACTGGAGGTGGGAGCCAGGGTTCGCAGCAGAGAATACAAGGGATTGTATTTGGGAGAAAAATGTGTTCGAAACCTGAATTGTGGTGAGGTATGCACAACTTTGTAAATTTACTAAACACAAATGAATTTTACACATAAATGGATATGCAAATGGTACATCAATAACGTGTTTAGGAAAATAAGTTAATAAAAAAAAACAGACAAATATCTCTGCCTTTCTAGTGAGGAGATGAGTGTGAATAGGAACCAAGTATATAATATAAAGTAAGTTCCTCAAAGAAGAAGAATAAAACAGGGTCAAAGTATGGATGGTGATGGGGAGTAGGGATAGGTGGCTATTTTAGATGGGTTCATCAAAATGAGCACAGGAGCCAGCTGTGCTAATATCTAGAGGTTCCAGGAAAGAGAAGAAGAAGAATGAAGGGCATAGCTAAAATCAGCTTAGTTGAGTTTGAGGCAGTGTGGCTGGGAAGGGGTAAATAATGGGGAGAAGAGCAGGAAGTGAAGTCAGAGTTAATACCCAGGGGTCCTTTCGTAGACTATTTTTGGATTTTAGAATGTCTTAGGAGTGTCATTTTGGGATATCTTTGGTCAGTCCATTGGACACCTTCCTATGGCTCTTTATAAATTCTATAGTACATGGTCATAAACATTTTGATAATATATTTTTAGAGAAGTAATAGGAATAAAAAATTAATTTCCTTTCACATCTGACATCAACTTTTAAAATGCTTTATTTTATTTTAACTTTCTTTACCATGACATCTGACATTTTTGACTAAATTCAAGTTGATTTTATATTGACCATATTGAATTGGCCAAGAAACTTGGCCTGTTCCTTGCAAGTAGTTTTTATGCTATTAACAGATTTATAGATTTGATTTGCAATAATGTATGATGCTTTTTACCTTTTCATAATATAGTGTCTTTAGTTCCTTTCTATACTTTTCTTAAAAAGGTACCCAAAATAGAATAAATTGTGCTCACTGTAGTCTTACCGATAATTCAAAAGTTTTTAGCATGTGTTGATCCCAAAAGAGTGTTTTGTTTTGTTTTGTTTTGATTTTATTTTATTTTATTTCTAGGAGAGAGAGAGACAGCGTGAGCAGGGGAGGGTCAGAGAGAGGGAGTCACAGACTGAAACAGGCTCCAGGTTCTGAGCTGGCAGTCAGCACAGAGCCCGACGCGGGGCTCGAACCCACGAACCACGAGATCATGACCCAAGCGAAAGTCGGACGCTTAACCGACTAAGCTACCCAGGCGCCCCAAGAGTGTTTTGTTTTTTGTGTAGAATTAAACAATTGTGTTCATCATTGCTACAATCCTAGTTTTCCCACTAAATCAATGTACATATTTAAAATATATCTCTTGACATCTCTTCCTCCAACTGAACATTTAACAAGAGTCTATTTTGTTGTAACATTTTATTCCTACTTGAAGACATTTGAGTAAGAACCCTAATTTGAGAATTCAATCATGTTCATTTACTGAATTATATAACTCTTGGAAACTACTAGTCATGATAAAGGATTCAAATGTCTCATAATTCACTTACTAATCTTATTGAGATTGTCTTCCAGATAACTAATTGAAGTGCCCATTAAGGACTTACACTAATCTATATAAGATTTTATCTCATCACACAGTAAAAAGAGCAGTGGATTTTTTTCTTCAATTTTACATACCATAAAACCTATTCAAATAATCACCCAAGATCATTAGAAATCTTCCACTTTGCCTTGGGAATATCTAAGTGGGAACCACAAAGGAAATCCAAGAGAAATAGGCAGAGTATATAATCATTGGGCTTAGGTGTTTATGATATGCTCTGTTTAAGAACTAATTCCGAAGTGTCCTGCAGACAGGACACAAAGATTTCAGGCAATGTCTTAAGAGGAAAAGATCATTTGCAGAAGAAAGAGACAGATCTGTGATGAACGCAGAGTTAAAGGGGAAGTACTTTTCCATACCACGGTCATGAGGAAGCAAAAGGTTATGGTATCTTGACATTGATAAGCCAGGGCTGCACATGATAGGAATGTTATGGTGGTGGGCAGTCACTAGGAACAGTCTAAAAATAAAATTCTCCAGACGAAAGCAAAACAATGGGAAACTACAAGAGAGAGATACATTCATGAAGGAATGAGACGGGGAGAGATTTTATTATCTTTAATAACTTACACATGAAATTAAAAACCAAAAATTACAAAAGGGAACTGTAAACTATACTATTTGAATGTGCAAGAAACCATAGTTGTATAGTCATTATTATGAAAACCTTATCTATTGATTTTTTACTTTTAGAATTAATATATAGTCAAAGTTTGAAAACTTAAATATAAATTATTACCCATGATATTAAAAATATAGAGATATGCACAAAATAAAGAAGTTGAGAATAATACAAAATCAATCAAGCAAGCAAGCAATCAATAAAAATGAAAGGATATAAAAGCTCACTGCATATTCCCAAAATAAGAGGAGTCAAGAGATGGTATTTGAGGAGATGGTACAGTACACTCTAACAACATGTATTATTCCGAGTGGGAGAAGTAACCAGCAGAGGAATTAAAATAATAATACAATGAATCATTAGAAGGGGAGACACAAGGGTATATGATCTACCACATAAAAATCAGTAGACAAACTCTCAAGTTACCAAATCAAGTAAGACCAATATCAGCATATATCAGTCAGAGATATGCCAGTGGAAAAAATAAGAGGAGTTAGGAGGATAGAAACCATTTGTTGAGAGTAGTATGGTATGGTGCAAGGGAAGGGACTACAAATTTTCATTATAAACCTTCTGTGACCCTCTGATAAAATTGAAAAAGAAATGTGTTTTAAAAAATCTGTCTCTGCCAAAAATCTATTTACAATATAAGATGGACACTTAACGATTCTTGAAACACATATTACTAAATTATTTGAAATATTAAAAAAGAAGTATTTTCAGGGAGCCTGGGTGACTCAGTCAATTAAGTGGCTAAGCGTCCAACTTTGGTTCATGTCATGGTCTCACAGTTCCTGGGTTCCAGCTCCACATCGAGCTCTGTGCTGACAGCTTAGTGCCTGGAGCCTGCTTCAGAAAATGTGTCTCCCTCTCTCTCTGTCCCTACCCTGCTTGCCATCTGTCTCTCTGTCTCTCAAAAACAAACATTTAAACAAGTTAAAAAAATATATTTTCTCAACTAATTTACAAAATGACGATTTCTCAGAAAGAGATAAAATGAAAAGTTTCTGGGAAATATCAAGGAAAGCACTGAGCTTCCTGTCTTGGGTCTATAAAATGGCAGAGAAGACCATCACAATCAGAGGCCACACAAAAAGCTCCAGTGAAGAAGAAAAAAATCAATTACTCTGGGAGTGAATATTACAAGGCAATTTTAAAGGTTTAGATAGCATGTCTTTAAGAAATGAGAATATGAACATGGAAATTAACAGCACGCACAAGTTGTATTCTATTATTGTGTAAGTATGCTGTATGCACCATTCTGAAGAAGAAGAAGCATCATTTTGAAGTAAGAAAAAGTGAGGGACCTCATCCCAAGAATGGGATCTAGGGGAAGTCTCCAGCACCTTAGTTAGACAAAACAAACTTTAACACAAAGATATCTTGGGAATCTCTGGGAAGACTTGCATTGGATGGTGAAAGGTTCTAGTCACTATGTATGTACCACCTAGGATTGTTAAAAACAATTTCTCTATTATTTATAAACACATGATATTTCCAGCTTCATATTCCTAATGATGCATAGTTGTAAACTGAATCTGGTATGTTCTGGCATAATTGTACTATATTATATTCTTCAAAATAATGCTTTTATATAGGTAACATAGTGTTACTAGCTTTGACCTTAAATGAATCTAAATTCAGTGATATGGTGACTTTATGTCAGATGGTTAGTATTTTGCCTTTGAGAAGGGAATGTGATCATTTTTGGAGTATGTAATAGGAGACAGTAAATTATGGGAGTGTGCTGCAATACCGTGACCTTTTCAGTATTCAGTAGTTTGAATGCTGGTCTTTCTATCCCACTTGATTAAAGCTCCACTAATCATCAAGAAAGTTAATGCAAGATAAAACATTTTTTTAAATGGCACAGCATTAATCCTTTCATATGGCAGAAGTTGGAATGGGAACTGTTAGACATTTGTAACAAATTTCAATGTCTCTGCTGTAGTTGCAAATCTTTAGACAGCAGCCATTGACTTTGGATGATGAAATTGTGACCTGGTAAAACCTTGATCCAGCACTTTTTAGAGTTATGGTATATTACAGATGTGCCTGCCATACATAGAAAGTAGACATGACCTTGGAAAATGATATGAATGTCTCTCTCTCTCACAAAACATCACACATAAACTGTATCTCCTGAGAATCCTATCTTTAACAATATCCAATGACACCAATTTTATATCTTCAGTAACCACTGCAAATCATAAGCCTCAATGAAAGAGAGTTCTTATATACATTCAGTGAAGAAACTTACAAGTGGTGTAAATCTTTGTTATGCTGATAGGTAGTTTTTGCTGGTTCTTCAACAGGCATTTATTAAGTGATGAACAGCTAAAGAAGAACAAAAATCTAATATTGTAAATATATTAAATTCTTACATATAGTAAATTGTTTAGTATTGTAGAAATTATTTTAGTGACCAATTTTATCCAAATTATTCAGGGTTAAAATTGGTTAATTTATATTTCAACACACTGGAAAAACACAGTGAATTGTAAATAGGTATTCCCTCTTTATTTCAGAGCATACCTTTAAGTATAAGTTTTATTTTAATCACCAAGTTTTATTTTAATCTGTAAGATTTGGGATTTTGTTGCAGGATACAGTTATATTTATTGCTCATAGAAAACACAGAGCAAAAAAAAGAAAAGAAAGAAAGAAAAAGAAGAAAACACAGAGCAGGCACTCAATAAATGTACAGATAGTAGTAAGTTCCAAAATGAATGAGAACACAAGGATAATTGCATATATTAAAATGTATTCATTCTTTTCATGATACTACCAAGTTACACGCAATTGCTTTTAGCTGTCTTATAGACTTAGACTATTGTTTACTGACATAAAAGGTTATGTGGATATATACTCATTAACAATTACTCACAGAAAAGTAGTTCATTAGTTAGTTGGTTAATGAGAGAATGTCAATTACTTGTATTTTCACTGAATGACCAGGGTTTGAAATGAATTGAATATAAACCAGACATCTCAGATAAAACGGTGTTGTTTTTCCCTAATTTAATCCAGACATAACTTCTTAGTCCTTTCTTAAAGTTGGTAGTCATAACATTCTTCTCACGTGTGTGTGATTTTACCCTTTCAAAGTAGCAGTATTTTTATCATTGTCTCTTAAAGCATTCCTTGTGCAAAAAAAAGAGAGAATATTTTCATTCTGTTTGCACTCACTCAAATCAGAGTTAATAGTAGAATATCTGACTTTAGCACATATTTTTTCCCTGACCTCTGTTGATTCCTAAATCATAAATCTAAGGCTATCCAAGTAAAATAAGTTTCCATATTGTTGAAAACTAAGTTTTTGTATATGTGATATTTTTCTGCATGCCTATTGACAGATAACATAATTTTTCATGTTTTGTAAGAGTATTTTGAATCTGGTAGGTGAAAATCAGTGTTTATTTAATGAATGAATGTTTTATGTATCCAGAATATAGCATATTTCATTATCCATTTTTTTATTCAAAAAATACTTACGACGTGTCTAGTATGTATCTAGTAATAGGTGCCAAGGACACTTAGGTGAAACAGAGAAGAAAAGTGACCTGTTAGTTTACATTCCAGTTTGTAAAAGCAGAATAGAAGCATGCAAAATTAATAAATGAGACAATCTCAACTAATGAAAAATTTACGAAGGCAACAAATATACCAGAAAAAATTGGAGCTTGTACTCTACTTCTGTATTTCCATTTAACAAATTAAAAATAACTTTACTATTCTTACCCTATGGATAAAGAAAATAACTAATAGGTTAAATCAATAAGAGTTCATCAAAATTGTTTACAATTGAATTTGCTGAAACTGGCGTATCCTCAATTGGTGGTTTTGTTAAATGTCATTTGATGGTCCTCTTTGAATATTGTTTTATGTTAATAAAAAATAATTCACTTGGCAATATACACATAAAAAAAGGCAAGCTCAGGGTTTCTCTTTTACAAAAGTAGGCTAATAATTTTATATAGATCAACCAGCAGTTTAGTTCAATCATCAAGTGTCTCATAAATTTTATATACCCTTCTCTTCTATTGATAAACCAATAGTTGAAGCATGGATTAAAATATGAGCAACTTGGCCTCTTCTATATATCCATAATGTAAAACTAGCTAATTGTTACCTAAGATTATGAAGTCTGAAAAACATGAGTGTATGTATTAAATTCTAAATAAAAATGGCACAAATTTGGTAGTGAGTAGTATTCATCAATTTGAAAAGAAATAAATAGTTTATTTTAAGGGAAATTCAAAATCCTCCAACAGATTTTTTAATGTTTCAGATAGAAAGTCTTACCTAAAGTAAGATGCTAGAGAATCTGGCATCCCTTTCCCCATGGACATTCTAGCACTCTTATCAATCAAGATGGGCTAAGGCAAAATTAGGCTTTATGGCTAAAGTATTCGTGTAGAATTCACCTTAGAAAAAGCAATTTCTATCCCACTGATGCCAAATCATGCTCATTATAGCAATGAGCTCCCAAAGATCAACTATAAACCAGAGATGGGGTGGTGTTTATATTATAAATGTGGAAATAACTGAATCCACATCTGAGGCCCCCCCTCTTATTTCTTATTGAAGTCAAGATTATCTTGGGTGTTTTCCTTAGATGCATATTCATGAAAGCTGACAAAATTTAGAAGAGACTATTCCATAGCTACTGGCATTAGAAGGGAGGGATAGAGGAAGAGAGAGAGAACAGAGCTCTGTTCCTACCTTACATCTTTATGTCTCTGATCAAGATTTTCTCTGACAATATAAAAATTTCCCTAGCTGGTAACTGAGCCTAAGTGGCTGTTGTTTTAAGTTATGAAGACTGTCATTTAAAAGTTGAAAGAAATTTCTGTTTACTTAGTGTTAAAACTTAAATTTATCTTTGTGCCATTTCCCTTTGGACAGTGAAAGATAAATCACTCCTTAGAACCTTGTGAGTTAGGCAAGACCTTAATGCAGGGAAGCAACTGAAAGTAAGAATTTATGGATCAACATTTAAGTGCTATATTTAGTAATGTAAATTTACTGTTTATTGTTGTAGATTTATATTCCTGCATAGCCTTCTTTTAGACTCGTATTTTTTTCTAAGGAAAAATTTAGATTATCTTATATGGGTTACTTAGCAGAGTTGAGCTACTATACAATTAATTGTTCCTGGAGGATCTGAAATGTAGACATTTAAAACAACAGGATCTCCTGACCTGGTATGTTCTCCGCCTTCTATCATAGGTGACTTGATGAAAACCATCTGGACTAGGGATGTAGAGTATGACGTGGCTCAGGATGATGATGTAGTTGGCTCAGAGGACACTAGTTTTATTATTTCTCTTCTCTCTCTCTTTCCTCTCTCTCTTTCTTTCTGTCTCTTTCTTTTTTTGGCGCTATTATTTCTGACCAAATTTCTTAGATAATAAGAAAATGTACTACATTGAATTATTGTTCTGATAACTTTCACAAAACCATATGTATGGTGCTATGCACAGCTGTGCAATTAATGTGCTGAGAAAAAGCAGCCTGTCTGGGAACAGACAGAGGTTAGATAGAGGTTGAAATCCAGCTTGGTCCTGGTCTGGTTCCCAACAGAGGGTTTTTGTTTTTGTTTTTT
The DNA here is from genome assembly GCA_017311185.1 of Proteles cristata cristata. NCBI lineage: Eukaryota > Metazoa > Chordata > Mammalia > Carnivora > Hyaenidae > Proteles > Proteles cristata. Next base: position 260,585 of record JAESUZ010004165.1, read on the forward strand.
GGCTGGTTGGTTTTGTTTTGTTGTTTGTTTTGTTTTGTTTTGTTTTGTTTGTACACAGTAGAACTCTGTGTCTGGTCCTCTGAGGAGCACTGTTTTATATTCTCCTGAATGAAATGCCTTTTCCAAATTCAAACATGAGCTCTGGCCATAAGGCCCTGACTACAATCTCATCGATGGGAAGTGAGATTTCCCTAAAAGGACTAGATTTAGCCATTGCAAATTACCTGGGAAATTACCCAGCAAATAAAGACTCTGGAGACTGGGCTTCAGCCAAAGTGGAGGGAATTTCATTTCTAAGTATTGGAGTAATTTTTCCTCTGGATTCTGAAACATGGCAATGCATAGATCCCTCCCAGTGCCACAGAGCTGTGGTACAGGAACAAGGCAGGGATGTGGCACATGAAAGATTTCTAAAACTAGAAGTTATACAGACTTCGCAAGCTGTACTTACTTCCCCCCAGAATTCTAAACTTTTAGGAAATTCTTGTCAATTGTGATGACTAAAATTGACTGTCCTGTGGAAAATTACAGAGACTGTGTATTTCTTGCTGAAGACATAGCTGAAAGAAAAGAGTAATTTTTCATTCCTCTATCAATAGTGAGGGTACCTATACTTCTGGGAAAAGCAATAGTTGCAGAGAGATCAGGCACAGGGGTCTGGCATTGCAAGAAAGTTAAAATAAAAACTGATCTTTTAACATGAAATATTTTTTTCTTAAATACTATGAACAGATTTGGACAAGCAATTACTCTAGAAGTGACACCCTTTAAGAGTTGTAGGGAGGGGCGCTTGGATGGCTTAGTTGGTTAAGCATCTGACTCCAGTCAGGTCATGATTTTATGGTTTGTGAGTTCAAGCCCCGTGTCAGGCTCTCTGCTATCAGCACAGATCCCACTTTGGATCCTGTGTCCCTCTCTCTCTGCTCCTCCCCTACTCATACATGCTCTTTCATTCTTTCTCTCTCAAGAAAACATTAAAAAAAAGTCTTTTTAAAAAAAGAATAGTATGGAAAATGGTTCATAATAGCTATGGATAATACTTTTATTAAAATAAATTATTTAAAAACATAAGTAATAAAATAAAATAGATTGTTTATTAGCTGCAATTAGTTTTTACAATTATTTTCTCTTCTATCATGGCATTCACTTCCTCTTTCTGAATTACGGTATATATTCAAATAATACATGTCTTTTTTCTTCTATTTTGAGATGTAGCTTGAAAAGGATCACCAAGAAAATGTATAATAATCTCAAAAGAGATGTCAGAAGCTTTAGATACAAAGAAATAACTGAATTTAGAACTGATAAATAATCCAGTAGAATGCATTGGAAAAATGCTTTTTATATAAACTTTATATGTATAAAATTCATATGGAATATAAAAAAACATTTATTGTGAATAAGAGCTTGTGGTAGCTATATGGATTTTGTCAGCTTTTTATATAAATTTTTCTTCTTCTCCTCCTAGTTTTATTGATAAGTCTTTGTTCTCCTGGACACAAAAATGAGTTTAGAGCTCTATCTGATCTAATCACAATCAATCTGTCCTCCTCAGTGAGTGGTTCAGAGAAGTGTATATGCTCAAGTAGGGACACTCAGAGGCCATGTATGTTATGAATATATATGGTCATGGGGGGCAATGCTATATTTTCCAATGGTAATCCTAAACTGAAATCCTGTAAAAGCGGGTGAGCCTGGGACTTATCAGGACTTAATGTCATCACATTAAATAAGCATATCTCCAGTCTGAGAAACCTAAGACCAAGACAGTGAAAGTAGAAGAGAAAAGATGGATAAAGACATAGAAATCACGTACAAGTCTACATGAGGTCTAGGATCAAGAAAGGACCAAAGTCAGTACTTCTCTCCTACTCGTGTGGTAAGTGAATTCTGTTTGTTTGAGTTGGTTTTCTAAAACTATGAATTCTCATTAAACAAAAGAAAACTGTGACTATACTGCTTGGCTGGTGAATTGATAAATCTAAGTTTTAGACCTTGTTCCCCTGGAAATAGTTGTGTCTTTAAATCAAGCATTTATTCATTCTGCACCAATCTTATAATCTCTTAAATAAATATGATAAGATGATCTCATAATTTCTCTTCTTGTTCTAACAGTTTCCATTTTAATGGTATATTTTATGGGACTTTTATTTTTACGTAAATATAGAACTCTTAACTCTGAGAGAAGATAGTAAAGAAACCACTTGTTGTCCTTATAGCACTGTTTTTCAGGCAGAGAAATCAATGATGTAGGGTTGTCTTGTAGGAATGTTGAAAAATTGTTTATGACTGTCAAGAACATATACACCTATACAATTCACTCATTCATTCAGTAACTACTTTTTATTGAGATATTATTGACATATATCTTTGTGTAAGTTTAAGGTGTGAACTCTGTTGATTTGATACTCTTATATGTTGCAATATGATTACCAATATAGTGTAAGCGAACACCTCAATCTCATCACATAGTTATCATATTTTGTGGTGAGAACATTTCAGATCTACTCTCTTAGCAATTTCCAAGTACACGATGTTGTATTGTTAACTATGATCACAATACTGTGCATTAGATCTCTTGAACTTTTTCATCTTCTAATTGCAAGTTTGTACCCTTTGGCAAACATCTCCATACTTTTCCTACTACCATTCTACTCTGTTTTAATGAATGTGGGTCTTTTAGATTCCACAGATAGGTGATATCATACAGTATTTGTTTTTCTCTGACTTCTCAAATTCAGCATAATGCTCCCAAGGTCCACCCATGTTGTCTCAAATAGCAGGAAGTCCTTCTTTGCACATACATATATGTGTGTGTGCATATATATTCATCTATTGAAACACACACACACACACACACACACACACACACACACACACACACATTCATCTGGTTAGATTGTTTCCAAAACTTGGCTATTGTTAATAATGCTGCCATAAACATGAGGGTACAGATATATTTTCAACATCCTATTTTCATTTCCTTTGAATATATGTCCAGTACTGAAATTGTTGAATTATTTGGAAGTTGTATTTTTTGAGTAACCTCCACTATTCTCTATAGTGACTAAACAAATATACATTCCCATCAACAGTATACAAGGGCTCTTTTTTCTCCACATTGTTTTTTTCTTACCTAAGAAAATATTTCATTTTATTTTTTATTGTTTTAAATTTTAATTCCAGCATAATTAACATACAGTGTTGCCACCATTTGGTATTTCTTGTGTTTTTTATGATAACCTTTCTAACAGGTGTGAAGTAATATATCTTTGTGGCTCTTGATTTGCATCTCTCTGATGATTAATTATGTTGTACATGTACTTTGCATGTACTTTTTGGCCATTTGGATATCTTCTTCAGAAAAATATCTATTCAGATCCTTTCACTATTTTTAATAGGATACTGTTGTTGTTGTTGTTGAGTTGTATAAGTTATTTATAAATTTTGGATATTAACCTTTATCCTATATATGGTTTGTAAATATTTCCCCCTAGGTTGTCTTCTCATTTTGATGATTGTTTACTATGCAGAAACTTTTCAGTTTGATGAAATTCCACTTGTGATTGTTTTTCTTTATTGCTTGTGCCTTTAGAGTCAAATACAAAAGCTTGTTGCCAAGACCAATGTGAAGGAGCTTTCCCCTATGTTTTCTTCTAGGAGGCTTATGCTTTCAGGTCCTATGGTTAAGCCTTTAATCCATTTTGAATTGTGTGTGTGTGTGTGTGTGTGTGTGTGTGTGTGTGTGTGTGTGTGTGAGAGAGAGAGAGAGAGAGAGAGAGAGAGAGAGAGGAGGGGTTGGTGAGACAGGAGTGAGATAGGAGTCCAGTTTAAATTTTTCTTAATGTGGTTATGCAGTTTTGCCAATACCATTTATTAAAGAGACTATTCTCTCTGCACTGAGTACTCTTGACTCCTTTGTCAAATACTAGTTCCCCATATATGTAAGAATTTATTTCTGGGTTCTGTATTGTGTTCCATTGGTCTATGTGTCTATTAGTATGCCAGTACCATATTGTTTTGATTATGATAGCTTTAGTTTTTAAATTTTATTTATTTTTGAGAAAGAGAGAGAGCAAGATAGACAGAGAAAGAAAGAGTGAGAGCAAGGGAGGGGCAGAGGAATTGACTATCTGAAGCCTTGTAGTTTTCATCCTACAGATTTTCAATTCTTTAGTTAAATTTATCACTAGATATCTTATTGATTTTTTTATGCTATTGTGGATTGTTTCTTCATTTCTTTTTCTCATATGTCATCGTTAGTGTGTGGAAATGCAATTGACTCCTATATATTGAATTTATATCCTGCAACTTTCCTGATTAGTTTCAACATTTCTTGGTTGATTCTTATGCCATCGTGATGTTGACCCTCTTCAATGACTATTTTTAAAATTAATTAAAATTAATTATTTTAAAGATAAGTACTATTAATTAGATCCATTCTGGTTATGGAAATGAGGCAATGAATAAAAAAGACAAATCTTCCATGAAACTTAATTTCTAGTGAGATTTTTTTATAATTAATATTCCATTGTAATTAACATTACATTAACAAATAAGTAAATTAGACAATTTCAAATTAATAAAAAACAAATGTAAAGTTAACAAGTTATAGACTGACAGGGATAGGATACAGAACAAAGGTACCCACTTAGCTAGCTTGTTTAGATAAATTCTGCTTTAGAAGGAACATTTGACTTGAGACCTGAAAAATATAAGAAAGCAATCGTGTGATGATCTTGGAAAGACTGGAAGAAAGTCTTCAGGAGTGTGATTGAAGCAGTATGTTAACTGACTATGTGAACTGACTATGTCATAATCATTACAAAAATTAATTATTTTTTCAGATTCTTGGTTCTTTACTCTTGAATATGCTGACTGAATAAATAAATTTTTAATAAATTAAAAATAAATTTACACTTCATTTCTACCCTCCTAATTGTTTTTGGTGATTCTGCAAAGATAGTACAGAGGAAACATTTGAAGCAGAGACTTCTTTCTTGTACAACTAAGATAGATCAGTTGGGCAATTAGGAGGAAAAATGATGCCAGGATGAAGAAGCAGTTCCACCTTCATATTACCTTCATTAAATAGAAATAATTAGAATCAATCATAAATGGAAATGACTCCTTAAGTCATTCCAAAATAAATACTGCAGCCCTACAACTTCTCACATGTACCTGAACACATAAAATATTTAGAAAATTCTATCTCAGCAAATTGAGAAAACACAGTCAATCTTAACTATCTTCCTTTACTTACAAAGATTTAGAGTGCTTTTGAGAGATAGGAAAAAAGCTATAACTATCATTCTAGATCAAACCAGGACCATTAAAATGCCTATCACCCTTAAGATAAAAACAAAGATGAGCACAAACTGCTTATGTAGCTGAGAAACTATCGGTAAGCAAGTTGACAGTACATTTAGATACTTGCTATTTCAAAAGCCAAAACTTTTCCTAGAAAAAAAGTATATAAATACTTGTTTCCATTAATGGAACCAAGCACAATTATCTTAAATCCTTTTTGCCAGAATTTGAATCTTAACTGATAAAACAAACAACAATATAAATTTTATCAATAGCCTCTTGAGAAAGTATGTTAATTGGTTCACTTATTAGGATTGATATGAATAGTATTTCCATTTCATATTCCTTCCAGTTTGTGCCTAAGTCCCGTTGCATACACAGATATAACTGAAAGTACAACATGGACTGGGTCCTGATGGATCTAGTATATTTCAATAAACCAGCTAATAAAGCAGCCAATGAATGCCAAATCCAAATGAGGCAAGGGCTGCATGGTGGAGGAGAAAGCCAAATACATAAAACTGAAAGCCAATTTCTACTTCTGATACTTTCAGTAACTAATTATCAAAGAAATCCCCAGTGGAATATATATATATGTGTGTGTGTTGTGCCTGGTGAGTTTTATGATATCAAGAGCACAGAAGCTGTTCTTCTAAGGAGGGTCAACTGCTGCTATTGGCAAGAATGCAAAGTACATGCACTTGATATGAAGAGTGTGCCCTTGGAGTAATTCTAAAGCCAAAATCTATGAACCGTTTGTTCAGGGCTGTCTAAGATCTCAAACTTCAAGCCCACTCAGAGGAAATACTAAGAAGACCACTTTACAAATAAACTTCAACCTAGAAAAGTAGTTAGTATGGAAAAAAATATGAAATTCTGAAATACATTGACCTGGGTCTAGTGTCCTGAATAGGATCAGTTTCAAGTGCATGTGACCTTCAAATGGAGATCCATGATCAGGAGGCTCCAAACCTGGAGGCTAATGCTCTGCATTTGTGGTTATGAAATTCTCAATAATGTTATTTTTGCGTTTGTGTGTGTAAGTGAAGTCTGGTGCAGCAAGGAAGAAAGCATGCATTGGGGACTTACAGTCTTGGCTCACATATGTCCTATCTCCCACCTCCATCACACCCTCTCCTGGGTGGATTCTCTGCCCCTTGCCCCCACCCAGCAATTGCTGCCATCCTTCACTTATGAAAGGGGGAGGTGAGGAGTGTGTCTAAGCATCTGCCCCACATATATAGAGTGGGTGGGACTCCATACAAGTCCACTGTCATCACCCTACCCATATCCTCATGCTGGAAGGAGCATTACATCAAATGGTAAATAAAAAATGCCATGACAGCTGAGGAGACAGACTGTGGAAGAAAGGAAAAATCTTTTTTTTTTCTGATTTTTGAACAAGGGACCTTGAATTTTCATTTTCTGCTGGGCCCTCAAATTATGTAGCTGGCCCTGATCCCAGATCTACTACTTTACTAGCTGTATGATCCTTGGCAAATCACTCAATCACTCTAAGTTTGTTTCTTCCTCTGTAAACTATGGGTTATGTTTTCTGTTACACAGTAGTGCCAACTGGAAAAGCCGTTCTCTTCATAGGAAACACAGTAGCAGGAGGAAACATAATGAGTTGCCTTCGAGTTGATTCATTCATGGTTCCTTCTGGTTGTAAATCAATTTAAACATGCAGATCTATAGATCAGATCTATAGATCATTAACTGGAACTACCGATTCTGGATGTTTCACTGCCAAGATATGCTTCTCAAAGATCAGATTAGCATTTGAAAACACTTTTTGTAGACTTAATTTTATGAATTTTAGCCAGGGTCTAGAATATTCTTTAGTCCCATCATTAAACTGCATAAGAGATTAAATAAGATAATATTGCCTGGGATAGAAAATTGTTACTTTTAGCATAACAATGCCATTATTATATTTTCATAGGAAAATGTGTTTTGTGTTTTCAAACATCCAAACATACCACAATGAACTTTGATAATCTAGCTTGTTGGTATGCTGCTGATAGACTGACAGTTATATATTTGGAAGAGATTTCAGTAGTGGCTGTTAGGGATGTACAAATTAAATAGTACTTTCTTCACCCTCTAGCCCTCCTCTGCCCCATATTTCTACTTAGAAATTCACTGGCTACAGGGAGAGCTAGATCTAAGATACCACTTAGCCACATGCTATGCCTTCTCTCTTTCCCTTCAGCCATTTGTCCCTATGTACTTCTCTTTATGATCTACATAAATTCACCAGTTAAAATTTGTCTTTTTTAACTACTTAAAATTTAAATGCACCCAAGTCCATGTCAATTTCTAATTTAATGATGAAAAGGGGACTAAGCATTCATATGAAAATATTCTAGAACCTGTACAGTTTTCTGTCCTTCCTTGTTACCAAGAAATACAGTTTTTTCAATACTTAATACTCAAGAAATATTTAGCCCAGGATACAGAAAGATTATCTTCTTATGTAGGGTCAAAAGTAAGTACATATTGGAATCATGTTTCTAAAGACTCATTTCACCGTGAAGCCAGAGCTATTAGAAGCACATCTTCCCTGAAAATAGAACTTAAAATTTATAAGCATACCAGATATGTCAGACTTTATGGCACACCAGCAACAAATACATAATTTAGTATTTGGGGTGATTCTTATTGCCCTACACACATCAATTATCTTCATCCCAGCCTGTATATTAGATTGACAGCAGGTATTTAAATACGGGTTGGTACATATTTTTCCACTTTCTTATCACATGGAATATTACAGGTGTGTGGAGTACTTTGGGGAAAATTAGTAATACATCTAACTGGATGAGAATATTCTAAAGTAAATGTTTTCAAAATTACTGAAGAATATATGATTTTAACAGGAAAAGGGAATTTTTGCAGTTCTCACATGTACTGAAATCACCTCAAGCTAAAATAATCAAATTACATAGAAAAAAAATTTTTTGCAATTTTAAAGGAAACTGATAGGTAATATGTGGTTGAAAGGAAGAGACTTGAAAATTACTTAGAAGAGAGAATCTGGGGGTCTTTGAGGCTTTTACTTCAAACATATGATGTAAGAATATGTGCATGTTTCACTGATTTAAAAATAGACTCCATCTTGCAAAAAGGCCTCTCCAGTTAAATCTATGAGGTGTTGTTCCGATATGCACAGTCCATTTATGAACATTTCCTTAGTCACATATTTCTGTATTCAAAACTAACTCTAAATCTTATACTGAGAATTAAATAAATCAGATCACTCAATATCCTGATCATTAAAGCTCTAATTTTTTGGCTCTATAAACCCCTCTTGACACATTTCGTCATAGATTTGTTGAATGTCCCCCTTTTTTTCCTCCAGAGATTCTTAAATTGTGTGTGTGTGTGGTTTCTTTTTCTCTATTTAATTTTTATTTTCACCTATTAAAAATCACTTAATACTTTCTTAATTTCACCGTATTTATATTAAACTTCTTAACATGAGTTCACAGAAATAGATTTCCTTAATATATAAATGTATATGTGAAATGACATAAAATTGTATTTTGCATATATGTGTGCACACACCCAAACACTCACATTCTATTTCAACTGTTATAAAAATCAGTGAAATTCCATGTAGTGATAAAGCTTAATTCTTTCCTATGGCTGCATTTTAACTAGTTAGAAGGTATTATGTAATGATTTATATCAATACAAAATTAATGTCCTGAGACTCAGATGATCTTCTAAAATTGTCTCATAAAGTTACTTATGTTTAGAGCACTTAAAATGTATTTTACACCTTAAACAACACATATTAAATGAATCCTACTCTGAATTTGGTTAAACAATACAAACACTAACACTAGCCTGTTTTCATTGTTAAGTATAACCTATTAAATATCCGTCAATTCTGGGGTGCCTGGGTGGTTCAGCCGGTTAAGCGTCTGACTTTGGCTCAGGTTATGGTCTCACGGTTCGTGAGTTCGAGCGGTGTCAGGCCCTGTGCTGACAGGTCAGAGCCTGGAGCCTGTTTTGAATTCTGTGTCTCCCTCTCTGCTCCTCTCCTTCTAATGTTCTGTCTCTCACACACACAAAAATAAAATAAACATTAAAAATTTTTTAAAATAAAAAAACAAATATCCATCCATTGTTTGCACTGCATATTATACACTGAAAGTGGAACATGTGAATTCTATTTTCTGTAACTTTACAAAACAAAACGTGTGTGTGTGTGTGTATTTTTCATTATTAACGCATTTTAGAAGGATAAATCACACAAGTCATTGTAGTGACAATGCAAGAATTGGTCATCACAAAAAGCTCAAGTTAAAAATAAGATTACTACCCTGTAGTAACCTTCACACAAAAGGAATTTTGGTTATTATTGCCAACTGTGTTTTGTTGTTTTGTGAAATAGGTTTACCTCAGGTAGTGGTGATATGGTATAGCTGAGGAAAGAGTTGCTAATGTGAATTCTAAGCGTACTTCAGGAGAGAAGAATGGTAATTGTTTGAGCCTCACACAGCTCCTGTCATAGGGGAAAGGTACACAAGCCAGCATTTAGCAATTATTGAAAATAAGAAATAATATGTTTCAGCACTTTCTCTTCCAAAGCATTGTTCTAAATGATATGTATCTATATCTATATCCATATCCATAACTTTCTATCCAGTCATTTAAACCTCATGGCTATTCTAGAAAAGTGTTCAAATTGTTGCCATCTAATAGTGGAGGATAATGAGGCAAAGAAAAGGTAAATAACTTGCCTACTTCCATCCTGGTAAATGAAATTTGATTCATGATTCTTTTTTATTTAAAGGTTTTCTTTTTTTAATGTTTTATTTATTTCTGAGAGAGAGAGAGCATAAACAGGAGAGGGTCAGAGAGAGAGAGGGAGACAAAAAATCTGAAACAGACTCGAGGCTCTGAGCTAGCTGTCAGCACAGAGCCCGACATGGGGCTCAGACCCACGAACTGTGAGAACATGACCTGAACGTGAGATCATGACCTGAGCGGAAGTCAGACGCTTAACCGACAGAGCCACCCAAGCACCCTGATTCCTGATTCTAAGTCAGAATATGGTCTGTCAACGATTATTCTTTAGATGACTATTAAACCTCTCAAACACACACACACACACACACACACACACACACACACACACACTCACAGCTTATATAGTGTGAATTTCTTTCATGAACTTGCAACTCTCTATCTCTCCCTCCAACTCCTCCTCCTTTCTGTCTCTTTAAAGTATATCAATTTTGTTTGCCCACAGTTTCTCTACACAGTGGGAAACATGAGCACAAATAGTTTGAGAACTTCATATCCCATGGTTTCTTTCACTAGGAGGTTGACTTCTCTGTTCCCAGGTTTACATTCCCAGAGAAGACCAATGATTGCTCTCAGCTCCAGTCAACTGTGGCCAAAGAGGAGACTGAGTACTTAGTGGTTTCCTGTGGAGTGGCTAAAAAAAAAAAGAAAAGGAAACAACCCCTAAATTAAGAGGGAGGTGGGAGGATCAAAGAAGGGAGCTGATGTTGACCAGGCAGAAACTAAATAAATACAATAAAAATAATCCATCCACTACAAAAACAGAAAATGGAAGGAAACTAGATGAACATTTTTTTTTGCTTGTTTGTTTAAAAAGGACTGGACATTTATATTAATCCAGGTGATAAATCACTACTATTACGGACCCTTAGCAACAATTTAGACATACCCTTTGCTAATTCTAGTTGACAGATTGGATGGTCTAATTGTTAATAATGTTATTTTTCTTTTATATTATATACTGGCATTATACAAGTAGCTCTAATATTTATGAAGATTCATGTTGCATAAAATAAGTCAACTATGGGTACAGGGTGATAGGATCATGATTTCATTTTTTGCCACAGAAATTCTTCCCACAGTTGAACAGTAGGTAAAGTTTGCCTTCCTGTGCACCTTTATTCTACTCACACATACACATGTATGTCTCACCTACATATATCCAGTAAGTTATGGATTGCCTAGTTACAAATCTATCATATTTTGCCCAAGTTTTCATTTTCTTTCCATTTATGTTTAAGGATAACATAACATGCCGATGAGAAATTATAATTAAAATAAATTTGTGAATGAAAGTTCTAAGCATCTAGGCTCCTTCCATTTAATAGCTCATGTGATCTCTTACATGCATATTCTGGAAAATATGTCACTATGTATCTGTTGCTCAAATCCAAAGTATATTTCTAATAAGGAATTTTAAAGAGAGAGAGACATTATTTTGCTTACTTATTTTTTGTTTGATTATTCATTTGTTTCCTAAAAGCCTTCTGATAACTCTCAGAATAATTGAGAGACCTCACAGATTTCCAAGGATGGTGTGGAGGAGGCAGGCAAGCTAGTACACGATGGTAGTTTCATTATTCAGCCTGATCTTGGAGATATTACAGAAGAAAACACTGACAAGGGTACACAACCAAAAAAGAGTAGTGGTCTAAAACATATATTTCTTTTGTCTAAAGGTCAAGATGTCAATAATTGTAAGAAATATGTACGAAAATGTGAACATGACTATGTGTCTTTATAAGTAACAGATAATCATTTAAAAATATACTAAAAAAGAAATGAAACAAAAGAACTTCTCCAATGTAATTTCCAAACATGCAAGTAGATTAAATTATCAAAACACGGAGTCTTGGCTTAGAAGAAAACTTTGAAAACAGATCCAGCAATATGTGTTATAAAAGATAAATAAAATGGTGAAGAAAATGGGACGCGTGGGTGGCTGCATCAGTTAACTGTCTGACTTCGGCTCAGGTCATGATCTGACAGCTTGTGAGTTCCTGCCCTGTGTTGACAGCTCACAGCCTGGAGCCGACTTCGGGGTCTGTGTCTCTCTCTCCTTCTCTCTCTCTCTGCCCCTCGCCTGCTAACGCTCTGTCCCTCTCTCTCTCTCAGAAATAAATAAACTTAAAATGGTGAAGAAAAGATGAAAATAAAGGGAAAAAAACGATATGCCAGGCTATTATAAATCACAAGAAAGAGCAAGTAAGACTTTCATATAAAATCAAATAAAATTTAAGATAAAAGTGTCATAAAGTATAAAAAATATATACTTATAAAAGATTATTAAGCTTAATGAAATGTAATGAATAATATTATATTATTATAAAGCAACAACTTACAGAACCAAAGGAAGAAATAGATATATTAATTTTTGTCTTTATTATTTTTTAATGTATTCCTCTCAGAAGCTGAAAGATCATATAGAAAAAAAATTAAACAAAATTATACCAGGTTTTTAAATCACAACTAATAAACTCACACACATACATATGCTTTATGTGTTTGAATGCATGTATCTAAACTTTATAGATGGTTAACAGAGAACCCTAACTACAGATGCAACATAAGCTTAAATCAGTGATAACATAGCCCACAAAAGAACCTTCGTGAATTCTAAAATTTCAGAACTCAGACTTTGTATTATAACACTATATAATAAAGCTTGAAATAAATAACTGGATGTTTTGTAAACTAATCAATAAATAACTTTATATTGAATAAGAAATCAAAAGGAAATTACAAAACCCTCAGAAATATATTAAAATAAAAATAAACTAAATGTATAGAATATAACCAAAGTCATCCTTTAAACTTGTAGCTTTAAACACGTTTATGAGAAAAAAATGAAATAATTGGAAACTAATGAATATTCAATTTAAGAAGACAGTTATAGAGCAACAGAGTAAAGCAGAAGAGTAAAAAGGAAGGAAATAATAAATATGAATAGAAATTAATGATGTGTATTTTTAGAACAGCATGAAAAAACAAATCTCTGGAAAAAATCAATAACATAGAATATCTTTTAGGAAGGATCAAAAAATAAGAGGGAAGATAAAAAAATTAAGCAAAGTGAGAGCAAGAAAATAACAAAATATTAACAGAATCAAGAAACAGCATCTAAATACTATATGTGACTAAAGTTTAAAACATAGACCAGAAGAATGAACCATTATAAAATGCCAAATTTGAAAAAGTGGGAATCTTGAACAAACCAATATTTTTAGATAAAATCAAATATTAGAGAAGCAAAAACCGGGGCAAGGGGGAGAGGGGTGCCTGGGTGGCTCAGTTGATTAAATGTCCTATTTGGGCTCAGATCATGATCCCACAGTTCATAGGTTTGAGGCCTACATCAGGCTCTGTGCTGACAGCTCAGAGCCTAGAGCCTGCTTCGGATTCTGTGTTTCCCTCTCTCTCTGTCCCTCCCTGCTCGTACTCTGTTTCTCTCTCAAAAATAAATAAAATTAAAAAAAAATAAAAGCAAAAAAGGGGATGAATAAAACTGTATTTTATAAGGTTGCATACATATTAAAGAAAACTAGTTATATAGTAAAATGGGCTAGAGAAAATAGGAGTGAAGAAGACTAGGAAGAAATAAAAAATAATACAATGATACAGTGCAGTGCAGCATATAGAGAAATACAATGAAGATTCCTTTGAACAAACTCATGATAGCATTGTCCTAATTACTGGTAAGGAAAATAAAATGAGGAAAAAATTACATATACAGGAAACAGTATTTTTAACTAACTTTATGTAACCAAAGGAGGAAGTTAACACCCACGATTGTTTATCAACCCTATGAAAAACGTTCCAAGGATGGCAAATATAGACTCATTAACTACGTACAGTGACAGCCGTTTTGGATGCAATATCAAGTATCATATTTAAATACCCAAGTAAATGCCAAAAGTGTAAGATTATTGGTTAATATGGCACAGCGCCTTTTATTTACATCTGCCACAATCTAAAGATGTTATAGTTTGATCAGTTTGGATTATGCAACCATTATACAATAACATAAATAATTTATAGGTCCTCTCTATTTTGAGAAATAGTCTCCAAAAAACTCTGCATTTATTCAGAGGCCTGCAGTATAAATAGGGATGACAACTGACTAAGAAATGGTAAGATGCCCCAAGTTTTCTGCACGTAGATTTTCAAGGTTAGATGAAATGTCATTTCTGACTTCCTCCTTCAGCATTATTATCCTCACACATGGGTGGGCACCTGGCCCCATGGTTAAGGTCTGTACTTACACATATTTATATGTAAACATGAAGGAAATGGAATTTCCTGTTGTAAAGAGGCAGAAATGTAAATATTCTTCTATTAGTTTTTAATTCTCTGTGGTCACTAGAACAAATCAAATAGTCATTTCAATAATTGAATTTTTATTGAACTTAGTGAAAGACGTTCTATATTTATATCAAAAGCAAGACACTAGATCAGTGGAAACCACTGCTGAATATTGTTTTCATCTTAGCAAAGAGTCCACGTTCACACATTTGCCAAATCACAGAACAATATAAGTAATTACCCATCCTAAATGATGAGGTGGTGTGATGACTTTATAAATGAAGGCACTTTAGGCCATAAGTACTTTCAAATGATGGTTATAAGATTAATTATTATTTCTAAATCATTCATACTTAGTTCTAAGCCTCTCGTTTAATACATTCTCAACAATGTCTTATTTATTGCTTTCTCTAAGAGTTATTTTGGAAACTTTCTCACTTGTTTACTTTTTTGTACTTCTTATTTGAAAGAGGGAAATTGCTTTGGCATATTTCCAATATTTTCATAACTTGGTACATAAATCAAAAATAATTCTAAGAATATTCCTGCCCTACGTTTGGCATAATTATTTCTGTAGAGCCAGATATAGTCAGAATGCTATATGCTTAGATCGTAAGCCTCTGTATATCTCTAATAACATGCTTAAAATACACAGATACATGAAACACACACGTACACAGACTGTCCAGCCACATATCGCCCATTCCCGCCATCATGCTGTCTTTTCTCATGCACTTTCTATTTCCCTTCTTTGCTTCTCATGATTTAATGATTTTACTAATGAGCAAAGAAATGAGCAGATTTCTGAAAGGATGATATTAATTATCTGCCTTGACATTTTTGCCTAGACTCACATGAAGTATATTTTCCTACTCCCTAGACTGAATTGGTTTTTTTTTTACCTTTTATGTATCTACGTGTGGGATAATGTCTCCTCTCTTCACCAAAGATGGCTTAAGCCCTGAAATCTCTAAATATATTACTTTATATGGTAAAAGGTACTTTGCAAATATAATTAAATTAGGAATCTTCAGATAGAGATTTTATCCTGGATTTTTGGTTCAATCTTATGTAATCACAAGAGTCTTTATAAGCAGAAGAAGGAGGTTAGAGACTACATATTGAAGATGCTACTTTGCAGCTTTGAAAATGAAGCCACAAACTAATGAATACAGGAAACCTCTAACAAGCTGAAAAAGGCAAGGAAACAGATTCTTCGCTAAAGCCTCCAGGGGAATGAAGTTTGCAGCATCTTGATTTTAGGACTTCTGACTTCCAGAACTTTAAGATAATTAATTTGTGTTGTTTTAAGCCACTAAGTTAGTGGTAATTTGTTGCAGGACCAATAGGTAACTAATACAGTGTCCATGAATACTTTTTTTTTTAAGTTTATTAATTTACTTTGAAAAAGAGAGCATGCTCACTGGTGCATGAGCACAGGAATGGGCAGAGAGAGGAGAAACAGAATCCCAGTCCTCATTGAGTGCAGAGCCCCATGCAGGACTCGATCTTACAGATCAGTGGGAGATCGTGACCTGAGCCGAAATCAAGAGTCTAATAGTTAACTGACTGTGCCACCCAGGTGTTCTCGTGATTTCCTTTTTTGTCCTTAGACACATGTCTGTTCCTCTTTCTTCACCATAGAATGTCCATGAGCATCATGCTCTTTTACCTGGGAAGGGAAGTTTGCTATACGTCATATTTTCCTCAAAAAGATTTTACAATGTCAGCCACATATTTTTCCTGCTATTTATTATCTCTTTTAAATTTTACTCTGTATTTGCAGAGGTAGTATGTAATATGTCTGTGTTTTTAATATAAGTTATCTAGAATTATTTTGGAAGGCTTAAGTGTATTACAATTTAAATGCATGCGTTATTTGACTAGAAAATAGGACAATACATAGTTCAATCTCAACAAAGTCTCATAAAAAGAAACATAAATATGATTCCAAGAAGAACAGTGAATAACATTGCTGCTGATTAATTAAAATTAATCCTGGGGACACTAAAGAGAAAACTGTACATCTAAAAATCAAAGAATAGGGCACCTCGGTGACTCAGTCACTTGAGCATCTGACTCTTGATTTTAGCTCAGATCATGATCCCCGGGTCATGGAAGTGAGTCTCGCATCAGGCTCTGTACTGAGCATGAAGCCTGATTAAGATTCTCCCTCTCTCCCCCTGCTTCTCTACCCTGTATGCTGTCTCTCTCTAGAATTTACAGAAAGTATCATAATGTTACACAAAGTATCATAAACACTTATCTATCCCCTCTCCCCCTTGTCCCAACTCATGACAACTATTAAAATTTCACTCCGGGCACCTGGGTGGCTCAGTCAATTAAGCACTCGACTTCGGCTTAGGTCATGATCTCACAGTTCGTGGATTCGAACCCCATCACTGGACTCTGTGCTGACAGCTCAGAGTCTGGTACCTACTTCAGAGTCTGTGTCTCCTTCTATCTCTCAAAAATGAAGAAATATTTTTAAAAAAATTTTTACTTTCACTCAACTTTTTCTAATCTCTAGTTTCTTCACTCCCTGTTGTTCTCTCTCATTCTGTTGTACTCTCCTCTCATCAGAACTCCAGCCTGGTATCCTGGCTGAATGTAGCCCCCTTCCCCAGGCTTCAGCTTTCTATGACTGGTAGGGCTACCTCACTCCAGGTTAGCTGTGGGACAACACATCTCCATGCTCCCTCCCCTCCCCTTTACTAATGGGATTTAGAAAGATACTATAAAACATTGATGGGGAATAACATTCTTAACTCATTAAATCAATATGAAGATAAAACCTAGCTCATTACAGGTAAGAAATTCTACAAATACATTTACCTTCATCTGTTTCCAAAACTCCACTAAAAAACCCCCAGTAAATGAATTTTTAGAATCATAAATCCCCTAAGACAAAGAGATCAAAAACATGTAGCAACAACATTTTAGAATCTAAAAACAAAGGAAACCATCTGATATTACTAAGAAAGTTGAATCCTAAGCCAGTTTGGGAGAAATGAAAGAAAAAAGAAAAGCAATCTGATTTAGAAATCAAAACAAATGAAAGACTCAGGATTCCAGAAACCAGGTGTTTCTGGGAGTAGGAATAAAGATAGATCTTTTGATTGATATTTGTTTCATGGTTAACTTCACATGTAGCTGAGATTTACATAAGAGATGGAAAATAAGGTTGAGGGGAGAAGCAATTAGAACCCCCCAATCTCATTTTCCTAATGCAAAGCAGAGATCCCTGCCTTAGAAATAGCATAGTTAAGGACTGAGGATTAGCGTCTTTCAGGAGTTAATGAAAACTTGGTTGCACACTAAGGGCTGAGTCATCTCCAGAGACAACACCACCTCTATCCCAGCTTTACTCAGATCCTCAGCTCAGAAACTCACTAAGCCGGTAGCCAAGTTTACTGATACCCTTTCAGTTGGAGGTTGTAAATGTATTATTGACTGCTGAATCTGCCCATCCCAAAGTAACGTATAAACAAGAAAACAACAACAAAAAAAAACTAATGATACAGAAATAGAGTTACCTAGCCAGCTGCCACAAAACTGTGAAGCTGATAGCCAATATGCCTCATCCCCATGCAGGAAGTTTATTAGTTTTTAGTTTTTCTTCCCAACTCTTACTTATTAGCAGATAACTAAGGATCACCGTATTTAAAAGGAAATCCTCTGGGGCATCTGCGTGGCTCAGGACACGATCTCATAGTTTGTGAATTTGAGCCCCACATCGCTCTCTGCTCTCTGGTGGTGCAGAGTCTATTTGGGATTCTCTCTCTCTCTTTCTCTCCCTGCTCCATTTGTATTCTCTCTCTCTTTCTCTCTCTCAAAATAAATAAATTTCTTTAAAAAAAAAGAGGAAATATTCTATGCTTAAAAACAGAGAACTACAGGGGCACCTGGATGGCTCAGTCAGTTAAGAGTCCAACTTCAACTCAAGTCATGATCTTTCAGTTCATGAGTTCAAGCCCCATGTCAGGCTCTGTGCTGACAGCTCAGGGCCTGGAGCCTGCTTCAGATTCTGTGTCTCCCTCTCTCTCTGCCCCTCCCGTGCTCATGTCTGTCTCTCTCTCTCAAAAAATAAACATACATTAAAATTTTTTGTTTAAATAGAGAACTACAGAGGTGCCTGGGTGACTCAGTCGGTTGAGCATCTAACTTCGGCTCAGGTCGTGATCTCACAGCTTGTGGGTTCGAGCTCCACATTGGGCTCTGTGATGACAGCTCAGAGCCTGAAGCCTACCTCAGATTCTGTGTCTTCCTCTCTCTATGTCCCTTCCTTGCTCACACTCTGTCTCTCTCTCTCTCAAAAATAAACATGGAAAAAACATTTTTAAAAATAGAGAACTACATGGAACAAAACAAAATTTTAAAGCTTATGCATGTGGATTAAAAACATCATGAAAAGTTTCCTACGCAAAATAAGTCTTAATAATTTTTGTAGATACACACTTACAAGGAGGTAGTATTATGGACTGAATGTTTGTGTCCCCTCACAAAAAATTATATGTTGACACCTAACCTAATGGGATGATATTTGGAGTTTAGGCCTTTAGGATGTGAAAAGATCATGAGGATGAAGCCTTCATAAAAAAGATTAATGTTCTTAAGAGAAGAAGCCAGAGAGGTAGCTAACTTTTCCTTCCATGACAGAATACAATAAAAAGTCAGCAGCCCACAACCGGAAATGTAAATGTCACTAGAACCTGACCATGCAGGTACCCTGATCTCCAACATCCAGACTCCGGAGCCCTAGGAAATAAGTTTCCCTTGTTACTTAAGTCACTGAGTCCATGCTAATATGTTATAGCAGCCTGAACTAAGACATGTGAAGAATAGCTCCCTATTCCATAATGGCAGTGCATAATGACAGCCTTCCAATGAGTACAGTGTGTTAAGGGGAAGAGAGTAACTTTACCGTGGCAACCCCTAACAGACCTTTTCTCAGCAGCTGATCAAAGCTGAGGTAGGGTCCCCTGACAGAGCCCTGGGAGTGTGAGCTATAGGGGCAGATCTGTCCCCTCAATGGGGCCAAAGGTGGGACCTCCACCCCAGTTGGTCGTAAAAGTGGGTCTGCAACCTAAAGATCCTAAAGGGAAAAGAAACAGGTAAAAGGAGATTATTCCCCAGCTTTCAGATCTAATGGAATTTGTTTTGTGATGTTTTGCACTTACTTGGCACCTGTCACTCCTTCTTTCTTTTTTATTTCTCCCTTTTGGAATGGGAATGTCTATCCTATGGCTATCCCACCACTGCATTTTGGAAGCACATAACTTGTCTGATTTAGCAGGTTCATAGCTGGAGAGGATTCTTATTTCAAGACGAATCATACCTCAAATCTCACCCATATCTGTTTTAGATAACATTTAGATGAAACTTTGGAGTTTAACTATTAGTGTTGATAATGGAATGAGTTAAATCTCCTGGGGTTGTTGGGATGGAATGAATGTATTTTGCATGTGAGAAGAGTATGAATTTTGAGGGGCCAGAATGGGATATTACAAACTGAATGTTGGCATTTGGACAAAATTCTTATGTTTAAATTCTGGTGAATAGAGGGTGGATAGGCCGTGAAGATCGAGCCCTCATGAATGAGATTAGTGTTCATATAAAAGATACCCCAGGAAGTGCTCTTATTCTTTCCACTATGTGAGGATATAATGAGAAGACAGCCATCTGCAAGCCAGGAAGAGGGTTCTCACCAGAACTATACCACACTGGCACCCTGGCACCCTGATACCAGACTTCCAACCCCCAGAGCTATAAGAAAAACCTTTTAAACCTGCAAATCATATCAGAGACCAAAAAAAAATTATTTAATGCATAGGTATATGCATTAAATCTGTAAACTGATAAGAAATAAACAATAACCAAAATATAAATTTGGCAAAGATTATAAACAGTTCATCGAAAAGGAAATACAGAGGCACCTGAGGGGCTCAGTCTGTTAAGCTTTCGACTTCAGCTCAGGTCATGATGGTTCATGGGTTCGAGCCCTGCATCAGGCTCTGTACTGACAGCTCAGAGCCTGGAGCCTGCTTTGGTTTCTGTGTGTCTCTCTCTCTGCCCCTACCCCACTCACTCTAACTCTCTCTTTCTCTCTCCCCTCAAAAATAAACAAACATTTAAAAAAAGAAAGTAAAATACAAATGTCTCTCAAACATTAAAAAAATCTTCCTTCATCATGAGAAAAAATATTTTATTAAAAATATACTGGAATATTTTTTCACCTGTTTAATTAACAAAATCAAAAAGTGATGATGGTGTGCAGCTTCAGAACTATCTATCAGAATTGCAAATGTATATAACATTTGATCTTGAAATTGCACTTTGGGGAATTTATCTTTGCTCATGCATTAAACATATATTTTCCCATACATTAAATGGCCTATAAATATGGTTATTCATTGTGTAGGATTATTGTCAGAACAAGAAATGGGAATTAATCAAATGTCTATCAAGAGAGAACTCATTAAATAAGTGATTATACATAAAATAGAATGAAGGAGCTTTCTATGAACTGTGCACAAAAAAGGCATCCAAACATTAGGTGAGAAAGGCAGAGAAAGAGGTAATATTCCAACTTTTGTGTAAAAAAAAAAAGAAAAAACCATTTGAAGTTAATTTGCATAAAAATCTCTGTAAAATTTATGAAAGTGCTGATTTTCATAGTTGAGAACTGGATGCATGAGTGACAAGTGAAAGAATAATGCTTTCCATAGTAAACCTTTTAATGATGTTGATTTATTACAATGAATAAACATATTAATTTTTCAACAGAATGGAAGGAAGAAATCATCAGGAAACAAATAAAAGCTCTTGGAAAAAATATATATACGAACAACTCAAGACACACATGCATACACTTACAAAAATAGATTAAATTATAATGTTTTTTAATCTCAAAAATTACAGCAAAAAGATAAGGCAAAGAAATACAAAAGAAACAAGGTAAAATGGAATAGAAGAAAACATCAAAAAATATTTCAAAACAATATCCTAAAAATTAAGTAAATGCCTTTAATGGAAAATTCCCCTAAAATGCCTCACACTATGCAAATATATCAATATATCCATCCTAAAGCATATTTTATTGAACTTTCAGAAATTGTGGAAAGGACATACTTTTGAGAATAAAAAGAAAATAAATATATTACTGAGATACAAAAAATTAAAAATGCATTGGTTTTATTAATAATGCCATTAGGAGTTAGAATTAATTGATAAAATGCTCTTAACTTTTGAGAGACCTAGAATTCAATACCTAACTATGTTTTCAATCAAATGCAAGGATGGATTGGTGGTATTTTCAAAAGACATCGTTTAAAAAATTGTTTCTCTTGTACATTTTCTCAAGAATCTGTTAGAATATGTGATTCAAGGAGAAGAAGAAGAAAAAGAGAGAACAAAACCCAACCAAGTAAAGACATGGGATCTAGGAGACAGGTGATCTAACTGAGATAGTTGAGAATTCTCTAGTTGATTGTGATGGAAAATAAGTAAATTCCATGCAGCATTTTGGGAGTATGATTGGTCCAAACTGGCAGTTTAGCAGCATTTGAGAGAGAAGATAATAGTGGTAGAACATCCAAAGCACAAGAAGGAGTGTAAACAACTGGAGAACAGTTTATGGATGGATTAATGATAAGTATTTTTTAAATATAAGTAAACAAAACAAGAAAGATATTAATACCAATAATAATAAAAGGTTTTGGGGAAAAGTAATTATATTGTATTATACAGATAAACTCCCACTAGCTCCAGCATAGTAATATTTGCATAAACAGTAATACTTAGTATGATCAAAATGATAAGTTAATATAGATAATTATACTTATCTATATTAAAAGAATATAGATATGAGAGCTGCACCGTTAGCAGTGAGCAACAGTATTTGAATCAAACTGAAATGTTTTTTATCTTCCATGGTGGAAGTTTAACAAATCATATAACTGAAAAGTAAATAAGTAAAGGGTATAAGTCCCCTATGAGTTTCATCATTTTTCACTTGTTCAAAAATCATAAGATTTATCAAGACTAAATCATGATGAAATAGAAAATCTGAACAGACCATATACTAGTAAGAAGATTGAGTCAGTTATCAAAAAGCTCCCAACAAATAAAAGCACAGGAAAAGATGGCTTCACTGGTGAATTCTACCAAATATTCAAAAAATAATTAAAACCAATCCTTCTCAAACTCTTTCACAAATAGAAAACTCTTTCAACTCATTTTATGAAGCCAGAATTGGCTTGATACCACAGAAAGGAAAAGTGTAGGCCAATATCCCTGATGAACATAGATACAAAAATCCTCAAGGTTCTAGCAAACCAAATTCAACAATACATTAAAAGGGTCATACACCATGATCAAGTGAGATATATTCTGTGTATGCAAGGATGGTTCAACATCCACAAATGAATCAATGTGGTACACCACATTAACCAAATACAGGGAAAAAAACCTTATGATCATCTCAAAAGATTCAGAAATAGCATTTGACAAAAATCAACATCCATTTATGGGAAAACCTCTCAACCGAACAGACGATAAAACCTACCTCAACATAATGAATAGTCCTCTTCCTGTTTCCTCTTTTTTTATATGCTTCTATCAGACGGAATAGAATTAAATTTTAAGTATACTTTTGTTTGTTACTCTACGGTTTGTTCAGAGTTTGAGTGTAGAGTATTGAGTGCAGAGTTCTCTATAATTTGTATACTTCTCCATATTTTGTTTCTCTGTAGTTTTCCTTAAGGTAGTTTAGTTAATAAGGTCTTCCTTAGTTCTTCTATGTTTTTATTTATTATTTCTGTATTACTATGGGCTTTGGAAATGCTACTGATATGCTCTACCCACCTTACCTGATGCTCCACTCCAGATTTTGGCTGTCAACAGCTGTATCCTCTATTTTTATTCTAAAAACACCTCAAAACCTGAAACAGAGACACAGGTTTATATTTCTCCAGAGAATGTCGAATGTAAGGGTAAAGTAGGGCAGGCCATCAAAGCCAGTTCCAGGTTTGAGGATCATGGCGAGAGATGACTTAGATTTGACTCATTACTTGCACTCTGTGAAAACCAATTCAAAGTGTCTACAGTTAAGAATAAGAAAAAGAAAAAGAGTGCACAAAGTCTCTTAATGCCTCTCATTGTTCCTCAGGGAAGCACACCAATAATTGGCTAAGCTCAGTATGTGACATGGAAGGAGGAATCAGCCAGGTCATAAAAGCCCAGCAATTTTATGCTTCTTTAAACTAGAATTCTGGACCATGTCAGCATTCAAGGGCTCATGCTGCTACCATAGAAGGGAATTCTTGATGTACCACAGTTACATATATTTACTCTAATTTGTACTGAAGCATGAGTTCTAGTTGTCATTTTAGTGCAACAGCCCTGGCCATGACCTGCTGTGTGACAGAACAATTTACATTTTACTGAAGGTTTTCTAGAAGACATCATGGAGGAGTATCACAATATACATAAACAATCTCACTCAATGTCTCTTCAAGCTGCTGATGTCATCGATCTCATAACTTCCCCTGCCAACCCACGGGATAATCTTTCTCATTTGATATGTGGAGTAGCTGAGGCTGTGCCACCACACCCATCATGCCACACAGCAAAGAGCCCCTTGGAGTATGCCTTCCTGAGAAAGGTATCTTGGATGGTAAATAACAGATATTGTTTCCTGTTGTTCAGTTGTTCAAGCAAAACACTAAGAACCCAATACTGTGGATTTATGGAGAAGTCTCTTCAGTCTCCCCCAGTCTTCAACAGCATACTTGTAATAATGTAAGAATCATGTGTCTTAACAACCTTCAAACAATCCAATTAGTGCATTGAAGCATTTCTTAGAAAACTATTTAGAGATTGTAGAAGTTCAGCACCTTACAATTTGTGAGAAAGTTAAGGCTTAATTAGAATTTTGCTTTTACATCTGTACTTAAAAGACTCATTACTCTTTTACTAATATTATGAACATTTTATGAACATAATTTATCTCCATTGCCCTTCTCTTTGTCTGTTTCTGTTGATATATGACACACTCTAAATTGCGAGAAATAAGTTATTACAGTGAGCAATTTCTAATTATTTCCTCTGATTAAAGTTCAGCAATGTCAGGGAACCTGATCCCACATGTTGCTGTTTGATGGGAGAAACTATACTTTATAATTAATCTCTGCCATTTAAAAAAATATATGAATAGGACTTTACATTAATGTCTGTGAAATGCTTTAATATTTTTTTATTTCTCATTTCCTTCTGATTTATTAGTGGCTCAATTACCATAGCCAATACATCCTAGAAGAAATAAAGTACTACTATGATGAGTAGTAGCATCATATACTCTATTTCATATAAGGGTGAACACAGTTAAGCATCAGTCACAAAAGCTTATAATCAGATGCAAATCTACATATTGGGCTTTTCTCTCATATTTCGAGTTAGGGCCTTCTTCAGAGAAAAGTATTAATTCTTTGAGGCTCTTGTTTCCCACTATATCCTCCCATAAACAAGAGTTTGATGAAGAGTTCAATTTTAATTGTAGTGAGAATTTTAAAAATAATAATTTTAAAGATTGATAGCTGATTATAATCTGACCAGAGCAGAGAGACGACCATGAAGGAAATAAACTGGTTAAAAACGGTTCTTCTACCCCTAACTCTCATGTTGTTCAAGGATCAGCTCTATTTCTAACTGAGAGCAGGAAACATGATCCTAATTGAAGAAACTGTGATGATGGTCAGTGAAATGTAGAGAAGAGACCAATTTAATTTCATTCTCTTGTGGGTTAGAGAAAGGAGTGGCTCAAAATAAAAAAATAATAAAAAGCTTTTGCATCTCTCAATGTGGTACATTTCCCTGGGTCTAATTATTTTCTTCCCTACTAAACTATTACAAGTAATAAAGCAGAATATCGTTTTGTTTTTCTTAAAAAAACTTTTCTCCTAAATTATTACAAAAAGATGGTGTGGGGTTTGTAATTAGTTGACCTATATTTAAACTTTTGATCCTGCCTCTCTTTAGCTATATAATCTTCAGGAATTGCCTTGTTCATCTGAAACTGTTTTTTAGAGAGAACTTCAACCACTCTAAAGCAGTACTCTTAAGAAAAAGTTAAATAATGCTTGTGATTAGTCTTTGTAAACTTTAAAACACATAGAAATGATAGAGATTTTTTCAACTACAATTAAAGATGCTAATTTTCCATGTATTTAATAGCTCGTTGATAAGAAGACACTTAATAGAATCATAATCTGTCAAAGGGAAACTAAATGTCCAAAGATCCTTGAACACTAATTTATATCATTATAAAATTGATTCATTCAATAGAAAACAAGAATAAAGAAGAACACCACAAGTAAACAGCTTGTGTCATAAATAATGGAATTATAATAAATATTTAATGATGCTTAAGATCCCATCAATTTATGAGCAAGTCAAATTAATCCAACTGAAAAATATTAATTCAGCACAAATGCACTGTGTTCAGTTCTGAGGTCTACAAACTTGAACAAAATATACCATCTTTATTGTGGTATTTCACACTATCTTCATCTTGGTATTTGTGCAGTTACCAAATTCTAAATATTAAAACATCATAGACACCAAAGAAAGTAAAAACAACATATTAATCTTAAAACACTGATAATAATTATAGATTTTTCCTGTTTTGCTCTATAGCTACAAAGAAAAAAAAGGTAAGTTTATGTTCAGCACAAAGAGTAAAGAAAAAATAAGTAATAAACAAGAATCATTTTTAAATATTATTATAACTAAAGCTATGATGTTTTTGTTTTTGTCTGTGAAATCTTTATGAAATTATTCTGCTTTTAATTCCTGGTAACAGTACATAATCCAAATGGAACCTATAATCTCAGACTAAAAAGAATTTCTTTTTTGGAGTTACAATAATTCTTTAGTGTTAAATACTTAGTAAAGTGAAGACAACCAAAAGGAGAGTTAGGTTCAAGTAGTATGTCTATGTGAGGCTTAGGAGTAATAGTGACTCAAAGTAAGCAAGTAAGGATTAATAATCTTCTTTAAAGGGAGATTAAATTTTGTGCTGACATCGCTATACTCAGGAGGAGGCTGACTTAGAGAAGGGGGAAAAAGGAAATTTTAATTTTTAATAAATAATATTTGAGCATCTAGTGTTTGCCAGGCTGCGATCTAAACACAAACACATGGTTGAAAACAAGAAAAAGAATATGTACTTGTATTTAACATTCTTCTGAGAAGGAGGGACAAGTAGGCATTTTCAAATAAATAAATAAATAAAATGAATATATGTATATACATACATATGTATATAATTTTTTAAAAACCTCCTAAAGACTAATTTTTAAGAGATAGGAAGATGGGGCAGCTGGGTAGCTCAGTATGATAAGCATCTGACTTAGGCTCAAGTACCGATCTCATAGTTCATGGGTTCCAGCCCTGCACAGGGCTCTGTGCTGACAGCTCAGAGCCTGGAACTGGCTTCGGATTCGGTGTGTGTGTGTCTCTCTCTCTGCCACTCTTCTGCTAATGCTCTGACTTTCTCTCTCTGGCAAAAATAAATAAACATTAAAAAATTAAAAATTTTAAGAGATATGAAGACAGAGTAGAGTAAGGAACAGAGCACATGAGTTTTTTACGCTATTTAGGTTGGAGAATCCATCATGGTCTCTTAGGTGAGGTAACACTGGAGAAGAATAGCAAATGTAAACTCTCCAAAGCAAGTTTCATGCCAAAAACCAGCCTAGCATTCAGTGGGGCTGGAAGTGAGTGAGCCAGGAAAATTCAGAGGAGATCAGGTCACTCAGATAGTCATGGCTTAGAGACAAGAGGATCTTTTATGCCATGAAGAACACTTTTGATTATTCTAAATGCTAGGGAAATCATTGAAGGAATTTAAATTTAATGTGCTCTAATAAATATTTTTAAACTATATGGAGAATATACAAGAGTGAGATTGGTGGGGAGAGTACAAGGGAGAGATGGGAGGAATGAGACCAATTGGGAGATGTCATATTTGACACTATCGATATGATGGCAACTTGAACAGAGTAGCAGTGATGAAGCAGCGAGAAGTGATTAAATTCCAGATATGTGTTGAAGTATTTTAGCAGGGTGTGTTCATGCATTGGATTTGGACTGTGATAAGAGAAAGAAAACAAACACAATCCTAGACTATTTTCCCGATTTACTAGTGAAAAGTAATGGCAAAGACTCATGGGAAGGTAGTGAGCTTGGAGGATATAGATCAGGAGTCCTTTTTCAATCATGTTACAATTTGTGTGCCATGGTAAGTAGGCAATCAGAGAGGGGAGTTTAGAACCAAGGAAATGTCTGAGGTTGGTGGTATTTATTTGGCAATTATGGGATGGTATTTATAGCCATAGCTTGTCTGCATGAAATTACCCAGAATACGAGTATGGATGGAGAAGAGAAGAAACACAAGGAATGACAGAGGAAAATGCTGAAAAGCCAATGGGAGAAACTTACAAGGAGCAGTGTGCAGTGCAGAGGAAACCCAGATCCAGTAGGGAATACATGTAGCACCTTTGGGAAGTTGGCTCCCACTTTCACATCAAGGCTTGGCTGTGGGCTAGTAACATTGGCTAATTATGCAGTCTGCCTTTTAGCTAAAAATGAGGAAAAATACAGTTACATTCGGGATAAGGTACAAGATCGACAAAGACATTGACAATGCAGAGATTCAAATAAATTCATCCACCTATCTTAGAATTTGTTCAATTCTATGTGTGATTTATGATATTCTGTGCCTTTGACAGCTGACCATTTGGGCCTCAGTGTTTCCAACTGAAACACAAAGATGGTTTTTCTCTGTTCTATGAAGGAAACTCATTTTGAATCTAGAATTGTCTCTATTTTTCAGAAGCTAATCAGGGTAAACTAATCCTGTTAGCATTTGCCCTTCTTGTAAACAATTCTATATAAAAATTACATTTTGCCTTCCTTTAGCAGACAGTTGCAATCATTGTCAGAGGAAATCAAGGCAAACAAAATGTGGCTGCCATGCATAAGGCTGTGTGAAAGAATTCCCACAATAGCTATTTGCTAAAGGCAATGTTTTATAGTCTTAATTATAACACTGCTGGAAAATCATAGAATGTATATACAAATTCATTTACCTCATTTGTTTTTCACCCTTAGGTGCAATATTGTAAACAACCACATTTGAAACCTAAAACAGAGATTTATTTCCCGCCAGTGTTTACTTATTCCTGGTAAAATGGACTTCCTTCAAGCAACATGTCATCATGTAAAATACTCTGACAAGCCAGAGTTTTTAATTTCATTAAATGGCACATTTTTTTATGGCTTCCAATGCTTTTTTGCCACCATTTATTGTTGAAGAACTTAGTAATAATGGTAAAATATGAACTCCTGATTACTGGGAAGATATTCAGTTAAGTAATTCACTAATTACCATCTCCATAAAAATTAATGCAAATCAACAGAAAGCAAGTCTACAGGAAAGCTATGGCAATGCTTTTCTTTATCACTAAGTGAAGTCTAAACATTTCTGAGATGTAGATGTAGATGCCCTTATTTTGAGTGAGGCAAAAGAAAGTAAACAGCACATTTCATAAGAGATAAATGAAATCTATGTAGAAAATTAGACTGATAAAAAATTTGTTTTTCATCTCTTTTTGGAAATTTTCAACAATCCTATTTCATGTTAGATTGCTTATTGTCCGGATTTCAAGTGAAGTTATAATAGCAGCAAGGATATGAATACCCTAGTGAAAGGTAAGTTTTTGGAGGTGGGAGTTGAAGGTCACAGAAAGGATGAAGATTCTTC
Source organism: Proteles cristata cristata (assembly GCA_017311185.1). NCBI lineage: Eukaryota > Metazoa > Chordata > Mammalia > Carnivora > Hyaenidae > Proteles > Proteles cristata. The sequence goes on from JAESUZ010004165.1 coordinate 289,842, forward strand.
CCCCAACTAACTACCTGAGTCAGACTTGCAGTTTGTTCTGTTCTACATCCTTCTGTGTCTTGCATATTTAAAGATGTCATGGTTCAGCCAAAGCCAAACTCTTCTAGGAGAGGAGATCTGACTGGCTACCTCTGAAAGATGTGTCCATCTTTAAATTGAACTGTCTACGCTTTGTTGGATTCTGTCATTCATGTTGAGGATACAGATGAAATAGTCTGGTGAGGATTATTTTAAAAATTTTTATAGGTCAATTTTCTAGTCAGGAAATAGAAAACACCAAAGCATCCTATATGTTTATTTGGAAAGAGATTTCCTGTAGGGAAATGGGTATCTACAAAATTATTGCAAGTGTTGGAAGAACGCAATTTAGAATGGGATTTCAGGAGTGATCCCCAAACTTGACAACTTGCTTTCTATGGGAGCTCCACTGACTCCACCAAAAGGACCACTAAAACTATTGAGATGCCGATCATGCTGCCATGAGTGCATTACAGACATCAAGAATGCAGAGTCAAGAAGCCACAAATGTCTCCCAACTCACCAACTAGTGCCTAGATCCTTGGATATGGCAACAGCTTCTTAATAACCAAGAAGTTGGTGAAGAGAAACTGGAATACTGACTGCTGCAGAAAATATCCTATCTCCACAAACTTAGCTGTCCATGGGACATGGTCAAACACCCAGAAGATGGCTTCATTCCCATCTGAGCTTTCCATGTCTCATATAGGTGAATCTTTTTAGTGGAAATCAATTAGCATCCAGGACCTTAGCTACAAAGAAGTATTAAAAATGCAATTTTTAGTTTTGTAACATCTGCATGAGAAAAATATACTGGAAGACTGAGAGAATGGAGGAAGTGCAAAGCAATCTGCAGTATCTAACCACAAACGCAGATTTAAAACAAGTGTTCTCATCTTCATATAAAGATAGTAGAAGTGAGTGCCTTTAATTTTAGATTGCATGAATTCATGGAATGAAAATAGTTGCCAAACCTTTTCATATTCCCATTCCTCTCTCACGTTTACCAGAAGTTCATTCCACAGCAGAGTGATGGAATAAAGTAACATGACATGACATTTTGTGTTTTTTCCAATTCCCAAATCCTTGATAAATGTTATGTACACTGGTGACTTATTCTCACAGTACTCCACAGACCCAAAGGAAAGCCATTCAGTCATATGCATTCAAACTTCAATACTGTTGACAGCATAAACCATGGAAATTGATTTTTATTTTTAACTGGTTAATACGTTTCTTTAGGGAACTTCCAGTGACAACAATGAATCTGACTTTCCTAGACAATAAGATATTGCCATAGTCAGTAAATTTTTCTTCATCTCAAGTGATCTATTAAACTCATTTTGAGCAGTTTCTTTTTGATCAATATGAAATAAATTTCCTTTGAAATAATATCATAAGTTGACATTTGAAGTGGCTTAAACATAGTATCACGTCCTTGAGTTTCTTTAATATTGTCCCTGAACATGGCATTTTCATTCATTTCAAATGTCGTCAACTAACCACTTGAGTTTAATTTTGAATATGGCTCTGACAAAGATAATATAATGGTAAAATATGGGCAAAGGTCTCTTGGACATAAACAAGACAGGTAAATGTACTATTGTTCCAAGAATTTTATAAACTTGGAATCAGTGAGATGCAAGGAACAATTGTGTATTTTCCATTCTTCTTTCTCTACTAGAAAGACAGCATTTGGGTAACAAAACCTACTGTAACATCTCCTACTTCTCAGTGAGGTTATATATCAAATTTTGACAGAATCTGGATGGGGTTTCTTCTCTCTACAGAGGCAATGGAACTGGCCTTAGTTAATCATGTACAACATGTATCCGTAAGGATTTTTGCTATTTGGTTCTTGTTTTATTTTTATTTTTTTTGTCTCCCTACCTTTGATCTCCTTCCTGTGATTGTGGAAACCCACCCTCTCTCCCAACATTTATGAGATTTAGAGAGAGGCAGAATCCTCCTTCATTTCAGATGATGGCTGTTTGGATGTCCAGACTCTCATTTTATCTTCCTACAAACTGGAAAACTGACCCAAGTTGGGCCAATGTCATATGACCTCTTAGGACTCTTTGCATCTAATGATGCCAAGAAGCAGAGAGAGAGAAGACTCCATTGTGGGTACCAGAGGTGTCACAGTGTTCAGCGGCCCAGGATGGTGGCACCAGGGTCAGTGGTGTTAGGCAGGGTCCAGAGCTACTGAAGAAGAACAGCTCTTTGGTCTGGTCTCATGGCTGTGGCAGTGCTGGGCTCACCAGATTGGACCTAGGTCCCAATCTGGGCTGTTGCCAACTGCCTAGACTTCTATCCACTTTCTAACCATTTTCCAAGCTTAATCCCCAAGCATTCATGGGAGTTCTGTGAATCATCCGTATCCTCAATAAATTGTGCTTTTTTTCTATCAGAAAGATTTTTTTTGGCTTGAAACTAAGAATCCCAACTAGTACAGAAATAGGTAAAAGAATAATGCACATAACTCTGATAAATAAAGAGAAATAGAATTTGTGATTGTATTAGTTTTCAAGGACTGTAACAAATGACCACAGACTTGGTGGTGTGAAACAGCACATATTTATTTTTTCACAGTGCTAGAGACCAGAAGGCTAAAATTAAAGGTATAGACAGAGGAGTACTCCCTTCAAAGGCTCTAGGGTAAATTACTTCCTCTGTCTCCAAGTTTCTGGTGACTCCTGGTATTTCCTGGCTGTTGGCAGCATAGCTCCTGCTCCAGCCTCCATTTTTATATGGCTTCTGTATCTCTGTGTATCCTTTCCTGTCTCTTAGAAGGACACTTGCATTGGATTTGGGGCTCACTATAATCTAGCATGATCTAATCTCTATCCATACCTTAATTATATCTGCAAAATCCCTATTTCCAAAATAAGGTCACATTCTGAAGTTTCAGGTGGATATGAATTTCTATGGGGCACCATGAACAGACTACAGTGATCACAATTTATTTGACCTGAAGACAGTGAAAATCCACCAGTGAGGAATGATAACCAGGAACGCCTTGGCAAATGGTGACAAAATTTAATCAAATGATCTCTTTGAAATGAAGGCAATTCTTTTTGGACAGCATTGCTACTTCTAAAACATAAAGTCCATTAGATAGTAGAGGAGTATGGGATGAGGCAATTGCCTCTACAGCAATAAATAACATAAGAGAAGAGAATCATAAAATACAATTTCCAAAATACCTAAAATTTTGGCTCAAGATACCAGAGGAAGCTTTGAGATATGTTGAAAGGATTAGCAAATTTTCAATATCAAAGGACAGAGATATTGCAAAATTTAAAAGCATGCTATTTTATCCTACACACTGACAAATTTTGACATCAAGTGAATTCACAATGCTTTCAAGATTATTATGTGAGGAATCTGGCATGGATAGGGGAGAAGAAACCAGGATTGGGATACATATATATAGGAGAATTCAGAAGAGTTGGCACACCCTGTACCCACAAACCCAATCAGCCAAAAAAGCCCTGCCTCTGATTTCCTCTGAGTATAATCCTATGTGCAGGGGACCCTGTCACTGTACAAGGAGGAGCTAGTTCTCTCCATGCTCCATCTATGTCCTCCCCATTATCTCTAGCCCCATAATCACTGTCATGTCACAGCCTACTTCTAACTGATAAGGAGGCAGTTGAAACACCAGCCCAGGGAGGCTAAGAATTGCATGCCAAAAAATTTTAAACTTTTCTAATTTATATTAGCAAATATTTGGGTAACTACAGGAGGAATTAACTTAAGGACACCAAAAAGAAGAGTGAAGATATTAGGTGAGGCTGTAACTTAAAACATGGGTGCACTTACTGCAGAACTCAGGATCAATGTGTCAACCTGAGCATTTCAAAGTGGTTCTAATGGCTTTTTGACTGGGTAACTGAAGTCTTTGCTAAAGAGTTGCCCTTGCTAGAGTTGGGATGTCAGAGAAACAACTTGGTATGATGGAAAGAAGAAACCCAAATGTCCTGTGACAGAGGAATGCTAGTGTTTTTGTCAGTTAGGGCCCACCCACATATGTCCTAACTATCAGAAGGCATGCGCTGTATTGAGGTCTTAAGAAATGCACTGTTGCTGGGAGCACCAGTAACTTTAAAAGTATTTAAGTAAATGTATAATTTTGTTGGGCTAGGATGTTGGTTTGAGATGTTTCCATGCTACAGTTGAAATAGATTCCCTGATTTCCATGAACAGAAAGTTACCAAAAGGGTGAGTCAAAGGAGTAGTATAAATACTCAAGGAAGACTTGAGGTGGTAACCACTTCAGGTAGAGGAACATTATGATTACTAATATCACTTAACCCCCAGTAACCTTTATAGCAAGTTTCTTGACCATAGCATTAATACAGAATGTATGGTAAGACCACACTTCATTAACACAGCTGAAAATATCCAAATGAGATGGGCAGAAGTCTGGAGTGTCATTTCAATAGAGAGTCATAACTTACTGAATTTCTAGACCTAAATCCTGTAACAGACTTAGTACCCTTGAATTAAGAGGATGTCAGGTATTCATGAGGGAAGATACCATAATGAAATCAAACTTAAATGCTAAGAATGTATCTTTTGGCCTTTTCCAGAAGATCCTGCCAAATTTACTATTGGGCACTGGCTCTGAATTGATACTAGTTCTTAGGCAAATAAGCAAGGATACAATTTTGGCCCACGGTTACCTCATTGTATACCCAATAGGAAACCTGTGTTACATCCTCCAGTTCCAGAGTGTATGGTTTCTGGAAATAAGGTGAACAGTTGACAGAATTCTGAGTAAGAGTTATTACAGAAGGAGGTGCCAACCTACTGTAGTTCATCCTGTCTAAAGCAATTGTAAATAAAAAGCAATCCTGAATACTCTTCAATAATGAAAAGTCAGAAATAAGTACCAATATCAAAGACAAAAACATCCAAGAGTAATGGTTTATAACACAGCCCAGTTAGCCCTCAGATTTGGCCACTTTTAAAAATTGATGGGTCTTTAAGAATGACTGAATTACTGGGTCACCTGGGTAGCTCAGTCAGTTAAGCTTCTCACTTCTGGTCAGGTTGTGATCTCCCATTTGGTGAGTTTGAGTCCCACACGGAGCTATCTGCTGGCAGAGCGGAGACTGCTTCAAATTCTCTGCCCTTCCCTGCTCTCTCTCTCTCTCTCAAAGATAAATAAACATTTATTTTTTAAAAAAAATGACTGAATTATTGTAAACTTAAGTAGATGGGGTATCTGATTCCAGAAATGGAGCTGTAGCAAATTAGTAGAGTAGAAAAGGTAGATAAAAGTTGATATTTTTCCCATTAGGATGCATTTCCAGTAATATATCTTGCTGTTTCTTTTGCAGGATAGAGAAATATCCTGAAGTAAAGATATGCACACAGTTTTAGTCAATCGTTAACAGATTAACTGGATTTTCTGGAACTTGGGAGGGGCAAGACTTGAGTTCTTGGGGCAAGAATTTTCGAAGAAGTTGTAAAAAGATAGACAGCTCAAGAATTTGCCCAAACTATAGGAATAAGTCTATCTCACATAAACATTTACTAAGGATTCTGCTGCAGAGAAGGTTGTTACTATCTAGGTATTTAAAAGGACCCAATCAGAAACTCATTTGCTGGGCTTATAAACACAATACCTATGGAGAGAGTATCTATACCCTAAGTGCAGATTTTAATTCATTTGCTCTTAATTGCATTCTCTGCCTTGGTCTGAAAATTATATTTTCTAGGATTCTCTGATAATTGGCTTCTAATTAAGGTCAGTCAATGGAATGCATTGATGGGCTACTGGAGGGCATGAGGAAAGGAAACACCATAGTATTTGTCCTTCTCTTTTTTTTCTCCTTCTCTAGTGGAATCTGTAGATAATGGATAGATCTCCTCTATAGTTTTATTTCCTGCCGGTCAGCCCCAGCTCTTACATTCTAATAGTCAATCTTTTCCTGTGTCCCCTGCCCTAAGGATGTTGCTGACTATCCCCCGGTTGCTTCATTGAAATCCTGTCTGGTTTTCAGGCTTTTCCAGAGTTTTTGTAATAAGTTCCTTATATGCACAGTATGGAGCCTTTTATTGGACTCCATATGCACTCTGTTTTGCTATATGATTCCAGATTGATTCACCTGGCTTCCAAGAGCCATAGTGAAAATAGGTGCTGACTGCACTTACTGTTGTTTCCATTTTAGTGGTTTCTGTTTCCTCACTGCACCATTTCTATGTTTGAAACATTGGCTACCCTACTAGTCTCTCTTTTTTTTTTAAGGTTATATTCTGAAATTTGTTCTCCAACTCAGTGCCACATTTATCTTGTGAAATTATGTTGGTCCAGAGTCTGTCCATAAGCCTTGCATATCTTAAACCTGATTTGTCAACACCAAGAGTACATCTGTTTAAGTGTAGGCTTAAGTAGAAAGTTCTTCAGAATGATCCACAAATACATAAAGTTAGTTTACACTGTCGATAACTTATGAAGCTATCATTTTTATGTCCTCTGGCAACACCTTTTCTGGCTTAAGGAAAGACATTCATGGGAATTCAAACCAAAGAGCTCTTATTTTCTACCTGAATGTATTTCTTTCTTACATAGAGGGTACTCAGTTTATTATAAACTATTATTATACTATAAACTATAATTATATTATTATATTAATATATTATATTAATTATATATATAATATTATATAATTATTATTATAAACTATAATTATAAACTATTATTATAATCTCTTAACTTTAACCAGCAATTTGAACATTGATAGTCACAGAAATGGCTGCATACTAGCATTGACTCTGTCCAAACACTGGTTTACACCATTACAAGGGCAGCAAAAGTCAAGGTCAATGATCCTTGCTTTATAATCTGAGAAGTAACAACAATTCATGTTTTTTTCTCAAAATTACATCTTGGGAAGAGGTAGAGTTAATTTTGTTACTGCTGAAATAAAATTATTTAAAATTTCCTGTTACATGATTTTAAAGATCGATTTACATCTTCTCCATCCCAAAACCCTACTAAATTACAAAGAAAACCCACAAAGGCAAAATGAGAAAAATAAAGCAGATGGGCAAACGATAAATAATGTGCCAGCCCTGATAAAGCTGAAACTCAATTATGCAATACAGAAATCAAGAAACAAACTGATCTTTAGAAATCTGGAAAGATTAAGAAATTGGATGAAACTTACAACTCTAAAAGTAGGAGTGACAGTAATGAAAAAAAATAAGAGGAATAGTTGAAAATCTATATAAGTAGTTATTGGATTCCAGGATTTCCTTTTTGGAGATAGTAATCTAGAAGGACTTGACTTTGGAGGGAATATGGCACAAGAGAGACCAGAAGGTACATTTTATAGGTTTTTAAGTCTTTCTATTTATTTTGAGAGACACAGAGACAGCACAAGTCGGGGAGAGGCAGAGGGAGAGGGAGACAGAGAGAATCCCAAGCAGACTTCTCATTATCAGTGCAGACCCTGATGCAGGGCTCGAACTCACAAAACTGTGAGAACATGACCTAAGCCAAAGCCAAGAGTCCAATGCTTTAGTGACTGAGCCACCAAGGTGTCCCTAGAAGGCACCATATTGAAAATTAGCCACATATAATCCTCTCCCTTTAGTTTCAAAAATGTTGACAGTCAGATGTACATTTCCCAGGTGATAGACAAGGTGATTTTATTATCAAGAAAAATGTTCCCAACAGAACACACCCTTAGTTATGTAGTTCGCCACCAGGTGGAGATCACCTTACTATGAATACCACCTGTTAACAAGTTTCCTTTTCCCCAAAGCACATACTAAAATTCTGAAGGTAATGTCTTCAACAGAAATATCTAATCAAAGATCAATAGGCACTTCAGAAAATCCTTTGACGTGAAAGACAGAGACTAAAACAATCAGCAGAAAGGAAATCAGAGGAACCAGGGAGAACAGAGAGGATAAAAAGACTTCAAAATGCTTTATTTAATATCCAAAGGGATAAAAGAGAAGATATTGCCACTCTGAAACAAGCACTGATATATATGGGGAGCTAACAGACAAACATGCAGAGAACAAAAGTGATTTAAGAAATTAAAAATATAACACTAAAATGGAAACTTTTACAGATATAAAACATGAGGTTGAAGATATCTCTTAGAAAATAGATGAAAAGGCAAAGTGGGAAAAAACATAAAAAGATTAGCAGGAGGTCTACATTAAAATAATTGCAACTTTTAAAATATGAAAAATAGGGGGGAAGAAACTATCAATTAAATAATACAGAAAAATAGTAGAGATCCAAAGGAGCCAAACTTCCAGATGTAAAGATATTTTTGGTGCCTAGTGAGACATCAAACTCTAAACTTGAGAAAAAAGATATTTTCTGACAATCATTGTGTCAAAAATCATTTCTTAAACCACTTCTCAGAAGTGACTTGAAGATACGCTTCAGCAAAATGAGGAATTAACCCCCCCCCAAAAAAAAACCCACAGAAAAACAAAGAAGGAAAATGCGAGATTTCCAACATTAGAAGGATGCTACCAAGAGACACATGAAGGAAATCTACTGGATGGTGGTAGCTACCGATACAGTGCTGCCCAGTGGACCCAGTCAATGGCCAGGTTGAAATGTATGGAGGTAAGACTCCCCAAGAGATATGCAAGCAAAAGATGAAGTTAGTAATATCCTTCATGTGTGGGTTTTTGTGGGTTTTTTTTTCATGTACTAAGACGAGACATATTTGGGAGGCCAATTGTACTAGAAAGATTAAAACAGACAAATAATTTTAGAAGGGAGAGTAAGAAATAAATTTTGAACTCCAAGAATAAGAATGTCAGAGAAAGGAAATGAAACGAGTGTCTTTTGCTAAAGAAGAGTTTTGTGTGGCTGTCGCTGCTACTGCTGTTTCTGTTACATTTCATCGCTCAGATGTTGATATTTTTATGTCATCCTAACAACTGAGTAGTGATAGCAAACCAAAATCATAATATAACTGCAACGGAGGGTGGGTAATGCAAATGCCCGTGGCAAGGATAGAGCTAAATCAACAACGCCCTTAACAGGAAGGTAGCGCATAACACATAAAGATATAAATAAGAAACAGTAATACAAACTAATGTGGATGTAAATGCCAAAGGCGTCTGCTAGGAAGGTGAGATGAAGGGGGCATGGGTGCAGAGGGAGGATTTGCTGAAAGCCTGCTAGAAGGAAGATGGCAGGAGGCTACTGCTTTATGTAAAGGCCATTTGCCCCTGAGACCTACGTTTCCAGATCTCCAGGACAAGCAGCCCATCTCCTTAATGATTTAATCTTTCCTTAGGTATGTTAATACATTAATCAGGTCACAGCAAACCTTCCAGGTGAGGAAATCCCTCTGTCCCTATGGGGTACTTTTTGCAACCTTGTGCTCTAATCCTTACGTGAGGATGATCATATTTTCACTTTCTCATTTTATTTACTTAATTTTAATTTCCCAAAGTATACTTCCTTCGACTCCTTCAAAATAGAAAGAGTTGCCAACCTAGATTCAAAAGTTATATCCTTACTTATCACTGTAACTTACTTCCTAACAGCCTGTTTTAAACACATTAATTCATGCTTAAAGATCTATCCTCTTTAGAGGCAAGTGCAATTTTTTCCACTTTAATATTTTCTCTCCTCAGCAATGTGAGTGCAGGGATTTTGCATCTGTGTATTTAGGACACTGCAACAATGCACAGGCTCTGTTCCAAGTAGAAGTTAATTAATTGACAATTTTTAAATATATTTTTATAGTTATCTGCTGAATGCTTTATACATTACATTTGCAGCAAACAGTATTAAATAACTTAGGGATTTATTATCTAAAAATATAATTTCCCTTATGCCGTGAAGAGTGTAAAAAATTATTAGCTTAGGAGTGCTGTTGAAATGTAACTCTTTAAGAATTAAATTGATTTAAAAAATAATGTTGATAAAAATTTTGACCTCAGAGCTCAATTAATTTTTAACCTTATTCCAAGGGCAATAAATGAAATCACATGAAGATATGGTAAGAGAGATTCTGTGTTTCTTGCTAGCTCAGTCAGTTCTGAAGGCACTAGCAGGAGAAAGCTTCCACAAATCAATGATTTCACCCCGTGTGGAATCGGACACACCATATCTCTTTTCAGCACTAATGCTCACACTGTACAATTTCTTGGCAAATACTGACCAAATCTGTTAGCAGTGGGTCTATCTATGAACAGACTTTAAGATCAACACTAGCATAACCTTCACCTCCAACTCGAATCTAAATACATGTATTTTCATTGAAATTTTAGGAGAGTTTTAAGGCTGCACCAAGGGTATCTCCAGTGGACAGTACATATGTGTAACAATAGAAAGTAAATATGACATTCATATTTTCATCAATAAATAAAATATGTATTTAAGGTTTTTATCGATTTAAAAATCAATAATACATAAAGTTTTTTTTATTGGAAGTGTATTTGGATTGAGTGATTACCTAAACCTTCCAGTTACATTGAGAGGGGTCAGTTTGTTTCTTCAGGTCAAACAGCTCTAAATTAGCCTAGTAATTACAAATAAAGGATTCTTGTTGTTTTATGTATTAGTGATGAGGGAGTTTGGGCCAAGCTGAGGGCAAAATACAGGCTGCTACATACACACACACACACACACACACACACACACACCTCCAAGTGGAATGCGTGTGATATTCCTTGGATACTTCTGGCTATCCGAGAACAAAGGAAATGGGTTTAAGTGCTCTCCATGATGTGAGAAACTAAGGTAAATGAAAAATTAAATTCTCTGCTGCCTGCAGCCCATAGACAATTCCTTGAAACCAGCAGAGTGACCTTCTAGGACCAATGATGACACTTTGCTAGGGGCAAAAATGAATCTTAGCTTTACGTTATCCCAACCTCGAGGATCCTGTAAGTCTACTTCATTTCAGCTGCCCCAAGATACATGTTGGCAACCACACTCCAAGCTTATGTCTCCCCGATATACACGTGAAGGGTCTCATGACTGAGGTTTTATTAAACAGTAACAAATGTTTAATAACAGCTAGCAACAGCTAGCTCCTCAAGGTCCTGGAGACCTTGCTTCCAAAATATCTTAGAGACTTCCTCCATCCCTGACCCTCTCCCAAGCTGAGGGTATGTAAAGAGTTACCTGTCACGACCCCAGCGCAGCTCTTCCTGGCCACAGGTCCTGTCCCTGTGCTTTTAAAAAATCACCTTTGGGGCGCCTGAGTGGCATAGTCAGTTAAGCGTCCGACTTTCGCTTAGGTCATGATCTTGTGGTTCGTGGGTTCGGGCCCCGCGACCGGCTCTGTGCTGACTGCCAGCTCGGAGCCTGGAGCCTATTTCAGAGTCTATATCTCCCTCTCTCTCTGACCCTCCCCTGCTCACGCTCTCTCTCTCTCTCTCTCTCTCTCTCTCTAGAAATAAATAAAAATATTTAAAAATAAATAAATAAATAAATAAATAAATAAATAAATAAATAAATCACCTTTTTGAGCCAAAGATGTCTTTAAGAATTCTGTTTTGATCATCAACTCTAGACCCTATGATGCATCCACCCCCTCATTACTCCAAAATTTCATCTTAAGCATAGAAATTCTGGGTTTTCTATCAATGAATAATTGAAAGAAATAGAAAGTTAAAAGAAGGTGCCAAGATTACACAAAAAAGGGGGAAACACTAGATATCATCTAACAAAATCCTGCCAAAATGGGAAGTCCTCTTGCAAGAGGTTTTCCAGTCTCTGCCTGAATAGTTACAGGAAGATGACAGCCTCACCTCCGTATGTATTGGATCTGATTGAATCAAGGCTCCTGCTTAGGTGATACAGTAGTATTGACTCCATGATATAAAGTTCTACCTTCTGCTTCCAAACAAAAACATTTTCAATATTTGAAGACTGTTTATATGATCCTTGCTGGTCTAGTTTTCCACACAGTAGAGATTCTCAAGTTCTCCTTTGTTTCCCTATAAGCCATAGCCTCTTATTGCTTTATCAAATGGAGGTCTGATGTTGGGTAGACCCAGGCTCAATTGTGTCTCTGTTAATATTCAGTTTCCAAAACGGAAGAGAGTATTCTAAAAGCGGGACTTTATTCATCCAAGCCAGGAATTTTCAGTATTTAAAGCCCTTGTTTCCCAAGAAATGTTTGGGAGATATATTTTAAATGTATTTCCCCAGAAATTATTATTAGTATGATTATTAAAGAAATGTTCCAAACAATTCTGACCTGAATTGTTTACAAACCATACTTGGAAAAACCCTTCATACAGACTTATTACCAACACATTCACGACATTCCTTAACTACTATTTTGTTTTGTTTTGTTGTTTTTAATATTTTTATTTATTTCTAGGAGAGAGAGAGAGACAGCGTGAGCAGGGGAGGGTCAGAGAGAGGGAGATACAGACTCTGAAATAGGCTCCAGGCTCTGAGCAGGCAGTCAGCACAGAGCCCGACGCGGGGCTGGAACCCACAAACCGCGAGATCATGACCTAAGCGAAAGTCGGACGCTTAACCGACTAAGCCACCCAGGCGCCCCAACCAGAGTGTTTTTTTAATGTTTAGTTTTGTGAAAGAGAAAGAGAGTATGGTAGGGAAGGGGAGCAGAAGAAGAGGGGGAAAGAGGACCCAAAGTGGGTTCTGTGCTGACAGCAGAGTGCTGATGTGGGCTCTAAGAAACTGTGAAATCATGACTTGAGTTGAGACACTTAACCAACTGAACCACCCAGGGACCCCCACCAGAGCATTTGTAATGGAAACCACTCTCTAGGTTTTGTTAAAATTTGAGGAATCACAGCATCTATTTCTCTGCTTTCTTAACTTTCTCTGCACTAGCCTTCAATTCCATCCTTAGACACATGGTTTAGTATTAACTAAAGTATTATTGATAATTTTATTCACAAACATAATTTGTTAGTAATAAACAAAACTAAGCTCTCTAGGACATATCAATATAGAACATAATTTTATAATTCTGTCGAAACTAGAATTATACCACTGATAGGAATTCTTATATAGGAAAAAGATTTTAAAAATAATTTATTTAGCTAATACCAAGTCCACCTATTTTCAGAAAATAGTCATTCCCCAATTTTCATGACAGCATCAGACAATTTGCTTTACCTTCCTACATTCATTTTTCTCCTTTTAGAGCACTTTGGCAAGAGTAGATAAAAACAAAAACATTTGGAGTTGAAAAGACCTGGTTTAAAATAAAAAAAAACTACTACTTACCAATTGTATGACCTTTTGCAAGTCACATAACTGCTCTCATCTCTAGTTTCCTACTGTGTAAAATGAGATAATACCATATATGTGTGTGTGTGTGTGTGTGTGTGTGTGTACATATACATATATATGTAAAATGAAATAGTACCATATATATGTACCATGTATATGTATATATATATATATCTCATTTTACATATATATATATCTCATTTTACATATATATATACATATATGTATGTATATGTATATATATGTATGTATATATATATATGAGAGTGAATAATAAACGAGGTTTCACCTATGAAATGCCTGCATAATGCCTAAAACAGAGCTGGTTAATACTGTTAGCCTTGATAGAGACTCAAGTGGATCCCAGTTAGGATCTGCAAGCAAGCTGTTAGGAAGAGATAATTTAATTGAACTTAAGCATTTAGCAGATGACGTCACTGAACCCCACACAGATGAAGTGATTTGCACAAAGTTACCCAGTCAGTTGAGACAGAGCAGGCACCAGATCCTATATCACCTTTTTTCAGCTTAGGCTTTACCCACTACTTTATACCTTTTCAACCAGAAGAAAACTATTTTCAAATTCCATGCAAATACATTTGTGTAAAGTTTTTTACATCAAGCAGAAAAGGAAAGAATTAAAACAAAACAGTGTATGAAAGACCACTACTATAGAATTCAAATATACTACCACATTGATAAAAAGAAAATTGGGCTTTTGAAATCTACTTAACTGTCCTAGACCATAAGAGCATAGCTTTCAACAGTTGAAATGAGAGTAAGGAAAAAGTTAATGTAAAAGAAATTGAATTCAAGGAAATCTGCTTAACTCTATCTGATCCACGATAATAGAAAAATATAGATTTAAAACAGTAAAATGAGGACATTAGAAATGGCATTTTAAAGTTATATAGATCTAGAAGCCAAGTGGATTAAGGTAGATAAAATATTAAATGTCACCATGTATAATAAATTGTTCTGATGCTAATAATAATAATAATAGCAATCATATTTTCCCAAATATTAAATGTTAAACATTGTGTTAATAATGTATTTGTCATCCTAAGGGTAAATATTTTTGTAATCTTTCAGTAGTTTCAAATATAAAAAACAAAAAAACAAACAATAAAACCCCACAGAACTGAGAATTTTAGAAGTAGCAAACTAAGATGTAAATATCTGACTTTGAATCCCATCATCTTGCTATTAAGCTTTTTGCTGACAAATAGAAAAAGATACCATCTCCCCAATTTCTAATCTGTGACTGAGTGGGGAAGCATTATTACAATGTTGCTTTTGCTTTTCAATCCTGATAATCACTTCGTTGCCAGAGGGTGTCTTCTTACATTCCATTTATTCAGACACAGCCACTATCCCAAGGAAGGAACACAATGGCATCACATTTTTACATTTGTCTTCAAAAGCCTCACTTTATATTAACTGACAGAAAATGTTTTACTAGGCCAATCTACCCAACCCCCTTCAGACTAAATATTTTCTGAGGGCAAGGAGAGGGGAGTTGTAAAGTCAGTCATAGAAATGTAAATGCACTTGAGGGTCACACACCCTGACCTTCAACCCAATCACCTTTTAATCAGGAATCCCTTTAAGACAAGAGATACTTTGGAGAACTTCCTAGCTTCCAGTGTTAATGTCAAGGAAATACCAACCCGAGTGGAACAGTCTCCTCCGCAAGCTGATGGAACTCCAGCTGGAAATACCAACCCGAGTGGAACAGTCTCCTCCGCAAGCTGATGGAACTCCAGCTGGTAGCTAGTCTTGTGCTAATCCTAAATCTGACACCTATTTTTTGAGTAAGAGGAGAGATGTCCGTGGGACTAGAAAGGTCTGATGAAAGTGACAAGTTGCCTGAAGGCTTCAGTTGAGTTGCACAGAGCAAGTGAAACTCTCGTGCCTTCTAGGGATTCCAGATTTGACTTAGCTGAAATCTGAAATGATTTACAAAACTCCAGACTGACTTATAAAGTTTGACATTTACTAGATTACTTTTTCTGCCAGCATGCAGAATGTGATCTTGAGCTGGAAATTACATTCATTCTCACAGAAACAAAGAAAGTTTACTTTCTGGGGATACCTTTGTTTGCACCTTTGAAAATACATACCAATACATAACAAAATTAAAGGACTAATAATAAGAATTTAAAAAAAACTAAAATAAATAAAAAGTTAAAAAGTTAAAAAAAACTAATAGAGGTCTTGACCACGGGGCTGTTTTAATTGGCCATTCTTTTCTATTTTTAAAGAACTGAGTTATCTGCGCGCTGCAGCTCGTTTATATTGAAGAGAGTATAATAATTAAATTATATGGACATTAGAACTATAAGGAAGCTAAGTTATTTGTCCTGTGTGTGAAATAATGAACATCTTGTTCATAACCATTGCCATTATAATGTTATTATGAAACCATTAAATTGAACTTCTTATTCCACTGCTAAAACAACTGATCGATACCCATTTCCATCCTCTGATGGTTGGAGCCCAAATGATATTATTGTAAATGAGCCACAGATAGGTAATGATTCTTTTGCATTGAAATATTCAAAAAAATTCCCCAAAGCTTATAAATTCCTTAAAGGATGGTACAAATTATCAACAAAGTTATCCATGTAGGTGAGAAAATGTACTTCACATCTTCTGTCCCATGTAACATCATATTAATATTTGAGACAGAATATGGAGACATAAATTGTCCTATAGAACTACTCCCTAACCCTCTGTCTGGAAGCAACCCCACGAAGTTAGTCTCATTTCATTTCTAAGTTGAGCAAGCATAGGTTCTAATGAGCCAGGTGATATACGAACCTTGTAAGACTGATTTACTGATGGTTTCTGTGTTGGGGTGCTCTTGGAAATAAATAGATTTCTTGCTATCAATGGCATGTGATTTACTGAAATCATATTCAAGGAGAGCTTAAGTTTCATGCTCAAAAAGAGGTAGGTAAAAGTTCAGTTATAATAGAAGGACAGAAACAGACCACTGGAGAAAAAAAAAAAAAAACCAGGATACATTCCAGCACTTTTACTCCAAAGAGGGAAAAACTATTACATACTTTTGTTTAAAGCTTTACAGAATATATTTTGATTAAAGTAGAAGATGTATAGCATATTATATTTAAAATTGTACTTCTGTATTACATAGGCAATTATACATATGTTTTCAGAAAAAAAGATGCCTGGTATATTAATACTTTATTAACATTTTTTTTGGTATTATGTAACAACTATGTGCCATATACGTTCATGTAGCAGTGAAAAGACAGCTGTTGCAGCTACTGGTGCTGTCTTTCCTGACCCCCTCATTTGAGGTCCTGTTATGGGCTGAATTGTGTCCTCTAAAAATTCAAATGTTGAAGTTTGACCCTTAGTCACTCAGAATGTGACTGTATTTGGGGATACAGGCTTTCAAGCGGTAATTACGCTAAAATTAGGCCTTTATGGGAGACCCTAATCCAATATGACTGAGGTCCCCAGAAGAAGAGTAGATTAAGACAAAGACACATGCACAGGGGAAACCAAGTGGAGAGATAGGGAGAAGATGGCTATCGACAAGCCGAGGAAAAGGTCTCATAATAAGCCAATTCTGCTGACACCTTAATCTCAGACTTCCAGCCTGATGAACTGTGAGAAGATAAATTCCTGTTGTTCAAGCACTTTTTAATGGCAATCCTAACAATCTAATTCGGTCCCTGTGAATTGGGAACCTTAAATTGCTGACCTGTCTGTCCAGCGTGCCTTTCCTTTGCTATAGTGGCAGTGTTCCCGTTTACCTACAGGAACTAGTTCAGATAGTGTTGCTTCATCAGCCTCAGTCCTTGAGGAAGTATGATGCAGAATATGGCCCCCATGACTTGCATGGTTTAAGAAAAATGAATGCTTTTTGTTCAAGCCATAGGGATTTGTAGGCTGTGACTGCTGCATGTCTGTGCTCAGAGGTTATTAAAGTAAGCAAATATTTTCAAAATTACACAATTATAGGGACACTTGGGTGGCTCAGTTGGTTAAGCATATGACTTCAGATCAGATCATGATCTTATAGTTTATGAGTTCGAGCCCTGCATCGGGCTCTGTGTTGACAGCTCAGAGCCTGGAGCCTGCTTTGGATCCTGTGTTTCCCTCTCTCTCTGTTCTTCCCCTGCTCACACTCTGTCCCCCTCTCCCTCTCAAAAATAAATAAACATTTAAAAAATACACAATTGTATCTTCTATAAGGCTCTGGAGGAAAAAGTACAATTATATATTTACATAGCAAAACTGCTTTTGTATGACTTCTTCATTTGATCCACATCCCAGCCATTTCAAGTAACCATTTCAGAAATAGAAAATTCTATTTTTCTAGGCTGCTGAGAAATTAGTGCTGAGAAAGATGACTGACATAGCCAGGTCACATCATTAAAATATGATAAAACAAGGATAAGAACCCATATTTTTCAACTAGTTTTTCTTAATACTTTTGCTGTATCCTATGTATCTTTAGGAAGTTGATTTTACTGGAAAAGCCATTCAACATAAACAGAAAATGTAGTTTATCACCTTGGATGTGTCCCTTTCCTCAAACCTATAAAATTAAACATATTTTAATTTTTAATTATAAATAGGGAAATGCCAGAGACCGAAACTGCACAGGTCATTTCTGATGGCAAGGCCCAGGGAAAAACCTGTGGGAAAAGACTGCAAGGCAGTCAGAAGAACCCTCTGAAGAATTCTTCTTCTCTGCTTAGTCTGTACCTTTTACTGTCACTTCTGCTGTTAGTCTATTCTAGGGTTAATATGAAAACAGAATCGCCCAAAATTTCCCCCTTCCTCCAAAATGGAATCACCTACATATCATGTCCGCCCCCTCAATCAGATGTTGACTAATGAATATTGCAGCAATTAGCAAAATTGGAGACAGTCCGGTATGGATGGGGTCTGTAAGAGACCTAGAATTCATTTTCCTTGTATGAGTCTAATTGCCAGTAAGAATACATATTATGCCATAAGCAGAGACGAAAACAAGACTTACTAGTTTTGGAGGGCTTTCTTGGAAAAGTGTTAGAGAAATATTCACCTGCTGACCTCAAGCCTGTGAGGCAACTTATGGATTGTTCTGGCCAAAGAATGAGATTGGTAAATGCAGAGACCAAATTCTAGTTGATCCACGTAAAACATTTCCATACTTCATCTACGATAAATGTTGACATTGTTCTTTCTTAGTAAGAGGTTGTGAGAGTCTTACCTACAACCGAGGGTACAAGTATATCTTGATTTTGCATCCCCACTGAATTTAAACAATTAAAGGGCACCGTGATCTCATGTATTCTGGCAATATGCTTCACTTATCCTCAGATACCCTGCCATATGTAGTAAAGAATATGTAAAACTTTGTTATGACTACCTGGTTAAATTTTATTGGTTGAAATGGAAATCATGTACTATGAAATCACTGTTGCCAAGAAAACTTAGAAATATTAAATCCTATGACTATACTCAAAAAATGTAAATTGTTTAAGCATGATTGTTTGGATTTGCTATATAAAAATCCTAACTGAAAAATAAATTTGAGCAGTCCACCTGAAGAGGCTAGCTCCATGTCTTCTTCACTGATGCCAACCATCACTCTCTGGGCCAACCCTGGCTTGCAGAGGCTGGTCCCCTGCAGGGAAATACAGTAGTTAAAAACAGAAGCTATGAAATTTCAACTTCTATAGAGAAATTAAATATGCTTGACCCTTTAGGGGCACCTGGGTGGCCCAGTCAGTTGAGTGCCTGACTTTGGCTCAAGTCATGAGCTCACAGTCTGCAGGTTTGAACCCCACATCAGCTCAGAGCCTGAAGCCTGCTTGGGATTCTGTGTCTCCCTCTCTCTCTGACCCTCCCCAACTTGCACTGTCTCTCTTTGTCTCTCAGAAATGAATAAATGTTTAAAATATTTAAATATGTTTGACACTTTAATTTCTGTAAACATGACTTCTCTTAATATAAAGAAGTATATCTATTCCTTTAAAAATGTTTTTGATAGAGATAGAGAATGTGTAGGCAAAACAAGGGAGGATCAGAGAGAGAAGGTGAGAGAGGATCCCAGGTAGGTTCCATGTGCCAGTGCTGAAGCTGACAGCCCTGAACTCAGTCTCACAAACCCTGAGATCATGACCCGAGCCAAAATCAAGAGTCAGACACTTAACTGACTGAGCCACCCAGGCTCCTGAAAAGTATCTTTATTTCTATTTCATCTCTGATCTATCCTTAGATGCACATGGAGCCCAACTGCTTCACAAGCTAAGTTTTAATTAATTCAATATGATAAAGATTTGTCAAATCTCTAGATGTTTTCTGTTCTGTGCTAGACTGAAGCACCCAAAAGGGATGTTGAAAACTAGGCCTATGAAGAATAAACTTATTAAGTTAAATTGCAAAACTCTGCACTTGTAAACATGAAGCAGATATATACTGGCTGAGAATATGATTATTTATTTTCCATAACATGAGATGAATCAAAGGATACAGATTTCCAAGGGCATTCATAACCATGGGTAGAATTATGTGATCGCACTTAGAGTAACCAGCTTAGTTAAATGTGTAGTTTAAAATTGAGCTACAATGAAGATTTTAATAATGAATTTCACCCTGTCTTAGAAATACCTAAATTAAAGATGAAAACTAACTATTGCTTTATCTAGGCCATACCCTGGGGTACCAGCCGAATTATTCTTTACAATTTAATGTCTTTGATTTTGTGCAGTCTATCTCCATATGCTTCTAGCAGTGGGGTTTCCTTTGCAAAAGGCAATGTCCTTTGAAAAAGGCAATCTTGGCACAATTGATCTCACTGTCAGGAAATCTTTGAAGATATTCTGAATAATTTCCTCATTCCCTTAATCATATATCTGTGACAACTTCCCAGTTTAAAGCCACAAAGTAAATTAAATAGGGGCAATTTAAAAAGACCATGATCTTTTGTTAATAGCTAGTGGAGTAAAACATTATTAACAGGTGCACCCACCATAAGCACCATTCCCTAAATCTGTCACCAGAGAATGAAGACAGAGATTCACTCCCATAAATTATCTTCATTCCATTTAATTAAGATGTGCTTGCCTTCATGGAACAAGAAACTCACTAGCAGTATTTTGGATTGTCCTCAATCCAGAACTAATTACATAATTTAAACTCTAGTGTCCAAACTATTTAGACCAGGGTTTGAAAAATACAGTCAGTGAACTGTATCTACCCCCATATATTTGTGGCTTTCTAGTGTTTCTTTTCTCATAGTTAATTGGCAGCATTGAAAACTGAAAAGCTTCGCATAAAATTTGACTTTCTGACTTCTTTTGAAAAAATTGGAAACTAATGAAGAAATAAGAGAAAAAGGTAGGAGAGTTTGAAGGGAGAGGGAAAGGAATAAAAGGGAAGAGAAGAGAAAAATAGAACAAAGAAATAGAGAGAAGAGGAGAGAAAGAGCAGGCAGAGGAGAAGTTGGTAGAGGGGAAGGAGAAAAATACCAGTATCTCTGGGCCAACATGGTCTTTTGGTAACAACAGTCTCCTGAGTTGCAGGTATTCCTTTTAAGAAGGCGTCTCCCCACTAAACTTGCTACAATCTACTCTTTTATCTACTCGGTAACATCTGGCACATTTTCCTTTTATTTTGTTTAACCTACTCTAGTCCCCATGATCATTTAATTGTGCTCCTTAATTTAGACTTCAAACTCTTTAAGGCAAACCCAGTGCTAGCACAGTGTCCAATCCATAAAAGTTATGTGGGTTGAATTGAATTGTGTAGAATTGAAATCTCATCAAATAACTCACAATGATTTCTCTGTTAACTTCCATTAGATAAATACTTAGTGTCTTTTTCTTCTTCCCTCATTTCCCACTGTCAATATCAAACAGCATCTTTATTTTATACCAACATTCCTAAGCTCATCTCTCCCTAGCAAGTATTGTAGTTTCTCCCCTATCTAAGGACTTCATTTCCTTCGAAGCCTCTTTCTGAAGCCAGTTGCTCAGTCACTCAAGCCAGAATAGGATTCACCTTAAATGAGAAAGAAAAGAAATACTGTGATCATAAAGTAGCTTGGCCTGTAAATCTATTCTTCCTCATTATCTAGGACAAAAGATTTTGCATTACCAATATTTATTCAAGAATTGTGAATCAACTCTTATTTACCACTTTCCCAAGTAAGACTTTTTAATCTCATGCAAATTAATTAATTCTAAGCAATTTGGGATCTTAAAACATAACTAGGCTCTTTTCTCATTACTCAGTTTATATTGAATGTACATCCTTCACTTAAGTTTATGGCCTGTGTTGTTTATAGCCTATGATCACTAGACTTCAAGTAAAAATAAAATATCAAAAAATTGTTTCTCTTATGGGAATAATTTTAAAAATGCAAATATTATGCAATTTCACTTAATGATACATTGTTTAATAAGTTTGGATTTTGGAGGTGTTTTTCTTTAGCACTCTGTGTGCTGCACGATCATATCAGGAAAAAAATTTTTTTTTTTCCCATCAGTGTATATTTATTTCATTATATTCTTGGTATTTTCATTTTTTCCTACTAGCATAATTCTCACCTACCTCAATTTATAACTCATAACTCTAAAATCAAAAGACATTCAATTTTTTAAAAGTGTGTCGATCCTTTCATTGCAAAGCTTTTATCTTATTTAGATAAACTTCAATATTTATGTGCATTTGCCTTGAAGCATCTTTCTATTTTTCATATATCTTTATTATTTTAACATGGTTACCTTGGCCAAGATTTCTTGTTATGTGTCATTTAAAGATAGTATAAAAAAGAATTAAATCATTAGGCGCTCTTAGAAACTTTAGAGCCAATATTATTTTCATGTCTCTCATCTATTTTTCTCTAGTATTTCTTTTTGCTTAATATCACTGTAAAAGCCCTATTCTATGTAATTCCCATGTCTAAAATTGCTCTGTTTAGGTTTATTTTTTTTTAACCATTTGGGTTTTTTTCCTTGAAAGCTTTTACTCATAAAATATTATGTGGTCTCTACTCCTGGTTTTCTTTGTAAACACTTGCTTGGTTGGTTTGTAAGCCCACTTTGGCCATATATATGTATTTTTGTATAGTTTACCTTGCCTTTCCAGAAAACACATATTCCTGTTTACCTCGTTTAGATGTAGTTTAAGAGTACTGGATGTTATCAATAATTTCTTATTCTATTCAGCAAGCTAGAGTTCTTCTTTATGGTTGAGGAACTAAATGCACTGTATAATTATAGTTGACCAAATGTTTTATAATAAAGGTTGTAAGATTTATTTAGAACATTGTTTTCATGCTTATTTATTTTTGAAAGAGAGAGAGAGAGAGAGAGAGAGCACGAGCGGTGGAGTAGCAGAGAGAAGGAGACACAGAATCTAAAGCGGGCTCCAGGCTCTGAGCTGTCAGCACAGAGCCCTATGAAGGGATGGAACTCACGGACCAAGAGATCATGACTTGAGCCAAAGCTGGACATTTAACTGACTGAGCCACCCAGGAGCCCCAAGAAATTCTTAACGAAAATAAACTGAACCACCAACACCTTCCCCACTAGCTAAACACAGGTAACATTTACACTACACACTCCTGGGAAACTGTGAAGGAACTTAGAACAATTCAGGATCACTCTAATATATGAAGTGATACAACACAGAAGGAGAGAAATTAATCAACATACTACATAATCTTAGCAAACCATTTTATTATTGCAAATTGTATTTACAATAGACACATTACCGTTGATGGCTTTGAAAGTAAAATTGGAAGAAGTATGACAAACACAATTATATGTACAAAGAGACTAGGGCAAGCTCATTAAAATCAGGATATGTCTTAAATTCCAGAACATAAAGGCCCCTCACCACCGAGCAAGCTAAGTAGAGGGAATAAATGTCTTTGGCAGACTAACAGGACCAGCTGGCGTAGCTCTGCCTTTCCTGCTGACGTGAGCATGCACCTCTCTCTCCATGCTTAAAAAAAGACAATGGGGAACAAATGTCACACTTTTTCCCTCTAAAAATGCTAACTTCAGGCGCTTTCCCTTTTCCAGCTTGGCTAGATGCACCCATACTTGCTTCAACAGAACATATGCAAAACCACATACAATACTGTATGTGGAGACTTACAGTTAACCCTTCTCAGCTGGATGATAGGAAGTATCAATACTCTATTTGTAAACTTTCCAATGAGTTAGTTGTTTAAGTTCCTTTTTAAACTATCTATTATGGGGTGTCTAGATGGATCAGTCAGTTAAGCTATCCACTCGATTTAGTCTCAGATCTTGATCTCATGGTTCATGGAGTCAAGCTCCCTATCAGGTTCTGTGAAGACAGTTAGGATCCTGCTTGAGATTCTCTCTCCCTCTTTCTCTGCTTCTGTCTCTCAAACTATCCATTCATTATCATATTTTTTAATATTTATTTTAATTTTGAGAGAGAGAGTTTGTGAGTGGGTGAGGGGTGGAGAGAGAGGGAGACACAGAATCCTGAAGCAGGCTGCAGGCTCTGATCTGTCAGCACAGAGCCCAATGTGGGGCTTGAACCCACAAACCACAAGATAAGGACCTGCACCTACAGCCAACGTTAAACCACCTGAGCCACCCAGGTATTCCTATCCACTGTCACAAGACAGAACCAGTTATGAAACAAATATTTACAACTTTCAGATACCTCATCATATTTTGAAGGGACTTTTTCAAAAATAAGTTCAGAAGATAATATATAAATACACTTGTTCCCATTTCATGGAGTAGGTAAATACTAACTTTCTTTTTTCTTGTTTTATATCTTTAAATAAATGAAATAAAATACTGATGATAGATGACTGATGAAGTTGAAGTCCATTCATGCTTTATGCTTGGTCTCGCTTATCTCTGTCCCTAGAGATAAGCACTATTATAAATTGGTAAATTCTCTTTAGTCCATATTTTAATAAGAAGAAAGAGGAGTAGAAGGAGGATTAAAAACTAATGACTTTTTTATATTTGTTGAGAATTCACTATAAAGTAAGGAATCTTCTAAGTGTTTTTCAGATCTTAACTCTAAACATCAAAACAACTGATTTTATATGTAAGGAAACTAAGGCACATCAAGTTTAAGCAAACTGAAGAAGTTCACACAAATTACAAATTCTAGAATCAGAATATAAATCCTGCCATTCTATTCCATACGTGGGTACATGTGTCTTTTAATTATGCTTTTAGTATTA
This sequence comes from Proteles cristata cristata, assembly GCA_017311185.1. Taxonomy (NCBI): domain Eukaryota; kingdom Metazoa; phylum Chordata; class Mammalia; order Carnivora; family Hyaenidae; genus Proteles; species Proteles cristata. Next base: position 314,303 of record JAESUZ010004165.1, read on the forward strand.
TTTTCTATGTTTTAATTCTTGTTTTGTTCACGAAACAAGGTACCTCTCTTGTTTTTGTTTGTATTCTGTTTTGTTTTGTTTTGTCAAATTAGATGTATCTTTATACAGGTTTACAGAAATAATTTTATGCATACATAACAACAGAATTTCTGGACCTAGTGGTTACATATTTCCATTTCAGTAGAGATTATTAAATTGTTCTCCAGTGTGGTTATATTTACAATTCCTCCAGGAGATTTCAAAATTTTATTAAGCTTATTTATTTATTTTGAAAGAGAGAGAGAGCAGGAGGGCAGAGAGAGGGAGGAAAAGAATCCCAAGCACACTCCGTGCTGTCAGAGCAGAGCTCAGTCTACGGCTTGAATTCACAAGATCCTTCCTTACCTGAGCCAAAACCAAGAGTCAGACACTTAACTGCCACCCAGGCACCACTCAAAATTTCTTATTTATTCCAGATTCCTCCAGTACTTCCCACTGTCAGATATTTTCCTCCATTTAGCTATGTATGAAATGGTATTTAAAACAAAATTAGGGGAGCCTGAGTGGCTCAGTCGGTTAAGCATCCGACTTCGGCTCAGGTCATGATCTCACGATTGGTGGGTTAGAGCCCCACGTCGGGCTCTGTGCTGACAGCTCAGAGCTTGGAGCCTGCTTCAGATTCTGTGTCTCCCTCTCTCTCTGACCTTCCCCTGGTCATGCTGTCTCCCTCTCTCTCTCTCAGAAATAAATAAAAGCATTAAAAAAAATTTTTTAAACAAAATTCATGTCCCTTGTTAGGAGAAAGATGGAATATTTTGGGGGTTTTTTTTGGGTAAATGTTCCTAGTTCAGTGTATTTCCCAACTATCTTTTGAATTATTCATATTTCTTCATTGATATATAAAAATTGTAATAAGTTATGAAGGCAAACAAGTTAATAAATTTGTTGCAAATAATTTCTCCCAGTTTATCACAGGTCTTTTAAACTACATATCTTTTTTATGTTTCACATTTATTTTCTATTTTGCTGCTTAATAGAATGTAATCCATTACTCTTATTTTATAACTTATTCTTTTTTGAAACTCTTCCCTTTCTACACCTGATAGTTAATTTTCTATAGTTGCTTTTAATAATTTTAGAGTCATGTGAATTTAATGCGTGTGGCATTATTATATTTAATTGTATCGGTTTTCATATGAAGAGTCAATGTCTCTGTTTTAAGTCTCTCTGACTTAAAAATGCCAGCTCACCAGAGGTGTCTTGCAGGCAGAAATGGGAAAGCCATTTTGTTGTTAATCTCAATTAGTTGTTACAACTACAAATGACTTCTTACAATAGGGAATTAGTGGGGCACCTGGGTGGCTTCATTGGTCAAGTCCCCACAGTTCTTGAGTTTGAGCCCCACATCAAGCTCTGTGCTGACAGCATGGAGCCTGCTTGGGATTCTCTCCCTCTCCCTCTCTCCGTCTCTCTCTCTCTCCTCTCTCCCCCCATCTCTCTCCATCTCTTTCCTTCTGCCCCTCCCCAACTCATGCTGTCTCTTGAAATAAATAAAAAAACTTAAAAAAAGAAGAGAGTTTTAATTTAAAAGCACAAAGAGAAGAAAATAAAGTCCAAAGTCTGAGAACTTCTAAGTGTGGGAAAGCAGATATGGAAGATTATATTTTCCAAAGATGTCACCAATGATATCTGCCATTTCATATGCTCTTCTGCAATGTGACTTTGCCATTCCCCATATCAAGAATATCAAGTTTTACTAACGCTTTAGAATGCCATCAACATTCACTTGGACCCTTTAAGTTAGAATGCTGGGAAGATTTGTTAATTCCTTCTCTCTTGCTCTACAAGTCCAGTTGGCTCCCAAACCCCTTGAATACTACCAGGTAAATCTTTTATCAAAATGGCCTTATATCTATCTTTGCTGCCTTAAAAATAGTGGTAGTGTCACACCAGTAGCAGTAGCAATGATTACTATTTGTCTGGATTTGTGTGTAAACACTTTACATAGATTATCACATTTAATCCACATGTAGTACACGGTACAGCCAGGTTTTTAACTCCAAACATCCAACTCTTGAACCTATGTCTTCAAGATTTCAGGTTTACATCAATTTCCACCTCAATTTTTGCAGTAGCTCCTTAACTGCCTTCTTCCTCCTGCACTGACACCTTCCAAGCCTTTATAACAAAATGCAGTCAAATCTAAGTCACATCACTCTACTTCTAAAATCGTGCAATGCCTTCACATTTTTTTTTTTTTTTTTTTGGATATACAAGCATGTTTTTTATTTTCCTTACTTATTATTTTTTTTTTTTTACAAACAGTTTATTGTCAAATTAGTTTCCACATAACACCCAGGGCTCATCCCCACAAGTGTCCTCCTCCATGCCCACCCCTCCTCCCCCCCACATCCACCAGTCCTCAGTTTTTGTCAGCATTCAAGAGTCTCTCATGGTTTGCCTCTCTCCCTTTCCCCCACCATTTCCGCCCTTCTTCTCCCCCTTGGTCCTCTGTTAAGTTCCTCCTAATCCTCCTATACGTGCACACATATGATATTTGTCCTTCTCTGCCTGACTTATTTCGCTCAGCATAACACCCTCAAGGTCCATCCATGTTGCTACACATGGCCAGATTTCATTGTTTCTCATTGCCATGTAGTATTCCATGGTCTAGATAAACCACATCTTCTTGATCCATTCATCTGTTGATGGACACTTAGGCTCTTTCCAGGTTTTAGCTATTGTGGAGAGTGCTGCTATGAACTTTGGGGTACATGTGCTCCTATGCATCAGCATTTCTGTATCCCTTGGGTAAACTCCTAGCAGTGCTGTTGCTGGGTCTTAGGGGAGTTCTATTGTTAGTTTCCTTAGGAACCTCCACACTGTTTTCCAGAGGGGATGTACCAGTTTACATTCCCACCAACAGTGTAGGAGGGTGCCCGTTTCTCCATATCCTCGCCAGCATCTAGAGTTCTCTGATTGGCTCATTTTAGCCACTCTGACTAGCGTGAGGTGGTATCTCAGTGTGGTTTTGATTTCTATTTCCCTGATGAGGAGGGATGCTGAGCAGCATTTCATGTGTCTGTTGGCCATCTTGATGTCCTCTTTGGAGAAGTGTCTGTTCATATCTTCTGCCCATTTCTTCACTGGGTTGTTTGTTTTTCAGGCGTGTAGTTTGGTGAGTTCCTTGTAGATTCTGGATATCAACCCTTTATCTGATATGTCATTTGCAACTATCTTTTCCCATTCCGTTGGTTGCCTATTAATTTTCTGGGTTGTTTCCTTGGCTGTGCAGAAGCTTTTAATCTTGAGGAGGTCCCAACAGTTTATTTTTGCTCTTGATTCCCTTGCTTTTGGGGATGTGTCAAGTAAGAAGTTGCTGCGGTGGAGGTCAAGGAGGTTGTTTCCTGCTTTCTCCTCTACGGTGTTGATAGTTTCCTGTCTCACGTTCAGGTCCTTTATCCATTTTGAGTTTATTTTTGTGCATGGTGTGAGAAAATGATCTAGTTTCATTCTTCTGCATGTTGCTGTCCAGTTCTCCCAACACCATCTGTTCAAAAGGCTGTCTTTTTTCCATTGGGTATTCTTTCCTGCTTTGTCAAATATTAGTTGGCTGTATACTTTTGGGTCCACTTCTGAGTTCTCAATTCTGTTCCATTGGTCTATGGGTCTGTTTTTGTGCCAATACCATACTGTCTTGATGATGACAGCTTTGTAGTAGAGGCTAAAGTCTGGGATGGTGATCCCTCCTGTTTTGGTTTTATTTTTCAGGATTACTTTGGCTATTCGGGGTCTTTTGTGGTTCCATACAAATTTTTGGATAGTTTGTTCTAGTTTTGAGAAGTATGCTGGTGCAATTTTGATTGGAATTGCATTGAATGTGTAGAGTGCTTTGGGTAGTAATGACATCTTAACTATATTTATTCTTCCTATCCATGAGCATGGAATGTTTTTCCATTTCTTTGTGTCTTCTTCAATTTCCTTCATAAGTTTTCTATAGTTTTCATCATACAGATCTCTTGTATCCTTGGTTAGGTTTATTCCGAGGTATTTTATGGTTTTTTGTGCAACTGTGAATGGGATCAGTTTCTTGATTTCTCTTTCTGTTGCTTCATTGTTGGTGTATAAAAATGCAACCGATTTCTGTACATTGATTTTGTACCCTGCAACTTGGCTGAATTCTAGGATCAGTTCTAGTAGGCTTCTGGTGGAGTCTGTCGGGTTTTCATGTAGAGTATCATGTCATCTGCGAAGAGTGAAAGTTTGACTTCCTCTTTGCCAATTCTGATGCCTTTGATTTCCTTTTGGTGTCTGATGGCTGATGCCAGGACTTCCAGCACTATGTTAAACAGCAGTGGTGAGAGTGGGCATCCCTGTCGTGTTCCTGATCTCAGGGGGAAAGCTCTGAGTTTTTCCCCGTTGAGGATGATGTTAGCTGAAGGCTTCTCATAGATGGCTTTGATGATGTTTAAGTAGGTTCCTTCTATCCCAACTTTCTCGAGAGTCTTTATTAAGAAGGGATGCTGTATTTTGTCAAATGCTTTTTCTGCATCTATTGACAGGATCATATGGTTTTTATCTTTTCTTTTATTGATATGATGTATCACATGGATTGATTTGAAAATATTGAACCAGACCTGTAACCCAGGAATGAATCCCACTTGATCTTGGTGGATGATTCTTTTGATATGCTGCTGGATTCGATTTGCAAGGATCTTGTTGAGAATTTTTGCATCCGTATTCATCAAGGATATTGGCCTGTAGTTCTCTTTTTTTGCTGGATCTCTGTCTGGTTTGGGAATCAGTGTGATGCTGGCTTCATAAAATGAGTCCGGGAGTTTTCCTTCGCTTTCTATTTTTTGGAATAGCTTGAGAAGAATTGGGATTAATTCTGTTTTAAATGTCTGGTAGAATTCCCCAGGGAAGCCATCAGGTCCAGGGCTCTTATTTGTTGGGAGATTTTTGATCACTGATTCAATTTCTTCACTCGTTATGGGTCTGTTCAGGTTTTCTATTTCTTCCCGTGTGAATTTTGGTAGTGAGTGTGGGTTTAGGAATTTGTTCATTTCTTCTAAGTTGTCCAATTTGTTGGCATATAATTTTTCATAGTATTCCCAGATAATTGCTTGTATTTCTGAGGGGTTGGTTGTAATAAGTCCCTTTTCATTCATAATTTTGTCTATTTGGGTGCTCTCTCTTTTCTTTTGGATAAGTCTGGCTAGAGGTTTGTCAATTTTGTTTACTTTTTCAAAAAACCAACTCTTGGTTTCATTGATCTGTTCAATTGTTTCTTTGGTCTCTATGTTGTTTATTTCTGCTCTAATTTTTACTATTTCTCTTCTTCTACTGGGTTTAGGGCGTTCTTGTTGCTCTGCCTCTAGTTCCTTTAGGTGAGCTGTTAGATTTTGGACTTGCCCTTTTTCTAATCTCTTGAAATAGGCCTGGAGAGCAATGTACTTTCCTCTTAGGACTGCCTTTGCCGCATCCCATAGATTTTGAATTGTTGTGTTTTCATTTTCATTTGTTTCCATATATTTTTAAATTTCCTCTCTAATTGCCTGATTGGCCCATTCATTCTTTAGAAGGGTGTTCTTTAACCTCCATGTTTTTGGAAGTTTTCCAGACTTCTTCCTTTGATTGATTTCAAGTTTCAAAGCATTGTGATCTGACAGTGTGCATGGTATGATCTCTATTCCTTTATATTTATTGAGGGCTGCTTTATGTCCCAGTATGTGATCTATCTTGGAGAATGTGCCATGCGCACTTGAGAAGAAAGTAAATTCCCTGGCCTCAGGATGTAAAGTTCTAAATATATCCGTCAGGTCCATCTGGTCCAATGTATCTTTCAAGTCCATTATTTCTTTAGTGATTTTCTGTCTGGTTGACCTATCCATTGCTGTAAGCGGAGTATTAAAGTCCGCTGCTATTAGCACATTCTTATCTAGAAGCTTGTTTCTGTTTGTGATTAATTGTTTTAGATATTTAGGTGCTCCCATATTCGGTGCGTAGACATTTATGATTGTTAGTTCTTCCTGATGGATGGACCCTGTAATTATTATGTAGTGCCCTTCTTCATCTCTTTTGATTGTCTTTAATTTAAAGTCCAGTTTGTCTGATATAAGTATTGCTACTCCGGCTTTCTTTTGATTTCCTGTAGCATGATATATATTTCTCCATCCCCTTACTTTTAATCTGAAGGTATCTTCCCGTCTAAAATGAATTTCTTGTAGACAGCATATAGATGGATTTTGTTTTTTAATCCATTCTGCTACCCTATGTCTTTTGATTGGAGCATTCAGCCCATTTACATTCAGTGTTATTATTGAAATATGTGGGTTTAGAGTCTTTGTATCTTTTGTAGGGTTCATGTTTGTGGTGGTGTCTCTGGAATCTTTGTTCCTTGCAACCTTTCCTTCAGAGCATCCCCCTCAGGATTTCTTGTAGGGCTGGCTTAGTGGTGACAAATTCTTTCAATTTCTGTTTATTTGGAAAGGTTTTTATCTCTCCTTCTATTTTGAATGACAGGCTTGCTGGATAGAGGATTCTTGGCTGCATATTTTTACTGTTCATCACATTGAAGATCTCTGCCATTCCTTTCTGGCCTGCCACGTTTCAGTAGATAGGTCTGTCACCACTCTGATAGGTTTCCCTTTGTATGTGAGGGCCCTTTTCTCCCTAGCTGCTTTCAAAATTCTCTCTTTGTCCTTGTATTTTGCCATTTTTACTATGATATGTCGTGCAGAAGATCGATTCAAGTTACGTCTGAGGGGAGTCCTCTGAGCCTCTTGTATTTCCACATTTACTTCCTTCCCCAGGTCGGGGAAGTTCTCTGCTATAATTTGTTCCAGGACTCCTTCAGCACCTTTCCCTCTCTCTTCCTCTTCTGAGATTCCTATGATACGGATATTGTTGCGTTTGACTGTGTCGCTGAGCTCTTGAATTCTTCTTTCTTGTTCCTGGATCAGCTTGTCTCTTTTTGTGTCAGCTTCTTGTTTTTCTATAATGGTGTCTTCTAAATCACTTATTCTCCTTTCTGCCTCTTCAATCCGTGCATTGGAGACCTCTAATTTATTATGTATCTCATTTATCGCATTTTTTAATTCTTCATGCCTATTTTTATTTTCCATTCTGTATGTAGCCATATTTTCTTTGATGTCCCCTATGTTTTTTTCAAGCCCTGCTATTAATTTTACCTTTATTATTCTAAAATCTTGTTCAGTGATGCTGCTGATATCTGTTGTGAGCAGTTCATTAGCTGTCATTTCTTCTTGGAGTTTCTTTGGAGGAGAGCTCTTTCGTTTCGTCATTTTAGTTAGCTTTCTGGCTCTTGTTGGTTTTAAAGACCTGTTATGCTCTCTGTTTCTATGAGCATTGCTATATCCAAGAAGACTCTTTCACTTTCCACGGCCTATTCTTTCAGAGATTGTTTTTTGAATGTTATCCCTCGGTCACTCTTGTTGGGACCTTAGTTATTTTATTGTCCTATTCGTAGTGATATTTGGGACTCTTCACCTTGTGTACTCTAGCTTGTTTCTTGAGGTAGCCCTGGAAAAGAAAACAGACAGACAAACACACAGGGAGCAGGAGTACACAAACGCACAGGCTGATTCAACTAACATGCAAAGCGAGAGGGAAAACGAAAAAGTTAATAGAAAAGACGGAGGAGGGAGGGCGAATAATAGGGAGCATAAAATACATAAAAGGGTCAAAAAGGGGAAAAGAAAAGGAAAAAAGAAGAAAACCGATGGACAAAGAACGGTTTAAAGCATATACCTGGATTTCCCAGCTACAGTTAAATAGCCGTGTGTATGCAGTGCTGGTTGAAGAGCACAGAGAAAAAGAGAGAAGGCAGGGCGAGACGAGGCAGATTTGGAAATAGAATGAACAGGCAGAAGGGATAAGAAGCTTTTTTCAAAGAGGTAAAGGGTAGAATATGGTTGGATAGGTGAGAGAAGGATGCTGGAATTATCCAGAGAAACTATATAGTCTAATTATTCCTGAGAGAAATAGCTGAAAATGTCGGTAGGTGTAGAATTTACATTTACAGAATGGACTTGTTGTGATTGTTTAAGCAAGCTGGCGACCAGAGTTAATCAGGTCAGTGTTTTGGGGAAAAAAGCGAGAAAAGAGAAAGAAGAAGAAAAAAAGAGAAAAGAAAGGGAAAAAAGAAAGAAGAAAAAAAAGGAAAAAAAAACAAAAAAAGGAAAAAAAAAGAAAAAAAAAGGAAAAAAGAAAGAGAAAAAAAAAAAGGAGGAGGGCACCTCTCAGGCAGGGATGGGCGTGGCGTGATCCGATGCCTCAGGCGGGGGTTCTGCCTTGGCGATTGTGGGGAGGAGAGTGACAGTGCTCTAGTCCCTTCTTGAACCCCGCGCTGCAGCTCGCTTTTTTTTTTGACGTGTCAACTCCCCGTTCCGGGGACGCAGCCAAAGCTGGTTGCACTCTTCAACCCAGGTCAGTTCCAATCTCCAAATCCCAGTCCGCGCGCCCCGCTGAAGTTTCCTTAGACACAGCTTCCCAGACAACCCCCTCGGGCTATTCCAGGCTCCCTGCTGAGCTCTGGGGGCAGAGTCAGAATCGCTACTTCCTTCTCTGGGTAGGGCTGGTGCGCATGCGCGGGGGCTTGCCTGCCGGGTGCGCGTAGCCCGAGCCCGCTGGAGTGAGGAAAACCGGGTCTCTCTATGGCTCGTCACCCGAAACACAAACCCACAGGCAAATTTCCCAGTTTTTAGTTCTTTACCTTCCCTCTCGAGTTCCAGCCAGCCAGGAGCGCGGACGCCCGGTGTCTGCGCGGCTCTTTCAGGGGTCCCAGCCGCCCTGGAGCTACAATGGCGGCAGGCGCGCCACCGCCGCTCTGAAATCCAACCTCCAGGAGCAGAACAAAGAAGCAGTTTGTGTGCTCAGCCTCCCCCAGGACCAGTTGTCGCGAGGGGACCTGGTGTGCAGGTATTTGGCAAGTACGGTCTTTCTATGCACCGAGCGGAGGTTTTTCCCCCACGAGCGGAGGTTTTTCTGTCTCGGACTCTCTCCTTTTCCCCTCTCACTCCCCGTAGAGGGTAGAGGGGGATCGCCTCCCACCCTGGAGGCTCCGATCCCGGCCCGATTTTACCTTCCCCGGTTCGCACTCACGTTAGAAGACTTTCTCAGTGGATTCTGCGTCCTTTTTTCTCCCAGTCTCTCAGGTTTTGTATGGTTTCCAATGGCTTCAGATCTTTTCTGTGTGATGTATGGGCGCGAGTGCAAGTAAGGAGCTCCTTACTTCTCCGCCATCTTGCCCTCCCTCCTTCACGTTTCTTAATATATTGAATTGTTCACTTTTCCAGTGTCAGTGAGGTCTGCCATGTTTTGGCTCACTTCTCAATTCTACCCCATCTTTTGCCATATTTTTCTTCATAGTTTCTGCTCATGTGACAAGGAACTCCTTTAGGTAGTCTCTTTGACAGGACTGTCTTTCCTAATCCTATAGCCTGGTGTATTAATTGGAGTAGACTAAACTACTAGAGCAAATTGATCCAAAAATATAATGTAGTGACCCAAACATAATGCTTTTCTTTTTCACACAATAGTCCAGGATGTGCATTTCAGTACAGGGAGACCAAGGGAGAGAGACAGCTCTTTTCTCACTGCCTTCAAAGTCCATGGTTGATGTCTGCTCTGCCATTGATTGACATGTGGTTTCTAAGGTTGTTGTCACTGTCATCATTCCAGTCCATGGGAGAGAGAAAGTTGTGGAAGAGTGTACTTCCAAATTTTATGGAAGGAGCCATGCATGATTTCTGCTTATCTTCCTTTGGCAAGAGCCTAATCACATGATGGTTTCTGTCTCCAAAGGGCTGAGGTTTATAGTTCCTGGTTGGACAACTATCCCTGAGATACAACAGCATTGCCAGGGAAGAAAAAAAATCTAGATTATGATGGACAGATTTGCCACATATTGTTAACTCTTATTTGTCTTTAAGAACTCAGATTATATGACATCTGCATGAAAGATTTTTCTTGGCCCTATAAATTATGGTGAAGCAGCCCTACAATGAGCTCTCCTAGCCCATTGCCTGTTGACATTTTACCTTTTTAATTATAGTGAGTTTCTTAATGAGAAACACCCATTTACCAATCATAATATTCTCAACATCTAACACTTTGCTTAGCATGTAATATAGTAGCTCTCTTGAAAATTAATTGAATTGAACTAAATTGAAGTGAAATAATATGCAGTATGCCAAGACTGGAAAAAAAAAACCTGAAAACTATGAGAAATTGGTGTTAAGGAAGCCAGGTAAAGGAATGGCTATGTCAAATACTTCAGAGAAACTAATTATGTCTGAAAAAATATTGATAGTTTAAGCTAATGAACAGAGGTAAACATGTAGAGATAATGAAGAAAAGGTGAGATACGAGGTGAAACTAGGTGACAAAAAAATCTAAAGAGGATTTTGTTTGTTTCTAAGATGAGAAGTCATAGCTTTCCCAAAAGGTATCAGAGGCTATGGAAAACAGCTTGCTTTCTAATTGTTCCCGAGTGTCTAGACTTGGATTCAATTATTTTATACTAAGCATAAATAACATATGCCCTCTGGCATTCAAGGTTAATGATGTCCAATTTTTGTCTTTCTTGATTGTCAAAGAAGTATACTTTCTAAAATAGCTGAGTAGGTATGTAATGAAGCAAGCATATTTTGTTACTGGAATCAGAGTATTTTGAATGACTTGACTTTTTCAAACGTGTTCCAATTCCCAAAAGGTTATTTCTCCTCAAAAGTCATATCCCTTCCTGTAGTCCTAAACTAATTGTGATTACATTTCGAAAAGAAAATTTAATTTTTTTACCGCTTTGTTAGCATCAGTGCACTATAAATCATGAATAATGTTTATCACAGCTCTAATGTCGCTTTTTTGGGCATGTGTTCAAAATAAGCACACTACACTTTTTTTAAATAAGGCTTTTGTATATTAAAAATGGAAATCCTCCACAAAACTCTTCATGTACCTTCTTCTTTTCCTCTCCCTCTGGCCTACTTTAGGCATGGAAGGTGAATCTCCCTGAATAAGGTAAAGTTATCAGAGGATTAAAAGATGTTGAGAAAGTAGAATGCACAACTCTGGAACATACCACTCTCTAGGCATGATTGTATTGGAGTATAGAAACTTCCAGAAGAGTAAAAGGATTTGGTGAAAATCATATATTTTGGAACAAAAGAGACTCTGGAAGAGTCCAATACTGCAGATTTCTTTTCTTTCTTTCTCCGGTGTCCTTTGGGCCTCATTAAGCATTCCTTAAATGCCTGGGTTAAGACATATACTTTTTGTTTCCACAGAACTATGCATTAATCGTGACATATCACATAATATACTTTATTAGAATTCTTCAAGGAACCCATTTGGAAAATTCAGTTCGCCCAGCTCATGTCACATCTACCCCATGATAGTCACTTAAGGTCAGGAAGATGGAGTCATGCCATGCATATATGGCTCCCTGGGAAGATGAAGAATTCTTAGAATAAGATTATCATGGACTAGAGAGATATGTACTATAGGGACAAAGTTCTAGTCAGAACTGAAGAACACATGTTAGGGCTACATATTTGAGTCTGCAGATAAGAGAGTGAATTACTCACCTTGTCAGATTTTGTTTTCTTTAAAATATGAGATCTCAGAGACATATGAATTGAAGGTGGTAAAAGAACAAGGCTTGAGATGTGCTTTCTATTTACTTTAAAAATCGCCTCTTTTTTTTTAAATGCAGCAAAACTTACTGGGAATGATTAGGTGTCACTCCAGCAAAGCCTAGTTTCTAATTAGCTGTCTAGTTTTCAGAGGGATGATTAAAAAAAAATCATAGGTAATAATTAGCAAGAAGTAAAATTAAGTCTGATTTTTATTTTTTTTTAATGTTTTTTAAAATTTATTTCTAGGAGAGAGAGAGAGAGATACAGTGTGAGCAGGGGAGGGTCAGAGAGAGAGGGAGTCACAGACTGAAACAGGCTCCAGGCTCTGAGCTGGCAGTCAGCACAGAGCCTGACACGGGGCTCGAACCCTCGAACTGTGAGATCATGACCTAAGTGAAAGTCGGACGCTTAACCGACTAAGCCATCCAGGCGCCCCAAGTCTGATTTTTATTAATTATGAAAAAAAGATTTTTTCCATTATTTGTTTAAAACTATGTTTTGGATTACTTTTTCTGAAAGATAATGATCTCCCTTCAGATAACAAACCTTCAAAACAATTGGACTAAGGAATATTAATGCTATTTTTATATTTTTACATATTAAGACCAGTGTTTTATAAAAGACAAATAATTTGTTTATAATTATATTTCAAAGTTTTAATATAAACTTTCTTCAAAGTAAATGGCCTCTAACAAACCAATTTAAGTAGTTCTGATTTTTAACAGCTTTTTTTTTGAGATATAAATGAGATCCTAATCACAGACCATGAAATCTATCCTTACACGTGCACGATTTGGTGGGTTTTAGCATTTTCACAAAGTTGTGCAACCATCACCACTATCTGGTTTTAGAATATTTTTTATCACCCTCAAAAGAAACTTAGTGACCATAAGCAGTGTTTACCCTTCCCAGACAGTCAGTTCTGACATCCCCAGACCAAGTTCTAGGCAGCCACTAGTATATTTATGTCTCTATAGATATGCTCATTCTGGACATTTCACATAAATAGAATTATACAAAATGTGGTCTTTTGCAACTGGCTTCTTTCACTTAGTATAATGTTTTCAAGGTTCATTTCAGTTGTAACATGTTTTTGTTGCTGAGTAATTTCCCAGTGCATGGAAATATCACATTTTGTTTATGCATTCATTAGTCAATGAAGGTTTGGTTCTCCCTATGTTTGGACTATTATGAATCATACTGATATGAAATTTTTTGTACATTTTTTTGTGCACATATAAACTTTCAATTCTCTTGGATATATACCTAGGAGTAGAATCACAGGGCCATATGATAATCTTGTCATAACTTTGTGAAGAATTGCTTTACTCCTTTCTTGAGCAATGCACTATTCTGCATTCTTACCAGAGATATATGAGAATTCCAAGTTCTCCATATCTTCATAAATATTGTTATTACACATTTTTTTATTATAATTCTAGTGAGTGTGAAGTGGACCTTATTGTGGTTCTGATGTGCATTATCTGATGGCCAACTATGTTGAGCAACTCTATGCACTTGTATGCCTGGACACCTTCTTTGGAGAAATGATTACTCAGATCTTCTGTCCATTTATTAATTGGATTATATGCCTTTTTATTATCTACTTGTATGAATCCTTAATATATTTTTGATACAAGTCCTTTATCAGAGATTTGTGTTGTAAACAGTTCTTTCTATTGTGCTGGTCATCTTTCTTGAAGATGTCCTGTGAAGCACAAAGGTTTTTAATTTTAATGAAATTAGTTTATTTTTTCTTTGGTGACTTGTACTTTCAATGTTATATCTAAGAAGGCATTGCACAAACCAAAGTCACAAAGATTTATTCCTATTTCTTCTCATTATTTTATAATTTTAGCTTTTACATTTAGGTTTATGATCAAGTTTGAATTAATTTTTGTATATGGTGTGAGATCAGGGTCCAACTTCATTATTTTGCATGTGACTTTCCAGTTGCTCCAAGACTATTCACTGAAAGAATATTTATCTTAGTTGAATTATTTGTGGGAATAGAATTTTTAAAATTATTGATATAGTTAATAAGTAGAAAAATTATTGTTACAATTGATAGGAAAAGAAAATAAGTTCTGATTAAAGGTCTCTGGATGACTAGGTTACTACTTTCCAAGAAAAAGAGTCTGTCCCATTATTTTCCCTCATAAATTATATACATATTTTATCAGAAATGCTGTTTGCTTCCCAGAAGGTGACTATCAGTTGCCTCCCCAAAATAGTTTATTTTCCATACCAGTTTTTAATGTTTTTAAAAAAACAAAGCCCTAGCAAAAAAGAAATACCAGAGTTCCAAGAAATCTACCGTTTGTCTAATAAAAACTCTGATAAAATGTTCTTTTTGTCACAAGAAGAAATAGAACTTAATATATAAATGTAATGTTTACATTTAAGCCCATTTCAAATGCCAAAGGAAAGCTTATTATAGCAAACAAGGTGTGAATCTTTTTGCAACAACAAATGTTTGCAGTCATTCAAATGATCACTGGTAAAACTACTAAAGGCCATCTTCTACTTTTGGAAGTTCAGATATGTTAGAATCCTGTGTAGCTAAAAGGAATAGATATTATGTATTTGAAGAATCTGAAAGATTTGTTGTTTTGCTTCTTGTTATTTGTTTATTATTGTCACTATTCTTGTGGATTTTCGTTTGAGCCCATTATTATCAGGGTTCAATCTGGACTCCAGAAACCTATGTTCACAAAGATGTATAAGTCAAAATATTGTAAAATTTAAATAATTTCCCTGTGCTTTCCAAATCAGAAAAACTGATTTCTAACAAATGATGGGAATAATATGAATATTCTAAATCCATTTACTAGGTGGGGTGCCTAGGTGGTTCAGCCAGTTGAGTACCTGACTCAATTTCAGCTCGGGTCATGATCCCAGGATCATGAGCTAGAGCCCTATGTCAGGCTCTGAGCAGAGCATAGTGCCTGCTTGAGATTCACTCTCTCCCTCTGACCCTCAATAAATAAATAAATAAATAAATAAATAAATAAATAAATAAATAAACAAACCTATTTACTGGGTAAAATCAAAGAAAGGAAAACAGAGAAACCATTATGCAAATGAGCTCCATGCAAAGGCTTTCAGAATGGGAACCATTCTTCTAGAGAAGATAATATTTCATATGGAGAAAAAGGGCAAACCAAAATGGATTTAGCTCATTTGATTTCAAGTCCAATGATCAGTTAATGTTTGTTTTCTGAACTGATATTAATTAATCATCCTTTGTCACATATTTGATATAAATGTATTTCTGGTCATTATACCCCATATTTTTTTGGCAAATACATTTCTCTTATTACAAGAATGTAAGTTTCAGAAGTGTGGGATGTTTAAATTTTTGTTTGCTGCTCTATTTCATGGTCTGTAACAGTGTCTGGCACATAGAAAATACTCAATAGGAATTTTTTACTGAACATTGAATGTCTATTCCATATAAAAATAATGCAAACAGTCTCTCTGCTATGGTTTGGGAAGTGGCAGTGAGAGAAGGAAAGAGTTTCCAGCAAGTTTATAAATATTTTGAGTATGGGGAATCTATGTGATATGCCTTTGTACGTTCACAACCTAAAGCCTTCCGGGAACAAACACAAACCATTAAACATAAAAGATAATCAATAAATGTTGATGGAATCACTCTGGGTAGTCTATTCCCAAAGATGAGACATTAGAGCATATTGAATGCTTCCACTTGTATACACTCCAAAAATCCAATTCAGTGGATAATTCCTTCATACCATTTCTTTCCCAAAGGTCTCTGAAAGAAAATAAAACCACCCAGGCAATAGTAGTTTTAGAAAAAGTTTTGCTCATCATTTTATAGTCCGGAAAACCATCTAACCCTTCTCCAGAGAAGTAGCCTACTGCAAGAGTCCCATTGAATTTGAGGAAGAGAAATTAGTTTATTATTATTTTCCATCATGAAATGCAACTTGACTTCTCTTTTTAAATCGATCCCAGAACAGTTCTTACAAAACAAAATCAGTAAAGTTTTTTATTGTCTGAATGAATGGTAATTTCGCAGATTAGACCTCACCATAATAGAACAGAATAGGGGAATTGATTCATGCATTTCTTCGTTACTGGAGATGACACAAATGTCATTTTTATTTGTCTTGAGGATATTTATTATTCTTTATTTAATTATGGGTCTGCTTAAATTTTGAAAAAAATCAATATAGGTGAAAGAATTCTGATCTAGGTTCTCTGATTTCTTAGATGGGTGATTTTGAAAGTTAGTGTCCTCACTTGTAAAAGTAAAAAACAAACAAACAATACAAACCTACTTCTGACAACCTCATAAGTTTGTTTTAAAAGTCAAGGGAGAGGGGCAGCTGAGTGGCTCAATCATTTAAGCATCCCACTTGGCCTAGGACATGATCTCTCAGTTTGTGAGTTCCAGCCCCGTATCAGGCTCTCTGCTGATAGCAAGGAGCCTGCTTTTGATCCTCTGTCCCCTCTCCCTCTGCTCCACCCCCACCCCAGGCACACACTCTCTCTCTTAAAAATAAACATTAAAAAAATCAAGTGAGAGAATGAATACAAACACAGAGGCCTTTTATGTTTAAGCTTAGCAACTTTTACCTAAAAAAAGAAGTTCCATATAAGTGATAGTCCTCAGCAGGATGCTGTAGAAACATGAATTTGGGCCTAAAACTCATCTGATTTTTCTCTTCCACTCCCTTACTCAACATTTTCTTGCAATCAACTTGCTGAAATTCTTTTTAACTCTGAGAATGGACAAGTCTATTTTTGAAAGATGTTTACTTTTAAATCCTGTCTAGAGTGAGTAGTATCGGTTTCAAAAGGCATGGCTTATTCTTGGAATCTAAGAGAAAATGGAAGATGGAAATATCTATATAGCAAAGAATTATTCCTGATTGCTATTCTCATTGCAAATGAAAAGATTTACCTAAATTATTTGGATTCTGGAAGGCATGATGAAGGCTAGGACTTTTGAATATCCCCAAAGTACCTGAGAGTTTTTATTAAGCTCAAATCAATAATTTCTATGGTATTTTTATTATTTATTTTTTAAAAAAATTTATTCGTTTTTGAGAGGTCAAAGGCAAGCGGGAAAGGGGCAGAGAAAGAGGGAGACAGAATCGGAAGCAGGTTCCATGCTCTGAGCTGTCAGCACAGAGTCTGACTCGGGGCTCAAACCCACAAAATGTGAGATCATGACCTGAGCCAAAGTCAGATGCTTAACCAACTGAGCCACCCAGGCGCCCCTATGTTTTCCTTATTTTTCACTACTGTATGATTTTGTCAAGGTTTTTAAATCCTCTAGGTTTCAGGAACCCCACCAAATACCTTTACTAAGTGACCTTCCCAGCCCTCTGTGCTGTGCTTTGAAATTCTAAACCAGTTCTGCAAATAGCCAGCTTCCTCTGGCTCTCTTCCACTGGACTAGCAAAGATGCAGAGGTAACTTTACCTTAGCCAAGCGGAGGCCTGAAGGGAAAAGACGTCCTCATTGTGAAAGGAGAAAGCTGTTGTTTGAGTTTCCCAGGAAAGCAGTATTGAACTAAATGGAAGGAAACACACTTTAGTGAGGTTCGGCAGGGCATGAGGTGGGGGAGAAGTGAGGGCTGAGGGACAATGCAGACCTGAACAAGGCTGAGCTGGAAAACTCTGGATTTTAATTTTTCTTGTTTTAACAAGACAAGTAGCCAATTTCTCAGTAATTCTCCTGGCTACATTGTCTTTCTTATGTCGGCTTCTTCCTGAAGTTGGCTCCTTCATTTGCAAAATGTTTTCCAACAGTTATTACAGACTCCAGTTAGAGTTTCTCATTCACATTTGTGTAGCAGTGGTGCAGCTTTCCACAACTATCAAATGAGCTCTGAGTTTCACTTTGATTGCGCTAACATAAGCCAGTAACTGTGATCAGAGCAAATAGTTCATGATCATTACCTTACACTTGGGCTGTTGCTCATCCTTGACCCTGTGGTGTAACAACAGGGATTTGGATGATGTCAATTCACTCACATTACTCGGTGTGTACCCATGCATGTTACATGGAAAAGAGAAATGCTCTAAGAGATGTGGATTTCCCAATGACTTCTTTGCTGAAAGAAGGGAAAGAAGAAGAAACGGTTGCTAAGGAGATGACAGATAAATGATCTTTCCAGGCCCAGTCAAAAAGTCATTTTCAGTTCAGTTGGTAAAGACTGTAATTTTTTCATGAAAAATGAGCAAACATTTGGAGACAATATACCTACCATGTATTGATTTTGCCATGCATTCTATTACCTGTCATGCTCAAAACATCTTGTTAGTCTTGAAATATATGTTATGAAAATGAAGTTTTGGTTTCCTTGTCTTTCAATTCATATTTAGGAAACATTGCTCCTAGAATTGATTTATAGTTTTCCTCTTCTATCCAGAAGTAGAGCATTCCTATGAAACCTCTCGTAAGGCAAAATGGCATAAACTGAAGAAGCAAATACCATTAGTTTATATGGAAATGTTTAGTATTCTCAGATTTCGTCCCTCCTTCCCCCACCCCCAAAAAAAAAAACAACTCTCTTAGGCTTCTCTGATACCTTAGGACAAATCTTGCTGGTGGATAAAAAAAATAAAGCAAGATAAATCACAGATGCCTATGACCTATCAAAGCTATTGTGTCTTAATGTTGACAAGCTTGCTGTAGTTGCTGAGGAAGGAGCTTGGTCGGTCCCCCCTCACTGCTCAGGGTGCATACTGCCTCTGTAACGGCTCACTGCAAGACAAACGCTTAATGCTGCTATTTTTGCTTCTCATCATTTTTAATAAAATAAAAAATCTTCTCTGGATTTCTGTTAAGAAAACAGGTATTTCATAAAAGTTATTTCAGAAAAGCAAAGTTGGCAGGGGCTCAAGTCACCCAGTTGACTGGGTTGCTCTATCCATTAGGTGTCCAACTTCCTCTCAGGTCATGATCTTGTGGTTCATGAGTTAGAGCTCTGCATCGGGTTCTATGCTGACAACTCAGAGCTAGGAGCCTGGAGCCTGTTTCAGATTCTGTCTCCCTCTTTCTCTGTCCCTCCCCCATGTGCGAGTTCTCTCTCTCTCTCTCAAAAATAGATAAACATTAAAAATGTTTATAAACATAAAAAATAAATAAAAACAAGCAAAGTGGCACAACACAAACTTTGGCAAAGCCGGGGATACCTGCTCTATGTATCTTATGACGTAGAGATCAGGTTTTCTTTTTCCTCAAGCGGATCCCAATTGGTTCATTATAAGTTTAAAAACAATCCTTTCCCTGCAATTTTGAAGTGCTAGTTTTGTTTTAAACCAATTGTCCACATAGGTACAGAATTGTTTCTGGACCCTTTATGTTGTTTTATTTGGTCCATTTGTCTATCCTTACATCAATTCCAAACTTGACTAATTACTATAGCTTTATAGTGCATTTTGCTTTCTGGAAGAGCAAGTCCTCCAACCTTGATCTTTAAGGGTGTATGGGATGTTCTTGACCCTTTGCATTCCCATGAAAACTTTAGAATGCTTTTTGTTGTTATTCTTGTTAAGTCAGTCCTAAAACATGCTGAAAATTTTGTTGGGATTCAATTGAATATACCTATTAGAGAATAGACATTTACTAATATCATAAATGGATATTTAATTTTATTATTTTTCTGTATGTATTAAAATAATTTTATAATTTTTCTTTTATCTTCAAATGACTAATTTATCTTAGATATTAAACCAGTTTTACATTTCCTGATAAAGGAAAATACAATTTTTAACAAAGTAAACTATGCTTTTTATGCATTTCTACATTTATGATTTTTGCCACAATGTTATAGGGTGAATTTGGTCTTAATTTTCCTTTCTTTACAGTATATTGTATGACATTTGGTATCAAGTTTATTCTGGCTTCATAAAGTGATTTGGGAAGTCTTTCAGTGATTTTTATTCCCTGAAAGAATTTGTATAAGATTGATAATACATCTTAGCTGATTGAATGGGCTGTAGAAGCTATATAAAACTGAAGTTTTCATTGTGGGAAATTTTTAATTCAATTTTACCTATTAATAGTTTAAAAAAACTTATTTTCTTTTCCCCTTGTATCCCTTCTGGTAAGTTGTAAAATCTGATAAATTTATTATATTACACTATTTTTAATAGTCACAAAATTGCAATGAGGATGCTTTTCATTTCTATTTGTCTATTTTTGCTTTTGTTGTCTGTGTTTTTGGTGTCATATTAAAGAACTCAGTGCCAAAGGCCAAAAATCAAGAAACTTTCCCTCTTTTTTTCTTTTAGATTTTGAGGAGAAAAGAAAAGATAAAAACACAAATAAATAAAATATAATAGTTCAAAGTCCCAGACTGGTCAATAAGGGATAGAAACAGTACATTTCCAAAGAGAGAGGTAGAAGTTGGAGAGATTTTAGACAGCTTGGCACATTGGATTGACTTGATTTCCCTGATAAAGTTAGAAAGGAGAACGAGGAAATGTGACTGAGACTACAGGTTGGAGCAGAGCAAAAAGTTTGAAAATTGCGTAGCCCATGAATCCAAAAGTGTGCAAACATGCATGAAAAGGTTGTACATAGCCTCAGTGGAAAGAATCAATGTGTAGAACACAATTGCTCAGTGGACCCAGCCATCTGAGCTGCATCACTCAGACTACCACTGGTTGGTAGAATAAATTCTCAGATAAGAAACTGCTGGGTAAAATTGTACATACATTTTTAAGATCTTATGCATGTTACCAAAGTTGTACATCAATAGTCTGTAAGTGTCTTGGTCAGCATAAGCTGTTATTAAAAGTATCTATCTATCTATCTATCTATCTATCTATCTATCTATCTATCGCCTGGGTGGTCTATTATTTCTCATAGTTCTGAAGGCTGGGAAATCCAAGATCAAGGAACGAGCATTTCTGGTGACTAGAGAAAGCCTGCTGAGTCCTTTCAGTAAACAAAAATCTTTAAAAAAATTATTACTGATTTTATGCTAGAGAATTAGCAATAAAATTATTACTGGGATAAACAGTCTTTCAAAATACTGTGTTATGATATAGTTTTTTCACATTTTATTGTGAAAATTTACAATACTATCATGAGAAAAAATGTCATTTTTTCCTTAAGAGACAATATAATAACTCAAAGGTATAGATTGGCAAAAACAAAACAAAACAAAACAAAAAACAAGAGAAAGGTTCTGGTAAGTAAGTTTCTAAGATACCATTACAGTAATCATTTGGTGATGATCCAGGTGTGTAGGGGAACAGCCAGCAGGTCCATAGGAGTTAGTTAAACCAAAATACGCAAGTGGGAGACAAGGTAAGATTTAAAGGAAACAGAGGATGAGTTCATGGCTTGAAGTCATGGCAAAGTTGGGAAAGAGGATATGTGGAGGAAGAGAGAAGAATGACAGGAGAGCAGGAGTTTATTGGTGTAAACACAGGATTTTATAGAGTGCTTTACAGAGGTAATTTGTGAGTGAAACATCACTTTGGATGCTTAAAAAAAAAAAAAAAGACAGAGATGCCTGGGTACCTCAGCCAATTAAGCATCCAACTCTTGATTTTGGCTTAGGTCATGATCTCACAGTTTGTCAATTTGAGCCCTATGTTGGGGTCTGTGCTGACAGCATGAAGCCTGCTTGGAATTCTCTCTTTGTCCCTCTCTGCTTCTTTCTCTCTCTCAAAATAAATAAATACTTAAAAAAAAAAAAGACATATCTGGGTCTCAACCCATATCCTCTGAATTATTTTTATCAAGTTCCCCTATGCAATCTTAATATATACTATAGTTTGAGAATAATTTATTTAAAATTTGGGCAGCAGAAATAGAGGCGAGACGGAGATTACTGGGTTCAGGGAGTTGAAGGTGTGACATTTTTGAGAAGATGATAAATTAATTTTTTTGTTTATGTCCTTCATTGAGGAAGGACAAATTATGGCTGAACTGGAGAAGGGTGGTGGTGGGAAGACCGAGGGGAAGAGGGAGGGAATATTCTTTGAAATACACCATGGAAGGAAGTAATGAGGGGAATGCTGATTCCCTTTCCTGGCTATAGGCGAATTTGCACATCGATTAGAAGGGGGTCTGAGGGAAACATGCATTTCATAGCTCAATTCACATAATATAAAGAGACTGAATCAGTGTTTGACAAAAATTCTGAAGGAATATAATAGCTTGTCACACAAGAGCAAGGAAACAAAAACCAGTGTGAAGGAGCATAGGAGATGTGTTTCCCCAAATAATTTGGAGGCTCAATAAAAAATTGAATTTTTTTCTTTTTAACATTTTCTTTTTTAATCATGGATTAACTACTCCCATAAATTATACCAAGAAAATTAAGTATTACACTTAATTGACTCTCTTTCTGCATAAAATCGATGCACTTATTTTAACATCACTTTAAATAAATTCCACTGAAATGCATAAAAATAAACTGCTAACAGGGTATATGGATTTTATTTTTTATTTTTATTGCAATCTATTTAGTAACTTGGCAAAAGTTGCTCCTTAATTGTTCAAGGTAATTGTGTCTGTCTTGATTACAATTCCAAAATAATTAATTACAGAGAAAATTAAGTGCTATTGATTAAACCTCTGAATTTCCTAATTAATTTTAAGATTTAAACATGTAAGTATTAGTTATGTTTTGGGTTTTCTTTCATATTTCATTTCCTTTTTACATATGGACAAGTCCAGTTGTAGCCAAACTAGCCCTGGAAAAGTCACAAGGGATAAAATAAAAAATAAAACTGAGTCGGATTGAGGACCACATACAACCAAAAAGACCTGAGAAGATGAAAATGGCAAAAAGAAAGAAATTCAGAAGACCTTACAAGAGAAATAGAAAGAGAAGATTTTCAGATTACCAGATCCTTTAGGCACATCTCAGTCAGGTAAACAATTAATGTGAGACAGAATATATAGTTCAGACTCTACCTGAACCTAAAGAAAAAAAAGAAAAAAACAAAAAACACAACATTGTTTGTTTGGATTAAATATTCTACCACTTGAAAACAAATTAAAAAGTGCCACCTTCCTAAACGTATTCATTTGAGACAATTTCTAACTAACCACTGAAGTGAATAACAAAGAAAACCTGCAGCTATTTGGAGGACTATTGTCTTTAATTGAAAATCAGAAAAGGAAATATATATATATATATATATATATATTACAGTAGTCATTTCCCCAGTAGACTTATGTTATTGGCAAATATGGTCAAGAAAGAGACACAGTATCTAACATAAAAAGCAACATTCAAAATATGATAATTTGGGTTTGGAGCCAAGATGGTGTCATAG
Source organism: Proteles cristata cristata (assembly GCA_017311185.1). Taxonomy (NCBI): domain Eukaryota; kingdom Metazoa; phylum Chordata; class Mammalia; order Carnivora; family Hyaenidae; genus Proteles; species Proteles cristata. Next base: position 337,230 of record JAESUZ010004165.1, read on the forward strand.
CAAGATGGCCTTAGGCTTGCTTTGTCCGTTGAACACAGCTAGATAACAATCAAATTATTCTGCATACCCAAGAGATGGACCTGAAGGCTTATAGAACAAACTGTACAACTGGAGAGCAGAAGAGGCCATACTGAGGAAGGTGTCAATACGTTGTTTGGGGGAGAAACAGAACATGGTTACTGTGGAGAGGAGGGAGCCTTGGTTGCAGAGAAGGGCAAGAGAGAGTGGAGGGTACAGGAATACACACAAGGAGTGTCTCCCAAGGCCATTGACTAGGAAAGTGAGAGGGGCTTATTTTTGTGGGTTTTTGCAACCACTGGCCCTCAATGACTGGAGTTTTGATGTTTGTGGGCTTGGCTGGGATGGAGACCTGAGGGTCTACTCCTATAGAGAAGGCAGGCAAGCACCCTCAGGGAAGATTACACGATCTGAGGATCACCTAAGGTAGGGGAGGCGAGACTGTTCCTTCTTCTTGGAGTGCATCTATTAAAGGTGGCATTGCCTCTCTGGGGACAAAGGAGTTGGTGGGTTCCATTTCCCTCTCCTGCCCCTCAGCGTAGAAAAGACACACCTGCCAAGGGTGGCTAACCAGGACACTGGCTATTTACCCTGCTTTGCTCCAAATCCCACAGCCCTGCATTCTGGCACGATTGCCTTTCTGGGTCAAACCTGCATCCATCCCAGTCCAGCAAGACCCTCTCCCCAGAAGAGCAGTGCAGGTCCCCACCACAGAAGGTCCCTAGAGTTTGGCGTTTTGAAGATCAGCAGGCTTGGTTGGGATAGAGCCCAGAGTGTACTGCACTGCTCCAGGCAGAGAAGCAACCCAGACACAGACAGTGTGAAAACACTGATCTAAAACATGCCTAGGATGCAAGAGGGGAAATTATGCACTCTTCTGGGAGGACTTCCTTGAGAGCCGCAAGCGTGGTCTCCTCTCTCTGGGAACAAAGAAGCTGGCTGGTGCCATTTCTCTCCCTGGGTCTTTGGCATAAACCAACTTCAGTAAATAGCACAGCACCAACACCGGCTGCCTAGCCTCTTTATACCAAGTCCTGCCCCACTGCACTGGGCTGGTGCTGTTTTTCTCAGACAAGAGTGCCTGGGGACCAAAGCAGCAGGTCTCTCCCCCAGAAGACCAGCACAGACCCCTGTATACACCATGTCTACTAACCACAGAGTTCAGCAAAGCTTCAGTTCTAGTGAAAACAGCATAAGTTCACATGTAACAAGTAGACCAGAGCACACCTAGTTAAGACTCAACACACTCTGGCAAAGGTCAGAAGACTGTCAACTGCAGGCAAAGAACCTCTGAAGATGATTGATCTGAGGGACAGAGAAGCCAAAACACAGCAGCAGAGTGTGCACAGCATCAGAGACACTTCCTGAAGCACCACCATGGACATTATGTGACGTCTTCTTCAGAAATACCCAACCTTAAACCTAAAGGAGCTAGAAAAAGAACAACAAATGAAGCCTTAAGCCAGCAGGAGAAAGGAGATAATAAAGATTACAGCATAAATAAATGACACAGAAACTAAAAAACAAAACAAAACAGAACAATAGGGATCAGTGAAATCAGGATTTGGTTTTCTGAGAAAATAAAATTGATAAACCTCTCGACAGAGCTATTTAAAAGGAAAGAGACAGGACCCAAATAAAATCAAATGAACATGGAGAAATTACAACCAAAACCACAGAAATACAAACGTTATAAGAGAATATTATGAAAAATTATATGCCACTGAATCAGACAAACTGGAAGAAATGGATAAATCCTTAGACATATAAAGACTACCAAAACTGAAGCAAGAAGAAATAGAAAATTTGAACAGATAGATAATCAGCTAAAAAATTAAATCAATAATCAAATATCTCCCAACAAAAAATTGTCCAGGGCCAGATGGCTTCCTCGGGGAATTCTATCAAACATGTACATTTTTTTAAATGCTTATTTAGTTTTGAGAGAGAGATAGAGATAGACAGAGTGTGAGCAAGGAAGGAACAGAGAGAGAGGGAGACATAGAATCTGAAGCAGGCTCCAGGCTCTGAGCTGTCAGGACAAAGCCTGACATGGGTCTTAAACTCACAAACTGTGAGATCATGACTTGAGCTGAAGTCAGAGGCTTAACCGGCTGAACCACTCAGGTGTCCCTCTACCAAAAATTTAAAGAGTTAATACCTATTCTTCTGAAACTATTCCAAAGAAATAGAAATGGTAAAGAGTTAATACCTATTCTTCTGAAACTATTCCAAAGAAATAGAAATGGAAGGAAAGCTTACAAAATAATTATATGAGGCCAGCATTACCATGATTCCAAAACCAGAAGACTCCACTAAAAAGAGAACTATTTCTGATGAAAATGGAAGCAAAGTATTTCAACAAAATACTAGCAAATCGAATACAATAGTGTATTAAAAGAATCACTCACCATGATCAATGAGCTGCAAGGGTGGTTCAATATTTGCAAATCAATCAACATGATACACCACATTAATAAAAGAAAGGATAAGAATCATATGAGCCTCTCAATAGATGCAGAAAAAATATTTGCAAAGTACAACATCAATTCATGATAAAAATTCTCAACAAAGTAGAGGGAACATAGCTCAACATAATAAAGGCCTTAAATGAAAAATCCACAGGCTAATATCATTCTCAAAGGGGAAAAACTGAGTGATTTTCCTCTATGGTAAGGGAACAAGACAAGGTTATCCACTCTCACAACTTTTAATAAAACAACAAAAAGAAATAAAAGGCATAGAAATTGACAAGAAAACAGTCAAATATTCACTATTTGCAGATGACATGATACTCTGCATAGAAAAGCCAAAAGACTACCAAAAATTTGTTAGAACTGATACATGAATTCAGTAAAATCATAGGATATGAAATCGACATACAGAAATCTGTTTCATTTCTATATACCAATAATGAATCATCAGAAATAGAAATCAAGGAATTGACCTCATTTACAATTGCACCAAAAACCATAAGATACCCAGGAATAAATCTAATCAAAGAGGTAAAAAAAAAAAAAATGTGTACCCTTAAAACTATAAAACACCAGTGAAAGAAATTGAAGATGACACAAGTAATGGAAAAACATTCCATGCTAATGGGTTGAAAGAAGAAATATTGTTAAAATCTATACTACCCAAAGCTATCTATACATTTAATGCAATCCTTATCAAAATAACAACATTTTTCACAAAGCTAGAACACACTATCCTAAATTTTGTATGGACCCCAAATAACCAAAGCAAAGTTGAAAAAGAAAAGCAAAGCTGGAGGTATCATAGTTCCCAACTTAAGTTATAGTACAAATTTGGAGTGATCAAGACAGCATATTACTGGCACAAAAACAGACACATAGATCAGTGGAACAGAAAATAGAAAACCCAGCGGCACCTGGGTAGCTCAGTCAGTTCAGTGCCTAATTCCTGATTTTAGCTTAGGTCATGATCCCAGAGGTGTGGGATCGAACACTGCATCAGGCTCCTGCTGAATGTGGATCCTGTTTGGGATTCTCTCTTCCTCTCTCTCTCTCCCCCCACCCCGTCTCTCTTTCTCTCTCTCTCTCAAGAAAAATGGAAAACATAGAAATAAGTCCACAACTATTTAGTCAACTAGTCTTCAACAAAACAGGGAAGAATATCCAATGGAAAAAGTTCTCTTCAACTAATGGTTTTGAGAAAACAAAAGCAATAGGCAAAAGAACAAAACTGGATCACTTTCTTATGCCATACACAAAAATAAATTCAAAATGATGAAAGACCTAAAAGTGAGACCTGAAACTACAAAAAAATCCTAGAAAACAGGAAGTAACTTCTTTGCATCATTGGCCATAGCAACTTCTTACTGAAATGTCTCTGGAGGGAATGGAAACAAAAGTAAACATAAACTATAGGGACTTCATCAAAATAAAAGTCTTCTGTACAGCAAAGGAAACAATCAAGAAAACTAAAACAGAATGGAAGAAGATATTTGCAAATGACGTATCTAAGAAAGAGTTAGTATCCAAAATATATAAAGAACTTCTCAAGTTCAACACCCTAAAAATGAATAATCGAATTAAAACATGGGCAGAAGACAGGAGTAGACATTTCTCCAAAGAAGACACACAGATGGCTAACAGACACTTAAAAAGATGCTCAATATCATTGATCATCTGAGAAACACAAATCAAAACTACAGTGAGATATCACCTCACACCTGTCAGAATGGCTAAAATTAACAACGCAGGAAACAACAGATATTGGCAAGAATGTGGAGAAAGTAGAATCCTCTTAGACTGTTGGTGGGCTTGAAAACTGGTGCAGCTACTGTGGAAAATTGTATGGAGTTTCCTTAAAAAATTTTAAATCAAACTACTCTATGATCCAACAATTGCACTACTCAGTATTTCCCCAAAGGGGTATACAAATATGCTGGTTCAGAGGGACACATGCACCCTGCTGTTTATAGCAGCATTATTAACAATACTCAAATTATCAAAAAAGCTCAAATGTTCATCAAGTGATGAATGCATAAAGAAGGTGTGAGATTTATATCTATATCTATATCTATATCTTTATCTTCTATATCTATATCTATGTATCTGTATTTATCCCTACAGTGGAATATTACTCACCATAAAAACGAATGAAATCTTGCCACTTGCAACAACATGGATGCATCTAGAGAATATTATGCTATGGGAATAAATCACTCAGAGAAAGACAAATACCATATGATTTCACTCATTTGTAGAATTAAAGAAACAAAACAGACAGACATATTAAGGGGCGGGGGGGACAAACCAGGAAACAGACTTTTAACAACCTATATAGAGAACAAACTGAGGATTCCTGAAGGGGAGTGGAGCTGAGGGATGTGCTAAATGTGATGGGTATTAAGAAGGTCACCAGTAGTGATGAGCACCGGATGTTGTATGTATGTGATGAGTTACTAAATTCTATACCTGAAATTAATATTACACATTATGTTAACCACCTGGAATTTAAATTAGAACCTGGAGAAAAAATATATGATAATTTGCAGGTAAATGGTGTTATTTTTTTATTATGATTATTATTAGCTGTGGCGTTTTTTAACTATGCTTTAAAATTCTTTGGCATTTCTCTTCTTACAAAGTGAAGCTAAGTTTCCCTCCCCTTAAGTGTTTCCATGGGGTGCCTGTGTGGCTCAGTCGGTTAAGCATCCTTCTCTCTGTTTCAGCTTAGGTTATGATCTCATGATTTGTGAGTTCAAGCCCTGCATCGGGCCCTGCGCTGACTGTGCAGAGCCTGCTTGGGATTATCACTCTGTCCCTTTCTCTCTGCCCCTCCCCTGCTCTCTCTCTCTCTGTCTGTCTCTCAAAAATAAATAAATAAAATCTTCCAAAAAAAAGTGTGGCCAGAGTAAGTGACTTACAGTGAATTAAATATAACTAATATTTTTAAATTCCATTAATTTATCCAATTCCAAAATTATTCTACTTTTCTCTTGTTACATTTTACTCTCCCTATAATTGTATTTATTGTCTTCAACAGAATTTTTAAAATTATTAGTTCATCCAGAAGACTTTTTTCCCAGCTACTATTGTGTGTGTGTCATTGATTAAATTAGTGTTCAGTAATTTTTTTGATTCTTTTTCCACATATTGATTCTGAACTTGGTCATAGCCACGTGGCTTGCTTTACCCAGTAGACGTTATCTAAAGAACACAGGCAGAGATTTGAAAATTGCTTGATGGTTGGATTTAATCTTGTTTCTCTGCTATTGCCAAGAAAAGAACAGGCTCTGGTTGGACCCAAAAGGTCAAGAGGGTTGTTTTTGTTTTTGTTTTTGTTTTATTTATTTCTGAGAGACATCGTGAGCAGGGGAGAGTCAGAGAGAGAGGGAGACACAGAATCTGAAACAGGCTTCAGGCTCTGAGCTAGCTGTCAGCACAGAGCCTGACATGGGGCTCGAACCCATGAACCGCGAGATCATGACCTGAGCCGAAGTCGGACACTTAACCGACTGAGCCACCCAGGCGCCCCGAAAGGTTTTTTTTTTGACTCCTGTCTTTCTCATACACCATACAATGTTGAGTCTTTCCCATACACCATACAATGTTTCCCATACACAACGTTGAGTCCTTCAAAAGATATTCAAAATGTGTTGATTTATCATCACTTTTTTTTGCTACTACCCTGGCCCTAGCTTCATTCATTCCTCACCAGACCTCTGCTGACACTCTTGTGGTTTTAAGTCTATCTTCAAATATTTAGCAAGAATGATTGATCTCATTAACATATAAATGCAACTGTGATTCTGTCTGCTTATCACTTATTACAGAGTTAAATTCATAATATTTACAATAAACTATGAAGCTCTCAAAGGATTCTTTACCTCGTTGTATCTCTTTCCTCATGCTCAACTACTATTATATATACAATTCTTCCTCAGACCTACACTGGACACTTTACTAAGCTATATACACTTCATTACACTCTTGTGACTCCTTAAAACATTCTTCCCTCAGATTTCTATATATCTCATGTCTTCACCTTCTTCAAGGTGACTTTCTCAATGAAGCCTTTCCTACTCTGGATTTAAAATTACAACCACCCCACCCCCAACATTTCCTTTTCCACTTTCCTGTTCTGTGTGTAACACTCAACATTACCTGATATACTGTGCAGCTGGCCTCAAAAATCAACAGTGTTGGCTTTCAATTTAATTTTATAACTTTAGATTTCAAATGTACTACACATATAAGATGAATTTTAATTTAGATGAGATTAAATATGCATTCCAAATTTATCTTTTCCAAGATGTATAAACATTAAAAACTTTGTAAGATTAGACTACTGAATTAGTTGCTTAGGACTCCCATAAAATACATACCACATACTATGCAACCTTAAATAACAGACATTTATTTTCTTATAGTTCTGTAGGCCAGGAGTACAAGATTAAGGTGTCAGCAGAATTTCTATCTTCTGGAGACTGTAGTAGAAGAATCTCTTCCAGGCTGTTCTCTTTGGCTTTTAGATCCCTGTGTCTTTATATTATTTTCTTTCTGTCCATGCCTGTATCCAAATTGCCTCATCTTATAAAGAGAATCGTCCTATTGAGTTAGGACATTTTAATTTAATGACCTCTGTTAAGATCTTCTCTCCAAATTTGGCCTCATTCTGAGGTACTGGGAATTAGGATTTCAACATACAAATTTGAGGCAGAAGGAAAGAAGGACATAATTCAGCCCATAATAGTCATTAGTTTATATTCAATATCGTAAATCTGAAATACAATTGATTCTGAATTAAACTTCAGATATTGTAAACGAGTGTCTACCGATGGCTGGGAGAGGAGAAAGCATGAAACACTAGACTGATAAATAAAATGCACTAGGATTAAACATTCACTCACCATTCAGGTGCTGGGACATTTCCACCTTCACTACTAGCTTGTTCCATCATACAGAATGCTTTTAAAACAAAATCTAGTAGAGGGGCGCCTGGGTGGCTCAGTTGCTTGAACATCCAACTCTTGGTTTCAGTTCAGGTCATGATCTCATGCTTTGGGTGTTCAAACCCTGTGTCGGGCTTCGTACTGACAGTGCAAAGACTGGTTGGGGTTCTCTCTCACTTCCTCTCTCTCTGCCCCTCCTCAGCTCATGTCACTCTAAATAAATAGATAGATAAATACTTAGCAAAACTGTTAGATAGTTAGAGTGTCTAACTGGTGACTTAGACCTAGAGCAAACCTAGATTGCTGTGCACTGAGGGTTAGAGCCAACCAAATTGTACCTAGTTTTATTTACACTCTTACCTTTGCTGTTTTATAAAACAAATTGGCAGCAAAAATTGCTGAATAGAAAATTTTATCCTGATTATTTATCTCTTGGGCCTTGGACTTTTTTATTTTCCCAGGCCACTGAAAGCTGAATAAATGCCTGAGAGCACACACAAAAAACTGCTGTTGTATTTGTTTATCAACGGCTTTTTGTTTTTGTTTTTGTTGTTTTTTTGAGGTACTCAAGAGACTTCAAGTAGATTATTGTTGGGTTTTGTGTGGTTTCAAATTCTCTATTCTCAACTACACACTTTTTCTTGGAAATGAGTTTAATTCAAATAATTTATTTTTATAAAAAATGCAAAGTGAGAAACTGCAGATTTTTATGAATTATATGCTTGCCAACAATTGGTTCATTGGATACGTCTGGAAATTAGACAACTCTATTATAAGTAAACTCATCATTTCCAAGCCTGCCTGTTGGGGAGTCCCTATTATGGAATTCAAGTCTTGGCAGGTTTTTAATGTCAAGAAGATGGTGAACGATCCTGGAGCTAATTTGCCCTTCTTTTGCCTTGAACATTTCTCTACATACTTGGACCACGAGGTTCAAAGAATTTAGGTACAGAATTTTTGGGATCCCTTCCTTCTGACTCCTGAAAAATAGGATAAGAATAACTGACTCCTTCAACATCCCAGAACAGAAATCTTTTAGAACTTAAGGAGAAAATAACAGATGATTACTGAAAACCCTTTCAGGAGCTAACACCAGGGATCCAAAGAATAAATGAATGAATTAGCAATTTTGTCTGCTGCCTTAGAGCTGGGTAGCTATAGACAATTAACAGACGGTTCAACATGGACAATAACCAGTCAGGCCTGGGCACCCAGCAAGCATCCACAGTTGACTCTCATCATAAACAAACAGGACAACCTTCCTAGTGCACACCAGGTCTTAGGATTCTGGCACATGTGGCTTCAAATATTCATCCTGCTGTGTGACTGAGAAAGTCATTACACTCTTTGAACTACTGTCTTGTTTTCTGCGTCCTATATCCCCAAAATAATATTGCCTACTTCATGGGATTGTTATAGGATTAAAATAAAAATGGACAATTAAACAAGATAATATCTGTCAAGGTCTCAACACATAAAATATGTATAGGGTGCACATATGGGTTTGCAAACATGTACATTAGAAGTTTCTTAAATTATTTCTCATTTAATTTGGAGTTTATTGTTTCATAAAAAAATAATTTGGGTAGCTAAGAATACAAGAGAAAAGATAATTTTAAATGATATGAAGATCAGTATCTTGTTTTCTCCTTTGAATAATTTTTCCAGACTTGAATAAACTTCCCAGTAGTAAATTGCTTAAGAAAAGTCAGGCAGGGTGCCTGGGTGGTTCAGTAAGTCCGACTCTTGATTTCAATTCAGTTTATGATCCCAGATTTGTGGGATGGAGCCCTGCATAGGGCTCTGTGCTGACAGGGTGGACACTGCTTAGGATTCTCTTTCTCCTACTTCCTCTGCCCCTCCTCCACTCATTCTCATTTCTTTCTCTCTCTCCCTTCCCCCGCCCCCACAAAAGAGCCAGGCACTATGAAGTATCACAAAAAATAAAAATAAAAATCAGAATTCCATTTTATGACTTAGTATTGATTGAAATATGGACTAAATATTTTGAAAAGCTTTACCTAATAACGATGGTGATAAAAATAACATTATTAATATTAATAGCAAACATGTATATAGTTATTACAATGTTCTGGACATTGTTTTCAATGATTTCTGTAACTTATATAGTCTTAACTATGGATAGTTATGATTCTTGTTTCCACTTCATAGATAAGAAAACTAAGGAACAAAGGGAAAGGCTTTGTAACCAAGATCATATCCCTAGTAAGTGCAAGAACTGGGTCTTGAATCCAAATAGTCTGATTCTGTAAGGACACAAGTCTAAACGTCTGAACCAAACTGACTCCATTGACAGGCTTTAAGTTTCCCCTCTAAACCAGAAGGCCCAGTTTCAGCTTTTCTGAAACTATCAGGCAGTTACACATTGCCCAAGGCAGGAGAAACCACCCTTGGAACACCCAATCAGGAAAGGCCAGCGACCACCCTCCACATTACTAAGGGAGAGGCCTAGAGATAGAAACTATAGATAGGAGGACCCTGTTACCTAGTGTTAAAGTTAACCCCTTAGTCGCCGAATAAGACCCTAGGCTCGCTCTGTGATTGGTTAAATTTAAAGATACTCTAAACGTTGTAATTGGATCCCACCAAAAGTAACGCATACTCTAGACAATGTGTATGGTCAAACCCACTGTCAATGATGTTGTATAATTATGATTGGATCACTGTTCCCATGTCACAACTTCTGTAACTCCCCCCTCACAAACCCCATAAAAACCCTACTCTGCCCTTGTTCGGGGCTCTCAGCATGGATCCATTGCATTGGTGAGGTCTGGGAGCCCTAGCTTAAGCCCATAATAAAGCCCTTTGCTTTTGCATACGTGACTCGGACTTCTTGGTGGTCTTGGGATTTTGGGGAGATCGCGATCTGGGCATAACAATTCCAGAGTCTATATATGCTTGACAAGTCATCGCTTTTCCCTGATGCATGTCCACATGCCAGAAACTTTGATAAGTTCTTTCTTTTATCTTAGAGCGTTAATGCTCAGATAGGATTACTATCCCAATTTTGTAGAAGCCTCACAGATGTTAAATGATTTAAAAGTCAAGCTCCTAGGAAGTGACAGATATAATATTTTCACTTAGGACTCTAAACCCTGTGTTTTTAATGCAATACTTCTCAACATTACATTGAACATTTTATAAAATGTTTTACCTGTCACTGTTTAATTAAGTTTAAATTAATGAAAGTATTCCAAACGCTTTACTCAAATTAATTCATCTGGCTGAGGCTATAAATGGAATCTGGAGGCAGGTCCACCAGGTATAACATCTAGAGCAACGTGCAAACAACACAATGGATGGTGATTGAAATAGAGTCCCACTATTTGAGAGTTTGCCAGTTTTCATTTCTGTGGCATCTGGATACTCCTGTAAAATATCTCAAACGATGGCTAATAAAATATATTGATAATTGAGAACTCCAAATTGAAGCTATAAAGTGTCAGGAATGGTAAGGGGAAAACACTACTGAGACCAGAGTTTTCTACTTTCAAGGTAAAATGTATTCCCCCATAATGAGAAACGAACATGTGGATGTCACTATAAAAGGCTGTGATTGATTTCCTGGGTGACTAGCAGCAATTGCTCTCTTCCTTTTGAATCACACCTCATATGTCACAACTCAAAGAGCCTTAATGCCAACTAATGTCTGCACCAGGAAGAACAAGTAATGAATTCATGGACTGCCTTTCTATACTTCATTTAAGAAAGCTAATTGTTTAGGGAATAGACTCTCCTTGGCTCATTGGTTTAATAATACAGGAAACTCTTTTGGAATTTCACAAATCTTGCATTTCACAGTAGGAAGCCAAACTCAGCCTAAATGAACAATTCTCCCTTAATTCGCACTTGTGATACAGGCAGAGAGCCTTACTCCTTATTAAATTGTAAACAGATAATGAATGAATTTACTAACTATTCCTCCCTGCTGGGGCATTTAGCCTTTGGGTAGCCTTTAGTTCTAAACCATACATAAAGTAAATCCTCACTAATCTGAAGCAAAAGATCACATATTAAAACATTTTGTTCACCAAAATTGATATTTTAGTTCAGCTGATCCCCACCACAAGAATGTCTCTTGTGACATTCCAGGTCACTTGTGAGAAATTTCACCGGTGTTTTATTATCTTATTATTTCTTCCATTAATTAACATGGATTCAGTGTTGCCCTACAATAATAACACACCGACAGATTTGCTTTATGCTAATTCACAGAGATGGAAAAATATTGAAGATATAACTACTGTATCCAGAATTGTATGTAATCCCTCAGTATATACCAGAAAATATATCTCATTTGTGAATGTCATAAGTACGTGTTTCTAGAAAAAAAGCAGGTGAAGAACCACTGTTTTAGCTGTTTAATATCTTACGTCTGATTTAAAGAAACTATTGATTTTTATAGGCAACAGTACATATAAGCAGAACAAACTAACAGATAGGTACCCAATCCAGATGTACATTGGAAGATACGTACTATTATGTACACACGGATAAGTGATGTACTCAGTATGGCAAAGGAAAAGTATAATGATAACATGCTGTAACTATTAACAATAGCTATAATTCCTGGAGTTTTTGTTGTATAGCACATATCAGTCTGGTGCCTTACATGTATGACCATGTCTAGTCCTCCCAAAAGCCCATGGAAGTGATGTTATTATCCCTAGTTTTAGAGAAGAAATATGAGGCTTAGAGAGGCTAAATAACTTATCCTAGTAGCCAAAACAATGGTGAAGGTAAGGTTCAATCCTAAAGTTTACTCAAAATCATGCACAAATGCCATTGAAATATTTCAACAGCAACCACAGATCAAATTTATGTCTGATTTTTAATCAAAGTCAAGATGAGTGAAGCTAAGGTAGGGAAATAGGAAAGGGTTGAGAAGTATGCTGCAGTGGTTACAAAGCTAATATGGCTCCTAGTGACCTTCTACCCTTGGATAAACCCACTTCTTTTGTAGGGTTGGGATCTGTGAATATGATAGGGTATCTCAATTAACATGGTGAAGTTGAAGAGAATGTTAAAATGTGATTAAGGACTCTAATCAGTGATTTATGTTAAGTCAAAGGAGATTTTTCTGAGTTTTGAAGGTGAGCCCTTCAGTAGAAAATGTATACCTTCCTTCAACACAGAACTGCTTTCCTGCTGGCCTTGAAGAAGTAAGTTGCCAGGTTGTAAGAGGGATTCTGGAAGGGGCACAGGGCAGGGAGCTAAAGGCTGCCTCTAACAGCTCAGAGTGGTCCCAGGCCTACTGCCTCAAGTAAACAAAACACACTGATGTGTTTCTAATCATTGTGGAGGACTTCCTAGAGGAAGAATTCAGAAATCAACACCATATCATATTCTGGAATACGACAGATAGAAGGTAATCTGGAAATGGGCATTTGGAGAATGCTATTTAATAAGTGATTCCCGATATAATGCCTAAGCACTGTAATTTCCAAACACCATTAACAAAAGAAAGAAACAGTAAGTTTAATTATGTAGTAAAAAAAAATAGTGACTGAAATATATAAGAATGTAATATCCCTCCTAGAAAGCCTGAGTAGAAAACAGAGTGAGTGAATGTGTAGACGCAAGTTTGATATCCAGGTGTAAGTATGTTTAACATTTTGCTAGCTTTCCTTTATTTGACATGACAAGTGAACAGAGATCTTGATGTAGCTTTCATATTAAAAGCAACAACAACAACTCATTCTGACCAAAAATTTACATCTTAAAAGATTATTTCACCTCTGGGCTGAAATGCAAAATACCACCTCTTGATTTTCTCCTGTTTGTCTCTGAAGTTTTATAATCTCTCTTTTTCTTATTTCTAGAGGCTCAATCACTCAGAAATGCTGCCCTAAGCAGCATCAAAACTTGAGATTGAATAGAGGGCACCTGGTTGGCTTAGCTGGTTAAGCATCTGACTCTTGGTTTTGGCTCAGGTCATGAGCTCATGGTTCATGAATTCAAGCCCTGCATTGGGTTCTTTGTTGACGGTGTGGAACCTTGATTGGGATTCTCTCTCCCTCTCTTTGCCCTCCCCCACACGTGTTGTCTCTGTCTCTCTCAGAATAAATAAATAAACTTTTAAAAAATAACCCTTCAGGTTGAATAGAAATTGTGACATCTGCATTGGCATTAAATTGTACAGGGAAATGAGATATCACACCCAAGCCAAGATCACAGAAAATACACAGCAAGCTGACTCATTTAATGAAGAGAGTACATGATGATGCTATATCCATAAAATAAAATATTATGTAGCTATTACAAATTTTGTCTTCAAAATATTTAATGACTTCAGGAAACATTAGCAGTGGTTAAAGTGAAAAAAAAAAAGGGATCTTAGTCTGAGGGATATTTTGTTAAAAAAAATCAGAAGACATGAAAAAATAGACTGTTGTGTTAGCAGCTCTTAGCTCTAGATGGTGGGATTATGTGTAATCTTATTTTAAACAGGCTTTCTCTTTTGCATTTATGTACTTTTATATATTTATATTGTTCATTAGCATGCAAATTTAAATGAATTTTATTATTTTTAGAATCAGAAAATAAACCAGTTAGCAAAATTAAGCTTTATAGCAAAGCATTAGAATTTGAAATGATCTAGGTGGTCTATAAAAAGTGAACAAAATGCAATCATTGAATCCCTTCCAGCTTCCAGATGCCCTGATTCTAAGTTCAAATAGGGACATGTACAAAGAGAGGAATGTTCTGTGGCATTTAGCCAATGTCTATAGTTCACAATGTATCATAAATAAAACATTACTCACTTCCTTAACTATAAAAAGTGGTAGTCACATCAGATGATGAGCTTTATGATATCTTCCAGCTGTAAACTCTATAGTTCTGTATTCTGTGAGTCACTGGTATTGAGTTCTTATAGATTTTCAGACTCGGGTGGTATTTAGAAAGTTCATTTGTTTTTTAAAAAAATAACCCTGAAAACATACAACCTTAGAATCTATTATGTTTTGAAGGAGCTGGATACCAGCAGAGAGACAGAGAGCAGAGAGACAGCCCATCATGGCACTGCCAATGTCATAGGCATGCACTAGGACCAGATTGCCTGTGGTTGAATCATGTCACTGACATATATTAAGTGTGTGAGTTGAGGTAAGTTACCGAACCTCTTTGTGCTTAAATTTTCTCCTCTAAAGATAAGTGCTGAACTCATAGGGTTGGAGCAATGATTAAATTAATTAATAAATACAAAGGACTTAGGGCAGTGTCTGGCACAGGTTTAATAAATATTAGTTATTATTATTTTCTTCACCTGCTTAAGGTGGGAAAAAAATGAGTCAAATGAAAAACAGACCATGGGGATTAGAGAGATTTATTTCACATTAGAAAAGGGTAAGCAGGGACATCTAAAATTCCTCAGTCAAAGCAACCTTATTAACTTGCATGATTGCTTCTCCTCTAAAATCCGATATTTTACCTTTAAAAAGGATGGAGGAGGAATTATGTGGGCATATTGCTAAAGATGGTAAAATAACTGAGATTCTAGCTCACGGAAGGGAGGATTCTGCATATAACCTGGTTTGCTAATTTATTTTTTACCTTTCTTTCAAGGCCATACTGAAATGTCATTTTCTCTGTTAAGTTTTTCTGTTTATCAAAAATAGAATAGCTCTCTGTCTCCTCTGTAGTCATCCTTTGTGTTAGCGTGTGCACGACAGTATTTATAGACTCTTATTTTGTATGAAAATGTAAATGTTTATTCTCCAGTAAAGTGTATTAATGATTTATTCAATAAACATTTATGTAGTGCTCACTGTGTTCCAAGCTCTGCTCTAAGCACTTGGCAAATATGATCTCATTTAAGCCTGTGGGAGATAAATACAGCAAGGATTCTTACCACCTTTGCACACCTTTTGGTAACGTGACTTTGCCACGCCTCTCAAATCTCCTTTAAAATGTATTCCCTTGTGTCTTGTTTTGACAGTAAAATGAGCAGAAGTGACTTTTTTTGAATTGAGAGTTTAGGCTGAAAGAAGTCTTTCAGCTTCTGCTCTTGCTTTCCTGCAGCCTTGAGATGGCCAGGTAGACAGAGCCATTCCAGCCTCCCTGAGTGTCAGCAACAGTGCAGAGAGACAGGACAGTTAATGACTTATACCCACCTACCACATAGCTGAGCGAAGTTCTTAAATCAAATATCCTCAGTGAAATCACAGATGCCTGTAGTTGCACAGATGACTCCAGGAAATGTGGTTCCAACCACTAAGTTTAATTTGTTCTGTAGCAAGGGCTAACTGATATATTCCTCATAATATTAATATGAACTAGATATAACACTATCTCAATTTTACATATGAGGAAGCTGAAGCAGATTAAATGAATCGTTCAGGATTACATGGTCAATGCATGGCAAATACAAATTTTAAAGCCACAATCTGTGGTTTTTACCATCATGTTGATCTGACTTCTTTAAATTCATATTCCATTTTGGGACATCTGGGTAGCTCAGTCGGTTAAGCATCTGACTTCAGTTCTGGTCATGATCTCACAGTTCGTGGGTTCGAGCTCCACATCAGGCTCTCTGCTGTCAGTGCAGAGCCCACTTTGTATTCTCTGTCTCCCTTTCTCTCTCTGCCCCTACCCTGCTTACTCCCGTGTGTGTGTTTTTCTCAAAAATAATAAATAAACATTTAAAAATAAATGAGTTCATATTCCATTTTAGTCTCTTCAATTGCACAAACATTTATGAAACTTATTTGTCCTCATTTTTTAAAGATTTTTTAAATGTTTTTTATTTATTTCTAGGAGAGAGAGAGAGACAGCGTGAGCAGGGGAGGGTCAGAGAGAGAGGGAGTCACAGACTGAAACAGGCTCCAGGCTCTGAGCTGGCAGTCAGCACAGAGCCCGACGCGGGGTTCGAACCCACGAACCGCGAGATCATGACCTAAGCGAAAGTCAGACGCTTAACCAACTAAGCCACCCAGGCCCCCCATGTCCTCATTTTTAAAAAGGATCTTTCTTTCTTTTGCATTTATTTATTATTTTTCAGAGACAGAAAGAGACAGTGTGTGAATGAGGGAGCAGCAGAGTGAGAGGGAGACACAGAATATCAAGCAGAGTCTAGGCTCTGAGCTGTCAGCACAGAGCCTGACACACGGCTCAAACCCATGAACTGTGAGATCATGACCTGAGCCAAAGTCAGACCTTAACCAACTGAGCCAGCCAGGGTCTCCCTTTCTTATCCTCATTAAAGACCACAGGTTCTAGTGGCATTCTTTTTTTTTTTTTTTTGTAACATTTATTCATTTTTGAGATACAGCGCGCAAGAAAGGGAGGAACAGAGAGAGAGGGAGACACAGAATCCGAAGCAGGCTCCAGGCTCTGAGCTGTCAGCACAGAGCCTGATGCAGGGCTTGAACTCACTGACCATGAGATCATGACCTGAACTGGAGTCGGACACTTATCCGACTGAGCCACCCAGACACCCCTCTAGTGACATTCTTGTATGTGTTATTTTGTTTGAATCTTCCAACTGTCTTCTGAGGTAGGCAGGCCAAATGCCAACATTTTTTAGGCTATAGATTTGAGACAAATACTCCCTGAGGTTACATATAATGCCCAAAGTTATACAAGTAGTAAGAGGGTAGAACCCAAAATATATTCTCATCTGGGGCACCTGGTGGGATTCTGTGTCTCCCTCTCTCTCTGCCTCTCTCTAACTTGCACTCTGTCCCTGTAGCTCAAAAACAAATCAATAATAAAAAATTAAAATGTACACATATTACCTAAGGTACCAAGTGTCAAGTTTTACCTCAAGGTGCACACATTAAAGTATCTTGCATGTAGTAAGTTTCCAAAAGATGTTTATCATAGATAAATGCAATGGGGCATATCATTTAACCTTTGCTTAATTTATCCCTCCTTGCCTTTTACAAATGAGGCCATTCATATTTCTTATTTATATTTCTTCATTGCAGATTTCACATGCCACAAAATATGACAAAGAACAGTCCTCAGAGCCATCAGGAGTGATGGCAATAAAACAGTGATACCCAGAGAGAAATGAATCTCTCTTCTTGCTGTCTCCTACATGTTTCAGTTCGGTACCGAGGGATTTCAGGTGACAATCACCTTAAAATGTGACAGCTTGTGAAAGGAGCAGATAGTCTTGAAAAAGGCATATAGACAGAATGATAGGTCATATGCTCAGGTACAACAGGTTTTTGGCATAAATATATGGCAGAAAAAGGAGGGCAGTTACTGAACAATCAGTCTGTAAATGCAGATTTGACCTCTACAGAGCAAAGTTAGGAGTTTTTTTTTTTATTACAGTCCCCTGTGTGTGTGTGTGTGTGTGTGTGTGTGTACAGAGAGAGACATATATAGAAAGACATATATACATAAAGATATATATATCTTTACTGCTTGAATAACACATATGGTTGCTATGTGATTTAAGAGAGGAAACTTTGGATTATATGTGAGCCTCAAGTGCTGATAAAAGCCCAGACACTTTTGATTTATAATTAAATGAATAAATATTACCAATCTTTGGCACACTAAATATCAGGACTCCTGACCTATTCAGATGCTAATGTCTCATTGAAGTCCTCTGTCCATTGCCTTAGGGAAATAGGGTTTATGGGAGCATCCTTAATGGCAGCCCCAGGAGGCTGAACTTTAAGAACCAATGCAAACACCACCAGGAAAGCAAGCTCTGTTTAAGCAGAGATGATGTACAGAATGGAAAATATAAATATAAATATGTTGTTCTCCCTTCCTCTTCCCTTTCCTCCCACAGATGGGTCTTTCGGGAAGACAGAGATAAGAAGGTTTGTTACTTTAGCAAAGTAAGTTCACTGTCAAACTTGAGGAAAAGTAGGAAGCATATTGATAATATAACTAGAATAGTTTAAAATATTTCTAGTGCAAGGAGCCTTCACACTCCAGACGGAAACTGAGCCACTCTGGGTTGAACTTAATTTTAGATGCTGTTACATTACAAAGGCAGCCGTGTGTTTATTTTCATTGGAATCTCTTTTATGCTCAGAAATCCAGAGCCTTAAAGGTGGAAACAGGAAGGTGAGAATAGGGGGGAGAATCAGATACCATATAATTATGGAAGATTGAACCAACATACCTAAGAAAATAGAGGATAAAGTTTGCATGTTTGAATTATTTCTTTCTTGTCTTTTTCTTTTCTCCTGATGCAAAAAGACCTTAATGATTGAAATATTTAAATCTTAGGATCTGGACTTAGAATTGGAATATATTCAACACTGATACAGTGAGTGAAAATGATGTACATATCACTGTTGTATGCAACTCTAGGTATTCCAGGAATCTGGATCTAGAATAGTGCTACGAATTCTACTAAAAGCACTTTTATCTTCTAACTTCCTGTCTTAATGATAGTTTCATTACTCAGAAAAAGGAGGGATTTGTTTCACATTTCAGAGATTTTGCATATTGATGCCTTCTTACCTATGGTGTTTAACTAATTGAAAAAAGCAGTACAAAAATGAGCACAAGGTTGAAATAATGATTTGAGTTCTGTTACCCCAGAATATGGCACAGACGTGTACATCCTAAACAGAACTTCCTGTGTTTCTTTCTTCTTTCCTTCCCCACCCCTCCACAGATGCCCTTAATCTAAATTCTGGAAAAAGTCCAGATTAGGAAGATTCTGTCTGGGAAAATGTCAGGTTTGTACAGCAAACTCTGTACATGCATGCCCGTTTCACATGCTAAGCACAAGATATACAACACAAGAAGGAGACAAACTGCTTCTTAAAATAATCGTTCACCTTAATGTGTCCCATAGAACCAGTCTGATGGGGGAATCTTCCGGTGAGGAGTTTGGAAAGGGTTTGCAAATACCTTACCGCTGCTTCCTCTGAAGAGTGGGATGAAAATCCATTAGCAAAATATGAAGATGTGGGAGGAAAAGCTCTCTTCCTTCTTCCACTAATGAAGAAATGGTAGGAATTGGTACAACTCAAATTGGACTAATAAGGCAAATGACTAAAATAGTTTCAAAAAGAGAAGAAATTTACACCCATGCTTATTGCTTTAACAGCACAGTTCTGGACAAAGATTATTAGAGGACTTAATATTCTTTGTCCAGAAAAGGAAGGATGAAAGAACGAAGGAAGGAAAGAAGGGAGACACGGGGGTGAAACGCCCAGAATTCGAGAGAACCCCAAAAACAGACCACCAGAGACCAGAGTCAAAGCCAAGCGGCAAGGGTTGTTTATTTGCAGGTTCGAACCCGGTCCTCCGCGCAGTCACTCGTTGCCAGTGACGCTGAGAGGCCCTGAACAAAGCCTCTGCAGCCTTTTTATAGACAGAAGTAAACAAGTCATGGGGAGGGACAGATTTCCATGGTTACAAGTTTGCCATTGGTTAACATTCAAATGTGAACATATACCGTATCTGATTGGTTCCCGCCATCAGGTTTGGCTGGATCTAATTACAACATTTGGGATACCTTTGAATTCAGTCTATCATAGAGCGAGTTTTAAGTCTTGTTTGGCGACTAACAGGTTAACATCTCTCTCTCCAGGCCCTTCTCTCAGCAAGGTGGGGGGTGGCTGCTGGCCTTTTGGGAGTGGCTGCCCCCAGGGGGCTAGTCCCTTGGGCAATCCGGTGGCGGGGAAGCAAGCCTTAAGCTTTGTTACAGAAGCAGAGAGAGCTGGTTAGGTGTTAGCTTCCCGCAGCGCAGGCATTTGCTCAGAAGTGGAAAAGCTGGTTAAGTTTATTTAGGCCTGGGGCTATGTGCAGCCCGAGGTTTCTTTTAATGGAGGACTTAATTTTTGGCTCTACAGGGGAAGAAAGGAGGCTAAATCATGAAAAAACTATTACCATAATTTCATAATTGGAAAAGAAGGAAATCAGAGAATAGTTAGAGGTGTATTCCGTCCATTTAAGAATTAAAGAAGACAATTTATTACCTCAAAAAATCGGTAGTATGGGGCGCCTGGGTGGCTTAGTCGGTTAAGGGTCCGACTTTCGCTTAGGTCATGATCTCGCGGTTCGTGGATTCGAGCCCCGCGTCGGGCTCTGTGCTGACTGCCAGCTCAGAGCCTGGAGCCTGTTTCAGTCTGTGACTCCCTCTCTCTCTGACCCTCCTCTGCTCACGCTGTCTCTCTCTCTCTCCTAGAAATAAATAAAAATATTTTTTTTAAAAAAATCGGTAGTATGTTGTCAAAGCAAAAACTGCCCTGGACAAAATCAGACCAGCAAGGAAGATTTAATTCAAGGTTACTGAAAGGAGGAAGAGTGGCCAGAATTCAGTCAGAACCCAACTCTTCTGATATAAAGGACTAGAGCCTTTAAAAGCTGGAATGGGAGAGATTGCAGACTGAGTTTAAGTGCCTTTACCCAAAAGAAATGTAAACTAAGGTAAGAGGTAGTTTCATAGCTTAGAGCAAGTTTCCCCTGAAGTTTGTCTCCTAACCTCCTGTGTGTGTGTGTTTGGGGGGGGGGGAGGGGGGGAGACTTCCCTGATGATTACATTTCAAAGACTGTTTCCTGGTCCTTGAAAAAGACATTTCTGTGCTATAAACTGGCTAGAGGCTTTTTAAAAAGATTTACATCTCAAAGAGGAAGAAGAAGAATTTAGAATCACAAGTGTTCTAAACCAAATGTTCTAGAAAAAGGGATGTCAGGGGTTCACTGGGAGGAAAAAACCTGTTTAAATTTAGTTAAGCTGAGGGGAATGTTAAAGCCTATCTTGGTTAATACCATAAACAAGAAATTTTTTAAATGTTTATTTATTTATTTTTGAAACAGAGAGAGCATGAGTGGAGGAGAGGCAGAAAGAGAAGGAGAGAGAGAATCCCAAGCAGGCTCCACACTGTCAGCACAGAGCCCACTGCAGGGCTTGAACTCACAAGTGGTGAGATCATGACCTGAGCCAAAATCAAGAGTCAGATAGATGTTTAATTGACTGAGACACCCAAGCACCCCTAAATAAGAATTTTAAAATAGGCTGGAGGAGATTTTTTAAATTTCCTTAAACGAATTATGATAATCCAAATAAAGACTAAAAAGGAGTTGTCTGACAGATGAATGTAGCTGTTCAGTGAGGTTTATGAAGAGCACGGACTCTTACAGAGGACACCCTCCCAAAAATGTTTTTGATAAGCAAATTTGAACATTGAAAGGATAATATCACAAAATAATGTCCGAGATTCACCGTGCCAGTGATTCATAGAGACTTGACTTGGCACTAATATTTTCAGCTACGAATGATTTTCTAATAATGAAAAGAAAACTCAAGATACATTTAAAAAAAAATAAGATAAAGAAAACAAGAGGTCAGCTGTTTGAGTCAGGTATTGTACTGTTTCAGTAGAAAGAAGCCAGGCCCATCTAACCTTGGAATTCTTTTTTTTTTTTAATTTTTTTTATATTTCGTTTATTTCTGAGAGAGAAAGAGACACACAGCATGAAGAGAGGAGGGTCAGAGAGAGAGGGAGGTACAGAATCTGAAACAGGCTTCAGGCTCTGAGCTAGCTGTCAGCCCAGAGCCCGATGTGGGGCTTGAACCCAGGAACTATGAGATCGTGACCTGAGCCAAAGTCCAAAGTCAGATGTTTAACCGACTAAGCCACCCAGGTGCCCCTAATCTTGTAATTCTTAACCAAGAAGGTTGATTTTAAAATAAGAAATGCTAAATCAAATATCATTTAAAGGAAATTAAGCCTTAATAAGAAAAATTACAGCAAGACTACCCAGACATTTGAAATAAATTGAAGTATCAGGCCCAGGTCCCCAGAAAAGATCTTAAAGCTCAACAGACAGTTCAACATAATCCAAAAGGCCTGGGACACTTGCAGAAGGAGGTACAAAAGTTGTTCCAACACCATGGTTGAGAAATCATGGAAAACAAGGAATATGCTGAAAGATTTTTTGAGTTACAGAGTGTAAAATGGAAACCTTCGAAATTTTATCAAACACAAATTTACCAAACGGTTTTTCAGTATCCTTGACATTGACATTTATTTCCCTTGCGATGTGGGAATGACTGCTGTGATTACCCACATACAAAAAGAACCAACTTTTTTTTTTCTAATTTAGGATTGATGATGGTTCCAAATATGAGACTATTTTGAAAAAGAAGAGATGAGCTAGACATATTGTCTGACTTCTCTGAAAATTCTTCTGTGGAAAATCCTCTCATGTAGATATGAAATATGCATGAATCTATCATAATCCATGATTTGTCAAAACTTAATCATTTTTGTGACTCTCAAAAATACTAAAATAATGTTAATAAAATATTATCAAATATCTATTTTTACTTGTAAAAACCCTCTGGTTTTATATATAATATAAAATAAACCACGCCACAGGGGTGCCTGGGTGGCTCAGTCTGTTAGGCTGTTAGGCATCCAACTTTGGTTCAGGTCTGATCTCTTGGTTCCATGAGTTAAAGCCTCACATTGGGCTCTATGCTGACAACCTAGGATTCTCTGTCCCCTTCTCTCTATGTCCCCCCACCCCTGACTCTCTCTGTCTCAAAATAAATAAATTAAAAAAATAAATAATAAAGATAAACCAGACACATTCAAATATTTGCTGTCATCTTCATGTTATATCTCAAGCAAATTTTAAATAAGACTTCTTATCAATGCTTTATCTAATAATTTAAGATTTCTCTCTCACAAGTAGTAATGTAAGAATAATAATATTATTATAGGTGAAAATTGTCTTCAGAATCCCATTTGTCTTATTTTTTTCTTCCCATTTTAAAAACAAACACCACCAAAACCTGGTCATTTCTCTTCCATTGTCAAAATATGTCCTCGAAAATGATTCTAATACTACTCATTTGAATTTGAAATAATTTAATTTAATTTCTTGCCTCCTCCTTAAAAGTAATTGCATTTAAACCATTGACTCACCTGCATTGTGTCTTTCAGATTTCTCCTCTGTTCCCTAACAATATGGGGCAAGTCAGTTATCACGACATGGATCCTTAAAACATTGATTTATTTACTCAAATGATTATCATCGCAATTCAGCAAGTCTGATGCCCCAAGAAGTTCCCCAAAACTTAGAGTCCATACAGTTCCACTGATCCAACCCTAGACCATCCTAGAATGATCTTATTCTTTTCTATCACTGAAAAAAATCCTTCAATATAGATTTTCTGTTTTCTGTTGAATTAGTAAAACCTTGGTTTGTGAGCATAATTTTTTCCAGAAACATGCTTGTCCTCCAAAGCACTTATATATCAAAGGGAATTTCAAGAGACATTGGCTCAGTTGTGATCATATGACATTTGGCATCATGTACTACTCGTATGCAATTCATCGCTCATTTATCAAGTTAAAATTTATTAGACATGCTTGCTCATCTTGCAGAACATTTACAGAAGCAGTTACTCACAATCCAAGGTTTTATTGTATATATTTTTTTCACCATACTATTCTTCACCTGTGTTTAGAATCACTTCAAATGAAGTAATGAACAGTTCGGGCTCAACTGGACCTGCTCTTTCATTTTTCAAGTTACTACTTTCTTCTGGGTTCATCTCACTCTTGGAATCACAGGAATGCAAGCATTCCACAGTCCTCTCTCCTTTTCATTCCACCCTGATTTTCTCTAAGGTTGTGGTGATCTGCACATGTGCCACTAAATTCACCGACTTAATACTTGCTATTTCTACTAACTAAATTTGATATACCATCTTTATCCAAGTCAATAGATTTTCTATTCCAACAGACCTGCTGGAAATGGATTTACTCATTTCGTGTTAAAGGTATTTCAGACAACAATAAACATTAAGACAAATATTTAGGACAAATCAGCCTTCCTCGTGTCCTCAAAAAAGGAGATTTAGGGAATTTGCTTTAGGATATTCGGTTGTATGTGGATCCACAGGTATCCCCTGCTTTTTTAAAGCTTCCATTAATCCACTTTACTCTTATGAAAGACTTTCATTAGTACCTGTATTGGTTAACCAAAGGAAATCCAAAGAGAATTTTTTGCTTTTATGAAAAAAGGAGAAAGTGAAAAAAAGCACTCATTGTTTGCAGTATACATCCTTGTGCAGAAAGAGAGGCCTCCTCTTCTGGTCTCCTTCCCAGGAATTACCCTCTGCATCTCAGCATCAAGCTGCAGTGGCTCTGAGCTGTGTCTGTGAGCATCTGGGTTTTATCACCATTTATTTTGCATCTGTTAGTAAAATGTGTCCTTAGGTATCAGAAAAGCCTAAGAGAGGTTATTTTTTGGGTCTGGGAAAACTAAAAAATTTTCCATGTAAATTAATGATAATTGCTTTTTCATTTTAGGCCATTTCAACTTACCAAAGTTTTCACAGAACACTAGGCTTTTCGATAGTGGCGCAAACCTGTATCGGTAGTAGGCAAAAAAAAGGTATGGTATTTTCACAATTCGATTCCCCCCCTCCTTCCTCTGCAATTGGAGCCCTGGCCTGGAGTTACTCACCAGATTACAATCACAGCCTCCTCACTTGCCTCCTCATCTCCAACATGACCTGTAATGAGTCTCTTCAGGACTTATTATCCCACCATTTCTGCATTTACCTATGAAGAGTCAACCAGCTGCTTTTACTTTACTGAACACACCATTCTCTTTCATGTTTCCTTGCCTTGGCCATCACAGCTCTTCTTCCTGAAATACTTGTCACCTCTCTTCTCCTCCTGGTTGAATCCTTATGGTTCATGGATTATCTTCCTGAAAAACCTTCCAAGCCCCTCTTGCCTCTCTGCTGGGCTGTTCTCCTATTACAACCAATGAATGGCTGCCTAGGAACACTAGCCATCCAGGATAACACATTCTCGTTTATTTCTGTAACTCTTCCGCCAAGCTGTGAGTCTCTTTAAAGTTAACAGTCTTTACTATTCACACCGTGTTTCTCCAAGTAAGTGCTATTAACAACTTTTCCTGTGGAATTATTCTTCTTTATGTGAAATGTCCATTCATGGCCCCAACCAAATAAATCAACTTTCCAAATACCTATTAAGTGGGGGCTATTATCCTTTGTTAAAAACCATTATCCCACAGCCCCAATATGTAGTGTAAAGAAGGCAATTCGATGAGTGTTGAATAAATTAAAGAATGGATAAATGAGTGGGTTAATGATGGGTGAATAAATACTCTTTCCTTAAAAGGAATTCAAATTTTCTTGTTGGTTTTCAATAACTGCAAACTAACTTTGTTGTTTTTTCTCAAATATCTCCAATTACTCTGAACCAATTCTTCTTTTCGGAAATTTCTAAGTGAAATTCTTAAACGATGCTGATGCTAGTAATACAGATAAGATCTTAATTATTTTAGTTTCATATCAGATAAATTTTTAGTTACTATAGCTCATCTATTAACCTTAAAGCTTAGCCTACATATATTCACAACTTTCATAAGTAAAAATTATTTTCCTTCTTATAAGATGCTGCATAACAGCCAGTTATTATTAGAATATGGCCATTCCATGAATTCTGACATATGCCCCCATTTGTTTCTAGACATGTGAAAATACATTCCAAGAGAATCATCCCTGAGATCAGTTTGTGTTGTTTTAGCAGAACAGAGAGAATGCACTATAGATTAAGCTTTTATCAATACTTCAGAGTTTCAGAGCATGTCTTTTAGGGTCAGTTAAAAAAAATGTAGCTTTTATATGTATGTAAATAGTAGTTGTCTAGTGTTAAATAACAAAAATTAAACCATGTAAATTTTATTTGTTAACTAATTAATTTATTTTTAATTTATTTTGAGAGACAGAGAGCACACAAGCAGGAGAGGGACAGAGAGAGAGGGCGAGAAAGAATCTCAAGCAGGCTCCATGCTCAGTGCCAAGCCTGATGTGGGGCTCTATTTCACGACCTGAGCCAAAATCAGGAGTTGAACAGTTAACCAACTAAGCTACCCAGGTGCCCCTAAATCACATAAATTTTAAAGATCTAATTCGTTTTATGAATCAATCCCTGAAGGGGACAGCATCCTATGTAGCTAGGAGAGGGGAGTTCCAAAGTGCTACAGAAAGGGAAAGGTTTTTAAACATAGGATAAAGGGGCACCTGGGTGGCTCAGTCTGTTTAATGTCTAACTTTGGCTCAGGCCATGATCTCATGATTCTTGAGTCTGAGTCCCCCATCAGGCTCACTGCTGTCAGATCCTCTGTCCTCCTCTCTTCCCTCCCCAACTTGTGCTCTTCCAAAATAAATAAATAAACATGAAAAAAAAAATGAAGATAGGACAAGGAAGTAATAAACAGA
The DNA here is from genome assembly GCA_017311185.1 of Proteles cristata cristata. NCBI lineage: Eukaryota > Metazoa > Chordata > Mammalia > Carnivora > Hyaenidae > Proteles > Proteles cristata. The sequence continues at coordinate 363,893 of JAESUZ010004165.1, forward strand.
AAAAAAAAAAGGATTATTCAAGGGATGTCATCTTCACCTGGGAACAAATGAATCTTAGTAGGAAGACTATCTCAACTTCCTTTGGGGGAATGAAGAAGATCCATGTGACAAGATTACCATATTGGTGATAACAATGCAATTCCTGACGGAGGGTTAAAAGTTAGATTCCTGGGGTGTTGAAACAGTAATTTGATTAGGTATTAAGTCTTGGTGGACTAACTTGGGGCTTTAACCTAAGTGATGCCATTTAGGGTCCATGGTTTTCTTTTTAACATGAGCCAGTAGAAAATTACTATTCTACCAGTCTCTCACTATAAAAATAAACTTAAGCATTGTCAGTTATAAGGGAGAAACATAATTTCTATCAATGACAGTTGTGAGTATATGAAAGCTTCAACTTCTTCAAGCTTAGAAAACCAATATAAAATTATACATTATCTAAGAAATTTATACATATATACACATATCTGTATACACTTGCTTTGGAACGGTAAACTGTATCTGTCCTTAATTGACTTAGAACACTAGAAAACACATTGAAAGTTTTAATTTTAAAAATCCCTGATAAATAATGTAGCAAAAGCATTATATGAACAATCAGCATCATCCTCACTCTCTACTCCTGAATTCTGTAGGCTTCTGCAATAATTTATTTTCTTCTATACCCAATGTCGTAGCCATGCTCATTCAATTCTCTCACTTTTTAGCACTGCCTTTCTCCCAAAACTCCACCCCCAATGGTGGAAATCCAAGAATGGAAGTAGGTTACCAAGAAAGAGCATGGAACATAGAGTCTGAAAACTGGTTTCTGTCATTTGCTAACGACTGATCTTTGAGCCTTAGCTTCACTGAGTCTTTTCCTACATCCATAAAATGATGACAATAAAAAGTAACTTCACCTTAGAAATCTGAAAAAAGATTTGTTATGTGCAAATAATTAATCTGTGCCTAACATATTCAATTGTCACAGAAAGGTTTGCAAGTTTGCTTTTTGTCTTTCAATATTTTAACAATTGAAAGCAGGACAACAGTTCATAATTAAGGTATATCTAGGTTGACTATGTGACTTTTTTAGACCTGGACTACCTACCTTCATGTTTCTTTACCATAAGAGAAAAATAAAGTACTAACTTGGGGGGTTTCATCATTTTGTGGTGGATTTCTGCTAGAGATTTCCAAACTTAATCCTCCCTGACACAATATTTTATTTATAGGCACCTAGACTCTATCTTTCTTAAAATTAGCTTATTATCTTTATCTCCAAACTTGATCATTCTTGTATATTCCTGATCACAGTTTAGATAATTCCTATTTACCAAATAAACCAGAGGACATCCTGAATTTTTCCCTCTTCACATTTACTTCAATGTCTCATAAGAATCTAAAATTCACTTGCTCAGAATTGAACTCTTCATCCTTCCCCCGCATCTTTTCGGAATCTCCCACCTCTTTTCCCTCTTTTGGTCATCATTTACTCAGTCACTTTAGTCAGAAAGTGACAATGATCCTGGGATCCTTACTCTATTTTAATGCTTCATGTGTAATCAGTGACCAAATCCAAGTGCTTCTCCTCTCTTAGCTTCTAATATCTGTTCTCTCCTTTCTTATCTTAGTGTTCCAGGCTTTCCCAATACCTCTGAATAGGACTCTCCCAATAGCCTCCATCAATCCAATCCTCACTACCTTGTGTTCTCAGAGTGGTCTCCCTAAAATGCAAATTTGGTCATATACTAAATAGCTCCCCATTATCTACAACACAGAGTTCATACTTCTTTATATGCTGCTTCTGGATTGTATTCTTTCCCTCCTTCCTAAAATCTCCCAGCTTTCAATCTTTTTCATCAAACCATACCATTTACCCTTTTGTAACTCCTATAGATTTTAGTATTATTTTCTCTCATCTGTTGAATATTTAAGTTTTTGGCTCAAGGCTATTTTCTGAGCATAACTTCTGTCTTTGCTCTTGACAATTTCAATATTCATGTGGATGACACTCTTGATATCCAGGCCCATCAGTTCTTAGCATATCAATTATACTTCTTTTTAAAGCTTTTATAGTGGTTGCCCTAGAGTTGGTTATACACATAACTAATCCAAATCCACTTTCAAATAATACTATAGCACGTCACAGGTAATGTACATACCTATAATAACAGAATTTTCCTAATTTCTTCCTCCTGTCCCTTATATTATTGCTGTTATTCAAATCAATGTAATCATCAAATGCATAGTTGCTATTATTACTGCTGTTATCAGATCAATTAAGAATAAGAAAAGTAAGTTTTTGGGGTGCCTGGGTGGCTTAGTCGATTAAGCGTCCGACTTTCGCTTAGGTCATGATCTCACGGTTCGTGGGTTCGAGCCCCGCGTCGGGCTCTGTGCTGACTGCCAGCTCAGAGCCTGGAGCCTGTTTCAGTCTGTGTCTCCCTCACTCTCTGACCCTCCCCTGCTTATGCTGTCTCTCTCTCTCTCTCTCCTAGAAATAAAAAAAAAAGAAAGAAAGAAAAGTTAAGTTTTTATTTTACCTTCACTAATCCTTTGCCTAATGCTCTTCCATTCTTTGCTTTTTTAATATTTATTTATTTTTGAGTGAGAGAAACAGAGCATGAGTGGGGGAGGGGTACAGGAGAGGGAGGGGAGATACAGAATCTGAAACAGGCTCCAGGCTCTGAGCGGTCAGCACAGAGGCCATGCAGGGCTCAAGGCTGAACATTTGACTGACTGAGCCACCCATACACCCCAATTTTTTAAAAATGTTTATTTATTTTTGAGAGAGAGAGAGACAGAGTGTGAGTGGGGGAGGGACAGAGAGAGAGAGGGAGTCATCCATTCTTTATATAGATGTGAGCTTCTGACCTGTATCATTTTCCTGGTCTCTGAAGAACTTTTTAAAAAAATTTTTTAAATGTTTTATTTATTTCTGAGAGAGAGGAGAGAGACAGAGAGAGAGAGAGAGAGAGAGAGAGACAGAGAGAGAGGGAGGGAGGCAGTGTGAGCGGGGGAGGATCAGAGAAAGAGGGAGACACAGAATCAGAAGCAGGCTCCAGGCTCTGAGCTGTCAGCACAGAGCCTGATGCGGGGCTCAAACCCACAAACCATGAGCTCATGATTGAGCCACCTAGGTGCCCCTTTGTAGAACTTCTTTTAAGATTTCTTGTCAGGGGCACCTGGGTTGCTCAGTCAGTTAAACGTCCATGATCTTGCAGTTCCTGAGTTTGAGCCTCACATCGTGCTATGTGTGGACAGCTCAGAGCCTGGAACCTGCCTCAGATTCTGTGTCTTCCTCTGTTTCTTCCCCCCTCCCCCCCAGTTTATGTTCTGTCTCTTTTTCTTTCTCTCAAAAATAATAAACATTAAACAAGTTTTTTTTTTTAAAAAAAAGACTTCTTGTCAGACAGACCAACTGACAGCAAATTATGAGTTTTTGTTTATCTGCAAAAGTCTTTATCTTTCCACATATAAAGGATAATTTCATATGCTATAGAATTCTAGACAGGAGTTTTTTGGTTTTGTTTTTGTTTTTCCTCTCTCAACACTTAAAAATGTCATTCGACTCTCTTCTTGTTTGCCTAGTTTCTTAGAAGTTGATATAATTCTTATCTTTGCTCCAAACATTTTTTTCTTTGTCTTTGAGGTTTTGCAGTTTGAATCTGATATGCGTGGGTAGAGTTGTTTCTGTGTTTGTTTGATGTTCTGCAAGCTTCCTGGGTCTGTGGTTGGGCATCTGACATGAGCAAACTCTTAGCCATTATTGCTTCAGATATTTCTTTTGTTCCTTCTCTTTTTGTTTTCTTTCTGGTATTTCTGTTATACATATGTAGCACCTTTCGGAGTATAGCACAAGTTTTTGGATATTCTGTTCCATTTTTTCATCTTTTTTTCCCCTTTGCTTTTCAGTTTTGGAAGTTTCTATTGATATATCCTCATGTTTAGAGATTCTTTCCTCAAAGGTATTCAGTCTACTAATGAGTCCATCAAAGATATTGTTGATTTCTGTTGCAGTTTATTTTATCTCTAGCACTTCTCTTTGAGTCTTTTTTTAGGTTTTCCATCTCTGCTTGCATTATCCGTCTGTGCTTGCCTGTTGGCTCTTTTTTCCATTAGAGCCCTTAGCATGTCAATCATGGTTCTTTTTACTTGTTAGTCTGATAATTCCAACATTGCTGCCACATTTGACTCTGGTTTGAGGCTTGCTCTGTGCCTTCAAACTGTGCTTTTTGTTGTTTTAGTATGCCTTGTAATTTTTTGTTGCAAGCCAGAAATGCCATACTGAGTAAAAACAATTGCAGTAAATAAGCCTTAGTAACTTGGGGGTGAGGTGCTGAGGGGAGCGGAAGCATTCCTATGCATAAATCTCAGGCTTATAGCGAACCTGTGTCCTTGGATTGTGAACTTCACCTGTTTCTTAGATTCCTGAGCCCTGCCCCCCTAATGTGGGACAACATAGCTAGAGGAGGCTGGGTTTGGGTGTTGCCCTTCCCGTAGGTCAGTTTGGCTCTGATCAAACCCTAGTAGGTCAGGCTCCGGTAAAGTAGCTTCTCTTGAGACCAGGCCTGCCAAAAATACTTGTTGGAGGCCAGCTCCTCCCAGGTCCAGGGGTCCCTGAAGGATGGACGGTGTTGACGACTGAGGGGTGAGAGAGGCCTGAGAGTCTTTCTGGTCACCAGTCAGGCATCTCCGCTCTGACTAGGGCTCCACTTTATTTTATCATTAAGTGTTTGGGGGATGGCACAGAAGTGCCATTTGCCTTAGACAATGATTTCTGATAACAAACTTCTTTGATACGTAAGAATTTCCCAGAAGACTCATGCATAACGTTTACAATAGTGATTGAGGTAGGGGATTTAGACCCCTATCCTATGGGGAAGGAAGGCGTCTTTAGCATACCAGACAAAGTTTTCAACATAAAGGGTGAAGTTACTTCTCTGTGGGCAGGGGTCAACAGCTTGTTTGTTTAAGGTGGAAGTATCAAGAAAAACAGGTCTTTTTTGTTCTCAAAATCACACCTTTGTTCTCATAATCACAAAAGAAGAAGTTCTTCAATAGGTTCCTTCACAGGGAACAGTCAGCATATACAAGGCCAGAAAATGCTCAAAGCAGAAACAAATGGGTGGGGGTGGATATTTGCCCTTAACTCTAAATTAGGCTCTTTGTCTCAGGGCCAGACTCAAGCCCCCTTTATTATGTAAGTCTTGGATCTGCAAGGCCATAGGAAGAGCCTTTTGACCATCATCCACAATGCTTTCATCTGAAGTCTCTTTTGAAAAGGCAGGAATAGGCTTTTCCTTATGAGCAATCTGTGTGGGGAATATCGGTCTGACCTGGAATATTGTGAGGCCTGATCAATACCAGCAGCCTCATTTCCAACATGAGCCAGTAGTAGCAGAAGGAGATGCCGGTTTTCGTTTCTCATGGCAGGAGCTGTGCAAACGCTGCCATATCCTTGCTGTGACTGCCATCCAGCGAGGCCGGTGCGGCTCCCAGCAAATACTCTGGCTACTTTTCTTCTGCTCTTGTTGGAAGCATGAGGGGGTTTTCTCCAGTCTTCATTGTGAGACTGGCAATCCCAGAAGTAAACTTCACAATCGTGCAGGTATTCTGCCCTAACATTGGGTTTTTCTTAACTCTCAGATGTGTCCACACTGAACTTCCACCAATTCATCAAGGAGAGTTCCAGTTTTCTTATCCCAGAACTGGGTGTCTCTGAGATTTTCACTAGTGGATCTCTAGTCTGGTAAGTTGTGATTCTCTGTATCTGCCTGTCTTTCACTTGATGGCAGCAGTTTGCCCTGGGACATCAACTCTCTTTGATGGATCAAACAAAATTTGTTGGTTTAGTTTGGTTCCTTTTTACTTAATATTAACATAAAAAAAATTTCCAATCTCCTTATGTGCCAGGCCAGAAACCCAGAAATCAGTTCTCTGACTTCTTCAGTGATGTGTCTTCCACCTAGCTAGTCACTTTCATAACTTATTTTGGATGTTTTCAATACAAGAGACTGGAAGCCTTCTAAAAATCTTGGTTTAAAGCATATCACTTCAGATCATCACTTCTGTCCTTTCCAATCTCTTCTCTTCAATTCACCAGCTCTAAAATGATCTTAACTTCACCAGGACCCAAAATTAATTAACTATACTATTTTTCTCTGTCCCTCATCACTGACAGATGCTCAGTTTCTGGGTGAATACATGGTCCATCCCTGTAGCGACTCTTTTCTTATTCACATAATATCCATGTCTCTTTCTTATTTCTCCAAGTTATCTGAAAACATTCCATCCCTGATTAAATTTATTTCTTTGCATGTTCAATTCCTATACCTAAGCAGTTGAATGTTGTTGAAGAGAGCACTCATCCATGCTGACTGGTCTTCCTTCTAATGACCACAAATTTCTAGTGGCTCTTTAATGCTACCTTGTATTATTCTATACTGGCACATTCTTCGAGACAATTGTTTCATACTGTTTTCCTTTCTCTTCAGATTTCTAACTACTGTTGCTTCCTCCTTAATAACTTTCAAATTGATATCTCTTGTCAGACTTCTACCTAGAATGGAATATACACGCACCTACTCCATATCTCCACTATGATGTCTGTTACGTATCTGAAATTTATCCCAGTCAAAACTGACTTCTTCCTCCTGTCCTCCAGTGTGCTGCCTTCTCCATGCATGGAAAGTTGCGCTCTATCTTTTCAGGGGCTCAGGTCAGAAATCCTGGTCCAAATGTCTAATTGCCATCATTTCTCTCCAAGATTGTTGCAAAAGACTTAACTGGCCCACCTGTTTCTATCTTTGTATTCCCCACAATATATTCAACAGAGAAGCCAACATGATCCATTTAAAATTGAACACTGATTGTGTTACTCTTTTCCTGAAAACCTTCGACGGCCCCTCCATTTCACTCAGAACAGCCAATGTGTCCATTCCCATCTACTTAGTGTGATGCTATTAGTGCTCTGACCTCATTTGCTACCAGTCTTTCCTTTTCACATTTTGCTCCGGTCACATTGGCCTCAACAGTCTTGATGTGTTGGTATGTTCCTGCTAAGGGCATTTGCATGTGCTATTACTTATGACAAGCTTCTTGTCCTACCTCTCCAAATGGCATTTTCCTTAACTTAAAAACAATTTTTTAATAGACTATTTTTTTGGAAGAATTTTAGGTTTATATAAAAATTGAGTGGAATGTAAGTACAGTTCTCCGTTTCTCCTCACCCAACCCTCTGAGCTTCCCATATTGCTAAATGTGGTATGTTTGTATAGTTGACAGATAATATTCATATAATATAACTAGTTAAAATCCATGGTTGACATGTTTACATTAGATTTTACTCTTTGTGTTGTAAATTTTGTGAGGTTTGAAAAACATGTGACAGGAATCCATCATTATAGGATCATACAGAATGGTTTCACTGCCCTTTAAAATTATTATACTCCATTTACTCATCTCTTTCCCCTTCCACCTGAGCTCCCGGCAACCACATGTTTTTACTGCCCCCATGGTCTTACTTTTCCCAGATAAGTTGAAATCATATACTTGAAATCACACAGTGTGTCCATAGACTTTCCAGATTTTGTTAACTTACCATTATGCATTTAAGATTCCTCTAACATCTTTCTATGGCTTGATAGCTCATTTCCTTTTATCAATATTTCATTGCATAGACGAACTACAGTTTGTTTATACATTTGAAAGACATCTTGGTTGCTTCCCAGTTTTGACAATTATGAACAAAAATCCTGTAAATATTTGTTTGCAGGCTTTTGTGTGGATATAAGCTCCTAACGCATTTGGAAAATAACAGAGTGTGTTTGCTAGATTGTATGGTAAGAGTATGTTTAGTTGTTTAAGAAACAGTTAAATGACTTTCCAGAGTTTTCCTTAACTTTGTAAGATCCTTATTCAATGATCACCTTCTCCATCAAAACTTTCTTAAGGATCCTACTGAAACCTGTAAGCTATGGTACCTCAGTCATGACCTCAAAACTAGCTTCTCATTGTCCTTAATGCAAAGCACTAAACATTATGTAACATCATATATCTTACTTATTGAGGTATCTCCTCTGGTCTTCCTCCAATTCCACTAGAATGTAAGATCCATGAGAGTGCAAAACTTTTTCCTTTTTCTTCTTTAGAAGCCTATAACACCAATGAGATCATAAGAGGCTTTCAAAAATATTTGTTGGAAGAGATGAATACAATTAGAAGAATAAGTTGTTAAGAACAGCAAAGGGTTTGAGATCTTGCACTATTTTCAAGCTTACAACTTAGCCTATTATAGTTTTATGGGTCCTGGTAGAAGAAATGAGGCTTCTGGGTAATAGACAAAGGATTTTATTATTTATGGGGCAGCACACAGTAAGAGCTTCCTGGGCATATGGTTCCTCTTGCTCCTTGAATCCCACAGAACCAATACTGATGAGGGTCCAGGCAGTTGTTGCATACATGGATTTGTATCACGCCTGACAGAACCCAAGATTAGACAAATCCAATCTTTTAGACTAGGTTGCAAGAAAACCTGCTAAGCTCTCGCAATGGAGAAAGGTACTCTTTTTATTATACTGGGCACTGAACAAACCTTACTTCTGCTCTAAGTCTATTTGATAACATCCTTGACAAGATAGTCTGCAACAAAATATGTCAGTGCCTTTGTCTACAAGATGTGCTGACACACAGGAGACTTCTGTGAATTGTTAACCAATCATAATGGCCCTGCTCATTTTTATCTTCCACACATTTTTCTACCCATCCCTGAAGGAGTATCCGGCACTCTAAGTTATTTGGAGGTGTTCAAGTGAGTCATGTTGCTTCATTTCTCTCAATATCTTTGCTTCCTTTCCTTGGAAGAATTTTGAAATCCTATTTCACCTGGTGTTCCCCAATTTCTAGTCGGTAAGTATCTCTTCTTCTTCCAGGACTGATGTGGAATATCACTGCCTCAAAAAAAAAAAAAAAGAAAGAAAGAAAGAAAGAAAGAAAGAACTAATACTTCATAGCTGTTATCGAGACTCAGCGATTATACGTCAAAGCAGATGAATTCACTTTCAAAGTTTTGTGCTTAAAAAAAAAAAAAGCTTGCATTGAGTATTTTGTATCTTTGTAATGACCACATTACTCTCATGCCTGCACTGAGCCCCATACAGACATCTGTCAGAGTACCTAAGTGGTACCAGTTTACAAATACTTCCTGTTGTCCAGTGGTTCTCTCCCACTGGGTCTTGATATATTGGTGAGACACAATATATGGTGGAGATTTGCAAAGTAATTATTACCAATAATAAAGTACTGGACTTTGTCTCTGTTTCATTTAAATTTTAACAGTTTTAAGATAATTTTTATTTATAAATGGCACTTTCATTTCACTACACTCATTTACACGAGAAAGAGAATGATTGAGTAACCTTCCCAAAGAAGGAAAGTGTTCAGGATATCTAGGCCCAACATTTTCCCAATTTCTTCCTATACCATTAAGATAACTGAAGAATAGTTCTGTTCTTTTTTTTTTTTTGCTCAATTATCTATAAACCTATTCAGTCCTGAACTTGAAAGTTTACTATGCATGAGACACTAAATTCGCTACTAAACCAAATATCCTTTAGTGTGGTATCAAATTGGTACCAGATAGTATTATTCCACTCAAAATAATTCTAAAATTTCAGCTTCTAAAAGTAATATGATGTCAGTTACAAAGTTACGCTTTTTCCTATACTTTGTTAAAGAAGGAAAAAATAGAACAACAAAACAGTTACTTTTATAACTTTGGGTCACAGCCTCTCAACTCACTGTGCCTTGAGAATGAAGCAATTGTGTTGTGCCTCATTGTTCAGTGTACAGAGAATGCTGCAGTTTCTCTTGGGGTGAGTTAATGGGAGGCTTGCAGTTTTAATTCTCAGTTGCCTTCCTTTAATTCATTTGTTACAATATTGCTGGGATTTTTATGTTTTTAATATTTAATAATAGGAAAGCTTCTTCTTTCATATTCTCTTCAGATAGCTGTCTGGCTTTTCTAAGTAAAGTATATAACCATTGTGCATTTATTGGCTCATACCTCCAAATGCAACCTGAAGATATCAAATAAATTAAGGCATCCTGTGAAAACAAAAGAAATATGCTATGGAACTCAGAAAGCTACAAAGGAAACCCAGTATTATTAAATGTAGTGTTTCGTCTAGAATCAATTCACATGATACCATAGGTCATACCCTCCCATAAAAGCAGGAAGAAATAGGTAATGTAAAATGAAAATAGGATTGTATAGCTTTCTTAAAGAAATGATTGTGCCAATTTACGGTAAGAATCAAAGTGTCACATACATCTCAACATTAGTGGCCAAAGTATTTTGGGGGATAAGTCACAGGTATAAGTTCCTTCAGTTTGGAGGCTCATATCACAATTTATTTTGTAGTCCCCAAGCTAGCAGCATCACTGCTACATGGTGGAGGTCCAATAACCATGAGTTAAGGGGCAATATAATGAAGTGGTTAAGCTTGCAGACTTAGGTTAAAATTCCAGTACCCTACCAGTTGTGTGACCTTAGACTATGCAATTCTTCTGAGCTTCAATATTTATATTTATTAAGTAGGGACGTCAACACATCCTTATTTTGTCTTTATCATATTTATCATCGCAACTAATATATTTTGACACAGTAGTCTGGCTTATTACGTGCCAAAGACTCTACTAAGCATGTTCCTTATAGCATCTCATACAACTCTCAGAGCAATACCGTGAAGTGTGTTTTATTGATGAGGAAACTGAGACCCAGAATGGTTAGATCATGTGCTCAAAGTCACACAGCTAATGAAAAGCAAAAACTTCATAGGAACTAATGTATATCTGAATTTAAAACCTGTCCATTCATCCAAGCTATGAGATTAAGTTTAAAAATACATCTTCAGGGGCACCTGGATGGCTCGGTTGGTTAAATGTCCAACTTGAGCTCAGGTAATGATATCACAGTTTATGAGTTCGAGCCCCTCATCAGGCTCTATGCTGACAGACAGCTCAGAGCCTGGGCACTACTTCAGATTCCGTGTCTACCTTGTCTCCCTCTCTGTCTGACCCTACACCCACTCATGCTCTGTCTGTCTGTCTCTCTGAAAAATAAACATTAAAAAAAGACATCTCCAGCTTTTTGGCACAATGTCATAGAGTAAGTGCTATACTAGTGATGAAGCTTTGGGGTGATGGTAGGGTGGTCTGGGGCAAACGGACCAAGAAAGAATTCTTGAAGGTGTCTTTGGTGCAAAAAGGTGATATTAATAAAGCACAGGGACAGGACCTGTGGCCAGGAAGAGCTGTACTGGGGTCGTGACAGGTAACTGATTATATACCTTCAGCTTGGGAGAGGGTCAGAGATAAAGGAAGTCTCAAAGGTATTTTGGAAGCAAGGTTTCCAGGACCTTGAGGGGCTAGCTGTTGCTAGGGAAACATCCTTTACTACTATTTAATAAAACCTCTGTTGAGACACTTCAGATGTATATGGGGGGCCATAAGCTTGGAGTGTGATAGCCAGCATATATCTTGGGACAGATGAGATAAAGGACGTAGACTTATAGGATTCTCAATGTTGGGATAATGTTAAGCTAAGGTTCTCTGTTGTCCCCAGTGAAGTGTCATCATCAAGGCAGCTGAGCTCCTAGATGGAGGTCACTTTGCCAGTTTTAAGGACTTGTTGATGGGGTGTAGGTGGTAGAGAATTTAATTTTTCATTTGTCTTAGTTTCCCACATGGCCATGGCAAGCACTTAGACCCCCTTCTTTTGTTCTTGGGTAGCCAGGAGTGTCTGAGGAATGTCATACATATTCTACCCGGGAGGGGGTAGAGCTGTTAGCCTGTATTTTGCCTTCAGCCTGCTCTAGGCTCCCTCACCACTAGATGTGCCCACGGCAAGCATCTACACTCAGAACTTGTCCTTCCTCCATTATCTTTAGGGACTCACACCATGAGTCACTCTCATATAGTTTTAAGACACAGAGCTTCCAAAACCATTAATGAGTATGTGTAGGGGAGAGAGGAAAATAGACTTTTCTAGAGATAAATACTGACTAAGTGAATCAGTGCCCCGAGGAGCCAGACAACCGTAAAATAAATGAACAAACAAACAAATGGGGCCATAAACTCCTTCTTAACCCCAAGTTATTTTTACTGGTCATTAGAATAGAATGTAATTGTCAGGAAGTGTGAATCCGTTGTGAATTCGCTGTAAAAAATGCAGGGCTTCTCACTTGCGAATCTATTTTCCTTCACCCAGCTTGCTCTGGCTCCCTCTGGTGCTGCTAAAACCTAGTCCAGGGAGCTGCATTTATGGACCCAAACCAGTGGTAACAAAGTTTCAGGTCATACCTAAACCACAAACCCATGTTTCCCCCAAATGTTTCCTTTTTCTTAACTCACTCTGCCACACGTTTAGCCCTTGTAGAGAGGATTCCACCCACAGTTCCAAAGAATGAAGAGTATCCTAATGCTGAAGGAACCCTGTTCAGCATAAAGTCTGGTCACTGCTTCTCAGAAAGATATGGAACAGGAAGGTGCAGACGTACAGTTTCTACAAGGAGTTGGGCTTCATAAGGTGTATGAGTGTGTCAGCGCTACCTCGACGGTCCATAGACTGGACATAGGCTGGGGAGGGGGGTGTGGGCGCTTTACATAGCAGAAATTTATTTCCTCTCTGCTCTGGAGGCGGAAGTCTAAGATCAAGGTGCTGGAAGGTTTGGTTTCCTCTGAGGGTTCCTTGCTTGGCTTACAGCTGATCAAGATTCTTGCTGTATCTTCACAGGATCTTCCTTTTGTCACCATCTGTGTTCTCAACACCTCAGTGTGATATCAGTCCCACTGGTTTAGGGCTGTCAAAGATTATCTCTTGACCAAGCTCTACTTAAGCTGCCCTCAACTGTTTTCTCAACTAGTTTGTGACTCTGGGGCTTCTGTGTTAGCCTTTCCATCGTCCAGCCTTAGCAAGAATACTATATACTGGGACACTTGGGTGGCTCAGTCAGTTGAGCATCCAACTTCAGCTCGGGTCACAGTCTCACTGTTTGTAAGTTCAAGCCCCATGTCAGGCTCCGTGCTGACAGCTCAGAGCCTGGAGCCCGCTTCGGATTCTGTGTCTCCCTCTTTCTCTGCCCCTCTCCCACTCATGCTCTGTCTCTCCCTCTTGAAAATGAACATAGAAAAAGATTTTTTTAAACCTTTCTTTAAAAAAAAAAGAAAAAAAAAAGAATACTGTATCCCATTGAATCAGTTTAGCCAGAACCCTCCAGTCTTGATATTGGTCACCCCAGGTATCTAATGGGCTCCACATCCTTTGTCATCCTCCTGGGGGTGTCTGATCACCCTGACCATCCCTCAGCAAGAATCCTTAAAGGTTAGTTTAGCCAGATTTCTCCTTTGTCCCTGATGCTTCCTGTTGATAATTTTCCATCCACTAGCATCTCACCTCCAAACTTAATGACATAATTTTAGCTTAACTTTCTCTTTAAAGATCCTATCAGTCACATTCTGAGATACTGGGGGTTAGGACTTCAAGATATGAATTTTGGGGACACACAGTATGAGGCATTGTTGTACTGCATCAGGCCCTGATTTCAGAACTGGTGCCAAAGGTTTTAGTTAGGGGCTCCCTTCCTTCTCTTCTCCCTGATTGCCTTTGATCTAGGATTTAGGCCAACTCCCAAGAGGGTCCAAGGAGATAGCAAGAGATACTGGGTTGCATTTCTGAGCTGTTTTCTTTGGCTGGGAGCTCCTCGTTTTTCAAGTGTTCATGAATAAATAGAATGGCTTACTCAAACCAATAGTTTGCTTCATTTTATTAATTTCTTTCTCAGTGATGAAATTCCAGAAATCTGTTGGTCTAACAATACATTTAGAGAAGAGAGAAAACTAGCGAAGTTACTGCGGGGTGCAGTAAAGTGATCTATGCAGAACCAATGGGCATAAACTCATTCCCTGCAAATATCTGAGGGACTGAGAGGGAAGATGAAAACAGATGCTGTATTTCCATTTTCAAAATTCTTCCTTCGGAGCCTCGACAGCCATTCCCACCAGTTGAGCCAGTGGGCTCTTGTGGTAGGGCAGAGGATTTAGGCAATCAAGTCTCTTTATCTCAACCCACACTTGCTAAGGCAGGCAAGACCCAGGTTTCTAGAAGGCAGAATTCAAATTTTCATCCCTTGGCTCACCAACCCTGATGACAGACACAATGCCATTCCACACGTATGGTAGGGCAGAGGATTTAGGCAATCAAGTCTCTTTATCTCAACCCACACTTGCTAAGGCAGGCAAGACCCAGGTTTCTAGAAGGCAGAATTCAAATTTTCATCCCTTGGCTCACCAACCCTGATGACAGACACAATGCCATTCCACACGTATCACCTCCTGCATTAGCATCAGGAGGAGTCCATCTGGTTATACCAGTACTTTACTCCTGGAGAGTATAGGCTTTTGTGTTTGTGACTGTATATTTACCTCTCTTACAGTTTCCAATGCTAAGACAGAATAACTGGGATTCATTTTAATGGCTAAAAAAAAAAAATCTGTTTTGAGGCCAAGGGAATGAGTGCATTGTGTGTATTCAACACTAAATAAACAGATTTGGCAAAGAGGAAAATGATACGTTGTTGTTTGGAAACGCTCCTAAGGGCTCAGCTCTGGGCACATTTTACAAATCAGTGATCTTGGAAGTGCTTCTGTTAAAATAAATTAAAATCTCCAGTGAGTATGAGTAAAGCTTTCTCCCTTGTTTCTTGTCAGAGGCAGCATCCAGAAAGAGAGCTGGGCTCCTCTTGGACTTGCTCTAGAGTGATTTTGACAGATTTTGCTTTTATTCTTTGTAGAGTCATTGTTCTTGCCTTAATTAATTTTTTTTCCACCACTACAGCTTGGTATTTCTTCCTGCAGCACAGAAGACAAATTTGCAGTGAGAATGGTCCATTAATCACATTGATCCTAAGTCATTAGCAAGTGTTAATTACACAACAACAAAAAAACCCTTAAATGTATCCTATAACGAATCATAAAACCTCTGCAACCCTCTCTGACCATTGAAACTTGCTTTGTTTCTGTCATTATATAGATGTCTTATATTGCATTTGTGAAATAATTTGAGCTCTAAATCTCAGCTTCCACTGGTATAAATGGTTTCTTTTTCTCTTGTGAGCTATTTTCTTCCTTTATTTCCTTTTGTATTTGGTTATTAATATTATAGAACTTACAGACAGCTATTCCCTGATAAAGTAAATTTTAATTTTAATAGCGGAGGTTTCACTCTATTGGGAAAACTTAATTAATCATTTAATTGTTTCAAATCAGGCAAGTCCCTCTTTTCAAAACCTCAAATTGTAGAATTGAAATGAATATTAGTCTCTGCCTTCTTCTATATTAACTGCCTGAGAAATGTCCAATTAAAGACTCCTTTAGTTAAATATAAAGATATAAATGAAAATTACTAGTGGATAGTGGAAGCAGCCTTGAATCTGTAAATGCACAAATGCATATCACACACACACACACACACACACACACACACACACACACACACACACACACACATGAAACACTGGAAGAATCATTATTGAAAGCAAATTTTATTCTAAATAAAAAACATTTTAATGGTTTGCATTTTGCTGATTCTTTCCCTATGTGAGATTGATGTGGGAAACAAAGGCAGAAGAAAAAATTTAAATTTCTTTATGCGCTACAACCTATTGACAAGTCATTAAAAAAAATTTTTAACGTTTTATTTATTTCTGTGAGAGAGAGAGAGAGAGAATATGAGCAGGGGAGGGTCAGAGAGAGAGGGAGATACAGAATCTGAAACAGGATCCAGGTTCTGAGCTAGCTGTCAGCACAGAGCCTGACGCAGGGCTCAAACCCAGGAACTGTGAGATCATGACCTGAGCCAAAGTCGGATGCTTAACTGACTGAGCCACCCAGGTGCCCCTCCCATTGACAAGTCCTTGAGGCAGACAGAATGACCTTCCTCTCAGACCTTAGCTGTGTGGATGCAAACACTTTGCTTAGGGGCAAAAGTCAGTCTTAGCTTAACATTATCCCAGCCCCTCAGGATCCTGTGAGTCTGCTTTAACATATAAAAATTCCTTTGGAAACTTCCTTATCTCTAACTCCCCAAGATACATATTGGCAATCATACTCCAAACAAAAGAATCACCCTCCCCATACATTTGAAGGGTCTCATGACTGAGGTTTTACAAAACAGTAATAAATGACCTTTTCCTAAAAGCAACTAGCCCCATCAAGATCCTGGAAACCCTGCTTACAAAATTCTTTAGAGACTTACGCTATCCCTAACCCCCTTCCAACCTGAAGGTATATAATCAGTCACCCAGCCACAACCCCAGTGTGGCTCTTCCTGCCCACGGCTCCTGTCCCTGTGCTTTAATAAAACCACCTTTTTGCACTAAGGACACCTCAAGAATTCTTTCTTGGCCTTTGACTTTGAACCGCAACAGTTCAAACCACATCAAAACGACTTTGAATATCATTCACTTCTGATACAAACTCAAATAGAGAGGACTGGAATGTTATATCATTCTTTTCATTTGTATCTGATTAAAGCATCTTTGTTTTGAAAAATTTAATATTTCATCTGTTCATTCCTTCTTCCCTCCTATTATCCCTCTCTTCATACTATTTATTTTTTTGGTTATTTTACCTTCACTTTGACCTTTTCTTTTTTTCTAATCTTCTTATTCTCCTTAAGTTGTTGTGTTCTGTACTTATTTGTTTTTCCATTTTCCCATTTGCACTTTTTCTGTTGTACTGTCTTTTCTCAACAATTTCTTTTTTCTCATGCTTACTGAATTCTCTGAATTTTGCTGAATTCTCCTCTCACTCTCCTGTTTCTGTCAATCATCCTATTATATAAAATAATATTAAGGTTTTATTTACTCCAGCCTCATTGTAATGCATTATTACTGTCTTTTCTCTCTCTCTCTCTCTCTCTCTCTCTCTCTCTCCCTCTCTCTCTCTCTCTCTTTTTCTCTCGGCCCTCAAATAATTATTTTTGGACTGGGTTTTACAATTCATTACCTAGGAATATAACATTCTGATAGGCAGGGATAGTGTCATTAGTAAAGTCTGTGTAATATTCAGAATATCAAGAGTAGAGAATAAATTTTGAACAATTTAGTAAGGAAACTCCCCACTCCCATAACCAATCAGAACCAAAGATAAATTTACCAGAAATATTTTTTTTCTAGGCTTCATTCTATAATTCATACTCAGTTAAGCACCTTGGGACAAGGTCTTCTAAAATTCTTTTATTTTCAAACTTCTCGTTTCTCTGCTCCACGAACCATGTAATAACAAAACAAAAACCACAGAAGACCTTCTTAACAACTCAGGCACCAGCTTTTCTGCAAAATAGGCAAGCCAATTTTATATGAAAGAAAGAAAGAAAGAAAGAGGAAAGAAAAAAAGAAAGAAAGAAAGGAGGGAGGGAGGAGGAAGGGAGGGAAGCCAGTGTCTGTGAGGTAATGAAGAACTAAACTCCATGCTGAGATTGAAATATTTACGACAAGAAACTTATGAATTAGGGAAATAAGTCCTCTTTTTGTGAATATTCATGGTTATTAAATGTTCCCATTAGATTGTGGGCAACAGCAACTGTATGAGGTGAAAATAATGGAATCGAAATAAAGGTTAAGCTTTTTTTTATTTGCAGCATCTCTCTGAACAAGCATTTCAGTCTTCTGAGATATTTTAGATTTCTAGAATGGTGGCAGATTGAAAGTAGCAAGCCACCACAAACACCTGTACTAACGCTATTGAAGCACACCTCTGGGAAATACAACCATGGCAGTGTGTCTTAAATGACATGGGGTGCCTGGATGGCTCAGTCTGTTGAGCATCCAACTTTGGCTCAGGTCATGACCTCTCTGGTCCGCGGGTTCTGTGTTGACAGCCAGCTCAGAGCCTGGAGCCTGTTTCAGATTCTGTATCTCCCTCTCTCTCTGACCCTCCCCTGTTCATGTTGTCTCTCTCTCTCTCTCAGAAATAAATAAACATTAAAAAAATGATGAAAGTATGAGAAATCAATACTTGTGACACCGCAGATTCTGAATATGCATGGAAGATAGTGGTCCCATCTTCCAAAGTATAAACATTTCTAGTTATTAGAAAAACACAATTATAAGTCTACTTGATTAATGTATAGCCTCTTATATCTATCCTACATGTGATATGAAAATACAGTTAGGCATATTTTCATGGAAGATTAAAAATCTCTTTAAAAAAAAAAGGAGGATCAAGGTGAAGCAAAATTTAAATAAGAATCCTAAGAAAAAGTTTGGGTAGAGTCTTTACTTATTAGCACTAGCTTATTGAAGATTTTCTTTTCAAAGATGAATATATGCTTTAAAAAACTGGGGCATCTGGGCGGCTCATTCGGTTGAGAATGTATCTTACTGTGATCTTGGCTCAGGTCATGACCCCAGGGCTGTGGGATCAAACTGTGCATTGGGCTCTATGCTGAGCATGGAGCTTGATTGGGATTCTTTCTCTCTTCCTCTGTCTCTCCTCCACTTGTGCTCTCTCTCTCTCAAAATAAATAAATAAACCTAAAAAATTATGTATACTGGCCAGAAGCATTGAGAAATTCTTTGGTATTTTATTACAGAATCCAAAATTTCTAGCAAGATTTTTACAATATCAGCTCTCACTGAGTCTTCTTTTTAACTTTTTGTATTTGCTAAATGTAGTTTCAGGTATTAATAATTAATGAATTAGGTTTTTAGATAGAAATGATAATTTAGCCTTGCTGACGAATTTTGGTAGCTTAAAATAGGTATATGATTCAAAGGAGAGAAAATAGAAACACTTTAGGGAAAATATGTTATTGAAGAGATTATATAACATTGTGTTTATAAAACACATCATTAACTGGGTTTTTCACCATAACCGTCATTTTAAAATTGCATAGATGCGTCCAGGGATTCTCTGCCACCAGTCACACCAGTAAAGCATCCATTTCAACTTCTGGGAGCTCATGATGATGGTTTGCTATCATCCTCAGACACAACCTTGATTCTTCTCATAAATTTTATCCTCTCTACAAACAAGTTTCATAAAAGTAACTCTAAAAACTAAGATCTATCAGTGGTAGTAGACAAGGAAGTACCAATAGTTTTGGGAATTTTTGTTAGACATTTTTAAAAAGCAAAAGATAATAGAGATACGATGCTGCTTTTACTGGATAGTGTTGCAAGGATTTTTTTTTTCTTATTTTATACATAAAAAATAAAGTCTAATAATCTTGCTGTCAACAGGGTTATATGAAACCAAGCGTGCGATGATAAATAGGATTTCATTTAAAAGTACTCAGATACAAGAAAGTTGACGGGGCATGTGAGGGAGGAGGAAAGAGTTATTGACTCTGAGATGCAAGGCACAGAAGAAGACAGATTAAAATATAATTAAATGGAGAGTATTAGTGATATATAACATAGTTGTCTACATTTAATGTGTTTGCGCATAAATACTGGAGATAAAATGGAAGTACTATCTAAATGTATAATGCTATTAAAACAACACTGCATGTTTATATTGCTGAATCTATCTCTAAATGTCTATACTTATAATTTAAAAATTGTAACATGTCTGAAAATGAACATACAATTTTACAAAATATAAGTATACAAAATACACACATTACAAATGTGATATATATTTACATTCTAGATATGTGCATAGATTAAATATTGGAGACTACAGTTTTTATCAATTATTTTATCTTCCTATATCTTTTGACCAGTTAGAGCAGAGAAGTTTGGATAGAAATAATGATTATTCCAGGAGACCATTGTCTTAGTTAAGTAAATAAGCCTCCAATTTCATAGAAATCATGTACACAGACTTATGTTTTTATTGTGATATATGAGAAAATTACAAAGTAAGAATCTTTCCCTACTCCATATTTTTGACTATGAGATGGACAAAATAAAATTACTATGTTATTAATTATGTAAATGCATTAACTCTTCATTTATATAATATATTAGACAAAGGATCATAACCCTTACCCTCAGAGACACTGCCAAAATATTGAAGAAATAACTCCTCAGAAATAAAAGATGTTAATAATGGCCTACAAAAAAAATACAGAGAGTTACTATGTTAAAGACAAATTTTAATTAATATAGCAATGGACATGCAAATTCAACTGTTATGGAACATATTTGCCTTCAGATTAGAAATAAATTCAAAATATTAGCAATGCCAAATATGTATAAGCAGTGAGGAAACAGATACAATTACACACTATAGTCTCCATGGAGATTGATTTAGCATACTATGTTAAAATTGTAATTAGGCATACTCATTGACCAGAAATCTCACGTCTAAGAAGCTATTGCCAAGAAATAAAATTTGAGACTATTGTTATAAACACAAAAGGATACCCATATTAGTCTTATTTGTAACAATAAATTTGGAGGTAGGCTAAATGTTCATCAATAACCTATGATACACCACAAATTATGGAAAATGATACAATCATTAAGAATAATATCAAATATAAACATATCTAAATATGTATATACACACGCAAACACACACACGTATAGACATACACATGTTAGGTGCTACATGGATACAGAGTTGATAAAGAAGTTTTTGGTGTGCCTGAGTGGCTTCATCAGCCAGGCATCTGACTCTTGAGTTCAACTCAGGTCATGATCTCATGGTCCTGAGATAAAACCTTGTACGGGGCCATGTTCTGGGTGTGGAGCCTGCTTAAGATTCTCTGTCTCCCTCTTCCTCTGCACTGCCTCCACTCACACACTCTTGATCTCTCTCTCTCCTTCTTAAAAAAAAAAAAAAAGCTCATTTTGGGATTATAAAAGGATTATATATCAGGAGAGGAATAAGCACATAAATCATTATTAATATTTAGCAGATGAATCTGTACTTATCATAGAGGACAAAGCAGGTTCTGTGGGCATTTGCATTAGGGACAGGTTATGTCTTGCATTGCCAGTCAGGAGGTAGGAGAAAAATCTGAGACAATTTTGAAGGAACAGTTATATCTTTTTATTTTAAGTTTATTTATTTCTTTTCAAAGATAGAGCAAGAGTGAGCAGGGGAGGGTCAGAGAGAGAGAAGGAGAGAGAGAATCCCAGGCAGGCTCCCCACTACCAGCATAGAACTTGATGTGGGGCTCGAACGCAAGAACGGTGAGATCATGACCTGAGCTGAAATCAAGAGTCTAATGCTTACCCACTTAGCCACACAGGTGCCCCAAAACAGTTATCCCATTATGAGTGCAGAAGGAAATTTTAGATGGTAAAATAGTGTAAGCATGATAGAATCCCAGGTTTATTTGTGAAATGATGATCCATCCAGTTTGGCTATAGTCTAAAGTATATAAAGATGGTAAGTATGGGAGCTTAAAAAGGATTAAAGGACTTCCTTGTGGTAGACAGTCAGGCATGATAGAGGCGGAATAAAGCAGATGCTGGCCACACCTGGGAGCCATTCCCTGAGGTTTACCAGCCACACTTTAAGAGCCACTTCTAAGGTCTAACACAACAGGAAAGGCCCAGCCACAGAGCTGGCTCAAAAGCCACAAGGGGACTGCTAAGAGCTGAGCATGTACACACAAAAGGTACACGTTGCCCTTAAGGTCACAGTAAAAGGTCATTAGAACCTCATAAACATATAATACATAAATAAATACTATTATAACAGAATGCATCACGGGTAGGTATATGCACAGAAACCAAAATGTTATATAACCACCATCTGTCATATAAAAAATGTCAGTCAAAGACAAATTTAAATATTTATTAAAAAACAGACTTAAAAGGATGCAGCTAATGGGACACCTGGCTGGCTCAGCTAGTTTAGTGTGAGACCCTTGATCTCAGTTCAGACCATGATCTCAAGATCCTTACTTGAAGCCCCATGTTGGGCTCCACTTTGGGGCTAGGCATAAAGCCTACTTAAAAAAAGAGAGAGAGAGAGAGAAAAGTGTAGCTAGAGCTTCTCGGGGCCATTGACACTCATGCTCCAGGTGTGGTCTGCTTTCTCTCTTTAAAAGGAATTGTACTTGGGGCGCCTGGGTGGCTCACTCGGTTAATCGTCCAACTTCGGCTCAGCTCATGATCTTGTGGTTCGTGGGTTCGAGCCCCGTGTTGGGATCTGTGCTGACAGCCTGCTCATAACCCTGGAGGCTGTTTCGGATTCTGTGTCTCCCTCTCTCTCTGACCTTCCCCTGTTCACGTGTCTCTCTCTCTCTCTCTCAGAAATAAATACAAAAAAAAAAACATTAAAAAACATTTTTAAAAAAGGAACTGTACTTATCTACTGAATAAACTCTATCTCGTCATTCTGGCTTCAGGTCTCCCAATCTTTCGGTGCATCTGAGACAAGAACTCAGTGACATGGGGATACAAAGCTGCTCTATCTTTTCAGAGGACAACTTCAATCAGGAAACAGCAGAGAAGACACTAAATGAGAGGAATATGTGTTGTCTTTATGCTAAGGTCATCAAAGTGATCATTCAAAACTGATTGTCAATCTCGAAACCAATAAAATGTCAGCTCTATGATTCTCCTAGACTAATGGCAATATTATATGCACGTAGAGAAAAATTAACATATAAAGCCAATAATGTAGAGATTAATACTGTGTCTCTGGCTATTTGGACTTTAATTTCTCCAAAGAGTGCAAAACTGGAAGGAGAAAATTTCATAGATTTCCTGAGGAAAAAATAAAGCAAGTCGTTTTACCTTATGAATGATAATAAATGTCCTCAGAAATGCTCTGTGGCAAAATTACTGATTATCAACTCCCTAGAGATGAAACTGATCATGCTGTAGAAATAAAAGGAAATCATGTAAATTTCTGAAATGAAGTAGCATACCATTTGTTTGGGTGAAAATACTGAAAGAAAATAAATACAGCTATTAAAAGAAATGGTCAATAAATATACTTACTGAGAGGACTTTGTTTTAGGATTTTCCCCCCAAATCAGAGAAGACTTGCTGGTCTTGATGAGGCCTTGAATTAATTAGTTTTTAATAAAGCATAAATGAAAGGTTCACTTATCCAAGCAATGGATACCAGTTTAAGGAACTTCTCAGTAAAGTCCCTTTTTTTTCTATTTGTGGTGACATTAAATAATAATCAAATATTACCTACCAATTTTTCATACCTCTGCCAAGGAGTTATGTTTTGAACAATTACAAAAGCCTGAGCAAGGACAAATGACATAACCTAGTCACTGTTCCTTCCTTTTCAGTGACTTGTTTCCTTCTTTGATTTCCAAAATGACAATGATAAAGTCCAGTTAACATCTTTTTCTTTATTATTTGGTGCATGAAGAAGGGGGGCTCTTCTATTTGCTAACAGAGATATTACAGAGTTTCAAGCAAGCAAAACTGTCTCTTGACTGTGAATGATGGAAAGAGTGAAGAAATATTATGCTTTATTTTGTTCTTTTCACCCTGTTACAGATTATCTAAATTGTTTCTTGGAAATGGAATGGCCTAGCCTATGTAGTCACTTGGGCACATAAAAATAGTTTGCTGAGTCTATGTGTTCACAGTTGAAATAAACATTGTCTCAAGACAAATGTCCAAGCTCTCTCCACTTACTCAGACTGGATCATTTGAGGACCTTCTGGCACAATGATCCAGGCTATAAATATATTCTGAAGTGAGGCAAGGGCAATGTAGGATATGATTATCCTCAACTTTAAGATGATAGGTTAACTATTATTGAAGAAGCTATTAAATCTTCACTGGAAGAACTGGAGATTATCCAGGGAAGGCTAAAAATGGCTGAGAGCAAACTCATTGGAGCTTTTTTTTTTTTTTTTAACTTGAATGCAGACCTAGATTGCTATCGTTGGGTCTAAGGGATAGGCACTCATTTTACAGAAAAGTGATGGAGAGTTGAAGACTGGCACCAGGAAAACCTATAGAAAAGATCAAGTGTCCTTTAGGGCATTTTGATTCCTATTTCTCCATTGCAGCTCTCAACCACCAGATCCCATGCCCAACATTCTAAATGCCCTGTAGAAAAAACAAAGTACATTTGTTCACAACTGAAGGATTCGGTTCATTGTGTGCTTATGGCAAAGAGACAAAATGATCTCTATATAAAAACTTTTAGGGTCACCTATCTGATTAACATAAGGAAGAATTATAGCAAATTAATCATGCTTTAGTATGTCAGGAGGCCCATAACTTGCCTGTCTACATAGATCTAAATAAATAGCTAAAACTTTAAGAGAGCTGAAGCAAGATCCTCTCTCATGAGAGAGTGTGTCAATTATATTATATCATACTTGCTAAGACAGAAAAGTAGTTTCTTAAGACTTCTTTAAAAACCAAAGGGACTCCTGGGTGGCTTAGTTGGTTAAGCGTCCAACTTCAGGTCAGGTTATGATCTCACAGTTTATGGGTTCAAGCCCCACACCAGGCTCTGTGCTGACAGCTCAGAGCCTGGAGCTTGTTTCCGATTCTGTCTCCCTCTCTCTCTGCCTCATCCCCCCTTGCTCTCTCTCTCTCTCTCTCTCTCTCTCTCAAAAATAAGTAGAAATTTAAAAAAAGGGTTTTTTTTGAAAACAAACAAATATGTAACAACAAAGTTTAAAGTAGAAGAGGCACTTAAATTAGCTCAGTTAATTAACACCTCGAATTCATCAGAGATGCAAAATAACGAAGCACTGACATAATACATGTGCTAGAATTCTTATTTAGTTACACACTACCATTCACAGAGTAAGATTCAGTTTTATTTACTTTTGATAATCCAAAGAAAAGTTTAATGAAAATTAAATAGCTCTTATTGTCTAGGAATAAAACTCGAAGTCACATTTGAGAACAAGCCAAATCAGAACAAATCAGCACAGTAAATGGCACTGCTACTTAGCAACTTGTCACTGATAACGGGGCGGTCAGGGAGATAGGAGAGTGAGATTCTACCAAGCAGTTTCCATCTATTGCTTTTTGCACCAGATGATGTTAGTCAAACATCATCATGCTTGATGATGCTATCTCATGTATGTAGAGATAGGAATAAAGAAAAAAATGTGGTCAGATGGACTAAAGGTGACCATGAATAATGTAGCAAAGTCAAGCAGGGGAGGAAAAGCAAACACATGGAAAAAGTCCTTTATACAACTACCTCCAGTGACATTAACTGAAGCATTTTTAGGATCAAAGGCATGTCTGGCCAAAGCAAACACACAAGCCTTCGGCAAGAAAGATACAAGGTTTCTGGCAATAAAGAGCCTCTATGCACAACCTGACATCCCATATCTAAACACTGACACTTTTGAAACATAACCAGTGGTTGGATTTAATTGATCTAAATCCAATGAAACACTCCAATGGGACTCATTTTTCAAATAATAAGAGGATGTTTGTATCTGGCCATTTAGAATTACTCTTGCAACAAAGAGTGATTTAAATGAAAAGATTCAAAGGCAATACATAATTGTTTAGGTTATTTCTTAATTGGGAACTCTGAAAACATGGACTCATGCCAGGAAATTGTAGTCATTTAATTTAGAGATAATTATGTATTTTTTTATTCTTGGAGATACATGAATTTTGCTAGTAAATAAAAATATGAGAAGAGGATATTCATGAACTTGAAACATTTGAGGCACTGGACATATATTTTTCTGGCCCTGAAGCTACATGATATAAATGATATATATGTTGTAGGTATAGCAGCTGAACAGTGTTGGGTCAGCTTTCTGGTGGTCTTTGAAAGGAAGAGAAGAAAATGTCTGATACTCGTATAAAGCATGGTAAAGAAAAAAAAAGATATTGGCATTATAGTTGGAAAGCTGGCCTCTAAATTGGTTTTTATAGGCTAATGGAGTTTCTGCAGATGTTTGATGTGATAAATAGATGAAATAGTCAACAGGCTGTGACTTAGAATGTGTAATGGAGTATTAAACTTCCCATTCCCAATGTCTCTTTAAGAATAGTTTATTCCCCATCTCTAGACTCCTGTCTTCCTAATTATTGCTGCCACCTACTTGAATATACTTTCTGCTAATAATGATGCTATTTATATTTGTAGTTTATGAAATATTATGTATTATGTGCTAAG
Organism: Proteles cristata cristata; assembly: GCA_017311185.1. Lineage (NCBI taxonomy): Eukaryota > Metazoa > Chordata > Mammalia > Carnivora > Hyaenidae > Proteles > Proteles cristata. The sequence goes on from JAESUZ010004165.1 coordinate 389,984, forward strand.
ATATTGAGGATCTCCACTATCTAGCCAGGGAAGAATGAATTCCAAAAGACTAAGTGACTTCCCAGCAGATAGTGAATGATAAACTTGAATTTCATCTGCTATGCTTTTTACTTAGTTCTAACTCCCACTGACAGTTAAGTTATAATGGTCATAAAAAGCTTATCAAAGGGTTAAGCTCACTGGAGGCATTTGTATCAGATGTGCTGAGATATTCTAAGAAAAGGTATATTCCTAATAGCCCTCAGTTTTTCTAATTCATCTCTCTCCATACCCAGATTTAGCACCCTGTTTAAATAGATAACTTCCCCTTTGAATTATTGGGATAGAATTCCATCTGGTTATATACAAACTCTTACATCTCTTCTTCTGTTAACTACAGAAATAGTGTAAAGTCTTCACATTCTCTCCAATTTCCAAAATTCTTTGGTTTCCCATTTGAAAAATGTACAGTTTTTGAGATGCTCAAAGGTTCAAGTCTCCACTGACTACTACATCTTCATCTTTCTGCATTCTGTCTTCAAGATTTCTTTTCTTGGGGTGCCTGGGTGGCTTAGTCGGTTGAGTGTCCGACTTTTGCTTAGGTCATGATCTCACGATTCATGGGTTCGAGCCCCGCGTTGGGCTCTGTGCTGACTGCCAGCTCAGAGCTTGGAGCCTGTTTCAGAGTCTGTGACTCCCTCTCTCTCTGACTCTCCCCTGCTCACGCTGTCTCTCTCTCTCTCTCCTAGAAATTTAAAAAAAAATAAGAAAAAAAGATTTCTTTTCTTATTCCTTCAAGCCTTTGTCTTAAATTTGAAAATACTATTCTCTCTACAAAAGCATTGTGTCATCCCCTTCACTACCTATCTAGAAGAATTCAACTAATTCTTTTTAAAAATATTTTTTAGTGTTTGTTCTTTTTTTAAAATATAATTTATTGTCAAATTGGTTCCCATACAACACCCAATGCTCATTCCAACAAGTGCCTCCTCAATGTCCGTCACCACTTTCATGTTTGTCTGGGTTTTTTGTTTTGTTTTGTTTTGTTTTGTTTTGAGAGAGAGAGAGGAGAGAGAGACAGCGTGGGAGCAGGAGGGGCAGAAAGAGAGCGAGATACAGAATCTGAAGAAATCTTCAGGCCCTGAGCTGTCAGCACAAAGCCCAATGCTGGGCTCAAACCCACGACCTGTGAGATCATGATCTAAGCCAAAGTCAGACGCTCAACTGACTGAGCTACCCAGGTACCTAGCCCCCGCTTTTTTCTTTTAATTTTTAAAATCCAACAAATTCTTCAGATACAAGCCAGTTGTCTTCTGGGGGACCTGTCCTTTTCTCTCAGATCACTTGAGAACCACATGATCTTCTATGACATCTGTGTTTCCATTTTGTAAGCTTTCTTGACACCAGCATTATTTATTGATAACAAACTCTGTGAGGCCACCACATCTTTCTTACTTTTGACTGTAGCATTGATGTTTAATTTGATAGATAAAAAACAAAACCAAAATAAGCAAAAATTTATAATGAATGAGTGTGTAAATAAAATGGTACATATATGAATAAAAAAAAATGAATGGTTTGCCAGCCAGAGTTCCAGGTAGCTTTCTTTCCAGCTACCCTGTAAAACAGCCCAATACTTCAAAAACCAATATGACTAGTGCATCATGCCAACCTATGGGTGTTTTCTACGTTAATAATTCTTTATGGAGCAAATATTTAAAATATAAGAATTCATACTTTGCAAATAGAGAACGAACAGATATAGTGGTATCTGGTAATAAGGTACACTTATATCAGTCTAGGAAACTCTGATAATCTGAAATCAAAATTTCAACTATATCCTTAACTGTGTTACACATGCACCTGTTTCAATATAGACTTTGTCAACAGCACATGAGAAATGGAAATTTCATCCTAATTGGAACACAGATCCTATCTGCTCTCTATCTATAGGTGATCTCCACTATCAAATGGAGAAATTAGAAAGCTCTGCTTTAAAAATAAGTCAGTAAAACCATTTGAGTTTCTTCAGTGAAATATTTAGAGCATTAAATGACCTAATGATGCTTTATTTATTTTGTTGTGTTTTGTTTTTCAACTCTAGGAATAGTGACCTACTCTTTTCTTTGAGATAATAAATATTCTTAAAAAGTTTATTTTTAATGTTTATTTACTTTTGAGAAAGAGAGACAGAGTGCAAGCAGGGCAGGGCAGAAAGAGAGAGGGAGACACAGAATAGCAGGCTGCAGGCTCTGAGCTGTCAGCACAGAGCCTGACATGAGGCTGGAACCCATGAACCATGAGATCATGACCTGAGCTGAAGTCTGACTCGTAAACTGACTGAGCCACCTAGGTGCCCCTGAGATTAAAAAAAGAAAATAGTCTTTATATAGGACTGCATTGATGATGCATTGATGATTGTTTAAAACAAGATTGCTGAATATAAAATAATGTATTTATGTCACACTTCATCTTTTTCAAGTCCCCAGTGGCAAGAAATAATAATAATAAATGATAATTTATTTACTATTGGCAAGATTCTAGTTTGATATTGGATCAATTTAATTAAGTATGGTTTGCGTATAAACATATTCAGAGTTTTACCCTGAAATATCACTGACTACGAGGAGTCAGTGACTGACACTGACTACGAGGAGTTTTATGTGATTTTGAAATGGCTGCTTTCTCCCTGCTTTTCCACTGTCCTAGTTCAAACAGGAAAAAAGTCTGAGGGTGTTGAAGTAATGAGGGAGAAGTGAGAAGGCAATCTATGAAGTATGCTAATTCTTTAATTCATTTGAGACTTTGTTACTGTCATATCAAAAGCATTTTGTTCCAATTTCAAATTGAAAAGGATTATTTAAAAATAAGTTTCTAAAAGGATATCAGGCTATCTTGTTACAAGCCAGGCCATGCGTACACATGGACTGTGCATACACATCCTGTTCAAGGGGAGACTGGTGTCACCAGCAATTTGAACCTGCACCGCCACCGGTGAGTGGCCATCTTGTTTCCTTAGTAGAACTTTCCAAGTTAAATAATTCCTCCATGGACAAAGGTGGTGAGAAAGGTGACGATTCTAAACAGCAAACTTGTTCCTGCACTCTGATCTGACAGTAACTAAGATATGAGCTCTTCCGAGGTGATTAAATTGATTACTGAGTGTGACAGTGTCCAGCTTGGCCCCTATCACGTGGGAACATGATTTCTAGGTACCGAGGGAACTGATTCTTATGCCATTTAGAATGCAGGAAACTCTAGAACAATGAAGGCAGTTATGAAAAATAGATGTTCTGCTGATCACTATCAGTCTTTGTCCAGGAAAAGAAATCTAGATATAACAATCAGTGCTTTTATTATCATTAGATCAAAACTGCCAGTATTTTAAGTTATGAGAAATACAACTTTCAACATATCACATATTCTTTGATTTATGTTATTCCACTGCATTCCTATTTTGCATGGTGCATAATTCATCATAGGATTATAATACAATCTCAGAGTGATAGAATCTAGAAGCAAAAATATGACTAAAGAGGAAAATGATTGTTCCTGTGGTTTCTGTTCTTTAGGCATTAAACTATGTTGAATTTGAATTAGGGTTTCCAAGAAGACAGTGGAGGGAAGGCCTGACCCTGTAAGATTCTGTATAAAACCACTGGATAAGCACAGATTTTCTGTGCATCCAAAATATGCAATTTCTTATTTGTGAAAAAATTTTCTCAGAAAAGACAAACATTAAGATTATGTTAAATTTAAAGACACTGATACAGGGGCACCTGTATGGCTTGGTTGGTTAAGCATCTGAATCCTGATTTGGGGCTTAAGTCATGATCCCACTGCCTGTGAGTTTGAGCCATGCATCAGACTCCGCACTGATCATGGAGCCTGTTTGAGATTCTCTCTCTCTCTCTCTCTCTTTCTTGCTCACTCTCTCTCTCTCTGCCCCCTCCCCCTTCATGTGCTATCTCTCTTTCTCAAAAATATATAAATACATATTTAAAAAACCCACTGATAGAGCAGGAATGGATGAGAACTTTTAAAATTCCTTCCTTCCAAAAAACCAATGAAAAAATTAGCAAAAGTGAAAATCAACTTTTAAAAGACTCTGGAAATTAACCAAAACTTGCAACAGCTTAGGGAGTTGTCATAGACTCTGGGTGTAAAGTTCTCTTTTGTCTTAGCAAAAGAGTGGGATGCAGGATTAAAAAATAAGAGAGAGAGATGGCTAATGTCTGGGAAAAGACAAGAACCCTGAATAAGGGTCCTTGCCCCATATTTATTAAGATCAAGGCTTACAAACGTGATGGACGTGCCCAAAGAGACAAAGAAACTGAACATTAACTTATGGGCATGAGGGAAGGGGGGGGGATTTAAAGATATATGGTGTTTGGGGTTTGGGTCAGTATAAAACAAAATCCAGGCACCGGGCAGGTGGGCTTATGGTTGTTAATGGCAGGGGCGCCTGGGTGGCTCAGTTGGTTAAGCGCCGACTTTAGCTCAGGTCATGGTCTCATGGTTCATGGGTTCCAGCCCCAAGTTTATGGGCTTGAATCCTGAGTCGGGCTCTGTGCTGACTGCCAGCTCAGAACCTGCAGCCTGTTGTTAACAGTAGATAGGAGGCGCCTTGTCTGTTTATCTTAGCTAGCCTAGGGGAGAAGACAGATAGGGGAAACAACCTCAGGGTTGACAAGACACCTTTTCTTTTGTTAACCATCTCTGCTCTGGGCTGCTTAGCCTACAGCACAGGGGTCTATAGTCCAATTTACTTGTTATGCCTAACCTGGCCCTGTTCTCCTGTGAAAGCAACTTCACTGCTATCGTAATAAATTGGGGGAGGGGGGGAGGGGGGGTGGCTTTTGCCCTGCATGCCTAATCTTGCTTACCTTGTATACCTTTGTATTGGGAGCCTTTGCGCCCATTCCAACCTTTGGCCTTTGCCCATCCTTCTCTATCTTTGGGGTCCAGCACCCCCTATTCTTGGGGTGCCTTTGCACCATCCTATTCTAGGGGTGCCAATCATGTTTACCCAAACTTGAGTAAGAGAATGCTATGGCTTTTTATTTCTCTATGCCTTGTTAACCCATTGATACAAGCCTGAGGGAATTCCTAAGCCTATTCCCCACAGGGAGTCTTTATTCAAAATGTTACTGAATCTTAGCAATAAAAGTGAGTTTTATGGCATTTCAACACAGCCTATTCCTAGAACTCTCTCTCCTAGGTCTGTGGTGACCTTGAAAACCAACAACCCACAATCAAAACGAAAACCAAAAGCCTAACATCTTCTCCAGGAAAATGGGATGGGACTGGGATTCTTCTAAAGCACAATCCCCTTGGTGTCCTGGATAATTCCACAGGCAAGACTTGTTTTTATTTGACCTGACGCAGACTTCTTATAGTGTAAACAGTCTCTTCTTGAGGGTGTTGTTGAAGATAATCAGTGGAAATTGTTTACCATCACTGCTATCTAAGGTACTAATAGTTGGGGCAACCAATGAACTGACCAGACCAGTTAAAAAGAAAAGCTAGGGAATGATATACCCACAGGGGACTTTGAAAATTTCCAAAATAAAAAAATTTTTAAAATTAAAAAAAAGAAAGAAAATGAAAAGTGTAACGTATTTCTGGGAACCTACAAGGTCTCATGAATTTATAGGGCTGTGTGCAGTCTGTGGTTGTGTACACCTAGGACAGACCTGAGAATGTCCTAAACTCTCTTACAACTCAACAATAAAAAGACAAATGATACAATTTAAAAGCAAACAAATAACTTGAATAAGCATTTTCCAAAAAGGATGCACAAAAGGCAAATAAGCTCATAAAAAGGTGTTCAGCATCATTCATCATTAGGGAAATCAAAACCGCAACAAAATACCACTTCACACCTACTAGGATGGCTATAATCAGAAAAGCTAACAATAACAAATGTTGTTGAGGATGCCAAGATTGGAACCCTCATAGACTGCTTATAGGGTTGTAAAAATGTTGCAGCCACTGTGAAAGAGAGTTGGGAAGTTTCTCAAGAAATTAAATATAAAGTTACCCTATGATCCAGTAATTCCATTCCTATGTATATCCCCTAAAGAATTAAATACAATTATTTTCTTAAGAAAGTGTATACAAATGTTCATAGGAGGGGCGCGTGGGTGGCTCAGTCTGTGAAGCGTCCAACTTCGGTTCAGGTCATGATCTCACGGTTTGTGGGCTCGATCCCAGCAACGGGCTCTGTGATGACAGCTAGCTCAGAGCCTGGAGCCTACTTCTTATTCTGTGTCTCCCTTTCTCTCTGACCTTCCCTTTCTTATGCTGTCTGTATCTCTCAAAAAAATACAACATTAAAAAATATATAAAAAATGTTCAAAGGAGCATCATTTATAATAGTCGAAGAGTGGAAACAACCCAAATGTCCATCAGCTGATAAATGGATAAACAAAAATGTCCCATATCCATACAATAAAATATTATTCAGCTTTGAAAATAAATGAAGTATCTGGGGCGCCTGGATGGCCTGTTAAGCGTCTGACTTTCGCTTAGGTCATGATCTCGCAGTTCGTGGGTTTGAGCCCCGCGTCGGGCTCTGTGCTGACTGCCAGCTCAGAGCCTGGAGCCTGTTTCAGTCTGTGACTCCCTCTCTCTCTGACCCTCCCCTGCTCACGCTGTCTCTCTCTCTCTCTCCTAGAAATAAATAAAAATGAAAAAGAGAAAGAAAATAAATGAAGTATCGATTCACGATATACCATCCATAAACCTTGAAAACATTATGCTAAATGAAAGGAGTTCCATACAAAAGGTCACATATTGTATGAATCCATATATGAAATGTCCAGAGTAAGCAAATCCAAAGAGACTAAAAGTAGATTAGTGATAGCCAGGAGGCTGGTGGGGGGAAAAGAGCACTGGGAAATAACTGCTAATGAGTATGGACTTTAAGGGATGATAAAAATGGTGTTGAAGTAGATGGTTTTGCAACGTTGTGAATATACTAATGACCATTGAATTGGATACTTTAAAAGTATGAATTTTATGGTATGTGACTTGTATCTTAAAAAAAACAGATAACATTTTTTCACTAAAGAAGAGAAAAAAATTTCATTTTGATGCCAATTTTTATGTACATTGAAAATAATCAGATAATAAGAATAAATATTAGGCAAACATTAGGAGAAATGTTATCTGTGGAACAAGCGCACTCCCAAAAAACTCTTTAGCAGGATCTCAAGGTATATTTGCATTTAGATAATTCAGTTTTACTACACTGATATAGATTTGAATCTTAGAGCAAACATTTACATGGATAAGCATCAAATGTCAACATTGATTTGTGCAGAGTTTATTTTTAGTTTTTTTTAACATTTTTATTTATTTTTGAGGGTTGGACACAGACCACGAGTGGGGGAGGGGCAGAGGGAGAGGGAGACGCAGAATCTGAAGCAGGCTCCAGGCTCCAAGCTGTTAGCACAGATCCCTACAAGGGGCTCGAACCCATAAGTCGTGACATCCTGACCTGAGCCAACGTTGGATGCTTAACTGACTGAGCCACCCAGGCACCCCTCAGAGTTTATTTTATTTATTTATTTAAAAAATTTTAATGTTTATTTTTGAGAGAGAGAGAGAGAGAGTGTGAGGGGGTGTGGGGTAGAGAGAGAGGGGACACAGAATCTGAAGCAGGCTCCACCCAGGCTCAGAGCTGTCAGTAGAGGACCCAGTATGGGACTGGAACTCACAAACTGTGAGATCATGACTTGAGCCAAAATCAGACGATTAATGGACTGAACCATTCAGGCACCTCAAGAATTTATTTTTAAAAATTACCTTAGCACACAGAAGATCTCTATGAAGTTTAGCTGTGCTTTTGAAACCTCTGTAAAATAGCACTTTCTCAAAAAGTTTGTATAGCAAATTAACTTTACTAACAAACAAGGAGTAGCTATAATGATGAAAAGTAGATACGCTTTGGTTTTCTGAATCAGAAAGTTGATTAATAGTTAATGGGAGACCATAATTCAGGAATCTCAAGGTTACAGCTGAGTGAAGAATTAGCACTAGATGGTACTATAAGCTGGGAATGGGAGATCATTCATTTGTCCTGAAGTTTCACCTTACAAATTCATGCTACTTTGTTTAATCTCTCATTCATTCATTCATTTACTTATTCATTAATGTATTTATTTGTTCATTTATTTGATTTAATTTGGATATTTGATATTTAATTAATTATAAGCATTTATTAGGTAGCTAATTATGGAAAATACCACTTAAACATAATGCATACAAAATAGCAGAGATTATAACTCTTCTTTTGTTCAATTATAGAATTGATCTAAGGCAGCATGTGAAAATATTTGGAGGTATAACACTTACATATTTCTATTAAAGATGTTCAAATAAGAAAATATCTTCATGGCAAGAAGATCTTTCTGTAGGTACTTGAAAACGTTTTTGGCCAATGCCAAACATTGTTTAAAGAAAGTGCCTCACATATATTAAATCTCACAACTCTTAGGATAGTCTCTATTATTGTTTATCACCATGTTCCATACATCTACTATGTGGTAGGTAGGATTTGAATCCAGGCAACCTTTGGTGTGATGTGTTTTCCTGGACTTTGTTGGGATTATTGACTTCGTCTGAAAACCCTTAGAGAAAAAAGAGAATTCGAAATTTGGAGAACAGAAAGAGCAGAAACAAACAGGAAGCGGATATGCCTGACTGGAACAGAGACTGATAGGAATTAGTGACTGGGAAAGTGAAATGAACAAAGTGTGGTCAGTGGAGAGAGGACTGGGGATGAGAGACTGGAGTTTTGGATATAATCTGGGCAGACAAGAGCCACTGAGAGCTTTGAGTGAAGGAGTAGAATAATGGGCTATTTACTTGAAAGGATATAGGGAGAGCCCTCAGGTATTAATGAATCAATCATGCAATAATGTCAGAATTATGGAAGTCAAGCAATTAGCAAAGAAAGAATAAGTAGATGCAAATGATTTGGGCATTTCTTTATTCTCTTTAAATCTAAACTATTAAAACCACCAATAAAAATCATCACTTTCTATGACCACACTCTCCATTGCTTCTAGTTTGCATATACAACCATTCTTTCTGAGATCATGCTTTGATTTCAGGAGATTTCTAGCCTTGTATGCATTCCATGATCCACACTATCCCCTATCTATTGCTTTGTTTTTTATTCACTTAGTTTTAAAAAATCCATTTGAATTTTTAAGGCCCATCTTTTCATTGGCATAGATCTAGAGACCTATCAGATTCAGCTCTCATGTTTTTGGCAAAGTACACGATAGCTGATGCTGTAAGCTTCCTATTGCTTCTCATCAAGAGGTGCTAATGCCTGGGTCCTGTCTACACATAAGGTTAAGATTAGGCTGTGGGATCAGATACTAGCAGCCTGATCCCCCATTGTAAGGTTTCCCTTTATCTTTCCATGTATCATTTTGGCAGCCATGGATAACTACTGCTTAGGTCCGTTTTTTTTTTCATCAGGGTTTGCAAAATGGTGGTATTTTATTTTTACTACTCCGCTATGAAAACAAAACCTAAAGGAAAGTGGAAAAATATGGTAGGAAAGGACTATGTACCATGTTTCTTTCATTCTCAGCCTCTTTTTACTTTATATCACCAGATAGGTGAGAACTGAACTGGCTAACTGTATTTAGTTTGGAAGAGACAGAGGGAATGTTCATACCAGTTAATGAATTTTGTCCCTGTCATAATAAATATTATAATGGTGGACATAAAATAAGTGGCAAATTTCTTTTAGGAGTTAGTAGTTAGAAATAACTGGAGAAAAGGATACGTGTGTGTGTGTGTGTGTGTGTGTGTGTGTATGTGTACATGTGTACACATGGATACATGGAGATTAACCTGAAGAAAGTGAGCAGGGAGAAAATGGAGGCTTCATTAATTTATACAGTAGTTTGTAATTTTTTCCCTCACAGGCAGTGAGATGAAGGGTTTTAAGAAGAAGATATAGGGGCGCCTGGGTGGCTTAGTCGGTTAAGCATCCGACTTTCACTTAGGTCATGATCTCGCGGTTCGTGGGTTCGAGCCCCGCGTCAGGCTCTGTGCTGACTGCCAGCTCAGAGCCTGGAGCCTGTTTCAGCCTGTGACTCCCTCTCTCTCTGACCCTCCCCTGCTCGCGCTGTCTCTCTCTCTCTCCTAGAAATAAATAAAAAAACATTTAAAAAAAAAAGAAGAAGATATGAAAAATTGTGTTGCAGGAAGATCACATTTCTAGTGGTGTGAAGAATGGACTAGAAGAAAAAAGATTGAAGGCAGACTACTGTAGTCCTTATGACTGAAGCCAAAGTGGAAAATGATAAAGGAGTGAACTTCAAGCTGCAGTAGAGAGGATCTTTTTATATGCCTCTAGTTTAACACTTGTTAAACTATGCCATAATTTCTAGTTTGTCTTCTGCATTGAACTGTGATGAATATTGAGCACAAGTGATGGGCCCAATTTGTCCTGGGTGCAGGCAATAAAAGTAGATAATTTTAAAATGCCAATAAAACCAACTATAAATTAATCTGCTTTTTATTATCATCATGCATCCACAATTCTAAACAATGTTAAATTAAAATACTCCTCCCCAGAAAAAATATTTTGTTGGTCTGAGTTCTAATTCACTTGTTTCTTTTCATTAGTTTTAATTAACCAGTTTCCATTCAGTCTTTTAACAGCATTGTAAGGAAAACTTAATTTGCTTCTACCTTGGCTTCCTGCTGCTGCAATTAGAGACTGAGGTCCATGGAGAAAAACAGACTGAGTGGATGTAAAAAGAATTTAGTTATGAGAACACAATATTGAATATGAAAATTATTATTAAAATAGGTTTGATTAACATACCCTTCAACATAAGAATGGTTTGTTCACTGAAAAAAGCTATATTCAGAAATATATTCAATGGTATTTTTGTGTGAAAGCTTTTCCATGATATTTTCACCTACTACAGTCTTCTTACATATTTAAGATTTGTTTATTTCCTTGCAGAGTCTCCTTTGCAACATCCTTATATGTACAAATCCAAATCTCCCTTCCTTAACATCCTGGCTCAAATTCTACTTCTACCATAAAACTGTCTCTTTCCTCTAAATCTATGTAGCAATATTTGTGCTTTTATTATAGCCCACACTACTTCCTACACTTTATCATAGTGATTGTGTACACATCATATGGTTGAAATTAAATCTATAAGCTTTTAGGCATTTTTATTATTGCTTATTTACTGCTGTATTTTCAATACATCTGTAATGTGCCTTGCCCATAGTAGGCACTCTAGAAATAGGCACAGATTCCTTTGAATTCATTTATATAGAAATGTACATGACTTTTAAGATTCTTTTGACCCTGTGGTTGTGGGATTCTTTTAGCCTATGAGATATTATGCTTCAAGTTTTTAGGACCACATAATGGAGGAGGAGAATAGTGTCAAAAAAATAGATTTAATGATTATGGGCTTTCTAGGAAACTCTTCCAAACCGCATCTTTTTAGAACTATTAAAGCATAACTATTCTTTTGTAATATTTGGCTAACTAAACTAAACTAAAAAAAAAGCCAATATACATGGTCATGGGTTATGGGTTATGTTTATTATGTGTTAAACAAAAAGTAAACCCTATGGAGGAGAAGTAATTTTAAGGCCTACTCACTGAAGCTCTACCAGGAGATGCTAAAATCACATTCATCCAAATTGGAACAGCCGAAATATTTTTTAAATACTCATTTGAGTAATCTCTCTGTGAATGATTAGCAGTGAGGACCAGTGAGTAGGATTTGGCCTGAAAACATTGTAAAATAGTTTTTAGCAGATAGCAAGGCAGCAGTAGTATCTATCATGGATTGCTGAAGAAATTCTTACTTTGAAAAGGGTGTTTATTCATTTGCCAAAATTATTAACAACTGCTGTGTGCTAGAAACTGTCTACTCATTGTTTCCCCCCATTCAAAGAAAAGTAAGATCTTAACCTACACGAAAAGTCTTTCATACTAATGGGAAATACAAATGCATGTTGTTACTCTTTCATATTATAAAACATAATATACACATCAAGTCAGGATGTTTATTAAATGGTCTGAGATATCTGAAAATGGAATGATTAATAATTCTGTCTTGAGGGACTAAAGAAAGTTTTGGAGAGTAGGTGTCATTGGAATCAAAACTTGTAAAATTGGTAAGTTTTCAAATGTGAAAAAAGTTTGTATGTGTGTATGACTGTGGGGAGTGTGTGATAATTTTTACTTTTAGCAAATCACTGATAATTAGTGTGCAGAGTTTGTGAATCTAGAAAGGATAGATTGGATCCATAGTAGATTACAGATGGTCAGAAACTCCTTGCTCTTTTCATAAAGAGGTAGAGTATATTTCCCTACCCCTTGAATTTGAGAAAACTTGCTTTAATCAACAGAATGCAGGAGAAGTGATCTCAAATCAGTTTGGAGCTTGGCTTCCAGAGGCCTTAAAAGTTCTGGCCTCATTTGAATAAATGTGAGCAAGACTACTGGAGAGGATATATAGAGAACTGAGGCACCCTGATTGGAGCCTGTCAAAGTCCAGATATGGAGTGTGGTCACTATAGATTATCTAGCAACTGGTAATTATCAGTAAATTGTCCATGTGAGTAAGCCATGTCATATTAGTGGAAGAACAGCTCAGGTGATTTCAGCCAAAAATGTCAGTCCTCAGAATTGTGAGTTGACAAATGGTTATTGTTTTTTAAGTCAATGTTTTGTTGCCCCAGAAAGGCAAGCTGGTATGAAGCCACTTTACTGAGGCCCATGTGATACTAGAATGTTTGGATTTTATCCTTCAAAAAGTGGAAGGCTCTGATATGTCAGTCATGAACAAGTAGAATTTGAAGTAAAAAACACACTATGATTTACATTAGCACCCTCAAAATTAGACGCTTAAATATAAAACTGACATAATTAGTACAAAATCTAGATGAGAAATATTACAAAAATCTGATGAATTAAATTAAACAAGAGCTAAATAAATAGAGATACTCTGTGGTGCCTGGGTGGCTCAGATGGTTCAGCTTCCCATTCTTGATTTTATCTCAGGTCATGGTCCCAGAGTAATGGGATCAAACTCCAAGCCAGCTCTGCACTGAGAGTGGAGATCACTTAAGATTTTCTCTGTCTCTCTGTTTCTCTCTCTCAAAAAAAGTAAAATAAATGTATATTGAAGGAGATATCCCATGTTCATGGATAGAAGAGTCACTATTGCCAACATGTCAGTTCTTCCCAACTTGATCTGTAGTTTCAATGTAATACCAAGTAAAATCCCAGAAAAGTGGGTTTGTTTTTTTTTTTTGTTTTTAGTGGATATCAACAAACTTCTTCTAAAGTTTATATTGAGAGGCAAAAGATCCAATAGCCAACACAATTTCGTATAAGAACAAAAAGGACTGACATTATCCAACTTCAAGACTTCATAAAACTACAGTAATCAAGACAGTGTGGTATTGGGGCACCTGAGTGGCTCAGTCAGTTGGGCATCTGACTTTGGATCAGGTCATGATCTTGTGGTTAGTGAGTTCAAGCCCCTCACTGGGTTCTGTGCTGACAGCCTGGAGACCGGAGACTGCTTCTTTTTTTTTTTTTTTTTTAATTTTTTTTTAAATGTTTTATTTATTTCTAGGAGAGAGAGAGAGAGACAGCGTGAGCAGGGGAGGGCCAGAGAGAGAGAGGGAGTCACAGAGTGAAACAGGCTCCAGGCTCTGAGCTGGCAGTCAGCACAGAGCCCGACGCGGGGCTCGAACCTACGAACCGCGAGATCATAACCCAAGCGAAAGTCGGACGCTTAACCGAGTAAGCCACCCAAGCGCCCCGAGACTGCTTCTGATTCCATGTCTCCCTCTCTCTCTTCCCCTCCCCTGCTTGTGCTCTCTGTCTCTCTCTCTGTCTCAAAAGAAAGTAAAAACTAAAAAATAAAAATAAGAAAGACAATGTGGTATTGGTAAAAATATTGATAAATAGATCAATGGAATAAAGTAGACTTATATAAATATAGTCAATTGATCTTTGATAAAAGGAAGTAAATGTAATGGAGTAAATGGTCCTGAAACAACCGGGAGTCCACATGTAAAAAAATGAATCTATACCCTTAACAAAAATTAACTCAAAATGAATCTCAGACAAAAAACAATGGACCACATATCTAAATGTAGAATGAAAAATGGCAAATATCCTGGATATGAGATAACATGAAGAAAATCTGATGATCTTAGGTATGGTAATGACCTTTAGATCCAACATCAAATAAACCATCCATGAAAGATAGTTGATAAACTGGATTTCATCAAAATCTTTTAAAAATTTAAAGCTTCTTCTCTGTGAAAGTCAATGTCAAGAAAATGATAAAATAAGCCACAGACTAGGAGAAATATTCATAAAAGAAATATATGATAAAGGACTGTTATCCAAAATATACAAAGAATTCTTAAAATTTGATAATAAAAAAACAAACAAAAAAGCCTGATTAAAAACTGGGCCAATGACCTTAACAGACATCTCACCATAGAAGTTATACAGGTGGCAAACAAACTTATGAAAAGATATTTCACATGTCATCAGGGAAATGTAAATTAAAACAACAAAGAGACTACTACAAAACTACTAGAACGGCACAAATCTGGAACACTAACAATACCAAATGCTGGTGAGGATGTGAAGTAATAGGGACTCTTATTCATTATGGATAGAAATGGAAAATGGTACAACTACTTCAGAAAATGATCTGATGGATCCTTCACAAAACCAAACATGCTCTTACCATATGATCCAACCATCACATTCCTTTGTATTTATCCAAAGAAGCTGAAAACATATGTCCCACAAAAACCAGTACATGGAAGTTTCCAACAGTTTTATTCATGGTTGCCATAACTTGGAAGTGATCACGTTGACCTTGAGTAGGTGAATGGATAAACTGCAGGACATCCAGACAATGGAATAAAATTAATTCAGCACTGAAAAGAAATGAGCTATCAAGTCAAAAGCCATGGAGGAAACTGAAACGCATATTAGCAACTGAAAGAAGCTAATCTGAAAAGTATGTACCATATGAGTCTGACTGTATAACATTCTGGAAAGGGAAAAACAATGTAGATGGTAAAAAGATCAGATGTGTCCAAGGAGGTTCATTTGTTGCAACAGATGTAGTAGTCTGATGGAGGATGTTGATAATAGAGGAGGTTAGGGATGTGTGGGAGTAGGGGGTAAGGAGGAAGTCTCTGTACATTCTTCTCAATTTTGCTGTGAACCTAAAACTACTCTAAAAAAGTCTTTTAAAAAGTGGAAAGTCTTAACATTACTGTGTAATGTGATTGTGTCGATTTACCTGCAACCTGAAAAGGCACTGTAGTTATTATCTACAAGTTTTCTGTTTTGCTAAGTTTCTAAGCTGTCCCTTTCCTAACACTGTGGCTAGAGAGAGCAGGATGTGTGTGTGTGTGTGTGTGTGTGTGTGTGTGTGTGTGTGTGTGTGTGTGTGTGTGTGTGTGTGTTCTGCACCTGTTACTGTTTCTGGGGTACTAGCTGCTTCATCAGCTCCAAGACTGGGCTATATGATGCAAAAAGAAAATCCAGGAAACCCATTACCTTGTTATTGTTTGGGTTACAATATCCTTACTTAGCCTTCCTTCTCTCAGCCTTTCAGAGACTCTTAGGTGTGTTTATATATAATGTCTAGGATTTTCAGTTGTACATAGTGGGTAGAATAGGGAAAAGTATGTTTTATCCATTTTTCCTAACTTGAAGGTCTCACAATTTTTCTTTTCTTTTCTCATCTTAGTAGTCAATATGTTTCTGTTTCAAATAACAACAAAAAGATATCAGGTCACAAGTTGAGTGTCTACTGTATATCAAACAAAAGGTATACCATGTGAACTCCATAAATATTCAAAAAGTATATATGTGAGCTCCAAAATACATTTATTCTCCGTAAATGCTCATCTTCAGCACCAGCTTCTAGCACTTTGGACTCTTGGTGATTTTCCAGATTTTATCTCTTGGTTCTTTGTTAAAGCAGATTTACACACCAGTTTTAGCCCAACTCACGTTTAAGTCTGGAGTCTCTTTTTCTTTACGGAAGTGTCCACATTCTAGCCACCTTCCTTGATACCCTTGTGACCCCAGTTGGGGCCAGCCAGATTCTAGCCTCTGGAGAAAGCATAATGGTTTGGAAGAATCAGACCATAACGTTTCTTCCCATAGACAATAGCTGGTGATTCATATTTCTTGATATGTATTTGAGCAACTTGGTGTATAGTAAGTGTTCAGTAGATGATTATTGAAATGGGTTCTGATTTACTCAGGACCAAAAGGATAGACATTCTTACTGGCATCACTTCTTTTGTGACATAGAGATGAGAAGATCTCAAAGAGTCCACATACTAAGTTCTTTTCACTGCAATTCTATTTGAAGTTCTATGTTGGGAAAAAATAGAGCAGGGTGTGAGGTGTTTTTCAGCTCTATTCCCTGCCCTCCACTGCTGGGCTTTGTATCACAAGGGGGTCACCTTTATAAATTACATTTCCTATGCTTCTTTGCCAACTGGCTTCCACTTATATTGGAACAATAGGAAACATTGATGGGATATTAAAATGTGGGAAACTAAGATAACTTCCCCCTCCCTTTTTGTTTTGGGAGGCATCTTGGGATGTGACTGTGATTCTTTGGTGACTTACAGTTCTTAGTGGACAACTTATTCCTCTCTATTCCAAACTCCCCATCTGATACCTTTGGTTCCTGGGTTCTAGAAAGACCACCACTTCTCCTTTCCCCTCCATCTTCAGGAGTGGTGGTAATGCTTTTTTTCAATTACTTCAGTTAAGCCTTCTCTATGATGTTAATATCATCCCCATTATCCCTAAGGTCACACAGGTCACAAATGGTAAAGATGGGATTTTGAAACTGTGGCAACGGAGGGGCACCTGGGTGGCTCAGTCAGTTGAGCATCCGACTTTGGCTAAGGTCATGATCTCACGGGTTGGGAGGTCAAGCTCCGTGTTGGGCCCTGTGCTGAAAGCTTGGAGCTCAGAGCCTGGAGACTGCTTCAGATTCTGTGTCTCACTCTCTCTCTGCCTCTCTTCTGCTTGAGCTCTGTCTCTATCTCTCAAAAAAAAGTAAACACTAACAATTTTAAACTGTGGCAACCTACCCACCCACCTTTATTCATTTAGTCAGCATGTTGCAGCTACATCAAGCCACGGCAGGACTCCCAACCTTCCCAAAATGAAATGCAGAATTGGAGAATAACTCTTTCCCTAAAGTCTGATAGGTAATTCAAAGTCAATCATATATCGGGTTTTCTTCAATAGTCCACTGTAGATGGTATTTTATTTAATAGTAGAGTGTGAAACCTAAGAATATATTAAAAAATATATGTAGATCAAGGAATTTGAAGTCAATAATGCTTATCTCCCTATATTACACTAAAGAAATGAAACCACAAGTGCTACTCAGCTTGTAGAAACTAACCACAGAGGAGGTGAGCTTTATAATTCTGGAAGAAATGTTTACTCTCATTCTATTCTTTAGTAAAATTTCACGATATTATGCATTTTGTTCTGTAGAGATGACAAAAACTGTGTGGCTGATGTTAAGAATGTTTATTTCCACATATGCAATAAAAAAATCTCTCTTCATTCAGGCTGACCTTTCAGCTTGCTATTAACATTTTTGTCTCTTAATTTCTAAGAGGTAACTTCCCAATTGTTTTGGGGGAATCTTTTAATCTGGTTGTCAGCTAAAATAAAATTTTTAGTGCATTTTTAGATTAAGTCTTTTTCTCTTGTAGGTTAAGGGTTTATTAATCAATACTAAGGGTATCTGGATTGGACTCCGTTTTGATTTATGTTAAAACTCTAACCTGTCAACATTATGGTTGAACAAATCATTCTCCAGCTTGAGATTTTAAAGGAACATTGAAGACAGTGTGACAATTGAGTATTTTCAAATAAGAGTCAATAGAAATCAAGGAATTCCAATATATTTCCTTTTTTTAATAAATACATAAAGCTTTTTACCATTTCCCTCAATTATTTTGATTAACATGATAATAGGATCTTTCAGAGCATTATTATACCAATTTTCACAGCCTGATGTAAGGACTCATTTCACAGAAATAATGACTAGCATTAAGAGATGAATGTCATTGCCATAACACAACAGCATAAGGCATATTTACACCATCTTAACATACAGAACACCATACACATACACAAAAAAGTCACAGATCCAGACAAATAAAATCAATCTCTTAGACAGTTTACATTTATAGGCTTTGCCTGAAACATTTTTTTGCTTTATTTTTTTTTTTGTAATTTTATTTCTTTCCAAGCAACAAACAGATCTTCCCTATGTCATGTGATTTATTTGTAACATTGTGTTCATGCAAAAATAATACTTGTTTTATTGCATTAACATTTAAACAGTTTTGGATTTGGGTCCCAAAACCATCATCTAACATTTTACTTGATGTTGCTTCATCCATATTGTCATTTTAGTTGGAGCGATATGATGATTTATTTTCGGTGAGTTACAAAATGACAAACATATCCAGTTGACCACAGTTCAAAAATCAAGATTCTAATCTTCTTGATCATGCACATTTTACTTTCAATCTTGCAAAATGGTTTGAATCAGATATGCCATTTTGATTAAACATTTATGTATTGTTTTCTTTTTTCAAAATCATATTTCTAAAAACAACAACAACAAAAAAGAATGAAAGAAAATACTGTCCCACATCCACTGTTCACAAAAAGGAAGAGCAGCAAGAATCACACTGACCATTGTTAGGATATAGTCAGATGGTGACACCGTAGTAAACATCGAATGCCATTGAAATACTGCAGGAATGTGATGATTACTATAACCCGTACTTCTGCAAGAGTTCAGATTGCCACTGGCGTTTGCGCTCTGGAAAATAATCTGGAATATGGATTTTTTTAAAATCCTGAATACACTTTTTCATTTCTTCTTCCACACTTAGCTTCTCACAGACTTTCTTTTTGGATAGGTTTGTCTCCCGGGACTTGCTGATGAGTGTCTGAAAGAGTTCACTGTTTCTGCGTTTGTCGGGCAGGGGCATCCATTGCACGGGTGCTTTTTTGGAAGGGCGATCCAATGTTAAGGTGTTGGGTTGGTGAGCTGTCGCCTGCTGGGCACTGGGTGGGTTGTCCTGGGGAGTGCTCGCCTCTGAGTGGCTGTCACAGCTGGAAGTGGAGAGCTCATTACAGGAAGTCCCACTTTCACTCCCTTTATCTGTGACTTTGTCATGTTTCCTATCTTCATGTTCTTGTTTAGGTGACACTATCTTCTGAGGTGGTCCTGAAATGAGAAGGAAGAAAAAAAAAACAACAAAAACAAGTAGGACAATTAAATAAGAAGTGAGAAGGTTAAATTAAATGAGCTTTATATTTTTAAAATTTTAAACAAAGGATATTTATCTTAAATAATGTTCCATGTTGTATTCCTTTATATTTGAGGGGTTGAAAACAGCACCTAACTCTACTAATGCATCTTGAAGCATGCAGCAATCTGGTTAATTACTTATACAATCAAGTGTGGGAGGTTTTCTTAAATGAGCATTTCTGCCAGACTAGATCATCAATAACTTTTACTCTAAAAAGCTTTTTTGTTATTTTAGTTACTAGATCCTGAAATCGAACCAGACGTGATATTTAAATATTTTGTTAATCCCACAAATGTTTCATTAGAAACTTAGTTTATTTCGGTTTGGTTCTAGTTATTGGGCTAGGAGTCTTTTGTGTATATATTTTGCCACTCTAAAAGCAGAAAGTATCCTTGCTCTTTTTTTTTCTTTACAAAGTAGCCGTATTCGTGAAGCCCAGAGGTGCAACAGCATTATGTTTCCAAGTGGGAGACTGGTTTAAATCATGTCCTCAATCTCTTAATCTTGTTTCTTGTTTTTCCTTGAAGAGCATTATGAAAGTGATGTAAGATATATAGGTGCCTATTATAATGGTGAAAAATATAGTGGAAATATAGTATTTTCTTAAAATACAAGAATTACCACTTGAGGTAAATTACCTAGGAGGACAATTTTCAGAAAGTGACAGTTTGCCAAGATAATTATTTCAAATACACAAACGGTTTATTTCCAAGAGGAAGCATATTTTATTCTTTTTGACTGTGCTGTGAGATTAGGACTTCCATTTAACATTTATTGAATCTACCAGATACCCAGAACTATAATAAAACCTTGATTAACTAAAGCCCAACCATTGAAAAATAAGTTATTCAAACCTTATTTTTCTCTTGTAGTCAACTTTTGTAAACACATTATATAAATCAGGATGGGGAGTGGGGAAAGGCATCAGTATTTTTAAGCAAAACTGCCCAGAAGATTCTATTGTGCAGTCAGAGTTGAGAACAATTGGTCTAATTCATGGGGTCTCAACCTGGGCCGCATATGGAATTACCTGGAAAACTTAGATTATTGATGCCTTGGTCTCAACCCCAGACATCCTAGTTTAATGAGATGCCAGCTAGTTTAATGGCCATTGGGCCATTTAATAGATCCAGGTGATTTCAACCGGTAGCCAAGATTATGAACCTTTCCTCAGTCTACTATAATTAAATGAGTTAACAAGCAATATGAACACTTCATACTACTCAGAAAAGTGAGGAAACAAACCAACTTTTGCAAAAAAAAAATACTCTTCATAAAAGCATCTACTATATGCAACATGCTATTGGGTGTCATTCATTGCCAATTTTCCTATTTAAAATCAGAAGAAACAAAAGAGGAAACTGAATATTTGAGTGGGTGAAGTTTGAGTTGGGTAGGATTAAAGATTAAAAAATACTTAAGAACTGTTTGAAATGATGGAAATATTCTATACCTTGTCTGTAGTGTTATAGGAGTGTAGGCATTTGTGAAAGCTGATAGAATTGTATGACTAATATGGGTGTCTTTTGGTAGGTAAACTGTATCACAATTGACATAACCAAAAACAAACAGACAGAAACCCTGAAAGAATATGTACCTCTTTGTGGGAAGTTCTTAACTAATATTTCATACTTCCTTTGTCTGCAATACAGTAAAAGTCCAAGAAATGCTGATACTTAGGAATGCTTCCTAAGAAAGCACCCTAATACATTCTAAGAACACTGCAACCATGGATAAAAGAACACAAAAAGAAGCAGGGTTGTTGTTGTTGTTGTTTTTTAAGGCTCTGCCATTTTCTTTTATGCTAAGAGATAATGGGAGTGGATCTGAGGGATGGAGACCAAGGAGATACACTTGTAGCACTCCTTTGCTGCCTTATTCAGGTTCATTGTGAACATTGCCCTGTTCTTAGTAGCTGATGGCCACAAACTATGTCCTCAGGTGCATTTGGCCTCTGGCGCTCAGTTGGATTCAGCAAGTGACAAAGACTGGCAAGACCTACCCTCAAGGATTTCTGTGGCCTGGTCTGCATCCCTGGACTAAGTGGCATAGGGTTTGTCTGGCAGCTCTTTCCACTTACCCCTTCCCTCCCTCTGCTACCCCTCTTTCCATATTCTATTAAACAGAGGCTCACATCTTCAGGTCAACAAGTGTTAGCCATGTCCACTGTAATTGGCATGAGGGTATCATCACTCTGTTGTAAACTGTCAATATTTAACTTTTCTAAAATTACCCGATTGGATATCCCTTCTCTTTCTTCTGGAATTCTGACTCTTATCCCCACACTGGCACTAACCATATTCTCCAGTGTTACTAATAGGATCAGTGCTTTAGTAACATCAGATTTTACCGGTAATCATATTGAAAAGGAAATGAGTTTAAAGTCCTAGTGACCTGGAATCAAATTCTAGTTCTCTGGCAAATAGTCCTGTGGCCTTGAGCAAGATGCATAGCTCTGCTAAGCCTCAATTTTCTTGTCTGTAAAATGGGATAGTAGTACTTTCCTCCTAGGGTTATTTTGAGATTAACTGAAATACCATGCAAAAGAGTCTAGTACAATAAATCTCAACAATGAGAGTATATCATTGTGATTTTTCTTTCTAATGTGCAGATGTTCTGGGCCATTGCTGGAGATTTTGAGTTAGCTGAAGGGTTTGTATATGTGGGGTTATGTGGAGCTCTGAGTGGTGGGGGAGTGCGGCATCTATTTATATAATTATCTTTATGGGTGAGTGTGACCTCAAGCTAGCATGATGTCCACCAGGCCACTCTAAAATAGGATATAAATAAATGCTCTTTACCCTTTCGGTTAATCTCCTTCATTACTTTAACCAGAAATCCCTACAGAAGAATCCATGATTTCATTCCCAATAACGACTAAAGGATTAACTGCAAATACCTGGGAAAACCAATTTATATCTAAGGATAACTGAAAGATTAGAAATAATTTTCTGTTAAGAGGCAGGGGAATAGACCATTTGATAAAGATACCCCAGCAGAAAAGTAATAACATCAGAGTGGAAAACAGTACAGAAAAAGGGTGGTAGGTACCACCAGAGCAAATGATTCATTCCATTTTGATTCACTCGAAGAAAGATGCTTAAAGACATATGCTAGGAAGGGTACAAAGCTATATAAAGTCCATGTATTAGCTAAATAAATTATAAACAATTATTATGCCTAATGGCATTACAGTTTATTCATGGAAATAAACTTCCTCCCTGTCTTTCCAATACACACACACACACACACACACACACACACACACACACACACGCACGCATACAGAAAGACCACAATACAATAGAAACAACATATGTATGCTGCAAATTACTTGCTCTTGTATAAGGCAGAACACCCAGGAAGACTTTTTAAAAAAATTTTTTTAATGTTTTATTTATTTCTGAGAGAGAGAGAGAGAGAGAGAGAGCAAGCATGAGCAGGGGAGGGTCAGAATGAGAGGGAGACACAGAATCCAAAATAGGCTCCAGGCTCTGAGCTACCTGTCAGCACAGAGTCCGACATGGGGCTCGAACGCACAAACTGTGAGATCATGACCTGAGCAGAAGTTGGATGCTCAATGGACTGAGCCACCCAGGTGCCCCAAAAGAAGTTAATTATTTAAAAGTATACAATACATATGTATACCTAGAAACTTTCCATAAAGTATTTAGAGAATTAAAACTTTTCATCTGGCTATTAGACATTAAATAGACTATGGATTTTCATCTAGGTGTTGATCACATTTCAGGGAGAATGAGAGCCTTACCTACGAGACTTGCAAGCCAGCTAACTAGGTCATGCATGCCTCTCCACAATTATTATCTTTCAATTATTACTTTTTTAAGGAACAGTTAGTGTACAACACACACACACACACATGTACACACACACATTATCTTCATTTATTATATTCACATTTTTTTTTCAATGTGGGAATGGCCTTGGAAGGATTGGGCTTGAGCTTGGCTAAGCCACTCTAAGAAAGTATTTTATACTCATCATGTAACCTCTCTAAAGTTCGATTTTTGTTGGTTAAAATGTTGGGGTTGGCCCCTAAGTTCCTTTATGCTATAAAGTTCAGTATTTCTTAATTATATAATGAATAGGAAGGGATTTTCTAGGCAATAAAATTCTAATCAGATTTTAACATATAACATTAAAGAGTTATTATTAATAAAAGTTACCTGTTAAAATGTGGAAACAAATTCAATTTCCACTAAAGCACTTCACAGCAGTAAAGGGTTCAAGGATAATTTCTCTAAGTTTACTGATAGGAAGTATAGTTTAGAAGACATGCTCAGTGTTTGTTTGTTTGTTTGTTTGATTAACTGTTCCTGTAATGGAAACACAGCAATGAGAATAATGTGTAAGGCAGACTGGTGGGGCTCACATCCTAGTTCAACAACTTAGTAGGTGTGTTTTCCTTGGGTGAGTTTCTTTGGGCCTCTGGTTCCTTATGTTTAAATTGCTCAGAGTTGTAGCAAGGATTAAATGAGCTAACACATATAAAGCACTTAGGAGGGGCCTGGCATGTATAAATGTCCAAAATGTTAATGACTATGACTCAGCAAGACCATCCGTGCTATTTGGCCATAGCATGGTCTATTTGTTTATCTGAATATTGACAGGGCTAACAGAAGAACTCAAATACTTCCACTTGAACTCTGGCTCTACATAGGCTACCTACGAAAACATGAGGTTCCGGGGTCTTGCAGTCCCTCCAGGCCTCAGATTTTTGTCTGGTAAAAAAGAGGTAAGAATAGGAATATGTAGTCACAGGGCTATCATCAGAAAGGAGAAAATGTATGTCGAAGCAATCTGCTGTGAAGTTCGCCACAACAGATTTGAGAGGCTATGAAGTATTAAATTTTCATGTGCGAGAAGTAATTTATTTGAGAAAATAAAACACAAAAGCTCTCTTTTAAGTTATTAAGGTATGTGAATTAAAGGAAGTAGTAAAAACACCACATTAAACAAAATAAAACAAATTGAAAGTATCACAATGGGCCAAAATTGTAACATTGGACAAAACAGGGCTCTCGATTAATTCCATTGAGTTTTATTGCACTGATACAAAAGAATGGATGTTACAGCTTGTCTAAGTCATTTGGGTGGCTAGTGTAGTACAGAAATTAAATGTTAATATTTTCATCTTTAAAAAAGACAAGTGACTTCTGGGTCGTTTTGGGCATAGACATGTTCAGTAAGAGGGATTCCACATTTTTTCTTGGAATACACAGGCATTTCCAAAGGCAGTCTATGTGTACAGCTGCACACTTGAAAAAACTTTTAATTTTAATCTCTTTACCTGCCAAGTGATGATAAAAAAAAGACCGAATATGTAAAATATGTCTGCAACAGGCACAATTCCCAGAAGGGAAATTACCCTTTAATAGTACTAAATCCAATGGTGTGTGAATGGTTATGTGGTACTTGAACAGAATGAACCAATCCATCTTAAATATTAGCACCACATGTCTCTAAGTATTAAGCAATTGAATCAAAGGGGAAAAGGCTCCATTTTGATTTGCTAAAACATTGTTTGAACACCTACTGTGTACCAGGCATCATGTTAGTTACAAGAGGAAGGAACCCACACACGCACACATACACATACACGTAGGTCAGGCTTAAGGTGACAGTAATGCAGCTGTAAGTGAAGTTTGTCTAGGACAGGGAGGAGGCAGCAGCATTGAATTGTGACTGGAGTGAACTAAGGAGTGGGAATTATTTTTAATTCATCAGTTAAATTCTCACACTTCATTGAAACTCAGAGTTCACACAGGAGATGGGTTCATCTTAGAGTAAAGAGCTATTTAAAAAAATAAAAATTAGTTTTTACATAAGAAAAATTAAACTCACTTCTTTATTTTTTCCCTAGTCTCTACTGTCGTTACTTAGTCATTTTTTTAAAAATGTTTTATTTATTTCTAGGAGAGAGAGAGAGACAGCGCGAGCAGGGGAGGGTCAGAGAGAGAGGGAGACACAGAATCCGAAACAGGCTCCAGGCTCTGAGCTGGCAGTCAGCACAGAGCCCGACGCGGGGCTCGAACCCACGAACCGCGAGATCATGACCTAAGCAAAGTCGGACGCTTAACTGACTAAGCCACCCAGGCGCCCCATTACTTAGCCATTTTTTTGAATGAAGGGGACTAATTAGAAAATAAAAGAAGTGCAATTTGAAGAGATAAACATACTGTGGAATTTCTTTTTACATCCTGACGTGGTAAGTCACTAGTCCATTGTTCTGATCCATCCTGCACCTGTTAAGTTTTTACAGTAATGATTTATTTACAGTGTGTCTCCCGTTCCTAAATTGTCAATAACCTGAAGGTAGAAATTGCCTTTCTAGCCTATTATGAAGCCTCAATCAGAGGAATTCCTTAAGCAAATTAATAAAATGTTCTTCACTTCTCTGAATTTCTACAGTACCTATTGCTTACTATATCATTTGTTACCAATTGAGCATTCACTACCTTTTAGTTTCCTAAATATTCACCATGATGAGCATCGAGTGTTAAGAAATCTCCCATCAACCCCATACAAATATCTGTCCCAAAGCCACACAGCTGGTGTCCTCTCTTCCTCAAAATGGTTACAGTTTCCATGAGGGCAGGGACTGTGTCTTCTGTTTCTTTGTAACACTCAGTTCAGGGGCTGATTTGTTTAGTCGTGGCACCAAATGTACTAATAAAGTGAATAAGCAAATGTAATGAAGCATTGGGAAAAAATGTGGGAGAAAATATATGTTTAATTGAACATATACTTGAGGAGGTTTTCAAAAGTGGTCTTAACTGCCTTCCTTCCATTTTCTACATCTGTGTCTTCCTATTAGTTATTTCTGTAGATGATACCCCAGGTCACTTCTGGCTGCTCAGTGCATTCATTTTTTATTTCCCATTACTTCAGGTCTTGTAAGTTTCTCATCACTTCTTACTGTGTCTCTTAACTAGTTCTCTGATGTCACTTTGGTCCCACTTCAAACTATTTTTGCACCATTGCTGAACAAATATTCCTGAAATCTAATTTCATCAAGTATCTCATTTGTACAAAACCTTCTAAGTAGTTTATTCTGCAGACAAAATGAAACTTGAATACCACAGTTTGACATTGAGGAGTGTCCTCAATGTGACCCAAATGATTATTCCTGCTGATCTTGTAGTGATCTCCATAGAGCAGCCAGAATACACTTCCTGTGTCTGGTAAACGCCTTGCTTAATTCACGTGGGTTTTCCTTCCCCCTTTGACTGGACTGTATTCCTTCTTGCTCCATACCCTTCAGAGCTTACTCCAAATGATGTTTGCAGCATAAAACCTTCCATTCTCACATCTGGATATAATTTCTTACTCTCTTAATAACCCAGAGCAGTTTGTTTGAATCTATCTCAAACAGACAGACACACACACAGACAGCCCACCCCAAACTACATTAGTCACTATGTAACAGAAATTCTTTCTTCGTATCTTTGCATTTCCTGAAGCACCACTCCCATTCCTGGGCTCATATCAATTTAGTAACTCTTTGTTGAATTGAATTAAATGAAATTAGTATTACCTACAAAAGAATGTCTAAGCACATAAGGAATTGTACCCCCAAGAACTTTTTTTTGTTTTGTTTTCTTTAAACTAAAAATGATAAACCAAATATAACTAAGCTTACCAGGTGTGACAAAAATGAGCAAAAAAACAAAGGCGAAGATAAGCCTTTGGCAGTGAGTTATAAGAAGGACCTTACAGTCCCTCTAGTTACTCAAAATCTTCCTTTGGGAAGGTTCCTATATTATTCCTTTCAGATTATTTAAAAGAAATAATTTGGGAACCATAAATAATGAGGAAAATCTATCTCCTTTGCTCTGCAGAAGAATTCTACATCACTTATGCGATTGTACTGGATTCTTGCATCTAAATATTCACTTGCCCTTTGGAAGCCCGATCACATGCAGAATGGTTACAGACACCTTGTATGAGATCTGCATTTGAAACTTCCCTCCACATTTCACTCATGGGAGCTAGGATTCTGTGACACATACATTGTTTTTGGGTTTAAATAAATAAATGAACCCCCCTTAAACTCCCTCTCCCCATCCAAGAAAACCTCCAGTAAGATGCTCAGGCTTATTTTGGACCCTGGCATTAAGAACCTGCTTATTTCCGGGTTCCCACTTCCAAATCTGCCAATCCTTATTAACTGATATTGTCAGAGTGTTTTTCCACCTGCCTAGGTGGTGACCTTCTAATGACCTCCCGTTTCACAGTCACGTTCTTTGATAAATTTATCTGTTTTTCACATTTGTGAACACAAGCCTACTCTTGCTTATTTCACATCCATAAATTGTGGATCATAACACCTCCAAGGTGCTTGGCAAGGATTAATGAGAGGTTGTTATCTGCAACACATCCGATGGCCCTGGGAGGGGAAAGAAATGCACTCTGTAAATACAGGCGGGGGGGTACACTTACGATGTGCTGTGTATAACACATTTACGTGAACATAAAAGCATGCTGGCTGTAAATTATCATTGCCTGTTATAAATACTAAACAACTGCCCCAGGCTTGAGAAAAAACTCTCGATGACAACAGGGAAAGAAGAGGTTGTGATGGGGCAAAAAGAAAAAAAAAATAGAGTAATACTCGGATTCCAGAGGCAGCAGCAATTGCAGTCAGAAAGTCACAGTTGAGGGCATTTTTATTTGTCAGAACTCTTCAGATTTTGAGTGCCTGCCTGCCAGTAAGGACTTTCAAGTACTTCTAACAATGGTCAGCGAGATGTAACATTTTGTAGCTGCCCATACTATTGAATGTGAGTGCCACTTCTTCTCACTTTGAGATTCATAAAAATGTGCCTATGACGGAGGCGGCTTAGGCAGAATCACTACAGTGAAAGGAAAATGGAAGCATATATGCTCAGAGCAGAGTTTAATGTGAAGTTGTGTAACAGTAAAAGAAAAAAAAAAGGAAAAAAGAAAGCTCCACCTTTGGAAATAGCAAAACTGTGTTTCAAGTGAAGTTCTGACGCCTACTAGTTATATGTAGGTATGGGTGTGTTCAAGATCATTTTCGTATCCTGCTTAAGGGATTAAAAATAGGGTGGTTTGGGGTGCCTGGGTTGCTCCCTCGGTTCACCCTCTGGCTCTTGGTTTTGGCTCAGGTCATGATTTCACGGTTGTGAGTTCTAGCCCTGCCTTGGATTCCGTGCTAACAGTGCAGAGATTGCCTGGAATTCTCTCTTTCTCCCACTTTCTCTGCTCCTCCCTTCGCTCTCTCTCAAAATACACAAATACACTTAAAAACCATATTTTAAAAAGATAATGCCTCCCTCCTAGAGTTGCTGTAAGTCAAGATATGTGTGAGGAACAGCCTTCGAGTAGGCTAAGAAGCAGCCCCAGAAAATATATCAGGTTCAAATACCAGAATCCTGTAAATGTTACTTTGGATGACAAAGTCTCTACAGATGAGACTAAGGATATTGAGATGGTGAAATTATTCTGTATTATCCAATTAGATCTTAAGTCAGTCACAGGTATTCTTACAAGGGGGATTGGAAGGATGTTTCATATACATAGAGGAAGGGGCAGCAGTGTGACCATCGAGTCAGAGATTGAAATGATGTGGTATTAAATCAAGGAGTGACAGCAGCCACCAGAAACTGGGAGAGACAAGCCACCCATCTTCCCCTAGAATGTGTGTGAGGCAGAGTGTTCCCGCTGATACCTTGATTTCAGCCCAGGCAAAGTGATTTTGGACTTCAGGCCTCTAGAACTGTGAGACAGTAAGTTTCCATTGTTTTAAACCACAAAGGATGTGGTGATTTGTTATAGCAGCCACTGTTTCATACAAGTCCATTTAGTCTGATGTCTAGCCCTCGGTAGATGGTACGTTTTGACATTTATATAAGTGAAAATATTATCCTTAACAACTGGATGTTATTGGGTTTGAATTGCAGGATCTTAGTTTCTGTATTAAAAAACAATCTCCTGGGGTGTCTGGGTGGCTCAGCTGGTTAAATGCTTGACTCTTGATTTTGGCTCAGGTCCTGATCTCATAGTTCATGGGTTCGAGCCCCACATCAGGCTCTTTGCTGACAGCATGGCACCTGCTTGGGATTCTCTCTTTCTCCCTCTCTCTCTGCCCCTCCCCTGCTCACGCTCTCTTTCTCTCTCAAAAATAAATAAATAAACATTAAAAAAATACAATACAATCTCTTACAGTCCTGCCAGATTGTCATCTTATTTCTCTTTCAACTAATAGCCCATAAGATTTTAGAAAACAGTTATCATCTCTAGTCTGTTTTTCCCAATTATATGAATTAACCATTATTTGCAATAATGAGGTTTATAGTCTTCTAATGTCACATCCCAATACACTATACATAGTCATGTTCCCACAAAATACCTCTTTCTCTATCTACACACACACACACACACACATACTCGCACTCACCTACCCACATGTACATATATTATATATAGACACAGTATATATAATATGCATTTATTATATACACACATCATATTACACACATATATACACATAGTATATCTATATAATCAATATATCTAGCACCTACTTGATCATTCATGAAATTCTAGCACCATGAGTTTGCTGTTTTTTGGACACTTCCTAAACTTCAAATACCATATGCCAAAAAATGAACTCATTATTCTTTTCCCTGTAAACCAGTTCCTCCTCCTATGTTTTCTATTTTTCTTTTTTATAAAAGCAGCACAATCTTTGTAATCAGCCAAGTTTGCAGTCTTAGAGTCTTCTTCATTATTTCTATTTCTACCCCCTATTGATTCCCTGCTTATGTAACAGCCACCAAATCCTGCCATGCAAACTTTGATAATCCCAGGCATCCCCTCATTCTAGTCTTCTCCCCACAGTTATAAGCCTCATTAACTCATATTGAGTCTATTGTAATCACCTTCTAACCTCTTCCTGAATCTACTGAAGTCACATTCTAGAGATCTTTTCATCTCTAATATCTACTTCCTACTATCCATACTAAAATTCCAGCTACATAGCACTGAAACATAGCTCTTATTATAGTACTTGTTCTCAGAGAATATCAAAGGTTTTCAGTGACATATCCAAATCTCTCAGACCCATAAACAAAAATTTCTATGGTGTATTCTTAACTTAAACTCCAAAAGTCATTCTTCTATTACTTCCACTCTCTATTCAAGCCAAGTTGGAGATATTGATATTATCCTATTACATGTAGTCTTGTCTTCAATTATTCATGTCTGTAAGTTATAGGTTGATTTCTGCTTTGTACCATAATTAAATAAATGGAATCTTTTTAAAAAAAATTTTAGACAGAGAGAGGGAGAGCTGAGGAGAGGGGCAGAGAGAGAGAGAGTGAGAGAGAGAAAGAGAGATTTAAGCAGGCTCCACACACAGCCTGATTTGGGATTTGATCCCATGACCTTAGGATCATGACCTGAGCTGAAATCAAGAGTCTGATGCTCAACCCAGATGCCCTAAATTGAGTAAAGTTTTTATTGGCTGTGTGTATAAGTCCCACAGTCCCAATTATAGCAGAAGAGAGGAAGAGCAGAAAGGAAGTTTTAACAGGGTTTGGGTGTCAGACTCCATAATGCCTCTAATAGGTGGCCAGGTCCACCTGTTAGATAAGTATTTCAGACCAAATAAAATATTAACTTATCAGAAAAATCATTTTAATGCATCTGCTTAGATATTTTATTAGATGCATATAACTTTGAAATGTAACTGAAATCTCTTTTCTTTTTTCTTTTTTTTAATGTTTTATTTATTTCTGAGAGAGAGAGAGACAGTGTGAGCAGGGGAGGGTCAGAGAGAGAGGGAGATACAGAATCTGAAACAGGCTCCAGGCTCTGAGCTAGCTGTCAGCACAGAGCCTGACGTGGGGCTCGAACCCATGAACCATGAGATCATGACCTGAGCTGAAGTCGGACACTTAACCGACTGGGCCATCCAGGAGCCCCCTAAAATCTCTTCTCTTAAGCAAATTGAGTGACATGTTCATTGTATTGCCATTGGAGAACTCTAAAACCTAATGGTAAATGCATAAAGTTAAATTTTTAATGCACATTTTGTGTTACTGATCAGAAAATCTGGAGAGATTTATATTAAACAGAAACTATAAAATCACTATGTATTTAGGAATATACACTATTGAAGGAATCTCAGGGATTTACTTTTATTTTACTTAACAGGGCCATGGGCTCTCATCCTTGTCTGAGAACCTGTGGCTAGAGTGGGTAAAATACTGCACTTGTCCTACACTAAGTTCCTCATCCATTCCTGTGTCCTGGGAGAAAAGATCTGTTTCAAAAAGTAAATAAAGGTATAACACAAAGATACAGACACACCAGCCAATATATACTTCATTATGGAAGTATGGTCAAATGCAGAAAGTGAGATGTATTGTAGTAAAGTAAGTCTTTCACACGATCACTGTATGCCATCTTTTTCTGTGTAGTCACTAGTTAAAGGAGATAATGACTTTAGAAAAACATAGTAATGCAACCAGGAGAGTTTGTCTTAGTTCATACTTTCCCAAGTGAGTACAATAGTATAGTAATATTAAACTTTTATTGAACACTTACTATGGGCCAGGCACCATGCTAAATGCATATACATAGCATCTGATTTACATCTCACAATAACTTTATAAAGTAAGAGACTATCGTGCCTCTTTTACTCATGAGGAGACCAAGGCTCAGAGAGGTTATCACATTTAGGAGCGACCGATTTCAGACGGTCATCTACCAGGCTTCAGATCTTATGCTGAGTTAAGCTCTTAGATACACTGCTTCAAAAACTTGAAAATGCTATTTAAATCTGCTTCCCTAAAATTGTAAACTAGAGCTACAATTACTCAAGAGCTTTAAGGCATCTGGTAAGATTAAACTGTGATGCACAGCTGTAAAAATCTGAGGATAAAAGTGCTTAACTTTACCTAAGTGTTAGAATTTCTTTAGATCATTTACAATATACTATTATTTTATATCATGCTTGGCTATTTTAACAAGAAATAAATTAAAAGGTTTAAACAGATTAAAATGAGGACTGTGTCTTCTAACTTCTTTCCTTGTCACCATTACTGGGGCCAGAGCACCTTAGTCAGGCAATCTCTATTTATCAAATTTAAGATTTCCCTACATTGAAAACAAATGTTTATGTTGCAATATTCTCAGAAAAGCAAAATTTTCTGAATTTAGGTCAATTTCAAAGAAAGGGTCTTTTACATTAGTTAGATAAATACATGTCAAAAAGCAAATATGGTTTAAAGAAAAAAATTATAAATAAGATATGAGGGGTTCCAGAGTAGCTCAGTCGTTTGAGTGTCCAACTCTTGATTTTAGCTCAGGTCATGATCTCACAGTTGTGAGGTTGAGCCACGTGTCAGGGTCCATGCTAGGCCTGGAGTCTGCTTGGGATTCTCTCTCTCTCAATCTCTCTTCCTCTGCCCCTCCCCCATTCACACACATGCATGCTCTCTCTCTCTCAACAAGAAAAAAAAGGAGTTGTGAATCCCACTATAAAATTTACAGTGCAAAAATAATCAGGAAAATAGATATGCAGATGCAGAATTATAGCAGAGGAGAACCAGAGAGGATGAAGAAATTATCTTAAGACTCATGACCTGTCAGATACTATGATTTCCAAAATATCAGAATTATATTTGTACTATTAGGCACTTTTAAAACTGAGCCTTTCAGTGATGTGCACCTTTTGATCAGGAAAAATTTTCACATAAGGCCTGAAATTTCTGCTAAGAGCTTTCAGAACCTAATTAAATAATGAGTAGATTCTGTCAGGACTGAGCCACCTTGAACTTCTAATATCACTTTATAGCACACTTAGTCTAAACCTAATATTTCAATAGCAGCAGTAATATCAATCTCCCTCTCTGACATTAAGGGCTGACAGATTAAAAGTAAAAGATTGTGAAATGGTGCTAATGAAACCATTACCAGACAAAAAGATGTACTGGTAATACTTTCTGTGTGGATCAATCAAAATGGCTACATAAAGGAAGAATTTGCACTGGGAATACTTTTGGGAAACGATGTTTAATTACAAGATATACTAACAGTCATTTATTAAGATCTCAAAGATAGAATTTTTTAAAATATGTGAAGCATTATAATAGAGTCTGCTCCTATATAGAACATTATAGAACTCTCCATAAAGCTCTGAAGAAATGAATATTCTGCTTTGACTTCATGTAGTTCAGTGAATATAATCTGGGGTAGTCACTATTTGCTCACTTTACCAAACTTAGACAACTTGTGTACAGTTTGAATGAAAATTCACATATATGTAGTCTTTTCAGGGCAAATTTTTCCATAACAAGAAATTTAACTAGGGCTACATGTTCTCAATTACAAGAAATGAACATAAAGATCACAAATTAATTGGGAATTATGGCTTACATTATGACTCATTTTAATAAAACTGTGACTGTATATCAGTAGGAGAGCAGTACAAAAAGAATATATTTAACCAACGATTAAAGATTCACAATTCCTTTGCTTGAATGGCTGGCTGTTCCAATTGCCTTTAATGTGCTGTGAACTATTTACAAGTAGAGCTGCAAGGTCAAGGTCAAAGATCATACAGAAGCCTGAGAAGATTCAGAGTGTGTAAGTCAAAAAGCAAATGAGAATAATTAATGTTTATTTTTATTGCATTTGTTCTATTAATTTATATTTTTTGGTTTATAATAGCAAAAATGTACATTGACATAAACTAAAACTTTATAATCAAAATCTTCAATGTTATGTATCCAATTTGTCTATAATTAAGCATTTAATTAATAACATAAAGGTTGTTTCATAATTCAATTTTTGGTAATACATATTTGTTAGAAATATTCCATTTTAGCACAGCGCATTCTATAAAACTCAAAGAAAACTAAATTAAACCCACATCATTTTTATTAGTACTATGGATTTTTGAAAATCATCAGGTAATATGGCATCATGCTTGATGTCATGGAGACTACAGAACATATTCCACCCTAGTGTAATATAGTCTAGAAGGAAAAAGAAATGGAGGAGCGTGAATCAAGATGGCAGACCTTCTTTTTTTAATTGTTCAATCTCTTATAAAACCTTTTAATATGTTATGGCCAGGAAATGAAGGAGAAAGAGAGAGAACAAATGAACTAAATCTCTGACAGTGTTAGAAAACAAAACAACTGTCATGAACAGAACAAATACTGGGAAAATACTGGGTAACAGAAAGAAGATGTGATCAGTCTAAAGAAGGGTAGAGACAACATTAGCTTGACATGCTCAAAGGAAAAAATAAAAAAAATAAAGAATAATTTAGTAGAACTCAAAGCCCAGAGTATTAATTAAAAGAAATTTAAGGAATTTGGGGTCAGTTATCAGAAGACGTAGACCTTATTTATATGGCTGGGGTGGTCCATTTTCCTAAGTCAAAGGCAGAAGCATTGATCCTATGATAAAAATCCCACTGTTTTCTAATCAACTGCCTTTCTAGAGATAATTCCTTCAGTGGATGAAGGAGCAGGGCTTTGAGGTAAATTCAGATGTCGGCTATAAGTGAGGGGGTAGATGGATGAATCTGTAAAGAGAAAGGTGATATATCCAGTAAAAGACCAGCAAACAGAAACCTCTCCTTGATCTGGCTGCAGGTAAGAGGCAGGTATTGTGTATGTGTAGTTGGGACAGCCTAGTCTATATACTACTTAAGTCTCAACACATTCTAGAATAAGATCATCCAGTCAATACCTACTACCCCCTTACCCTGGTAAGGCAGAGCCTAAGCACTACAATATCGTGTTGGAGAAAAATACCTGAAAATCTGCTGGCCTAAGCCTATGCCATCTACCCATACTTAGCTATTCATTAATATAACAGGAAACAAAACAACATTAATAGACATCTTATATAAATAAGAGCATTAAAGAGAGGGACTTGGATAAACAACAAAAATACTTTTGTCTGGGACAAAAATATTTCAGAGAATAGAAGAAAAAATTAAAAATTCTATTTAGAATCCTCAGAGAGCAAGGAGAAGATATTATGTCTTTAAAGAGTTGACAACTAAGAAAGTATATTTTGGGGGGAACTAAATATTTTATTATAAAAGTAGAATGTAATAAAATGAACATATGGCTAAAAACTAATAGTATAGAATACAATTTCATGATAGTTTCTTATAATTTGCAGCAAAATGATATACAGACAGAGTATAAGAGAAGAATCAGTCCATCACATCCATATCTAAATATAGGGATTCCTTAGAAAAAGAGCAGAATGAAGTAAGTGGCAATACTAACAAACTAAATTATAGAAGAAAAATGTCCATTGTCTATATTAGGCATACTTAAAAAAATTTTTTTTAATGTTTATTCATTTCTGAGGGAACACAAGCAGGGGAGGGGCAGAGACAGAGGGAGACACAGAATCTGAAGCAGGCTCCAGGCTCTAAGCTATCAGCACAGAACCCCACACGGGGCTCAAACTCATGAACCAAGAGACCATGACCTGAGCTGAAGTCGGTCACCTCACCAACTGAGCCACCCAGTCGCCCCTATAATAGGCATACTTTTAAGATTTGAAAGTGTCACTGAGTTGGGGCATCTGGGTGGCTCAGTCAGTGAAGTGTCCAATTCTCAGTTTCTGTGCAGGTCGTAATCTCACAGGTTTGTAAGATTGAGCGTGGCATTGGGTTCGACTGTGACAATGTGGAACCTGCTTGGGATTCTCTCTCTCCCTCTCTCTCTTTCTGTTCCTCCTCCACTTGTTTTCCCTCTCTCTCTCTCTCTCTCTCTCAGAATAAACATAAACTTAAACTTAAAAGAGTCACTGAGTGGGGCGCCTGGGTAGCTTAGTCGGTTAAGCGTCCGACTTTCGCTTAGGTCATGATCTCGCGGTTCGTGGGTTCGAGCCCCGCGTCGGGCTCTGTGCTGACTGCCAGCTCAGAGCCTGGAGCCTGTTTCAGCCTGTGACTCCCTCTCTCTCTGACCCTCCCCTACTCACGCTGTCTCTCTCTCTCCCCTAAAAATAAATAAAACATTAAAAAAAAATTAAAAAAAAAAAAAGAAAAACAATCACACAAAGAAATGCTGAGCTATAACTGCAATAAGAGTGGTGTTCACTCATATTATGATATTTTAGGAAGTTATGTTTCCCAAAATGTAAAGGTAGAGCTTCTCTCAGGAAGGAGTCATGAAGGTTAAGAAATTATAGAAGGTACTGGATGACCAGGGAAAAGAGGAGCAAAAGATCTGAGCAGGAGCAAGGTGCCATTTGCATGAAAGCATGAAAAGTCGTAAAAACTCAATAAATTCAGCACACCTATGCAACATGGCTCAAGTTGCATCACTCTTTCTATCTCCAAAAATAAGCCCTCTGAGTCCAAGAAAGAATGCAGATAGTCTAAGAAAAATTGTTGATAAAAGAAATCACAAAGTCATAATATAAATATGGTTATATATATTTAAATGTTTATTTATTTATTTTGAGAGAGTGTGAGCAGGGGAGGGGCAGATAGAGAGGGAGAGAGAGAATCCCAAGCAGGCTTCATGCTCAGTGAAGAGCCTGAAGTGGAACTTGATCTCAGAACTGTCAGATCATGACCTAAGCTGAAGTCAAGAGCCACCCAGCCATATACATGGTTATATTAAGCAATCTAGAACAAAGATCCAAATGATTACAACAGGGAATGTGAGGGGTCTGAGAGAAAGTAAGTGTATATTAAGGATATTGGGAAGGAGTATAGATGCTGATTAATTCTACATATTGTTGGAAAATATGTGAACCATGTGTTAAAAATTTTAAGCTACTAACAATAAAAATACAAAACATGCATGGAAAAACTGAAGTAAAAAATAAAATGGAACATAAGTGATCAATAAAATATAATAGACTATAAATTATTAAGACAAAAATATCAAGCC
This sequence comes from Proteles cristata cristata, assembly GCA_017311185.1. Taxonomy (NCBI): domain Eukaryota; kingdom Metazoa; phylum Chordata; class Mammalia; order Carnivora; family Hyaenidae; genus Proteles; species Proteles cristata. The sequence continues at coordinate 427,330 of JAESUZ010004165.1, forward strand.
AAAAAGGAGTAAATTAAGAATAAAAGGAGGATATTTATTAATAGATGACTAATGTGAAGTAAAATCTGTAAATAACAGAGGTAAAAATAACTTAATCATTTTTCTTATTCAAATATTTTAAATATTCAACATGTGTGGATATTTTAAATATTCAAAATATATTTAATATTTGAATAGTTCCTAACCAGCTTTTTGGTTAAAAACAAGGAACACTTCCATACAGGCCATTTTGACTGGTGTGAGGTGACATCTCATTGTGGTTTTGATTTGCATTTCCCTGAGTGATGCTGAGTGTCTTTTCATGTGTCTATTGGCTGTCTGCATGTATTCTTTGGGAAAATGTCAATTCAGAACCTCTGCCCATTTTTAAATTGCATTATTTAACTTTTTGGTCTTGAGTTATATAAGTTCTTTATATAATTAGAATATTAACTCCCTATTAAAAATATTATTTATAAACATCTTCTCTCATTCAGTAGATATATTACCTCACACCAGTCAGAATGGCTAGTATCAAAGGACAAGAAATTGAAAGTGTTAGTATGAACGTAGAGAAAAAGGCACTCTTGTGCACTGTTGGTGGGAATGTAAATTGGTACAGCCATTGTAGAAAAGAATATGAAGATTCCTCAAAAAATTAAAAATAGAAATACCACATGATTCAATAATTCCACTACTCGGTATTTACCCAAAGAAAATGGAAACCTCTATGTTACTGCGCCATTATTTACAACAGTGAAGGTATGGGAGCAATCCAAATGTCCATCAGTAGATGAATGGATAAAGAAGATGTGGTATATATATATATATATACATATATATATGTATATGTATATACACATATGTATATGTATACACACACACACAGAGAACGGAATATTACTCAGCCATAAAAAGAATGAGATGTTGCCATTTGCAACAATGTGTATGTACCTAGAAGGTATTATATAAGTGAAATAACTCAGAGAAAGACGAATATCACCTTATTTCACCTGCATGTGGAGTTGACAAAGTAAAACAAAGCAACAAGCAAACAAAGAGAAAAAATTAAGCTAGTGGTTGCCAGAGTGGTGGGAGGTGGGAGAAAGGTGAGATGAAAAGCTACAAACTTCCAATTATAAAATAAGTAAGTTGTGGAGATGAAAAGTACAGTATCAGGAATATAGTCATTAATATTATAAAATATTATATGGTGACAGATGGTGACTACAGTTATTGTGGCAGGCACTGAGAATTGTATGGAATTGTTGAATTAATAAATTGTATACCTAAAAGTAATAAAATACTGTATGCAACTATAATTTAATAATTCAAAAAAACAAGGCAAACTTCATGGGTTCACAACCTATACAGTCACACAGGGCTCCCCACTCAGAAACTCTGCATGGTTGTTTTATTTGAAGTTGTGTTTTGTGAGTGAAGTCCAACAGAACAAGGGAGCATGGGGAGGAGGGAAGACAGTCCCTCACCACCGTATTTGCTTATAGTATTTGTATGCCTCATGATTGTAAGATTTCAGAGAGACTCAAAGTAAGTATAACCATCCTATTTAACACTAGGTAAAGGGGCAAAAGAAAGGGGGTTACTACAGTCCCAGAGGCCATGCCCTCTGTTCCAACCAGAACTTGCTTGAATTCAGAAGGAAAGCAAATTACACTCTGAGTAACAAGAATGACCAAGAATTCAATCATATCCTTTCTTACTCATCATTATACTAAACATAATGGCGTAGAAAGAAAGGGAAAGGGAGGGAAATCCATAGTTTCCCTTTGGTCCTTCAGATCTCTGGGGAAATGATATGATCTATGCTATAGAAACTGATCCAAAGAATAGAAAATGAGAGAAAGTTTCCTAATCAATTCTGTAAGCATCATAATCCTGATCTCAAATACAGAAAAAAATACACACCAAAAAGAATCCTGTGGGTCTATCTACTTTCTGAACTCCGATGTGAACATTCTAAATAAAATATATATAACTTTAATCCAACAATATATCAAATGGATGCTGTATCATGACCAAGTGATATTTATCTCAAAAATCAAAGAGATTTTATCACCATGAAACATATAATACATTAAATTATCAGACAAAATGAGAAAACTTGTGTAATCATCACAATAGATATGAAGTAACATTGAATAGAACCCAATACCCATACCTGGTTTATTTTTTAGCAGCAAATTAGAAATTGGAAGAAAAATAATTTCTTAACTGATAGTGAGGTATCATTTCTATTAAAGTCAAAATTCAGCCCAAAACACCTATCATTATTAGGTTCATTTTTGTCTTGAAGAGAATAGTCAATAACATATGTAATAAACAATAAGTAAAAATATTGAAAAGGGACAAAAGAAGCATCATTATTTTCAGGTGACATGATATAGAACAATTGAAAACTCTTTAAGAGAGTTTCACAAGGAAGCTAGGTAGAAGATCAACCTAGAAAAACCAACTGCTTTCCTCTGTATGAGCAGTGCTAATTATATATGAGCAGTGCTAATTATATATGAGCAGTGTTAATTATATATATATTAATTATATATATTATATACATGTATATATGTATATATACATAATATATATTTTATACATATATATATATATACATATAAAAATAAATAATAGGTCAGGCTCAGTGTAGCAGCACAAAGTTCAAAATAACTGTGGGTAATTTGATTTTTTTTTTTGTCTCACACTGTATAAGAGGTATATGAAGAAGAGTACTGGACTTTATTGAGAGACCTGGAGAAATGGAATAAATGGAGAGAAAAAATATGTTCTCTGTTAGAATAGTATTGTAAAGGTCTAATTATCTCCAAATAAGTGTATAAATGTAATGCAAGATTAATACAACTCTCAACAAGGTATTTATGTAACTTGAAAAACTGATGTTAAAATAATTTGGGGAAGGAAATATACAAGGATAACCTACACTAATTTGAAATAGAAAAAGATGAGAATCAGGCCTTCTTAGATATCAAGTTATACTTTAAAACTTTATCATGATTGCAACAATGTGGAAAATTATGTCAATGAAATGAAATGGAAAGTGGAAAAACTAAACCATATATCTGTAGAAATATGGAATTTGAATTCAGTGGATAAAGAATGCACTATTCAATAAAATGTGCTAAAGTAATGGTCATCCATTTGGAAAAGCACATATATTTATATCTTGCATTATATGTAAAAACAAATTCTAGATGAATTAAACAGCCAAATATAAACAAATAATAAAACTATTAATATACTCAAAGAAAATACAGTTTTTTAAAAATAATTTTATGCTGGTTAATACAAGTCCAATAAAGGTAAAGTATGAAGGACTTGTTTCATAAAAATATAAAATTTCTATAGGATATAAGTTACCAACACAAAGTTAAAGACTAGTGACAAAGTGGAGAAACAACTCAACAAATATAATGTATTCTGACCCCACTGAAAAATAAACCAAGTTGTCAGGCTGATATAAAAACGGCATACATATCCATGATAAAGCCACTAGAAGACGTGAGCTTAGGTGTGAGGGACAATCTTGTTATCACTGCATTGCAGAATTAAAATACCATGTCATAGGGAGAAATGGACAATTACAAGCACCCTCCACCACACCACACCACACACACACACACATCTCATGGAGGTTTGGCCCCTCTAAAGTTCATGGCATAGAGACACAAAGCAAATTCATCTTTCCTGAAGTGTTAGGGTCCCAAACAAAAGATGGTAAAAGGCTGAAAGGAAGCACACCGATCTGATAAGAGTAGTTTCTCTAGGGAGAAGAGCCTAGATATGAGGGCATTGAAGGACTTCCCTCATACACTTAATTTCTTAAAAAATTTTAATTGCAATGAGTATGTTTCTATTACTTGGTGAGTAAAAGAGCCCGAGGGACACATGACAAAAGACGTGGCTTCAAGACTCAGTTCTGCCAGAGACCAGCAAGGATTTTGAGAAGGAATTCCACCAATTTGGACCCCAACTTCACTTTGGAGAACAGTTATAAGAGAACCACAAGGTGATCCCTTTCGGCTCTGAATTTTGCAAACATCCCAGCTGAAGGACATGGAGATTTGGGACCCACTGTTTCCTACTTGTAAGACCTAGTATCTATCCCATTGACAGAAAACAGCTTCTAGCCACAAGCCCACAGCATGTGTTCCCAATTTTCACGGCTGCTGGCGATGAAGATGAAACCATTCTATATTAAATAACCAGGTCATTGCTGTGTCTGTCTAGGACTTCGTGTGGATTATTGAAGGGAAATGAGATATGTATCCAGTGACCCAAGCACAGCAGCAAGGTGGTCCTTAGATAAACTTGCTGACTGCTCTCTTTGCTCTGGACGCCAGAGCAAGGTCATCTCATCTAAACTCACATGGAACTTTGTTCATCTCTGGTTAGACTGGACGCTTTTAACTGAGAAGGAACGGTGTCTGGAACAGTTGCCACAAGCCCAGGCTTTCAAAACAGGTCTGGGTTCTAGTACAGGCTTGATCACTTCCTGGCTGGAGGTCACCTTAGGGAAGGTACGCAAACATCTCTCTACAATTGGAGACTTGCCATCCGTGAAGGGTTGTTGTAAGGTTACATGAGACATGTTCTACAAACACCACATTTTTATATAGTAGGCTTTCATGATTATCTTCAGAATTATAAGATACAAAACTATTAATCACTCAAAATAAACTGTTACTATTTGCCAGGTCCTTTTCTAACAGCTGTACTTAGGACGACTTTGTGGGATAGTCTATTTGTGCCCAAGTATCAGAGGAGAAACCTGGTACTGGCGATAGCAGAGGGCTTGATCCTAATACTTGTGTTGTCACTTCCCAGCTGTGTAATCTTGAACAAGCTACTTAAACTCACCAACCTTTCTAGTCCTTATATGTAAAACAGAGATTAAAATGTGTCTTTCACAAAGTGTTCCCCTTGTATTCAGTAAATACTCCATAAATATTTTTAACTGAATAACTGATTAGATCCTTAAATGTAATGCAAATGGTTAAGTGGAGTGTGAATGGTATACATCATGTTACACAATCTCTTACATGTGTTCGATCAGTGAGTTCAACTCTGACCACCATATTTTAAGTCATAACTCACGTCCACTTCTGTCCTCCTGATTCTCACCCTGGATGGGAAGTCCTCACCCCTCCGTCTCCTCTGTCCTATGTTATTAGGATACAAAACTGCTTTCTCACCAAATGTGTGTGTCAACTTGTAAAGTTAATGTATTTAAGCAAACATGGATCTCTTTAACTCTGTGGAGGGGGTGAAAATCTGCTGGTACATGTCACCCATTCAATTGCTACATAAGCACTGAACATGATATATTAAAAACTCCTTTGTAGTGGAAAAAACAACAACAACACTGTTCTCCACAGGAAGCCTAGGATAATGCTGAAAGATAAAATTGCTTTGCTTGAGGAGTTTTATGAGATGCTCCAATGCACGGGGAATGGCTTGCTGCTGAGTTGCTAGCAGTATAAACACACGCGGAGTAAGCAGGGATGGGAATCAGAGGTACAAAGACCAAGCTGAGATGATCACACTTGACCTATTTAGTGACATCAGAACTTCTTGTGGAGTTCAAGAGACAAGTATTAAAGAAGTCCCAGGAAACTGTGACAGGCTAAGAAAGCCTGTATCTATTACAGTGTTTTACTTTTTGAGTATAAGCAGTGACTGTAACCATTATGAAGAGTTTCCGTGCTTAGAAAAGAAAATTTCTTTCCTTAGAAAAGAAAATTTCTCAATTACCCCAGCAATGATCTCTGTCCTCTTCATTTCTTTTCTCTGTGGAAAGAGAGTTTCTGATCACTACCTTAATCATTGTAATATGGTAATTGCATTCAGTGTTTGGCCAAAGGCACGATTGGTAATTATTTTTACAATGGTTTTCCTGAGTCGATACTGATTGGTGTCATCTCTCAGATTTGCTCCCGTGTATCCTGGCGCCATGAAGGGCCAGCTAGTAGGGGAGTAATTACCCGGGAGCATGCCCACAAGGACCGTCAGGGAACTGTACTACCTCCAGAATGCATCTTAATGAGTAGCCTTTGAATCTGCACCTCCACCTCTTTTCACTACTTACATAAAATGAGGCATTCCCTAATGAGGGTCATCATATCAGGCCACAAGAAGGCACTATGGAGTAGGTTGAAAACTGCACAATAAACCCAAATAAGAAGTTTGGTATGCTCCAAAAGTATAATGTATGCAAATTTGTCATCCTAAAGAGAAAGCTCTTGTCTAGGAGTAGAATAATTTGGCTCCTGTTATGGAAGCCCTGTGCCTCTTAACTCTCGCTGATATATTGCCCTGACCAGCCATTCATTTGTCCTCATAAAACTCAACTGGAAACTCCCCACTTATAAATACCACAACTACTGAATAAAGCGAAGGCTGTATCATCATACTGGAATTAGAAATAAGACCAGCAAGGATTTGTTTATTTCTATGGTGCTTGTCAGCCTTGACTTGATAACTGATGTCAAGACAGAGAAAATCACAAAGTTGAAGATCCATCTTTAATCTACCATCTAAATCTCTAGCAATATGGGAAGGATTTTATGTGTTTGTTTATTAGGAGACATTTAGTTTTCTTGTATGTGGATTTTAGTTGAGGATTTGTTATTATAGAAATGGCACGCACTTTCTCTTTAAGTATCCTAATAGAAAAATTAAAACAAAAAGAATAAAAATGTGTTTGTTCTGAAATCTTGGATTTTTACCCCCTCACAAGCAATAAATTTAATGATCTGTTAAAATGGGGCTTGTTCTGAAGGGTTTTTATTATGCATCCATAGCAGGACTTGCTTTAAAATGGCTTTTCTTGCAATGAGAAACAGAGAAAAGATGTGATAGAGCAGGGAACTTAAATGAAGAATATGAAATGCAGGTTTCCTATTCAAAGGCAAGATACCCACTGGGAATGTCAGGTTCAAATATGACTTTCATCTTTTTGAGTTCACTCTTGAAGCCAATAAAATAAAAAATAAACATTTTATTTGATAGACTTTAGAAAAGGGGTCTCCTTTTCTCCTTCTTTCACTACAAACAATAAAAACACAAGATTGTGAATGAAATCACAAAACAAAAATGAATGCATGGGCAGAGGGATATTAAGGAACCTGGACAGACTGAGCTGTAAAATGTTAAGTGGGAGGGCTACATAATCTACAGAGACCAATGGACACTGCTGAGTTCTAGCTAAGTAACTCCAAGAGGTGAAAGCTGCTTTGAGTTCTAGACTGGAGTAATGGTATAATAAAAAGGACAGTTAAAATAGAGAGACCTCAAGGCAAATTAACCTCTCTGAACTCATTCTGAAATTTCTCTATTTGAATGTCCATCATATACGTTTTTGTTGGCACTATGTAAATATTACAACTGATTGGCACTATATAAATATTCACTGATTCCAGTGAATCGGATAGCGCTTATCTCTTACCTTTGATTCACAATTCCTTCCCTGAAAGTGTTTTCCCCCAGCCTGTATAACATTAGTGTCCTCAGTGATTCTAAATCCTTTCAGAGTTACGGGAATGGGGAGTTGCCGTTTAATGGGTGTAAAGTTTCAGTCAAATATTAATAAATTCTAGGGATCCACTGTACAGCATGTGATAATAGTCAACAATCTATACTGTATGTTTAAAAATATGTTAAGAAAGTAAATCTCATGTCATCTGTTCTTACCAGAATTAAAATTAAAAAAACAGAGAGAGAGTTTCAGGAAGTCAGAAGATCACAGTGTGGAGGTTTCCTGATTTTCTAACTCTCTGGGTATATCTGCGGCAATGGAAAAATAATGCTAAAGCATTTATCTTGTATATTTACCCCCTATCAGGCACAATAATTTTGTTTTGAAAGTAAGAGCATAATCTGGAAAAATTTTAAGTAAAATAACCAAGAAAGAAATCTTATCAAATGAGGATATATATCGGGGCGCCTTGGTGGCTTAGTCGGTTAAGTGTCCGACTTTCGCTTAGGTCATGATCTCGCGGTTCGTGGGTTCGAGCCCCGCGTCGGGCTCTGTGCTGACTGCCAGCTCGGAGCCTGGAGCCTGTTTCAGTCTGTGACTCCCTCTCTCTCTGACCCTCCCCTGTTCACGCTGTCTTCCTCTCTCCTAGAAATAAATAAAACATTAAAAAAAATGAGGATATATATCTAAGTGATTAGGAAATTATAAAGCAGTTTGCTGTAAAAATGAGTAGTTCTTTTACTGCTATTTCATTGTCACTGTCTACCTCAAAGAGCACTTCTCCATTACTTGTTTTGATAATCATATAGGAAAAAAGTCTTACTAAAAATCCCCCATGAGATTTCAGTTAAATCTGATCAACAAATGCTTGGAAGAAGGGGATAATATCAATTCTTGTAGGTATGGGGAGATTGGGTACAATCTATCTTTGATGGAAAGACAGGAATGGGGGGACCACTGGTTCTAGTTTTAAGATGTGCTTGGAGGCTGGGGCTTGTAGCCTGATATTAAACAGTTTAGGTTCTCGGAGAGTTTTCCCTTCAAGTTAAAAGAGAGAAGCAGGAAAGCTTGCTCTCCGGCGGTGAGCGGAGAGTTACTGTCACCATCAGTGAGCGTAACAGCAGAACTAAGCATGCAGGCAAGTTGGGACTGTAGCAGAGACGAAGCTCACCAGTAATCTAGAAGCAGAAATGTATTCATTATGATTCTGTCTAATGTTTGTAAACAATTTTATATTTGGCAAAGAGACTTCCTCTTACATTAGCTCCGTATATCCTTAAAATATCTTTAAAATACCATAATAATATGGGGGAAATTTATTAGGCTCATCTTATTTACTTAAAACATTTATTACATACTATATCATACATACAAAACCACAAACAACATATGTGTTATGTGGTGAAACATAATACAGCAAATAACTGATTATATCACCCAACTTAAAAAGTAACACTTGACAAGCATTCCTCATAAAATCTGTAGCTTCTCTCTGATGTCATTCCTCTGAGTATCCCCTAAAGTTAGCTATTATCCTTCATTTAAAAAATTAATTTACCTTGTTTTAAAAATAGTTTTAGAGGGCACCTGTGTGGCTCGGTCGGTTAAACATCTGACTTCAGCTCAAGTCATGATCTCCTAGTTTGTGGGTTGTAGCCCCGCATCAGGCTCTGTGCTGACGGCTCAGAGCCTGGAACCTGCTTCAGATTCTGTGTCTCCCTCTCTCTCTGCCCCTCCCCCACTCATTCCCTGTCTCTAAAAAATAAATAAACTTTGAAAAAATTAAAAAAAAATAGTTTTAGAACACATGAACACACACATTTGCTTTGGGTTTTCTTATATTTGAGCTTTCTGAAAAGACTGTCCTACTTTATTAGTCTTTTTTAAATCTAATACTATATTTCTAAGATTTAGCCAAGTTGTGAGTTGCTGAAGTTCATTCTTTTCCACAGCTGTCTACTATACCATTGTGTGTCTATCCTTCCATCAGTGTATGCTGGGGCATTTTCCAGTTTTTTGCAAATATGAACATTGCTTTTGTGAACATTCTGACTAATGTCTTCTGGTACACACATGTACAAATTCTGTAGAGTATATTATAAGCAGGAATATTTTAACTTTATAAGATAATGCCACATCACTTTCTCACATTTTCCCTGTTTACTAATTCTTTTTGTCCATTTGACTTCTATATAATTGAAAGTGGAAAAAATTCCCATAATCTGTAAAATTCCCCATGTTACTTATATTTTGCATACTTATCATTTTATTATTTTACTTTTGTTGTATTTTATTATTATAGTTTTGTAGTATTTATATACTCCTGGTAAATTCATTTTTTTATAATTTCATAGTATTCCTGTTTTTACTTAATCTATTCGTGGGCTTAAAAATATGTCATTCCACTTATATAACATCTTAATATGACAGAATTATAGAAATAGAACAGACTGATTGTTGCTAGAGGGTTGAGATGGGGGTTAGGGTGTCACTATCAAAAGGCAGCATGAGGAATAGTTGTGAGGGATAGTTTTGTATCTTACTGTGGTGATGATTACACAAACCTACACACATGGCAAAACTGCATAGAAATAAATACACACATGAAAATAAGTGCACAAAAACCAGTAATTTGAATTAGGTCAAATGGGTTGCATCAATGTTAACTTTCCAGTTGTGATATTCAACTACAATTTAAAAAACATTATTACTGGAAGAAACAGAATGAAGGGTACACAGGAGTCTTCTGTCTCATTCTTGCAATTGCATGTGATGTTATAAATATTTTAAAATAAAACATTTAAATTAAAAAAATACAAATTGTTTTATTAGACGTAACTCAGTATTTGTTTTTTACATTACATACTTTCAAATTGTATATTTCCTTATGTTTTAAATGATTTTTGTAAATAGTATTTAGTTGGATTTTTGTTTTTGATCTTATCTGAAAATCTATGAATTTTAGCTGGAAATTTCAGTTCATTTATATTTATTTGGATTACTATCTTACTTTTTAATTTTTATTTTTTCCACTTTCATATTCATCCACTGTTCCTTTTCTTATTTTGTTGACATTTTAAATTATATTTTTATTCTGATTTCATATTTTTTTCTTCAACTAATTTGAGATTTATAAACTCTGTTTTTATTCTTTTTAGTGGGTATGAAATTTTACCATGAATATGTAACATCTTTATACTTCAAGCCTAAGCTTGATCAATATTTTGGTCACACTCTTGAACAAAACAAGGAAGTAGAAATTTGAACTCTATCACCCTCTCTGAGTATATGCTATTGTTAGCCAGTACTGTCTTATTTTTAACTTTTTTTTTGTAATTCTGTAATTTAGACATTCTCATTATTATATATTTAACTATATATATATGCACAGAGGCTAATTAATTTCTATGTTATTGAGCTTTTCTGCTAGAATGATTTTCTCTCTTTTTGAAATATTTCTTTTATAAATTACTTTCTTTTTCTTCAAACTTTTAACTTTTTTTCTTACTTTCTACAAATTTAAACCGAATTTAGTTAACATATAGTGTAATAATGATTGCAGAAATAAAACTTAGTGATTCATCACTTACATATTATACTCAGTGCCCATCCCAACAAATGTCCTCCTTATTGCCTCTTGCCCATTTGGCCCATCCGCTCACCCAATATTCCTCTAGCAACCCTCCGTTTGTTCTCTGTATTTAAGAGTCTCTTAATGGTTTGTCTCCCTCTCTGTTTTTGTATTATATTTGCTTCTCTTCCCTTATGTTAATCTATTATGTTTCTTAAATTCCACATATGACTGAAAACAAACGATATTTGTCTTTCTCTAACTGACTTATTTCACTTAGCGCAATACACTCTAGTTCCATCTACATTGTTGCAAATGTCAAAGATTTCATTCTTTTTGATCAGCAAGTAATATTCCATTGTACATATACACCATCTCTTCTTTATCCATTCATCAGTCGATGGACATTTGGGCTCTTCCCATACTTTTGTTATTTTTTTTTTTTTTTAAATATTTTATTTATTTCTAGGAGAGAGAGAGACAGCGTGAGCAGGGGAGGGTCAGAGAGAGAGGGAGTCACAGACTGAAACAGGCTCCAGGCTCTGAGCTGGCAGTCAGCACAGAGCCCGACGCGGGGCTCGAACCCACGAACCGCGAGATCATGACCTAAGCGAAAGTCGGACGCTTAACCGACTAAGCCACCCAGGTGCCCCTCCCATACTTTTGTTATTGTCAACAGTGCTGCTGTAAACATTGGGGAGTATGTGCCCCTTTGAAACAGCATTCCTGTATCTTTTGAATAAATACCTAATTGCCCAATTGCTGGGTTACAGGATAGTTCTATTTTTAATTTTTTGAGGAACCTCTGTACTGTTTTCCAGAACAGCTACACCAGTTTGCATTCCCACCAATGGTGCAAAAGAGTTCCTTTTTCTCCGCATCCTCACCAACATCTTTTGTTGCGTGAGTTGTTACTGTTAGACATTCTGACAGATGTGAGGTGGTTTCTCACTGTAGTTCTGATCTGCATTATCCTGATGATGAGTGATGTTGAGCACCTGTTCAAGTGTCTGTCAGCCATCTATATATCTTCTTTGGAAAAGTATCTATTCATGTCCTTTACCCATTTCTTCACTGGGTTATTTGTTTTCTTGAGTGTTGAATTTGAGAAGTTCTTTATAGATTTTGGATACTAACCCTTATTTGATACGTCATTTGCAAACATCTTCTCCCATTCTGTCAGTTGCCTTTTAGTTTTGCAGATTGTTTCCTTCACTATGCATAAGCTTTTTATCTTAATGAGGTCCCAGTAGTCCATTTTTGCTTTTGTTTCCCTTACCTCTGGAGTCAAGTAAGAAGCTGCTGTGACTGAGGTCAAAAAGATTGTTGCCTATTTTCTCCTCTAGGATTTTGATAGCTTACTGTCTTATGTTTAGGTCTTTCATCCAGTTTGAGTTTATTTTTGTGTATAGTGTGAGAAAGTGGTCCAGGTTCAGTCTTCTGCAAGTCATCGTGCACTTTTCCCAACAACATTTGCTAAAGAGACTGTCTTTTTCCCATTGGACATTCTTTCCTGCTTTGTCAAAGATTAGTTGGTCATACGTTTGTTGGTCCTTTTCTGGACTGTCTGTTCTGTTGCATTGACCTATGTGTCTGTTCTAGTGTCAGTACCATATCGTCTTGATGATTATGGTTTTGTAATACCATAAATCGTGATGCCTTCAGGTTTGTTTTTCTTTTCCAGGATTGCTTTGGCTATTTGGGGTCTTTTCTGGTTCCATACAAATTTTGGGATTGTTTGTTCTAGGTCTGAGAATGCTAGGGTTTTTTTTTTTTTCTTTTTTTCTTTTTTTGATAGGGATTGCATTGAATGTGAAGATTGATTTGGGTAGTATTGACATTTTTAACAACATTTGTTCTTCCAATCCATGAGGATGGAATGTTTTTCCATTTTTGTGTGTCTTCTTCAGTTTCTTTCATAAGCTTTCTATAGTTTTCACAATATAGGTTTTTCACCTCTTTGGTTAAGTTTATCCTCAGGTACTTTATGGTTTTTGGTGCACTTGTAAATGGGACTAATTCCTTGATTTCTCTTTATGCTACTTCATTTTTGGTGTATAGAAATGCCATAGATTCCTGTGCATTGCTTTTTATATCCTGTGACTTTGCTGAATTCATGTATTAGTTCTAGCAGTTTTTGGTGGAGTCTTTGGGTTTTCCAAAAGTATCACGACATCTGCGAAGACTGAAAGTTTGACTTTCTCCTTGCTGATGTGAATGCCTTTTATTTCTTTGTTGTGTCTGACTGCTGAGGCTAGGACTTCCAACAGTATTTGAATAACAGGGGTGAGAGTGGACATCCTTGTCGTGTTCCTGATCTTAGTGGGAAAGCTCTCAGGTTTTCCTCATTAAGGATGATATTAGCTGTGGGTATTTGGCATATGGCTTTTATGATCTTGAGGTATGATCCCTCTATCTCTACTTTCTTGAGGGTTTAATCAAGAAACGATGCTATATTTTGTCAAATGCTTTTTCTGCATCTTTTGAGAGGATCATGTGATTCTTATTATTTCTTTTATTAATGTGATGTATCACATTCATTGATTTGTGGATATTGAACCAGGCTTGCATCCCAGGAATAAATCCCACTTGATCGTGATGAATAATTCCTTTAATGCATGGTTGAATCCAGTGTGCTAGTATCTTGTGGAGAATTTGTGCATCATGTTCTTCAGGGAATTGGTCTGTATTTCTCCTTTTTAGTGGAGTCTTTGTCTGGCTTTGGAGTCAAGGTAATGCTGGCCTTTTAGAATGAGTTTAGAAGTTTTCCTTCCATTTCTATTTTTTGGAATAGCTTCAAAAGAGTAGGTATTAACTCCTCTTTAAATGTTTGGTGGAATTCCCCTGGAAAGCCATCAGGCCCTGGACTCTTGTTTGTTGGGAGATTTTTGATTACCAATTTAATTTCTTTACTGGTTATCGGTCTTTTCAAATGCTTTATTTCTTTCTGTTTCAGTATTGGTAGTTTATATGTTTCTAGGAATTTGTCCATTTTTTCCAGATTTTGCAATTTGTTGGCATATAATTACTCATAACATTCTCCTATTTTTGTTTGTATTTCTGTGGTGTTGGTTGTTATCTCTTCTCTTTAATTTGTTATTTTATTTATTTGGGTCATTTCCTTTTTCTTTTTGATCAATCTGGCCAGGGGTTTATCAATTTTATTAATTGTATAAATTACTTTCTTGCAAAGAGAATTTGGGTTTCCTTTTACTTGGGTCCAGGTTTCCCCAAATTGGCACTTTTACCTCTATCAGCTCAAGACTAATGCACAATATCAGCTTGGCTTCTCTGACTTGTGATAATACAACCCATCCTTCTTTTCTGATTTTGGCTATCTCGGTTCCCTTATTGGTGTCTGTCTCTGTACAGGACTTGTCTACATTTGGCTTATAGACACTGTCCAAATTCCCTTCTCCTTCTTCCCCTGCTCCTACTCTTCCTTCTTTTTTTGACCCTTAGGGATTTCCCTGGAAGTCCAAAGTCTTAAATTATTATGGTAGCTTATCAATGATCCACTTGTAGAGTGATTATTTTTTAGAATATTCTTTAGAATGTATGGTAAGATTACTGCTGTAAAACAACAACAACAAAACAATTCCTGGGGTTCCAGGGTGGCTCAGTGGGTTGTTTCTGACTCTTGATTTCGGCTAAGGTCATGCTCCCAGGGGTGTGGGATAGAGCCCCATGTCCAGTTCTGCCCTGAGTGTGGAGGCTGCTTAAGGTTCTCTCTCTCTCTCTCTCTCTCTCTCCTCTCTCTTCCTCCTCCTCCCCCACTTTCTCTCACTCTCTCCAGAAACAAAAAACAAACAAAAACAACATCAACAATGACAAAAACACCAAGTCCTTTAACTAACCCATCTTACATATAAGAACTAAAAGAAAGATCATGCAAATTTTCTAAAGCAATACACATAAAAAATGGCAAAGGTGGCATTATAAAATTCCAATATTTATTCCATCTGTTAGGAAAGTATAATGGACTCTCAGTGATCAAGTCCATTATTATCAGCTCCTTTGAACTCAAAGTGTAGTATAACATGAACTATCCAATCCATCATCATTTAGTTTATATTCATTTTTATGGTTCATTTATTTTTAATGAATATCAATTTGTCTCCCTAGACTGGAAAATCTCTGAGGTTAGGCAATGGTATTGCCTTATTCCTTTATCCCTTTACCTTTTGAATATCTAAGTGAATTCTAAAAATCAACGCTTTTTCATTGTTTATGACTCAGTAGGATCCATGTGGACTCTTTAGCTCCTACTTTCTTGACCTGGTCTCTCTTCTCTTTCTGCTTGGGGTAGTATTTGAGGTACACAAAAATGCAGTCTTTTCCATATTAAAAGTCTTCTCAGTTTTGCTTATAATGGAAATAATGCATTTTAATTACCCATACATAATAGTAATATGAGCACTACTATACAACTTATACAACTTAATATTTACCAGCATAATATTAAATCTAAGTTAAACTATTTATCAAATAAAGTAATAAAATACCATAACCAAGATATAATATTGTTTTATTTTTAAGATCTTTTTTCAATTAAAAAATGTTAATGAGTGATTATTCATTTTTAAACAAAATTTATGTAATAAAATAATAGAATTCTTTACTTATTTAACTTTAGATATCATTTTAAAAAATAATTATAATTTTTATATGGAAACATTTTTGTCCATTTTAACTGAAAGCTAAAGACATTTAAATTTCAGGTTTATATATTCTTATTATGATATTTAACAAGGAGGTCAATAAGTTAAATCTCTAGGGGTGAATGGGTGGCTTGGTCAGTTAAACATCTGACTGGCTCGGGTCATGGTCTCAAAGTACATGAGTTGGAGCCCCGCATCAGGCTCTGTGCTGACAGCTTGGAGCTGCTTCGGATTCTGTGTCTCCCTCTTTCTCTGCTCCTCCCCTACTCAAGCTCTGTTTCTCTCTCTCAAAAACAAACATTATTTTTTAAATAAGTTAAATCCTTAATTCAGATTCTTAGAGAAGTAACAAAAAATGCTGCATAGAACTGATCATGAATTTTAGCTCAGGACTATTTTGAGGATCTGGTTATCTTCCCAATTTGTAATGCTTCATTAAATTTACACAGAGATTTAATGAATCCAGAATTATATAATACAAAATGGGCTTTTGGAAACTTGTAGGCCAGTATTAATCTGTCTAGTTCTCCTGAAAGGAAAGAACCCACAAATGTGAAAAGAGCAGGGTGTCTGCCCAAACTACTGTATCTTTCTTAGAACATAAAACCAGAAGCAGATTGCCTGGGCAGTGTCATGTCTTATTTGCAGCTTAAAAAACTACTCAGGTTGATAACACAGTGAAGTGCAGAAAGAGACAAATGCTAACATTCACTTAGCCAAAAGGCATTTTCGATTTTTATACAGAGACGCTGAATGAAAGAAAATAGCACAGAGCAGGAAATTACTATTTGTGAAAACTACCTCTGCCATTAAATTTTTCAGAGTGGCAATTCTGAACTAGACCTGATGACAATAGAAGACTTTGCTGTATAAAGATTAACAGTAGATACATCTTGGAATTTCACAATTAATTTTCTTATCCTTATTAGGCAAAGTGACTTTTTAATCTGTAGATACCTGGTGTAATCACCCACAGATCATTTCCCTAAGAATCTCTAAGACTCCAAGAAAATAAATGAAGCAGTCTAATGAAGTGATAGGCCATAAGGATTATGGTTTTCTTCCCCCCAATAAGGTGGGATAGAGGAACAAAGGGACTATTAAATTCATCTATAGGAAATTTTTATTGGCTAGAAGAGGAACGCCCGTGGAAAGCAACAACAATAACAACAAAACATTAGCGCCTACGCAGAAGTGGGCAAGAGCCATTTGAACTAGTCTCCAGAGGTAAGAAACATGAAGTACCATAACATCTGTTTTTGTTGCTAAGTCAAAAGCCTTCCCCAAATTCCTTCCTTGAGCCTCATCTTCCAATCTTTCTGGGTCAGTGTAGCCAAGTGAAACAAGAGTTAGAGATACAAGAAAAAGTGAGATTCTGAGTTAAATAATGATTACACTTCCTCTGCTACATAAAACCATAACCAAGGCCCTATGGCCATTGACTTTCATAACACTGGAACTGTGTTTTCCTAAATATACCTAGACAAGCAATTTCATTCTCCTCAATTCACAGTGCTGTGGTTCACTGTTTCATATCGTAGGGCATAACTCCATGTTTTCTTGGCTCATCCACCATCACTCAACCATGAGCCTAACACTGGTTCTCTTCAGCAACTTTAGAAAGTGTTACAAAGGAACGAAATCTTAAAATACCCTTGGTGAATAAGGCTTTAATATTATGAAGCACAATTTATTCCTGATTTTAGGCCCATTCCATGATTTTATTAATTAGTTTATCTGTACAAATTGTTTAAATGTTGCAAGTCAAACTTTGATCATGGAAAGCAAATAGAAATGTCAATGTGAAGCAAAGAACCAACAGATTTTTAGTTTATATTGTGGGTTGAATTATGTATCCTCAAAAAGATGTGTTCAAGTCCTACCTCCAGTACCTTGAATGTGATCTTGTTTGTAAATAGGATTTTGCCAATTTAATCAACTTAAAATGTGGTCATATTAGTAAGATGATCCTTAATCTGATCATCAGTGTCCCTATAAAATGGGAAGAATTTGGGCACAAAGACACAGAAAGAAGGATGTCCTATGTAGATAAAGGCAGAAACTGGAGTTATATAGCTCTAAGTCAAGGTATGCTGAGGACTGAAGGCCACCACCAGAAGCTAGAATGAAGCAAAGGAAGATTCTACCCAGAGTCTCAGAGGGAGCATGGCTGTTTGATATCAGACATCTAGGCCTCAGAACAATGAAAAATAATTTCCTTTTGTTTTAAGATATCCAGTTGTGGTAATTTATTATGGTGGCCCTAGGAAATTCATCATTTTATAATTAAATATTTGTCACAGTAGTGATGTTTACATACAACTTTTGGTCACCATATCTGTATAGAAATAAAGTTTATAATCATGTTCCCAACAATGACCTATATCAGTGAGAATAAAGTTAGGATGATTTAAACATTCTGCCAAAGGCAAATTACCTATAAGATTCAGACCAAAACAATGTGTAATTTATGAATATAAAAATGTTACTTTATTTCCTGCAAGTGAAAACTATTATTTCAGTGTTTATGTAGCCAAAATTGAATGTTTATATATAAACAATATAAAGGTATAAACAATTACAAGACTTGATTTCTGCACTCATGTTGAAGGAAAGCACAAAATTTTTTTTTTTTTAAATGTTTTATTTATTTCCAGGAGAGAGAGAGAGAGAGAGACAGCGTGAGCAGGGGAGGGTCAGAGAGAAAGGGAGATACAGAATCCGAAACAGGCTCCAGGCTCTGAGCTGGCAGTCAGCACAGAGCCCAACGCGGGGCTCGAACCCACGAACCGCGAGATCATGACCTAAGCGAAAGTCGGATGCTTAACCGACTAAGCCACCCAGGCACCCCCACAAAATTTTTATATACATAAATCAAAGAAGCACTTCTGGTACACAAAATGTTATCATTAATGGTTCCACTGGCGTTACTTCCCATTTATAGATATTGTACCTTGAACCCTGCCTTTGGATTCAAGATGAGTTTGGAATTTTATCCCATATTTATCTAAGTTAAAGGATAAATTCTTTTTTTAATGTTTTATTTATTTCTGAGAGAGAGAGAGAGAGAGACAGCATGGACAGGGAAGGTCAGAGAGAGAGGGGGAGACACAGAATCTGAAACACGCTCCAGGCTCTGAGCTAGCTGTCAGCACAGAGAGCAACGCAGGGCTTGAACCCACAAACCGCGAGATCATGACCTGAGCAAAAGTCGGACGCTTAACCGACTGAACCACCCAGGTGCCCCAAAGGATAAATTCTTAATAGCTTGCCATATAGTTTTCGTAGCAATTTGAAAGAATACAGAAAACTAGAAACAAAATGTTACTTGTCTGTTGTACCTAAATCTCTAAACTGTACTATGGATTTCCTTGTGGGATTGGGCATTCCCAGTGATGACTGATAACATAATAGAGCCTCAATCTCGTATGACACTATGTAGGGGAATGCCTGCATTTGACATACTGGTAGAGAATGAGGCTATGCCACGAAAGTGATAGATCTAAAATACTTACTATCTTAGGAAAACTGGTATTGAGAAACTACATGCTTTCATAAATTCAGTCAATCACATCCATGACAAGAGTTATAAAGCAGCATGCTCATTCCTTTTAAAAAGTAATAGGGGAGTGGCAAGTCAGAGGAGGTTAAAAGAATTTTAATGGGGACACAGATCCCTCCTTTATATAGTTTAATCCCAAAATGGTTGTGTTTTAATGAGTTGGTTAATATGTAGGGACCTATAAAAAAAAAAGGGATATGTGGGGGGCTTTTTGGAGATGGAACATAGGAGTATCCTTATAGGTTGCAAATAATCAGAGTGACAGTGAAATATTCACTTGTTTTTTCTGCAATAGGGAGTAGGTACAAGTAGGTCTGTAAAGGGTACACCTAACGTTTTCTAACACCTAGGACGTAGTAGCAGTAAGGCGGGCACTGATGAAAAGGCACATAAGAAATATCCTTAAAGAGTCCACTCAGGTTTGACTAGTGAGAAGGTGTGGTGGAAGACAAGACCATACTCTACTCCTGATCATGCCCCAACTGCCATTCCATGCCCCTATTTAATTTCTTTAAGAAAGGTGTGATCATCAAAATGAAGTCTGTCATACTAGACATACTGGTCACGCTATCCACTTAAGAGCAGTTTTATTGTGACTCTCTTGTAACTTTCCCTCCACGAGGGGATTTGCCTTGTTACGCAAAGCACTTTGGGCCATCTTAATTCTGAACAGAGATAAATGAAGTCAGAAGAGAAGAACAACAGTTATTTGGAGCTGGAATCAAAGTTGGAAAGTTTCAGAAATACTTGGGATGAAGGATTCACTACTCTGGAATGTAAGGAAAATAAACTGAAGATGAAAAATGAAAATTAAACATGGGCTATATGTCTCTTCACAGTGTTTGAGAAATTACTTTTGGTTGAAGGCTTTTGATCATATTACCATTCTAATCCTAGACCACGAGCTTGGCTTTCTGCTTGTTATATTTTGGGAGACATGTAATGGAGTTTGGACTTAAGGATCAATAGCCAGCACACACACACACACACACACACACACACACACACACACACACACACACCTGAATAAACAGAATAAATGCACCATCCTGATGTGAGTTAGAAATGCATGTCATTGTCACTGTATAATGCAGGACTTAAAAGTGTACAAATGGGGGAAACATCAGCAGGAATTCCATGACTGTCCTTGAAATGATACCAACATACCAAAAGGGTTCTGTGGCAGTTATCAGTTTATTGTCTCACAGTTCCAACTCGCCCTTAAGACCTTCTTTGTAAAAACAGACCAGATTCCTTAAGCATTTTCAGTATTTCTCCTTTACAACGGATATGATGTTCAGAACTGGTAGCTTAGGGTGGTGGTAGGAGAAATTCCGCAGGTGGAATGGAGAAGCTCTGGTTTGTCCTGTGTTTTGCTTTCCTTGCTCCTACTCCATGGTCCATCAGATGCATATGTTTGCATGTGTGTGTGAAGGGGCTCCAGAGGTGCTCTGTCTTAGCCATGTGCTCAGAGGGGCACTCCAGATGTCACTGCTATTGCTCTCTTAACATGAACAATGCCTGAATCAGGACAGATGCCCAGACTGGTGCCTCTACTTTTTCTACATGCCTACCCACCAGCTTCTGCTCATCGATGCCACAGAGGACTGTTTTCTGAGCAATGTCTCCATCCTGTCGGCTGCAATTTCACCTTCTTCAAAAAGGTCTGATTTCAGATTTAGGGAATGTATTGGTTTCCTAGGGCTACTATCACAAAGTACCAAAATCTGGGTGGCTTCAAACAACAGAAACTTATCATCTCATAATTCTGGAGGCTAAACATTTGAAATCAAGGTGTTGGCAAATCCACGTTCCCTCTGGAACCTGTAGGGGAAGACTTTCTTGCCTCTTCCCAACTCCTGGTAATTTGCCAGTAATCTCTGATGTGTTTTGGCTTACAACAGCTTTACTCAAATATATGTCTTCATTGTCACATGGCATTCTTCTTGTGTGTCTCTGTCTTCACACGGTCATCTTATAAGAGCACCCACCATTTTGGGTCAGGGGCCCATACCACTCCAGTATGACTTCATCTTAATGTAACTAATTACATCTGCCCCAACTTTATTCTAAATGAGGTCACACATTCCAAGATACTGGAGATTAGGACTTCAACATGTAGGTGAATATGATTTGATCCATAATAAGGAGGAAGGCCTTCTTCCAACTGTGGCCTTCCTCAGACACCTTCACTCAGCCTTAAGGAGTTTTACCTTTTAGAGTTCTTACTATATTTTTATACTTATTCTTCTATCATACTTAATAAATCTTCCTATTAAACCTCTCTATTTAAAGTGATTTATAGTTTCTGATTCTTAATTGGACCCAGAGTAAAAGAGACTGTGGAGAGCATGCTACAATTGAAATAATTTTTAGAGACTTCAATTTTGAATCGGATATTCTTATTAGAGGATGAGATTTATGTCTAATCAATAAGGAATTTTTCAAAAATCCCTAGTGAAATTATTCAATTTTTAAAATTAAGACTCATTATAAGCCCATTTCTTAATAAGCTAGAATCTTTAATTAATGGTCAGAGAGATAACATGCTAGAAAAACTTAACTCTATGGGACTAGAAAATAAGCAGGGCTTTGAACACAAGATATAAAGCATTTTCTATGAGGAACTGTTAGATCTATCTTGAGGTATTGTTTCAGATAGGCAAAAAAGGGTCTGTGAGTTGGAACATAGGAAAACAAATAGACATAGAGTGGAGAATTGCTGTAATCTGTGTATAAGCTAGAAAGGTTCATCCTTAAAGTTTAAAGTGAATTTCTGTGCAGAACTGGTCTCAATTATGTGCCTGTTAGAGGAGATACGTTCTGGATTTATATACCAGACCTCTAAACTTGGATCTATGAAATCTACCCTAGGCTTTCCTTCATGACTTCCTGTCTCCATGATTCTCTACCAACTTAAAAGGAAGTTGCCCTTTATGTGAGTGTGGGGGCTGATGGGACAGTACAGGCAGCCTGTTGCTTCTGTTTGCACAGTAGAACCTAAAGTTGCCTTAGAATCCTGAAGATTGGAAGTCATGAGGGAAAGCTGATGTGGATGAAAGCAATGACAAAATGGAACCTACAGGGACAAATGAAAAACAAGGACTACTAAAACTGGGTCTGTCTTTAAAGAACTCCAACCCTGATCCTGTGGGTGACCTGCAGAAAACCCCCATGTTTCCACAGCTGCACACACATGCCTGGGACCCAGAGCAGCTAACTTTGGAGCTTTTGCCAGAGCTGGGGAAGCTGTGGGGTGGGGTGCTGCCACATACCCAAACACAAGCCACCATATCAGTGAGATGCCATAGGTCTTCATGTTCTGCATCATCATTCAATAAGTTTTTTTAATGTTTTATTTATTATTGAGACAGAGAGAAACAGAGCATGAGCGGGGAAGAGTCAGAGAGAGAGGCACACACAGAATCTGAAGCAGGCTCCAGGCTCTTGAGCTGTCAGCACAGAGCCCAATGCCCGGCTAGAACTCATGAACCGTGAGATCATGACCTGAGCCGAAGTTGGACGCTTAACCGAATGAACCACCCAGGCGACCCTCAGCAAGTTTAAAAATGTGGCTGATGCCTCACTTTCCACTTTCTGAATCTCATACAAATTATATTTTGGGTCCAAGGCTAACTAGTAGCTACACAGAGGAGAAAATTCTGGGTATCCTCTTTTGGCAGACCAAGCACAAAGCCAATATACTTGCCGAATATGCAAACAGGGGAGGAAAGAACCAGAAAGAAAGAAGGGAGAGCAAAAATACTTGGAGGCAAAGAAGAGCTTGAGAATAGCAGCAACTATGACTGGCTGCTATTTGGTAAGGTAGAGAGTGGCCTAGATACTAGGTTGAAGATATAGGCAATGGAGTAATTACGGATGTACTTGCAGGTCATGATGTGGAGTATGGATTTATTACAAATTCAATAGGAAATCATGAGTTTATGTAGAGATTGCAAGGAGGGTATCAATATTGGAATCAAACTGTTCTGCAGTAATCCATATGAAGAATGACAGTGGAGAGAAATTGATGG
Organism: Proteles cristata cristata; assembly: GCA_017311185.1. Classification (NCBI taxonomy): domain Eukaryota; kingdom Metazoa; phylum Chordata; class Mammalia; order Carnivora; family Hyaenidae; genus Proteles; species Proteles cristata. Next base: position 450,647 of record JAESUZ010004165.1, read on the forward strand.
AATTTTATAAATTTAATTCAAGTGTAGGATCTAGAGGGGACATTTTCTCCCAAGTTGCATTCATTCAAGGATGGATTACAGGGTTTCTGTTTCTATTGACTAGATAAATGGCAAAGACATTGATGAAAATGGAGAACACTAGAAGATTAGATTTGGAGATGAAGGAGGAAGGGAAACAAAATGTGGTCTTTGCACCTGCTAATTTTGAGATGCCTCTGAGATATTCAGGTGTGGAAGGGTTGAATAACTTGTAAAAGTCATGAATATTTCTAATAATGACATTAGGACTGACATTAACTCAAGCTTAATAGATATTCTGAAACATTTGGGCCTTTGTTAATTTTTTCTCACTCTGCATATTCAGTAAGTCAAAATTTATCCAACTGATTAAGTAAATATTTCTTTGGGAACTTTGTACATTCTCAATATGAAGATGAATACAACTGAGTCTTTACTTCACAGAGATGCTAATCTAGTAGTAGCATAAAAGAGTAGGTATGTTACTTGCAGAGTCAACATTGAAAGTGCTACATTAGCTCTGCAAGTTCTGTTTGACTGACTTCTCTTCGTGTTATACGCCTTTCCTCCTTTGTCCTTTTGCCCATTCCCCCATATTTGAAGCCTTGTTACTCTTCCACTTAGACCAGAGGTGGACAAACTAAAGGCTCACGGCTTTTTAACTGTTTTTGTAGATAAAGTTTTACTGGAACACAGCTACACCTATTGTTTGCTGTATGGTTTATGACTGCTTTCATACTCCAAAGGCAGAGTTGACTAACTGCAATCCCGCCTACATGCCTGAAATATTGATTATCTGGCTCTTAAGAGACATTTGCAGATCCCTGATTTAGACTAAAATATTGTAATACCCTTTTATGTTTCCTCTCTTTCCTCAATCCAATCTTTCTTAAACATCACTGCTATATTAATATTTCAAAGGTTGCTATAATCCTTTCTTTAATGAGACATTGTATACTTAAATAAAAATGAAAAAGTGTCCTAAAAATGCCTTTGAATATAAAACACTCACACTCAATTTCTCCACAGACCTCTACTACCTTATGAATTAAATATAAAAATCCAATCTAGCATTTGAAAGCCTCCATTATATGATAAAGGCCTAATTAGTTAGGCTTATCTCCAATTACACCTCAGTAGAGGTGCTTTGGCCAAACTGGTCTCTTTCCTTTGTGATTTCTGCTCTCTATGCCTTTTTTCATATACCATTCCCTGTACTAGAAAGCTCCTCTTTCTGACATTCTCTTTGCAGTTTCAGTGATATCCACCAGCATTTATTAAGATGTTAGCTCTTAAAACAGACCAACTCTTCAATTCCAGTGATAACACAATTAAAATTTATTTCTTGTTCCCATAGTAGTTCAATACAGGTGTTTCTCGGTCAGTGGTATGGGGTGAGGTGTGGTGAAAGTTGTAGTTTAGATCATAAAGTGAATCAAGACCACCCATCTTCAAGTCATCCAAGATCAACCTGGGCAATAATGTCCAGCCAACAGAAAGGGAAATGGTGGTAGAGAAAGGGCACCTCTTCCTAACCCCAAAGGAGTCGTATGCCTTGCTTCTGCCTGCAGTTCATTAGTGAGAACTAGCTATATGGTCCCACCTAATTTCAAGAGAAATTGAGAAATAAAGTCCCTAGTTAAGCATCTGCTTCTCAGCAAAAGGTCTATGTGAGCAGTTAGGAGCATGAATCTTTGATGAGCAGTTAGCAGTCTCTGCCAAACCATCCTTCATGGGACATCTCCATACTACCTTCCTATTCAAATGAGCACTGTTTCCCATTCAACATTTGTAGCATTAAAAAAAAACTCTATTATTAGGTTCTGAGCATGGTCTATCAGATATTTATTATATGTCTTTCTATTACTTTTTATACTTTATTTCTCATTTTACTATGCTGATAATATCCTTTATATTATTCATAATACTCTTTGTATCCACTGTAGTGATGAGTGAAAAATCCTTGCATTGGATTTAATTTTGAATATATTGTTCAGGAAATTATTTTTATGAGTAAAGCACCCAGAATTTTCTTATCCCTATAATACTGAGATTGATATTTGGATGACACAGGAAGAAATGGATTCAGTGAATATTTCCTGAGAGACAATATTCTTTATGTAAGGGTAATATTCATAGGTGGTCCCTACTCAAATATATGATAGTCTTAGGAAGTATGTGGTTATACAATTCTAGAAACTGTCCTGGGTTGAACTGTGCTCCCCCTCCCTCAGATAAAATAAAGAGAGAAGTTGGAGTCCTAAATACCAGTACTTCAGAATGCGACCTTATTTGGAAATAAGGTCTTTACAGAGATAATCAAATTATAATGAGGTCAGTAGGATAGATTCTAATATGACTGGTGTCATAAAAAGGAAACAGTCAGACACAAAGATAAACTCGCACAGAAGAAAGATGATGTGAAGACACAGAAGGAAAATGTCATATGAAGATAAAGCAGAGATTGAAGTGATGCTGCCAAAAGCCAAGAAATATCTGGAGTTAGCAGAAGCTGGAGGTAAGGAAGGGTATTTCTCCTATATGACTCAGAGGGAGCAAAGAGCTACTGACGCCTTGGTTTTGGACTTCATGCCTCCAGAAATGTGAGACAGTAAACTGTTTTACTCTTTGCATATCTGAATTTTTCTTTATTTTCTATTCTCATTGTTACATCCTCAGAGAGGTCTTTCCTTGCCAACTAACCTAAACCATTGTTACCCCATCATAATGTATATTAGCATATTTATTGTCTGTGTCCCTCCTTAACATATAATCTAGACCATGGCAGGGTGTTAGTCTCACTCATTTCTTTTCTTTTTTTTTTTTTATAAATTTTTTTTAATGTTTTATTTATTTCTAGGAGAGAGAGAGACAGCGTGAGCAGGGAGGTCAGAGAGAGAGGGAGTCACAGACTGAAACAGGCTCCAGGCTCTGAGCTGGCAGTCAGCACAGAGCCCGACGCGGGGCTCGAACCCATGAACCGCGAGATCATGACCTAAGCGAAAGTCGGACGCTTAACCGACTAAGCCACCCAGGCGCCCCTGTCTCACTCATTTCTTGCCGTAGTCCCTCCATGCATAGCATAGTGCCTCATGTCTCACAGGACCTCAAGGAGCAATTGGTGAATGAATGAATGATTGTTCCTTTTACTTCATAGACGATAGGAAAGTTAATCAGATCAATCATCTAATATTTTCAAACTTCTTGCCATTTTCTGGATTTAAAATACATAGATTCTGAAGCCAAACTTACTGGGCTTCAATACTAGCCTGGTCATTTCATAGCTTTGAATTAGAGCAAAGTGAATAGCTTCCTTGTTGCTCAATTGTCATATCAGCAAAATGGAGGTAACATTGATACTTATGACACTGGATCATTACTCTGATTGAATGACTTGGACACACAGTATTTAGAGTATGCCCAGCCCATGGTAAATGCCATATAGATACTTGCCATTATTATTTTATCATTATTATTACCAAAGATATACACAGTATAGTATTATTTGCTATAGTTGATAAAAAAGAGATTAAGGCCACTGTCTGTCTACAAGGACTTTACTATACAGTTAGGGAGACTATAGAAGTTAAGTTATTCAAATAAAATTCAATTTACTAATTCAAAGCATATGAGAGAAGATAAACATAAAATGTAACATTGGGGGTAATAATTATAATAAACATGAATATAATTAACAAGATTATGCATCATACATCATACATCAAAAGGAAGGGGCTGTTTAGTACTGACTTCACCATTTCTTGTCACTTGATTACAAAGTTGTGTTCCTAGAAGCATTATTGAAAAGGGGTTTAATTAGATTTTACAAATTAACTCCTCCTAAAGTATTTCTAAGAAAGGTTCTTTAAGGGCTGAAGGGACCCAGTGACTAGCAGAAATCTATAGCAGAAAGTAGGATGTCTCAGGGCCTCTCTCAAGCACCAAAAATTCAGCATCAATGCTCCTTTTACTCTTGAGTGTTCATTCTCTTGGGGGAATTCTTGAGCCAAACTTTCATTTCAGCTCTGCCATTAAAATCTCTTAATATTCAAAGCTCATCTTCAGGATTTAGAGATCTTATTAGCACATACCATTTTCATCAGCTACCAATTGGGAATATCCAGACTCTCAAGCATAATGGATGGGAAAGGAGAGTGGTTTCTGCACCCATCTGGCCATCTGTGCTAGGCAGTTCCAGGCAAACACCCTGAAAAAACTGATTTCGCCTGCAAATTTATAAATTTGGTTCTGAATTCTCTGTATTTGTTTAGTATTCCTCCACTGGGCAGCAGAGACACTAAGTGGTAATGACAAATTCAGATATGCACATTTAGTTGATTATGTTGGATTCCAAACACCTGAGCCAAGAGTTGGTCGCTATTCAATAATCCCAGTTATCCCCCAACTGCTATGTGATTCATTTCATATGTAGGATAGAAAAAGATCATATATCTCACCCAATTTCTCCCCACACAGGCCCTATCTCTGATTTCAGGTCTTTTTATAATTGCTTCAATCAATGCTATAACAACATTAAGTGGGCATTTAAGGAAAATCAATTCAGGACACTATAATTAGCAAACACTGTAAGCCTGAGGTGTTGATGCAGAACAGTCAACTCGAGGAAGGGGTTTATTTGTAACAAAATGTGTATAAAATCACCTGTGACATCTACCAGTTCTGACTTGGTTGATGCTTAGACCTTGGTTTTTAGTTCATTTATTTGAAATACTACATGGTCTTTATCTTATTTTTTCAAACAATTATGATGAAGCCATATTTGACCAAAATAAAATGTTATCTTTGCATATGTAGTTTAAATATTTTCAGCATGGGGCGCCTGGGTGGCTCAGTCGGTTAAGCATCTGACTTCAGCTAGGGTCATGATTTCATGATTCATGGGTTTGAGCCCCGTGTCGGGCTCTGTGATGACAGCTAGCTCAGAGCCTGGAGCCTGTTTCAGATTCTATATCTCCTTCTCTCTCTGACTCTCCCTTGCTCATGCTGTCTGTTTATCTCTCTCTCTCTCTCTCAGAAATAAATAAAACATTAAAAATAAATTAAAAAATAGATAAGTAATCTCAGCATTATTTTAGAAGCATTAAAAAAAATCAATATTGTAGCCCACTGATAAAATCATTTCAATGTTTCTCTTGTATGAGAAAGGCAAAGTAAAACAATAACTATATATGTTTTTAATTTCAACTTCTTATAGAAAATTTGTCTTGGAATGAATCAGTCTCTTCTCTTCCCTTGCCTTCCCTTCCCTTCCCTCCCCTTCTCTTCTCTCTTTTTTCTGACTCTGACTCTCTGTTTCTTTTCCTGTGTCTGTTCTATGGAATAACAAGTTGCTACCAGATTAATTCTATGCAGCGACTCCAGAAATGAAATGCCAGAGGTTGCTATAAAAGTCAAGGGCCAAAAGAGAAATCTCTTCAGTACCTTCGACGGTGTACAAAATGATGTAAGCAGTTTGAAATCGGGTAATATTGTCACTATTACTAATTCCCAGACTTTTGTAACTAATTAGAATAATCTGAGGAGTGGTTGTGCTGGTTAAAATGCAATTTCTAGGGCTCCAGCACAGAAACTCTGGCTCAATATATCTGAAGTGAGACTTATTTTTTGAAAAAGTCCAGATGAGTCTTAGTGGTCCCTTAAGTCCTGAGGTATCCACAAATGACATTTTCAGAAACAACTATTTCTAGACTAAAAGGCTCTTTCATCTTGCCTTAAACATTCCTTCATATCTTTCTTACTGATTACTGTCTCAAGATCTTGTTTTATTTTCCCCAGGGCCCAGATCTCACCTCTTCATCATTAATGATTGGAGTGGTTAGGGGAGCTGTCAAAAACTTCAGTAGCAAAGCAGACTCAAGCCAGTCCCAACTCCATTTGGTCCATCATGTCACCTGCCCTGTCATAGATCCAGTACATTTAGCAGAGTCTGATTGACTGGAAGGACTGGGAGAGTCATTAACATACCACAGTTGTCAAAGTAGCTGCATAGCCAGAGAATGAGGTGGCCATAACATTCCACTCAATTTGTAGAAAAAGAAAAAAGAAAAAAAAAAAAAGGAATTCAGCATTTGTTCTTTTATAATAGAAGAAACCTTGTATTAGTTTTACTCTCTAAAATATAACAAAATACATAGAGCTATCACAATGTTAGCTTACTAAAAATAATAAACAACAAATTTAGGATAATGGTTTCCTTTAAAGAAAGGGCAGTCCAACTCTGGCTAATGCGTTTTATTTCTAAGGTTGGGACATAGGTTCATTCCATTATTATTTGTGCCTCTTTGATTTAGTTAGTTATTTAAATAAGATGGTCTCATATATTTACATTAAAACATGGAGGTAAATTATGTAATGAGCAAGGAAATGGCTGCCTCAGAGAAGCTAAACTGAAGAATGGGAAAGTGGGGGAAGGTATGGGGAGCTCTCGTTACAAATCTTATAGTACTAGTTGACATTTTCCACTTTATTGTGCACTACTAAATAAGTGCAAAACCTAAATAAAAATATTTAAAGCATACTAGCTTAGCTAATGGTTATATTCATTTGGCTTAGCTAATGTTTATATTCATTTGGTTTTGGCTTAAATTTTTTTTTTCTTTTTTTTTTTTTTTGGTTTTGTTGTTTCCTAGAGGCAAACTGATTTGTTTAGGTGCTTACCTTACAAAACTCTTGCTAGAGTGAAAGTAAAAAAAAAAAAAAAAAAAAAAGAAATGTGTGTTTTCCTTACTATTCATTTTAATTGCTATCTTTACACAATTATGATCTGGGTTCTTTATTTTACGTGTTTGTTTGGTTTGCCTGAATATTTTCTGTCTTTTCAGCGCCTTAAATCCTCAAGATCATATTTTCCTAAAGATTAATTCTTTTACCATTTTTATCTTTCAATTCAATTCAGAGTGTTTCTGTGAATCTAACAATCACAGATAGAATCTGTTCTTTTCCAGGTAGCTTCCTAATTCATCTCAGTGCTGCGTGGTGGTCCAGTTCCTCTGGGCTGTTTAGCACTGAGCAATCTGGACAGCATTTGAATCTGTCCATTCCTGATTTCATTAAGATTAAACCTGCTTTAATGTGTCAAAAGCCATTGCCCCCAGGTTTAGACACAATGAACTGAAGGATAGAGACTGGGTTACTGTCATATAGAAATGTCAGGTATCCGATGTTGATCTGACCTTGTTTTATTTTTCATATAAATTCTGTATCTTGGGGTGGGATATCAAAGGTTATCAACATTTAGATTGAGAATACAATTTACTGTAAGGGTTCTATTTTCTAAGAAAGGAAAAGCATCTTTCATATGGTCCTTAATAATTTTATGTATTTTTTTCTAAGAATCAGGGTTTCTTTAACATTGTGGATTATTGGCATAAACATACTGTAGAGCATTTCTATAAAGAGTCTGTAAATATGGTGATTTCAAATATTTTCCTATTGATTTATATATTATTTTCTACTGGCTTCATGACTTTGGGAACATTGTTTAATTTCTCTGTGCCTCAAATTTTTCTCCTATAAAATAAGGTTTAAACTACTATCAACACAATAAGGCTAACTGATTTAATAATAAAGCTAACACTTATGCATAACACTTAACATGTGGCAGGAACCATTTTAAAGCCTCTTGTGTATAAGCATCATTTAATCCTCAGCACAACCCAGGAGAGAGCAACTCATATCGACATCTGAATTTTATAGATTAGGAAAGTGATGCTGTGGAACTGAGATATGGTGGTGTCAACCACTGATGACAGTCGTGGTTTCTGATCTCAGGGAGCTTCTGTAGAATATAGAAAGTAATTAAAATCAAGTGTGACTAGTGTCTGGGCATGGGCATGTGGGAGGTGGGATGGAGGCAACAGGAGGCTCCAATCTACTCTAGAAGGTGAAGAAAAAGCCTCAGGGCAGAGCTGGCCTCATCTGATAACATAGTAGAAACCACACTCCAGGAGAGTTCTGAAGATGACAAGGATAGCCTCCGCAGGTGTCCTTGCGTAGATGGGTATCAAAGAAGTGAGTTGAAGAGAAGCTTTTTAGGATGAATGGAAGAAAGCTGAGCTTTTTTTTTTCTCTAATATTATTTGTAAGTGTCAACTGGATGGGGAAAGCCAGCAGAGGGGTCCAGTCCTGGTCAAGGGCAGACAGCAGGGTGTTACTAGTCTGCATTGCATTTCTCTGCTTTGACTCTCAGAAGAGAGTGCAGAACAGAAATCCGCTCCTTTTGCCTACCCTCCCTCCCTCCTTTTAGTCAATGAACATATAAAAGACCACATATGCCAGGCCCTGCTGGGAAATAGTAGGGAATATTACAGATATAGTCTGTGCCCATTGGGCCTTTACATTTATTTGCGAACCCACCAACAATAAAGATTTCACTCTTGCTCAGGGAAAATATTTTAAAAATTAATATTTTTCAAAGTTAGTATTCTAGGAAAGACAGATTCAGGCTCAGTTCTGATTATCATGTTCCGATTGGCATTTCTTTTAATGACAGAGTTAGCAAATGAGTTTAGTCTGGAACAATGGAGTAAAGAATAAACAGGGCCTATGAAAGATGTAAAGCAGACAGTGACATTTGCTTGCTGTCCAACTCTAATTATAACAAATCATGACCACAAAGTCATTAAATCCAAACATGAGTCAGTTGACCACTGTTGAGAAATAATAATGATAACGATATGCTTGTAATAACAAGAGAAAAATGACAGAGCCCTCAAAACTTGTCGGGCAGTGTGCTAAGTTTCTATACAAAGTATTTCATTCAACTCTCATTACATGAGAAAACTGAGATGTAGGAGAGCTAAATAGTCAGTCTAAGGTAACCTAGTTAAGTAAGAGGCAAACCTAAGGTTTAGATCCTTAGTTATCCTTATATATAAGGGTAGGTAGATAAGATAGATTGACGAAATGGACCAAACAGCTTTCACTCTGCCATTAAATTCATCTTATTTTAGTATTTTATGATTACATTATTTTAATTAGTACACCAAATGTAATAGAGAAACAATACCATACATCTTTCATTGTGTGGCGTACCTCTGTATCTATCCAAAGAGTCTAATGAATAAATTCTCTCCAAAACATCCCTTAAGTATTCTAGGTCTTGCTTTTATACACAGTCCTTTATTACAATGACTTCCTGTATCAATCAAAGTCATTGCAGGAAACCGGGAACTCAAAGGTGTTGATGGAGTAGAAGTTAGTGAAAGAACTACTGACACAGGCTGAGTAGGAATAAAGGGAACCCACAGGAGACACTGAAGCCCTACAGGGCTGGCAACAGACGGGCATCTTTACTGTCTCCAGACTTGAAGGGCAAGAGGGGAGTGCAGCTTTCTCAGCTTGGAAAGAGAGCCTGAAAAGGGAGAGGAGGGCTGTTCAGCAGGAGCTCTGGCCCCAGGTCCAAGAACAGAGCTACTGTCCACGTGCAGTCATGAGAGAGGGAGTCAGGGCAATCAATACCCCGACCTCATTACTCTCCAGTTCTCCAGGCGTCCTGCGGTGCCTCCCACTGCAGAGCCCTGTGGGAAGCTAGGGTGTGAGTGGCCATAATGCAGGATGGAAAGGTCAGTCCCCTGGAGTTTGGGGGGAAGTTATAAGTGGGAATCCAAGTTCATGCCATGATTGCTGGCCACTCAGCGGGTAGTGGTTGTAGCACTCACTCAAAAAAGAAACAAGAAGGGGCGCCTGGGTGGCTTAGTCAGTTAAGCGTCCGACTTTCGCTTAGGTCATGATCTCGCGGTTTGTGGGTTCGAGCCCCGCGTCGGGCTCTGTGCTGACTGCCAGCTCAGAGCCTCGAGCCTGTTTCAGTCTGTGACTCCCTCTCTATCTGACCCTCCCCTGCTCACGCTGTCTCTCTCTCCTAGAAATAAATAAAACATTAAAAAATTAAAAAAAAAAGGAAACAAGAGGAAAAGGATTTCATTTGCAATCAAGTATATTACTTTAAAATAAGTTCCATTTTGGAAGAAGTGTTTATTTCCTCCCATCATTTTCAAGGTGATAGTATTTAATTCTTGCATTCGAAAACATGTAATTTTGAAACTATATATACAAAAAGAATTAAGAAAATAGTTACTCTTCTCCACTCTGGATATTATGTTTAAGTTTTCCTGAAAGGTACACATTGATAATATGTATGTGTGCAGGGAGGACAAAAAGAAAGGACCAGCTTCTTTGGAAGATATTGAAGAAATATCTTCTATTTACTTTATCTATTGAAGAAGTAAACTAAAACAAACAAAAAGAAAATAGAGTTAAATAGCTAGGGAGGAGGGTGAACATTTATCCAACTTGCCTTGTGCTTCTACAATGGGGAAGGAGTCTTCACTGTACTCCTAAAAGGAACTATGTGGGAGGAATCCTTTACGCCCCCTCTTCATACTTTCTCGCTCCTCCTCAAGGATGGAAGAATGACAGTTAACAGGTCAACGGTTCTAAAGAGTCTCCCTCCCTCTTCCTCTCTTTCTTCCTATTTTTCTGTCAAGATTCACAAGATTTCTTCTTCGTGTGAAGTATACAGAACAGACTCTATATACTTCCAGGTTGCTATTTGGGAGACAGAAATGAGTTTGATGGGGGTACAGTGACCTGAAGTTCTGGGTGAGTAAAATTAATTCAGGGAACAATATCAGAAGAGCAGTTGTGACCTAGATGTAAGCTGTATTATCCTACTCAGATGTCCCAATGACAAAACAAACATTTTGATCTCCATTTGTCTAACTTACATATCATTTTAACTGGTTTGCAACTAAGGTGAAGAAGAAAGAGATGATCTTTATTACTCCATCCCGAAGAGAAGTCCAGCAAAAACTAACCAGAAGAACAAAATAACATAAGAAACCTCTTTTAGCTGATTGCCCGTTTAACTTTTATGCATGTTTTGAAGGACCTACTCTGCCAGCTTGGTTTGAGTACGAACATCATTGAAATAGGATGACTCATTAAATCAATCTCAGGTGTTGGAAGGGAGAAACACTGCTGAGAGATTATGCAGAAACCAATGAAACAGCTGAGGTCCAAATTTCACAGTTTTCAGTCATGTGTACATAACACTCAGATGTACTCTGTCACCACTCTCCCTCCAAGCATCCAACTCAAAACATCAATAAATAAATAAAACCAAACAAAAACAGAAACCCTCCAATATCTTCCTTTGTTCTCAGAATGAAGTCTGAAATCTCTGACAAGATCAGAGCTCTGGACTTTTCTCCCACTAAGGATACATCTTGTACACAATCTTCCTCATTTTCTATGTTTTTGTTCCTCAAACCTAATATTCTCCCTCCTGCCACAGGGCCTTTGCATATGCTGTTTCTTCTCTTTGGAATGCTCTCCCCACCAGTTATCTTACTTAACTGCCACTCATGTTTTCTATTTCAGCTTAAGCTTCCTTTCTTCAAGGAAGCTTTCTTGACCCTGTAGCTTGGGTTAATCTTACTATTATATACTCTCAAAGCTTCATCTTCTCTCTCTCTCTCTCTCTCTCTCTCTTTCTCTCTCTCTCTCTCTTTCTCTCTCTCTCTTTCTCTCTCCAACTCCACCAGGACTTATTCCAGTTATGATGTTTCATTTACCAATGGGATTATTTGACTAATGACTATTTTAATCCAGAATGCAGTTTCATGAAGGTATTTCCAATATGGTTTACATCTATTATTATTATTTTTTAAGTTTATTTATTTGAGAGAGAGAGAGAGAGATAGAATATGAGAAGGGGAGGGGCATAGAGAGAGAGCGGCATAGAGAGAGAGAATCCCAAGCAGGTTCCACACCGTTAGTGCAAAGTCTGACATGGGGCTCTAACTTACAGACGACAAGATCATGACCTGAGCTGAAATCAGAGTCAGAAGCCCAATTGACAGAGTCACCCAGGTGCTCCTATGCCTATTATTTATGATAGAGTTTAGTAGAATTGAAATCATTAATAAAAGAAGGAATGTAAATGAATAAAAATATATATGTAAAAGTGCTATGTGTATATATGCAGAAATATGGATTAAATAGCTTTTATGGGTTATAGGATACAAGATTTCAGTGTGTCTTAAGAACATATTCCACACAGAGAATTACACTGTTTTCTACACTAGGTTTTCATAGTATATTTTCTGTTTCTCAAAAAAAATTCATTTAATTTTAGTGGCTGTAACTGGAAAATCATCTCTGCATAGTTACAGTGGTACAATGAAGTTATCTCTTTACTGTTCACATAATTATCCCATTTAAAAAAAATCTATATAATTCATGTATATCATAGCATTATTACATATTATCTTAAGTATCAATACTCTGCAGTGTATTTTCTAACATTATAAATTAGTTCTAAAATAAATGTTGCAAATTCAACAGTCTTATCTTAGCTTTGATTTCTAAAAGAAAATCATAAGATGCTGTGAAGCAGAATGGGGGAAGCAGATTGCTTTGGGGGAAAAAATAGAGCACTTGGTTTCTAGTTAATTCCACAAATTGCTAGTCATGTGCAGGGGTAAATTTAAACAACCTGAACATCTGTGTGAAGAACGGAATCGCTGTCTAGTCTGTCCTCTTTACATAAAATAACATGGTCTCATCGCTTAGTAAAATGCAAAGCACAATTCAAATCCCAGACAGCCACAGGCTACCCTTAAGTTACAGTAGTTCAGAAAGGATTTTAATGTTGTGGACTCTGAAGCTACATCACACTCTTTCCAAACCAGGAAGTGTTGGGCATTAAGAACACAGTCTGGAGCTCACTGATTGGTCTCAAATTTCACTGTCCCTGCTTGCTAGCTGTATGACCTCAGTCAAGTTCCTTAACCTCTCTGTGCCTGTTTCCTCAGTAGCAATGTGAAGGCAATAATAATACCATATATCACATAGTGTTCTCATGCAGGTGAAATAAATGAAGTAGCATATGGAAGGTCTGAAGAACAGTGCTACCACAGAATAGGCATCGATTAAGCATTAACCATTATTCACAGGACTGGTGCGTTGTAACAATTCACTGTCTAATCTACTGGTTTCCTGTATTGCATGGTGTCGGTGGCAGTTCATTAATCCGTTCACCGCATGAGTCTGCAACCTTCTGGATATAAAAGAAAAAAAGAATCTTCTGTCCATTTAACACTTCGGAGATATTTTTAAAAGGAGAATATCTCTTTAGCTGTTGGAAATTATCTGTTTTTCTGTTTCACTTTTACTTGGTCTTCTCCCCCAGTGGGAGGAGTGCCTGGTTCTTCTGATGGCCTTGCACTTTCATGGCTCAGGCTAGGCCTCCGCTTTTCCAAAGTCATTTGACCTCTAACCTTGCTACCTAGTTTCTTTTGGTCTTGAGGGTATTTTACTTTGAGATTTGGTACGCTCCCTCCTCCCTTTCATGCCAGTTGTCTTCCCGTATGGGTTTAGTTGTAAAGAAATTAGAGATGCCACTAAATACCAACTCCTTCGGAAACCAGTAGAACTTTGCACAGTGCCATTTATCGTGACCCCATTGCCAGTCACCATATGTGAAGTAAATTCACTTTGAATCCCACTTAAACCGATTTGTAAAATGCCCGAGACACTAACAGATGATTCACTGAAATGAAGATGGAACTATTGCCTTCCTGGCAGCCACAAATAGTAAACCTCCACCAAAACAGCAATCAAGTGAATTCTGCATGATTTGCTCTTAGGAGACCCACGGTCTTCATTGTTCACGTTTGTTTTATCATCTAGATGCTGACAACTCCTTTCTTATTCCCTTACTTTGCAGAGATTAAAGACAGATTGGAGAGTCAGGGACTGCCAGAGGCAGGTTGGACACCGCCCGCATACTCTTCATCTGTCTTGTACTGCTCCCGGCATATTTGTAATATATGTCTTTGACTCCACCCATGAAGCAGAATTATTATCAGCCGCAGATTTCTATCTTGTGTGTGTTCATGAAAGATTCCATCATCCTATCCAGGGCTCTGACAAGGATGGAGCCCAGAAAGAGACACATCCCTACAGCAACCTGTAAACTCTTTAAGGCTGACATGACCACAATTCTAAAGATCAGCTAGCCAAGGTGAAAATAACACATTTAGAAATGTGCAGATGGGCACCTGGATGGCTCAGTAGGTTAAGCATCTGACTTCGGCTCGGGTCATGATCTCACGGTTTGTGAGTTCAAGCCCAGCATTGGGCTCTGTGCTGACAACTCAGAACCTGGAGCCTGCTTCAGAGGCTGTATCCCCCTCCCTCTCAGCCCTTTCTCTGCTCACGCTCTGTCTCTGTCTCTCAAAAATAAATAAACATTAAATTAAAAAAAAAAAACACGTGCAGAGTCTACACAGCCTTCTGGGACTGTTGTTCAAGTGTAGGGGAATAAACAGAAATTACTGGTGTTTTCCATAACTAACCTGTCCACAGGCATTCAGAGGGGAGACCTGCAACAGGTCTTCACTCTTGATTCCCTTCTCTATAATCTCGATCAGAACCACCATCTCTCAGGTTCAAAACCCACGCTCCATGTCCTTGTCATTCTGGCCTTAGCGACTCTTTCCCTCCTCCATCGCAAAGCTCAAGTTTGGCCTGCCTACTTTTTGACAATCATGAAATCTCTAATCTGCATTTCCATCACTTTCAGATAGGGTAGGTGTGAAGCGCTGATTATGGATTTCACATACATTTTCTCTTTTTTAATTCAGGAAAAAGAAAATCAGATCGTGTTTGTAATACTGGTACACTTCATAAAGATCGAAAAAACGTAGGGCTATTAGTGACTGATAAGGAGCTTTATCTTGGGAATGCTGTATCAGAATTCTGAAAGAAGTTAGGAGGATGTATTTAATACAACAGACTATATATGTGTATATATTCATATATATTCATAGGTATTAATTAAATGTACACTCACAGAATCATTTAGTCCTTTTCAGAAGGACTAAAGATAATCTGCAATTATCTCCATCCACTTCCACAAAATGAACCTGTAGCATAAAACAGTTAAGTAACTTCCAAAGGTCAAACAGCTAAATAAATACATGATAGAGTCAGGTTCTGGACCCACGTGGTCTGCTTCCAGAATGAATTAAAGAAATACTTAAGGAGTACATATTATATGCACCGGGTGGGTACAAAATAAATATTATTTCTGTAATCTTTTCTGTTTCAAAATCTCCACCTATTGAAAGCAAATACATATCTTATTATACAGTATTGACTTCTCAGTTCAATGAAGTCAGAAGTCTTAGCCACCAAGTGACTGACCCCTTGAAAGGCAGGAGGCAGAGTTAATCAGATCTCTAGTAAACCATAACCAAACTTCTGAAAGCATATGCCCAGAGAGTCCAGCCCACATAAAGCCACCTTGTTCGGAACACTGTTTCTGAGTTAAAAGAGAGGGTGTGAAATGCCTGCTGTTCTTTATGTCTATAGTAAAGCGTCATGTTGGACTGTGCCCCTCACTTCAACTTTTATGATCATATAGGTAGGCTTCTATCCAAGAAAACACCATTGTCATTCTCTGGAGTCGTCTGTGCCTTGACTCAGTCCCCTGCTGCCTTTCACGTTCACTTCAGCTGCCCACCTCTGTTATCACTGACTACTCAGTGTGCAGAGCATGGAGAGTACAAGGCTTATTTCCTTGTGAGGCAAAACCTGTGTTGATTACATTAATTTGGCCCTTTAAGAATGAGAATTTAGGTCATTGATTCAAGACTTCTGTATCTTGACAGCGGGGTCCTTTTTCACTCCATAGAGGTACCAAGGGAAAGTAGGGGCCTTTACGTTTTACTCACAACTCATTTTCCAAACCTAGGCTGTGGCAGCCTTGCATCTTCACCCATCCTCTCTCTAAGCAGAGAGCAGCTGGTGCTGACGACATCAGTGTGTCTGTTACAGAGAAATAGTACACAAGGCTTACTAGGAATTGAAAAACATCTAACCAGAAGTGACTGCAGCGAAAAGTACAGCCTATATTAAGATTTTAGTCTCAATAGAGACACGAGAACAAATAATTAGAAGGAAAAATATTACCATTGTGTCAGCTTTGGGAAAACTTTTTTCTTTGTGAATTTCAATTAACTATTCAATTAAATATGCATGGCCTCATGACAGTGCTCTGGGGAAGTGTCCTAGCCTCTGGCTAGGCCCTCAGGCCTTGGGAGAATGTTTCAATTTTTAAATAAGACCTCAAAAAGACCTTGGTTAATGTTTTTTGATGGACTTATCTGAAGTGACTTTTTAATCATTTAATTTAAAAAATATTTTAAATTTTTCATACATTTTAATCTTCACTGTTGTCAATCAAAAGAAAGATCTGGGAGATATTTTAAATTTATTTTCATTGAAGTATCAAATACAGAAAAGTATACATAAAGTGATGGATTTTTACAAACTGAATATTCTCTTCTAACCATCATCTAGACTAAGGAACAGACATAATACCACCTACACACTGCTTTTGCTGAACATAGGCTCTATGCTGCCCCCAGGGGTGGCCACTATTCACATTTCTATAATCACAGTATTTTTAAATTTTAAAAATTATGTATATTAGATTACACAGCATTAACTTTTGTGTGTTGACTCTTTATCTCTCAACACTGTTTGTGACATTATCTACATTATTTCATATATTTATACATGGTTCATTCTCCTTGGTACATAGTATCCTATTGTGTGAATATCCTACAACTTATCTGTCCATTCTACCGTTGGTAGACCGCTGGTTTCTAGCTTTCAGTGTTATAAATAGTGTCGGTATAAATATTCTAGCACCTATTAATGAATGCATTCTCCATGAAGGGTATTCTGAAGAAAGAAGTAGTTGTTTCCTGATATTTTGTGTTGTTTCTGTAATAAGTTACTACAAACTTAGTAGCTTAAAGTAACACAAACTTATTATCTACGATTCTGGAGGTCAGATGCCCAAAAATGGACGTAATCCTGGTTCCTGGAGGAAAGAATGGGAAGGCTGGGGATTAAAAGGGTTTTCTGCCTATGGAATTTCATTGGATTTTAGCATCCACAGCAAAACTGAAGGAAAGGCACAGATTCTGCCTAAGTTGAGGTGTTGGGGCCACAAATTCCTCCTTAGCTAAGAAAAGCTGCCAGTAATGCAAGGATGATTTAATAAAAAGGTTGTTTGCCATCACAGGTAACATGCTGTTCTATTTTTATGTGTGGGTGCTGGGTCAAAAAAAAAACAAAAAACAAAAAACAAAAAACAAAACAACTCTGTGCATTTATTGGTTTTAAGTTTTGAATTTTACTCCTGAATCTGGAAATTATTTCTGAGTTGGTAAAACCCTTAGCACACTGGCAGAAATAAGCACAAAATTGAATTGGGGGGATTTTCCATCATCCAATTATAAAATATTCTTGCATAAAGAAAGAAGTGCACAGAAATATAGGCTCAAAACAGTTATGCCTCTTGCCATGACAAGGTAAATGATACCAGACCTTCCCTCTTGCTATAACAACTACAAAACTGAGCAAGATTTAACACAAGTGTCTTCAGTTGTTGGATAACAGGCAGAGATGCTGGGATCCTGGAAATAAGGGAAATACATGAAGTGAACTTCTTATTAACTCAGGCGCTCCAAATGATCTTACCACAGTGAAGAGAAGTTGGGCAACTTGTAAAGCACAGACAATGTAGATGAGAATTCAGAGTTCCTGAAGTGTCTGAAATCTTCAGAAAAGAACTGGAGAAGAGCAACTGCATTGGGAGGAATGAGAAGTCTATGTTGGTGTTCCCCACAGACACTTGGCCAAAGGCGGGGCTGTGCATCTGCAGGATAAGTCTCTGTAGGCCTGACAACGACTGAATGCTGCAGGCTGAGTATTGGATGTTGGTATCAGAGATTGAGCATCAGTAGGGATCATCAGCATCCTGATCCTAGTACCCTGTTTTCCTACCAGGACCTGCATTTATGTATGTATGTATGTACGATGTATTTATATTTATATTTTTATTTTAAAGAGAGAGAGAAAGAGAGTGTGGGTGGGAGAGGGGCAGAGGGGCAGAGGTTGAGAGAGGATCGTAAGCAGGCTCCATGCTCAGCATGCTCCCCAACACAGAGCTTGATCCCAAGACCTTGAGATCATGACCTGAGCATAAATCAAGAGTCGGATGCTCAACTGACAGAGCCACCCAAAGGCCCATAATTTTTCCCCCCTAATACCATTACTTATTTTGGAAATCTATTTTTCTGGAAGATATTGGGCATTAGAAACAGTTTTATACTTTCAAGTCTTCAGTTGGAAATATTTTCTCTAAATTCTGCTTAATAACTGAATAGCTTGCTATTTATTTCATGTGTCTCCATGGCTTAGCAAGTACAGCTAAAGAAAACCAGTCTTTGCAGTATTGTGCATGGAAATCTTCCAAACCAAATCCACAAATTCATTATATATGTTTTCTATTCCTCATATTACTGTAGGTGACAGTGTTGCTACATTTTCTACCAACGTCTTTTTTACTTCCTGCAATAAGATTCCCTCATTGTCCTTACACTATGCACCAATAGTTTCCGCAAAGTTGTTCTGGTTTCTACTCACTATCAACAACACATATTTTAGGGTTTGGTCATAGTCAAATCCCCTTGCAGAACCAATTTCTGTTTTGGTTAATTTTTGCTAGGTAACAAGAATTCCGAAACTCAATGGCAAAACACAAAAGTGATCATTTGCTATCTCATAAATTTCTGGTTTGACCAAGTAGTTATTCCACTAATATCAATCAGAGAGCAGATAGGGCTAAAAACGTCAGGCTACTTCAATCATTTATATGTCAGGAGAATTAGAAAGAACTAACAGACAAAAAAGGCTCATACCTCTCTCTCTATCCACTTAGATTCTCTATGAGGGTAGCTTCTTAAAAAATTCTTTTTAATGTTTATTTATTATTGAGAGACAGAGAGAGACAGAGCATAAGCAGGGAAGGAACAGAGAGAGAGGAAGACACAGAATCTGAAGCAGGCTCCAGGCTCTAAGCTGTCAGCCCAGAGCCTGACATGGAGCTCAAACTCAACAAACCATGAGATCATGAGCTGAGCTGAAGTCAGATGCTCAACTGACTGAACCAGAGGGTAGCTTTTTTTTTATATGCATCTATATTCCAAGAGTCAAACAATAAGGGAGAGAAGGTGGAAGCAGTGAGTGCTTTTAAAAGCTAGGTCTAGAATGGGTATGACATCACTCCCTCCATATTCTCTGGATTCAATTTGGCAAAACCAACCCAGACATAAACAAGAGGGCACAAATTCCACAAATGAGGTAGCAACAATAATTTATATCCACTCTTAATCCACCAGAGACAATCTCTCAAAATCACAATTTGTTAAAACTCAAGGATGAAAAAATTAAAAATATGAGTAGCCCATACTACTAAAAATAATTGAATTTGTAATATAAAACCTTCCATGAACAAAACTCCAGACGTAGATGCTTTCACTGGCGAATTTAGTAACAAAAAGAAATAAAGATCAACAAAACCATAATTCATTTTTTGAAAAGACTAAAATACTATAAAACCTCTAGCAAAATTTAACAAGAACAAAGGAGAAAAGTCATTAATTTTGGACTATGAGAATATTAAAAACAACAAAAGCACTTAATGTTTAATTATGCATAGTTCTGTTCCAAAGTTTGTGAAACTCTGACATGTGGTTCAAGAAAAAAAATGGAATATTTGAAAAAAAAAATGAGCCACTAAAAGAACAAAATCAATATATTAAATGCTATCCTCAGGGCACCTGGGTGGCTCAGTCAGTTGAGTGACCAACACTTGATTTCGGCTCATGTCATGATCCCAAGGTCGTGGGATCCATTCCCATATTGGATCTCACTACTCCTCCCCTGTTTACACGTGATCTTCCTCTCTCTCTCTCTCTCTAAAATAAAAATTAAAAAAAGATATCCTCAAATACAAAAGTAAACAGTAGGTTGAGGAGGTTTTGAAGGTGAAGGTACAGTAAATCATAAAATTGTCACTCCCAATAATATGCAAGCTATTCCAGGAAACAGGGGAAACTAACTTTTTTTTCATTTTGTGAGATTGCTATATAACTCAATAAATTTTTTAAGTATCTCTTATGGGGAAAAAACCATAAGCCATGTCACATGTGGCTGTAAATGTCAAAATATTAAATAAAACATTAGCAAAACCAATCTAGGAGTATACTTTAAAAAATTCAATGAGACAAGGTAGAATTTATTGAGACAAGGTAAACCAAGAGTGGCTTAACATGACAAAAATCTATTACTGAAATTCTCAACAGTAAATAATAAAGGGGAAATAACCTTTTAGCACATGCAAAAAAGCATTTGGAAGAATAAATATTGTTTTTTTAAATGATTATTTTTGAGAGAAAGAGGGAGAGAGACCTTAAGCAGGTTTGGGCAGACAGAGAGAGGGAGAGAGAGAATGACAAGCAGGCTCCTATCAGCATGGAGCCTGATATGGGCCCAAACCCACAAACTGTGAGATCATCACCTGAGCTGAAACCAAGAGCCAGATGCTTAACTGTCTAAGTCACCCAGGAGCCCCAGAAAAATATATATTATTAAACATCTAAACTACTCAAAGCATTCTACACATTTAATACAATTCCTACCAAAATACTGACAGCAGTTTTCAGAGAGCTAGAACAAACAATCCCAGAATTTGTATGGAACCACAAAAGATCCAGAATAGCTAAAACAGCCTTGGGAAAAAAAAAAAAAAAGCTAAGCTGGAGGCATCACAATTCCAGCCTTCAGGTTATATTATAAAGCTGTAATGATCAAAACAGTACAGTACTGCCATAAAAATAGACACATAGATGAATAGACCAGAATTCAAAAATCCAGAAATGGACCCACAACAATATGGTCAATAAATAGTCAATTAAACAGGAAAGAATATTCACGGTGTTGTGAAAACTGGGTAGCAACATGCAAAAGAATGAGAGTGGGTCACTTCCATATAACATACACAAAAATAAAATTCAAAAAGGTTTAAAGACCTAAATATGAGACTTGAAACTATAAAAATCCTAGGAGGGAACATAGGCAGTAAAGTCTTTGATATCAGGTGCAGCAACTTTTTTTTCTAGATAGGTCTTCTTTGGCAAAAGAAACAGAAGCAAAAATAAACTATTGGGACTCCATCAAAATAAAAAGCAAAGGAAATAACCAACCAAAGTACAAGGCAATCTTTGTAATGGGAGAAGATATTTGCAAATGTCATATCTGACAAAGGGTTAGTATTCAAAATATATACAGAACTTATAAAACTCAACACTCAAAAACAAATAATCCAAAAATTGGGCAGAAGATATGAATAGATAGTTTTCCAAAGAAGACATACAGATGGCCAATAGATACATGAAAAGATGCTCAACATGACTTATCATCAGGGAAACACAAATCAAAACTACAATGAAAGATCACCTCAGAATGGCTAAAATGAACAACACAAGAAACAAAAGGGGTTGGCGAGGATGTAGAGAATGCAAACTGGTGTAGGCACTCTGGAAAACAGCATGGAGGTTCCTCAAAAAGGTAAAAACAGGACTACTTTATGACCCAGCAGTTGCACTACAAGGTCTTTTCCCAAAGAGTACAAAACTTCTAATTCAATGGGATACCACAGTGTTTACAGCAGCATTATCTACAATAGTCAAATTATGGAAACAGCCCAACAGTCCATCAACTGATGAATGCATTAAGAAGTGGTAGTATATATATAGGATGGAATACTATTCAGTCATAAAAAAGAATGAAACCTTGCCTTTTGCAATGACATGAATGGAGCTACAGAAGATTA
This sequence comes from Proteles cristata cristata, assembly GCA_017311185.1. Lineage (NCBI taxonomy): Eukaryota > Metazoa > Chordata > Mammalia > Carnivora > Hyaenidae > Proteles > Proteles cristata. Next base: position 472,443 of record JAESUZ010004165.1, read on the forward strand.
TGCTATGAGAAATAAGTCAGTCAAAGGTAAATACCACATGACTTCACTCTTCACTTACACATTCATATGTGTAATTTATGAAACAAAACAAATGAACAAAGGAAAAAAGAGAGAGAGAGAGGCAAACCAAGAAACAGACTCTTAACTGTAGAGAACAAACTGATGGTTACCAGAGAGGAGGTGGCTGGGGGGACGGGTTAAATAGTTGATGGGGGTTATGGAGTGCACTTGTTGTGATGAGCACTGGGTTGTACTGAAGTGCTGAATCACTATGTTGCACACCTGTAACTAATATAACACTGTATGTCAACCTACTGGATTTTAAATCAAAACTTCAAAAAAGTCTTAGTAAATTAGGAATAGAAAAGAATATTCTTTTTAAAAAATTTTTTATAGTTTATTTATTTTTGAGACAGAGAGAGACAGAGCATGAGTTGGGGAGGGGCAGAGAGAGATGGAGACACAGAATCCGAAACAGTCTCCAGGCTCTGAGCTGTCAACACAGAGCCTTATGCAGGGTTCAAACCTATGAATCTTGAGATCTGACCTGAGCTGAAGTTGGATGCTTAACCGATTGAGCCACCCAGGCACCCCAAAAAGAATGTTCTTAACTCCACTGGAGATTGTCTTCCAAAACTTATAATATGAGTTAGTCTTAATGAAGAAATATTTAAGACATTTTATTTTAAAGGAGCAACAAAATAAGGAAACCTACTACTATAAGAATTTATAGCTTTCATCAATTCCAAGAATAAATAATTATAAAATTTAAGATAAAATGGAGTTATTTATAATAACAACAAAAAATAAGGTGCTTAAGAATAAATCTAGCCTAAGTTATGTGGAACTTGTGTGAAAAATATATTAGATCTTAAAGAAAGACATAAGAAAGACACAAAGGATTGAGAGATTTACCATGTTTATGTTTGCAAAGATTCAATACAATAAAAATGTCAGTTCTCCCTAAAATAATCCATGTATTCAAATTATCCCCCACCCATCAGTTGGTCTTTGTTTGATTTTTGCTGTTGTTTTGTGTTTTTTTTTTTGCATTTGTCAAACAGATCTTAAAATTTACATGGAAAGCTGCAGATATGAAAATACCCAAGAGTTAGTATTTTCATAATGTGGGAGAATATTCACTCCACTAGTTGATAAGATCTACTAAAAAGATACTGCAGTTAAAGTATTTTGTTATCTGTGAAGAGATGAATATCTCAATGGAAAAAGCTCCCAAATAACTTTACATATAGGAAAAATGGGAAATTTCACAGGTGACATTACTATTCTATGGAGCGAACGATAGATTTTTCCGTAAATACTCCTGGTAAAACTGACTATCCATATGGAAAAAAAAAAGACATATGAAAAAGAAATTATGAAGAAATATCTTTATGATCTTGAAATAAGAAAGAATTTCTTAAATAAGAATTTAAAAGACAACCATGAAGGAAAAAAATAAAGTGTAATCCATTAGCATATGTGAAACTTTTTTAAAAACTCAAAATGACATAAGAAAAATGAAAAGCCAAGTTTTTGACTTGGAGAAAATATTTTTATCCTTTATAAATTAAATGGTTCCCTTTTTAGAATATATAAAGAAACCTCTTCAAACCAATAAAAATAAGCACAATTAAGTAATAAGGAGCCAAGGAACCAACCATTTATCCAGGCAGTTCACATGAGGAAATCTGAAGTTTAGTAAACATATAAAATGGTCATCAAGAGATGGTCATCAAGAGATGACTATCAGAGAAAAGCAAACTGGAGAGAGAATCAATAGTTTTATGGGTAAAGAACACGGACTATGAAATCAAACCCCCTAGGTTCAAATTCTGGTTTTATTGCTACTAGCTGAGCGACCCTGGGAAAATGTTTACATCTTTGAACCAGTGATATCTCAGCTGTAAAATGGAGATGTAAATAATACCTTCTTCATATGAGTCGGTGTGTTAGGACATAGTAACTGTTTAGATCACACTTGACCATATGCACTTGATAAGTCTATGCAGTTTCATTAAAACAATGAGGGAAAATCATTTAACATTCATCAAACAGGTAAACTTTTAAGTTAGATAACCTGTGAGTAGATATAAGGAAACCGTAACTAATATGTTTCTAGTAACAATGGAACATCTACTTTGAAACGTATTTTCGCAATAGCAAAATTGAAGAGATACATCTTGCTTAGTACTCAGCATTTCCATTTGGAAAAGTCAAAGAGCAAATCTCACCCATGGGCATGCATAATCTTACACATACACATTTTGTACAAGTGTACACAGATACCTATAGCCACAGTGTTGGTCAGAGTTAAAAAATAAAAAACAACAGTATACAGACTGTCCACCAGTGCAAGTGCTGAATAAACTATAGATGCACCAAATATTAAAGAGCAGTGAAAATGCACTAACTCAATCTACACTGTTAAATTTCAAAAGATAACATTTACTGGGGCACCTGGGTGGCTCAGTCATTTAAGCGTCCAACTTCAGGCCATGATCTTGCAGTTCACAAGTTCGAGCCTTCCATGGGGCTCTATGCTGAGTTCAGAGCCTGGATGGAAGCTGCATCAGCTTCTGTGTCTCCCTCTCTGTCCCTCCCTCACTCGTTCTCTCTCTCTCTTTCTCAAAAATAAACAAAACATTAAATAAATATATTAAAAATAGGTAATAGAATGCAGTGACCTATAAAGGGAATTGATTTTGGAGTGATTTTATTCAAAAGCCTCGGTAAGCCTTGTTAACTTCTAATTTTTTTCAAAGGTGAAATCTTACTTTTCTCACTGCAGCTCTCATTCCTCAGAATTGCCAAACCTCCTTCATCTACTCAACACCTCATGCAACCCAGTATTTTGGATGCCAGAAAATCTTTCCATTCTGGAAACTAATTATTTAGCTGAGACTTGAATATAAGGGAAAATACTGAATTAGTGAGATAGGCTAATTAGATCCTGAATGTAATAGTTCAATAGACTGTTTTGCTGAAAAACGGTCTGAGGCAGGTGCTTAGGGGGTTGTAGAAACTCTACTCCATGGAGTTTTTCAGGGATCCAGGCTGATGGTAGCTTGATCCAGATGGATGGGTCCAGCATACATGGATTTAAGATCCTTCTCCATGTCCTTCATAATCCCAAGGAACATTGAAAGTTGCTCTGGAGGTTTTGTGAAACAGGACTAGATTATGGCAAATTATTATGTTTGGGCCTATTTCATTGAAGATCATTTGATCACATAGCCACACCTAGCCACAAGTCCATTTGAGAACTGGGATCTAACTGGGCAGACATAGGTACAGCTATTCCAGAGTAGGGAAACACACTACAGATACAGAAAAGACATTACTGGCAGGAAAGCAAAATGTTTTAAAGAACTAGAAAAAAGAGGCCAGTAAATTTTTTTTTTTTTTTTTTTTTTTTTTTGAGGCTGGGAGGGCTGCTAGTAAAATACAGGATGCCTGATCAAATTAGAATTTCAGATAAATAATGACTAATTTAAGTATGTTGTGTGTATTAATTGCATTTGTTAAATCTGGTAATGCTACATATCTTGAAATTCCCTCATACCATGCCAGAAAGCTTACAGTCATCCTGGTGGGTAATAAAGGGTCCTTTAGTTTTTATTTTTTAACTTTCTTTAATGATGGGTCATTTAAAGGTTTTGAATAGAGCATATGAAAGTCATGGTCATATGACTGTTACAGAAAGTCATGCTGGCAGCAGAAAGGAATATAGATTTGAAGAGGATAACACCAGAAGCAGGAAAAAAATGTAAAAGGACTATGGTATCTTTTTAAAATTCTGATTTCAACTCTTTGTGGATATATACTTAGAAGTGGGATTGCTGCATATGATAGTTCTGTTTTTAATTTTTTGAGGAGACTCCCTGTTCATTATAGTATTATAGGCTTCTTCCACCACCCAAAAACAGAGCGTTCCCATGAAACATTTCATAAGCCAAAATGGCATAAAGTGAAGAAGCAATTACCATTTCATAAAAGCAAAAATTCTCTTTGGACTTCTTCCAGTTAACAAAAACAGGTACCTAATATAGGTCATTTGTAAAAGCAAAGTAGCATAAAGCCCTTTATAGTAGCAGAGGAAACCTGTATTCATGATAGCCAATTCTATACAGAAACAACCTAAACGTCCATTAACGGTGACTGAATACAGAAATGTGGTTTACACATACAAGAGAACATTATTCAGCCTTAAGATAAGAAGGGAATTGTGCCCATATGCCACCATATAGATGAACCTGGAGGAGGACAGCATACTGTGTGAAATAAGCAAGGGATACAAGGACAAACACTGCGTGATTCCAATTATATGAGGTATTTAAGCCAGTCAAACTCATAGAAACAGAGAGTAGAATGATGTTTGCCTGGGTTTGAGGATGAGGGAATGAGGGGATGCTGTTGAACATGTATAAAGTTTCAGTTATGCAAGATAAATAAGTTCCAGGGATCTGCTGTAAAATATTTGTGCTTACAGTAACAATGCTGTACCGTGTGATTAAAAATTTGTTAAGAAGATAGAGCTCATATTAAGTGTTCTCACCATAGTAAAATAAAATTAAAAAATTACTGAATAGTTCAATCAAGAAATTGTTGGGGAGGGGGAAAGAGACAGAGAATAGTGACCGTAACAGTGTTGATAATGCAAGAGAAGAATAATCAGGAAATAATTAGAAGTTGTAACTATTGAAGTGAGTGATTAATTGGATGGTGGGATCATAGATCACTAAAAATGAATCTAAGATTATTTTTCCCCATTGTAACCACTGATACAAAGATACAAGGAATACAGGAAAAAAAAAAGCAGTTTTGAGGAAGCAAAGGGCAGAGGCAGTAGGTGAGGTGCAAGATAGTAAGTTTGGAACAGGTTGATTTCAATGATTTGTAAGGCACTCAGATAATGATGACCAGTTGATATACACTCTAGTTTGCAATTCCTTTGAGATGTCTCGACTATGGACACAGACTGGAAATGACCACTCTACAAACAATATTACAAATAATAATCATCAAGTTGAAAAAAAAAAAAAGCAAAAGACCTGTACCACAATTTTGTGGAAAGCCGTGAGGTAAGGACATAGAGAGCAATAAGATGCAGCTATGATCAAAAGGGAATAGCAGCAGCTAGGACAAATGGGAAGATGGCAAGGAGGCCTCAGGGAAATATAAGGACTGAGAAATGGTGGCTGGATTTGGCAACAGTCTTCCATAGTTGCTTTTAGCAAGGGTATTTCTAAGGGAGGGTGTGTGGGGGGGTGAAGGTAGGGATGGAGTAAGACAGATCCCTGGGAGTGAATGTGAAGTGAGGAATTAAAAACATTAAGGATCGGTGGTGCTTTAAGGAAGATAAAATAGGAAAATTGAGAAAGAGAAAGGAATAGCTACATTTAGCTAATGGATCCAAGCCAAAGGAGGGTGGTTTTTTTTTTTTTTTAATTTTCTTAATAGGAGAAACTTAAACCTTCTTCTTCTCAAAGAAGAATGTTTTCAGATGAAAGATCTTGAAGAAATTAGATATGATCAATGGAGCACATTTTTGAAGAAATGGAAAACAATGAGTTAAAAACCATAAGTGGGGTGACTAACTTGAAACAAGAAAGATACTTCACTGTGAAAAATGGTGAGAAAAACAGGATAAAATGCAGATGAGTTTGGTTGTTGGAAAAACTAGTTCGTACCCAATGACTTCAAATTCCTTCTTTTTTTTAAAATTTTTTTTATGTTTTATTTATTTCTGAGAGAGACAGACAGCATGAGCAGGGGAGGGTCAGAGAGGGAGCTACAGAATCCGAAACAGACTCCAGACTCTGAGCTAGCTGTCAGCACAGAGCCTGACGCGGGGCTCGAACCCACGAACTGTGAGATCCTGACCTGAGGTGAAGTCGGACGCTTAACTGACTGAACCACCCAGGTGCCCCTCAAATTCTTTCTTATGTAAGAGACAGAATGATTTGCCAGGAATGAAAGCATTTGAGGTTGGTTTATCTTGAGGATTGCTGCAAAGATTCTGGTTGGATTTCTACTTAGTTTGAACCAATGGAATGTCAAAATAAGTAAGAAGGATTTCCCATGTGACAGAAATAAGTATGTTGTTCAGATGTGTTCATATATTGGAATCTGTCATAGTTCTGAGTCAGCCACTTTGGGGGATAATCATCACATTATTCTTTCTAATATAGCCATTAATTAATAAGAAATCGTGCTTTGTTTTTGCTGTTGTTCGCTTGTTTCTTTTTGCTTTGGTTTGCTTGATCTAGTGTTTACTACCTTCTCACTATTTAAAAAAAATATAAAAAGTTGAAGTATTGGAAACATGTAAAAAGCACTGTGAAGATTACGCAGGTTATATATTATGTACTGAATCCTTGAATTATTCAAACTGTTCCAAGCATTTTTTGACCTATCTGGAGGTATCTTGATTTTAGAAAACCAATTCCAGGGGCACCTGGGTGGCTCAGTCAGTTAAGTGTCTGACTCTTGATTTCAGCCAAGGTCATGATCTTGTGGTCCTGAGACTGAGCCCCACGTTGGATTCTGTGCTGATTCTCTCAATAAATAAATAAATAAGTAAATAAATAAATATTAGAAAAAGAAAATCAATTCCAGAATGTTTCATAAGAGTCAGCTGGTTCTTCTGCAATCAATCTTGTACTTGATTTATTGCCTGATAAGAAAATATAATAATTAAGTTAACTTTAGTGCTGGCATACGGTTATTGGAATATTGACATTTTAACACCAATTAGACTATACTCTTAATCTCATTTTCTTGAGTTTCCATTATCACTTTATTGAATTATGAGAATAATCTTATCTTTCTTTCCTATTTATACCTTAAAATATTTTTTCTCCTAACAAAAATTAAAGAAAAATTTCACATTAATACCTGCTCTAATAACCATAACACATACAAGAATGTATATATATTTTAACCCAGACTGCATGTATATTGTTAGCTAAGTGTAAAGAGTTTGCTGCTTTTCTGTCAGATCATTTTCTGAGGTTTCCAAACAGGAATAGTTATATACATTTTGAGAGTTAACTGCCAACCTCAGCCTCTTCTATTATTTTGAACGTGCTATATCCCACAGTTTTCTGTCCTACCTTAGGGATACCAATGTTTTTTACATATTTTAAACCATTCTGAGGAGTATTAGATTCATTTCTAGGCTCCCTGCTCTCTTCACTTCTGTAGAAAACAAGCTGGCTATACTATCCCCTATTCTCATTATCTTCACCCAAAACATTTCTTTGCAGACATGTTTTAAATTAAAAAAAATTAATGTTTATTTTATTTTTGAGACAGAGAGAGACAGAGTGTTAGTGGGGGAAGGACAGAGAGAGAGGAAGACACAGGATCTGAAGCAGGCTCCAAGGTGCTGAGCCGTCAGCACAGAGCCCAACACAGGCCTCGAACTCATAGACCATGAGATCAAGACCTGAAACAAAGTTGGATGCTTAACCAACTAGCCCACCCGGGCACCCTGTGGACATGTTTTAAACAGTTTTGAAAGTCACAAATTCAAAAAGTTTGTAATTATTTTTGGTCACTTTAAGAAACTTCTAGAGAAAGAGGGAGATGTTGGACATGTTTATTTCACTCAGAAAAAAACTGGAAAAAATGCACATGTTAAGAAAGATTTTTACTATCGATTTTAGAATAATAAGCAAAGAAGATGAAAAATCAACCTCTTACAAATATCTTTATGTTTGAATATGGAGATGAAGCCCAAGGAAAAGGAAGTTTGAATCTATTTTAGAGTTCTGAGACCAAGATTATTGATATTAGGATTTGGATATTTTGTTTAAATTAATATCTCCCGATACTAGGGTTGTCAGAATTAGCAAACAGAAATCCAGATTTCTCAGTCAAATTTGAATTCCAAATCACCATAATGAATGAGTTATAGTATAAGTATGTCCCCAATATTGCATGGACATTTTACATTCTCTCTAGTAGCTCTACCTGGAAATAAGTCAGAAAGGGTTAAAATAGGGGAAGAGAGAGAAGCCCACTACTGAAAGGGAGGGATACTGAGGACATTCCTTGGTAGCAAGCCATGCAGTAGAATAGTGTCCTGTGGGAGGATATTGTGTGATAGGAAGTGATAGTAACTTATGAGAAGGTGCACAGGAGGATGAAACAAGATCATGGACTGGAATGTTTATTCCATCCTGTCCTTTTCCTATTCTTTTGCTGTCTAATGACAAGACAGCTGGGTGGCTCTGGAAATACACAGATTTGGGTTTTAATACTGGCAGTACCACTTCTTATAAGTTGATAAGTCCTCAGGTACATTAATATCTCTGAGTCACATTTGTCCTAGCTTGTAAAATGAAAAGGTTATTGTGAAGACCAAATGATTTCTCAAAGCATCTGAATCAGAGTCTTGGCCACACCATATAGAGGGCCATTTGTCTTGGCCTCACTATTATGAAGACTGTTTTCCTTAAAACCCAAACAGGATATTTAATACATTTTGCTGGATAAGACTTTACTCTATTTTCATACTGGCTCAACTTCCTTTAATCTAATTTGATTGTGAGGATAGTCTTCAAAACTTATATTGACATATGAATCAAGTAGTTTATGTGGGTTCTCTAGCTACATTGCTTGGATTCCAATCTGATCCTACAACTTAACTGTGTGATCTCAGGCAAGGTACTTAACCTTCCTGTGTCTCAGTTTCTTCATCTGTAAAATGGGAATAATAATGACACCTGCATTGTCAAATTGGTGTAAAATACCTGACACATAGTCAGCACTCACAAATGTTAACTATTATTGTATCATTTATTATCAATAGTTTATAAATACATGGCTTTCACAATGAATTAAGTTAATTAGGTAACTCTGTCTGAAAGGCAAAGCAGCCTTTAAAAAATTCCCAATACCAATATGATTTAAACATCCAGCTAAAGACTCTCTTCCAGGTCTGAGAGTATGCCTCCAGAAGTTTGGTATGAAAAGCTTTGTTTACAAAGAAGAATCTTTAGTTTTGTCTGATTGATTGATTTACTTATTTTGAGAGTGATAATACATAGTCTCCTACATGTAGCAGGTTAGGTAGAGAGATGGAAATTACATGTATCTTTCCTGCCTCACAAGGAAATTATGTATTCCTCAAATATCATGGGTAGGTTCCCACTATATATCAAGTATAAACATATCACACTAATACTTTGAATCTGGCAAATAAAGCTTCTACTTCTCTTTTCAAGCAGAAATGGACATAGGATTATAGAAACAGAGATTCAATAGAGCAGAAAGTAATTATAAGATTTATTTAGTTCATTCTCCTATATCCAAACACCTAAGCCATCCCAAAAAGTAACAGTCTACTTTAGTCTCTCAAGTCTCTTGAAATAGAAATGTATTTTTCCTTGGCAATTTCTTCTAATTTCATATAATTTGTGTGGTCAAATAATTCTTTCTAAGGCAAGTTCAGGAGTGAAAAATTGACCACATTTCTATTTCCAGTCCTTTTCTATACCTGACTTTTTTCTTCCATAGAAGCTGCCTGAATTTTATCACAATTTTTGTGAAATGTTTGAAGCCATTAATGCTAGACAGTTTTGATAGGAGCAAAAAAGTATAAAGGCAAATTGTTCTTTAGGGATCTGTACTTTGAAGTATATCGAGTTTTTTATAGTTTGTCTTACCCCAAAACATCCTTAAGTATTTATTCCAAATGTAAAATTGACCATTTTGATCATATAATTACATGCTCAATGGCATATCTTAAGGACAAATTTGATAGGAAGACTCAATTTCTATATATACTTAAGTTTTCCACAAGTTATTAGGTACTAGGAAGCCAGCCAAAAAGGAATAGGATGAATTACAAGCATCTGAAACACTGCAAAGGCTAACTTGGTTGTCAGCAAAAGGAGATAACATCAAATAGAATTAAACACTTTATGTTAAAATATAAAAACAATTATTGAATGAATAAGAAGACTGGTGAATAGAAAAGTAAGTAGGTTAACATTAGAGAATATCTGGAATGAAATAAAAAAGTAGAGGGGGAAATGGAAGTGATAACTATAATATATTTAACGTATAAACTGAGCACCTACAAAGTTCTAGGCACTAGAAATTTGGCACTGAGCAAAGGAGGAAAGGTGTTCATCTTCATAGGACTTACCTGTCAGGAAGAAAGATCAGTAATAACAAAATAATAAATTATGTAAAACATAAAGTACTGATAAGTGCTTTGAAGAAAAAGATGAAACAGATTAAAGGGACAGATGAGGACAGGTGCCACTTAAGATAGGGTGATCAAGGGACATTCTTGGAGATGCTATCATTTAGCAAGGGCTGGAATTGAGAGTTGAGCCCTGCAAACATCCACAAGGCGAGTTTTCTAACTCAAGAGGGAACTCTTGTGGTTCCTGTCATCATGTTCAGAATTTTCAAAAAACAACAGAAAGACCAGCGTGGCCGGAGCTAAGTGAGGAAGAAGAATGATGGAACATGCATGAGAGCCAACTGAGGTCTGGATCATTTAGGCCACGTCAAAAAGGCCAAGAATTTAGGAAGGTTAGGAGCAGATTAGTGACATGATATATATATTGCTTTAAAAAGAACCACCCTGGTTGCTGTGTGATAGACTTCAATGAAGTAAGACTGGAAGTGGCGAGGAGAGTTAGAACCTATTGAGTGAAAGCATGGAAGAGATGAGAGTGGTTTGGAGTAGGGTCTTGGTGGTAAAGATTAGAAGTGGTAAGATTTGGGATCTATTTTAAAAGTATAGCTAGTAGAATTTCTAATGGTTTGCACAGGAGAAATAAGAAAAAGAGAGCAGAGGATTCAGGGAAGGTGCCAAGATTTTTGATCTGGGCAACTGGTGAACTAGTAGCCATGTTCAATGAGATGGGGATCACTGCAGAAAGAAGAGGTTTGGGAGAAAAAAAAATCAAATGTTAAGTTTGAAATGCCCATGTGATATCCAGCATATCCAGAGATAATTCTAGTAAGTAGTTTGGCATCCAAGTCAAGATTCCAGTAGTAAGGATGGTAAAACCAAAATTTCACCATCGTCAGAGAATAGAGGTTATTTAAAACCAGGAGAATGAATTAGGTCACCAAAGAAGTTGATATAAATAGAAAAACGAGATCTCAAAATTTAGCCCTGAGCCCTCAGGCACTCTACAATCTCCCCATTGCAAAATATGCCTTTAAGAGAGACTGATAAGGAGTAATATTGAGATTGAAGAACTATAAGAGTACAGTGTCCTAGAAACCAAGGAAGGAATGTACTAACAGGAAAAGGAACAGTTCTGTCAAATGCTTCTACAAAAATAATCTGTAAACAAATGTCCATTGAATTTGACAGCGAGGAAGTCATTGGTGACTTTGACAAGCTCTTAACTTGATTTTTAGTGGGCTAATGGGGAAATAAAACTTGGTAGTAGGTTCAAGAAGAATGGGAGATGAGAAGTAGACATTTCAAACTATTTTTCTCCTAAACAGAACAAATGGCAGCCATTACTGCCAAGGTGGCTATAAGATCAAGGTCAGTATCTCTATCATCTGTCTATCATCTATCTATCTATCTATCTATCTATCTATCTATCTATCTATCTATCTATCTATCATCTATCTATCTATCTAGAAAAGATAACTGATAATAAAGATGAAGAGGAACAGGTGCATAAACAAAATTTCTGAAAAAGCAATAAAGGGTAGAATTCATATTAATTATAGAAATATATTGTTTACTTAGGAAAAAATATATCTTCCTTACAGAAGTCACATATGCCTTAAGATAAAAAAAATCATTTATTCTTTCATATCAAAAAGATGATGTATTGTTGTTTTAGAGATATTTCAATGAGAAAACATCTAGAAAGTGTGCATTAAAGGTTATTAGAATTGATGTCTTTTTGTCAATGTCTTATGGTAGACAAAGACAACTAATATAGCCTTAAAAGAAAATAATTTCTGTAATGGTTACGTTTGCCCTTCGGGTTATTAAAAATATGAATTTAGTGGGATGAAAGTTGCAAACAGGTATAAAAATGAAACATGGGCTAATATTTCATTCCCAAATGAAAGTGTAATAGCTTGTTCAGAAATTAATATTCAATATTCTCCAGGATGTCTTTCAAACTTCAAAGTGAGACTTACTGATATTGTAGTTTGTGTGAAAACTTGAGTAAAGTAGAATAGTTGATATTATGAAATTCAACATATGTTAAATTACCATAATAAGAGATCAGTTTAGGGCAAGGGGCTGTTTGCTATATGAGATTTTTGTGTAATTGTTTTGACTCTGCCCATGACAATTCTGAATTTCTCTCTGATGTGTTCTTTCTTCTGCCAGTGCAGCAATGGAAAGCATAAGGTAGTTTTTCTTTTTAGGCTTATATTTTTATAATCTTTGTTACATTTTAGGCATAACAAGTAAGTTGAAAATCTCCTTCTTTCTCTCTATCAAACATGAACTTCTGGCTGAAAATCTAGGTAGATGAAGAAATGGAGTTGTTTTATTTTTTCAAAGAATACAGGCTATGTGAACCATGACTAAAGCTCTGAATTCTTTCAAAGGGAATAAATGGAACACCAATGTTGTCATGACCTCAAATCAGTATTAATGGAGTTGTCTCTATATTAATGCACTGATGTTTGGGGCCTAAAAATAGTTACTTCTTTTTTTTTTATTTATTTATTTCTAGGAGACAGAGAGAGAGACAGCGTGAGCAGGGGAGGGTCAGAGAGAGAGGGAGTCACAGACTGAAACAGGCTCCAGGCTCTGAGCTGGCAGTCAGCACGGAGCCCGACGCGGGGCTCGAACCCACGAACCGCGAGATCATGACCTAAGCGAAAGTCGGCTGCTTAACCGACTAAGCCACCCAGGCGCCCCTAAAAATAGTTACTTCTTAATTGTTGGCCATTGCTTCACACTTTCTAAATCCAAATATAAACACTGTGCATTTATTGTCTACAGATGGATTACTATACAGTTTACGTTTTATTTTACTTTGATATTAGGAAAAATGGAAAATTATAAAAATAATAGAATGAAAGAAAAAGGGAAGGGAAGAGAAACAAAGGGAAGGAAAGGGAATACCCAGTGGGGAAAAATGGTTTAAAAATACTGAAATGTGCTATTAAGATTACTTGTGTTTTAAAATGCATCCCTAGTCAACAGCCTTCAAATGATGTGAGAAGTTGAATCTACCAGAAAGACAGAAAGTAGAATATTTATCCATAAGGACACTTGCTAGCAATATCATTTTCTTCACAGAAGCTGAGAGCATTCCAAAGAAGGCTCTTACGTCCCTAACAGTATGACACCAGTTGGCATTTCTTTTCTTTGCAGGACACTGTCTCCAATCTCTCCCACTGTTTCCTGGGATTTGCAGCCATATTTAACTGTGCCCCAAAGACTTAATAATTCAGAGTGAAGTACTTACCTTCTTTTGCCTAAATTGTCTCCTCTGTAAAATTGGGATAATATCAGTTTCTACCTCAAAAAGTTATTATGGATATTAAATAAAGTTAAAAAAAGGGTAAGGTATTTTAAATTATATCTGTCACATCTTAAACACTCAATAAACATTAATTATTGTTAATATTACTATTACTCCTACAATAACAAAGAAGAGACACTCTTTATTACTCTTTTTCTTTTCTTTTTTTTTTTTTTAATATTTTTATTTATTTCTAGGAGAGAGAGAGAGAGACATTGTGAGCAGGGGAGGGTCAGAGAGAGAGGGAGATACAGACTCTGAAATAGGCTCCAGGCTCTGAGCTGGCAATCAGCACAGAGCCCGGCGCAGGGCTCGAACCCACGAATTGCGAGATCATGACCTAAGCAAAAGTCGGACGCTTAACCGACTAAGCCACCCAGGCGCCCCTATCACTCTTTTTCAAAAGTGAAACTTACTCAACGTTTGCCCTGGTATTTGAGCCAGAAATCAGTACTGTCCCCTTCAACCAATATAAAATCTAAACTAATTCTTAGCACTTCTATAAGGCAGTGTTAAATTTTCTTATTTTCTTTAGACAACTCTACTTGCTAAGGCTCCACAGAGTATCTGTATTAAGTACAAAGTTCTAGAATCAGAATCAGGCCTTTCTTTTTTGGAAAATTTTATATACTTCCGTTCTAGCACTTGGGTTTAACAAATGCGTTGGGAATATAAGTGGTATATTACACATAAAGAGAAACTTTGAAATCACAAATTGTTGGTAACCACATTTTTTTCAATAATTTTGTTTTATAAGAAACATATATGTATATGTATGTATGCAAACATATATATGTATATATGTACACACACAGACTTACTTTGTTCTGTATGATTTCCATGTCAAGATGATTAGAATTTTCTCTGCAAGTCTGTGCTTCTTTTGAGTAACAGTTCTTTTAAACCCACTTATTCACAGAATATTATTCCTTTTCCCAGTATGCCTCTGTCAACATTTTTCTTCTTTCATTTCTCCTTTAATTCAGACTTTAAGAATGTGAAATAGCTAATTTACCTGTTGACTATATCTGTTATGGAAAGAGCTAGGAAAAATGATGATGGCTGTATACTAACTCCCTTTACACATTATATAAAGCCATGAACTCAGGAGCCAAACTGAGGCTAAAACCAATAAAGATTAACAGCAAAGTATATACTTATATAATTAATTAAAATCTTAATTTAATATAACCATTATTGCCTGTCAGAGGAAATAACGTACTTCAAAATTCTTTCATTTGGAGTTTATCCTCAATCAGTATTTACATAGAATTCCAGTCTTCCAGAAGGAATATTCAACCTAATGAATAGTAATCAATCATGCTGGGGTATACTGATTACACCACGTAATTAATTTGCTAATAATTGTTTCATTGTGGGAGACAAAAGAGAATAATGATTAAGAATCTACAGATTTGGATTCCAACTTCCATTTTCAATTCCAAAGGCATAGTTTACTGTGTGTATGACCATATTAATTCCTCTATCAAATGCAGATAATACGATTACCTCTACCTCATGGGCTATTGTCAGTATGAAATGAAAAGACACACATTAAGTGCCTATACATAATAATGGGCCATCAATAAATACCCATAATATTATTAACATGGATATATGCTAGGCTAAGCCATGAATAACTACTGTTTTTGCCAATGTCTGTCATATACAGACAGTTTCATATAGTTCAATCTAATAAATGCACACAAAACCCGAAATTCTAGAACCTTTGAAAGAAACCCCACAAAAGTTAGCAATAGGAACATGTTTCCCCATTGACCTTTCCAGAAGGACAAATAATGAACAAATAAGCCAAACTAAAAAAAAATAATAATAATCAGGGTACTTCAAGGATATATTAAACAGTCAGCATAAATTTTACCTTTCTCTCATACTCATGTATAAACTAATGAATAGTGACTGTTCAAAATAGACACTTTATGAACTATAAATCATCAGATGTTTAAAATATGTGTAGAATGAAGTGTATTCCCATGTATTTATATTTTTTGAAAAAATTATAATCTGTATAGGATACTATTTTAGGTAACCAATACCTGAAATTAACACTTGAAGAGTTCTTTAAAATTTTTTGCTGCCATAAGCTCACATATATATGTGTAATGTGTGCATACGGATAGTATTAATGGTAACACGAGCTAGCGCATTGTGTATTTTGATTCATGCATTAATTCTACAGATCCACATTCCTGTCAGTTGCATCAGGTATGGTGTCAGGCACTGGGGACACAATGGAGAATGAGACAAGCAGCGTCTCTGCTCTCTAGTAGGCACAGACCACTGGAACTTTGGGATTCTAGTTATCAATTGCAAAGTCACCAAAACAGAGAATCAAAAATTCTTCAAATACCAAAATTCATATTTCTTTTCTCACTGTAAGCATTTAGGAGGGCCAGTGTTGTTGATATTTCTGAAACTTAGAGAGTAGATTGTTCTTATGTAGAAAATTATCCCTCTTCATTTATGAGTCATATCACATATTAAGAACCACAAAACCTCTTATTTGACTTGAAGAGTTAGAAAGCTAACAACAAAATTGGAAAATGGAAAAATAATAGATGAATCACAAACCTGCTTAAGGAACTCTGAATGTTATATGACAGTTTATTTCTCCAATGACTTCTTCTCTAAAAAGAAATGTTTCCCAATTTTAAGAAAATCAAGTGTTCATAAATATTCAAAAGGTGGCATTCTTTCCATGTGGCATATATAATTCATGATTTTCTCCATGCTGCCATTTATACAGGTAAAAAATAAGTACATTGAAAGGGTGTTAACTCTCCATTTGAATTTAAAAGCCTACTCTCCCAGTAGCAATTGAGGAGCCAAAAAAAGCATGTGTGTACATTTGTCATATGTATATTAACAGACCTCTACATAAATATTTTCTATGAGAAAACAACCAAGATATTTTCAATGTTAGCATCATAAAATCTCAATGAATTTTTCATGACTGAAAAAGTGCTGAGGTTCAGAATATGAATTAGAAATCTTAGGAAGGGTATAAAATGTCTCTCAATCCAATCTCTGAACCATGAGGGAAAAAAGATGAAGATTTCAGGGAAAAGGAGTCACCTTTCCTGAACTCAGAAATCAGTTTATAAACTGCATTGCCAGGATACTGCACCCATGGTCATTTCTTCATTTTCCCACTGATAATTTAAGAATTTTCTTGAGAAATATGTATTTTAAGAAATAACATTGTTAAAAGCCAAAGATATATGTAACAGGACAAATACAACATTACCAGGTAAGTAAACCAAATAATCTGGACACTTGTAAACTGATAAAAATGATCAATAATAATCCAAAAATGCTATCATTATAATATACTTTATAAATATCTTGTCAAGATGAGCTGATGTTAAGCTGGATTCTCATAGCTATGTTTATTAAAAACACCAATCAATTCTCAGAGAAACATAAATTATTGCTTTCTAAAAGCCTCTATATCTTTGTATAAGTCTTTCTGCTGTTTGAACTCATGGAAACAGGCAAGAAGAGAAAAAGTTAGTCTTATTCAGCTTACTCTTATAATTAAAAAAGATTAAGGAGGGCACTCTTTGGAATGAGCACTGGGTATCATATGTAAGGGATAAATCACTGGGTTCTACTCCTGAAGCCAATACAACACTACATGTTAACTAACTTGAAAATAAATTAATAATAAAGAAGAAAAAAAAGATTATAAAGCCTTACTGGATCTATCTGCCAATGTCAATATACACTGTACTCAACTTTAACTCCAGATATTATTTCTTTTTTTAAGAAAAAATTTAAAATTTATTCATTCTTGAGAGAGAGACAAGTGTGAGCAGGGAGGAGGGTGGGTAGAGAGAGTGGAAGACACAGAATCAAAAGCAGGCTCCAGGCTCTGTCTGAGCTGTCAGCACAGAGCCTGACACAGGGCTTGAATTCACTGACTACAAGACCATGACCTGAGCTGAAGTCAGACACTTAACCGACTGAGCCACCCAGGTGCCCCCAGAGATTATATCAAAATAATTGAATATTTGGCCAAATTTTAGAGGTAGTAACAAAGATTTTATAACACCAGGTTTTGTCAGAGATATCTCATAGGCTTAACAAATAATTTCAAATATGTGTGATGCTTCTTGGAGTAATGTAAGAAGACTTGCCTTCCAGCCTTAAGAAAGTCTGAGAATCTAAGATCACTCTTTTGAATGATGTTGTGTGTTTTTCAGAGACATCTCAGTCTTTTCTTTTTGTTCCCAAGGTATTCAAATTAATTTAGTATTTTCATTTTTTAATCTTCATTTTCACTGTCTAAAGACTTCAGATTTTCCCCTGCACCAATATATTGTGAGGCTCCATGTCAGACAAAATGTTAATAAGATTATACTGAGGTTGAGTCTTAGCTCTTGTGAGTCTGTCAACTGGTTCTCACACTATTCTGTCATGTTACATTATCAGATTGGATTGAACTTAATTATATCTGAATAT
The DNA here is from genome assembly GCA_017311185.1 of Proteles cristata cristata. Classification (NCBI taxonomy): domain Eukaryota; kingdom Metazoa; phylum Chordata; class Mammalia; order Carnivora; family Hyaenidae; genus Proteles; species Proteles cristata. The sequence goes on from JAESUZ010004165.1 coordinate 490,421, forward strand.
CTGAACTTAATTATTTTATGTTAATATTTATGTAGTCATTCCTTGGTCCATGTCAGGAATTTGGTTGAAAATTACTTGTTCATTCGTGGTGAGAAATTACGGTCAAACTGGGAGGCACATCCCTAATAAATTTTATTCTACTTTCTAAAATAGTCTCAAACTGAAATTACATTGGTCAGGCAGGTTTCTATAAAGCAAAAATATCTACTCTTTTACCTTCAGAACGGCGTTTAATCAGTTTAGAGATTGGAATGTGGTCTGCTGTAGTCTATTAATGGTTCTTTATAATTTGCACTGATTAAGGTGTGTTATATATATACAAAGTTGTAAAGTCATCTTTATTACCCAGAATGGCTTTTAGGAGGTAAAGTGATTTACTGAGAAAATAGGTCTTATGAGAGTTTGGTACAAAAGTTAATATTGGAAGCTCTTGTTCAATCAATGAATCTTACATGTATGGGGCAGGATGAAGACTTCATGTTCTCTTTGATTAAACTGTATGCACATATAGGGAAAGTATTCTTAAAAAAAGAACATGGGGATGAGACAAAGATCACTTGGAAAATGTAAGAAGACTAGGTAGATTCTAACTCTAAATGTTGGACAATAGAAATGTAAAAGATCGGTTCTTAATATTCTAAGTGGTGGAGTGTGAACATAAGGTAAATTATCAGGCATGTCTCTATAAGTAGATATTTTTCTTTCTTTTTTTCTCTCTTACTTTTCCCTTTTCTTTCCTTTCTTCCCTTTTTTATGTGAGAATTAAAAAAAAAGATGGTATAAAGTACCCACACCAGGCATAAAAGCACGAAAGCAGAAGAAATCAAGAATCTTTGAGAATTTTTTTTTTTCCAGAATGATAAGTTTAATTTTGAAAACACTAGACAAAAAAAATGGAAGTGTTAGGGCAGATTCATTTATTAGTGAATTGCTCTGCATTGAAGGATTGATTAAACTCTTTCCTTAGGCTCTATTTCCCTCTGAGTTTTTTCAGTTTTACTTTCTTTTTTTTTTTTTTTCACAAATGGTTTATTGTCAAATTAGTTTCCACATAACACCCAGTGCTCATCCCCACAAATGCCCTCCTCCATGCCCACCCCTCCTCCCCCCCACATCCACCAGTCCTCAGTTTTTGTCAGCATTCAAGAGTCTCTCATGGTTTGCCTCTCCCCTTTCCCCCACCATTTCTGCCCTTCTTCTCCCCCTTGGTCCTCTGTTAAGTTCCTCCTAATCCTCCTATACGTGCACACATATGATATTTGTCTTTCTCTGCCTGACTTATTTCGCTCAGCATAACACCCTCAAGGTCCATCCATGTTGCTACACATGGCCAGATTTCATTATTTCTCATTGCCATGTAGTATTCCATGGTATAGATAAACCACATCTTCTTGATCCATTCATCTGTTGATGGACACTTAGGCTCTTTCCATGTTTTAGCTATTGTGGAGAGTGCTGCTATGAACATTGGGGTACATGTGCTCCTATGCATCAACATTTCTGTATCCCTTGGGTAAATTCCTAGCAGTGCTATTGCTGGGTCATAGGGGAGTTCTATTGTTAGTTTCCTTAGGAACCTCCACACTGTTTTCCAGAGGAGCTGTACCAGTTGAATCTTTGAGAATTTCTAAATATTTAGAGGAAGGAGTCTTTACTATCCATAACTGTACAAATAAGGACACAAGCTTACTTCAGGCTTATACCTATAAACTAGAAGAAGTTGAAATATGGTTTAACTAAAGTCAAGAAGAGACTAAAATACACAGTATGTTTTTAAAATGTAAAAGCAACACCCTCTTTATTGCATCATTTACCAGTTTATTTCTTGTGCATCTTGGTGGCACAAGCTGGTGTTAAGTGGAAACCACTTGGGCAGTATGCTCGCCCACATATCCTCGTGAGACTGGGGGTAAGCACTCCCAGCAAATGGTGTGTTAGTGTGAAGAAAGAGAAGAGGTCAAGACAGGAACAATTATATCCCATAAAGCAAGAAACAGAAAAGCAGAGCAACTTTTCATTAGCCATCAATTAACCAACTGATATCAGTTAGAAAAACATTTCTTAAAAGATCTGAATTAAAATGCAATTGAACTTGCTTCAATAATGATTTCTTATTCCATGACAGCCTTATAGGGATGGGTGCTCTCATGGCACCCCAATAGTGGAATACCAATAGTGGCACAGTGAAAACCATCTACCCCTGTGTAAGAAATAAGGTGGATGCATTGTAGACAATTTAAAAACAATAATAACACCAAAGAGAAGTCTGTCTTTTTATTACCACCCTGCCTGGGTAATTCTCATCAGTTTCCATCATGAAATACTCCTCCCTGAACACATCTTTTGGTTGACTAAGTTCCAAATAATTGCTACAATCATTACTAAGATTTCATGATTATATATAAGCTCCAAATTAACACATTTGTATAATAGATGTTTTAATGACATAGTATTCTATATAGAAATTATTTCTGAGAATTCCTAGTTATACAATTGGCCTCTGATCCATGTGGAATCAGCTGTATGTATTTCTTTTGAAAATGAGTTCCCGGGGCATCTTGGTGGCTCAGTTGGTTAAGTGTTCAACTTCAGCTCAGGTCATGATCTCACGGTTTGTGGGTTCAAGCTCTGTGCTGACAGCCAGCTCAGAGCCCGGAGCCTGTTTCAGATTCTGTGTCTCCCTATCTCTCTGAACTTCTCCTGCTCATGCTCTCTCTCTCTTTCTCTCAGAAATAAATAAAACATTAAAAAAAAGAAAAGAAAAGAAAATGAGTTCCCAAGGATGCAGAATTGTTCAAACTTTCTAAGGTCACATTTTGTGGCTTTAACCTAGTGGTAATACATATTCCTTAGTTTACAGAGAAATTCAAATAAATAATGGCACAATAAGTATAAAAATAAGGAAACAATACTTCAGTTATTTGAATTGTCAATTTATGTGACCACCTGGCTTTTTAAAACTTTATAAATTATGAAACAGAGAAATACAAAATGTTATATTTTTGTTTGGTAAGTGAACATTTTGTCTCATACATTAACTACTAAATTTAAATAAAGTTCGAATTTACTGTTCTTTGCAAGAATTTAATTATCTTAAAATTAAAGAGTGAATTGAGAAAAGGACTTTACATGACTTTACATGAATCTTACTGAAAATGATTTTGTCAGACAGAGAATGAGATGTTAAAAAACTGATCCACATCAATGCTTTAAATACACTAGGTATGCCATGGAGATGGAATACTTGGGTCCAGATACCAATCTAGCTACTTACTGTCTTTGTGATTTTAGAGAAGAGATTAAGTTTCTTTATGTGTAATATGGGAATAAAAAAACCTTAACTGCCATAATTTTGCTGTTGTAACTTATGCTCAATACACACAGAGGTTCAAAAATCTTTTCAAATTAGTGTTTCCCTCATCCTTTGGATAAATACCTGTTGCAGCAGAATTACTGGATCATACGGTAGTTCTATTTTTAATTTTTTTTAGAGTTCATTTTTATTTATTTTGAGGGACGAACAGAGAGAGATGGGAGAGAAAGAATCCAAAGAAGGCTCTATGCTATCAAGGCAGAACCTGATGCAGAGCTTGATCTCATGAACTGCAAGATCATAACCTGAGCTAAGTCAAGAGCTGGGCACTAACTGACTGAACCACCTTGGAGCCCTATTTTTAAATTTTTGAGGAATTTCCATACTGTTTTCCACAATGACTGTACCAATTTAGATTCCCACTAACAATGTATGATGGTCCCTTTTTCTCCATATTCTCACCAACACTTATTCTTGTCTTTTTTATTCTAGGCCTTTTACAAGTATACAGTGATATCTCAATGTGGTTTTGACTTGCATTCTCAGTTGATAAGTGATGTTGAGCATCTTTCCATGTGTGTGTTCGCCATCTCTATATCTTCTTTGGAAAATATCTATCAGGTCTGCTGCCCATTTTTAAATGGATTATTTTGGGGTTTTGGTGTTTGGTTTTGTAAGTTCTTTATATATTTTGGACCTTAGCCCCTTACTGGGTATTTCATTTGTAAATATCTTACCCTATTCAGGAGGTTGCTTTTGTTTTATTGATGATTTTCTTAGCTGGGCAAAAGCTTTATTTGGTGTAGTCCCAATAGCTTCTTTTTGCTTTTGTTTCCCTGTTTGAAGAGACTGGTTTAGAAAAATGCTGCCAAGGTCCATGTCAGAGGAATTACTGCCTATGTTTGCTTCTAGGAGTTTTATGACTTCGTGTCTTTGGATTAGGATATTCCTGACTCAAAAATGAGCATTTTTTACTATGTTATTATATTCATACACAAATTTTATTCAGTTCCTAAAGGAGCTTACTGTCTGGTAAAAGCAACAATTTATGCAGAAAGGTAAAACCACAGTTATTCAAATATTCTTCTATTGCCTCATGTTCTAGAATTGTCAAAGCTTAGTCAAAAACTGAGCTATGGTATGTGCTCAGTTATAATAGTTCACTTAAACCTTAATTTTTGGAGACACATTACCCTCTCTATTTTTCATTTCTTTCACTTTCCACATTCTTCAAATGTCTGACTTCTAGCAGTGTTTGTACACAGACATGTATATAAAGTAAGCCAAGTCCATTGGGGAAGTAATACATGGGAATATTAGAGAAAAATTCCAAATATATAATAATTATTTGTTTCAGTTAATATTGATCATTCACAAATATGCTGTATTCTGTAACTAACCTTTTTTTAAGTTTACTTCATTTATTTTTGAGAGACAGAGAGAGAGAGAATCCCAAGCAGGCTCTGCACTGCCAGCGTGGAGCCCAATGCAGGGGCCATGAGATCATGACATGAGCCAAAATTGAGTCAGACACTTAACTGACTGAGCCACCTAGATGCCCCATTCTATACCTAATCTTATATTCTGTATTCCTCCCCCAATATATCCACAGTCAGGGTTTCTTCCTTTTTCCCACATTTGTCCTTTACTAACCTCACTTTCTTTTCATTCCTATCATGGAAAAAGAAAGATAGCTGTCAAGTACTTTTTATAGTAGAAATGCTTATTAAAAAGTCAGAGTATTGATAGGGCATAATAGTAATTACTGACATATTGATTACAAGGGCAATGATGAAAAGTGAAGGGGCAGCATATTTATAAAGGCGATGACGAAACAGTTTAGAAACTGTAGAGGAAACAGTCAATATTCATTGGCTCTCTGGGCTCATCCTGGGAAGTCATCCAAACATACTTTAAAATTCCCTTGGAGTTGGAAAACCTATCACACCTGCAGTGATCAATAGTATTCAGGTTGAAAAAATGAAACGAGTCTGAAAAGAGAAATGATGAGAGTAACAGTGGCCTGTTTCAGAGCCAACCCAAGGCCTCAACTCTGTTCTCATCCTTTCTGGCCTCTTAGCCGTGATGCAAAGTGTTGACCACTCTGTCTCCATTATCTCTTAGCTCCACAAGAGCTAAGACAAGCTCCACTCACTACTGAAAACTTCTGCATGTTTTCTTTGTTCTTATGCTGCAGTTCACTGTCAGACTCTCTGATCTTCCTCCTCTCCTCTCCTCTCCTCTTTCTTCCCTCTTCCTTCCCTCTTTCTTTCTTCCTTTTTTTCTCTCTCTCTCTGTCTCTCTCTTTCTCTTTTTAATTTTAGATAGAGAGCACAAGTGGGGGAGAGGGAGATAGAGAATCTCAAACAGGCTCCACACTCAGCAGAGAGCCTGACACAGGGCTCGATTTCAGGACCCTGGGATCATTACCTGAGCCAAAATCAAGAGTTGGGTGCTCAACTGACTAAACCACTCAGGTGTCCAGAAGTTTCTTTAAATAGGTGGGAGCCACAGGGCAATGAGCAACTTATAGTGCTAGCCTTGAGTCATCTTTTCACAGGCCTTAAAGCAATTAAGGTTATATCTCCCCTTTTCCTCAAACACTCAACTCTTCCATCACTGTCAAAAGTAGCATCTTCTCTTCAGATGTCAATGATGGTAATTATTAATCTTACTACTAAGAATGAGGATGGATTCATAATCTCCATTGTATGCCTTCCCTTACAGCTATCCTTGGCAAGGGAGACTATCTCAAGGAATCAAGCCGTAGAGGGAGACAGATACATTTCCTAACATGCAGCTGTCCTTCTAGCTGGTCAGAAAAATACTGATGGCTCTCTTTTTGTACTCTCTGAAAGTTTCTCTATGCTACATATACTTCTTCCATTATTATCCCATAACTTATTTCACCTACCGAATCCAGATGATATTCTTGCCCCCCACCATAGATATGCGACTTTGGCTTTCTTCTTTGATTCCTTTGGTTTATAAATGTCATATCAATACTATTAAGTTTAAATTGAGAGAACAAGGAAGTGTGGTTGCAGTATATCATTAAGAGTAATGTGGACAGCGAGATGGTATCTCTCCCCAAAAAGTTAGCTTAGAGTACAGATGATTTTTTCTCTTTTTCTAAGAAACCTGTCATTTTATAAAGATGACAGGGTTCAGAGCTATGAGGTTCAAAATTACCTAATACAAATATGGTGTTTTAAAAATGAACAGGGTGCCTTGGTGGCTCAGTCAGTTAAGCATCTGACTCTGGATTTTGGCTCAAGTCATGATCTCACGGTTGTAAGATCAAGCACTGCCTTGATCTCCATACTGAGCATGGAGCCTGGTTGGGAATCTCTCTCCCTCTCTCTCTCTCTCTCTCTCTCTCTGCCCCTTCCTGTCTTGTGCATGTATTTTCTTTCTCACAAAATAAACTTAAAATTTTTTAATAAATAAATAAATAAATAAATAAATAAATAATGAGTACATTGAGGCTAAGAGAAGTTAAGTAATTTGCCTTGACTGGTACAGCTTAATTGGGGCTAGGGAGGATTTGCACAAGGGAGAGCTCATCAAATGTTATTTCCATTGTACTGACTCCATTCAAAATTCTGCTAACTTCAGTCAATTTTTGAAACTGTTTCCAGGCATCTACATCCAAATGAATCAATGTTGATCACAACCCTATTTCTGATTGTAGAATATTTATTGATTCAAGCAGAGTTAAGCTTATAGGTTGTTTTTTCATAAAGAATGTACACCAATGGTTTCTATTTTTATAAAGAGTACATATTTTCCTGCTTAGATTTAGAAGAAATTGTATCTTGTTCTCTCTCTTCCACATATTAAACAACAAATGGCTAAACCTGCAGAGATGCCTGCTTCCAGCAACTTCTGGGCACTACTCTGAAAGAACTGATGTGTATAATCATTAAATACTGGGGTTTGACTTATAAGAATTCTCTGTGTGCCTTCCTCTGTCTAATGATATTAAGACAGAGTTCCCAATTTGTACCTTTGGTGATTTACTGTTCCTGTTCCAACAGTAATGATGGAAAATGCTTTTCCACTATCATTTAATTAGCCCAGAATCCTACTAGAAATTAGTCTTAAAAATGTACCAGCAGAGAAAAGATTGAGAGCAGCTATAAAGAACTTTGCACCAAGACTGGACAACTTTAATAGCACAGCACTGGTATTAAACACTATCAATAATGGGAGCAATCCTTTACCGTAAAAGAGTTAGAAGCAGACGTCCTTTGCTCTTCAAGGTTTGCACTCCCTATCTGTATAATGAAGATGCTGGGCCAACACATTTGAAACATTCATCGCCAAAAGGATATTCTAAAAGAAAGTGGCCCTGAGGATGAATAGCATGTGGACAAATTGTCTAAAAAGAATGAGAAATAATTCCAAACCAAAGCAGTAAATCTGAACTGCTTAACTACATATGGCTTGTCATACCACAGCTTAATTCTTCTAAGTCTTCATGCACTCAGTAAAGTATCTAATCTCTTAACAAATATCAAGCATATTTGGGATTATTCTCCTGTATTTCATATAGCAAGTATGGACTCATCTGGAATGATTGAGGAATTATGGTAACAGCTCAGAACTGATGCACTATTACAGTTAAAAAAGAATTAGCAATATTTAAAGACTCACGGTACCATGAAATACCAAACATTGAAGCCACAGGGAATATGAAACAGATACTATCATATACTATAGAACTGCATAGTGGTTTTGAGGCATAGTATACAAAAACCTGATAAATTATGGTTCTTTTGAACTTTCCAGCTGACCATTAACTGAAGATACCTATAAGAGGTGAATAATTGTAAGCAAATAAAACAAGATTTGTGTTTTTTGTCTGGCAGTCAAAATGTGTTGAGTTCTTTGTAAGAAAAAATATATACACTTCTTTGTTTATGTTCTTTAGCTTTCTCTTTAGCACAGTGAAAAATTAGAGACAAGCATTGAATAGAATACAAGTCAAAAAGGTGTAGTCTATCAATTGCATCTCTGCTTCTCAGGCCTGTAGATAGAAACATACCAACAAAATTGCAATACCAGATTCATCATCATGCCTTCAGTGTAGATTTTTAACACATGTGAAAGTCAATCATGATTAATTCAAATGTAAGAATGAACAAGTTATGCATCTAAACTGAAGTGAAAATACTTTTATCACAGCACTTTGAAATTGAGGGGTTTAATTTTTAATTATATGAATACCTAATTCACAGAGAGACTAAGAAAACAAAATGATTAATGATTCTTTTTCTTTAAATTAACCGAATAAATTTGAAAAAAAATCCATGAAACCTAAAGTAAAATTAAACATATATCTGACTAAACTTCACATATATACTGAGACAAATCAATTTAAAAATCTGTAGTATAAAAAAAAAATCTTTATTATAGAGCAGAGTGATTACTCTCTTTATCTAGCAAGGCAATAATGCCAGATGGTAAGAAATGAGTTCCAGTGTACTTGCTGGATTTCAAGAATAAAAGATATTTTTAGTCTGAGAGTACTTTATAGAACCTGTTATGAAGAGCAATGTTTTTTACTAGTCAATCATTTCAACACTTAAAATTTTACAATTTAAGGTATTTTGACATTTGTTTATTTTATAGTAATGAAAGAACATCATATTACTTAGTTTTCCATTTAACATAAGACTAGAGAGATAACCATTAAAAATATTATGCACAGCTATATACTGGACTTGATTCTGCAAAACAATTTTCTCATTTAAAAATGAGAAATCTCATTCTTCCTAAATTCTTCTCATTAAACAGAACAGAAAACTGGGACTTTCTGTTAGCTAATGGGTTTGCTTTCTATTTCATTAGAGGAAAAAAAGAGGAAAAACTTCCATAGATTTCCATACCATTTCACATCTACCCACTTACAAGTGACTGCACCCAATTTCTTTGCCTTCCTATGAATAAGCCACTTACACTCTGTCCAAAGCTATTCTCTCTACTGGTACAGTAAATCATATTCTGTCTGACATATTCACATCGCTTACTCACACATTGGTCATCTCTCTACATCATCAACTTTTTGTTTTCTACATGTGTATTTCTATCAACACAAAAACAATATCAATGTGATGTAACCTTAGCCTAAAAGGAAACAAACAACACTTGATTTCCTGCTCCATCCACAACCTATATCATTTCTTTACCTTGCAGCAAAATTCCTTGACAGAGATGTTTATATTTGCTGTTTCCAATTCCTGTTCTCCTAAGTCACTCAAACTTTTACCCCCACCCCTCACCAAAACTGCTCTTGTCAAGGTCATCAAGAACACACGTGTGTTGCTTAGCTTAAGAAACCTGGTAGATGGTTTTATTTACGAAGTTAGGAAATAATCACCTAGTATGGTTACATGGCATCCTCAAACATGTAACTCCAGGATTCTTTATTCTCACTTTAATATTCTCAGACTTAAACTATATAAATTCCATAAGTTCAATAAAACTTGAGATTGAAAAATTATTTCATATACCTAACAATGCTTCTCTGCTTTGAAATCAATTCCTTCACCAAATATTGGTCTCATTGATAAACTGTGTCCTACAAGGTTAGAATCATAGAGTGGGAAGTATCTATAATGTTTAATATTTCTCAAATACTTGGCTAACCTATGTGCTAAAAACTCCAGGGAGAGGAAACTTACCTACCCAGTGACTCTAGCACCAAAGTCAACTTTTAAAATTATTTAATCATTTAAACACTTATTTATATTGAGCCCAAATCTACCTCCTATGGTATTCAACTAATGGTCCTGATTCTGCCATCTGCAGTAAATAAATCGCATCTGATCTATGATGAACAATATTTGTCACCTTTGGCACCACTTCTCATTCTTCTGCTAAGAGCAGACATTGCTAATTGATCAATGTACCCCTCACTGCTGATCCAGCAGTGGCCTCAAAATCACTCTCAACATAGTATTCTTGGCAGTCACTACAAATCAATACAAGATGAACTTAATCCTTCTAAATAAAAAAAATTATTGAGTGCTTATTATGTTTCTGTACTCAAGGAATTCAGTCTAGATTTGTATGCAGACGATCATAAAACAATCTCATAAATAGTATGTTAAAAGGAAGTACAGAATTCTATGAAAGCGAGTAAAAGGGCACCTGGCCCAGATTAAACAGGATAAGGAAGACTTGCCTTTTTGCTAATGGCCCTTTAGCTGGATAAATATTATACATCTCTTGTTTCCTTTCTTCAGGCTAAATACCCTTGGTATCTCGAAGCCCATATACTAAAAGAGAATGTTAAATAAATCATATTAGGAAAATATTTCTAACCCTTTTTGATGAAGATACTTATGACTTACACATAATTAACATTAGGAGATAGTTGAGAACTGACTGCACAGCTCTAATGTGAAAGTATAAATCAAAATTGTATAGTCCACCAAGTGTTCCTTCATCTATCATCAACAGAGAGGCATTGGCAACTATGCAATGCATTAGTCAACTTAGCTCATGGAAGCTTTCTTTTTTATGTTTTTTTTTTTTTTTTTTTTTTAACACACAGACATACAAACTAACAATGAAATCTAGTCAACCAAGAGATTAATCAGAATAGCTCAATAAATAGAAAATAGGGATAAATCAAAAATACCTAATGATGAGTACTGAATCTATTTAAAAATTAATATTAAGCAAGTGTGGGTTTTATAAGGTGATAATTGCCTCTTCCTTTCTGGCAGGGAGTCAGTGGATACTTTGCATAGTTGAAACAGTCAAAAAACATATTAATCAACTGTGGTCATGACCATTTTAAATTTAGAGGCAAGCTTTTCTTTTTATGAAGAAGCATGTAAGGTCACCAATTTCTTCATCTTTACTGCTGTTCCTTTTATTTCCCTTACATTGAAGTAAAAACTAAATAGATATTTCCTATCTTTATATGAAAATATATCATATCATCTCATTTTCAAAAGTCATTTCTTTCTAACTAGCCATCTAACTTCCCCTCTCACTTTCTGTATATTGAGAGATATAAATGGAATACATTCAGAGAAGATGGATAATGATTATTGTTGGGAATTCAGATTTTGAGTCTTTGAATTTTTTATGAGCATATATCATTAAAAAAACAAAGTAAGTATGCTTTAAAAAACAATACAGTTTAAAAGTCTGCATTTTATTTTTGACCTATTTATTGTTATCTGAATATCTTCAGAATTCCTACTTATAAAATAAAAATACTATCTCTTACAAATTGTTGTGAGTTTCAAACAAATGGATGTATACAAAATTCTCTCTGAACTCTTACGTGTTTCTTATTCATACATACATATATATCACTTATAAATATTTATATTATATAATGTATGTCAAAATTATATATTAACCAAATACATATTAGTATAATTATATACTATATAATAATATATTAATATAAATTCTGATGTTAATATTATATGGGCCAATACACCTCAGTAGTAATCTCTCACAGTATATTAAGGTAATCACCTCCATGTAAGTAATCATAGACTAAAGTAAAAAGAAAAATTAAATGCAACTCATAAAACAAACTTGGTATAACCATCCTCAGGTAAAACAAGACAGATCCCACCTATCCATCATTCAAATACAATTAGATTGTGATGTGTATTTTTCTATGGTGACTATCAGAATTAGGTATCTAGTTATCAGAATTCAAGAAGTATCAAGTAAGATTTGGTCTTTAGTAACAATTCTTCAACCTGAAAGGGCCTACATTTTCCTCTTACAGAAACTTGTATAGGATTAGATTTTATCTTAGAAATACCAACCATTTGCAAACAAATTTTTTAAATGAAAATTTTTAATTCTAAAGTGGTTCAACTGATTTTTTGCTACATGTTTATTTAGGGACTATGGAAAGTATTTTTCTGCAACTTCTATTGTTGAAGTCCTATTCAAGCCTCCTTGCAAACAAATCCATAATTATTAAGTACAAAATCATTGTATCTTATTAAGAGATGTTGATAGAACACTTCAGAGAAAATATAAATAATTTTTAGGTAGTTAAAGAAACAACAGAATCTGAACAGATAGGAAACATTATGTAAGCAATTAAATTATTACGAAAACTAACACTTCTATTTTTTAACTTGAATTTCTTTCTATATAATTTTCTTCTGAAAGTGATGTTAAGAGTTTTTTTCTTAGTTGATGAGCTTTCCTCCTTCAGCCAAAGTTATGAAATATAATCCACCAAATTACTGAGTTCAAATTAGTTTCAAAAGAAATGTTCAGCTTGCCCAAATTAAAACCAGATTAATATACTGCTAATACATTTTGGACAATATTAACTCAATCTGCTGCCAAAATTCTTAATGCTGTTCTGCATCTGGACTTATGTTGGATGTAGGTAAATAATCATCAGTATCTTTAGATTCAAATGTGGAAACTCTGAAGGTATAATTACTAGGAGCAACACACAGAGAACAGAAAGAAATCTGATTCATATAAGAACTTGTTAGGGAAAACCAAATGATATGTATTACCTCATATGCTATATTTGTTTGTTTGTTTTAGGAAACTGATGTGATAGGTCAGTTGGTAGTATTTTAATCAATTGTTTGATGACATAAAGAAAAAGACCTAAGAATCCTTTAACATTCCCCTTAACTGGAACAAAATGTAAAAAAAATAGCAGAGATAGCTACTTAAAAATTCTTTCAGCATTTTGGAATTAGACAACAGGATCTAGGATGAAAACATTGTCAAACAGCTTGTGGAAAGCCAACCAAATAATTCCTTTATCAGAAATACTATGAAAAGAATTATTACACTGAGAATGAGACAAGTTCATGTGCTCATTTAGTTCAACAATCTTCATGAACATTTTGTTTTATTAACTTATGAACATAAAATTTAACATGACTAGTAATAAAAAATTAAATCAATACAATGACATGGTTTTTTGGCTTAAAAATTGACAAGGGAAAATGCTTATGTCTGGTCATTGTTTAATGAAGCTGATTTTCAAAAAAATTGATATAAGTATATCATGTTATTATGGAGAGAAATAATTAGAAATGATTTGACACATTTAAATTCCATATAAATATAGAGGAGGTAAAATGAACAATTACATAACTCCTTACTGGACATCCCTCCACTTAGTAGATGTGGGTCTCTGGAGTCCTGTGGTAATTCAGGAAGAATGGAAGCCAGTCTAACACTTAGAAGCTTAGATTTTATATATCTCACTGGCCCACTGGTACCTAGGAGCCATCAAAGCACTGGCATGATCATGATATAGGGGCACATTCTGACTAAAGCTTTTTTAAACCGGATTTTCTCATTGTAACAAAAAATATTTTCTTAAAAGAAAGTCTGTCCTTTTCTCATGGCATTTAGTTCAAATTCATTTCCTTATCACGCTTCAGCACCATAGAAACTGGTGAGATTATCTGGTTTTGATTTATAAAAGCGTTGGTTCAATGTGATATAGAGCACCTATTCATGAATACTGAAAAACAATTTCCTGATGGAGCCTGATTTTCTTGACAATGTGTCCCTGAGGTTTTACTCAGACTGTCATCAATAGGACAGAAGAATGCTGGCTCTGCATAACATTCTCTGTATCAATTTACACCCAACTTTTTGAACTTAAATTTTTTTTAAGTTGGACTGGCTTTCCTAAGTTAATCTTATGCAAAGCCCAATATACAGAACAGATGAAAGTGGAGCTGGATTGTTAAAAGTGGGGTGAGAAACCAGCACCCTTCATGTTTAAGGTCCCACTTTTCTCTGGCAAAATCCTGAAGCATGTCCATTGAATCTTAATGCCAAGAGAAAGTGAACACACCACAGTTCTAGGGAAGGGCGGAGATAAAATGTTTTAGGACAAGAGGAGATAAAAGGCTATCTGAGACGAAGAAACCAAATGGCCATACATATTTTTTAAAGGTTTTATTTATTTTTGAGAAAGAGCACAAGCAGGGGAGGTGCAGAGAGAGAGGAATAGATCAGAAGCCAGCTCCATGTGTTACAGCAGAGAGCCCGATGTGGGGCTCAAACTCACCAACTGCAAGATCATGACCTGAGCCAAAGTCAGATGCTCACCTACTGAGCCACCCAGGTGCCTCCACCCACATGTTTTCTAATATGGCCCTCCAGAACCAAGATGCTGGCAATCTTAGTATTGGCCTGGGCTCGGTCATTATTACTACATACGAGGCCAAGTAAAGCCCTTCTGTCAGGTCTTTTGACTCATTTTCATTTAATAGACAGTTTCTGGGAAAGGGAAGAACAGCAAAGACAAAACTTAAAATTTTAAATGTTGCAGATAAATATGCATTTTATTTGTAGCTAAGTATATTTGTACTCTTTAGGTTTTCATGTATTACTTTTATTTTGATATATAATTATTAACATTGATGATTAACTGAATATTAATTTTATTTGAATAGTTTTCACTTCTGTAAAACACTTGGCCTAGTCTTTTAGTAGATAACTTTAAAAATGTGTAAATCCAACGGCTCCTGGAGATTCAGTCGGTTAAGCGTTTAACTTTGCTCGGGTCATGATCTCGTGGTTCGTAAGTTCGAGCCCCACGCTGGGCTCTATGATGACAGTTTGGAGCCTGAATCCTGCTTCAGATTCTGTCTCCCTCTCTCTCTGCCCCTCCTCTGCTCATGCTCTGTCTCTCTCTGTCTCAAAAATAAACATTAAAAAAATTTAATTGTGTAAATCCTCAGATAATTGAAATCACTCTCTCCCCATTACCCCTTAACTATGTAGCCATCAATAGTTATTTTCCATAGTTTGATTTCCAACTCTTATCCACGTTGGTTAATTAGACATTTGTGAGCAGGATTAGGAATTAAGAAATCATTAATAATGTTATTATAATAAGTTTCAATCCTTATATTAATGACTTAAGGAACATCATTATCCACAAGTCAGTTCTATTTGTTGAAAAAGGAATATCTCAAATACCAATGTAATTTGCATATGATTTTTTTGATTTTAACAAGTTCACAAAATTACTTAACTCTGCTGTTAACATAGTGATGAATGATATTGCTTAGACTGCACTAATATTTTTTTCTACTGAATTCTCATAAAGACCTCAGAAAGCTATGTGTTTGCTTCTTTTTTCAATCTTTAGCTTTTATGATTTTCTGAACACTAAAGATAAAAGTATTGTCCCACAGTGGTGAGCTAAAATTAAGGGATACAAACGACCTCTAAAACTTTTAAGAAGAATGAGAACCTAAAGCTCATTCTATCCACAGGGTCACATAGCCCAAGTTATGTGAAACATAATCTGAAATACTCCATTAAAGAGTGGAGAATGGCCCCTTTCCACCTTCTTTTACATCTGTAAGACATATTACATTAGGTTCTCCAAATTAACATTCTATATATAAAAGAGTATGTATGCTACAGAAGCAGTGTACTTTCACAAATACTCTTGGCATATATATGTGCCAAGCACAGGGTTGATATCATAAAACCCCAAATAACACATTCAATAGTTCAATTGAAACACTAACACATATAAAACATGCTACCAAGTACTTAGTACCAAGTACTAAGTTGAAACATAATTTAAAACACAGGAAAACCAAAAGCATTCAATAAATAGATATATTCACTAAAGAGAGTAAATTAAATTAAAATGGCCAAATAGTAATATTTCCAACAAAACCATAAAAGTAAAATAGCCATTTAAAATTTCAAATTACATTGCAGACTGTAACATTTTTTACTGCTTTTGTGTCACCGATTTTTTTCATAACATGACTCCATATTTCCAAGACGCACATTTTTTATTTAAATAGATGTCTTCATTTAATATAGTATTCTTAGATCTTTTTTTCCTCTGATAAGCTATTTTTTTTTTAAATTTTCAAATGCTTATTCATTTTTTGAGAGAGAAAGACAGATCATGAGTTGGGGAGGGGCAGAGAGAGAAGAAGACACAGAATCTGAAGCAGGCAACAGGCTCTGAGCTGTCAGCACTGAGCCTGATGTGGGGCTTGAACTCATGAACCACAAGATTATGACCTGGCAGAAGTCAGACACTTAACCGACTGAGCCACCCAGGTACCCCTCCTCTGGTAAGCAATTAAACAGCAACTTCAGGATCAGTGAAATATAGTATATATGTATGTTTTCTTTTTTTTTAAAGCAAACACTAATTTATCATTACCTTGTACTTTTAATGTCCCTTATTAGGATGACCAAAATCTAGAACACAGACAACACCAAATGGTGGTGAAGATCTGGAGCAACAGGAATTTTCATTTATTGCTGGTGGGAATGAAAAGTGGTGTAGCCACTTTGAAAGACAGTCTGGTGGTCCTTACAAAATTAAACCTACTCTTACCATATGGTCCAGCAATCACTCTCTTGGTATTTTGCTAAAGGAGTTGTAAACTTATGTCCACATCAAACCTGCACACAGATTTTGATAGCAACCTTATTCATAATTGCTAAAACCTGGAAGCAACCAAGGTCCCAAGATGTCCCTCAGTAGGTGAATACATAAATAAACTGTGTTAAGGGGCGCCTGGGTGGCTTAGTCGGTTGAGCGACCGACTTTCGCTTGGGTCATGATCTCGCGATTTGTGGGTTCGAGCCCCGCGTCGGGCTCTGTGCAGACTGCCAGCTCAGAGCCTGGAGCCTATTTCAGTCTGTGACTCCCTCTCTCTCTGACCCTCCCCTGCTCACGCTGTCTCTCTCTCTCTCCTAGAAATAAATAAAACATTAAAAAAAAATTAAAAAAAAATAAACTGTGTTACATTAGATGATAAAATACGTTATTCAACACTAGAAATAAGATACCAAGTTGTGAAAATACATTAAGGAACTTAAAATCATATTAATAAGTGAAAGAAGCCATCTGAAAAAGCTTTACACTATATGATTCCAATTATATGCCACTGTGGAATAGGTAAAACCACGGAGACAGTAAAAAGATCAGTTGTTGTCAGAGGTCAGGGGATGGAGGGGGTGAGTAGGTGTAGCACAGAGGATTTTTAGGGTAGTAGAAATAGTCTGTATGATACTATAATGCAGGAAACATGTTGTTACTCATTTTTTAAACCCAAAGAATTTACAATACCAAGAATGAACTATAATGTAAACTATGGACTCTGGGTGATAACGATGTGTCAATGTCGGTTCATTTGCAACAAATTGCTGCTTTTGTGGGGGGTGTTGACAGTGGGAAGGCTTTGCATGTGTCGGGGCAGGAGTTAATGGCAAATCTCTTTACTTTCCCCTCAATTTTGCTGTGAACTTAAAGCTGCTTCTAAAAACATAAATTTTTAATTAAAAAATATGGTCACCATAAAAGTACCTTGAAAAAGATGGTGTTTATTAATAATATATAAGTAGAATACTATACCTGCTTCTCCCCAACAGAGCTTTCCAAGATCCAAAAGGGGAATATGGTATGTCTTAGCCTCTTTATAGTCCAAGAGAAAATGTTTATTTTATATATGTAAGCAATTCTCTGTGGTACATTTAAGACATTCATGGAATACATCACTTGTGCAATCAATGCCTTTCTAACACTTCAGAGTGATTTTACATGGAAAAAATATACGGTTCTACATAGAATTTTACCTTGGTAATTAGAGGTCAGTCCTGGCTTTACAAGGGCACAATGGATTCAACATCCCTTTATTGTCCATTTTATAATTGGTGTTTCCATTGACTACACCTGGTGAAGTCAACAACTGTCCAAGTTATCTGTTACCCTTCACAAGGAGCACATTTTCTGGTATGGAGTGTGTCAGTATTGAAGAAAACAGAAATGGAAGCTATAATGGAAATATACACAAGAAAATGTATACAAGAATATACAGGTTCACTGACCCTGAAAACTGCCTTATTTCCCACAACTGTCTTGTCAGAGCTTCCGTGGTTTGGGAATTACAAGATTATCTGTTTGAGTTAAATATATCACCCCAAATGGATCCAGATTCCTGAAGGGAAATGGCAAAGCCTCTACTTTTCCTCACAGAATGTCTGCACACTAATAGGCTGCTCTCTTCTTTATTTTTTCTGCAAGATAAAATTAACTAAAATGAATTAGGGGAAGAAGGAAAAGTATCATCACCACCATTGTCTTTTCCTAAATTTTTTTGTTTTAGCAGTAATAAGTATAAATATATATTAAAATCCCCTCAGGGGAAGAGCTAACAGGCCCACAGAAACAATAGAAAGTAGCTCCCTGGAGAGCTTCCCCATAACTTGTTTCCTGATAGTCATCCTGACATCACAAACTCCCTCAACTGACTGAACCTTTTTTTTAAAGTATGGAGATTAGCTATCTGTTTAGAGTTCATACCCCTGGTTATCCAAATGACAAAACGCTACCTTCTTCAAGATAGGTGACAACATTTCTGGTCTGAATAACGCTTATTAGAATCAGAAGAACAGTATGACAGCACAGAAGTTAAACATGTTAATAAATATTAATTAAATGACAGAAAATAACGTAATGACTGAATGAAACCTTTTGAAAAAGCTATTGATCTTATGTAAATAGACAGACTGCAAAGGTGAAAACATGATAAAATACACATAGTTGCAAACAAATTAATTTCAAGTTTTCAATGGCAACGAAATCTAACTACTTATTATTCCAAGCCTCTTTGCCATGTAGCTAGGTTAGAAACATAAACATCACTATAATTTATTTTAACATAAATTATTTCGGTACCATTCTTTTTCCCATTACAGAAGTGAATACATGCTGTGGAAGCTTAAAAAATTAAAAAAAAAGTGTGACAAAGAATATTAAAAAGCTAAATAGCTGCATCATGTAAAGATATGCACTGCTAAAATCTTAGCTAACACTAGAACAGATGTTTGCAAGGATCTTCTCAGTCTCATTTTCGAAGAAACACTCTTTTTTATTTCTCTTTTAAAAGTGGGTATGTTATCATGCTTTTCTCTGTCTACAAGTTCTTCTTCCATGTAGCAGCATTGTCAAGTAATGAAACTCCAGGATATTCCCACTAAAAGTTGAAAGTAAGACAGCAAGCTATTGTGTGCTCCTTTCTTCTTGAATAAAAATTTAGTGGGCGATTAAAGACAAGGGTGACTTGAATCTATGTTTAGTATGCCATGGAAATTCAGAGTTGTCTAAAATGACCTATAGAGGTATACAGTAACACATTGTTCTACATTATAATTAAGTCTTCCTTCTTATGTATAAATTAGAGGAGATTATAGTCCTAAGGACTGGTATTTCTTAGAAACATCATTTCTGTTTCTGCTTTCTAATCATGATTTTTACTATAGAAATATTAGATAGTAATAAATGTAGAGCACTTTTCAAACTAAATCTAATTCCAAACATATCAGAAAAACTATTACACTCATATTATACATATTTTATGAGAAAATTATTCTCTGTATTGCCATCTCTTTTTAAATGAAATCTTATTGGTGATATTCTAGTAAAAGACTGCAGAAAATAATCAGTTTTGCAATCTAAACAAGGGAAAGTACTATCATATGTAATAACTAGCACACAAAAAAAGACCCTAATCACTTTTACAGTATGTTTTTTAAGTGTTCCATTGATTAAATGTATGTCTTATTCAAGTAAATATTCATATTAACATAAGTAGAACACACACATGAAAAATAGAATAGACTATGTACATTGAAATCTACAAGAAAGAAAAAATGAATTAAAAAGTCAACACTAGAGGAGCAGAAAATGATAGCACAGATATAACTAAGAAGATATGTGATAGAAATACCTCTATTTAAAATATGAAACTAATTTTAAATGGAATATACTGTTAAGTTAAAAGATGATAATTTGGAAAAGTCAAGTCTGGCTGTGTACTGGTTATAACAAAAATTCTACATTTAATGACTTAGAAACACAGAAAATAAAAGGCTATTTTAGAAAACAAAGCAGACATGTAAAAACCAAGAAGGTACAGCTATATTAATAGTATATTTTAAAAGAAAAGGCATTATCAGAGATAAAAAGAATCACTTCATGATGATTAAACAATTAAATTCACCAGTGTAATATAATATTTCCAAACTTCTATGCACATAGTATCAAGATATATTTTTAAAAATTGACAATGGAATAAGGAAAACAGCCAAAACTTTCATCACACTGGTGATTTTATATTACTCTGAATTAATAATTGATCAAGCAGAAAGAAACAATTCAACATGTCAGTAATGCTACAAAGAACTGAATAATACAATTAATATGATTGATTTAAAATATGTGTGTATGTTTATAATCTTTACCCCAAAAGGGAAAATACAGATGTTTTCAAGTATATATTAGACATGTATAAAACCTGATCTTTAACTTTATCATAAACCAAGTTTCAAAAATTTTCAGATTTGCTATCACAATAATCCTATCATATATCTGAGCCTAAGGTAATTAAATTATTTTTAAATAAATGCTGAAATATTTAGAAATTAAAAACAATAAACATTTCTAAATAAATAATTTTCCAGATACCTAAAAATAATGGAAATTAGAAAATATTTAAAGATGTATTATATTTTGATGTGTATTATATTACACATCAAAACAGCATTTAGAAGGAAACCTATCAAATAAAATGCTCATATTAGAAAAGAAGAAAGGATAAAAATTAATAAACTAAGTATGTAACTTACACAATAGTAGATAAAGAATACAGGAATGAACACAAAGAAACTGGAAGAAATGAAATAACAAATATAATACCAAATACTCATTTAACACTGAAGATAAAATAGGAAGATAATGTCAGTTTAAAAGAAAGAAATAGTTGTTAGGCCTCTAATGTGCAAGAGCCACTATCCTACTTGCTTCTTAGGCTGATACTATTATTTAATGTTTAGATCAGTCAAGCATTATATCATCACTTGCCTGTTAAACAACTTGCCAAGATTAGATAGTTATTAAAGTGGAGATTAAAATACATGTTTCCCCAGATCCAAAGCCTTTGGCTTTTTCAAATACACTTTAAACATCTTCACATGTCTTTATCAAAAATGAACTCTCTTGAATTCTAGACTTCTTAGTTCATGCTTTGCCAGCCGCATAGATCACAGGGTCAAAATTTAAAAAATTTAAATTGTTTTTCACAAATTGTAATATGGAGGCCTAAATTATAAAGTTACCCATATTCCTATTATTCAAAGTATAATTCATAGACTGCTATTACCTACAGGCTTGGTAAAAATCCAAACTCTCAGGTACACCCTGAATATATGCATCAGAAACTGCATTTTAACAAGATGATCAGATAATTCAGAGGCATATTGAAGTTTAAGAAACTGCTATAAATGACTCACTATTCACCCAATATTGTATCTATATGAAGAATAATGTGGAATACTCACATCAAATGATCAAGGGATTTTTGTATGCATCTTGTATTTTAGATTTTAAAAAATCACATCTATCTATAAGAAGACCAAGATGGATGGTATTTCATTTAAAAAAAAAAAACCCTGAGAATTTTAATAGACAACAAATGTAACCTCAGTATGCAGTGTAATGTAATTATATACACCTTAAATATATATTATAATATTATATATGCTCCCTTAAAATTGCCAAATGCATATTTTGGCAGGATCATCAAATTAGGCTATACCTTCAGTGCTACCTTTCAGAGCTATATATTAAGCGGATGCATCAGGTTTTGAGTTTGGCTATATGAAACAAAAACCCTAACAAAAAGTCATAAATAAGTTAGTGAATTCTTTTTCTTTCATATCAAGACCAGTTTAGATAGGGAATTCAAAGATGGTACACCAGTTCTTTAATGCCATCAGAGATCTACTGTCCTTTGGGCTTTCTGTTCAGCTCTTCTTTGTAAGTGCTTTTTGCCTCATTGACAAAAGATAAAGGATCCACTTCTTGCTTGTGAATTACAGCCAGAAAGAAGAAGGGTTAAAGGAAAAGGTTTATCGGTGTGAGTCAATCCCCTTGTAAAGGCATTTTTATAGAGAATATATCCAACATTTCCTGCTTAAATGAGATTGACCACAGTAAATGGTCATCTTAGCTAAGAAATGTGAATTTTTATTGGATATGTCTCTAATCAAACTGACCTGTTACTAATGGTGAAAATAAATTTTAATACACCATTAGCATCCTCTGCCATAGATGATCAAAAAAGAAGGACAAGAAAGAAAAGCAGAAAAGGAAGTCATTAATTAACAAACTAAGATTATCTTCAGTAGAATGCAAGCACCAGATTGGCCAGGGTGTCTGAAAAACCAAAAGCTATGAAGAATAGTTAAGAGAGAAACTTGACATTCGTCTTCAAATAAATGATAAATTATTTAACCACAACAGCTATAAACAAGAACAGTCATTAAGAGTTGTAAAGGAACAGAACTGGGCTCAATAGAAGAAGAATATTTTATTAAGAGTCATCCAATCAAAAAGCTAGCAAAGCCAGTTAAGAAGTCCCCATCCCTAAAGAATTTCACCAGAAAGAATGTGAGGAATACTGTAGAAGAGGTATTTATCTAAGAGAAAATGAGTTTAAGAGAAAAGGAAGAGCTTTTCCAAGCCCATATCTAGATTCTAACAAGGATGACCACATACTTTATTTGTGTACGATACTTAGAATTAATTGAACTTACTATAAGTAGACTTAAGCTAGTTCATTGATACCTGTTGTCTAACACAGGTGTGTTATATTATTTGAAATGCCAAAACATTCACATTGTGAAGTCATCCAGTATTTTGTTTATTTATCATTATTTACAAGAGTAATATTACTTTTAGAAAATATACAGCACTAGATGCACATATTTTTTATTTTAATTTTTAAATTTTTATTGTTTTTTAATTTATTATTATTTTTTTTTTGAGACAGAGCCAGAGAGCAAGCTGGGGAGGGGCAGAGAGAGAGAGAGGGAGACAGAGAATCTGAAGCAGGCTCCAGGCTCCAAGCTGTTAGTACAGAAGTCACGAACTGTGAGATCATGACCTGAGTTGAAGTCAGATGCTCAACCATTTGAGCCACCCAGGCACATGTTTTTAATAAAAGTTCAATATACAGCCATTATGATGTCAGTATGTCACAAACACGATGTGAACCATTTTTTATAAATAATAGACTATTGGGTTTAACACAAGATTACTTCCATTGTAATTTATTTTCCAATTAGTTGGATAATCAAATTTCAAACCCCAAGAGAAAACACTGATTCAAGCTGCATATCACCCAGTGGTTTTCATTATATCAACTGACAGGATGAGCAAAATAGAAATTATCATGAAATAGGCCGGTGTACATAATTTTTTTAAATGCATAATTTTATAGCTTATAAACCTATATATTGAAATAAAATCTCTGGTAAAAAATACATAAAATTAAAATAGTGTAGAAATTCAGTGCATAATATTTTAGAGACTCAGACAGATGACAGATTCATTAATCACAAAAAAGGCTAATAATGCTTCTTTAGGTAACTTACAAACACAGGAATATAGCCCACTATTATAGACACCATTGCTTAGCTCCATGTCCTGAAATATATTTCTTGCCTAGTTTTCATATATGAACATACAATTATATGTAAATACATTTTCCTATTATATGCAGATGCTCCTTTACATATCATTTGTTGATTCACATTTATAAGTTAAATAAAATCTTCTATAGATCAAGACGAAAAAAGAGAATGCTTGTGATATCTCAGAGATGGATATGGCCAACAAAACTTTCAAACTGATATGATTATAGTATAATCAATCAATCAATCAATCAAGTGCTTGTTAAATCTATACCCTAGTAGAAATTACATTATAATAAACCTTTTTAATTTCCCCTGAAAAGTCTAACCTGTTCCACATTCAGACAGTTCATTAAGATTATTTAAGTCTCATTTTCCTGGTTTAATAGTTTGTATACCAATCATAAGTGAGCCTAGTTCATATGTAAATATGAAAGGAGGAAATAAGGGAAAACGATGTAAAATTTGACCCATTCTTTGTCAAGAGCTATATAAATATTGAAATATTTTATTTTGTATGTGTTTTAGTTTGACTTTATGGATGGATCTTTTTAAATAAAGTTGTAATGTTTACAAGGATAGACTATTAAATGAAAGAAAATATGTCTTACATTTATGTAAATATTTAATGTTTACACCCTCTCTCTTACAAAGTTAAAGATAAAATAATTAAACTTAGACTGAAATTTAAAGTAGAACACTAATCAACAACAACAAAAAATGCAGACTAACAAAAACATTCACTAAGGCACTAAAATGATTTTTAAGTGAAATAAGAAGAAATAAATGTTGAATTACTGCCAAGTATCTTTCACAATACAGTTATAAATTAGAAACTCTAAGAGTTTGTCCCAAACAGCACCTTAATCCTAGTTTGAGCCAGAGTAGCAATGGCTGATTTACAGCACCTAAAGTACATAATTATATTGAATAATGATCTTAAACACAGGTCAAAGTTACCTTCATTCATCTTTGACAAACCAAACCAAAGACTTTAAATCTAACATTTAAAAGCAGGTGCTTGAACTCCTAAATTAAGTCCCAAACCTACCTTAGTTACAATAACCTAAAAATAATATTTCACAGAATTTACAGTCTCCTTGGAAGATGAAAGCATCTCCTGCTTCCTGAAAGTTCGAGTTACACTATTTCACTTTTATAAAAGACCTACATTAGTACAATGATGGCAATTTATGGAAAAGTGAAAACCTGTTACAGATTTCTTTTTTTAAAAAGAATTTTTTTTAAAAAAATGTTTAATGTTTTTATTTATTTTTGAGGGGATGGGCAGAGAAAGACAGACACAGAATCCAAAGCAGGCTCCAGGCTCTGAGCTGTCAGCACAGAGTCCAACACGGGGCTTGTGCTCAGGAGCTGTGAGATTATGACCTGAGCTGAAGTCAGACACTTAACCGACTGAGCCACCCAGGCGCTCCCCCCTCCCCACCCCAGATTTCTCTTGGTTAGAAAACAGGTGCTAATGTAGGTTGTTTGAAAAATTGAAGTGGGTTAACATGAACTTTGGAAAGCAGGGGATACTCTTCCCTTTATGCTATTTCAGTTTATGAAACGTTCTATAGGGATGCTCTACTTTCGGATAGTGGAGGAAATCTGTATAAATCTAACAAATTGCATTATTCTGAGCATTGACAATATACCAGAAATCCAATATAATCTTGCAGCTATATTTAATTCTTTTAAGTCAGCAACTCATACTACTGGATTGTATAGCTGAGATAAAATGGAGCTAATTGTGACTTTTAAAATGTTAGATAAGTTTCACAAGACCCTTAATATGCTTTTCCCAATTCTCAATGTTTGATATTTCAAAGACAGTTAAAATAATTGCATCTATTACAATGATAACAATGTGAAGAACAGTTGTCTAACAGTGTTTTGAGTCTTTGAAGGTGATCTGATCATAAGATTTGTATCATTTTGAGACTTCTAAGCCCTTGGAGAGAGACTTCAAATATAAAAAGAGAAAAAATACCCTATATATTCCTTAAAAGCATAGGGTATTACTATTTAGATCCATTTGAGAAGAATCTTTTTTGTTTATATGTACCATTTAGAAACACTTGACGTTTTAGGGATCAGTCTGGAAATTATGTGTAGCTCAGTGAAATCAATAGGTTGACAGTATAGATGCTGCTTATATAATGGAGACTCTGAATAATCTAGCTTTGGATATAAAAACATCCTTAGTACATAATTTCTAGGCCCAGAGACACTAAGTACAATGAAGTGTTTTTGAATTTAATAGTTTTTAGTGCTATAATAAAAAAGGTCAACTGAGTATTTTATGAAATAATCAAAATATTTAAAATGAGAATAAAAATACAAATTTTTTATACACATTCAACAGACTAAGGCCTAATGTTTCCTGATATGCTCTAGATAGTAACCATAGATATTGCTGGTTAATCACTTTCAGAGGAAAAAACCAAACTAGTTCACTATCATACGCTTTGTATCCGACCATAAAGAATTTAAACTTTGGGGGCACCCGGGTGGCTTAGTTGGTTAAGTGTCCGACTTTCGCTCGGGTCGTGATCTCACGGTTCGTGGGTTCGAGCCCCGCGTGGGGCTCTGTGCTGACTGCCAGCTCAGAGCCTGGAGCCTGTTTCAGAGTCTGTGACTCCCTCTCTCTGACCCTCCCCTGCTCACGCTGTTTCTTTCTCTCTCTCCTAGAAATAAATAAAACATTGAAAAAAAAAAGAATTTAAACTTTGAAATGTTTCAGTTAGAAAACATTAATTGTACAATAAGGAACAGTGAACACAACACAATTATTTACCATTAGTGCACAGACACATTGTAGATGTGATTAAGACACACTTCAGTTATAAATCCTATTTTAATTTGGGAACATCTTTCAGCTTGATCCATCTCGATATTATAAAGGATTTGTTTTAATTTTGCTTGTGTGTGCATATTTGTGTAATTATATATAAGTTGACTATTTCCTGGATTCAGTAGAAAAGATTGGCAATAATAAGCTCATTTCCTTCCCACTGCCTGTAATGGTAAGCAGAGATCACGTCATCAGTTTTCCAAAGCACAGTTGTTCTATACTCATCTTTGACACACTTCTACGCCTCCTATTTCTCATTCCCTTGTAATACCTTTATATAGGTCTAAATTTCAGGCTTGGGGATTCCTCTTAAATAATTTTCTAAGATTTAAAGACACAGGCCTTCAAATTCTTCCATAAATAATATTTCAACCAATGTCTAAGAATCAGAGACTTGAACAGCCTTTACTTCCAATATCTTCTTTCTCCTATCACTTTATTTTTACAAACTTCTCAAAATTATTTTATATCCACAGTTTAAATGACAATACAGATCATATCTGCAATAAGCTCTTTACCGCCCTTACTCTTCTGTCACATCTGGTGTTGTCTTCAAACTTAAAATCATTTTCCGCAGTAATAAAAGGAACTTCTTTTACCACAAAGGTAGATAATCATCCTGTCTATCCATCACTTCCACATTGGCCAGATGAAAATGAAAACTGCTCATACAACCTCCCGCCATATTTATATAGAGAAAATAATGATATCCCCTTTCACTCTATTATATTTTGAAACCCAAGAGTCTCCAAGAGATAACAGCATGCCCGTTGCAATGTAAAAACACTCATCCCCTCTGCTGATCAGACTGGGAACCTGTTGTTGCAATGTTGGGACTCAAGTGAAAACATAGAGCATTTAATACTGAACAAAACATGGCACTACCAAACAAATCCAAAGGGAGGAGATAACAAATGTGCTTTATAGCATGAAGCTGAGATACAAGTATTTCAGGATCTGCAAAACAGGAAGCCACTTTAATTTATTGGCATCTCTAAACCTTTCAATTGAATTTTAAAAGTCAAATGTTATATTTTTTCTTCTTGGTTTCCTCATTGTCATGTTCTGCTCCAGTGTCATCATCACAGAGGATACTTAATTGGATGGAATTCAGTGAAGAAACTGAGCTGTGGTCATAACCGGACCACCCTCTCATTTTTCCGTCAACACATATCAGAGCTAAAGGATCACACGATTCTCCATGTGTTGCCCTCCCCTCTCAATTCCTAACCCCTATTCTCTTTGAGCTTTGGAAATCTTGATTTATGATTTTAAAAAGTTAGATAAAATGTGAGTACGAGGAGGAATATATTTTCAGATTTTGAAGTAGTCTGATCTTGGAAAATGTTCTCCAAAGACTTTACAAATGAAGTAGATAGCTCTTTGGGAGCTCCTTGAGAGCAGAGGGAGTGTTTTAATGGTCTTTGTTTCCCAAAACACATCTAGGTGCTCAAAAAGTGTTGGACATTCTGAGTCAGGTAACTCACGTGAATGGACTATTAAACTGAACAGACTTCCTAATTGCATTTGCAAACAGAAAGGGCATTCAGGTCAGGGCGTGAATCACTCGGATCAACAATCTGTTATCTTTTTAAGTTATAATAAAGACATATGATTAAATATTCATGTTATTTTTTTCTCCTTTCAATCATTTACTTGTTTGTCAATGCAACATTAAATGAAAATTATCCAAAGTATAAAACCTTAAATAAAGCAATAGAGAAGAAATAACTACTATATGGAGACAGAAATAATTTTGAAATGCATTTTGATTCACCTAGCAAGTAAAGTTTAAATTTTATGTAAATGTATAAATAAATCATTACTTATAGCCCACACTTTGTTGCCTTTAAGATTGAAGTTTGATACACATCCCTCCACAATTTTCCTTATGCATTAATATGTGTATTTCTACACACATGCATTGTAGACTGATGATTTGATTCTTTTATTTATTGTTGGCACTTTATATATGCAATAATGTTTATGGAAAGGCAAACAAGCTTGTGAAAAAATGATCCAGGTTAAATAAATAAAATTGCTTGGCAGTGAGCTAGCTAGGACAAGATTTCCCCCCTCTACAAACAAGGATTGCAGTGTAGAATCTTTATTTTCTCCAAAGCCTCCATTTGGCAGGCAGCTGGCCACCTCTGCACTATACTATTAGCTAATATCCTGTTTTAGACTATTTTTCCTAATTCAACAGTTTTGTCCCAATTTTGAAGTCATTTTCACTCTCAACTCCCATAAAAAGAGAGCACCAGGTTCGTGGGTCACTTTCCTTTCTTGTAACACCGTCCTATGTGGAGCCATTTGGATCCAGCCAAAGCATGGTCTCCATGGAATTTCAAGAAAACTGGGGACTTCTGTGATGTGCCCATGAGCTCCAATCAGAGCAAGGTGACACTTTACCAGTGTGTGCCCCCAAACTTTGTGCATTAGTAATATGGGTGACTTTGTGCATATCAAAAGCCTTGAATTAAGCACACCAACAGAGGGAGTATTAAAGCGGGAAGAGTTGAAGCAGGTCATAGTAAATGTAATGGCCATATTGTCATGTGACCTGTGATCTAGAGATGTCTTGAAAGAGGTAGGCCACTTAGCCTTGGTAGGGCACCTATAATCTTAAAATCAGTCTCTAATTTAGTATTTTATCTATATTGAAGCACCAGTAGGTGCTGGGTCACAGTAAACTCAATGAAAATAAGTTTCTTCTTACTTGCTAATCCTTAGTGATGAGTTGATTTGTAAAGTGATTCAACATTAAGAAAACTACCATTTATTTGGTACATGTACAACTCAGATTCTGCTTAGAAGGATTACATATTACTCATTAATGCTTTTACCACAAAATTTACCAGGGCATTTACCAGGCCCTGGTTTGGGTAATGGAGATATAATACCCTAGTAAGAAACACACATAAATAAATACCTATAAGACAAGGAAACAGGTAAGGCACTGGATGCTTTGGGAAGAATATCTAATTGTGACCTGAAGAGTAAATCAGGAGTTGGCCAGGGAGGGACTTGAGGAAAGAAAACATAGAAAACATTTGCAAAGGCCTGGAAGGTAGACCTACCAAAATGAGAGAAATAAAAGTAGCTCCACTTGCATGAAACAGAATAAGAGAGGAACGAGTCATGAGACAAGACTGAAGAAATAAACCAGTGGCCAGATGATAAATGATAATGTAAAATATGGTAAGCATTTTGCCCAAACTAAAGTGGAGTTGTAGAAAAAAGGAAATTTGATAAATTCAAGCAACAACAGGTTAAATGGACAGGATTTAGTGACTGAATGAATACAGGCCAGTCATGAAGATGGAAGGTTATTGATGTGAAGTCAAAGTCTACAGTGGGCATCTGGTGGGATGCAGGGCTCATTCATAAATAAAGGCAAGTCAGACAATACAGGCTGCTTTCAGTTGGTGAAGAGAAACACAGAGATCGTGTATTCTGTTTTGGAAATGTGAGTTTGAAATGCTTTGAGACATAAGAAGATGCAGCTGGGTGTAGCTGGATATATTAGACTGGAATTCCAGAAGATATATGGGTTGGTGAGTTAGATGTGTAATCATCAGAATGTAGCTGAAAGATGAAGCAGGCTGATAAAAAATGGACAAAAATTAGTAAGAAAAAAGATGTAGCATCATGGAAGCAAAATTATAGCTTTTATTTTCTTTCTTTTTTTTTTTTTTAAATGTTTTATTTATTTCTAGGAGAGAAAGAGACAGACAGCGTGAACAGGGGAGGGTCAGAGAGAAAGGGAGTCACAGACTGAAACAGGTTCCAGGCTCCGAGCTGGCAGTCAGCACAGAGCCCGACGCAGGGCTCGAACCCACGAACCGTGAGATCATGACCTAAGCGAAAGTCGGACGCTTAACCGACTAAGCCACCCAGGCGCCCCTATAGCTTTTATTTTCTTAATTTTATAAATGATATATGTTCCTCATAATCTGATCCAAGCAGTAAAATATGCATTAAGTAAAAAATAAACCCTGCTTCCTTTACCCAAAGCAATCTCACTCCTCAGAAGTCATTAGTAACATTTTGGTGTGCATTACACCAGACATCGTCTATGCATATATAAATACACACATCTCTATGTATATTTATGCATATTTACATACTAGGGTCATATTCTATATTCTGTAACTTATTTGTTTTATTTATTAAATTGTGGATATATCTCACTATGAGTACGTAGGGACCAAGCCTATAAATTTTAACAGCTGTACCCAATTCCATTTTATGAATATATCATGAGTACATTATTTAAATTTATATTTAAATGTTTATAATAGAAATAATTCAAGACATTGTGAAAAAGTAACAAAAATAAAATTGAAAACTTAAAATCTTCCTTCTCACCTCCAGAACCAACCATTAATAGCCTCTTCAGATTTTAGGATATCTGGAGGTTAAGTTTACAAATATACTTAATATTGTATTACGCAACTCATCAGCTTTGTATCTGTTTTATTCCCTACCTATAGAGATTTAAAAATTTAAGAAATTTATGCAACCTCTCATTTCCCTTGCCCCCATATCCAAATCTTTGTTATCTAATCATTTTAATTTCTCTAGGATTTGAATTTTTTATTATTTATATGACAGATTGTAATCTCTGTTTTTTCAGTTACCACTTTTAATATTATCTAGTTTTCCTCTGGATTGAAAAAAAATGGAAATTAGATACTTAGCTTCTGTCTATCTTTTCCCCCATTTCTCAAAAATTTTAGGTTGAAGTTATATTTTTATATTGTTAAGGCTTATCTCTTTTGCATTCTTTTCTGTAAATATAAATTCTGAAGGGAACTTTCTTTATTCATATAGCTTAATACTAAAAATGTTTAACCATTTGAAAAAATGTAAGGTATAAGATTAGGTAAACATTGTATCATAGTTTCAAAATGTAGGATTGGGCCCATAAAGATATAAGATTATATCATTTAAACTCTTGTGTGCAGCTTCCTTCTCATCTTCTTTACAAGACTATTTTTAAAAATTTTTTTTAATGTTTTATTTATTTCTAGGAGAGTGAGAGAGACAGTGTGAACAGGGGAGGGTCAGAGAAAGAGGGAGTGACAGACTCTGAAACAGGCTCCAGGCTCTGAGCTGGCAGTCAGCACAGAGCCCGACGCGGGGCTCGAACCCACGAACCGCGAGATCATGACCCAAGTGAAAGTCAGATGCTTAACCGACTAAGCCACCCAGGCGCCCCATTTACAAGACTATTTTTGTATTCCATATTTTTCCCCTTTTGGGGTAGTTAGTGGGATTGCCTCTTATTGTATGGAAAATTTCAAGTAATATTTTTAATAAGTAAATATGCACAGTACACTTTATGAGTTACTCTGTATATGAAAAAGTGAGGATGTAGAGAGAATCACTCCTATTTGATTGAAAACATATCTGGATACAGAACTTTAAGTTAAAAACATTTTTTCTCAGACTTAGGAAGCCATTATTGTACAGTCCAATGCTGCTGCTGATAAGTCTAATGTTATTTTGAGTGCCAATTCTTTGGAATTAACATAATTTAACATAATGGCTTTGTTTTGTTTCTTTTTGGATGATTTTAGGATTTTGTCTTTAACTCTGATATTCTAAAATTGTACTGTTTTGGTTTTTAAAATTTGACCATGATGTTTAAAATACAGGGTAAATGGGGCGCCTGGGTGGCTTAGTCGGTTAAGCGTCCGACTTTCGCTTAGGTCATGATCTGGAGGTTCGTGGGTTCGAGCCCCTCGTCGGGCTCTGTGCTGACTGCCAGCTCAGAGCCTGGAACCTGTTTCAGTCTGTGACTCCCTCTCTCTCTGACCCTCCCCTGCTCACGCTGTCTCTCTCTCTCTCTCTCTCTTCTAGAAATAAATAAAACATTAAAAAAAAATACAGGGTAAATGATAGTAAGAAAACGTAGAGGAGTTAGGAACCATGTGATATAAAACAAAACAAAGTTGCAGGAAAAGAAGCAGCAATTAGAGAGGAAAATCTTTAAGTTGAAATGATAGAAAAAAAAAAACCTTCTATGCCATGTCCATCCCCCTGTAGTTGTGGAAATGAATTATCTAATTATATTCTCACATTGAAAAATTATTATTCAGTTCCTTTCAGAGGAGAAAATCAAGTCTCAGAAGGTAACTTGCAGAGGGTTAGACAATGACAAAAAGTGATAGATGTGAAATTTGAGAAGTACAGATGTTTCTACAGTCAATCTTATGTTCTTCCGGCTCTCCTTGTGTCTCAATAATATTTCCAGAGAGAAAGGGATAAACAGACTAGCAGTTCTATGTCCTGTTTCCACTAAGTATCAACTCCTGGAACACATTAGTCTTATCTTCTCCCACACTTTCTAGCCATTCTTTCAGACATGATGTCACACAAAGAAAATGACCCTGTTGCAGGAAAGTTCAAGAACCCCAGATCTGCAGGGAATTTTTTATTGCCACGAATTTCTTTTTTTAAGTACACTTAGAAAGGGAGATTTCAAAAGTCTCTTCAGTAGAAATCTCACTTTAGATTCTGGTACTGCCTTAAATTACAAGAATACATGTTATGATTCAGATATATAGCTACGCCTAGTCATTGCTACTTTTTCTGTGTAAATATTTTGAAATAAGGCTTCATATACTTTGGTGATGTAGAGAGAATCACTGAAAGATAGACCTCATCCAATAAAGCATTTTTATTTTGGAAGCGTAATTACAGCTTTAGAGCACTCTGCTAGAATTCATTGTCAGGAATGGTTATGAAATCGAGAGACTGAGATGCACCACAGTAAAGCCATAGTCGTCTATGAGAAAATGGAGACAGTGTTAATGAATTGATAATAAATTCCGAGTAGTGGTGCAATGGTGACTGGAGGAAGGAAATGAAACAAAGTGTGTGGTTTATTCCTAATTCTGCACAACCCTAGCAATGCCTCCTCTTTGTTAATGTACTTTGTTTTAAGGCACCGTAACAAGTAAAGCAAAGGAACAAGATTATAGTGACAGTAGAAGGCTGGTGGCAAAACCTCACAAAATGGCACTCCCAGGTGGATTTGCATATGCTGTTCTACATCCCTAGAAGCCACTCCTTCTAATGCTCATGTTCCGTTTATTCCACTTTTCTTCCAAAAGTGCATTCATTGACAGCAGCTTTCACCAATCACTCTAGGTGAATGCTTTCTACCTTGTTTTGTCCATCACTTCACTCTGTTCATTTCCTTCAACGTATTTATTATGATATTATAATTTATTATATTACTTTTACTTGTCTATTCCCACTTTCTCTGTCTTCTCTCTAAACCCCATTTTTACTATATGGGCAATTAGATCAGGAAAAGTGCTGTTTTAAATCCAAGTGTCTGCCAAGAACTTTCCACACAGTATGCACTTGATTGTTACTTGTTAACTTAATTAATTAGTCATCCTCAGCTTTATGACAACAGTTTTCCAAAGGCTGACTAGAAGACTTTGTTTCTCTCTTGGGATTGTATTTGGTTACAGGCAACAGGGACCCTATGGTGGCTTATCCAAAGGAGATAGTTGTTTTGTTTTGTTTTGTTTTCATGTAACAAAATGCTCAGAGGTTAAGTAGCTTAGGAAAGGTGTGACATCTCCACATTACCACAAGATCCTCTGATTTTCTATTATTTCAGCCTTAGTATTCTGCAAGAGAAGCTGGAAAATGTAGTTTTTGTTTGCTTATTTAGTGAACTTGGGAACATTACAAAAATATCAGGGTTCTGTTAATACAAAGTCTGAACAGAGAATTAAGTCTCCTATGCACACTACAATGCCTCTTTGATTAATATAGAACAACAAAATCATCATCACATAATTTGTACCCTCCCAGCAGGCATCATTAGCCATTTAGACTGTCCTACATCAGAAACAAATTCTTTATAAGAAGAAGGCCTGGAGAGAACTGAATTAGAACAAAGAGAGAAAGCTAAATGATATAAATATTTACTGGCAGGATTAGACAGCCCAACGTGTACATACCCACATTAGGAATGGCCTTTCCAATGAGATAGAAATATTCAAAATTCGTTTAAAAAGGCACCTTGTCCATTAGATTATATTTGTATTGACACACTCAATTCAGTTCTGGGACCCTCTCTTTTCTATATTTCATTTTCTGACTAACTTCTTTCTGATGGGCATAATTCTTTCTTTTGCTATTTTACTATATTCAATTAGATTGTTTAGTTTTCCAATTCAGGAAGTCAATCTCTCTCTTGAAGGCAACTTTGCAGATCTCTGATCTGATCTACTATATGTTGATTTCACAGTTTAGCTCTCAGAAAGTAATTTCATTTCCATTTTCCCCCTCCCCCAGTTCTCCCAGGACACTTCAGCATAGTCATAAAATATTGACAAAGAATGTCTGTAATAGACCATACCTAGCTTGCGATCTTAAAATCAACAAATAAATATTCATCATAAAGTATCTTTCAAAGTTTGTTTGATGAGCTTTTCCCTCGGTTGTACCTTAGGCTGGGTAATTCCTTAGGAATGAAAAGTCTTCTGCTAATGTCCCAGAATTGGTATTGGCTTTCCCTTGGAGACTTGTGGTAAATGTGTTATTTTCTTAACCTATGAATTTTTAAAACTTATGAATGTTGACATGCCTGAACTTCATTTTCCTCAATTGAAGAAAATTTCCTTCATCAGATTAATGTATCTACCAAGAGATATCATTATACCATTATTTTAAATATCACATCACATAGGCATGAGAAAAAGTAGTGTGGAAAGAATAATCTTTGTTAAGGGGAAAATTTCTGTTTAACTCAAAATGTCTATAATTCTAGACAAGAAGACTTTTTCAATACAATTGTCTGTTTGAATATCTGCAGTGCAGATATCTAACCAGAGCTGCTTCTTTGGAAGGTTGACAGAAGTTTGGATTTGTAAGCTGGGATATCTCATGTGTGTGTAAGGCCCTTGAAAAGACAGGAGGAATCTAAAGGGAAGAGAATCGGATATAAACAGTATGCTGGGGGCTGAGGACCAGCTCTCCCCACATTGCCGTATTCTAGAATAGAAACCTCAGGAATCTAAGAATTCTGTGTTTAAAACTAACCTTCTAGACTTTGGTGAAAAGTACCTTGGTCAAGGTATAAATAAATCTGTTTTATTTAATACCTTGCTAATTTCATGTGTAATTTGAAATAGTCATACATATAGTATATATTCTTGTCCCAGGCCTGCAGATGTTAGCAGGAGGCTTGCTTAGTCTTAACTGTCTCCATATGTAGAAAATATTTATATATAGCTCTGCAAAAGGAAGTGTATCCACATGTCCTTAATTCATAGGGGATTTAATTAACCTAGTGTTATAAGGCAGAAGAAATCCAAAACAGAGTAGGAAGAAACTTGTACAGATAGAAGATATGTCTTTCATCTGCTTCAAAGAGTGGTGAGGTGGGAAAAATCCAGACTCAATGCATAACTCCTCAAAATAGATTTCTGAATATTAAGGGAAAACAAATATGAACAATGCAGCCATTGTACAAATAACCAGATCCAAGACGTGTTCAAAAATATTCAGTCTGAAATCCACATACTTGTATGCCTTTGCTTTTTCTGTTATGTTCACAACTTTGTACTATTTTGGTGTTTGTTTCATTCATTAAATAAATTGAGCATCTTCTATGTGTGATGAGCCTTCTGTACATCTTAAGATTCAACACTTCATATTCTGGGTCATTTTTACCTTCATGAACAATAGCATAGCACCAATTACACTATAATTAAACATGACTCTGTGTGTGTGTGTGTGTGTGTGTGTGCGTGCATATATTTTAATAGTCATCTACACCATCTGGATTATTTTTTTCTAAAAACCAGGATTCTATTTTTGCCATATGCCGTTAATCCCTATGGACTTAAAATGTGACTAAAGCAGTTTGATGAGTGAAAGTGATTACTGAAAGCCCTAAGTATGAAAAAACCTTAGGTCTATTCCCATACAGTTTACTTACTTGCAGACTTCGGGGCCTGAGTTACCAAGATAATTGCCTCCACTCTCTAGATTACATTTGTCTTACCAGTTTAAAGTTTAAGCACCATTTTATCTTTCACATTTTAGCTCTTTTATTTCTTTTCTTTTTGTATAAATAAGTTGTATCTTTCTTACTCTGCTTTATGCCTTGGTTGTTTGTCTCGTTAGCTCTTTCTCTCTTCCTGTTATTTACTACGATGGCCATGACTGATACTCCTGTCTTTCTAAAATCTGAACATTTGAAAGGAAGCTGTTTTCCAGAAAGATTCCCATGCATGAGTAACAGGTATTCTGACAGTGGAATTAAACACCTCGTACTCTTCATTCCTTTATTCTTCCAAATGAGAAAGCTAATCTTGTTATGTAAGAAGTCATTACTTCATCTACTCATCAGCTGTTTCTGACATGCTCCAGTTGGCTCTCAGTTTGGAAATAAAATTACACAAGGATGAAAATGAAGCCTGTTTCAGAACATTTTCAAGGAAGATTTGTTTCCCTAATAGGCTCTTTGCCGAGAGATACAGTTTTTAATTTGTGAGAAAATAAAAATGCAGTTCAAATAAGTGAAGCATAAAAAGTCAGGGGTCAAAAGACTTTCCTGTTTCTATAGCAAGAAAGTTCAAACTCTGTATAAAGTGAAGCCTCAAACATAACTTCTGCTGTGATTTAACTCTAACAGTTTGAGCACTTCCTCTAAAAACAGCTTAAAATTAAGTCAGGTTTTGATATGTCAGTTTTTGATGTATATTCATTTCAGCATCCAGTGTTTTTTCCAAGTAAGAATTAAGCACATTAGCTTCTGCCTCACCATCCCTATTTTCTTTTAATTATAGGTCTCTGTTTTACATTTCCTGGCAAATGAAACATTTCCTAATTAATACATGGGGTAATAAAGAATGTCTGCATAATGTTCTTCACAGTAGCTCTGGCTGCAAAAGATTCCATAAATATTGGAACTGAGAGCAAACCCTAAGGATATAGCGAAATAAACAAGGCTCAGAGAAAAAAAAAGAGTTTGAAATAATGTTACTTATTATTATTATTTTATTTAAATACAGAAGGGAGGAATTAAGAACATACAGTCTCTGAAGATAAACTTTTTGTTTTCACTTACCAACTTTACAACTGCCTAGCTGCTTAGCTGTATGATCTTGAGCAAGTTACTCAACTTATCTATGCCTGGGTAACCTCATCTATTGGCCTGGGTGGTGACGGGAAGGGTACATATAAAATAAAATTGTTGTGAAAATTGCATGAATCATTAGAAAGGGTTGCCATTTACTGAGCACCTGCTTTGTGTTAGACACTGTTCTAAGTGACTTATAATTCCCCAAACCGGTAACTTCAAGTAGTTTTAAAACATTAATTTACAAAGCACATTGGGAATTCATACACCCTTTCAGGGGTACTTCTTTTCTAAGTAAAGCAAGGCCACTATTTCACATCAAGTACATATTTAATATTTTATTAATACTTAACTGATCAATTATAGATACAAAGTCTTGTGTTCATTTTCAAATAGCAATACATAATAATATTTATTGGTTGTAGATGGCACTTTGCACAAAACATGAACATAAAAAGAAACCTCATGGCCGCTAAACGTGTTGATAACAAATGCAACCAGGTTGTAACTGAATTAAAGGATATTTCCTAACACCTACTAAATACTTTGTTGTGACTAGAGCAAATAGATTTGAACTAGGGAGAGATCTTAGCCCGACTGAGAATTGCATGACCATTTTGTTAAAATATACTCCTTGGCAATCCTGAACATTTGGCTCTAATACAAGTATCTTCTCCTGGTTTACAGTGATATTCGCTCCATACACGCATCCATAAAATATATGGATATTATTGCGCTTGGTAAGTACTCAATGAAAACAATTTTAGGTGATTTGCCATTAAGAACACAAAACTATTAACTATTCTGTTCTTGCAAAGAGTCAAGCTGCTAAATAATCAGTGCCATCCAGAGAATTCCTTTTAAGCTTCAGCAAGTGATAGATGTGGCTGAACTCAGCTCGAGAAAACGGTTCCAGCTTTTATTGAGTCAAATATTAACTACCCACAAGTTACTTTGGAAAATCCACTAATCTTTAGTGAGCTCTGAGATTTACTTCATCATGGACTGTCAGTAGAAACTGGGTTTGCCTATCATTCCCAGGCAGCCAAGGAAAAGAGTACAGAGCAAAGGAGACCTGCGTTCTGATCCCTGTTCTGCGGCCACTTAGGTAATATATTGTGTAAGTCGCTTATCGTTCCCTTCCGTGGCTTTTGTTTTTCCATCTACGTGTTGGCACTAAAACATCTCTTTTAAGATCTTACTAAAGTTTGGGGTTATGGGCAGGTACCAGAAGAAAGAGAGTGGTCCTTTTGGAACACAATATCAGAGGAGTAAATATCACCTTATGGTCTCGTACAAATTAATGGGTTTCAATAGGTTTAAGGATAAATTCACTACTTTGTCTTTCTTTTTTTAAGAGAGCAAAAAATCTTGTCATGTTTTTCTTCTAAAATCTGTTCTATTTAAAACATACGGAGGTCTCAAAATATGATCATTCACAAATCAATTGTATTTCTGGAAAAGATGAAGTTTCTAAGCGGTATTATGAAAATATTGAGGGGCAAAAGGAACCTCCTGTTTCATTTTGCACATTTCTTTATGAGTTTGCATTACTTTTTCTCCTAATTATTTTTAGAGGGTCTCTCTGTAACCACTAGTTTCTATGATGTCAGGGAAGATGGAGCTCGCATTGGTTTGAATGAAGCCTCTCGTGTGCTGCTCTGGCTTGACTGGGTCTCACCCAGTGACTGAGCTAGTCATTCAACCTGTCCACCCTAAGTTGCCTCATGTGCAGCAAAAGAGGAACAAGTAGAAAAGGACTTGCAACTGGAGGTGAACCAGCAGCAGGTAAAACATGACCTTGCAGAAATGCCGATTCTCGGGCCACAGCTCAGACTTGTTGAATCAGAACCAACATTTAATAAAATCCTTAAGCTATTCCTATGGACCTTAAACTTTGAAAAATGTTAAAAGAATGAACTTTAAAAACTACAAAAGCAGTTTGCAAAATGTAAAGCTCTACAGAGATGGAACACATCTATCATTCTCATGTTCTTAATTCTAATCAGAGTTACAATTAATCCTTAGCTTTTTCTGCACAATCAGATTTTTAAAACTGAGCAACCAACACCAACCTTTGTAGATTATAAACAATTGATACAAATTTGTTGAATGGAATCAAAAGTGAGATGAGAATGTAGAGCACCTGTTCTAAACACAGTCTTAATAGTCAATCAATGTGATTTTCTTAAAATGAAAGAGCTCAAATCACTACTTTCAGTTTCTTAGTGTCATAATGCCCACATGGGTAGGTGGTGACAGCCAAAGAAAAAGAAAGGTAGATTTTAAAATGTAATTAAAATTAGGGCACTTTGGTGGCTCGGTCAGTTAGGTGTCTGACTCTTGATTTCGGTTCAGGTCATGATCTCACGGTTAGTGAGTTAGAACCCTCACTAACCACGATAAATATAACATGAAATTTCATGGTTCAACACCTAACAATCTGGCCACTGCACCCACTTTATGTTCATTATAGAAAAGTCCCACCAATTCAGGGGGAAAAATGTACACAAGCCTCTCAGCTTTTTCTATTTTCATTCTTCTTTTTAGTGTAATAAAAGCCTCACCTTTTGATTAGATATGTCTGAATCACAGTGGTTAGGTGGATCTTTGGGTGAGTCTCTCCACCATCAGTACGGTGCTATTAGAACTTCCTGCAAGATTAGGAGCACCTGTACCCCAATGTTCATAGCAGCACTCTCCACAATAGCTAAAACATGGAAAGAGCCTAAATATCCATCAACAGATGAATGGATCAAGAAGATGTGGTTTATCTATACCATGGAATACTACATGGCAATGAGAAACAATGAAATCTGGCCATGTGTAGCAACATGGATGGACCTTGAGGGCGTTATGCTGAGCGAAATAAGTCAGGCAGAGAAGGACAAATATCATATGTGTGCTCGTATAGGAGGATTAGGAGGAACTTAACAGAGGACCAAGGGGGAGAAGAAGGGCGGAAATGGTGGGGGAAAGGAAGAGAGGCAAACCATGAGAGACTATTGAATGCTGACAAAAACTGAGGACTGGTGGATGTGGGGGGGAGGAGGGGTGGGCATGGAGGAGGGCACTTGTGGGGATGAGCACTGGGTGTTATGTGGAAACTAATTTGACAATAAACTATTTGTAAAAAAAAAAAAAAAAAAGAACTTCCTGCAAGATTTACAAATGTGGAAATAAGACAGATAGTTCACTTATAAAAATG
Source organism: Proteles cristata cristata (assembly GCA_017311185.1). Classification (NCBI taxonomy): domain Eukaryota; kingdom Metazoa; phylum Chordata; class Mammalia; order Carnivora; family Hyaenidae; genus Proteles; species Proteles cristata. The sequence goes on from JAESUZ010004165.1 coordinate 531,429, forward strand.
ATACCCATACTGACTATTAATTACCTTGCAACCTCAGGCCAATGTTGTCCTTACTTTTCCATAACACTGCCACTAGATCATTCTCATGTTCTACTTAGTGCCGCCCATCTCAACACATTGATTTCTCTTCTTTCTGAATTTTCAGAAACTTTTATCCCTGGGATTTAGTTCCATATGTCATTTTCATCTGTGTTTTGTTATTCATGGCTGTTATCAATCTCCCAAGACGTTGTCTGTTTTGCAGTCTCAATCCGTGTTTGTAGTAGCTATTAGGATAAAAACTAAGGGGTTGATTGTGGTATATAGTTATGGGGGGAAATTGGAAAATCTAAAATCAGAGAAACCTATCTATAAATCAGAGCCTGACAGTTATCAGAAGTGTGAACTTGAGTAAAATTACCTAACCCTTTTGAACCTCAGTGAATAAGTCTATATATTAGGTTTGAAGATGGTTACCAGAAAGGTTGCTGTGAAAATTAAATAGGTTATATATGTAAGACACATGGGACACCATAGAAGTAGGTACTCAGTTTATGTTGGAGTCAGTTGTAATGATACCAATGATGACAGTGATGACGAAGACAATGTGTCCATGGTCCTGATTCAGAGTTTCAGTCACTTTCCCATTTGAGGTGGAGAAGGGAGGGCTTTGGCACAAATGTATTCTCCTAGAGCACAGAGGAGACATGCCAGATAGTGACACATTCCCCGACCCCATCCTGGTCACATGTCCTTAAGGTCTAAGAGATGCCTTGTCGTAAGAAAAGAAAATTTTACTTTTTGTGGACTATACATGTATAAGAGTTTTCATCAATGGAGGAACTGTCCTATAACCCCAGGTACAATGTAAACTAATAAGGCATGATAGCTCCACGTGACTTCTAAAGAAAGCCCACAAACACATGAAATATTTAAGAAAATTACATTCTTGAAGTGATCTGCTGCTACCCAGTTTGGCAGACTTTTGAAGAAAAAAAAGTTCTAATTGTTGGGCCTAAGCACATATTCTGAATTTTATAACCCCTAATAATGCAAGTTAAAAATAAATTAGGATCAGGGGCGCCTGGGTGGCTTAGTCGGTTAAGCGTCCGACTTTCGCTTAGGTCATGATCTCGCGGTTTGTGGGTTCGAGCCCCGTGTCGGGCTCTGTGCTGACTGCCAGCTCAGAGCCTGGAGCCTGTTTCGGTCTGTGACTCCCTCTCTCTCTGACCCTCCCTGCTCGCTCTCTCTCTCTCTCTCCTAGAAATAAATTAAAAAAAAATTAAAAAAAAAAAAATAAATAAATAAATAAATTAGGATCAGAATATTAATTACATACAGACACACCCAGTGTTGAAGATATTTTAATTCAATGATGATAGGAATAAAAGTCCCTACGCACTTTAACAATCACAGTATTATAAAATTATTTTCTTTTAGAAAAATAGATCCACTCAATATAATAATCTTTATTCTATTATAAAGCACTGAGACGATAATTTGGTATCAGAAAGAGAAAACAGATTATGATAAGGTCTCAGTGATGGAATAGTTATATTGTTCTTGACATAATGAATGTGGCACAATGTGAATGCAAATCAACCTGCAGAAAAACTCTGTCATTTTTAAATGTTTTTTAAAGTTTATTTTGAGAGAGAGAAAGAGAGAGAGAGAGAGAGAGAGAGAGAGACAGAGAGAGAAGTGGAGGGGAAGAGGAAGAAGAGAGAAAGAATCCTGAGCAGGCTCCACACTGTCAGTGCAGACCCTCACACTGGGCTCGAACCCATGAACCATGAGATTATGACCTGAGCAGAAACCAAGAGTCGGACGCTTAACCAACTGAGCAACCCAGGTGCCCCAAAACTCTGCTATTTTTGAGTAGAAGATTCACTGCTAATATTCCTTATTGATTTTGGAGGTAGCAATTTACAGAAATTGTATGTCATATACATTTAACATACAAGGTATATATATGTGTGTGTGTATACTATATATGTATATGATATATACATATACGACATACAAATAGATATATAATACTATATATAGGTGTATAATATATACACACATATGGCATACAAGATATATATATATATATATATATATATATATATGACATATGACATGCTTTATATAGGTGTGTATTTGTGTGTATTATACATGGAGAGAGAGAGAGAGAGAGAGAGAGAGAGAGAGCACACAATCCTACAAGAGTCATTGCAAATAACTGTAACATCCTGAGACCAATTTTTCAAAAACCTGGAATAAGAGACACGTAATTAGAAATTTTTAGTTACTCCACAGAAACTGATACCTCCAACTAAAACACAGAACAACTTTCTCTGAGATCACCACCTTTTAGTGCACATAAGTTTTACTGCAATATGCTAAAAGAAGTACTCTGAGGAGTCAGAAGACCTACATTTCACTGATCATTCAATTACTGTTTGGCTACAGAATCTTGAGTAAGTCACCCATCCTCTAAATTTCAGTGTTCTTAATGTCCATGAAGGAGCTGAACTAGCTCAACCAGTATATTTCTAACTGATCCTCTAAGCAATTGACTTTTCTTTTCCAATCACAATCTATGTGGAATTTCAGTATGGGTCTAACAGCTGACCTTGGGTCTACTCTATCTGAATGAAGATGAGAGAAATATGGTCCAGGACCTTCAGGCTTGGCTGCCCCACATGGCTGTCATGCTTTAAACACTTTCAAGTATTCCACTTCTAGAAAGTAATAATCCCCAGTCTGTATATTTCAGTCTCTCAACACAAAAGAGAATGGAATATTATTCAAAATTTTTTTCCAAGTAGTATCATGCAGCATAAGTGCTCAATAAAGAGTTATTGACGTGAATGCCTTAATTTGCAATTCTACCTTACACTTAAGTACTATTTCACTTCTTATACAAAGCTGCTTCAGTTTCTCACATTATCTCGCTTGCTTTTACCATTAATGAAACAGGCAAAGCAAGTATAAATGAAAGAGGAGTAGGTTCTTTCTCATTGTAGTTATGGAAAGACAAATTCATCACATTAATTTCATCATGAATGATTCTGTTTTTTATGCCACCACTTATCACACATGTCCCATATTCATGTCACTCTTTCAAAATTGCCTTTTTTTTTCATATGATAGAGCAGGAGTCTCAACCGTGGCACTACCGACATTTAAGGATGGATAATCCTTTGTTGTGGTTTACTGTCCTATGAACTATAGGAAACTTGCCACTATGCATGAACTTTATCCCTACATGATTTTTGCATTCTCCCAGTTGAGACAAGCAAAAATATCTTCAGACATTGTCAAATGTCCCCTGGGGGAGGAGAACAAAATTACCCTCCAAGTGAGAACCACTTGATAGACAAACATTGAAGCCAAATGCAGTGTTCAATTCATTTCAATATGCTGGCTATATTCTCAGTGATTAGCACAATTGTCCAGACAAAACAGAGCAATGCCATTGCTCTGTTGTTCTGTTTTCAAATGGCCCTAATAACCAATTCACTTTGGAACTTGCTCATTTTAAGCATAAGGAAACAGTGGAATTAATACTTCATAGAATATACAGGTACTTGATTAAAGCTTGGAAAACACTATACCTCTTCATTGATATTGAAGATAAATATAGGAAAACTAATACAGAAACCAGGAAAGATGTGAGGCCAGTAACTGATATTACTGTCTCAAATTACATAGAATAGCAGATTATATAGAGAATATCAAGTACTTATATAAGTCACCAGCAAACCAAGTAAGAGTTTTATTGGAGATTTTCTGGATAAAAACTCCTGGCTACTATCTTAAGACAAAACTCAACACTTCTCAAGTATGATGTTTTACCCACATCCTCCAGGTGATTCACAGTTGGCAAGAGCAAAGCCGAGCAAATGGGTAGATATAATTAAGGTCAAGTCTTCCATAATTTTTTAGCAACAGTACCTGACAGGCCTTCAAGGAATGTCCTGATGACTGCTCCTAACTGACCCCATCACTCATCTATTTCTTCACATATTTATGAAGTGATCATTTTATATGATAATATGTAAGAGATTAGAAAGTAAGGATAAGATGATATAGTGGCTGAGCTGAGGATGTGATGTGCTGAAGTGAATGAGATTGTTAACATGAACATGGACACTCTTTTGACAAAAAATTTCAAAACTTAAAGGCAAAACCCTAAGGTATATCCAGATGTAAAAAAGAATAATGGCTATATTATTAGTTGCCAAAGAAATTAAGGAAAAGATGGTTGATTACATATTTAAAACTTAATATTCATAGAATGATATAACATTCATAACCCTTTACACTAAAATATTATCATTAACATAATTGGTATAAAGACTATTAGAAGTATGAGAAAGATTGAACAAAATAGAACTGTAGATATCACTACCAACTTATTGTCAATTAAGAAGATAGAAATTAGGACAGAATTTAAAGAATAGAATTAATAAAGTTAATGACTATAATATGTTGAACTTAGCACTCTTCAGAAAGACATAATTTTTATTACAGTAAACCACTAAAGAGTTTTTAAAAGTCATCAGATACATTGGTTGTCTGCTGTGTGCCAGGCATTCTTCTAGTAACTGGGATACAGCAAAGAACAAAAGATGAAATTCTTTTCATCATGCAGCGCAAGTCCTATTTTAGTAAGCTGCCAGAAAAACCTCGACATATTCCAAAGCAGAAATTATACAGGATACATTTTCTAATCACAACGTGACTCAGGAAGAAATTACATTGAGCATATTCAAACAAAATCCTCACCAGTTATTATTATTATTATTATTATTATTATTATGTTAATGCCAATTTAACTCAGTAATACTACTTTAGAGAGAGTATTCTAAGAAATAACTAGAGATAGGCATACAGATTTATTTAAAAGGGCCTTTATCAAGGGATTAATTACATTATTTAAAAAGTCTCATAGGGATTAAATTGTAAATTAATTTAAAGACTATATGATGTTATAATATGCAACTACTTAAAATACAGGTTTGAGGAGAATACATAACAATGTCAGAAAATCTTTGAACATAACCACAACAAAAAATTGAAGATATAAACTAATACATGATCACAAAGGAGCAAAAAATCAATTGATAATCATAAATATTACAGTCTGAGGACAGAAACAAGGGAAGATTACAAGTTCATAAAATAAATGTATCTTGGAAATTTTGAAGTACTTTGCTCAACTGTTTACCATCAAAGTGAAATCCAAATAAACAATTGCAGATTATGTCATACATCCAAAATGGAAATAACACATGAACATTATTCATGTTAATACATAATAGGCAAATTCATAAAATGATTAAATTTTCATTAGAAAAGAGACAACATAAAATGGCTTTAGATAGCAATTAAAATTAGTCAAATAGATAATTAAATACATTTGATTCTGGCAAAACATTTATTTTTATTTTTCTATTTTATATTTTTTCAAAATATTTTTCTAATGGGATAGGCTAAAGCACAAATAAAGCTAGGATTAAAAAATTACATACTGTACATATAAAAATATTTGAGTATTATGATACCATGTACCAGGTTATGTTAACAAAATTGATCATCTCAATGAAATGGAAAATTATTTTTAAGTGAATTTCTTAACGAAAACAAATAAGCAAACAAAACTCCTGAAAAACCATGAAAAAGACTATTAGTCAAAGAAGAGATTTTAATAATGAGAAAAAGTCTTTTGTAAAAGTGGCAGTTTTTTTTAATGTATTTTTATTTATTTCTAGGAGAGAGAGAGAGAGAGACAGCGTGAGCAGGGGAGGGTCAGAGAGAGAGGAGATCACAGACTCTGAAACAGGCTCCAGGCTCTGAGCTGGCAGTCAGCACAGAGCCCGACGCGGGGCTCGAACCCACGAACCGCGAGATCATGACCTAAGCGAAAGTCGGACACTTAACCAACTAAGCCACCCAGGTTAACCAACTAAGCCACCCAGGTGCCCCTAAAAGTGGCAGTTTTATTAGTGAATTGAGTATGCTTTCAAGGAACAGCATAATGTCTGTTATAGGTACAATAGAGATATAGATAACAAGAAAAATGCCAATATTCTGAAAAATGCATAAGAAAAGCATCTTCTGATTCAAGGAAAGAAATACAACCTCAAAGGAACTCTGACCATAACAGAAAAAATAATTAAAGAAGTATGAAATAAAGTATTAAATTTATGAATAATATATTAGCAAATCTATTTAATAGAGCATTAAAACAATAATAAAAATATCTAATAAAGATTCATCTCAGAAATATGAAACCCTTAATGTTAGACTTGCTAATAAAATAATATATCTTATCAACAGGGCAAGTTAGAAAAAAAGAACATCATAGAATCAAAATTTCATTTGGTAAGTTTTAACATCATCCAATTCAAAAACCAGGAATGAAGAATGTTTCCTTAAAGTCATGAAGCATGTCATACTCAAATAGACTTTTTATGCCTTCACCGAAGGAACTCAAATCAAACACCAAAAATTGCTACAATCTCTCGTCTATAAAATAACAATAAAATAAACCATGAAATATAAATAAGAGCTATAATTGTAAGAGAAGGTATGATTATTTGCCGAGTATCAGCTGAAAAACTAAAGATAAAAATCTCATTCAAATGGCTAGGAAGGAGATAAACATGCAAAAACATGAACTTTTCTCTGCAGCAGTAACAGAAAATAAAACATATAGTCATAATATAATGAAATTAAAATATCCCAAACAATAAATGTGTGACACCTATTTGGAGAAAACTATATACCTTTATTGGGAGAAATAAAAGGGACTCATGAGCACTTTGTTAAAAAAAAAAAAAAAAGAATAAAATTATATGCCCATTCTGTATGTCAAAAGAAACACTGAATAAAATTATTGCTATATAACAAATCTTTAATTCAGAGAAGATTTGATTCTTGGAAGATTCTTCAGATTATGTGCATATTTAATTCATTTTGTGTTTACAAATGATCGAATAAATGATACATGAAAACAAATGAAATAAAGTTAAAATGACAAATGGGAAGATATTTAGAGTAAATATTGTCCAAAAAAAAGTTAATCCAGGAATCTCAATGGATACATCATAAAAGAAGAAATGGACATAGGTAATAAATATCCAAAATGTTCAGTGTAACTAATAATTAATCACATAGTAAAACAAATTATAAATTGATCTAACTATTGTAGAGCTAATCAGGGATTTTTTTCTAAAGTATAAATTTAAAACTGGATTTTTAGAGGAATGAAATTAAGGGAAGATGGTGAGGGAAGTAATGTGCTTATCATAAAAAAATCTCATATTTTATACTTTACATATATGCATATATATAGTCACAAGTAAAGTAGAGAAAAAGCTAGTGGGGGCCTTTATTGAACAGGGGAGCACATTCTGAATTTAAAGGAGAAAACATGGGTTTCATTTTTCAATTTTTCAACAATCTTGCACAGCAGAGGAATTTAGATTTTGGAGAAAAGGAAAAGTCAGGTTAAAATCATGAAGATGTAGATTAACAGATGAATGTATAGTTTATGCTAGGTGAAATTTATTGACTTTATCTCCAAAATGGAGATATTACCTGCCCAAAAACCTAGCAGAGTTGTTTTAAGACCAAATGTGATATAGGAATCTATAATTAACAAAGTGATTACTAATTATGATATGGTTGTCTTCTTTAAAAATTGCCAAAGATACTTTTTAAATATTCAAAATATATAACTATAATTCATGCCTTATTAATGAGGAGAGAAGAAATACAATATTGATTAATATGTTAACAAGAAATTTGGGGATTTATGTCGGATGTATGGCCAAATGATTCCTTACCTTGAAAAGTAAGTTTTAAAAGGGGAACTAATGATTTTTCCAGTTAAAAAAAAAAACTAACAAAATATCAAAACATAATAATGGTGGCAAGAAAAAAGACTGTTTTAAAAGTAGCATTATTTCAATAAAAGTAGAAACTGGATAAACTCAAAAACCGTGTGTGTGTGTGCGAATGTGTGTGTTATATTATTTGTTCAAAATTTACAGAAAGGAGGAGCGCTTGGGTGGCTCAGTCGGTTAAGCGTCATACGTTGGCTCAGGTCATGATCTCCAGGTTCTTGAGTTCAACCTCATGTTGGGCTCTGTGCTGAAAGCTCAGATCCTGGAGCCTGCTTCGGATCCTGTGTCTCCCTCTCTGCCTCTTCCCCGCTCATGCTCTTTCTCTCTCTCTCTCTCTCAAGAATAAACATTAAATAGTTTTTAAAAATTTACAGAAGGGAAAAGAAACATTAAGTAGCCAAAACAAGAAGGATCACAAAAACCAATCAAAGTTTTTGGCATCCTTTACATCTATTTTTTTTTAATTTTGTTTTTGTGAGTTTTTATTTTGTGAGTTCATCTTATTTTCGGTCTTTTCTCTCCCCCCACCTATTACTACACAGCAGCAACTGCTTAGCCAGCCTTTGATAGAGCAAAAAGTAGTAAATTATTGGTTCCTATCTAACAGGACATAGAGCATTGGCTAGCATTTGAAGTTGTAATGGATGTAAAAAGGCAAAATCAGACATCTTTGAGGCATTATATCCCATATGTAGGTCCTAAACTAAAAGATTTCCCTGAGAAATTCTTAGAATCTATAGTAGGAAGAATAATTCCCCCTCCCCATGTCCACCAAAAAGCAAAAAAAAAAAAAAGAAGAAGAAGAAGAAGAAGGCTTAGACCTTATCTGTGACAATGTTACGTCCAATGACAAGAAATTGTACAAATGTGATTAAATTTAAAGACTTGGAGATGCAGAGATTATTCTGGATTATCTGGGTGGGCCCAATCTAATCAAGCCAGTTCTGAAAATGGAAGACAGTGAAAAAGAGTAGGTCAGAGGGATGCAACATGAGAAGCACCCAATCCACTGTTGCTGGCTTTAAATACCGAAGGGGATTACAGGCGAAGGGATATACTGGTGGCTTCAGTTTATAGTCAGCAAGGAATTTAATTCTGCCACAAACCCAGGTGAGCAGGGAGTTGATTCTTCCTTAGTACCCCCAGAAAGGAATATAACTGAGTTGACATCTTGATTTCAGATCCGTGAACTCCCACTAGGCCACTGATCCATACAATACATATTTGTCACTCAAGCCATTAAATCTGTGGTGATTTGTTATGACAACATTAGGAAACTAATATAGAATCATACACTTAGAGAAAATGTTAAAAGTCATTAGGTAGAACAAATGACAGTCACAAAATTCTCATGTCTGTTCAATATAATTAGATTGTTAACTGATTATAAAGTATTTATACTAATTATTTACAGTGTCATTAAATAATATAACCTTAAAAAGTATAATTAAAACGAATACTACTAACAACTAAGACATAGAATGTCAGGTGTTATCCTAAATAGCTGACTAACATTATCTTATTTAATTTTCAGGAAATCCTTTTGGTAGATTTTATTTTTATCCCTAGGTTACAGATAAACAAATTGAGACTTAGAAAGATAAAGTAAATTCTCTAAGGTCATCTAGCTAGTAAAAAGTAGAGATGAAATTCAAACCCTAATCTTTGGCAACAGTATTGTGATTATAACACTATGATGTTTTATATATTATCCATTAACACAGTTGTCAAATTTGCCTCTGTGTTATTTACTTATTTGCATAATTTGCAGGATTCATGGTCTAATTATCTTACTGGTTCTCTCAAATACTCATAATCAATGCCTGGTGAAGTTTATAAAATATAATGGCATATGAATTTTTAAACTAAATAAAAGCATCATTATAAAACACTTCAGCCATTGACATTTATAAATAAGAATGAAATAAAATAAATGAGAAGTCAAATTTAAAAGATTCTGAAATTTCTTGTAAAAATATCTGAGAGCACTTCTACTTTTCTGAGCACTGTGGACACAGCACAAGTATTTACCCAAGTGAAATGGAAATTTATGTTCACACAATTATTTCTAGATGTATATCTATAACATATTCTTCCATATTCACCAAAAATAGGTGAAAACCTTAATGTAATTTACCCACAGAGTGACTAAAGAAACTCTGGCATATCCATACAATAAAATATTACCATCAATAATAAAGGATCAGCTATCAATACATGCAACAATATGATAGACTCTCGAATGCATCTTTCAAGTGAAAGAGTTGGACCCAAAGGCTACATACTGTCTGATTCTATCTATATTATATTCTTAAAAGGACAAAAATAAAGGGGTAGAGAGCCAATGAATGGTTGGATGTGAGAAAACTGGTTGACTACACGGGAATTAATAGAATATTCTATTATATTGATTATGGTGGTCACATAATTCATTTTTTAAAAATCTGTAAGGCCATAAAAAAGTAAATTTCACTATGTAAATTAAAAATAATCAATAGGAGTGATATTATTGAATATTTACAGCTGCTCAGGAAAAAGCATGGTAGAAGGGACAAAGAAACAAAGATCATGTAGCAGAAATAGAAAAAAATTAGCAAAACAGGCTGACACTCAACCATATCAATAATTATATTAATCATACATCTATTAATACTCTTAATTAAAAGAAGCAATTATCACAGTGGATTAAAAAAGCAAGAACTAAGCACATATTATTCTTAAGGGTCACATATTCAATATAAATATAAACACAGAGTTGATTTAAAAGTAGATAGCAAAAGTTACTACTTGAGTACACTAATTGTAGTGGTTAATTAAAAGTTGTAGTGCTTAATATCAAAATGACCTCTGGTTAAGGAATCCTATCAAAAAAATCAGAAATGATTTAAACAATAAAAGGATTAATTTATCACAAAGATACAACAATTCCAAATGTGTATGTACCTAATAGTGGAACTTCAAAATATATAAGACAAAATTGCACAACTATAGTGAGACATGGACAGGTCTACAATTATAGTTGAAAGATTTTTTTTTTTTTATAAAATATTTTTTATTAATTTCTAGGAGAGAGAGAGAGAGACAGCGTGAGCAGGGGAGGGTCAGAGAGAGAGGGAGTCACAGACTGAAATAGGCTCCAGGCTCTGAGCCGGCAGTCAGCACAGAGCCCGACGCGGGGCTCGAACCCATGAACCACGAGATCATGACCTAAGCGAAAGTCGGACGCTTAACCGACTAAGCCACCCAGGCGCCCCTATAGTTGAAAGATTTAAAACTCTTCTCTCAGTAACTGATAAAACAAGGAGAAAGAATAAATCCCTATGAATATAAAATATTTAACAACTTTATCAACCAACTTAAAATAATCAAAATATGAAAGCATTATCCAAAACAATTAAAAGATAGCCTCCCCCCATGGAAAAACAATTTGAAAAGATACTTCAAAATTAAAAGACGAAAGTGGTCAATAAGCATATTAAAGGTGCTTAGTATCATCATGGAAAAGCAAAATAACCACAAGATACAACCCAAAACTCACTAAACTAGATAAATTTAAAGACTATGACAGCACCAAAACAGTGGTGGCATAAAGCAAAAAACATGCAAATGACCCAGCTTTTTCTTGGTGCTAATCAGTGGCAACCAAAGCCAGAAAGCATGCATTCCTGAAGACAGCAAGAGCTAATGGCCAATGGAAACCTAACTTCCATCCTCAAATTTGAACTTCAAATAGCAGTTCTATGGAGAAATTTCTCTGTTTGACTATTAATTCCCCACCGTTTAATGCAGTGTTCCTGAGGTGTGTTTTTTTTTTAACTAAACATGCTTACTTAGCACTAAAACTCAGTAAACCATTAACAAATATTTATATCACAATTTTTGTATGTATCCTTAGTAGAATTAATGAGACATAAAAGTATATCATCATTATCAACATTCTGACATTTATGATCAATAAAAGAATTTTACATAAATCTCAGTAGTAAGATTTTAAAATTAGTTTTAAATATAACTTAATATTATATGTATAAACCAGAATCATGTTAATGATAATCTAGGCAGCCATATATTACTCCTGGTACCATTAAGAAATAATTAGATCAATACTTTTATACAAAAAAAAAAAATGCCATTATTATTCCTGTAGGACATAATCTTGGCCTTTCACTTAAAGTAAGTCGGCGAGTTTCCTTCATGATAAATAATGTAATATTAATATCACAGTTTGAGAACGGTTCCCTGAATACACGCAGCAGGTATAGGAATTATAGCCCAATTTTACTTGGAAATATACTATTCCTTCCTAATGAGTATGTCTAGCTTCAAATAACATAGAAGGACAGAGTTAAGAACATAATTAAAATGATTGTATTACATAAAAATGAGCACACAACTTTGCATGGTAAAGACTGTAGGTCAGCTGTGAAAATCACTACAGAAAATGACACAGCTAATTGGTCTAAATATTAGATAAGTAAAGCCATTACTCAAAACTCTGTTTTTCTAACTTCCTTTTTCTTAACACAGTTTTAAATAGGTGCAATAATGCAGATGGTGTATGTAACACCAATCTGGAAGTCACACTCTAGAAAATATAGGTGTGACCCAAGTTAAGGGGATATTATGGCCTAGTTCTATTTGCTTCACCCAGGGTAGAAAATGCATGCAAATCAGCCAGAATCACAAAGACAAAGGCAAACTAAATGTGTGTATGGGTATCTTCGAAGTTTCTATTCTTGTGATCAATGGTTTTCTAATAATGAATTATCTGTAGGTCTTAACTACAGTGTTTATGATTCTTATATTAATTCCTTATCAAAATTATTTATAAGAAAAGAAACATCTACTGCTTCAGGTGGGTAATGATATTTCTTCAGTGATGTTGACATCATTAAGTTCTAAACCCTTGGGTTTAGTGACCCCTCTCAGTCCCTGTGGCTTGCAGACATTTGTGCTCACATTATGAATAGTTAACATTTCAAAAAGCAAAAAACAAACCCAAATACACACACACACACACACACACACACACACACACACACACACACAGAGGTTACAGGAGCTTTGGGCTGTGTTCACTTTCCTTGCCAGCTTGGCAACATTTATGATATTGATTCCCTTCTCTTCAATAAAACTCTTCTCTCTGCTGGCACAGATCTCCTCTTGCTACCCTTGAGCCTCCTTTTTTTTTTTTTTTTTTTTTTTTTTCTTTTTCTCTCTTCTTAGAGTCCACCTCTTGGATACACTGTAGTTCCCAAAATTGTACATTTATAAACTGCATTTCTGGCCGCTACTACAGAAAAACCTAAGTGATGTTAAAGTCAGTTTTATCAACATCACCACCACCACCATCATCATCATCATCATCATGATCAATCATCCAGCAACAGCTCTATCATCTGTCTTCACATTTTGATTTTCATACACTAACATAGGATAGATAGAGTTAGAAGCTCATGAGATTTGTTGGGGATAATGTCTCTGAAAGATAAAAGGGGAATAAGAAACATTGGGTAGGGAAAGATTTCAGAGTATGATGTAGATGTGAGAAATGTAAATAAAAGGCTTTGGTTGGAGAAGAGATGCAGAATTGGGCAAAGAAAGCGTCAAAACACAGTAAAGATCTGCAAAATCTTGGTTAACTCAGTGGAAAGCTTTGAAACAAGGATCTCCAATTGTGGGAGTTCTACATTGTTCAGAAACAGCCAAGCTCTAGAACCCCTGACATGCTCAGCCATTGGTAAAGAGCTGCTGAAGAAAAGCATGGCCTTGGTTCAAAAGCGGGCATGGATCCTGAAAATACTAACAGTAGGAACTGTCCACCAATTCTACAACTTGAGCTGACCAGCAAGTTCTACCTGGAAGGCATAGCTGAGTGGCACACCCCTCTGGCTTCCATCCCCTTAATACTTTTCACTGACAGGACTACATTTGACTTATGCTTGGTGTGTTCTATCCTGACTTCTCCATATCACTCAGTTCCAGACTCAATACCTGATTAATTTTCCAAAGCACAATTCTGATTGTACCAATGCTTATTCAAAAACCTTAAATATTATTTAATATTATTATTTACTACATACTTATTTTTTTAAACTTACTTACTTTGAGAGAGAGAGAGAGAGAGAGCAAGAGCAAAGCAGGAGAGGGTCATAGAGAGAGGGAGAGAGGGAATCCTGAGCAGGCTCCGCGCTGTCAGAGTAGAACCCAACTTGTCTTTTTTTTTTATTTCCTCATTAGTAAAATAAGAATACCTTGTTTTTTTTTTTTTAATTTCCTCATTAGTAAAATAAGACTACCTGAGGTATATTTTGCAAAAGTTTATTGAGATAATTTTAAGACACAAAAACACTTAATACATTTTAATTTCCTTTTACTGTTATTTCTCCTCTGCATGCATCCAATCATCATTTGCCATTCCTTGGATATGTCTCATACTTTCCTGCCTATGCCTTACCTCTGACCCTATTTTAATTATTTTACTGTTTATTTATTTTTGATATAGAGAGGGGGGCAGAAAGAAGAGGGAGACCCAGAATTCAAAGCAGACTCCAGGCTCTGAGCTGTCAGCACAGAGCCTGATGTGGGGCTCAAATTCACAAACCATGAGATCATGACCTGAGCCCAGTCGGACGCTTAACCAAATGACCCACCCAGGTGCCCCACCTTTGACCCTATTCAAATTCTTTCTCTACAACATGCCATTCTTCCAATACTTCTTCAGCCATTAAAATCCTACCCATCATCTGAAATCTTAACAATCCAACTCCTTCTGGTCACCCCACACAGATGTTGCTCCATCATTTAGACAAAACAAAAACAAAATGAAAACAAACAATTAGGGTAACACTCACAGAAAGTTGGATTTTCCTTTTTTTTCTGCACCTATTTGTTTTCATTTATTCATTATACATTTCATAGAGTAAATGTATCATCAGGTTAAGGTCAGTGTGTGTATATATATATAAACATAAATACTAGACTTTGTAATAGTAAATCCTCATTAAATATTTCAGTGTAACACCATCTGGTGATATGCAAGCTAACAACTTCATGAGATTATTTAGTGATGTTTAAGGATATCTGTTTATGGGTGATGGCTTCATGAAAGATGTATTTTGCCAAAATGAATAAAACATGTTCATTGTTTAGAAAAATTTTGATAGCCACCTATCTATGAAATGCCAACAATGTAAAATAGCATTAAAATGAATCAGAAAGGATGGGCTAGTTTTCCTATCATTTATTTAACAAATATTGATTTTCTGCTCTAATTCAGCCAAAGTCCTTGAAAGACCTGTCAATATCTACTTTCTTCCTTATCTATCCTTCTATCCTATATGCTTCTGTTCCCATTACTTGCACACAACCATAATCACAACCAATAAACTCCATGTTGCCTGCCTGGAACACTCGAAGCGTAAATTTTGATTCACTTGGTGTCTCAATTCCATCCAGGTATCTGTTCAAATATAGCTCCTCAGCTTCCTCAATACCCTATCTATTCCTTTACTGTGCTCTGCTCATATATAATTTTACTTGACATACATATTGATTTTTAAATTGGTCAATTTTTTAAAAATCTCCTTCCCCACAATGCAAGTTTAATAAGGACATAGACTTTATCTTATTTGCTGTTTTATCCTCAGCACTTAGAATAGCTCCTGGCTCTTCATAAATAACTGTGGCATGCATGAATAAATGATGTTCTGAAGATAACATTATGGGTTAGATGATCTGATATTTTCACCACAGGACTGAAATTAGTTCAACTTTTGGTTATTAAAAAAAAGATTTAGTGCATTAAAAGTATTCAAAGAAACCCATTTAGTTAGCATCAAAACCAAATTAGATTTTTGTATCAATTTGGCCAGTTCTTCAGAAAAAAATAATGGGGACTACTGGAAAAATAATCTTTGTTATCAACTTTCAAACTGTGTGGTCATGAACCTAAGGTTTCAAGGAGGTCTGGGGATCTCAACAGGAACCCTAGACCTCTGTGGAGATTTCTGAAATGAATAAACACTGAGTTCTGAGTTTCCAGGGCTTCAGGCTCACACCTCCTCCCACTTGCCTTCTTTTCCCCAATAATTTTATACACTGACATTCCACACAATATTTCCTTTGGATGATATGATATAAAAAATGAGGTTCTGTTACTCAGACAACATAACAATCCAGAAAATATCATTAATTTAAAGTATCAATATGTTCTCATAGGCCAAAGAGTTCATAAGATTCTTAAAACATGAATCTGACCCATCAGTAACTCTACATTACCTCTCTGCCTAGACCATTACTGAATATGGAGGGATGGCATCAATTATACTTATTAGATTAAGCTGAAAAGAATAATTTATTCTTTCAACATTTTAGTTTCTCTTTATTCTGTCAACATTTAAACTCCATTATATGTCCATTCCTCTTTGCCTATAAAGCCATAATCTAAAAAAGAAACATAGACTATGCTTTTATGTTTTTGTCTTTGTAATAAATAGTTGACAGGATGAAATGGGCCTGGGAATCCAGTGAACTTCTTGCTGGTCACCAGTAACAACAGAAGCATTCTTTTCACATTATATCACTTTCCTGTAACTTGAAATTTCCTTTAACATTCCTTGTAGTGCAAGATTGTTGGTGATAATTTCTCTTAGTTTTAGATTCTCTGGAAAAGAAAATCTATATTTCACCTTCATTTTGAAGGAAATTTTAGCTGGATATAGAAACCTAGATTTAGTTTATTTCTTTTTTTTAGTTTTCTTAAAAATACATTCCAGTTGGGGCACCTGGGTGGCTCAGTCTGCTGGACGTCCGACTTCGGCTCAGGTCATGATCTCACAACTCGTGGGTTTGAGCCCCATGTAGGGCTCTATGCTGACAGCTAGCTCAGAGCCTGGAGCCTGCTTCAGATTCTGTGTCTCTCCCTCTCTCTGACCCTCTCCTGCTCATGCTGTCTCTCTCTGTCTCTCAAAAATAGATAAAAACATTAAAAAAATTAATACATTCCACTGTCTTTTATCTTGAATTATTTATGATGAAATATCTGTAATAATCCTGGTATTCCCCACACGTCCCAAAAATATGACATGCCTTCCTTTTCTTACTCCTTTTATGAGTTTTTTCTTTAATTCTGATTCTTAGCAATTAGCTTATGATGTACTTTGTTTTGGCTTTCTATATCTTTGTGCCACTTTGGGTTCTCTGATACTTGTGGATATGCTGGTTATAATTTCAATCAAATTTGGAAAAAATTGGTTGTTGCTTTTCAAAAAATTTTTCTTCCCTCTCTCTTCTTTAAAGAACATGATAGTGTCTCACAGGTCCCATAGGTCCCTGAGGGTCTATTTTTATTTTTATATTGTTTTTTTTATCCTTGTGTTTCAATTTTGATAGCTTCTATTTCTGTGTCCTCAAGTTCCTTTGTTTTTTTTCTGTACCCTCTAAACTGCTATTAATCCACTCCACCAAATTTTCATTTCAGATCTTTTATATTTCAGCTGGAAAAGTCCCATTTAATTATTTTATATCTTCCATGTCTTTTGTTATGTTCATGTTTTCCTTTAAATCCTAAGTGTGTTTATTACAAGTGATTTGAGTCATTTTCTGCTATTTTCCACATCTCTGTAATTTCTGTACTACTTTCTACTTTCTATTATCAGATATTTCTCTTAAGGAAATTAAAAGTTATGTTTTTCTTTGCATATCTAATAGCTTTTGTTTGTTTGTTTCCGGACATCAATTACTGAGTACCACATTTTGTTGACTTTTAAAAATGTGCATTAGACTTTATAATCTCATAGGCAGTTATGTGCAGACCAGGCTAATCCTTCTGAGGCTTGTTTAAGGGTGGTTTTTATTGGGCGGAAAATGTCTAGATGTTCAAACAGTTCTTTTCCCTACTCTTGCCTGTTAGAACTGAAACATCACCTAACCTTGGGTGTTCTCTGAAAGTTCATCAAATTATAACTCCTTACTCATTCCCGAATCATCCTCATGGAATTTCCCTCTATACCTGACCCACTTGGTATTCAAGGACAGACCCAATGATACCGCTAATCAGAGTTCTGGATACCTTCCTCCTGCCTGGCAAATTCCAGCAATCTGGACCTCTTCAAGTTCTATTTACATCCCTTCAACCAGAGAGACCACTGGATTATGTCTTTGTTTCTTCTCTTTGCATCATGGTTAGGAACATGTTTTCAGGGTAAATACCAAGATGATCATAAGGCTCTCCTCACTGTATTCTCTTCTTTCTGTGATCACTGTCTTTTGCATTTCCCAAAGCCCATGTTTAAAAACAGCTGTTTAACCTATTTTATCCAGTGCTCTAGTGATTTGCTGAGACACAGCTACTCTAGCCCCAGTCATGCTATCATGGCTGGAAAATTTGCTTTGGATTATGTAAGCATTTTTATTAGTCATCCTGCAACCCACACTGAGAGTAAAAATATCTCATAGATACTCAACCTGAACAAAAGTTAGTTTTCTAACATTCATATGTAACTCCATCTTTTCCAGTCTTTTCATCACTATCCTATTTATTTACTTGGTCAGTTTTTGGGTGTTTTGGTTTTGTGTTTTTTTTATCAATAACATACAACATGCTTCTCTTCCTCCAACCTCTTATAAACAAACTATGCTAATTTTCTATGATAAAATTTTAATCATATCAGCTTCGAGGCTTAATCCTATTTAATTTTTTCCATTTCTTTTTTTAATTAAAAATTTTTAATGTTTCTTTATTTTTGAGAGAGAGAGAGAGAGAGAGAGAGAGAAGAGTGCAAGTGGGGAAGGGCAGAGAGAGAGAGTTAGAATCCAAAGCAGGCTCCAGGCTCTCAGCTGTCAGCACAGAGCCTGATGTGGGGCTCAAATCCACAAACTGTGAGATCATGAGCTGAAGTCCAGCACTTAACCGACTGAGCCATCCACGCACCCCTAATTTTTGTAATTTCTAAATTAGGTAAAACTTCTTGGATTGGCCTAACTGCCTTACCCTGGCCCCGATATGATGTTTCCAGCTAGTCTGATCCTATTCCTTCATGTTTACTTTTCATATCAGTGAAACTGAATGACTCTTTAATAATGACAGGAATTCCCATCTATGAGCCATGGCTCTCTCCATCTGAAACAGCCTCTCCTCGAGCCTTGCCTTCTCCACTAGTCAAAGTCACATCTTTAAGGTCCATCTCAAATACTATATTTTTCATGAAGCCTAAAGAAGATAGATGTAACTTATTTCTTCTGAACCATGTAATATACTCTTATTTTATTAACTTACTGCACACTCAGCATGTGCCACTTACTTTTCTAAGTATTCAGCACCAATTATTTCATTCAGCCTCATAAAGTCCTGCTGAGTAAGTGCTGTCCTTATCGTTATCTTACAATTGAGGAAACTAAGGCACAGGGATGATAAATATGTTGTCTATGGTTACACTACTTGTAAGCACTGTATTGTGTTACTTAGCACATCCTTACAGTATCACAGATCTATTATAAACTGCACAGAGCACTGGCTTTGCCAAACATTTAGCAGGCACGATACAGTAAGTGTTTGTTCCTGCTCTGGAAGGCAAAAAGAGTGAAAACCAATAGTCGTGAAATGCTATTCTTTTTTGAAAGTTGGTATGGTTTGGAGAAAATGATTAAAATCACACAGGAATTAGAAAGTAGGCAGTAAATAATAGTATGATTTTCACATAACATATTTTATGTTGGGTAATTATTTTAGTAAAATTAGAAATTAAAATAGAAAATTTTATGAAAAATTGAATCAGTTGAGAAAAATTCAGTAACTAATGGTTATTATGGATAACTATTTCCAGACAAGTTTAAGGTTTACTCCTTTATCCATAAAACATTATTTTAAAAATTACTAACATTGCTGAGAAACATGAGCTTTACTATGTCTTTTAAAAAGGGACGACCCAAATACAATTTATGCTTTCTCTTGAGAATACAGTCATTAGAAATATTGATTACTGAACTATGCAGTTATAAGGTCATGCCTTCAGGAGTTAGTGAGATCAATGAAGACATTTGCTTTATTCCTGGGCATGTTGTTCCTTGTGTCTTCTTCCTCATTAGGAACCATGACACATTGCTTCCATTTTTAGTAACTCTAATCCCTGTTGTTAATAGTTTATGATGTCAAATTTACCAAATTAGGCAACATAACTTTACACATAATTTTAAAAATATTTCTTGTCACTATAGGTGGTTCTAATCCTATTATAATCCTCTATGGTCTTCGCAATATGTTTTCTAGTAAAAAATTGTTTTCATGTATGTGTTAGTAAATTTAACTGCTAGAGCTGTCAGAATTCTACACAAATAGAGTATTTACATAACTAGAATAATTCACTATCCAGTGACTCAGTGAAAATTATTTCGTCTACATATTGAGGGCATCGACACAGTCAAAAAAACCCAGATTAACATACTTACCTATTTGATAATATCAGTCTCTAAGAATGGGATTTATTCATCTTTGTATTCCACATGGTACAGTGTAGTTACTTAAAATATTCAATAAATGAACAAAGCTACTGAGTTAAATATAATCATTAAAGAAAATAATCAATACAAATTATAATAAAGGTTAAAGAAATTAAAAATCTGAGTATTATCATCAACAATAATTTGTAAAATAATCACTATCTAAACTTGGAAAATATTTACACCAACACATAATGCACATATTTAACCCTATATATACATACATATCCTATATATTTATATATTTAACCCTCTATATACATACATGTACATACATACATACTCTGTACATAACTTCTTAATTCCATATTGGCTTTGCCCCTCATGGTTGAGTATTACACAGCCTTCTTACTCTGAATCTTTCCTAATTTTCAGATTTTAATTACAGCTTAAGAGTGTCTAACTTTACAACAAAAGTCTTTTTTACTATTTCTCATTTAATTTTAATCTTTACCTACTTTACCTAAAATTTATTAAGATCCTAAAGATTCCAAGCAGTTTGCTGTGAGTTAAGACTAGGATATATTTTCATCTCTTTACTTTCTTTGCATCTTTTTTTTTTTTTTTGGCAAAATAAAAAAGAAAGGAAAGATCAAGCATTATTAGCTGACAAATATGAAACTAATTGCTCCTTTATCTTAACATGATCTTAAATTCCCATTTTCTCTATCCTCATCAGGGACCTAGGTCCTTTGCAAGGTGGTTGAAAAGAGCAAGATTTATGTGATCCATATTTCATTTCTCTCTCAGATCGCTCTTTGTGTAATTTAGGATAATAGGCTTAGCCTATATGAGGATATTAATGACCATGATGGCTATTTTATAAAAGTGTTAGGGCACCTGGGTGGCTCAGTCAGTTAAGTGTCTTACTCTTGATTTCTGTGCAGAGAATGATCTCATGGTTTGTGAAATTGAGCCTCACATTAGCTCTATGTGCTGACAGTGTGGAGTCTGCTTGGCATTTTCTCTCTACCTCTTTCTCTGTCCCTCTCCCACTCATACTGCACACTCTCACTCTCTCTCAAAATAAACAAACTTTAAAAAATAAAGTAATTAAAAAATTAAATTGTCATAAGACTCAGTAATTCCACATTTAGAACAATAGTTTGAAAACTCTAAATGGTATAAAATTATGAAATATTATTTTTGTAGATAATCCTTCATTGTAAGATGTCATGTAATTTTTCACAAAACTCAATTTAAGAGCAGTTATTGAAAGGAAGACATTTAAAATGAAAACAACAAAATCTTCAAAACAAAGATATAGTTAATACTCACATTACAGTAATTGATATCTCTTTCTTTACCACACCACTTTGTCCCCCGTTTAAAGATGAGGAAAGTGAGAAACAGAAAGGTGAAATTGACAAATGTCACGCTAGCAAAGTGCTGAAACACAGGCAGCCTGACTTCTGAGACTACTCTGGATTCAGCCTTGGTTATTCCTTCCTCAGCCCACCCTTTTCTCCTTCTCTTCCCTCTTATCAATCATTGTCAAATCACTGCCACAGACAAAGAGGAATGAATATCTGATTGCCTAAAAAATGAATGAATGAAGCTTTTTTTCTCTTGATGAAGATCAACCTAACAGGCAGATAATTTCATAAAATAACTACACTGGCTCTTAATATAAAAGACCAAACGGCTGAAGTGTCTTACAAGAATATTTCAGTGAGATGATTCCCCTCCTAAAGCCCCAAATGAATGGAGCCCCAACTGAATGGAGCAAAGAATATTAAGTTAGAGTCCATTAGAAACTCTATTCAAAGGAGACGCCAGAATTGGATATATGTTTCAGAGGATGTGAATGGGAACACTACATGCAATGGCCACCATTCTGTAACTAACCTAAAATTAAGGACAAAATTTCAACTGACTTCTGTATATATTTTTAAGTAGATATTTTATTTCATACATTGTACCTTTTGCTTGAATAAATGCTATTCTTGGGTATCATCCAAATAAAAGGAAATATTAAAACTAATGATTGGGGCTCCTGGGTGGCTCAGTCAGTGAGCATCTGGCTTCGGCTCAGGTCATGAACTCATGGTTCATGGGTCCAAGCTCCACATTGGGCTCTGTGCTGACAGCTCAGAGCCTGGAGCCTGTCTTCAGATTCTGTGTCTCTCTTACTCTCTGACCCTCCCCTGCTCACGCTGTCTGTCTCTCTCTCAAATAAAGCATTTAAAAAATTTTTAAAGCTAATGAATAGTTATATTTGGCATAATAGTCAAGATCCTCACTACACATATAAGTATTATTTAATTGGATGTTCTGGATTTCATCTGTTCTATTCGTTTGTATTTGCTATTTCACAATAGAATAAAAAACAACATATGAAAGGAAAGAAACCCTGCCAGAAATATTTTTCTATAACCTTGAAAGTTATTAAAGTATCTAAATATAGAAGATGAAATGGAGTTGGAAATTTGTACCAAATCCATACAGGAAGGACTTTACAAGATCAGGGTTAACCCCTCACCCCCTTGAAGCTACACACTTCTTGTAATTTTATATGAGTATAAATATGTTGCTTAAAATATCAAGGTGGGTCACTGCATAATTAGTAGTTTAAAATTATTTCAATCAAAGCCATTACATTATAAAAGATATGAACCAGAAAAACTGGAGGTAGTGGGAAGTATACTGATTTAGGAGCTAGCAAACTGAGTTCTGGTCCCAGAACCATTACCAAGTAACATCACTTTCCTCTATAAAGCTCTCTTTCTTCTTTATTAAAATAAAGTGATTATTTCAGATGATCTCTTAGGTGCTATCATGTACTAGATTGAATTATTATATATTTTTTTCTTATTTGAGAATATTCTTTTTCTTTTTCTACCAGAAATGCGGTGACCTCTGTTCCTTCAAAGCTCTCCTTTGTGATGGGCACTGCGTGTTGTATGTAAGCGATGAACCACAGGAATCTACCGCAAAAACCAAGAGCACACTGTACACACTGTATATTAGTGAATATGACAATAAATTATATTTAAAAAGATTTTTCTGAAAGAGGTAAGGAGAACTTTCAAAGCCAAAACCTTCATGCTATATAACCTGTGAATTTTATCACCAAGAACTTCTCCTTTCTGAAGTATACAGCTTGTTTTCTGATTGCTTGGTTTACTTGTTTTCCTTTACTTTCAAGTTACTATACAACTTTCTTAGTTTTACATTCTATGTAAAAGGAAGAAGCACTTGATCTTCTACCATATTCCCCCACAGAATGGTGTACTGGAAACAAAGAGATATTCAAATATAATTCTTAAGTAAACCCATTTGCACCAGGAAGTAAATCATTATGGTTTACTGAACAGGTTGAAATCGTAAACTGCAAAGGGCTGATTCCTGACTCACCTGCTGAGTGACCTCTTCATCTCTTTGTGCATCCTTGTCCATATATACAGTGTCAGAAAAACCTACCTTATCAGATAGTTTTGAAGATTAAATGGATTATGAATGTAAAAATCTTAGGAAATTGCCTTACACACAGTAAGCAACCCATAAGATACATTAACAGTTATTACATTGCTTCTTTTTCTATTTTGATATCCAATAAAAAAAAAGAAGTATCATCAGTAAGAGAAATATAAAATAACAGCTTATTATGTTGGGGTAAAAAAGACTGCCATAAACAGGAAAGAAAACCAAATACTATAAAAGATTGACAGATTAAAAAAAGAAAAAAGAAGTCTCTGTAAAAAATGTTTCTACAAGCTACTGTTAAAGAACAAATACCACACTGGAATAAAGTATTTGCCTCATACATAATAGACAAAAAAATAACAACCCTAATTTTAAAAGGGTTACAGTAAATCAACAATAATAAAACAGTCCAATTAAAAATAAAGAATATCCCTAAGAAAAGATATTCAAATGGTCCCAAGTTACAACCTCCCTAACTAAAAAATTGAAAAATTAAAATGAGATGTCATTTTTTGACTATCAATTTGCCCAAATTAGAAATACTATGATTATTATTCATTATTGGAGAGAATGTGAGGAAATTACTGCTTCAAAGCAACCTACTTGGTATGAGTGGAAATTACAATGTCATTAGAGAACAACAATTTGGAATTATATGTCAATAACTGAAATCACATACTCTGAACCCAGTACTTCTAATTCAAGCAACCTATTACAAAAATATTCACATACACTTGCAAAGAAGCTCTTTGCAACATTATTTGTTATAAATAATCAAAATGCTTACATACTCATTAGCAGGGGAAAGGATAAATTAATTTTTAGAACACTCAAGGTATGGAACAATAAGAAGCTGATTTTTTTTTTTAAAAAGGGATAGCTCTATTAACACAAATATACATCATTGTTTTTAAAATTGCAGAATCGTTATATATTATAAGCATTTTCTTATAAATTATACAAATTGGGGGAAATATTAAGAAATACTTCTCAATGACACAGTCATGAGCTTACATTAATTTTTTTCTTCATTCTATTGCTGTGTTAAGTCTGCTCGATAAGAACCTCTTTCTTAATTAGAAGAGTTGAGAATATTTGTTATTTATTATTTGCACAGGAACTAGATTACATTCACGTGACCTTGACATGACACTTTTTTCCTTCATTAAAAAGGTGATGCATGTACTGACAGAGGCACTTTAAAGATCTTTCAGTGCAGTGATTTTATAAGTTTAAGTGATTCTATCTTTGGCTTTTATTTTTATTAAAAGAAGAATTATGATTACTAGTTCTATTTGTTAGAAATTTTTGACAATACAGGCATATAACATATTAATGACAAAATTATATTTATTTTAATTTAGTCAGTGTCCAAAAGAAAAATACCACTTGTATATGTAAAGGGTACAAACCGGTATTCATACTTAGGTTTCATGTGAAACTCAGTAGTGAAACTCAGTTTTAGCTGAAGCATGACTTAGAATGTCAAGTAAGCCTTTCCAGTAATGTCCTAAATTTTAGTAATAAAATCAAATTGCATAAATGTCATACAAGTGTCTCTATGAAAACATATTAAACAATTCCATTTTCTCTTTTAAAGATGTCTTGTATATACTTAAAATACTTGTTTTAATCGTGAAAATATATGGCACAGTAAGAAAGAGGAAAAAAGAAAAAATGAGGCCATTAAAGCTGCATTCAAACACCTGCAGTGTTTTTCTGTGAAGAAAGAGTAGACAGATGCACATTCTCTTGCTCCATAAGGCTGAACTTAGACAGATGTGTGCAAATCATATAAAGAATTACTTTCGCAATGTAAGCTACTTCTAAACTTTCACTTTTTATATCATATAATTTTCTACTAACTGCGTATTTTTTTGTCAAAAGAAATGATTATTAAAAAAAAAACACTGATTATTTTAAAAGTTTTAAAAATTACATTCAGGGAAAGAAGTAAAAAGTAAATAGAGTCATGAGTCTTAAAGAATTGATAGAAAAGGTGACCTTAGTATTGTCCAATAATTGAGAAGGTTGCCTCAAAGAGTACCTTTTTTTTTTTTTTAATACCAGGTAGCTTTCAATGGATACTAGACAATAAAGTACAGAGATATATAGGGATTGAAGTAAAAGATCTCAGCAGTCTCTTTGAAGTACAATAAACTACCTCATCATTGTAATATTTAGTCCTGCACATACATAAACATTACTCCAAATGTGATGAATTCCCATAAGCCTAAAACATCTGGAAACACCTATACAGCAAGTTACTAATTTTGTGAGTAACATGTTTGAAGTTGGACACATCCCTGGAAGTGGAAAAAGGGTTAAATACTAATCTAACTGAATTTCATTGCTCAGTAGTAGTAATAGTAGTAGTAGTAGTAGTAGTAGTAGTAGTAATAGTAATAGATAAATAAAATGTTCTCCAGTTTAACTCCTAGAGACATTAAGTTACAGAGTACATTTCTCTTAGTTCACTTAAAAATAAAAATTTCTACGGAAATATTAAATAGTTATACCAAGACTTGACTTCCTAATTCTCTAATCTCCTGCTTCACTAAACCTTTTTGTTATAAATTAGCATGTTTTGACAGATTAAAATCAATAAGGGATAATATCAATAAAATCAGTAAGGGATATATAGAGAGAAAAAGAGAAAAGGAGAAAAAGGGAGAAGAAGAAAGAGGAGGAAGAACAGGAGGAGGAAGAGGAGGATGAGAATAAGAACACAAATCATGATTTGGAAATCCTATTAGAGTACATATCCATCCTTAGTAAAGCATTTACTACTAAACTTTAGAAAAAGCTCCCTGATGGGCAACAGACTGTCTATTATCCTCCTCTTACATGAAATGACTATTTGTTGGTTTTACTCTCCAGCATTCAAACTCGTCTTCTTAAAAGCACCCAACTTCTTTTGAGGAATTATATTACACTCTCTCTAGCCCAGTGTGTGAGGCATTGGTGGAAAGATAATTCTCAGAAACTGCCTCCTCCACTAAAGAAGCCCAAAGACCAAATTTTTATATAAAGTGAATCAGGAAATGACCTAAGTTTGGTGAATTAAATGCTCTGTGCTGTGAGTATTGCAACCTAGGAAAAGATGCTAGCGTAAGCAAGAGCAGGTATAGGAAAGTCGTCATAAAGGCATCATGCTTTCAAACTTTAGTTCACACTCTGAAGACTTTGGGACTGACTTGGTTCTCACTTATTTTCAAAAACAGATCCCCAGAAACCCAGAAATCTGTGATATCACCTACATTCTCCTTGTAACTTCTCCTTTGCATAGCTTAGCCAAAATCAGTTTCTGTTGCTGACAGCCAAAATCCATAGATTATTTTTTTTGAGGGCAGTAACCAAGTGTATAATTAAAATACTGAATTTAAATACAGTGAGAATTACTAATCCCAATATAAAATAATTTACAAAGATCTACAAAGATGCCAGATACATAGTTTTATAAGGACGCTAGATAAATGCTTGTAAAGCATGCTATTTACAACAGTAGGAAAACCGGTAAAATACTAGGATTAAATCTCATAAAAATGTGCAAGACCTCTTCACAGAAAAATATAACATTCTTTTGAGAGAAAATAAAAGATCTAAAAAAACTAGAGAGAGAGAAAGAGAGAGAGAGATCACATTCATGGATTTGAGGTCTGAAAATTTTAAGACATTAATTCTCCCCAACTACTGTAGCAATTGAATGAATCCAAATAAAAATCGCAACCTTGTGGGGGGTGTGTGTGTGTGTGTGTGTGTGTGTGTGTGTGTGTGTTTGTGCATAACTAACAAGTTGGTACTAAAATGTGGAAATGCAGCACTGGGTGTTATATGGAAACCAACTTGACAATAAACTATTTGTAAAAAACAAAAATAAAATAAAATGTGGAAATGCAAAGAGCCAAGAACAAGGAAGAAGAAGACAAAAAGACTTGCTCTCTGGGATATCAGGAGTTATTACAAAAATACAATTAAGACAACTGTCACAAGGACAGTCAAAGGAACAAATGGAATGAAATGGAGAGTTCATCACCAGATGCATGCATATATAGACAATTGATTTTTATCACTTTTTATCAATTTATACAGTAGGGAATGGACAGTCTCTTTCAATAAATGATTCTAGGACAATTTAATATCCACATGGAATAAATGAAACTAGACATCTATCTCACATAATACATAAAAATCAATTCTGGGAAAACTGTAGAACAAATGTAAAAGGCAAAACAAAGCTTCTAGAATATAATATAGGAAAGCGTATGATAGGGTAGAAAAAGATTTCATAACAGGACACAATAAGCAATACCCATGAAGAGAAAGACTGAGAAACTGAATCACATAAAAATTAATTCTTTATGTTCCCAGCAGATAGCATTAAGAGAGTAAAAAGGTAAGCCACTCATTAAGAAAAGATATTTGCAACAAATAGAATGAATACAGGATTTTATACAGTGGTGTGTGTGTGTGTGTGTGTGTGTGTGTGTGTGTGTGTATCGATCATACAAATCAATAGTGAAGGGGGTAAAATAACCCAGTAAAAAAATACGGCAAGAGATTTAAACAAATACTTCACAGATGGCCAAATGGAACTCAACGTAATTAGTCAGACATGCAAATTAAAAGTACACTAGGATACCAGAGCAAACCAATCAGAGTGGCTAGACTTTATTTTTTTTTAATTTTTTAATGTTTATTTTTGAAAGAAAGAGAGGGGAAGAGAGAGAGAGATGGGGAGAGAGAGAGAGAATCCAAAGCAAGTTCCAGGCTCTGAGATGTCAGCACAGAGGTTAACATGGGGGTTGGAACTCAGAACATGAGATCACGACCTCAGCCGAAGTTGGACGCTTAACCAACTGAGCCATCCAGGTGCCACAAAGTGGGTAGACTTTTAAAGCTTGGCAAATACTAAAGGCTAGTAGGGAGGTGAAGTAATGGGGAAAATATCAAATGGCTGGTGGGAGAGCATAGTTCTACTATGGAAAGTTTGACTTTATCCACTAACACTATGGATACGTGTATCCAGCAGTTCTGCATCTAAGTGTACACCCAAGAGACATGCAGATCGAAAGAGACAACTCAAAGGTACGTGAAAAGTAGAACAGATTTAAAAATTGTGGAGTAGCTAAACAATAAACACTTTTAAAGCAATGAAAGTGAACAGTGTTACAGCCACACACATGGCTCAATATCATAAGCTCCACTCTGGGAGTAAGAGGCTAGGCTCGAAAGGATGCATAATGCATGATTCCATTTCTTCAAAAAATCGTCAATGAAACCATTTTAGTTGTGGTCAGGGATACATACTTAAAAATTAAAATTATAAAGAAAGCAAGGAAATTAATAACATAAAATGAGTAACTTTAAAGTTCACGTAAGAATTAACTTGAGAGGCTAAGGCACAGATGGTGATCAAGGGGTTAAAGATCAATTTCCTGTCCTGGATGTGGCTGCACAGGCGTTGGCTTTTCAAGAGCTCCATAAAGTGTGTAACTTTGCTTTAGAGACTTTCCTGAATATATGTCAGAGCAACAAAGATTCAAAATAAAATAATAAATGAAATTAAAAATATTATTCTCCAAATCATGTATTTTAAATTAGAAGGCCCCACATATGTTAATAGAGTAGTACTATAAAAATTTTTGTAACATAAGTCTTTGTTTTTCTTATGATATTATATTTTCTTGCCTAGATTCATTTATTTAGCAAGATTTTAGTACAATGTTCCTTTTTCTACTAGCTAGCTTTCCCTAACACATGAAATTATATGATTTTCTTACTCTATAGATATTTTATTGAAATTAATGGCAGGCCAAGCTTGTAATTGGAATAAAAGGAATTAAGTTTTTAATACATCATTTATGAAATATATCGATCATCCAGATCATCAGTTATTTGCAGACTGGACATTAAGCAAATCTCAGAGAGCAAGCAGGAAATGAAACATATAGGAAATACTAGTGGAACAGTTTCTACATGTATATTGTCTTATACTGAAGTAATGTAAAAGTCAAAACACTCAACATAATTATTTCATTTTATGAAAATATCATTGATTTCTTTAGTTATTTAACTCTGTTTTTGGTCTTGCTGTATGTGAGGCTTAATTCAAAGCTTAAACCTATGTAGAACAGTTATATTTTCTTTAGGCTTAGTCAAAATCTCTAAAGACCATTCCAAATAAATTCAACATTGATCAGATTAAGGCCAAATAAGACTAGATTGAGACCAGACAAAACATTTATGTTTAAAAATCTGCATGTAGGGGCACTTGAGGGGCTCAGTGGGTTAAGCATCCAACTCTTGATTTTGGCTCAGGTTATCATCTCACAGTTGTGAGATCAAGCCCCACGTTGGACTCCATGAGGGGTGTAGAGCCTCCATGTGGGAAAAAGATTCTCTATTTCCCTCTCCCTTTTGTCCCTCCTCCCATAATGTGTATGCATTCACATACATTCTCTCTCTCAAAAAAATTTTTTTAATCTGCATGTAGTCTTCCCCTAAGTATTTTGAGGCAATACAGCTTACCAAAATCATACATGTGTATTCTATCTTTATGTGTTGCAGAACAAACAGATATATACATGTGACCTTTTTTAAAAAATAGGGAGTACAGGGGCGCCTGGGTGGCTTAGTTGGTTTAGCGTCTGACTTTCGCTCAGGTCATGACCTCGCGGTTCGTGGGTTTGAGCCCGCATCGGGCTCTGTGCTGACTGCCAGCTCAGAGCCTGGAGCCTGTTTCGGTCTGTGACTCCCTCTCTCTCTGACCCTCCCCTGCTCATGCTGTCTCTTTCTCTCTCTCTCCTAGAAATATATAAAATATTTTTAAAAATAGGGAATACAGCATTATGTCATCTGAGTGAAAAGCACACTTGATTATTACCATCAAGGGTACATACACACATCTCTCAAGAGCAAAAGTGTTTATCCCTCCGATAAGGGGAACTGTGAATTTTTTCAGTAGATAGAAGCTTACAGTAATCCAACACCTAAATGTTTTATATTTTAATAAAACGTTCTATTCATAAAAAGGTATTTTTGGAACACATACATTATAAATGTAATATTGTAAAAATGTAGATTATCCAGATTGCTTCATAAACAGTATCCAAATTCTCCAGAAACTACAAAAAAGAGGTTATTTGCTTTATGTACCCTCAAAGAAAGGGTGAAAGACATCAAGGCCCCTGCTCTCTGTGACTACGCTGTGTACGACTTGCGTTCTATCAACGTCATGCCAGGATCCTACGGGTATCTTTCTTGGACAATTTCATAAAGTTTGTAAAGAAAACTTAGATGGAGTCAAAGAAAAGTACAACTCAAGCTTCCAGGAGGAAAACAACAACCATACTAATGAATGGTTTTAATTATCCTTACACCTGCTGGAAGCCTTGAGAAGTGGACCAAAGAGCTAGTGTTTTCTTTAGTAAGTGAATTCGGTGTTCTTTTTCAAACAGCCAGGAGTACCACGAGAGGAGGTGAGAAAGGCAATCCTCATATTTAATTAACTTGTTAAAAACTAACCCAAGTGAAAACAAAGAAATCCTTGATGAAAGTTTTTCGGAAAGCAATCATAAAAAAATTGTATTTAAAGATAAACAGTTAATATAAATGCACAGATTATAGTTTTTCTGGACATTAAACATCTCTGACAGATGTAATCCAGAAGGTCCTCCTATTTGAAGCCTTTCTGTGCCTTTTATATTTCATTCACTTATGGGTATATTTCTTCCCATATGGCGTTTTCCCATTTATTTACCAATATTTCTCCTTCAGTTTCCTCAAATGCTCTCTTCTTTTCCTCTCCCCACCCATCAAAGTCCATTATCCTCTTTTCATTCTCTATTGCAAAGCAGAATTTCCTGAGAGGCATCGTTAAAAGCCATCATCTATGCCTTATGGTTATCTGATCTCAGGCAAAGTGAGATTTTTTTCTTCCTTGATGTTAGTGTTTCCAAGTTTTTCTTTTTTAATTTTTTTAATGTTTATTTATTTTTGAGAGAGAGAGTGAGTGTAGGAGAGGCAGACAGAGAGGGAGACACAGAATCCCAAGTAGGCTCCAGGCTCTGAGCTGTCAGCACAGAACCCAACTTGGGGGTTAAAACCATGAGCTGTGAGATCATGACCTAGCTGAAGTTGGGTTGGACACTCAACCGACTGAGCTACCCAGGTGCCCCTACTCATTCCAAGTTTTTCAATGACATATTTTATTTTTCACTGCAGTGGCTCTAGAGTTAATTTACCACATTCATTTGTGAAGATTTTTATTTAATAACGGAGGCTGTGAAAGCATCTTCCCCTGGGATAATTAAAACTAGAAAAGTTGTTTTCCTGTCAGAAATGGTTTAGGTAAAACTCACCTGAAAATATGGAAAATGTATTAGGTTAAGAAGCCTTCCTGAGTCTTATGGTGTCTAATGAGATATTACGCATTATTTGAGGCATTGTTTAACATATTCTTCTGAACAAAAGGACATTAATTCAACAACACAATATAGTCTTATGTGTTCAGAAGATTTGGAGTCAAACATAACCTAGATATTTAAAAATATGATGTATTAACTAACAATGCCTCAGATTTTTTTCCTTATGGGGACAGATTTCAAACTCAGACATGAAGGGACATTTCTGCTGTTAGTCAATTTGAGCTAATTTTCTAGGTAATAATATAAATAAAAATACTCAAAGTGATATGCATTCTCCAGTGCTGAAATGGTTTAGTAAGTCCTCTTGAGCCACAAATTACCTAAATCTTAACAATTTTTTAATGATTTGATGAACAAATATCTCTAGGAAAGATAATCCTGAAATAATAGGATGATGATGAGTATTAAAAAGGTAAATGATACCTTAGTTCATCATACAATTATTGAAAACTTTTTGCATATGTCTGATGTGGTCTAAGTGCCATTAGGATGCATGAGTATAACATTGGCTTTGCTGTTGAATACCTTATGACTTCTTAGAAAAGATCTCTACTCAAATAACTATTATTCAAAGCAGTCATTAAGTGTTGTAAGTGCCCTCCAAATATCAGGAAGAAAAAAGACCATTTTAGCCTGGCTACATTTGATCAAGAATCTGGAGATGTCATTTCGGTCATTTTAATGAAATGATAGCATTTCAGTAAACAGTGAAGGAAAAGGAAAGAAATTCCAAGCAGCAGAAATATGAATGGGGGTGGGGGAACAGAAAGAGAGAAGCCAAAAATGGGGTAGGAGAGTTCTGTACTGTGTTGGCTAAAATATTGGCCACATACAGGTGAGTTAATGTGTGTTGAAGGCTTGTTTGAGATCAAATTTTGGTAGATTTTGTATGTCAAGATAAGAATTCTGGACTGTTTTCTTTAGATAGACGAAAAGTATTAAGGGAACCAGCACTGTTCTCATTTAATCATAGTACCAACTTTTAGGAGCGTGCTGACAATATGCTACAGTTAAGGATACCGAGCATTAGAAAGATTAGATGGTGTGTCCAAAAGCATAGAAATAATAAGTAGCACTTACTCTAAAATCCATACTCCTTCTACATCACAATGCAGAACAATTTCTACAATAATATGAGCAGTACAGTGTTTGCAGAAGATCAAAGAGTGTGTAGGGTTTGGGGCCAAACAGTACAAAAAAAATAAATAAAAAAGACTGAAGGCAGAGACATCCAGAAGTTATTATAATAGTCCAGGTGAGATGAAATGGAAGCCTGCAATGGTTCCAGTAGGAAAATAATGAGAAAGAAATATATCAAAGAATATATCAAATATATCAAAGAACATTGCAAAGAATCACCACAGCTTCTTGCTTTATTATAAAGGGAATACTAGGATAACTTCAAGTGGCTATTTTTCCTGCATTATAGGTAAATTTTAAAAAACAGGGGCAGTTGGGTGGCTCAGTTGGTTAAGAGTCCACCTCTTGATTTCAGCTCAGATCATTACTTCACAGTTCCTTAGTTCAGGTCCCACATCGGGCTCTGCGCTTACAGCATGGAGCTTTCTTGGGATCCCGCCCCCCCCCCGCCATCATACTGCCGGTCGCCTGCTGTCTCTCAAATTCCTCAAATTTAAAAAAAATAATAAAAAATGAAAAAAAATTAAAGCTTCAACCAGTTAAGACCACAAACATTTTAAGAAATAGCAGACATTTAAATACTAAGAAACAGCTCAGCAATTCTAAAGGCAATTCTCTAAATACCAAAAGTGTTATAAGATATAATATTTAAGCCATCTGCTTTACTCTTTCTATTGTTGTTGTTTCTATGATTTGGATTAAAATGACTTGGTAAAGTCAGGCAGAAATAAGCATGGTGCTATACGAATTAAAATAATTCTTGAAATCAGTATTTTCAATTCATTTATGCCAGAAAGGAGTTTGTATGCAAGATGGTAATTTAACCAAGAAGCTAGAGGAATTAAAAATACATTTCTTTTTCAAATCAACTGAAAGTATCATTAATCTTAAGTAACTCCTGATGCCTGTCACCATGGTATCAAATCACAGAACTACTAGACGAGAAGCATTAAAAGGAACTGAAACTCCTGTCTTTTTATTCCATTGTAAGTCATATCAAAGCTGAGGAACTAAAAGATATACTTCCAAGTTATTTATTCTAAGGTTAAAGGGGGACATTTAAAAAATATAACTTTGATGTATTCCTGTACATTTTAATATCAAGACCAGAGCCAGTCTCCAAGGGTAAGGATAAGGAGCTAGGGCATCTAGCTGAAAACTCTCTTGCCTGCATCAGTGAATGAGGTTCATTGCTACCCAACAAAGACAAAGATCACAGATATGAGTAAAATGAGAAGCTGTAAGAACCAGGGAAGACGGGGGAGATGTTAAGAAACATAACTTCTCCTCTAGGCACACCTATAATTTTGTACCAGCTTTTGAACAGTCCTTTGTGTGTTGTTAAACAACACACCAGTTCTATTAAAACTGGACATTATGGAAGTGCTCCTGACAGTGACATCACCCTAAATGAAAGTCTCTTAGAATAAATATAAGTTAATGTCCTTGGCTTTCAAGCAAGCTATTCAGAAGTAGCAAAATACTCATGACTACATCTGAATCTGTAGTCTTACAGCACAGTGTGTTCAAGGGTTCCAAGTGTGGACAAATACACTTGTGGTGCTTGAACAACTGGATTTCCTCATACAAAAAAAGAATAAAATCACAGATGAACACAGGGAAGGGGAAGGAAAAATAAGATAAAAACAGAGAGGTAGGCAAACCTTAACAGACTCTTAAATAAGAAATCAATGAGGGTTGTGGAGGGGAGTTGGGTTGGGGGATGGATTCAATGGGTGATGGGCATTAAGGAGGGCACTTTTTGGGATGGGCACTGGATGTCATATATAAGAGATGAATCACTGAATTCTACTCCTGAAGCCAAGACTACACTGTAAGTTAACTAACTAGAATTTAAATTTAAAAAATACTAATAAATAAATAAAAAATAAAAATCACAATCCTTACAACTTTCATAAAAATAACTTCAAAATGGATGGTGAACCTAAATATAAAACACAAAACTATAGAATTCCTGGAAGATAAAAGAAATTTAAATGACCTTGATTTTTGGCAGTGATGTTTTAGATACAACACCAAAAGCAGTATAATGAAAAAAATATCGACAAATTTGATTTCATTAAAATTAAAAACTTCTGTTCAGTGAAAGACACAATGAAGAGAATGAAGACAATCCATGGGGAAAATGTGCAAAATACGTATCTGATAAAAGAGAGCTCCCAAAATATATAAAGAACTCTGAAAACTCAATGATATGAGGGGCACCTGGGTGGCTCAGTCAGTTAAGTGTCCAACTTTGGCTCAGGTCATGATCTCAAGGCTCATGGGTTTGAGCCCTGGGTCAGGCTCTGTGCTGACAGCTCAGAGCCTGGATCCTGTTTCAGATTCTGTGGCTCCCTCTCTCTCTGCCCTTCACCTGCTTGTGTTCTCTCTCTCAAAAATAAACATTAAAAATTAAAAAGAAAAACTCTCAATGATATGAAAATGAACAACCCAATTTAAAAATGGTAAAATATTTTAAGAGACACCACACCAAAAAAGATATACAGATAGAAAATAAGCAGATGAAAATCTGGTGGGTCAACATATGTCACTGGAAAACTACAGATTAAATCAATATGACAACACCCCACATCTATTAGAATGGCTAGAATCCAAAACACTGACAATACCAAATGCTGGTGAAAATGTACAGCAGTGGAGACTCTCATTTGTTTCCAAAATTATGGAAACAACCAAGATATCCTTCAAGAAGTGAATGGATAAACAAACTATGGTTTAGAATACTATTCAGTGATAAGCCACACAAAGAAACGGAAGAACCTTCAATATATATATTGCTAAGTGAAAGAAGACAATCTGAAAAGGCTACAGGTGGCATGGATTTCAATCTGAAAAGGCTACAGGTGGTATGGATTTCAACTATATGACATTCTGGAAAAGGCAAAACAGTAAAGACTGTAAAAATATCAATGGCCTCCAGAGGTTCAGGCAAGGAGTCCGGGGAGGAGGAGAGATGTGTAAGAGGAGCCCAGAGGAATTTTAAGGTAGTAAAACTGATTCTGTATAAACTATAATGGTAGATATGTGACATGATACATGTTCCAAACCTACAGACTATATAGCACAAAGACTGGATGTTAATATAAGTTATAAACAATAGTGCATAATAATGTATCAATATTGGTTCACCAGCTCTTTTTTTTTTTTTTTAACATTTATTTATGAGAGAGAGAGACAGCGTGAGCAGGGGAGGGTCAGAGAGAGAGGGAGACACAGAATCTGAAGCAGGCTCCAGGCTCTGAGCTAGCTGTCACCACAGAGCCCGATGCGGGGCTCGACCCATGAACCGTGAGACCATGACCTGAGCTGAAGTCGGATGTTTAACCGACTGAGCCACCCAGGCGCCCCTGGTTCACCACTTCTAACAGATGAACCACACTAATGCCAACTAATAGCAGGGGAAATGCTGTTGGGAGGGTGGGGAGCATATGGGAACTCTGCATCTTCTGCACAATTTTTCTGTAAACCTATAACTTCCCTTTTAAAAAAGTCTATGAATACTTTAAAGATTAGATTAAAAAAAACATTTGTGGATTGTTTTGTCGGGAGACAAATAGGGCTTTGCATAACAGCATCAAGGAAAATGTGTCTTTTACATGTCGGCTGCATCCAGTTCTATCAAAATGCTTATGCTGCCCTGAATAAAAAATTGACTCCAAACTCTGCAAAGATAGGACATGTTATATTAAACACTGAAATAACTTAAGGATTTATTTTAAATGAATTCCTAAAAGTGAAATGAATACACCAAAATGTGATACAGAGCTGTTGAGAACAATGACATCAATTAAAAGTTGAAAAAGCAAATGAAAACAGCAAACAAACAAACCACATCATCTATAACCTACCAGAAAGGCAAAGAATTATAATCAGAATAAAAATATACCTATGCAGCCTTGACAAAGGTGATAAAATGGAAATGGTCTCCAAAACTGCTAAAGATTAAATTGTTTCAAGCTTTGGGGAGGGCAGATACTTCATAAAAACATTGAAATATTAGGGAATTATTGTCAGAGGGGAGGGGAGAGGGATATGGGTAAAAAGGCAGTAAGAGACAGACTTCCAGCTGTGGAATGAATGAGTCAGGAGAATAAAAGGTACAATGCAAGGGATACAGTCAGTGATAGAGTAACAGCATTGTGTGGTGACAGATGGTAGCTACACTTCTGGTGAGCACAGCGTAACTTGTAAACTTGTGGAATCACTATGTGGTGCACCTGAAACTAATGTAACACTGTGTGTCAACTATATATAAAACTATAAATAAATAAAAGTGTGTATCCCAAGTGACCCAGTAATTTCATCTAGAAATTTATCCTAAGGACATAGTCAGACAAAGATAAAAACATTTATGAACAAAAATACTCATTCCAGTCTTGTATCATAGGGAAAACGGGAAGTTAACACACAATGTCCATCAAAGGGGAAATTTCTAAAAAGAATTCTAGTCACTCCTTACAATAGATTATGATGCAATTATCAAGGTGGAGCTGCTATGTGTTTCAATGACATGGGAAGATCTTACTTACAAATGGAGTTTGATAAGCAGGTTATAAACTTCTAAGTACAATTTATAAAAAATTACATATAAGCCATCTGATGTATACATTTGTATGTGTTTCAGACTATGTGTGTGCAAAGAGAGAGGGCTGGGAGTGAATCTTTGTTTTTCTTTTTACATCTTAAGAATGTGGAACTAGAGGGGCGCCTCAGTGGCTCAATCAGTTGAGCGTTGGGCTTTGGCTCAGGTCATGATCGCACAGCTCCACTTGTGAGTTTGAGCCTTGTGGGCCCTGTGCTGATGGCTCAGAGCCTGGAGCCTGCTTTGGTTTCTGTGTCTCCTTCTCTCTACCTGCCCCTCCCCTGCTCGCTCTCTCTCTCTCTCTCAAAATAAATAAACATCTAATTTTTTTGAAAAGAAAAATAATGTGGAACTAGAAAAAATAGTAATTAAAATCAGCAAGCAAACAAACAAAACAAAACAAAACCAGACATCCTACTTATGAAGACCTCCCTGAGGGAACACTTAGCCATATGGAATTGCCTATCCTACCAACTAATAATTATCATCATAATAAATGTTGTATCTGTAATTTGTTGTAATAAGGTTTAGACTTACAAACAATCATTACCAGTTTCTGGAAACCTGGTTAAGAAACCCACTGTTCCCCTTACTGCCCTTCTGCAATTGTAAAGTCCTCAGAAACCCTAACCAGACAGCAGATATACATATACTCCCCTTCTTCTGGCTCTTTTTACCCCCACAGACTAACAGGAATTTCATATTTTATATATCCTATTCTGCTCCCTGAACTACCTGCTAAAAAATCTTTTAATGAACTCCTATTGCTCTTAAGATAAGGATACAACACTTTAAGACTAGCGTGAGTGGCTGTTACCTACCCAGTCCAGCCTCACAGCGAGCTACATTCTCTACAGTCCTGGCCTCTCTGTCTTCCTTCCTTTAGTCCCTCAGACTTGCTAGGATCCCTTCTGGCACAGGCTCTTTGGACAGGCTGCTGACTCTCTTCTTCTTTCCCTTGATAACTCCGGCTTTTCCTCCACATGTCCTTTCAATCTTCAAGCTCTCAGTAAAGCCATTTTGACTTCTCTGACTAGGAGAAATCCTAGTCATTAAGCAATCACATAGCTTCATCATCTACCTTTTCTTTTCATGCTCTTATCACTTTTGCAATATATATTTGATTAATGCCTCTCTCCTCTACTTCACAGTAAGCTCCAAGAGAACAGGGAACATGTCTATTTTTGCTTACTATCACATTGCCAGCACACAGCCTGATATCCAGAGGGAACTCAATAAATCACTCATTGAATGAATAAATAAATGAATAAATCAATCAATAAAGTTAACAAAGTTCTTAAAGGTTCATCTTTCATTATTAGATACAGTTTAGGACATCAGACTGCAATGTTTCCCCGTACATTAAGTTTACAACAAGGAGTCAGGTACAGACAGACTATCAGTGATCTATCTTACAAAGAAATATTTTTTTTAAAGTCTTTTTATTATTATTTTTTTAATGTTTATATATTTATTTTTGAGAGAGAGAGAGAGAGAGAGAGAGAGAGAAAGCCAGCAGGGGAGGGGCAGAGAGAGAAGGACAGCTCCACACTGTCAGCATACAGCCTGGCACAGGGCTCAAACTCACGAATCATGAGATCATGACCTGAGCGGAAACCAAAAATTAGACTCTTAACCAACTAAGCCACCCAGGCCCCCCAGAAGTATTTTTAAATACAAGCAAACTGAAAGTAAAAAATATTTTCTCTCAATATTCACCTTTTTGAGGAACCTCAGTATACTTGGAATAAATTAGAATTAATGCCTCTAACTATTCAATTGACTATATTGGCATTATTGAAAATCTATGAGATGCTACAGAAAAAGTGATGGGCAGTGTCTCTA
Organism: Proteles cristata cristata; assembly: GCA_017311185.1. Classification (NCBI taxonomy): domain Eukaryota; kingdom Metazoa; phylum Chordata; class Mammalia; order Carnivora; family Hyaenidae; genus Proteles; species Proteles cristata. The sequence continues at coordinate 571,256 of JAESUZ010004165.1, forward strand.
TCTTTTTACTGACTGTAAGTCTGATGATCTAGGCAGATGATCTCTTCAATATCTTCCCAGTTACTGGATGTATAAATATAGTACATGGCCCCACAGAAGCCATCACCTATCCAAACATATTCATGCACGGTTTTATACAATCTTTAAAGCTATCACTGTAGGTTACTATCTTAAACTGTGACATGGAACCCCACAAAATGAAATGACAGAGTGGGGGACAAATCTTTTTCTTTAGAAAATTTTGTGCTTGCTTTATCAAGATGGCATTGAGCTGAAATCCTCTGATATGAGCAGTTATGCCCAATCTTTGAGATTAAGGATAAAACCAGGATTTCACACATAATGCATCAAGCTTTTTGAACAGTCTCATCACTGTCTGGTTTATATTTTTCTTACAGGCAAATCAGATTCTGCATGAGCCATAGTGTGGAACTCAGCCAATAGCTGCTAAAATTCAGTGACAGTAAGCTAACGGCAGAATGCCCAAAGACAGAATTAATTTTTGGTGAGATTAAATGGAGGACCACATTTAATGTATCAAGAACCCCTATAAATATGGATAGAATAATCTACACTTTAGATCCTTTGACTGTTGGAATTTGTGGAAGGAAGATAAATACGGATTTTGGTACCCAGAATGGGAACAGGTTTTAGAAGGAAAAAGCTGTTATGTAAACTATAAGGTAAAGAGGTGAGCCCAGAAACAACAAACAACAAATCCTGTTAAATTCATCTTTACCCCTTCAGTATTTTCAGAAGCACTTACTCCAGAGAAAGCAACATAGAGCAGGGTTATGGTTAAATATGAAGGGCAATGATAGTGTTTTGAGAAAGCTTTAAGTTTTCATAATCATTACGAAAACACACTTTCTAGAAATCTTACCTTCTGGCACATTTCGGTATCTGGACTGGGCTGCTTCTAACTAGATTTTACACTTGAGTGGACTTCAGTGAGCCATCAGCAGACACTGCTCAGCTCCTTCTGTCCTTTTTTGCAAAGATACGTGCAAGCTGGTCGTCCAGGTTTCCTACAACAGCAACTCTACGCAAGTAGTAGCTGAATATATGCCAGTGTAAGGAATACACAGAATGGAAATATTCCTTTCTGGTTAAGGGGAAAACGTTGAAGCACGTACTCACATAAAAGGGCTTTACACTGCAATAGAAGAACTGCATTGAAGAGGGAAAAGTACTTTCTTAGCATAGCCTTTAGTGATTGATTGTAGAGAGATTATTTAAGCTCCTTTAAGGTTATCTGTACTTGTAATTAGGTCATGGTTAGCCTTCCAGAAAACAGTTCCCAAAGGAAAGTTTTGTTGCGTTCTATATAGGAAAACTGTGCATAATGTTTAGTTCAGTATATATTCTGTAGTTTAAAACCAGATTAAGAGTATATTTAAGACAAAATAACCACTCCAATCTGCTAGCAGGATTAACATATTTTATATGAAGGAGTTGGCAAAGTGTAGAGCACATAAATGTGAAATCTTTTGAGTTTTGCTGAACTAAGCTGATAATCACTTTTTAAAAAAATAAAATGGATAAGATGATAACATATGAGCACAAATGCTTTTACTGGCATTTCTTTTCTGAGTACTTATAGGTTTGTTTTTGTTTTGTTTTGTTTTTATAAACAATACCATACCTGTTGGCTGGACTATCCCTGGAATTTACACAAATTCTCAATACGTTTTGTGAGGCAAAATTTATGCATGTTTCAGAATAGTGAAGAAAAGACAAGTTGGATGAGAACAAGTGTCTCTTGACACTGTAGTTCTTTCTGATTCTGCATCTTAAATAGCAAGAATGGGTTCTTTTTCCACGTACAGAGTTTACACAAGGAAATATTCTCCTTTTACAAAAGGCTTCTGGGCACCTATTAGTGTTCCACTACTTTTCTTTTAACCTTGTTTTCTCACAGAGAGTAATGGGGATATGTTCTGAACTCAAATCTTTGCTATCATTAAGTTTACATATCAATAAGCTGATATTTAAGGACTTTACATATCAATAAATTGAAAATATATAGTTAAGAAGTACCAACCGCTTCAATTAGGTGTTCTCACGTCTTTGAGAATATAAAAGGTTTCAAACTTTCAAGATGGAAATATGGCCAAAATACATCAAGCATCAAACTCTTATATTCAACAATTCTATGTTCTAGAAATGTATTTCATCAGAACAATTAGAAATGGGCTTAGAATTCTGCCAGCTATTATTCATTACAGGGTAATTTAAGATTTGGAAAAAGTGTAAAACAACCTAATGACACTGAAATAGCAGGTTGGCTAAATAATATGTAACATTAGGACTCTAGTTGTAAATAACAGGAAATCTGACTAATGGAGGCTTGAACAGGTAAGAGTTCATTTTTTCACATAATAAGTCTATTGATAAGAAGCAGCTGTCACTGCTTTAGGTGCTCAACAATGCTACCAAGATCCCAGGATTTTTCTGGGTTTGCTCTGACATCCTTAGAATGTTCCAGTATTCTCAGAGCTGAAAGGTGTCAGACACAGCTCAGACATCATATATTGTTTAAGAAGTGCAGAATGGTAAGAAAATCTCAAAATGTCCATTCCTTTTATCAAAACAGCAAAAACTTCCCAGAAATCCAGCAGGAGCCTTCTACGTAAACCCCACAGACCATGACTAGGTTACATTGCCAGCCCTAGATGAAAGAGAAGTGTGAAAAGTGTCTTTCTTGTCCAGCCTCAATTCCTGTAAATAGAGAGGAGGAGGTAGAAATGAAGGTTAGGTAGCTGACTAACAGGATTGGCCATATAAATTACATTTTTTTAAATGTTTTTTATTTATTTCTAGGAGAGAGAGAGAGAGACAGCGTGAGCAGGGGAGGGTCAGAGAGAGAGGGAGTCACAGACTGAAACAGGCTCCAGGCTCTGAGCTGGCAGTCAGCACAGAGCCCGACGCGGGGCTCGAACCCACGAACCGCGAGATCATGACCTAAGCGAAAGTTGGACGCTCAACCGACTAAGCCACCCAGGCGCCTCTATAAATTACATTTTTAAAATAAATTCATGAAAGCAGGGATTTTATCTGCTGGCTTTTGTATCCCTGAGGTACAGCTTACTACCTGGCACATAGTGTTCAATAAGTGATTGATAAATGAATGGATTGGTAAATTAATGGAATATAGGCAGTTATTAAAACTATTCTTGAATGCCGAGAACAAACTGAGGGCAGATGAGGTGGAGGGAGGGGAAAGGGAGTGGGGGAAGGGGAAAGGGGGTAATGGGCATGGAGGAGGGCACTTGCGGGGATGAGCACTGGGTGTTATAGGGAAACCAACTTGACAATAAACTATTAAAAAACTATATTGTGAAAAGATTATTAAGAGCATGGAGACTGTTCACAACAAAGTATTAAATGAAGAATGCAGAATACAGCCCATATAGTCTGTGATCTCAGTCCTGAAACATATGCAAACAAGCAAGTTTGAAAGTAAATTCCAGGGGCACCTGGATGACTCAGATAGTTAAGCATCCACTGGTGATTTTGGCTTAGGTCATGACCTCTCAGTTCCTGAGTTCTAGCTCCACATTAGGCTCTGTGCTGACAATGCCTGCTTGAGATTCTCTCTCTCAATCTCTCTCTCTCTCTGTGCTTCCCCTTCACTCTCCTTCTCTAAATAAATAAACATTTAAAAAAAAGTTTTAAATGTTTTATTTATTTCTGAGAGAGAGAGAGAGAGACAGCATGAGCAGGGGAGGGTCAGAGAGAGAGGGAGGCAAAGAATCTGAAACAGTCTCTAGGCTCTGAGCTAGCTGTCAGCACAGAGCCCAATGTCCAGCTAGAACTCACGAACCGTGAGATCATGACCTGAGCCTAAGTCGGACGCTTAACCGACTGAGCCACCCAGGCGCCCTGAAACAAACATTTTTTTAAAAGGAAGGAAGAGAAATTGTAGATTGTAAAAAGTGATTCTCTTTAGTTAGTGTTACTGAGAATTATAATCCTGCCGTGCTTTAGATCTACACTGTAAGATGAGTAACATCCAAAGTTTGTCATGATAATGAAGGAAGTGTATCTCACTCATTACTTATCCAAAAGAATCTGCTTTTCCCCCCCTCCCTATTCTCGGATTAGTTTTTTAACCATTTTTAAAAATTTTACTTTAGCATTGTTTTCCTGCTCCAGAGAACTTAGTCAGTTTTACAGCTACGTTCTTCTGGTTCTGTATTTGAGGCCAATCCTGACCATGAAGTGGTTTAAAAACAAAGGAAATATTGGTGACAAGTCCTGTATTTCTAAGGACCCATTTACTTTTTCCCAGTTGATAAAATAGCATTATTCCCCACTAGATCATATTTTACTGGTATTAGGTGATCCAGTCTTTTAATAAGTAGTGTATCATGCACTCCATCAGACTGAAGAGAATGCAGTTCCTGCTCTCAAGGGGCTCATAGTCTCGAGAAAGACAAACAGATGTACTAAGAATTAGAGGTACATGAGACATGTATGTGCACTAGTGATGTGAGCACTATAGTGAAGGCATGCGCCGAATGTGGAGGAAGGTTACAGGATCTACCTTGGGGCAGGATGCAGCAAGTGCCTTTAAGGAGGAGGTGACACATATTTCATATTACAGAAACAAGTGGACTTTGAAGGGGGGGAAGGGAAGTAAAGCATTCAAGAAAAGCAAATAGAACATTTCTGAAGGATTATTCATTTCTAAGGAAAGAAACCTGGGGCATTCTTTTCTTTTATCACTTTACTCACAAACTCACTTCAGAATCTAGATAGTTTCTGATCATTACACGTCATCCTTCACTGTGTTGGAAAGAGAAGGTCTTAAAGCCAACAATAGGATGCCTTTCCAGGATTTGCATCTTGATTTATGCTTCTGAAAAACAGCTCACATTTCAGAGACATTGCTTCACTTCTTTTAAAAACCTAGCACACTATTAGAAGTTGCATGTTTGGTGCAGAGAAATAACTCCACATTACCTTTCATTATGGCACAACTATAATCAAAATCCCAATTGTATCAATGGTTTTGAAATCCCTAAGTGCTTTGAGCAGCTCATGCAAACTATGGAGGACAGTTTTCTGTTCAATAATACAAAATGATACTCTGTTGCAAATATCATTTCTTTTATATAACATAAATGCAAAGTATTTACCTTTACTAAGGGAGCTCACCCTTCCTTGAGATTCCCTCTTCCTCCCCTCACGTAATTGACTTCTACTAAGCCATGGGTAGTGGCAGAAACCTCACCTTCCTGGGAGTCTCTTCCTAATTCAGAAACCAAAGGAGAGAAGTGTTTCCTGATTGCTCTCTTATCTTCCTATGCTCTTTATTCCAACAAATGGCTACTAATTGTCCCTTTCCTTCACTGCACTTACAGTGTTCATGGACTGTAGACCCTCAAGAAGGCTCAGTGCAGTGTTGCAATTAGGAGGAAGGACTCCAGAGCCGCCTGGGATCAAGACTGCCTGGGATCTAATCCCAGTTCTGCCACTCAGGGCCTCTATGGCTGAAAGTACTTAGCCTGTGTATGCCTCTGTTTCCTCATTTGTAAAATGGGCCTACAATGATATCTACCCCATAGGGTTGTTATGAAGACAAAATGATTTAATAATGTTAAAGCATTCATTCTGAGACTTGATCATCCTAAGTACCATATAAGCTTCACTATTTTCTATCACTGAGTCATCACCATACGCTCAGGACTAACATGACTCCTGGCACCAAGCAGATAATAAGTATGTGTTGAGTAAATGATTAGAAGAAAGTCACTGACCACAGTTTGTTCTCCTGCCTGACTCATCCCTATTTTCCTGCCTCCCCACCCCAGCCCCCAGCCCCTTTCTATTCACTCTTGCTTCTTCCTCTCTCACTCACTCACATTTCAGACACCCAGTCAATACTCCAAGTCATTCTAAAATCCTTACATTAGATACTGTGACATTTCACATACCTCCTTTGTTGCACTGAAAGGTCAGGCTTGATTAAAAATATCTAAATCTATTTCTCCCCAACTAATATTCTTTATAAATAACACCAAAGAGTTTAGACAGCTGTTAAGGTCTTCCCAGAATTGGGCCAACCTTCAAAACCAGTCTATTTGTAGATAATGGTCAATATTTGTTAGTCAAGATTGCCTGCAACTTTTGAGATGATCACACAGGGTTTTACTATGTATATACATGGAGGGCAGGCCCAAATTTCAAGTGTAGACTAAAGGAAAAAAAGTATATAAAAATGCTCCCAGACAAGAAAAAATAGTCCAAATGGGGAGGAGTGCTGGCATGTGATAAGAAGAAATTTACCTGTATTTTAGCAGACCTAGAGACTGCAGTGAGAAAGCTACCAATGAATATTTTTAGAATATTTTTTAATGTTTTTTTTCCCTAGGAGGGAGAGAGAGAGACAGCGTGAGCAGGGAAGGGTCAGAAGAGAGAGGGAGTCACAGACTGAAACAGGCTCCAGGCTCTGAGCTGGCAGTCAGCACAGAGCCCGATGCAGGGCTCGAACCCACGAACCGCGAGATCATGACCTAAGCGAAAGTCGGACACTTAACCGACTAAGCCACCCAGGCGCCTCTACCAATGAATATTTTTAAAGGGATAATTAATTGGGGTGCTTGGGTGGCTCCTTGGCTAAGCAATGGCTTTGGTTCAGGTCATGATTTTACAGTCCATGAGTTTGAGCCCCACATCTGGCTCAGTGCTGGTAGTGTGGAACCTGCTTGGGATTCTTTCTTTCCTCTCTCTCTAACCCTTCCCCATTTGCATTTGAGCGCTCTCTCTCTCTCTCTCAAAATAAATAAATAAACTTTAAAATACAGAGATAATTACTTACTGAGCACCTAATATGTGCCAGTTTTTATAATAGAAACTCTTTGTAGTTATTTCATTTATTCTCTACCAAAAAAAAAAAAAAAATCAGTGAGTTATCTTTGTCTCCATGTCATATTGAGGAGGTGAATCCTCATGAGATTACCTGATATTCCTAAAGTCAAAAAGCTACTTGAAGCTTGAGTTTGAAGCCTGGTTTGTCTCACTCCAAAGGTCATATTTTACCACTGTTTTATGCTAGTTAAATAATAATAATAACTTTGACCCGTCATAAATGAGAATGTATAATTCTCTAAGTCATCATTTTCTTATAGTTCTCAAGGAGAGGGAAATAGCTTCAACACTTTGACAGGTTCTGTCAAATTGAGTGTCTTCAATTCAACATGGACACTCATATTAATGAGAAATCGTTTTTAAATTATGCTTTTTTATGATGTCCTGAGAAAAGGCAACCAAAATAATTAGGATAATCCTTTCATATCCCAACATATCATTATACTGGATACATGTACTACTCAGAAATAAATTCACATTCAAAGACATGTGGGGAATATAGTTAAAACAGCAATGACCCTAGACTATCAGTATTTATAAGTCCTCAGAGAGTCTCATTTTTAAGAAGAGTTAAGAGAACATTAAATGTTTTGTGTCAACTTTGATACTAGGATTAATAAAGAACAATTCAATATAAAGAACTGTTTATTTGATTGTATATAAAGAAAAGCTGTGATTGTAGATCCAGAGAGATAAATAAATAAATAGATAGTTGATAGAGAGATAGATAAATGGAAAAAACCTGTGTCTCTTACAGAATACCTAGCAATAAATAAGTACTGTTATGGTTAGTATTTGGCCTTTTAAACAAGTAAAGATTGCCAACTTATAAATAAAGAATAAATTGTAGATAAGTCAGACATCTAACCCTACAAAATTACTTATCCTTTCTCGGAACATTTTTCAGTTTCTCATTTCTTTATCTTTCAGGTACATAAAATAAACTTATTCATCTGAAAGAAAACATATCTAGAAATAGGTTTACAGATGTTTTCTAAATATGGATATTTTATATAGTGACTTATAACAGAATTTTTTTTTAATTTTTTTAATTTTTTTAATTTATTTCTAGGAGAGAGAGAGAGAGAGACAGCATGAGCAGGGGAGGGTCAGAGAGAGAGGGAGTAACAGATTGAAACAGGCTCCGGGCTCTGAGTTGGCAGTCAGCACAGAGCCCGATGCGGGGCTCGAACCCACGAACCGCGAGATCATGACCCAAGAGAAAGTCGGACGCTTAACCGACTAAGCCACCCAGGCGCCCCATAACAGAATTATTTCTAAAACTAACACTGAGCAAAATATAAATTGGAAAATATCATTTCGACTAGGAAAGTCTTAGGTGGAATTTATTTCAGTTCTTCAAATCTCTGCTAAGGAAATCTAACTGCATGGTGCGTCCTTGATATTTTTTTGTCATATATTAAATATTTTCTGTAACTTCTTACAGACCAATGTTCAAGAGCAGAAAGAAAAATGGTGGCTAAGGAAAGGACCATTGGAAGAAAAAACAGATGAGGCAGATTCCCCACATGAGTTATGAGAGAAAGAAATGGTTCCTTCTTTCTGCTCATGAATGTACCATCTAGTGCACTAAGTAGGGATTTGTGAACTAAAATCCTAATACTCTAAATAACTTTATGCCTAACTTACCCTCTATATTTGGTATACATTCCATGAACACCTGGCTTAGGAAACATTATGGAGTCTTAATAAAATCACAGTGTATTAGATAAAACCAACATCTTCCTTATAATTTAACCATATTGTCACATTCACTAGCCTGAATTGTTTTTCTTTTACACTGAGACCTCAAGATTGTCGAATTAAATGTTACATAAATTATTTCCATGTAAGCAGAAGACATGAGACAATAGAGGAGACAGACAACATAGTCAGTGGAGATGTACAGAAGTAACAGACCAGGGAACAGAGGAGTGTATACTGAGAGACTGAGGTAAGAAACAGAAACACAAAAATCCAGGAAGTGGCAGTGTTTGAGGCAGGAGAAAAATGCCAGACAATTCTAAGCAAAAGTGACAAAGACAGAAATCGAGGTAGCCTAGAAAAGAACCTATAAGTGAAGGAAGCACTTGAAATAAGAAAATATGGTGGAGGGGGAACGTGGGTGGCTTAGTGGTTAAGTGTCCGACTTTAGCTCAAGTCATCATCTCATGGTTCATGGATTCAAGTCCAGTGTCAGGCTCTGTGCTGACAGCTCAGAGGTTGGAGCCTGCTTCGGATTCTGTTTCTCCCTCTCTTTCTACCCCCTTTCCTGCTCATGCCCTGTCTCTCTCTGTCTCTCAAGAATGAATAAACATTAAAAAATTTTTAAAAAGAAAATATGGGGGGCTGGGGACAGGAGGTAAGATAAGATTCAATGGGTCAGGAAAGAAGCACAACGTAAGGGGCATTGGGAGAGTGTTGTGAGATTTCTCTCTACATTCTTGAGTTTCCACTAAGTGATTTCAAAGACTCCCTGGTCTTTAACAATAACCAAATGCTAATAATTACAGTACTTGTGTGTCTAGATCTCATGTTCTCTTGAGCATACATGCATTACAGCTGTCTACAGGAAATGTCATATTGTGAAATCCAACCGGTAGCCAGAAGGGAGAGAGTGCTTTGAAACAATCCATCAAGATGAGCTTCCTGGTGGGGCACCTGTGTGGCTCAGTTGGTAAGCATCCGACTTCGGCTCATGTCATGATCTCATGGTTCATGAGTTCGAGCCACGCGTTGGGCTCTGTGCTGACAGCTAGCTCAGAGCCTGAAGCCTATTTCAGATTTTGTATTTCCCTTTCTCTTTGACCCTCCCCTGCTCACGCTGTCTCTCTCTCTCAGAGATAAATAAAACATTAAAAAATTAAAAAAAAAAAAAAAAAAAAAGATGAGTTTCCTGGTGCACAGAACAGGGTGGAGAGCCTAATGGGAGGGCAGAACAAAGTGTGGCTCTCATGCATGATTTCTCAGTCATGACAACCAACGGACCGCTCAACAAAATCATATTGGTTTCCTACCATTAGGAGATTATACTTAATCACTAGCCTCTCCTTTCTACACAGGATGAAACATTCTTTGCCTTCATGATTCAGGAAGTATTAGAGTGAATATTTTGCATATTTCTCCCTACATTTCTCCCTCATTATTTTTCTTCCCTGTCTTTCTAGCCCCACCTCAGAAAAGAGTCATTATGTGACTGGAGAGGTTATGTCATTAAAGAGATTGCTCCCATGGGTTATGATTATTGTTCCTCAGAAAAGAAACTTAGGTTCACCACCCATAATCCCACACAAACTTCCTGATGACATGTCAGAGATTCAGACTTCCTCATACTTCTTCAACCCATGCAGAAGGCACAGGGGATCAGGTCTAAAACCTTCGTTCTTGAGGTGATACTGGAGTCCTCCTCTAGTGTTCTGTGGAGCTCTCTCACTCATCTCTTCTTGAGTACATGAAGATGTGTAATGCTCCATACTGCTGGATGGTAAACATAAGCAGAGCCTCTCCAAAAGTCCTGAGGCTGAGATTTAGAAATAAAAGGCAGTAGGATCTCCATTCCCACTTCAGTTTCAAGATATAGTCATGCTCTCAATACATTTTAGCCAGAGAGGTATGCACTTTGGGTCTCTGGGGTCTTCATTTGCAAAATTGATTTTTCTTAGCCTAAAAACCTATGCATTTAGTGTCGATGTGTGCTATTGACTGAGACCAACAGGAAGGAGAAAACTAAGTGATTTTCACTTCACACTATCAACATATGTAAGATACACAGAGTATGCTTTCGCCCACTAACACTGGCTAGAAGCAAGGCAATTGGGATACAGATGAGAATAAAATGTCCTTTCTACCAGGAAACTCACATTCAAGTTAGGGCTATGAGAACTGTATTAGGACTAAAAGAAGCAAAAGAACCACCAATAGGGAAATGGTTAATTGTGACCAGAGGAGGTTGGAGGTAACTTTTTATCTAGGTCTTGAAGAATATGTGTCAGGTTGCTAGCTGAAAGACTAAGAAAAGGCACTCCTGGCAAAGGAAGCAATACATGCAAAAGTATCAAGTAGCATGGAAGACTGAGAAATCTGTGCTTGACTAATTAAATCTGGAGCACATAAAGCAAGTGAGAAACAGCAGAAAATGATCTTGGAGAAAAAGCCTGACAGTAATATTTCCAGGACCCAGAGTGAAAAGTCTGCATATCGTATGTACAAATATTTGAAATATATAAATCTAGTTAACCTACTGTTAAATAAAATGTGCTCTAGCATTCTACATTTATAAACAGACAGTCTTAACAACCTGGACACCAGACTGAAATGTAGAATTCTTACATTCCTTGAGATTTCACCCCAGAGCATGATAGTTTGTGGAGACACAGCCTCCATTCTCTGGGCAATCCCACCTCTCTTCCCACCTCTGGCCCTGTGTGTGTGTGTGTGTGTGTGTGTGTGTGTGTGTGTGTGTGTGTGTGTGTGTGTGTGTGATTGAATGAATAAGATATTAAGATAACCTTTGCATTTTCTTGATTAAAAATGTTTTTTATTATCAATTACTGTAATGAACAATGTAGTGATTATATTTTCCTAATAAAGTAATCACAAAGAAATACTCAGACAAATATTTGGGGTGCATTAGTTTGCATATTGGTTGCTGTTACAAACTTCTGGTGGCCGCATATTACCACAGACTTGGTGGCTTGAAACAACACAAGCATATTATCTTACAATCCTGGAGGTCAGAAGTTCAAAATCAGTCCTAGTAAACTAAAATCAAAGTTTCAGCAGGGCTGGTTTTCTCTGTAGGAGAATGTGTGTGCTTGCCTTCTCTGACTTCTAAAGGCTGCCTACACTCTTCACTTCTTAGCTTGTGGTCTTCTCTTCCACCTTCAAAGCCAGCAGCACACCATCTTCCAATGTGCTTCTCCGACTCTGAACCTTTGGCTTCTTATAAGGACCTTGTGATTACATCGTGCTCCCCAGATAATCCAGGATAATCTCCCCATCTCAATATTCTTAATTTAATGTATGCAAAATCCCTTTAAATTAATGTGTTTTCAGGTATCCAGGATTAGGACATGGATATCTTTGGGCAGTAGCATTCCGTAGCCACCAGCATAAATGACCAAAATTACACTTCATAAGCATGCTACTCTTTGACAATACAATGTAAATGGAAAAAAAAAAAAAAAAAGAATGAAAGAAAGACTAAACAAATGAAGTTGTTTATCACTGTTCCTAATCTGAAATGAGCATACTTTAGAATTATAGTACACCAGCTGATAAACTCCTGAGACCTACTATTAGGTTTTTGCATAAGAAGACTGAACATTACTATTGTATATATTAGGTCTTTGACAAATCCTTTGTAAGTCATGTAATTAATTGATGAAAGCCAAAATAAGTAATGGAGAATAAAAGCAGGTATGTGTGGGTGTGTGCACACGTGTATGGTCTGTCTGACTGTCTTCTGTATGTTCACATGCTTGCAGGGGAGAAAGGGCAATGACATATCACAATGGATAAATTGCTTAAGAATTGAAATCCCATGTTCCTCATACTTTATTGTAAAATATCTTCTGTGAGATAGTACACTGCAAAGGATATTAGCTTTTTAACTTGACTGAAACACCATATTAATCTAGGTAATGGAATTATGTATTATTGCTATATAAAATTACATTAATTTTTATATTACTAAATTTTTTATTTTAATCAATTCTACTGCATGACCATTATATACACAATAATCTAGCAATTACACAGAACCTGATTTGTATTTTAAAAGTATGCTCAAAGCCTAAAATTTTTATTAGTTCACTCTGTAATCCACTGATGTACGAGACATTTCTTTTTCAATTAAATAAAATCTATTATAATATTTCATATTTCTCTCTTATATCAATGGTAAGTTTAGCATTGTCTGATAAAGGCACAAACTTCCTGGCATACCACACGTTACCTAGCATATATTGTTTTGTTTCCTAAAGTGTCATAGTTGAACATACACGTTATCAATAATTGTGACACTACAGAACCGCACTAGACAATCTGTAAGATAAGTAAAATTTACCTTTTCCCTTTTATTGTTCTATCACGAGACACATCATGTACATCATCCTGAATCTTCCCCATAGAACTTCCATTCTCTTAATGTTTAGCAACAGCATTATCAAATAAAGCTACCCTAGGTTCTAGTCTTTCAGCTCACTTCAGGTAAACACACGTATCCACGTAAGATAGGCAAACCAATTACATATTATAAATCAAATGATGAATGAGCACACATTAAAAATCAATATTTTTCCAGGGTGAAGGCCAAAGTGAATATTTTAATTACACAATGAACCTATGATATACAATAATAAACCTGAGATGTTATTAAACAACTTTAATTATTAATACAGTTTTATTATTAACATATTTGATGGTCAGATTTTAAAAGTTTGACATTATTAGTGCAGGATAGATAATTTCTTAACAGAGAGAGTTACTACATTGCTCCTGTGGTCACCCAATTTCACACCTGCAATCCTACGTGCTCATTGTGTAGTAAAAAAAAATATATATGGGTTTTAGTCCCAAGTTGGGCTCTGTGCCTATATATATATATATATATTTAGGGCATACCTCAACTATCTGTATAATTTGTTCTTTTCTTCATACTTTCTTATAGTTCCTATATTGTCTGTATTGAAGAGGATTAATCATGAATTCTATGTAACGATTTTGAAGGTTTCTCTCTTTTGAATTTGGAGTGCAATGTTGATATTTGTCACTTTTGCTTAAAGATGTGAAGAAATTTCAGTGTGAAAACTTCACTTGTTTAATTCTTATAAATTCGAATTACAAAGTCAGGTAACTATATTCTGCCTTGTATTATTAAAATTATATTAACATTTTTGGGTTCAAAAAGAATATAAGGTCTTCCTAAGCTACCTAATTAATGTAATCACTCTTAATAGACTCATTAGATTTCATTGTACTTGGAAACTTTTGATAAATATTTTTCTTTTTTGTATTTTGTTTTAATGTTTATTTTTGAGAGACAGAAAGAGAGAGACAGAGACAGAGCATGAGCCGGGGAGGGGCAGAGAGAGAGAAGGAGACACATAATCTGAAGGTTCCAGGCTCTCAGCTGTCAGCACAGAGCCCAACGTGGGACTAAAACCCATGACTGTGAGCTCATGACTGAAGACAGATGCCTAGCTGACTGAGTCACCCAGGTACCCCAATATTTTTCTTAATAAAATAAGAATATTCACAATTATTCCTCATTATAACATTTACACTTACACTAACATACACTTATATTTCAGTGTGTAATTAACATAAGATTTTTCACTGTAATCTCTAAGATATTTGCCTATTTTTTTCCTTTTTTGAAAATTTATTTATTGAAATTCAAGTTAGTTAACATACAGTGCGGTACTGGTTTCAGAAGGAGTACCCAGTGATTCATCACTTATGTATAATACCCATTGAGCATCCCAACAAGTGCCCTCCTTAATTAATACTCATCAAGCATTTGGCCCATCCTCCGTCCCACCCACCTCCCCTCAAGCAGCCCTCAGTTTGTTCTCTGTATTTAAGAGTCTCTCATAGTTTGCCTCCCTATGTGTTTTTATCTTTACTTTCCTTCCCTTCCCCTATGTTCATCTGTTTTGTTTCTTAAATTCCACGTATAAGTTAAGTCATATGATACTGGTCTTTCTCTGACTTATTTTGCTTAGCATATGTTTGTCTATTTTTAAAACGAATGTTCATCAACAAAAAATCCTCTTAGCTCAAATAATAAATTCAGCAAAGTTGCATTATATAAATCAACACTCAAAAATCAATTGTGTTTCTACATAACAACAACGAATAACACAAAAAGAAAATTAAGAAAACAATTGCATTATAGGAATAAATTTAAGAAAGGAGGCAAAAGACTTGTACACTGAAAACAATAAAGCACTTAAAGAAATTAAAGAAGATACAAGTAAATGGAAAGGCATTCAGTGATCCTGGATTGGAAGACCTACCATTATTAAGATGTCAATACCACCCAAAGTGATCTACAGATTTAATGTGATCTCTATCACAATCCCAAAGAAATTTTTTGCAGAAAAATCCATTCTAAAATTCAGAAGGAATCTTAAAACCCCAAATAACCAAAACAATTCTGGAAAAGAACAAAGTTGGAGGTCTCACACTTCCTGATACAAAACGTAACACAAAGCTACAGTATTCAAAACAATGTGCTACTGGAAAAAAGAAAGACATATAGACCAATAGAATAGAGACCCCAGAAAAAACCCATGTGATTAAATGCCTTTTTCTTTTTGACAAAGTATGTCAAGATTTTTCAATGGACAAAGTACAGTGTTTTCAACATATTGTGTTGAAAAAACTGGATATCCATATGTAAAAGAATGAATGAAGAATGCAGGAATGAGAACAAAGTTGGACCCTTACCTTACATCATATAAAAAATTAATTTAAAATGAATCTAAGACCTAAACACAAGAGCTAAAACTATAAAACTTTTAGAGGAAAACATATGGAAAATCTTCATGACATTGGGTTTGACAATGATTTCATGGATACGACACCAAAATCATAGACAACAACACAAAAAATACATAAGTTGGATTACATCAAAACTTGAAACTTCTATGCATCGAAGGACACAATCAACAGAATGTAAATGCAACCCACATAATGGGAGAAAATACTTATCATATATCTGATAAAAGGTTAATATCCAGAATATATAAGAACTCTTATAACTTAACGCCAAAAAACCAAACAACCTGATTAAAAATGGGCAAAGGTCTTGAATACACATTTCTCCAAAGAAGATGTATAAGTGGCCAACAAGTACACACAAATGCTTAATATCACTCATTAGAGAAATGCAAATCAAAACCAAAATAAGACACCATATTATGCCCATTAGGATGGTTACTATTTAAAAGTGAAAGAAAGGGAAAGAAAACAAAACAAGTATTGGCAAGAGTGTGGAGAAATGGGAACCCTGTGTACTACTGAATTAGAATGCAGTGTCCATGGAAAACAAAATGGCAGTTCCTCAGAACAATTAAAATAGAATTACCATATGATCTAGCAATTCTTCTTCTGGTGTACACCCAAAATAATTGAAAACTGTCTCAAAGAGATAGTTTTACATTCATGTTCATGGCAGCATTATTCACAATAGCTAAAATATGGAAGAATCCAAGTGTCCATCCACAGAAGAAAGAATAAACCACATATGCTATACATGTACAATGGAATATAATTCAACATAAAAAAAGAAAGAAATTCTGACACATAATACAATATGGAGAAATCCTGAGGACATTGTACTAAGAGAAATAAGCCATTCAAAAATACAAATACTATATGATTCCATTTACATGAAGTACCTAGAGTAGTCAAATTCAAAGAGACAAAAGTAGAATGGTGGTTGCCAGGGGCTAGAGGAAGGAACAAGGAGTAGTTTAAGGGGCACAGAACTTCAGTTTTGTAATATGAAAAGAGCTCTAGAGATTGGTTGCTGCTATTGTCTGAACATATGTGTCCTAACAGAATTCATATGTTGAAAACTGATGCTCCGTGTGATGGTATTAGGAAGTGGAGCCTTTGGAAGGTGATTAGATCATGAGGATGGGGCCCTCATGAATGGATTAGCGCCCTTCTAAAAGAGGTCTCAGAGAGCAATTTTGCACCTTCCACCATGTGAGGATAGAGCACAAAGACAAACACTAAATCAGCTTATGGCTTCATCTTAGACTTCCCAGCCTCCAGAGATGTAGGAAATAAATTTCTGTTGCTTATCAGTCACTCCATCTATGGCATCTTATTATGGCAGCCTAAACAACAGCTGTACAACAATGTGAGTACAACAACGTGTACTTAACATTATTGAGCTGCACACATAATAGTTGAGATAGTAAATTTTATGTTTTGTGTATTTCACTACATTTAAAATTTTTTAATCATAAGAATATGTTCAGATTTTCAGAATCAATATAAATGGTACACTTTTGTTTATATTACTATTACACTGATTAGATGTACCATCACATGATGGTTAATCCACATGATATCACGCAAATTCCAGGTTTCAGAAAATGATAGCAATGGCATTCAGCAAATCAGTCTTCCAAACCCAGAGGCTAAACTAAAGCCAACAACCTGTGTTGTCTAAATTTTAAGGCCTCTGCCAAACCTCAGTACAAGCTGAAAAGACACTTACAGAGTCTTGCCAACTGTGAAAATTTCAGAAGCTTTGGCAGACAGGCTGAGAACAAACGTTTGGTCAAGCAGCCCTTTGCCTGCCTGCCCTTAACCAACATAGATATTATTCACACTAGTGTTCATTCCATTAACTCACAGCATTGGACCTATAGGTTCTTATTGTCCCTAAAACTTGAATAAGCCTCTTCCTTATGTAAGCTGTGTTGAAAAAAGACATTAAGGTTTGTGGAAGGAGTGACAGTTGGTCCTCTTCTTGGGTATATCATATGACGCTCAACTCCCTCAGTAATGTGTATGGCCTTCTCCAAAAACAAAGCATTAAATGTATATTAAATGACCTATTTGTTGACCATGTCTTCCAAGTCTTAAAGCAAAACAAAACACAAGTTGAGCTTGTGGGTTGGTATTTTAATTATCATTACATAGTTTCAACTACCACTGAGTCAGATTACCTGCAACATCAATGTCAAACCTTAGTTAAATGGTTTGGACATGCATGGAGAAGACTTTGACTTGCTCCAAACCACTGTGGTTTCTTGCCAATCCTCATGACCATCCAAAAGTTAGAGGCTGATTCACTCATACAAAGGACCATGGGGGAAAAAAGATGCTTGGTAAGTATTTTTAATCATACGGATGATGACAAACTTCTGGAGCTAAGAATAGCCAGGTAAAATAATCCCAAGTGGTGAATGCAACTTCCTCTCCAGGCTAAATGAGAAGTGTAAAAATGGCGAGATCTGGCTTACAGGGAGAGAATGGTCTCGATTCATCATAATTTCTTCCTTGAACATGGCAATATAAAGTTTATTATAAACTATAGCTCTGTACAGCTGAAAAACATCTATTTTTACTAAATGCCAAAAATAACGCCAAATGATATTCATGAGATAAACCTAAATATATCAAATTGTCAGAACAGATAAGGACAGAGAAGTACTTTCTTCCCAGCCTACAAAGCAAGAATACTGATCAGTGCTAAGTCATAGTTGGGAAAAGTGCTGACACTGAATCCCCATTCCTGCTGGAAATAGGCCGTAAAAATGTGGGAAAGATGCAATATTGTGACAATAGAGGGGTTGTACTCTTTCCATATTTAAGCATTGATTGTAGCGAGCACAAGATAAACACAGTATTTTTAGGAGCATTATAATTCCAAACTATAGCTTTGCTGGCTCTTCAAAAGTAGGATCAGGTTTCAGTAAAGGAGACTTGAGAGGTACAAAAATAAAGGTTATGCTCCTTTCCTAAAGTTCCAGAGAAAGTTAAATGAAGAATATAGATTTGGTGTGCAAATACTATGTTCCTTAGAAAATTATTGTCAAACTTTTTTTCTAAAACAGTATTACAGGTACAGATACACCAGTGGCGTTAAAAAATAGGTATTTAGAAGATTAGAAAATCAAAATCACACCTATAATGTTAATAAGTGTACTGTATTTTCAAAACAGTAGCTACTAAAGGTCACTCTGAAGAAAATACAGGAAAAAAGGATCTATCTACCTACCTAACATGATAAATATTAAAGTCGATTTTTTAAAATCCCAGCCATAAAATTCAAATGAACATTTAAAAAAATCTACTGAGCAAGAACAATGGAGCTTCTTTCTTTTTTTAAAAATGTTTTATTTATTTTTAGGAGAGAGAGAGAGACAACGTGAGCAGGGAAGGGTCAGAGAGAGAGGGAGTCACAGACTAAAACAGGCTCCAGACTCTGAGCTGGCAGTCAGCACAGAGCCCGATGCAGGGCTTGAACCCACGAACTGCGAGATCATGACCTAAGCGAAAGTTGGATGCTTAACAGACTAAGCCACCCAGGCGCCCCGACAATGGGGCTTCTTGATAGTAGCTGTCAAGATATTAAAGTATCTTATTAGTGATTAATATAAAAGTAGGTGGTATTTAGTATGCCTGTATTAATTATACGTATATTTGAGTTTGATAATCTATGTAGTATGGTTTTGGTCAATGAGAATATAGATTTCAAGAGAACATATTTCCCAACCATTCTGTATGTTTATTGTCACTAGTTTACTTTCTCTTAAGTCAATAGAAACTATCAAAAGGAATACTTATTTCAAAATATGGGACATTCACTCTAAAATATAATTATGAGTAGCAGACTCCAATGAAGCAGAAGAAAAATAGCAAGGTACTAATTGCTCACTAGCAAGGCAAGGACTAAGAGTTTTCACATGATACATTTCATTTAGTTGAGGGCAAGTGCTACTGTGCTCTTCAATATAGGCAAAGAAACGGATTCAGAAAGATCAAGTAACTTGCCCAAGCTCACAATTCATACAAGTGGGCTTTGAGTATTTCTCTCTTTGAGATTCCAAATTCTGTGATCCCAAAATAAAAATTATAATATGTCCCAAATAAAACTGAAACTCTAAAACAGAATCCTTTGGTCTTTATTGAAAGTACTCCAGGAGGGGCGCCTGGGTGGCTCAGTCAATTAAGTGTCCACCTGGGTGGCTCAGCAGGCTAAGCGTCCAACTTCTCTCTTCAGGTCATGATCTCAGGGTTTGTGAGTTCAAGCCTGGCATTGGGCTCTGTGCTGACAGTTCAGAGCCGGGAGCCTGCTTCGGATTCTGTGTCTCCTCTCTCTGCCCCTCAGCCACCCATGCTCGCTCTCTCTCTCTCTCTCTCTCTCTCTCTCTTCTCTCTCTCTCTCTCAAAAATAAATGAAAACCAAAAAAGGTGCTTTTTTGAAGGTACTACAAGAGAGAAAGCCAATATCTGGGCAATATATATTTCCATGTTATAATATTCAAGGTTGCAAAATCCTCATGATGTAGTCATTATTATTCCTTTTTTGGATTTAACTCCTCAAAATCAAATCCTGGCTTCAAAGTTAAGTCTGTCTGACGACATAAACCATACTGAGCTCCACACAGGTAACGTGAGTACATACCGTTTTGCTATTGCATGCAAGGTTTATAGATGAAGCCTTCCCTATAGAGGTTTTGGATAATAACTCTCAACCAGGCCAAAGTCTCAAAAACAAAAAACAAATCTTAGTTTGATTCAGTAAAGAAATCAATAAAGTATCAAATGAGCAAGAGTCTACTTGAAAATAATGGAAAAACTGACAGTGACAAACATTTTCTCACATTAACAAGTCATGTAGGTTCTGACATAGACCTTGGCCCGGTGACTCAACAATTAATTAGGGCTTAAGACTGTGATTATCTAGGTTTCAATTGCATGCATGGTCCTTCGTGTTCTCACCATGGATGTTCAGGTTGCAGGCATCATAGCTGTACTTAGAGAGAGAATGAGGAGAAAGGAGAAAGAGGTAATGTCTCTCCCTGGTTTTCTTTTAATGAAAAAGTAAAGCTTCTTATGCACATTCTTAGCACACTTCCTCCTATGTCCAAAACCCTATGAACTTTTCAACCCTACCAGCCAGAAGCGTGGGGGATGGAAGTGTTCAGCTCTCCAGACTTTACAAAAAGGACAGAAATGAAAGAAGGAAGAGGTGAAGGGGTGTTGTGGGATCCAACTATAGTGTTTGCCTCAATAACTACAAGGAAGGATTTCGTGATTAAAACAGACAATTGCAACTTTGTTTGCCCTCAAAATCAGGTCACTGAATCTAAAACAACTTTAGCAACTTTATCATGAATCTGCTTTGCAACATGGGACTTTTGAAGAAACAAACACAAGAATGATTTGACTAAAGCTGAAGAAATATGTCAAGCCAGTCTTTGCCTAACTGCTTAGGAAAATATCTATGGCAGAGTCCACGACTTGCATGCTCATTATGTTATTCCACTTGCTAGCATCCAGGAGTGTCCTCGTGACACATTTCAAGCCCAGCAATGGAAATGGAAATTGTTGGAAGGAGTTTTAAGAAAAAAACAAGTCAGTTGGCCTGTCCCACTTTGCCCTTTGTCTTTCTCTTACACCTTGAAATGCACACTGGTGGCTGAAGTCTGGCAGCCAATTTGCAAATATGAGAAGTATCACATTATCAGGAGAGAGGCTGAGAAAGGCAAGGGAAGTCTGGTTTCTGGGGACTCAATCAGGCCTCAATAACATTTCTAGGATGCCTCCATCTAGGGCTTTCACGTGAGTAAAAAAGAACCCCTTAATTTCATCAAGCCATAGTTTTTCAGGTTCTGTTAACTAGCTTTTGAATTTCAATTAATTGGACATAAAAATAAAGATATTGTGCCAAACTTGAATGAATCCGTTTATATAAAAATAGGAACCACAGAAACATTAAGAAACAATAGTCTCTATATAGATCACATACCAATTAGTAAAACCATTTTTACTGACTTATAAGTACTTTAACCATAAGTAGCAAATCTTAAGCCCGTTTCTCTATTTAAATATATATACATTAATAATATGTGCACATATATTGATGCACATTCATATATATGAAGATAAAATTATGTGTGTATGTGTATATAAGAGTTTATTTTCATGGCTCAAAAAGAAGTTAGGGTGTCAAGTCTTATATAAAAAGATAACTAGGATGTCATATGCATAATATTAGTAATACCATTTTCTGGGTGGTTACATTTGAATAAATTTTTTATAATCTTGAATGTTTCTGTATTGCTTATCTATTTTTTTTAAATAACAGGCTTGTATCTTTTTCTTACAAAAGGAACAAAATCATTCTTTAGAAAAAAGAAGTTAGGATTTATTATTGCTAATGTATTAAAACTAAAATATACAGGTAAATGCTCTATGTGAGAACACATCATAAGAATTTTGAACTGTTCTTTAAAGCACAATTTGTTGCAATTATAGTATCTTACAAATGGAATTAATTTAGTTGTGGTTAAAAGTAGTTGTAGCATAATGAATTACAGTTAAGTCTACATTTTAAAAAGACACTAATGGGGCGCCTGGGTGGCTTAGTCGGTTAAGCGTCCGACTTTCGCTTAGGTCATGACCTTGCGGTTCGTGGGTTCGAGCCCCGCGTCGGGCTCTGTGCTGACTACCAGCTCAGAGCCTGGAGCCTGTTTCAGTCTGTGAGTCCCTCTCTCTCTGACCCTCCCCTGCTCACGCTGTCTCTCTCCTAGAAATAAATAAAACATTAAAAAATAAATTAAAAAAAAATAAAAATAAAAAAATAAAAAGACACTAAATTTCCTTTTGTTTAGCTATATTTTTTATTATAAAGGACTCGTTTTATAACCATGTTCCTATAGTAAAATCATTGATAGAAAGCTGAACTATTTATTCATGGGTTCAGAGACTGAAACTCAAAAATGTATTTCATCTTAGGAGTCATAAGAAAATCTTTAAAATGACATTTGTCAGGTAAATAACAAATTTATATGGTTCTATGCCCTTAGAAGTCAGTATTTTCTTTATTTTCCTTATTGCCTGAAATTTATTCCTTAGAAGTAAGTTTAAAAAGTCAACTATTATAGTTCATTAAACCAAGGATGCAAAAAAATGGTGACAGGATATCTGTGTTAATGTCTCCTCTTTAACACTTGCTATCTTTGGTCTTGAAAGAATTAGATTCTCTGTGTCACTTCTCACAAGAAATAAAAGAAAGCAAAACTGAAACATAAACACAAAAGATGAAGTACAAAGAGAAGTGACTTAGGATAAGTCACACAATGACAACTGATTTATTAATTAAGCATCCACTGTGCATCAACTATATCCTCGCTGTTGTGGACACATAGTTGGTGAAGAGGATACTTGAAGGTATTCTGCTTAAAGCAGTCTTTTAACTCTATCATCTTAGATTATTTAGGTCTATCACAGAATTAAAACTTCAAAACGAATTCTAGGCCAGAATGACTGGAGCATACTGCATCAAAGAAGTATAAACTAAGGTCAGAAAGTAAGCCAGAGCTAACTCATGCAGACTCCATTAGGTCCATGGTAAGGAGAATGGATTTCATTTTAAATCAATAAACAAATGAGAACACAGATATATGAAAAAACGTTCCCCCAGAATGCCTTCACATATTTGGTACAGAGGAGAAAGAAAAATAACAAGCAAGTTTGGACACAATGAAGATAATCAAGACAGAGCGATGTGACCAAAACCAAGGGAGAGAACTTCAGGTGGGGAAGGGGAGCTGATCACTACTGCCAAACATTATAGGCACATCATGGAGGTCATTCCATTTATCCATTAGATGAGAACACTTTCAATAAAATATTGAATAGGCAGAAACCAGATTTTGGAGGAATAACAAATGATTGACCAGTGAAAGAATTCAGGCAATATTTTGCAAGTGAAGGGAACAAGAGAAGCATTAGTGAAGAGAGGCCACTCAGATAGAAGTAATACTGAAAGAAGTTTTTGTTGGGATGTGGAAATTTTAGTTTGGATGCTAGTACAGGCAAAAGAGCCAGTGGATCAGGGAAATAAGGAGGATGTAAGTAGACCGCAGAGGAGGCAGAAGGAAAGGGATCAGAGTCAGAAGTGAAAGAGTGGCCCTGGGCAATGGCCATTTTTAAAGGATAGAAAAAGCTAGTACAGTTAACAAGGGATGGTCCCCCAACAGGATAAAGAACAACCAATAAAGCAATGAGTGTATGGCTTGGGGGCTTGAGGAAAAAGTAAAATTGGCAGAATATATCCTATTAAATATCTCAAGTTCCCTCCCATTACAAAAAAGAGTAACCAAGTCCAAATAAGGATCTAAGAGGCATTGGATAGCATTAATCACACAACAGAAGAAAAAGGCCCAAGTGTAAGTGGGGGTATGTTTATCTCCCTCCAACTGTGGACAGGATAAATCTTTTACAGAGCACCTACTCTAGATGGTACTGAAAATAAATATATTTTTGTAGATTAGCCAGCTCATCACATTTTTAAAAGTCCTCTGACACAACTCTGAATTTCACTCTATTACTCTTTCATCCAGCATTTTTTTCTGTGATATAAAGAGACCTCACATTAGCTAGAAACTAGAGTTTACTATTACTATCTACTCACCATAGTACATTTTCAATTTGTGTGGCTGATATTTTAATTGTCTGTTTTTATTCAAATAAACCTGCATTATTTTATCCCTAGAAGAAGACAGGCTTAAGTTTTCCTCAGTCATATTTAATTTCTGAGAATAAGTTTCTGTAAAATTGCTTCAAATCCTAAAATAATGGTCTGTATTGCCTACCAAATAACACCTGCTAAATGTCTGAATCAGATATAAGACACTTAAAAATATTTTAAAGCATGGAGTCTCATTTACTTTTTCACTGCTTCAATCTCGATAGTCAGGTCAGGTCAGATTCATACTCATGTCCCCCAGTTTCCATCTCTTCTAACAGACTGTTATCATGCTCTCACGGGAGAAGGAAAACAAAAAAAGACATCAAAAACAGTTCTTTGAGGACCTTCAACTCTGCCAACTCAACTAATCTTATGGGAAATCACTATATGACTATTTTATTTTAGTTCAATGGATACATTCCATGATATTTTGTTTTCATCATGAGTTTCTTAAGATACAGTTCAGTAAATGCATAAATGCAGTAGGTTTATGGGGCTGACTGCACTCAAACAAGAAGACGGTGCCTACTTTCAGTACTTTTCCTCTAGTCACCATATCAGAGGCATGAATTCTTTAGAATTCTCTGGAATGATCGGAGCTTTTCTCATCCTTGCTTGTGGTTGGTGTGTATCTTCTTACAGCTGTCAATGACTCACTCAAAGATAAAACATCAGTATAAGCCAGTGGTTAGTCACATGTGCAGTGAAGTAGAAATATCTGAGTTTAAGTCGTCTTTGTCTGAGTTATTTTACATCTTTGAGCCTTGGTCTCCTCATCTATAAAATGAAAATGGAAATAATGCTTATAATTTTTTATTAAAGATTAAATAGGGTCATATATACAGAATGTTAACACTGGACAGAGTACACACTAAATATTTTTTAAACTTTTATGTGTTTATTCATTTGGAAAGAGAGAGAGCACAAGCAAGGGAGGAACATAGAAACAAGGAAAGAGAGAGAATCCCAAGCAGGCTCAGCACTGTCAGCTTAGAGCCCAACGTGGGGCTTGAACTTACAAACCGTGAGATCATGATCTGAGCTGACATCAAGAATCAGACGCTCAACCCAATCGACTGAGCCACCCAGGCACCCCCAGGTCATAATAATCTTAAATAAGTGGCAGGAATTACTATTCTATTCAGGCATCCCCTCTTATTTCCATGCCTACACAGCTCCACCCAGAAAGTACAACCTTATCACGGCATTGAATAAATATTATTTTTTACATTACCAGGAGTAACATAGGTCTCCCCAAATAATTTTAAACAAAAGGCCATGAAGTTCCACAAACATAAATCTATGATGGAGCATAAAGTAGTTGAACAATGATTCCCCTAGTTATTTCAAGTTTCTACACTTTTAAAAAATTCTAAATTTTGGAATGAAAATCTATATGCTAGAGCAAACATTGAATGCACAGAGGCAAAATAAACCTGGCATTTGAATGACTACGTACACAGCAGAAAGGTAAGTAGCTGGATAACGACAACAGAATAAAGGACAACTCAGTTTTCTTAACTTCTTAGATTTTAGTCATGCTGCAATTTTATTTTTCCTTTTAGTATCTCTAAATTTAAGCCATTCAACTTCAAATGCTTATTTTCTCTTTTAAGCACAGGCCTTAGCGCAACAGAGTAATGTAAACAATAATCTATTAAGGTAAATATTCCAAGACTCTATTTCCTCTTGTCATTATAGTTCTCAACAGAATATCAGTATTTAATTACTATGTAGTTAAAATTAATTGTCATATGACATTTAAATGTGGCAAAAAGAACAAAAATGCATACATCTCTGCTTTGAAAAGTAAAGAGAAAAAGATAACTGCACAGAGAAAGAGACGTATGACACTGTCCCCATTAACTACTATGTGAATTTAGGCAAACCTATGGAGTCTCAGAAGCCAATTTATCCAATCATGAATAAAGCTTAAGCTTCAAGGCTCCTGAGGAATGGCCTTAGCCATGTATTTACATTTAAATTTTCATAAAATTTGCAAAGATATTTCCTGTGACATTGATCATAATTGCTGTCTTTTTCCATGGTGATTTCTGTCACACCTCCCCTTGAGTCAGCTGGCACTGGAGTTTTTGGGAGCATTTCAGGAATCTGGCAAAGGGGAAGCTGAATTAGGAATACATGTAGATGGATATATTGAAATGATTTTAAATAGCTTCCATTACATTAGCCATCCCAGTGTACAAATGGCTTCCATGAACATCCTACTGTTCACTGGAAAACTGATTTAGCTCTGTGACACAAAGGCAGAGACTAAAGATTATGCCATGATATAAATGTGTCCTTTAGCATCCAGCACTAAAAGGTGTATGGTCAGTGAAAGAGAAACAAGATTGGAAATGAATGGAGCCGAAACCTAATTTGTGGGAAAGTTTTTCATTTTTCAAACATTTCAGTGTATAATTGAAAATGGAAAATTTATCAACACATGGTTGAAGCTCAAGATATCTCTTATGAACATATTCACCAATGCAGCATGTATAATTATGAATGTGTGAGGGGGTTGGAGTTGAGAAAACAGAATTCACCACAAATACTCCATTTCCTGTCATAAAGTCAGTACGTCTGCATGTAAAGTCATATGGTTTATGCACCCAAATAATGAAAAAATATATTTCAATCAATCACCAAGAAGAAAACCTGAATTATCTATTTTTTTTCTGTAAAAAATATTGTCAAATCATATTAATGGGTAGAAGGTAGAAGCACTGTATTCCTTTTCTAGAGCTGCCATAACAAAATATCACAGACTGGGGACTTAAACAGCAGATCTTTATCTTCTCACAGTTCTGGAGTCTCTAAGTCCAAACTCAAGGTTTAATTTCTCCTCAGGCCTCTCTCCTTGGCTAACAGATGGCTACCTTCTTACTGTGTCCACACATAGTCTTTATTTTCTGAGCACATATCTCTGGTGTCCCTCTCAGTGTCCTTTTTCTTCTTATAAGGATATCATTCTGATTGGATTAGGGTCTACCCTAAAGACCTCATTTTAACTTAATTATCACTTAAAGACCCTATCTTCATTCTGATAGATGTGGGGTGAAAATCTCAACATATGAATTTGGGGGGAACAGAGTTCAGCCCATAAGAGAAACTAAGAATATGTAGCCATAAAACGTAGTGAAAAAAAAAGGAATCTTTGTAGAAATATGTCATTTTTATGGACTTTGAAATGGTTTTTGTCATTTGTCACCTTTTTTAAATGTGCGGTTGATTGTAATTTATTTTCTTGTGTGAAAGATAGATTCACTTTTGTACCTAGTTTTGTACTTATAATTTATTTTGTATTCTTTCAGGAGAGCTGCCTGCCCCCGATATTGCACTATCCAGTCCCTGCAAAACTGAGGTACACCCCATTCAATGTCTTTGGAGAATATTAAGATTCAAAGGACTTATCTCTAAAATAGAAATCATTTTATTGACATTGAAAAAATACATTATGTCCATTTTAATATGAGATATCTACATTTTGAAAAGAAATGGTCATCTCTGAAATGTCACATACTGAAATTCTTTCCTTACAAGGCCAAAAAAGTTTTTTTCTCCTAATATTTAACTGTCCTTAAATCCAGACATTGAATTCCATGCTATGTTTTCATTATATTATATTTCATGTTTTGTTTCTATCTCTCTACAAGTCATAAATACAAAATTTTTAAATTACCAAAGAGGAAATTTTGCCTAGTGACACAAACAATATCTATATAAGCCTGACTTTGCCAACAGGACAGATACGTATGACATTTTATCTTTTTGATTATAGTCTATACATCATTCCTTAATGGGACACTAATTGTATAAACCCCATATAGAGTTTCTCCCGTGTCCTTGAGTGTGATCCAAATTTTGCCTCTGGCCTGAGGAGATAGAATCTAGAAGAGGAAATAACGAGAATGTCCTCAAGAGCTGGCCCGATTGACAGACAGACACCCAGGGGAATAATGAGATACAGAAATTGGGTATCTAATTTATAAAATCCTCATGTTTTGCATTTCAAGAAATCTAACTCATACTCATTTGACATTCTATCATTTTACATTTAATTTCATGTTTGAAGTCACATAAAAGTAATGAACCTTGTCAAGCAATCTCACTTTCAACATTGCCTGAAATGTTGAGAAGAATGTAGGTCAGACTTTTGACTGCTAAATGCCTCTCTTGTTTCTTAATAATCACAGTTCACCTTCAGTCGGTAACGTTTGAAGTAAAATATTTTGGGTTTCTTGGGATGAAGCTGCTTTGAAAAGCCTAAAAAATTATAGTTCAAAGTAGATAACTGCAATTTTATTTTTCTAAATTTAAAATTCATGAGGCTTCTTCATTTATATCTGGATTTCCACCTTCTGGGGATCTAATACTCATTTCCAAACATACCAGCTTTTGTTCCAACAAAAACAATAGAAAAAGGATTTACAATGCTCATACATGGTCTTATGTTAAAACAACAAAATCACCTGCAAAATGAGCTCCTCTTTAGGGTGAAAGATCTGATCAGCCAGGTCTTTACAATTACAGAAAAGTAAAATAAGGTGTGATCATAGCTACTTAGTGCCCCACTTTTCTAATTTTCTTCTATTTTCTTCTTAGGATCACTACTCAAATAGCTCTACATACAAAGAAGAGGGTGTTACCCAGTTTTATCCTAATCCAAAGGAAAAACGAGGCGGTTTTCAAAAGGTAGTCAAGGTTAATTTGGGAATCAACTGATCAATCATCCCTCTAGCTATGAGTATTTTGAAGGATTTGCCTGGTTTCCTCCAGAGAATAAGCAATAAAATAGTTTTATCAGACCAAAGCATGCCTTTATACTCTGACCCATTCTTTTTCTTTTTTTATTTTTTTATGTGTATTTGTTTTTGAGTGAGAGAAGGAGAGGGAGGGAGAGAGAGACAGGGCGTGAATGGGTAAGGGGCAGAGTGAGAGGGAGTCACAGAATCTGAAGCAGGCTCCAGGCTTCAAGCTGTCAGCACAGAGGCTGATGCAGGCCTTGAACACACAAACCATGAGATCATGACCTGAGCCTAAGTTGGATGCAAAACAAACTGATCAGATGCCCTTCTCTGACCATTCTTGTAACAAGGTTTGGTTGGAGGGAACTGAACAAGAGTTAGAAAAAATGGGTGGCCCTGCCAGAAGACTGACATGATATTTCAGCACTCCTTCTTTGTTTGAAATCAACACTTAAATTTTGTACTTCTTGGTAGAGTTATGCTAATAAAAAAATGTATCATGTCTCCTTTAGATTGAGACATTTCTGCTTTCTTCATAGAACCCTGGCTTCTTCTTCCCACACTAGGATGGCATCCAAGGATGAGGAGGTGAACATACAGAGATTTTCAGTTCTCAGGTTAAGGTGAGAAAGGGACAAAATTGGGAAATCAGCACAGCACTCAGAGTATATAACACCTATCTTTCATGAGTTAAATATACCTGGGATATTCAATTAGAAGCATAATTTCATGCATCAAGAGATATGGCTCTGCTCTTTACTTAAGTTAAACATGATCTATAAAATATCAAACCTAAGAAAAGGATGTAGGAGCATAAATATCTATGGGAATGACAGCTTTAACCAAAAAAAAATTGAAGTATAATTTTTGAAAAAAAGAAAACATATTTATGACTCTAGTGAAGAAGATCCCATCTGTGCTTCTTGTCACATTATTTTTATTCTTAAATTTACATATTGTATTTACAAATGTTTCTGTTCTCAGGTTAATTTTAAGAGCTCAAGTTGGGTATTTAAATGTTTGAATTAAGCATAACAACTAAATAAATATAAGAACACAAATCTTGGATGTTAAATGTATATAGATGACTATCTAATTTTTCTCCTTAATCTTCAGCCAACACTTGAGTTCGCTTCCATTTGTCTCATATGGCCTACTAGACATATCTGTTTCATATTCCAACTATCAACCCACAATTTTCTAAATACATTACTTTTTCTTCCTCAAAAAAGGTTTATATTGCTTTATATTGCCTTATTTCAATCAGTATTATCACAATCCTTCCAATTATTTAAAACATAAATTTCAGGGGCACCTGGGTGGCTCAGTTGGTTGAGCATCCAACTCTTCATTTCAGCTCAGTTCAAGATCCTGGTGCTGTGGGATTGAGCCTGTGTCTGGCTCTGCGCTGAGCTTGGAGCCTGCTTAAGGTTCTCTCTCTCCCTCTGCCCCTCCCCTGCTTATGCACTCACTCTGTCTCAACAAAAACAAAAACAAACCACACACTAAATTTCAACATCTTCCTCTCAATTATCTCTCTCATTCCCAACCAAGTTCAAAAGATACTGCCTTCAAAAAAATGTCCTACTAATTTATTAACTTAGTCTAGGTTCTCATGATTCTCATCTCAATTGCTGTAACAAACTGCTTATTTGTTTAAATGCTTCAAAGACCACCTCTTTTCAATTACCCTGATATAGTCATCACATTAATTTTTTTTAATTCAGCACTTTCATTATGACATTCCATCAACCTGGACCAAATCCTTCAATAATTCTCCATTACCTACTGAAAGAAGGTTAAACTTTCCAGTCTATTATAAGGATAACACTACCTAAATTCCTCTCCTATAAAATTCCACCATTATAATGGGAATATGCTCCCCAAGTCTTACAAACAACCCTAGGTCTCCTCTGACTTGCTTATTTTCTATCCCCCACCCCACTAGCCACACAAGGGATGTCCTACTCACTGCTTACCAAATTCTCTTACTTCAAAAGCTTATCTGGTTTCACCTCTTCTCTGGTTTTTATTTTTTTACCTTTGTGTCATCAGAAGTAGTACAGTAGAAAAGAAAATACACACACTGTTATTTCAGGCAACGTTGAGACCAAACCCCAGCCCTGTCATCTATCCACTGTGAAGGACAAGTTAAATCCTCAAGGCTTGACTTCATTATCTGCAATACAGGGTATAATAAAGCCAAACTAACATGGCCAATAAAAGATTAAATGAAACACTGTCTATAAACTACTAGCACAGACTAGTGATTTTACTTGGCAGTCAATCAAATATTAATTCATACTTCTAAATATAAGCATAAAGTAGTTGTTAAAACTATAACCTTGACTCACTAAATGATCCCTGAGTATTAAACAAAAAGGAGATCTGTTACATATTTTCATTCATACCTATACATTCTGTACTATAAATCTTTGAAAACTGATAATATATACCTGATAATTATGTTACATTTAACTATAAGTCTTTGTTCACACACACACACACACACACACACACACACACACACACACACACACACTATTATCTCTTCAAATGACATATACACAAATAGCAAGACAGAGTTTCATATATTTAACAATGGAGAAATGTATTTAACAATAGAGTGTGAAGATTTTGAATCAGAAAGACCTAAATAGACCTAAATGGAAAATCTCTAACCATCATTTTAGCATTAAGATCCTTCTAAGTAAAATGATTGACACAGAATAAAGTAACATTTTTATATACCCACAGGGGATCACACCCATTGTCTGCAGCTTTTCCAAGACAGAACTGGAGTTCGGTACAAGGTCATGCTGGGAGAGCAGATCACACCCTCTCATGGGCAGGAAGACAAGGCTCTCACTCAAGTGGTCTAGCTGTAAAGCCATGGTGGTGGCCAGCTCAGCACCCATTTGGAGAAACTGATGGGGAAAGAGAGATATTCAGAGACTAAGAAATAATCGTGAAGTGGTAGCTTGGGAGCTATCTTTATAGCTTACACAAAAATCATCATTTTAAGGGACATAACATAGGAACATTTTACCAAGTAGAGAGAAGTCACTGAGCCAATGATTTCAACCATGTGGAAAAATATGCTCAAGATTCTGCACGGAGTCTTGATGAGAACTGAATACACAGAAGTGTTGATTCACTATATTGTACACCTGAAACTAATACAACACTGTATGTTAACTACACTAGATTTAAATTTTTTACATTTATAAAATATTAGTAGTTATATTTAAAAATATTAACAGGTGTGGCATGCTGAGGGGCTAGTTGTTAAATTTTCAGGAATTCTGTGAGTCAGTTAAAGAAAACAATTATTAAACACTAAATTGTATAAAGTTACAAATACATTGTTTAAAAAGTAAACAAACAGGGGGCACCTGGGTGGCTCAGTTGGTTGAGCATCCAACTTAATTTTGGCTTGGGTAATGATCCCAGTGTCATGGGATTGAGCCCTATATCAGGCTCCACACTGAGCATGGAGCTTGCTTAGGATTCTCTCTTGTTATCCCTCTGCCCTTCCTTCCCTGCTTGCACTTTCTCTCCCTCTAAAAATAACACACACACACACACACACACACACACACACACACAATAT
Source organism: Proteles cristata cristata (assembly GCA_017311185.1). Lineage (NCBI taxonomy): Eukaryota > Metazoa > Chordata > Mammalia > Carnivora > Hyaenidae > Proteles > Proteles cristata. Next base: position 603,729 of record JAESUZ010004165.1, read on the forward strand.
TAAAAATAAAAGCAAAACAAAAAGAATCTGCATGGGGAAATAAAGCTTTCAGCAATCTTCTTAACTTAGAAACAACTAAATAACCTTCATTATCAGTTTTCTAGTTTATAGTGTATTTTAAAGCAGCAAGTGATAGGATAAAGTAAAAGTACCTGAGAAATAGAAAACAAACAAAACAAAACTGTCAACTGAATGCCTGACATAAAAGTCAATAGGAGAAAACTGATAAGAATCCAGAGCATAACTATCTGGGGCTTTTACTGAAAGTTCCCTCAGCCTTATATATTTCAACTGCTCCGGGGGCATCATTTTATTAATAGCACAATAAAATGACTAGTACTCTTATGTTTTTAATGTTTGTTCATTTTTGAGAGACAGAGACAGAGTGTGAGCTGTGGAGGGGCAGAGAGAAAGTGACAGACAGAATCTAACACAGGCTCCAGGCTCTGAGCTGTCAGCACAGAGCCTGATATGGGGCTCGTACTCATAAACTGCAAGATCATGACCTTAGTTAAAGTCAGACACTTAACCAAATGACCCACCCAGGTGTACCGAAGTAGTATTCTTAATGAGGAAACTTGTTTAATCATTCTCCAAAAACTCTAAACTGTACTGCACAATTCCCTCTTATTATACATATTACACCAATTCTAATATATCTGTTTTTCTTTATGTTTCCTGAGACATTGCTATAAAACAGCTAGAATACTTAAATACTTTGAGGATATAAAGTATGGTCTCTTGGGGGCGAGGGTGGCTCAGTTGGTTAGGCCCTGTCTTTTGATTCTGGCTCAGGTCATGATCTCACAGTTCACGGGTTTGAGTACCACATGAGGCTCCTCACTGACAGAGGGCTCTCTCTCTCTCTCTCTCTCTCTCTCTCTCTCTCTCTGCCTCTTTCTCTGTCTCTCAAAATGAATAAAAATTTCAAAAAAAAATTTAAAGTATGATCTCTTTCCTCTGTACATTATATAGAAATTGTGGTCAAGCTAATAATTATGGCCTTCTTGTCTGACAGAGTTCAAAACCACTCGGGATTAATGCCTAGTGAACAAATATTTACTAAACATAATACTAATCAAAATAATAATAAACAGGCATTGAGCTCTTTCCATGGTCGAACACTGGATCATGCTCTTTGCCTGTTTTATCTTATTTTTCATGAAAAGACTTCTTTTTTTTCATGAAAAGATTTCTATAACAACAATTATTATTCTCATGGTAGATAACGCTGAGAAAACTGAAGCATACAAAGGTTATCTGACCATGTTTTTAACCAAAAGGGACAATAGCATGTATGTTTTGATTCCCAAATGTACTATTTTCCAAGATGGTTGTACAAAGTAACAAGTATGACATGATAGTTTCTGACATCAAACATGTTTAGGAAACATAAGAGTCAGTTTAACAGATTTTACACAGGACTTTCAAGTGTCTAACATCCTAAGGGGCAATAGGTCTCCAAGAAGGGGAATAAAATGTAGAATACTGCTTAGTATATCCCATAATTATTTGATAACACATTCCATTTTACTTAAAGCATCATGAAAATCTAGTATTTCTTGGAACAAATTTGGAGAAACACCTATTTATAAAACGTACAAGAATTATTTTCCTAAAATCATTAGTTGTGACATCCTTTGATATAAAGCTGAGAACATGATGCCAAAAAACACAACTTGTGAAAACAGCTCTATGGTTTTCCAAATCTGGTACGCATGGTATTGTGGATTGATTTGTGTCCCCCAAATCGGATACATTGCAATTCTAATCCCCAGAACTTCAAATGTTAATTTACTTGGAAATAGGGTTGCTACCAATGTAATTAGTTGAGATGAAGTCATAGTGGCGTAGGGCAGCCCCTTGTTCTGATATGACTGGTATCTTTATAAGAAGAGGAGAGAAAGGACAGGAAGAAGAATGTCATGAAAACACACAGGCACACAGGAAAAATGCCATGTGATGGCCAAAACAGACTGGAGCACTGCCACTGAAAGCCATGGAATACCAAGACTATGATAGCCAGCACCAGAAACTAGGAAGAGGCAAGCAATGCATCTACTCAGAACTTGAGCTTGGGAGAATGGCCTGCCAGTACCTTGATTTCAGACTTCTCCAGAAATGAGAAAGAATAAATTTCTGTTGTCTTAAGCCACCCAGTTTTTGGTACTTTGTTACAGCAACCTAGGAAAATAACATTCATCAGTTACATTATAAAATTTTGATACATTGAACATGGGATAAAAACCTAGTTAATACTTATGGGGCACCTGGGTGGCTCAATCTGACTTCTGGCTCAGGTCATGATCTCACTGTTCATGAGTTCAATCCTCCCATGGGGTTCTGTGCTGACAGCTTGGAGTCTGGAGCCTATGTCAGATTCTGTCTCCCTCTCTCTCTCTGCCCTCCCCTGTTCACATTCTCTCTCTCTCTCTCTTTCTCTCTCTCTCTCTCACTCAAAAATAAATAAGCATTAAAAATATATTTTAAAAAACCTAGAATACTTCTAACAAAGCACCCTTAATAATAATACAGAGCAAATAATTAGGAAAGAAACTTGAGGGGCACCTGGGTGGCTCAGTCGGTTAAGCGTCCGACTTCAGCTCAGGTCATAATCTCACAGTTTGTGGGTTCAAGCCCCATGTTGGGCTCTGTGCTGACAGCTAGCTCAGAGCCTGGGGCCCACTTCAGATTCTGTATCTCCCTCTCTCTCTCTGACCCTCCCCTGCTCACATTCTCTCTCTGTCTCTCTGTCTGTCTCTCTCTCTAAAAAAACATTTAAAAAATTAAAAAAAAGAAACTTGAGAGCAGATATGCATGTGGTCATTTGAAGGCAGATTTACTTTTTTATATCATTTTTTAAAGCTAATCTAGAGTAACAAATGTAACATCTATCTGAAACTAAATTTTCTTATCTGGAAAATGGGGTGACCAGATCAAACCTTACAAGATTATTATGGTGACTAACCAAGATACCCAGTCTATGGGAAAGCAAGCAAGACACATCCCTACATCAGCTACTTTCTACTATCAATATTATTTCTCCAACCACCAGCCTTGAATTACCTCAGAAAATTACAAAGTCATTTTAAAATTGTTATTTTAGTGAAGAAAGAGTAGACATTATAAATAGGTTCCCAAGTTATAACTTCTCAGACATAGTATCCATAAAATATTATGCATTAGCTTAATGGCTCAGAAGAGTTAGTACAACTTCTAAAAGCAATACATTTACAGGAAGGAAGCATGGGGCCATACATCTTCAAAAATTACCCTTCTATGAAAGATATTCCTAGAGAATCTGTTTCTTTGATTAACTTGGTGGGCAGACCTTGGCCTAAGATTACAAATTTTAAGAGTATTTGAGTGTATGGAACAGTCTCCAAGTATAAAATGGAATGAAAAAGAAAGCACTACCATGACACTCAAAATACAATTTAAAATTAAGGTTATCATTTTTCTAGCCCTATTTGCAATTAGTTAAATTATCTAATATGATGTAGAGCTGTCTGCCTAAGACTTAATGTAGATAATTTTTGTTTATTCTAAGGGATTATCCAAAACACACAAAAAACATATTTCTTTTCTTTCTTCTGAGCCCTTTCTGCCCATTTTCTTACCTTGCCATGATCACCCTTCCCTGCTATTGCAATTTATTCACGAGTTCAGGATCTATAAAATGAATAGATAATGCAATAAAATATTGCCTGTATGCCATCTAGAAGTCACTCCTGGGTAAAATATGCTTACTCTGTTCTTATATTTTGCTGTTTAATACAGTATCCTTTAAAAACTGTACCTATTATATCTCATCCAGTCCATGCAAACATATTGCATCAATATACGGAAGACCCTCAAAAAGGAAGCTTTATTGTATAATTTACCTAAAAGGACAGTGAAAAGAATAAGTACATCTAAACGAGGAGGCAGACTAAAGTTTAAGAAGCTAAAATTTAAGAAGCTCATATATATGCTAGAGTAATAACTGAATTAGCATCCTTAGAAAATGAACAATTGTGCGCAAGTGCATTTCCCAGGTAACTGAAGCTTGCAACTTTAAAAGATAAACTTTGGAAAAGAAATCCTCATTCCTATAGATGGAAATCTTTGAAATTATGACCTCATCCTGTGATTTCTAGTTGGTAAGTACAAGAAGTACTTAAACTTCAATATAACATTAAACCTATGAGGTTATATCCACATAAGGAATAGGACGAGCTATTACAGAAATCTGCCTAAAGGACTGGGTTTCTCCCAAATCAATGCTTAAAGAGCAGTCTGGAAATCTAATTGTAGCATTGTTACATGTGAAAAATGTCATTATGCAATCAACAGTATTACCATAACCACAGAAAGACTATCTAGGTAGTTGCGGTAGACAGAATAATGCTTCCGGCAAAATGTCCACCCCTGATCCCCCAAACCTGTGAAAATGTTACCTTAAATGCAAAGGAGATTTTGCAAATGTGATTAAGTTAAGAATCTTGATGGGGGGTCAGGGAGCAGTAGATAATCAAGCATTATCAATGTGATCACAGGGTCATCAAAAGTGAAAGAGACTGGCAGGAGAAAGGGACACAGAGAGGCAAAGACAGAGAAAGGGAGAGACTGATTTGCAGTGTTACTCTGCTGGCTTTGAAGACAGAAAGGCACCAGCAACCAAGGAATACCGGCAGCTTCTGGAAGCTGAAAAAAGGAAGGAAACAGATTGTCCCCAAGAGCCTCCTGAAGAAACACAACCCTGCCTATGCCTAGACTTTTTCCCAGTGAAACCCATACAGACTTCTGACCTCCAGAACTGTGAGATGTACATTGTTTCAAGCCACTATGTTTGTGATAATTTGTTACAGATAGGAACAAATCCTAGGAAACCAGTATGGTGGTCTTCAGAGTACTGAGAAACGAAAACTGAAAAAGAGCAAATGATTAGAAAGATTTTTTACTCAGTATGACCAAAGGAAAGAGACCCTGAAGTACTCTAGTTATCAGAACAGTACACTCTCCTTGCTCAGGAGGTCTCATTGTGCTTTTAAGAAACTTGGATAAAAAATTCCAAAAGACAATGTAATTACTTTTGATTTGCCTCTGTTGTTACCAGGCAAGCCACTAATGACCAAACTGTTTCTAGGATATGAAATAGGGGGAGAAAGTGCTCTGTCTGGCGAACTGTAATATGGAAATAGCATTGTCTCCACTACAAGTGAGGCCAAGGCACAAAGATCCCTGATCTTTGTGAGTCCATTTTAAAAGATGCATCCTGACAAAGAGACTATCTATCTGACCAGTCATGACTGAGGATCAGATTGATAACCATTCCTTCTGGGGTCTTCATGTCCCACCATGATCCCTTTGTAACACCTTTATCTCACTCCCTTTTATTTTGACACTTCCTTGACAGATATACTGGAAATGGTTTAAAATATTTTGAAACTGCTTTGGGGGCATTACCGCGGCCACGTAAAGATGGTAACTATATTTTGAGGGCTTGTTACCTACCAGGCACTATGATATAAATTTTTACAATCATAACTGCTTTTAATGTTCAAAAAAATTTCTGAGGCATCACACGCATTAGGAAATGATACTTAGAGCAGTTAAGTAACTTATCCAAGATCACACAATTACTATTGAACCAGAAACTGAATCCCTGTGTGTCTGACTTCAAAGCTCCGAGCTCTGAACTACAATCACTGTAATACAATGATGTTGTTAGGGGCTCCTTTTGGCTTTTCACTCACATAGCAAAATGACCCTGAGGGCTAGATTTTTGAAATTCACTTTTGGTGTCTTTACCAGTTTTTCCTACCTTGTTATCAGAATTTCACTTATATCTCTCACAAAAATTAAGAAACAAAGTTTATTAAAAATATGTCTAAGTTATATCTCATAGGCTACTACTGTCTAGGAGAGCACTTTATCTACAAGCAGTCTTTTGCGAAAATATCAGTCTTGAAAACCATTTTAAAATAAAATAATACCATCTATCCTAGTAAATTAGTGACTCAAAAGAATTTGTCACACTGCTTTGTAATCATTGGGTGTATGTTATGCTGGTTAGATTATAAACTATCGAGAGAAAGCACCATGTTCTACTTGGGTTTGTATCCCTGTCTATAGCACATCCTTAAGAAAAATCTTCTCCCTGAGGCTTGAAAAACACACCACTCAACAAACACCCACTGGAGAAAAAAAAACTCTCCTTAGTTGTAGGAAGCTGGTGGTGTTAGCAGACTGCATATACTGTATCTATTGTCCTAAAGAAGCTTCTCTAAAGCCTGTATGCCTTTTTCCAAAGCTAGAGATTGCAAAGTGCAATAAGAAAGAAGAACACCAAATGGTCTCTAGTTTCTTAGAAATTATTTGCTCTTATATTTATGCTTAAAAAGAGATAAATTTTCTCTGAAACGTTATGAGTTTAAAAAATCATGTTCAAATGCCATTCAAAGATCCGTAACTTCTACTCTGAGAAAAAGGAGTCAAAATCCTAACCCCATACAAAAAGAGCCCCTAAGCCTTTAAGTATTTAACTTGTCTGCAAGGTCATTAATCTCAGTCATTAAAAGAATAATGATAACCCAGAGCCTGGACCTACTGGGACAACTGAATAATATCACCTTTAGGCAGAGAACCAGAAGTTCAATTAAGTGGTGAATACTGTTTAAACTATTTGATCAGAAAATAAATGAATAGTAAAACAATTTGGTCTAGTCTGTATCCCCTGATGTCTTGAAATTTCTGTCTCGTCGTGATTTTAAAAATAAAAGTACAGTGTTTTCCAGAAAAGTCCATCACCCTGACTTGAGCAAATTCTAGACATACCCAGAGATGACAGTTATTAGCTTTCAACACACATGTGATTTATTAAGTGGGCTAGCAAATAAATGAATGATGAAAATGTAAGTTGATCAAGTACGTAACAGAGAAAAGAAAATCAGTCTGAAGTTGGGTTTGTAAAGGCTGTATTTAACTTATCTTTACAATTCAATTTGTTTAAATGACTATAAACCAGCAGACCCAAGACTAGGAAAAGCTGATTACAAATGTTAATTAAAATATTTAATTTTTCTGGGCATGATGAGTTACATGAAAAAATATCATTCACACTCAGATAATTCTCAGAGAACTGCCATGCAAGAAAACAGTTTAATTTTATGGCAAATTTAGGTAAACAACATGCTCTTTGCCTGATCGGCCATGCTTCTATAGGTACGGTTTTGAACATATGTTATCAGATATGTCATAACAGTAAGGCAAAATAAGTATGCAATTGTTAAGTGTTTTCTAATCAAGAGGTTAAAATTAGTCTTATAACAGGCTTCCAATTATGGAAAGAATAAGTCATGGGGATTAAACTACAGCATAGTAAATGCAGTCAATGGTGTTATAATAGCATTACATGGTGACAAATGTAAGTCACATTCCTGTGTGCACAGTGTAAGGTATAGATGTGTTCAATCACTATGTTGTACACCTGAAATCAATGTAACATTGTGTCAACTATGCTTCAGTAAAAAAAAATAATAATAACCTTAAAAAAAGAACATATACAATGAATCTTATTATTAGCAATATAATGTCAATGAACACTAATTGGGTTCATCAAACAAAACAGATTTAAGTAAATACTGAGTTCCAGGCACTATGCAGGCTCTGGGTTTACAAAGAGTAGATATGACCTGCTCCATGGTGAACTCAGAGTCTAGCAGAACAGAGAGGTTCACAAATGTCTCACCTAAACATGCTCTGATGAATGCTATGATAGAGATCCTTTCCAACATCTGTGTGATGACCATTAAGGAACCATAAATTTCACTCATCGCTGGGGGAAACCAGGGAAGGCTCTACAGAGCAAGCCACCTAACAATCTGGCATTAAAGGATGGAAATGCAAAGAAGAGACATTACATGAATAGATGGCAGTATGAGCAAACACAAGGCTAAAACTAAATGGCAGCACTACAGACAGTCAATAGACGGATGTAGCAAGAACAAGGGATTTTTAACAGACAATTGGAAACGGCAAAAAATAAGCAAAAACAGTGGTGGAATAGCTGAAATCTCTTCAGTGACAACAAAATATGAACTATAATAGAGTCCATTTTCATATTTTTCTGACCAATTAGAACTCATCACAGAGGTTTTACCATTTCTTGTTCTATACTCTTAGGGGTAAGCAAGGGGCCAGATCCATGTCAGCAGTCACAAGAAGGTGGGAAATAATTGGGAGTGGGGGTGAGGGTGTTTTTAGAAGCTATTGGAGAAGATTAAAGCAGTGGGTAAAGTTAATGGAAAAGAGTGCAAAGAATAGAAATAGGCTTTGCTGAACAACTGCAAGTAGAGCACAGTGGCCAAGGCATGGTCTTTGGCATTAGACGTGCCTGTGTTAGAATTCCAGCTCCCCAACTACTAGTGTGTTACTTTGTGCAAATCAGATTTAATCTCCTCAAGCCTCAGTCTCCTCATCTGTAAAATGGTAAAAACAAACACTGTGTATCTCCTAAGGTTAATTAATATAATGCACAGCACATGATATACAGAAAATGTTCCTAAAAGAGGAGTATCACTTAGAGATATAGAGTTGAAAGATCTTCACTCCCAACAAAATGAGATGGATGTCTTAGTCCATTGGGCTACTATAACAGAATACCACAGATTGGCAGCTTATAAATAACAGAAATTTATTTCTCACAGTTCTGGAAGCTGGGAAGTGTAAGATCAAGGTACTGGCAGTTTCAATGTCTGGTGAGGATCCACTTACTGGTTCACAGACAGCCTTCTTTTCACTCTGTCTACACATGAATGAAAGGTGTAAGGGAGCTCTCTGACAATAACCCCACCCATGAGGGCTCCAGTGTCATGACCTAATCATCTTCCAAAGACCCCACCTCAAAATACCATTAAATGCAGCATTAAGATTTAATATATAAATTTTGAGGGAGCACACATATTCAGTCTATAGAAATGAACAAGAAGCAACTTCACAGCTTGAACTTAGTGTAGTACTGAAGTCACAGGGAAATCTCCTGACCCAAAATCTAAGGAGAGTCATGTGCCTCCAGGAAGAGATAAGAGGTGAGTAGTGATTTAATTAACCAAGATACATCTGGAAAGTAGGGAGAAGAGATAGAGGGTCAGAAGACTTCATAGGGCCAGACAGCAAGTGATTTCACCTTTGAAAGCCATACAGACTGGGTCATAACCACTCAGTTATGCCAAATACAGACATAGCTAATACGTCAATGAATGAGCATGGATGTATCCCAATAGAAGATTAGATATATATTTATTTTTAATTTTTTATTTATTTTTTTAATATACATCCAAGTCAGTTAGTATATAGTGCAACAATGATTTCAGGAGTAGATTCCTTAATGCCCCTTACCCATTTAGCTTTTCCTCCCTTGCACAACTGCTCCAGTTACTCTCCGTTTGTTCTCCATATTTAAATTTTTCTTATGTTTTTGTCCACCTCCCTGTTTTTATATTACTTTTGCTTCCCTTCCCTTATGTTCATCAGTCTTGTATCTTAAAGTCCTCATATGAGTGAACTCATACGATATTTGTCTTTGATTGACTAATTTTGCTTAGCATAATACCCTCTAGTTCCATCCACATAGTTGCAAATGGCAAGATTTCATTCTTTTTTATTGCTGAGTAATACTCCATTGTGGGTGTGTGTCTATATATACGTATATAGGGTAGTTCTATTTTCAATTTCTTTGAGGAACCTCCATACTGTTTTCCAGAGTGGCTGCACCAGTTTGAATTCCCACTAGCAGTGCAAAAGAGATCCTCTTTCTCCACATCCTCACCAACATCTGTTGTTGCCTGAGTTGTTATGTTAGCCATTCTGACGGGTGTGAGGTGGTATCTCATTGTGGTTTTGATTTGTATTCCCCTGATGATGAGTGATGTTGAGCTTTTTTTCATGTGGCAGTTGGCCATCTGGATGTCTTCTTTGGAGAAGTGTCTATTCATGTCTTTTGTCCATTTCTTCACTGAATAATTTGTTTTTGGGTGTTGAGTTTGAGAAGTCCTTTATAGAGCTTGGATACTAACCCTTTTTCTGATATGTTATTTGCAAATATCTTCTCCCATTTCATCAGCTGACTTTTAGTTTGCTGATGGCTTTCTTTGCTGTGCAGAAGCTTTTTATTTTGATGAGGTCTCAATAGTTCATTTTTGCTTTTGTTTCCCTTGCCTCTGGAGACATGTTAAGAAGTTGCTGCGCCCAAGGTCACAGATTCTTGCTGCTTTCTCCATGAGGATGTTGATGGCTTCCTGTCTTACATGTAGGTCTTTCATCCATTTTGAGTTTATTTTTGTGTATGGTATAAGAAAGTAGTCCAGGTTCATTTTTCTGCACGTCGTTGTCCAGTTTTCCCAGGACCACTTGCTGAAGAGACTGTCATCATTCTGTTGAATATTTCTTTCCTGGTTTGTCAAAGATTAGGTGGTCATACATCTGTGGACCCATTTCTGGGTTCTCTATTCCTGTTCCATTGATTTGAGTATCTATTCTTGTGCCACTACCATACTATCTTGATGAGTACAGCTTTGTAAAACAGCTTGACGTCTAGGATTTTGATGCCTGCTGCTTTGGTTTTCTTTTTCAAGACTGCCTTGGCTATTTGGGGTCTTTTCAAATTTCATGCAAATTTTAGGATTGTTTGTTCTAGCTCTGTGAAGAATGCTAGTGTTATTCTGATAGGGATTCCATTGAATATGTAGATTGCTTTGAGTACTATTGACATTTTAACAATATTTGTTCTTCCTATTCAGGAACATGGAATATTTTTCCATTTTTTGTTTGTCTTCTTCAATTTCTTTCATAAGCTTTCTATAGTTTTCAGTGCATAGATTTTTCACCTTTTTGGTTATATTTATTCCTAGGTATTTTATGGGTTTTGATGCATTGGAAATGGGATCAATTCCTTGATTTCTCTTTCTGTTACTTCATTGTTGGTGTACAGGAATGCAACCGATTTCTGTGCATTGATTTTATATCCTGCCACTTTGCTGAATTCATGGATAAGTTCTAGCAGTTTTTTGGTGAAAGCTTTTGGGTTTTCCATATAGAGTATCATGTCATCTGCAAAGAGTGAAAATTTGACCTCCTCCTGGCTGATTTGGATGCATTTTATTTCTTTGCGTTGTCTAATTGTTGAGGCTAAGACTTCCAATATTATGTTGAACAGTAGGAGTGAGAGTGGACATCCCTGTCTTGTTCCTGACCTAAGGGGAAAGCTCTTAGTTTTTCCCCATTGGGGTTGATATTATCATTGGGTCTTTCATTATATGGCTTTTATGATCTCGAGGTATGATCTTTCTATCCCTACTTTCTTAAGGGTTTTAATCAAGAAAAGATGCAGTATTTTGTCAAATGATTTCTCTGCATCTATTGAGAAGATCATGTGGTTCTGGCTCTTTCTTTTATTAATGTAATGAATCACATTGTTTGTGTTGCAAATATTGAACCAGACCTGCATCGCAGGTATAAATCCCACTTGGTTGTGGGGAATAATTTTTTTAATGTAATGTTGGATCCGGTTGGCTAATACCTTGTTGAGGATTTCTGCATCCATATTCATGAGGGAGATTGCTCTATAGGTCTCCTTTTTAGTGGGATCTTTGGTTTTGGAATCAAGGTAATGCTAGCTTCATAAAAAGAGTTTGGAAGTTTTTCTCACATTTCTATTTTTTGGAACAGCTTTAAGAGAATATGTGTTAGCTCCTCCTTAAATGTTTGGTAGAATTCCCCTGGAAAGCCATCTGGCCCTGGACTCTTGTTTTTTGAGAGATTTTGAATTACTAATTCCATATCTTTACCAGTTATGGGTTGTTCAAGTTTTCTATTTCTTCCTGTTTCAGTTTTGGTACTTTATTTGTTTCTAGGAATTTGTCCATGTCTTCAGATTGCCCATTTTATTTGCATATAATTCCTCATAATCTCATTACTGTTTTTATTACTGCTGTGTTGATTGTGATATCTCCTCTTCATTCTTGATTTTATTTATTTGGATCCTTTCTTTTTTCTTTGTTTTTTTTTCTTTTTAAAAAATTTTTAAACTGAAAAACATTTTAATGTTTATTTATTATTGTGAGACAGAGCATGAGCAGGAAAGGGGCAGAGAGAGGGGGAGACACAGAATCTGAAGCAGGCTCCAGGCTCTGAGCTATCAGCACAGAGCCTGATGCAGGGCTCGAACTCACAAACTGTGAGATCATGACCTGAGCTGAAGTCAGACGCTTAACTGACTGAACCAGTCAGGCACCTCCCTTTTTCTTTTTGATCAAACTGGTTAGGGGTTCAACAATTTTGTTAATTCTTCCAAAAAATCAGCTTCTGGTTTCACTGATCTGATCTACTGGGGGTTTTTTTGGTGTTGATAGCATTGATTTCTTCTCTAATCTTTATTATTTCTTGTCTTCTGCTAGTTTTGGCTTTTATTTGCTGTTCTTCCAGCTCTTTAAGGTGTAAGTTTAGGTTGTGTATCTGAGACCTTTCTTCCTTCTTTAGGAAGGCCTAGATTGCTATATACTTCCCTCATATGACCACCTTTGCTCTGTCCCATGAGTTTTCATTGGCTTCCATGTACTTTTTAATTTCCTCTTTTAACTTCTTGGTTAGCCCGTTCATTCTTTAGTAGGATGTTTTTTAGTCTCCAAGTATTTGTTATCTTTCCAATTTTTTTTTCTAGTGGTTGATTTCAAGCTTCATAGTGCTATGGTCTGAAAATATGCACAACATGATCTCGATCATTTTGTACTTTTTGAGGGCTCATTTATGTCCCAGTATGTGATCTATTCTGGTGAACGTTCCATGTGCACTGGAGAAGAATGTACATTCCACTGCTTTAGGGTGAAATGTTCCAAATATATCTGCTAAGTCCATATGGTCCAATGTGCCATTCAGAGCTATTGTTTCTTTGTTGATTTTCTGTTTAGATGATCTGTCCATTGTGTAAGTGAAGCGTTGAGGTCCCCTACTATTATGATATTATTATCAAAGAGTTTCTTTATGTTTGTGATTAATTGATTTATATGTTTGGGTGTTTTCACATTTGGAGCATAGATGTTTACAATTGTTAGGTCTTCTTGATAGAGAGACCCCTTAATTATGATGCCCTTCTTCATCTCTTGTTACAGTCTTTATTTTAATGTCTAGACTGTCTGATACAAGTATGACTACTCCAGCTTTCTTTGGGTGACCATTAGCATGATAGATGGTTCTCCATCCCCTTACTTTCAATCTGAAGGTGTCTTAGGTCTAAAGTGGGTCTCTTGTAAACAGATGTAAAAACAAGATGGATCTTGTTTTCTTATCCATTCTGTTGCCCTATGTTTTTTTATTGGAGCATTGATTCCATTGACATTTAGAGTGAGTACTGAAAGATATAAGTTTATTGTCATTATGCTTCTGGTAGAGTTGGAGTTTCTGGTGGTGTTCTCTGGTCCTTTCCAGTCTTTGTTGCTTTTGGTCTTTTTTTTTTTTTTTTCATCTTGTCTTTCCTCAGAGAGTCCCCCTTAAAATTTCTTGCAGAGCTGGTTTAGTGGTCACAAACTCCTTTAATTTTTGTTTTCCTGGGAAATTTTAATCTCTCCTTCTATTTTGAAAGAGACTTACTGGATACATAATTCTTGATTGCATATTTTTCTGATTCAATGCATTGAATATATCCTTCCACTCCTTTCTGGCCTACCAAGTTTCTGTGGATAGGCCTGCTGCAAACCTGATCCATCTTCCTTTGTAGGTTAAGGACCTTTTTTTTGTTGTTACTGCCTTCATGATTCTTTCCTTCACTGAGTATTTTGTGAATTTGACTATGACATGCCTTGTTGATGGTCAGTTTTTGTTGACTCTTGTGGGAGTCCTCTGTGCTCCCATGATTTTGATTGTCTGGGTCTTTCCCCAGGTTAGGAAAGTTTTCTATTATGATTTGCTCACATAACCCTTCTACCTCTTTTTCTCTCTCTTCATCTTTTGGGACCCTTATGACCTTGAGACCCCTATAACTTCTGGGACCCTGCCTCATCCATCCTTGAAACCACAGAATCCATTTGAGATTGCAGGTCAGTTACAGCATTTTTTATTTGATCCTGACTAGCTGTTACTTATTTTCTCTCTCCAGAGAGGGATTCTAATCTCTTTTCGACCCTATCTAGTATTCTCATTATCGTGATTCTAAATTCTGGTTCAGATATCTTGCTTGTAACTCTGTTGATTAAGTCCCTGGCTGCCATTTCTTCCTGCTCTTTCTTTTGGAGTGAATTCCTTCATTTTGTCATTTTGAAGGAAGAAAGGGAATTAACAAGGTTAAAAAATTTAAATGAAAAAATTAAAAACAACACACACACACACAAGAATCAAATAAATGATGCTAGATCCTAGGTGTGTTTTGGTCTGGCTATTGAAAGGAGCTTGATAGATCAGAGAAAAAAGGGGGAAAGGGGGAAAAAAGAAAAACAGAAAAAAATAAAGGAAAACGTTTGAAAATTTGAAGAAATGAATACAATGAAACAGAATAAAATGAAATGATGGAAGTAGAATTTGAAAAATTTACAAACAAGGTAAAAAAAATAGTAAAAATATAAAGAAAAATATTTTTAATAAAAATTGAAAATAAAAATAAACTTTTCCTCTTTCTGCATTCAATAAAAAGAAAAGAAATGAAAAAGAAAAAAAAAAGAAAATTGAATACATGGACCAGCGAACAGACTGAAATACAATTGATATTACATTGTTTTCCCCTAGAAATCAAACTATGAAGCACTTTATTGTCCATAAACTAAGCAGGTGGGGAGATTTGTGGTGTTCCTGAAGAGTTAGGTTGGCCCAGTTGGGTGGAGCTTAGTGTAACGGCTTCATTCTCCACTAGATGGCATTGCTTGGCTTACTGGGGTGGATTGTTGTGGTGCCCATAGGTGTGTATGTGCATGCACAGAAGGGGTGAAAATGGTGTCACCCGCTACCCAGTCTCTAGTAACAGAACTCTGTGCTCTCCCCAACCAGCAACTGTGCACCTGTCCTTTGTCTCCTGCTTCCATCCACTCCCAGCATTTACCCTGTCTCTGACCAAGCCGTCAGGTTGCCAGGTGGCAGCTCTCTCATGAGTTTTAGCCCAGATGCAGCTGTGTTTCCCAACCCCTCACTTCTTTTATTTTTATTATTTTTTTTAATGTTTTATTTATTTCTAGGAGAGAAAGAGACAGCGTGAACAGGGGAGGGTCAGAGAGAGAGGGAGTCACAGACTGAAACAGGCTCCAGGTTCTGAGATGGCAGTCAGCACAGAGCCCGACGCGGGGCTCGAACCCACGAACCGCGAGATCATGACCTAAGCGAAAGTCGGACGCTTAACCGACTAAGCCACCCAGGCGCCCCTCCCGACCCCTCACTTCTGAGGGATTGCGGCTTTGATCTTCTCAGATCCTCTGGGGGAGGGTCTCACCAAGCAATGGCCTGATACCAGCCACATTCAGGAACATTTGCAGGACCATGCTCCTGCCAATGCCCAGAGACTTAGGCTGGGTGCTAGTTCATCCCGGAAGAAATTCATAGCATCGTGTAAGAGCAACGTTTCAGGGATTATGGAAAATCACAACACACATCTGGAACCAACCTTCACGCTTAATAACCTTGTTCCAGCACCAGTGAATGTGGTTGTTCTCTGGGGTCTGCTGGGACAGGGTGGCCATACAGCCTCTATCAAATGTCATTCCAGAAGTGGAACCTCTTCTCCCCATGTGACTCAAGGACTTCCCAGACCCCACTCTGCTCCTGGGGATTCGCCCTTCCCACCAGAACACCGCCAGGTAATGAGCTGTGGAGTTTCAGACTCTGCAGTCCCCTGTTTATTGAGTCTTGATGGAATCTAAACCCTCTCCTTTCTCCTTCCTCCCTTTTAGTTCAGTCCCTGTGGGTGTTTCCACTTTTCCACTTTCTCTCCAGCTGTTTTTTTTTTTCCCTTTCCCATACACTGCCCCTGTCTCTGTCCTCTCTCTGCAAGCAAAACAACTCCCTGCCCTCTGCACCACACATCTGCTAAATTCTGTGGTTCAGGTTGTGCAGACTGTTGTGTTAATCCTCCAACCAGTTTTCTAGGTGTGAAGGACAGCATAGTGTTGATCTGGCTGTATTTCATGGATGCAAGATACAAAAGAAACTTCCATGCTGTTCCACCATCTTGGCTCCTCCCTCCCAATAGTAGTTTATTTATAAAAAATACAGAAAACGTCATGCTTTGCCACTCATGAGCTAGATGACTGGTCAATTGCTAGAGACTGAGAGAGAGTAAATTCCCTGAAAGCTGTAAATACAGACAGAGTTCACATCCTCCTCCAGGCTTGTCCTCTAGGCACTCAGAGAAAAGATCAGGAAAATCCTGAAAAAGTCTCCCTCGGATTTAAATAATAATTCCTAACATAGCAATTCAGACAGTATTATTGCAGTTATAGGGAAGGATTATAAAAGCATCAAGAAGCTAATTAAAACAAGTCAGAAAATGAAGGCTCTAAAGAAACTACAATTAAACATTTAAAATAGAGCAGGGTTCATGGTCCTTAGGATGGCATCTGTCCAGAAACAAAAATAGGCTGCTCTTTAGGAGAGCACAAAAGGAAAAAAAAAATGATAGATAGTGAATTTCCATTAGGAAGACAAGAGATTCCTAGAATTTCTTCATAAACGTATTATTGTTTTCTTCTTTGTTTGACTCAGATAACGGAGATAATATAAGTGGGTTTCCCTGAAAGCAAAATGTTTCTTCATACCCTCCATTTTTATACTTAGTGACATATGGTATATGTTTACTTCCAAGAAATAAGACAAATTTCTGAAGATTAGGCATTGCAGAGCAACTCTCCAAATAGTTCACAAAATTCCCATCACAATATATGAGTAATAGAGGATGCCCTATCACTTACCTACCTTTTCTAATAGATAAAATCTTCAGAAGTTATGGGGGGAAATATGCAACATCTGTTTCAGATGTTTCAATGTTTGATGTAGCTATTATTGAGAGAAAGCCCAGAATCTTCATGGAAAAAAAGTCACAATGGCCTGTTCATAATAGTGCTATAGTTTCCAATTTTAACTATGGATCTCTTTTTTTTCCTTATTTAAACTATTCTGTACTTAACAGTAGTTACATAATCTGAGCATGGGCATTATCTGCTTCTAAAATACATGCCATTCCTTCTTAGTTTTAATAAGCTACTTAGAAATATCTTTCTAAATGTCTATGCTAAATGTAATACACTACATTCTTTAGCAATGAAATAGGAATCTCAAACTTCCACATTCGTAGTTTATTTTTTTAATTTTTTTAATGTTTTAATTATTTCTGAGAGACAGAGAGAGGCAGCGTGAGCAGGGGTTGGGTCAGAGAGAGAGGAAGACACAGGATCCGAAGACAGGCTCCAGGCTCCAAGCTGGCTGTCAGCACACAGCCTGACACGGGGCTCGAACCCACAAACCATGAGGTCGTGACTTGAGCCGAAGTTGGACACCCAACCGACTGAGCCCCCCAGGCATCCCTCACATTTGTAGTTTAGGTTTTTGCCTCTCCTCAGTTTCTCTATCTACTTCTTAGCCATTTGGTTGCTGATCAGACCTGTCTCTACAAGGGAACAGTAAAAAGTATTAAATTTAAATCTATCAAATTTTGTTATTAGAAAGAAAGTCTCCTAGAAATTAAAGTACTTATAATATGAGACTATTTGTTTCCCTTATTAATTGCTGGAGAAATATTAATTGGTTTGAGAAATATTATTAGTGCGATTTTCAATTTGGGTGTGCCAGAGTAGGGAAAGGAGACAGAACCAATCTCACCAAAGGAGAACTGATATTAGAATTTCTTGGAAAGTAAGTGTAATTTAAAGAAGTTCCCTCCAAGTTTGTATTGTGTGCTTTTAAAAAAGAAAGCTATATCACATTTGAATTAGAGCTAACAATTTTATTAATACATAAAATTTTTAAAAATAAGACAGAATACAACCCTGCATGCTTAGAACCATGCTACATTAACAGAAGTAGCAGATCTTGCAGAAGAAAGTGTTTGAAGGGTACAGTAGAATTAGACAGGAAAAAAAAGGGTTTGGAGGATGGGTCTGGCTAGGTTTCATCTCAATTGCACCACTGAGTAGATATTTGACCCAGGTAGGTAGCTTAATCATGCCTCAGTTCTTGTGGTACTAAAAATGAGAGTAATAATGTCCTTCTTCATAGGTCAATTAGGAGATGTAAATGAAATAACATAAAGGGCCTAAGATAGCATCTAGTACTTGGTTCATATCCAGCAAAGATTCTTTTCCATGTCCTCAACCCATGGTGGCAGTAACAGCTGCTGTTATTTCTGTTGCTGTTGGTTTTGGTTAGCAAAGATACTGGCCCACAACTCTATTTTACCAACCATAAATTTGATTGCTTCATTTCCCAGGTAAACGTTAGCATCCAAGTATGTGAATCTGAATTAGGGGGATTTTGTCCACCAGAAGACATTTGGTAGTATCTGGGGATATTTGTTGTTGTCACATTTGGGCCAGGGAGACCAGGAGGCTATGCTCCTGGAATTTATTGGGCAGAGGCTAGGAATGCTACTAAACGCCCTACAGAGGTCAACCCCCACAACAAAGAATTATTGGACACAAAATGTCAATAGTACTGAAGCTGAGAAATCCAGACCTAAATTAATAAAATTGACATATTTACACTGTTTCTTCAGTGAACATCTTTTACACAATGCAGGGTACATGCTTTTCCACTCTTTAGCAAGTTTTAAAGTAAACAGTCACACACTCTGAGCACAAAATATTCCATTAGTAAAATAGCTATGCTGTTAATTATTTTGTTAATTGTCAAGACACCAATGAAAAAGACCTCTCCACAGCTCATTTACTGACACAGCTGTGATTCCAGAGAATGTCTACAAGTCTGTCTGCTTAATAAAAGGTGACCCAATTCCTCTGTTAATTTAAACTGGAAAAGTTCTTGAGAATGGTCCACAAGAGACAATAAACTTCATCTCCTTCTAAAGGCAAACCCAGAATTCTAAAGACAAATGGAGAGTAAGAAGTTAGCAGAGAAAAATGTAAGTAATAAATGTACCATGAGATTACTGTTTACATGAATCAAGAATGATAAATACTTTGTTTAATCCCACTGAGCATGAACACAAGGTGAGTTGCTTAAAACATAAAAGGAAGAGTACCGTAATCAGCGATCCATACACCTTCTATACATCTACAAGTTTTATCCTAAGGAGAAGGTTACGTTCTTCTGGAGGTATTTAATAAAACTTCTGAATAAGCCTTGTGACAGGACTTTATAGTGAAACTCATTCAGAGGGAACTTACATATTTTCAGGTGCTGATGGTAAAAACAATAGAAATAATATATGTACCTCATAGCATAGTACTGAGTAGATAATTTTTAATATAGTTTATTTTTGAGACAGAGACAGAGCATGAGTGGGGGAGGGGCAGAGAGAGAGGGAGACACGGAATCCGAAACAGGCTCCAGGCTCTAAGCTGCCAGCACAGAACCTGATGCGGGGCTCAAACCCGCAAACCACAAGATCATGACCTGAGCCAAAGTCGGACACTTAACTGACTGAGCCACCCAGGTGCCCCATTGAGTAGATAATTTATACAGGTTTTATCAGACACCATCCATCTTTAACCCAAACAACTAGGTTCTAGCTTGATCTTATGCAGTGAACATTGTCTTCTATGCAGGTCTAGAGAGATACTATTAACCAATATAGGTAGGCCAATCTTTTCTAAAGACATACCTATGGCCTTAAGGAGACTATCCTGGGTCTCCCACCAGCTCCTCCAATAGTACCTCTGTCACTCGCCAGTATATATTCTGCTATCTATATCTGACTCTATATATAGTAGCAGCTCCTAGAGTCTAATCTAGCTGTCCTTGCCCCAAGCCCAGCTTTCTTAGAGCTCTCTGTACTAAATGACATTGCTTTTTTACATTATTTGATAGATTCCTACATACACACAAAATATAAACAGCCATTCTCTCTTCTCTGCCAATCAATTTTACCTCTATACTTATAAGCAAAAATTAGTAAAGAAGCATGGAAAATTCAGAAGAAAGTAACATTTTAAAGACTTCCTGTTTGATATTATTATATGAGATTTTTCCTCTACAATTCAGGTTTGTTGACCAAAAAGAAGTTTAGCAACTGCTTCTGACATTAGCCCTGAAAAGCTAAATGCATGGTTACCACAAAAAGTCAACTATAAAGTTGAAATTATATATAGTTCTGCTAATTTAATCACAAAGACTATCTACTAGTGATGTCTATCATATTAAGAAACTCTTCATTGTTATGTAATTCCCATTATTAAGGAATGAACTGTAGCCCCCCAAATTAATATGATGAAGTCCTAGACCCTGATACCTCAGGATATGACTATATTTGGATACAAAATTTTTACAGTGGTAATTAAAGTTAAACAAGATCATTAATCTGATATTACTGGTATCCTTATTAGAAGAGAAGATTAGGACACAAACATACCAGGGGGAAGATAATGTAAAGCCACTGGAAGAATACAGCCATCTACAAGCCAAGGAGAGACACCTTACAAGAAACCAGCCCTACCAACAGATTGATTTAAGACGTTTCTTTCTTTCTTTTTTAATCTCATACCTCTAGCCTCCAGAATTGAAAATAAATTTCTGTTGTTGAAGCCACCAGTCTGTGGTACTTTATTATGGCAGTCCTAGAAAAACAATACTAAATTTTTACAAAATTTTTTGAGATTTTTTTGGTAATGTTTTATTTATTTTTGAGAGAGAAAGCATAAGCTGGGGTGGGGAAGAGAGAGGGGGGAACAGAAGACCAAAGCAGGCTCCCTGCTGACAGCAGCGAGCCCAATGTGGGGCTCAAACTCAAGAACCATAAGATCATGACCTGAGCCAAAGTTGGACACTCAACCCACCCAGATTGTCCTACAAATTTTTTTTTAAGAGACAAAAGTTCCCACTAGCCATAAGCTTTTCCACTATTAAATGTGATTTACTAATTTTAGTCTTCCTGCATCCAGAAAGACAAAAGGTAATGAAGCAGATACTATGGTCAGCCAGTCTTCCACTTGTCTTGACACTGAATATCACATACATATGCTTACATTAAATGAAGTCTGACAAGCAGTTAGTTCTTCATTTATAAATAGAAGGACATACTTCATTTTGGCCTAGAAACAAGTTTTTTTTATTAATGAAAATGTAAGGACTAACAGGCAGAGAATTACTGTGTCTTTTTCACGACTTACTCCTCAAGATCTGGAACTATTCTGGACATTGTCATTGCTTAATCAATAGTTGTTGAGTGCTGACAGAATCAATGAATAGAAAATACTAGTAGCTTCTACTGGATCCTGACAGGATGGCAAACTATCACAGGGTACAGCTTCTTACCTAAAAATCACCCTTATAACTAAAGACAGAAGGAATCATAAATCTGAAGAACCAATGTAAAACTATGAGAAAGCTGCTGTGGAACTATAATACCATGTGGCAGAGTACAGCTAGACACAGTACCTGAGGATTAGTTTCAGAGGGATTCTGCTCTTGCCTCTCCTAAACACTGCTTTGGAAGAATCATTGTCTGCCTCGTACCATTTGCCAGGTAGGAACCAGCAGCTACTGCTTGTCTATATCAAAGATATCTGATTCCGGGCACCGGGGTAGCTCAGTTGGTTGAGCGTCTGACACTTGATTTTGGCTCAGGTCATGATCTCATGGTCATGGGATCAAGCTCATGTTGGCTCCACAATGGGCTTGGAGCCTCCTTGAGATTCTTTCTCATCTTCTCCTTTTGCCACTCCCTGCTCAACTCTCTCTCTCAAATAAAAAAAAAATGGGGCGCCTGGGTGGCTTAGTCAGTTAAGCGTCCAACTTTCGCTTAGGTCATGATCTCGCGGTTCGTGGGTTCGAGCCCCGCGTCGGGCTGTGCTGACTGCCAGCTCAGAGCATGGAGCCTGTTTCAGTCTGTGACTCCCTTTCTCTCTGACCCTCCCCTGCTCATGCTGTCTCTCTCTCTCCTAGAAATAAATAAAAAACATTAAAAAAAGATATCTGATTCAAAAGCAATAAAAATCAGCAATCAATAAAAAAGGAATTGAAAAAAGGAAAACCAAGTAAAATACTACTATATAACATACTTTACAAAAGTATTTTAGAAAAATAAACTGAATAATGTACATCATCAAGTATAGAACACTTACATAGTTCCATTTAAATGGAAATTTATTTTAAGTACATTCTTCAGGAAAGAAAAAGTTAGGGAAAAAAATGAACCAACCAATGAATTTGGAAGTTATGAAAAAGAACAGAGCAAATCCAGAGAAACAAGGAGAAAAAAAATAACAAAGACACAAATGAAAATCAATAGAGAACAAACCCACAAAAAAATCAGAAAAACAAAAGAATTAAAGAGATTAATAAATAGAATCTAGCAATTATTTTTGGCAGAGAGAAAGAAGAGGAAGAGACAGAAAGAAAAGGGGGAAGAAGAGGAAAAGGCAAAAGGGAGAGTAAGAAAGAAGGGGGAGGGACACAGGGAGAATATATCAATAAAAGACAGAAGAAAAGTATAGACACAAAAGAATATTAAAATGATAATAAAGGAGTATTATGAGCACCCATATGATACTAAATTTGAAAACCTAAGCAAAACATATTATTGGAAATACACAAAATGTCAAATTAGTATGAAAGGAAATAGAAAACTTGAGTAGATCAGTAAGTATTAGATAAATTTAAAAGTAAAGTCTCTTCCTCCCCCAAATCCTCTGGCCTTGCCGATTTTTAGGTGCATTCTGCTGAACTATCAAGGAGCATATCATTCATACCTTCAAGGAAAAGCAGAAAGAAAGAAAGCTGTCACTCTTATAAAGCTAATGTAATTTTAATCCCAAAATTAGATAAAGACAGTACAGAGAGAATATAAGCCCAGTCAATTACAAATGTATTGCAAATTCCAAAATAAAATATTAGCCAAATGAAAAGGTACATTAAAATAAAATTCAAGATAATCAGGTAGAATGGTGAGAATATTTTAATGCAAAGAATACACCAATATAATTCATCATATCATTATACTAACAAAGAGAAAACATATAATTATTTCAAGAGGTAAAGAAAAACAAACTGGCTAGAATTTAAACCATATTTATAATTTAAAAAGACATCCACTCCCTGGGAATAGAAGGAATAGCCTAATGTTAATGACAGTTATGAATAAATATCTAAAGCAAACATGCTTAAACACTACATTTAAGGGAAAAACTTTAGACATATTCTTTTTACAATTAAGACAGGCATTCATACAAAGGTGCATATTGAATTTCAGGGGACTTACAGAATTGAAGGTTGTCAAAGTAACTGCAAGATTATATATGCTCTAGATAGTACTATAAATCCTAGCAAGTACTATTAACAAAAAAAAAAAAAGAGAGAGAGAGAGAGAGAGAGAGAAAGAAAAGAAAAAAAAAGAAAAAGGAAAAAAAAGCGGAAAGACTGGAAAACAAGGAATAAACCTATAATATGATAGTCTACAAGAGAGAGAAATGATAGGATTTGACAAACTATGAAAACAGCAAAAGAATTTGATCCAGTACAAGATCAATTTACAAAAATCGTGAATGTTTTCCTACACTAGAAACTACCAAATAACCAGATAAAAAAATGCAATGAGACACAAAATACCCTTAAAAATAGAAAAAGAAAACCTACAAATAGAAATCAACATAAGGAAAAATAGAGAAAAGTACACTGGAATAAACAAAAGTAAGCAAATGGACCAAAACAGAGAGTCAGAGACTCTCCAAAGCATAAAACAGAGCTTAATACACAAGTAAGGTCATATCACAAAACAAGGTAATGAGTTAAGTGTGGTTTTGTAAATTAAGGCAGAAAGGATACATTTCTTTGTAGAAACAAAGGACATATTTCTGTGTAGTAGATAGAAAAATAAATAAAACTGCAATCCTGCCTTGGAATATCACATACAAAAGTATGGTTAAAAGACTTTAATATAAAAAATAAAACTATTAAGTTAATACAAGAAACATCTTGTACAAGGTTTCCCTTGTGGCTTTTGACATCCTGTGATCATAGCGGAGCTTAATAATTTCATTCAACAGCAGAGCGGGTCTTGGGAATTAGGCTAGGTGATAGTGGAATCATAAGTCAGAGACAGAGAAGAGCTCATAAAACAATGGAAATTAATTTGCACAAACAAGTTAAAAAGAGGCTCATTCTAAAAGTTTCAAAGTATGAAGTTTGATGAAAATATAATTTATTTTGCATATAAGCATAAACTATTGGAAGCTGAAATAATTTATAAATCAGGAATTTTCCAATGCTTATTCACGGCAAACAACAAATATCTTCAGGCTTAAATTACTATCAGTGCAATTTTATTTGGGATAAGAGGTGATGTCCTCTACTGAAAACAATTTGATATCTACCACTAAAAGCCTTAATGGATAAAGAGTAGTGGCCCAGAAGTCAGGAG
Source organism: Proteles cristata cristata (assembly GCA_017311185.1). Classification (NCBI taxonomy): domain Eukaryota; kingdom Metazoa; phylum Chordata; class Mammalia; order Carnivora; family Hyaenidae; genus Proteles; species Proteles cristata. The sequence goes on from JAESUZ010004165.1 coordinate 628,270, forward strand.
CCTAGGTTCCTACTTTGGCTCTAGCCAGAATTATGACCCTGGCAAAGTCACTTAACCTCTCTTTCAGTTTCCCCATTCAAAAGTAAGAAATTTAATCAAAATCTTGATTAATATTATCAAACTTTTTTGGATTACAGACTGCTTTGAGGATCATGAATAGTCAAGATCTTTATTTATCCTAAAAAATGCTCAGATGATTATCTACAAATAATTGTGAATCAATTATCAGAAAATTCACAGACCTGCAAGAGGTCTCTGTGCCTCAGATTAAATACTTCTAAACTAGCAAATAGCTACAATTCCTTTCAACTCTAAAAGAAGAAAAGAAGAGAAGATTACCAGGTTTCTGGCTTAAGTATCAGAATGCACAATATGTCCATTACTGAAAGAAACAACACTGAAACCGAAATAAGTATTCGTAGCAGTGAGAAAGAAGGAGGGAGATTATGAATTTTGTTCATAATTTGTTAACTTGAATATAATCAATCAGACATGTCACTCACATATTCACATAGAAATCCTTTTAATTTTTTAAATATTTATTTATTTTTGAGAGAGACAGAGTGCAAGCAGGGGAGGGGCAGAGAGAAAGGGAGACACAGAATCTGAAGCAGGTTCCAGGCTCTGAGCTGTCAGCACAGAGCACGACGTGGGGCGGAACTCATGAACCATGAGTTCATGACCTAAGCCGAAGTTGCATGCTTAACCATCTGAGCCAACCAGGTGTCCCAGATAATCTTAATAGGAGCTGAGTTACCATAGGTATAGCACTCAAAGAAATCTGCTTTGATTATAAATTTGGGAGCTTTCAGCATATAATTAATCATTGCATCATGGTGGATGAGATCTCTGAGTGACAAGAGAATGGTAAGAAAAGCGACAGAATAAAACCCAAGTAACTCTAATATTTAAATATTAGGTAGAGAATGAAGATCCTACATAGGAAACAAAAAGTAGAGACAATGAGATAAGCTTACTGTTGGGTCCTAAAATTAAGAATCCTAAGAATGTCCCTTATGAATGGATGAACAGAAAAAATTTTTTCTTCTGGTCTGGCACTTGTTCATACTTTTTTACAAGGCTTGAGTAGAGGATCGCACGTTTGATTTGATTCCCTCAGTTAGGCATGAGCTGAACATCCACATGCACAGAAGCCAAGAGAAAGTGTGTTTCGAGACAGAATAGTCAACAATGGCAAATGTTGGTAAGAGGTGGGAATGAGGAAGGAAAGACAGCTACTGGATTTAATGGCATGGATGAAAAACACTGGGCCCCACTGAAGGGTCTGTTTTAAAGACGTGCTGAGGACAAAAAGCCAGATTGAAGTGTGTTGAGATATAACTGTAAAGTGAAAAACATGGAACTGTTCACATCAAAATACAGACCATTCTTTCAAAAAGGTCACTTGATGAAGGTGCTAATTGGATAAAGATAAGGAATAACTTTAAAAAATTCAACTATGTAAGGGAATAGTTGGGTAAGGACAAGGAACTTTGGGAATATTTCATTATTGTTTCAATGGAAGAACCCCAGCAAGTTTGAAAGCTAATGGGAAAGATGCAGTTGAGAGAAGAGAGGTTAAATGCCTAGAAATAACAGAAATAATTATTAACGTAAGATTCCTAATATGATGGAAGTGATAGGACCCAGAGCATAGAGCTGAAAAATCATCCTCGGACAGAAAGGACAGTTCCTCTCTTAAGTAAGAGAAGGTGGATTCAGTTGTAGATAGATTTATCCCATTGGCAGCATGGAGATGAATTAATGTAATGGCTTCCATTTTCCCTGTAAAGAAAGAGGCAAAGATATTTGCTAAGTGATGGTCAGGAATAGATGAGGTAACTGGAGGTTTGAAAACAAAATTGCAATAAGAATATATTGTGAAAATTAGAAGAGTTTCCCAAAGAAGCAAAGGGGAATTGCCAAGTGTTGCTGAAGGTCTATTTAAGGCTAGTGTTCATGGATTTTTAGTAGAAGAGATCTGTTCTGTTATGTGGCTTTCTCCAGCATCACCTAGGTCTTTTGCTTATAACAGGGGAAAGTTGCTTGTTGGGTTTACTCAGATCCACAAACGGGACTGGGTGTGAAAAATAAAAAGAAGAACAAGGGAATTTAGGTTATTTCCAGGAGAATGACTGCAATTATAAACCTGTAACCTAAATTAGATAATGAGGGCAGTGAACAAAAGTAGGCTGATGAGTTGAGAGAAAGTGGCTATAACAAAGAGCGATCACACAAGCTAGTAGGAAGGGATATTTGGTATGGGCCATGAGATTTTAAACTACTAGTTTTGAAAGCAGAGCAACTATGTATATATGGCATATGGTCTCTTTGTTGTCTTGAGTTAGTGACTGGAAAAAGTCAAAAGTTGCCCCAGCTCCAAACTTTGTGTCACCCCTAGTAATCTATCTATCTAGAGTATTTATTAGCAATCCTCTGCATGAAGGCACATTTTAAAGAGAACAGAACGGGGCACCTGGGTGGCTCAGTCAGTTAAGCATCCGACTTTGGCTCAGGTCACATGGGTTGGAGCCCCACGGCAGGCTCTGTCCTCTCAGCTAGCTCAGAGCCTGGAGCCTGTTTCAGATTCTGTGTCTCCCTCTTTCTCTGACCCTCCCCTGCTCAGGCTGTCTCTCTCTCTTGGAAATAAATTTAAAAACATTAAAAAAGAGAACAGAAGTACAAATTCTCATAGATATTTCTATGACAATAATGACCAACTTGATATTTCCCTCCTGCCCCTAAATCAGTCCTTTCTCTCACCTTCTATAATATGCTTGTGAGTTTTTCTCTGTAGTAAGGATGGAAGCATTAGAGTCACTTTGAAGTCTACCTCCCCACCTCCCTTGTATGCCATAAGCAGTCGAGAAACCCTAATGATTATTTCTTCACCATATTTCTCATACCCTTCCCCTTTACACTGTCATCAGCTTAGTTCAAGGGCCATCTCAAGCCTACACTTTTGCAATCACCTCCCAAAGGCTTTTCTGGCTATAATCTACTCCTTTCATGTCTTCCTTTGGCTCTGCATCTTTAATATCTACCTTTACTTGCAGCATAAAGACCTCATTTATTTTGACTCCCCATCTATATCATAAGCTCACTGAAGTTAAAGATATTTATGATATAGACATTTTGATGTCCCTTATCAAAGAGTCTAGCCTATAATGATTACTTGATAAACATCTAGGAATTTGACACACTTTGCTCTGACAATGCTGTGACAACACCAGCTTTGTCAAATACTTAATATGAGAGAGAGAGAGAGAGAGAGAGATCTGTAGTTTAAGCTTCCAAAGAATATTCTGGTCTCCTGTGTCCAATTTTTGTCAGAATAGTTTTTGACACATATATTCCTAGGTGACTAGAAATCTATGGCAGATTTCAGCCATTTCTCTAAGATGGCCTTTGGGATTTTCCTAACACAGCTGGATTCATAACCTTAGCTTTTTTTTTTTTTTTTTTTCAGATGAATGTTCCATCTAAATCGCTGTACTGATTCTACAGAGTGATCTGTATTATTTTATTTGTTCCATGACACTTGGACACTTTTAGTCGTGATCAAAAAATAAAAATGGGTAAAAGCTGAGAGTTTGAATACTTATAGTCTTTTGAGTATTAGAAAATAGGCCAGTCTAGGCAAAATTACGAAGCACATGCAATTTGTTTTCAGATATCTTTCCCTTTGTACCTAATTCATGTATAAAATGCCTTTTGTTCTTTCTTCTGTCCATTTTATTAAAACAGTCTCTTTAAGACAGTATCTTATCTCTCTGTATCTATAATCCAGTATACAGAACTGCATCATTTATTAGCCACTCATTTTAACAAGTTTAATTTATCTTTAATTCTGAAAGAAATATACACTGTAATTAAAAGATTTGCAAAAATAAATAAAAGTTAAAGTCCTACACACTAGAAATAACTGAGAGCATTTCCTTCCAGCCTTTTTGATGTATGAACATTGACTTGCAGCTTTTTTAATATAATTAACAACATTCTATGCATACAGATCTCTGTCCTGTTTTTTCACTTAATATTTCAGTAAGACCATAATTTTTCTCAGAACCTACTCGTTTATAATTAAACAGGCTCTTAAAAATTAATCTGGAAAGTGCTTAAAGAATATTCTATAGCACCATTCTCCAGAGATTCTAGTTCAGTAGGGAACAAATATTTAATTCTAACCAACATCCCAGGTGATACTACTACAAGTTATTTAGACTATCATAGTTTTATTGAATTTTTGCTCATCCTGGAAGAAGCAACTGGTTGCATCAACTGTCTTTTATTGGCAGCCTTAACTAGCCCTTCTCTGTTTTTTATCACACCCACACTAACCAACCACGAGCCTGAATGAATCCCAGTACCTACCCTCTCTACTTCCACATCCACACCAGAGACTATCTCCCAGTCATGCAGTTTGCTACCACTACAAATCTGTAATTTTCTTTAATTATCTCTAAAATCACTAATGAGTTCCTAATTGGTAAATCTAATTGATGTTTGCAGTCTTAATCTACGGTCAACCCTCTGTAGCATTTACACTGTTGTGCTTAAAACTCACTTCTTAGTGCTTAAAATTTGTTTTTCCCATAGATCCCACGACCACTTCTCTCTTCTGATATTTCCAATGTCCACCTTTCCTTTCTCAATATCATTTCCAGGCTCACCTCTACCTATCTTCAACAGCCTCAGCATATTTTCTGCCTCTCCAATCTTACTGACCATCTGATCTTCAATACCTGTGTATGAGACATCTCTACATGAAAATTACACAGATAACTCAAATTCAAAAGGTCTAAAGCCAACTTCATTATATTCTCCTTAATGACAGGGGCATGGCTTTACTGCTCCAGGAGACCTAATTTCATGTAAGGCCCTCACCAACTCTGGAGTCATCCTCTATATTTCTTTCTCTCTCATGTCTACATCCATTAGGTCACAAAATCTGAGGTAAGATACAGGATCAGATAATCAAATCAGAAAGAGAGTTCCAAGTATTAGATTTAACCACAAATTTCAAGAATAGAGGCACCGATGAAACAAAGAGTGGTCTGTGGCATCCTTTATGCCTCCCTAGGTCCTTCTTTATTACATAAGATATTTACTCTCTAGCCCCAAATAATCAATGAAGAATTCAAAGAAGGTACCCAGAGAAAAGCTTATATTGGGGCCATGCCTTATAGATACTATACTAATTTACTGGAAATCATCTTTTGGCCAACATTATCTGGTAAAGGCCTTCATTAGAGAAGATCTCTTCTTTGTAGAAATGTCATTCATCTATTTACTTGGAGAGGCAGTTAGCAAGGAGAGTAGACCAAGTCATCTGACTTCCTTCTCCAAAGGAATCCTCCTGATAAAGGGAATAAATGAACTATAGGACACCTGCTAGATATTTTAACTCTTTCCTCCCAAAGTTCAATTAATTATATCACCTACTAGAATTTATTCTTTACACCCTATATCTTCTAGAACACATCAGTTAATCTCTAGCCTGAATCTTTCTAACAACCACCAACTAACCAAGAAATTTTGGTTTCTTCAATATCATATTACTCCACTGTCATATCCCCTTCTTTAAAATGCATATTTCATCATGTCCCTTCATATGGTTTAAAACCCTTTGTCTTATATAATGTACTGTATTATCTTTCCTGCATCTACATTTCCAGATTTCACCCCAACACATTCCCTCATATATAGCAAAATCAAACTATTGTCTAACAAGGCTCCCAAGTTCTAACATGGAAGCCCACCATTCTGCCACTAATTTGCAAAGTCTAATGCCTTCCATGAATCCTCCGTTCAGTTCAGGCAACAGCTATGTCCTCTGTATTACCATCGTTCTTTGTAAATAATAAGTAAAATAGTTAACTTCAGAAAACCTTCACTTTGAATAAAACACTGTGCCAAGTGATTTATATGCATCATATCATTTAATTCTCAGTATACCCTACGAAATATGTAATATTAGTCTATTACTTTTATAAAAGAGGAAACCAAGGTTTGGAGACAAAAGATTATTTACCCAAAGTCACACTTATTAACTAAAGGAATTAAAATATGAACATAGTACTGATTTACTCCTCCTTAAATCCACTCATGATATGTCTCTACTCGCCCATCACGCAGCTTCCCTAATGAAATCAACCAACATTTGCTATGTGACAATTTGGTGCCAGACACAGTATGAGGCTTCAGTAAGTAGGGCACGGCGAGTAAATCTAATTTAAAAATTCAGCTTCACAAATGAAGAAACACAGTTTTCAATATCATTTTTAAAGCATATTCAGTACATACCACCCTTCACTACTTCAATCAAGAACTTGTACTGACAGTCTCTTCAACAAATGGTGTTGGGAAAACTGGAGAATGAACCTGGACCACTTTCTTACACTATAAACAAAAATAAACTCAAAACCGATTAAGGACCTAAATGTCAGACCTGAAACCATAAAAATCCTAGAAGAAAACACAGGCAGTAATTTCTCTGACATCAGCCACAGCAATATTTTTCTAGGATTGTCTCCTGAGGCACGGGAAACAAAAGCAAAAATAAACTATTAGGACTATATCAAAATAAAAAACTTCTATATAGCAAAGGAAACAGGAAAAAAACCCTAAAAAATGCAGAAGATATCTGTACATGACATGTTCAATAAAGGTTTAGTATCCAAAATACATAAAGAGCTGATACAATTCAATACCCAAAAAACAAATAATCAAATTTAAAAATGAGTAGAAGACATGAACAGACATTTTTCCAAAGAAGACATCCAAATGGCCAATGGACACATGAAAAGATGCTCAACATCAATCATCATCAAGGAAATACGAATCAAAACCACCATGAGATATCAACACACACCTGTTAGAATGACTAGAATCAAAAACACAAGAAACAACATTTTCTGTCAGTGAAGATGTGCAGAAAAAAAAAAAAACACCTGTGTACTGTTAGTGGAAATGCAAACTGGTGCAGCCAAGAGGTTCCTCAAAAAATTAAAAATAGAACTACCATATGATCCAGTAATTCCACTACTGGGTATTAAAGAATATTAAAACACTAATTCAGGGCACCTGGGTGGCTCAGTCGGTTAAGTGTCTGACTCAGTTCAGGTCATGATCTTGCAGTTCATGGGTTTGAACCCAGCATCAGGCTCTCTGCTGACAGCACAGAGTCTGGAGCCTGTTTCAGATTCTGTGTCTCCCTCTCTCTGCCCCACCCCTGCTCATACTCTGTCTCTCTCTGCCTTCCAACAATAAATAGATTTGAAAAAAAAAAACACTAAGTCAAAAATATATAGGCATATGCACCTCTGTTTCTTTCAGCATTATTTATAATAGCCAAATTATGGAAGCAGCCCAAGTGTTCACCAATAGATGAATACACACACACACACACACACACACACACACACATGGTGGACTATTACTCACCATGAAAAAGAATAAAATCTTGCCATTTGCAGCAATATGGATAGATCTAGAGAGTATAGAAATAAGTCAAACAGAGAAATAAGTCAAACAGAAAAAAATACCATATGATTTCACTCATATGCGGAATTTAAGAAACAAAACAAAGGAACAAAGAAAAAAGGAGACAAACCAAAAAACAGATTTGTAAATATAGAAAACACACTGATGGTTACCAGAGGGAAGTGAGTTGGGGGTGTGTGAAGCAGGTGAAGGGGATTAAGAGTACACTTATCAATGAGCACCAGGCAATGTATAGAATTGTTGAATCACTATATTATATACCTGATAATAACATAACATTGTATATTAACTATACTAGAATTAAAATTTTTAAAAAGAGAGACACCCGGGTGGCTCAGTCAGTTAAACATCTTACTCTTGATTTTGGCTCAGGTCATGATCTCACAATCCTGAGATCCAGTCCCACTTCAGGCTCCATGCTGAATGTGGAACCTGCTTAAGATTCTCTCTCCCTCTCCCTTTGCCCCTCTCCTGCTCACACACATGCTCTCATAAGTGCATGCTCTCTCGCTCTCCTCTCTCAAAAGAAAAAAACAAAGCAAGAAAGGAAGGAAGAGTGCTGTCAGGCACAATGTCAGACTTCACAGAGGGGAAAGCATGTCTAATGTGAAATTATGCCCTTAACTTGATTGGCCAAAACATCCACATCAGGTTTAACAGTGAATTTCTCTGGGTAATTAAAGTAACCTAGTAATTGCTATCATTCATAGGTTTTTGTAAGATTATTCATTACAATGTATAGGCATTATTGTTTCCTGTAACTTTCCTACAACTGCCCTATATCTTCCACTTTGTGAACTTAAATTCACATTCCAATGCCAGACAAAAGTTACTCATCTGGCAAGCAATAGGGTAGAATCCTTGGCTCACATCTTACCTGTTATGGAAAATGAGTTAGTGCTTTAACCAGCTTCTTTCTCATATTTTTTTTTAATTTTTAATGTTTTATTTATTTCTGAGAGAGAGAGAAACAGACAGACAGACAGACAGACAGTGTAAGCAGGGGAGGGTCAGAGAAAGAGGGAGATACAGAATCTGAAACAGGCTCCAAGCTCTGAGCTAGCTGTCAGCACAGAGCCTGGCGCGGTGCTCGAACCCACGAGCTGAGAGATCATGACCTGAGCTGAAGTCAGACGCTTAACCGACTGAGCACCCAGGCACCCCTCTTTCTCATATTTTAACTCAAAGAAACTTACATTTTGTTACTACTGGTTCGTAAATAGTACAAATCAACTAAGGTGCTAAAAACAACGGACAAGTATTATCTCCTTTATGCTCAGATCATTTTTCAGAAGAGAGATTGAGAAATTATCTCAAAGCACTTGAGTCATTTCCATTAAATCAATAACTAGAAAGTGACAGAAGTTAGCCAAGATCCTTTGATTTTCTCTAATCTTCACCAGAATCCTTATATACTTTAGCATAACTAGATATAATTGTCTAATGATTGAGCAGATTGTCATTTATCAAAGATTCTAACATGCACATTTTGAAATTACATACTTCCATAATTTAAATATTCCTTATCTTTTTTTTATTATACAAGCTGCAATCCTACTTCCTATACTTTTCCTCATTGATTACTTGCACTGAAATAATGAGATTAAATTTAACAGCCTCATATCTATTGTACTTATATTTTATGTAAGGGAAGGCCCATGGGAGGGAGTTATGCAATGATATCCTTACAATGTGCATCAATATGTATACATTTGCAAGTATTTTAATAAAAATTATCATTTTTTCAGATATTCTTTTCAAATTCAAGTAAGGTAAGGGTGTGCTGGAGAGAGTGGATGGAGGATGGAGTACCTCCATACTAACATGAAGAGGATAGATAACTAAAAACTAAATTTCTTGATTCCATTGAAATGGGCTTCTGGATGTGACCTGTGTTGCCCCAGTTGGCTGTCCTCCCACAGACTCTCATTCCAAATTCAGGGGAGGCAGGGTTTGGACCAGCTGTGGAGCAAGTGGCCTATGGAGCAAGTAGCCTGCTCTGCTGGAAGGTTCTGAATTCTGAGTTCCCTGATGGCAACAATGCAGCAGGTCCTTCAGTGCCCAGTTCTCCAGTGTGACTTGAAGTCTTTCTTACATAAAGCACATTTCTTCAATCCTTCTTATGATTCTAAGATATGCATATCCTTAATAAATCCCACTCACCTTAAACTTAGTAGAGTGCATTCAGTTTTATGTAGCTGAGAAATATGGCTTAGAGTAGAGAATGTAGTTCTTTGCAATAACAAAACCTAAAACATGGCCCTGGTTTAATGTAGCAGAGAGGCAGTCAGGTGGTCAGTAACAGGATATTATATGTGATAAAGTCTACAACAGCTATTATGTGATGGTGACCACTTGGTCAAATTATGATCTGCTATCCCTGAGAAGATAGACAATGCCAACTAAAGCTACAGTATATAGTACAGTATATAGTATATGTGAGATAAAATGCTAGAATATCTCAGAATACTAGTGTGTAGTGTTTGTTACCTGTTTCTTTCAGCAAAGCCTGATAAGAGAGACCCACCTAGCAAACCTTGAGAAGAGACACAAGAGAACCCAGCTCTTCTAATGGATGTGCACTTTTCCCTTTTCCCTTTGCTTGAAACCTGAAAGAGAATTTGAAGAGGAGACCTAGAATTTGGAAACTTACAGAGCTGGCAAATCTATTTCCATACCACAAACTGAAGCAGTTAAAAGATGTAGCCACACAATGTCAAGTAATCTTTCAGGACTTAATGGGCTGTTACAAGAGCACAATGTCTTTCGGTGGTCAAAGGTTGGACAGTTTGAGCATTCAACATAATAAAGGTCACTGATGTAAATACTTAAATAAATAAAATTTCCATGGTTTCACAACTACACTTGAGAGAGAGGGACAGAGACAGAGAGAGAGAGAAAGAGATATTGAGAAAAGAAGCAGTAAAGGAGGAGAACAACATGGATGAGGACAACCACAGTAGAGGAGGAAGACAGGCAGCCCTGAAATACCAAAGCAATAGTAACAACTCACTGAATGTCACTGGAAGTTACTTAGAACTCCTTACTGTGGAAAATGTCAAGAAATAAAGACTTATGCATTTTCCTTGCCTTTTCTCTATGAACTGTATTTTAAGTAGTTCTTGAGAGAAAGTTCTTCATTATAAAATTCCAATTAACAAATGTGGAAGAAATGACAAAATAAGAAAATCACAATTTTTGCATCTCCAAATATAATATCTGCATCAGGCAATGGTCATCAGTGATAAGGAGGGCACTTGTAGGGATGAACACTGGGTGTGATATGTAAGGAATAAATCACTAAACTCTACTCCTAAAATCATTATTATAATATATATTAGCTAACTTGGAATTTTTTTTTTTTAATTTTTTAACAGAGCACAAGCATGGGAGGGACAGGGAGAGGTGGAGACATAGAATTCAAAGCAGGCTTCAAGCTCTGAGCTGTCAGCACAGAGCCTGATGTGGGGCTTGAACTCACAAAGTACAAGATCATGACCTGAGCTGAAGTTGGATGCTTAACTGACTGAGCCAGCCAGATGCCTCTTAACTAACTTGGATTTAAATTAAAAAGATAACTATTTGATAAATGTTTCTTGGGCACATACTGTGAAGAGATCAGACTGACACTACTTGCATCTGCAGATTAATTACCATTACAAATGGAACAAGCTGGCACTTGTGGAATAGTCACCTGTGAACTAAGATATTAATAGAGTTACACAGAATCACCTATGAATACTCTGGCCAAAAAAATCGGAATCTAATCAAGGTTGAGTTACTGTTCATTTACAGAAAAGGTAGAGACAAAGGAACACTTTAAATGAGGTCACAAGAAAGCAAGCAGCCATAACCAGAACATAGAGCATTAATCAGGTCAACAGACTATTTCTGCAAACAAACTGACAGCATTACATGTAAAGAAACAGAGACAGAGACAGAAAAAGAAAGAGAAAGAGAAAGGAGGAGCTATCCTATATTGAGACAAAGCACACAGAAATAACATATACAGTCCCACATTTGACAAAAAAAAAAAAGAAAGAAAACAATTTAAAAATCTTTGAGGGGCCCCTGGGTGGCTCAGTGGGTTAAGCGTCCGACTTCGGCTCAGGTATGATCTCACGGTTTGTGGGTTCGAGCCCCACATCAGGCTCTGTGCTGACAGCTAGTTCAGAGTCTGGAGCCTGCTTCAGATTTTTTGTCTCCCTCTCTTTCTGACCCTCCCCTGCTCACACTCTCTCTCTCTCTCTCTCTCAGAAATAAATAAAACATTTAGAAAAAAAAAGTCTCTGAGACAATCTTGGAAATATGATTGTAGATTATGCGTCAGATTTTGAACTGTCTTATTAGACAGATCAAAAAACTATTATTTGTCTTGTTAGAGTTGAGGTCAGAAGAATGGTTATATAAGAAAGTATCTTTGGGGCACCTAGGTGGCTCAGCCAGTTAAGTGTCCAACTTTGGGTCAGGTTATGACCTCACGTAAGTTTGAGCCCCACGTCAGGATTGCTGCTGTCAGCCTGGAGCCTGCTTCAGAGCCTGTGTCTCCCTCCCTCTCTGCCACTCTCCTACTTGTGTTTGTCTCTCTCTCTCACTCTTAAAAATAAATAAACATTAATTTTTTAAAAAAAAATGAAAATACCTTCTTTTTTGTTGTTTTAGATACTAAAGTACGTAGGAGTGAAATAACAAAGTTTTGGATTTTCTTTAAAATGCTTAAGCAAAAAAAAAATCAGAGATGAAGTGATACTTTGATTCTTATTAAATCTACAATATGAATATATGGGAGGGTTTTTTTTTACTTTTACTTCTGGGTTTTTTTCATTATGTTTAAAATTTTATAATATAAAAATTTATGTTAAGAAAACAACAACAACAAAATCTAACTACAAAACTGCAGCATTAGCTGGGGATATAACTCTTTCACACGAGGGCGACAGCCATGCTGACAAACCTGGCACCATCCTCCTAAAACATTATTTGAAATGAGTGACTCACAGAGGACACAAAATAAGGGGACTTCAAAATAAATAAATAGACTAAAAATGATACAACACAAGATTCTGATTGATCCGACTTTGCTTGTGAAAGTGACCGCAAGTGCACTGCAACACTGAAGGATTCTTTTGCCAAAGAAACTGCAAGACTGGCCATCAACAGCCTAGGCTATTTAACCCTTAAAGCAGCCCACGTTCCTCTGAACCTGCAAAGTTAAGATGTGGGTCCTGAAGTCTGTGTTGCTGCAGTGAGCGAGTACCTCCTTGTGCCTCCTTCAGGCCACAGAGGACTATTAACAGGAAAGACTGTCATAGAAAGTTAAGAAAGGGATCATAAAGGACAATAGGCGGGTTTTGGTTTTTCTCAATAGTAGAACCAGGTGCTACGAGACAGTGTTAACAAGAAATTTATTCAATGGCCAGTAAAGGGAGTTTCCGCTATCTGCACAGTGGGGTTTGCTATAGACCTGTGATGCTGTGTGATCCACATTCTCCCATTCTTGGAAGAAAGTTCTTACTAAAGTCACCCAAACATCCCGTTTGATATTTATGGATGTGCTGATGGCAAATAACATATATATATTAATATATTAATTCACAGGTGACCGTTCCACAAGAAATCACATTCAGACCTCATAAAAGTACTGCACATTACCCAAAATGGGGGCAGGGCTAATGAGACTTGGGGTCTCCCCTTTCTGAGAAAGGCTAGTAAAATAGTCATATTCATGAAGGGCAATTTCTTTATGCTATGGAGGAGCATGTGCTGATGATGCTATTGTTGTGGTTAGAATTTTAATAAGGAAAGAAGGTGGCCATGGTGACAGAGTCTAGTGGCTCCTGTTGATGGGCACACTCAAAATCTTTCCAATACTTTTCCAATTTACAGAGACTAGAGAGCTAAAAAGTACTCCTATCATTAGTAGAGATACGAAATTTAAAATGTCAATGAAATATCACTTTTCATCTGTTTTGCAACAATTAGAAAACTGAATTTTGCCAAGTGTGGCAGGAAGTTGGAGAAAATGGAACCCTCATGCACTGCTCTCTGAAGTGAAGACTGGTGCACATTTGGAAAACAATCTCAGAGTACTAAATCAAATGCAGTATATGCATCTTCAGTGAGCTTGAAATTCCCCTCCTAGCTGCATACTTCAAAGAATTCTCACACAGGACCTTGATGAACTTGGTCATGGTGATGTTGAAGGCAATCAGTGTAGATCAGTGGGGGAGAAGTTAGGTATGTAAAATTACACACCAGAAAGTAACTTGCAGCAGTTAGAAATAACTGATTCAGTTACATGGGCACATGAAAAGAAGACATCTTTAAAATAAAGTTCTTTTTTTTATAGTTTTTATTTATTTTTGAGATAGAGACAGAACATGAGCAGTGGAGGGGTAGTGAGAGAGAGGGAGACACAGAATCCAAAACAGGCTCCAGGCTCTGAGCTGCCAGCACAGAACCCAATGCGGGGCTCGAACCCATCAACCGTGAGATCATGACCTGAGCCGAAGTCAGACGCTTAACTGACAGAGCCACCCAGGTGCCCCTTAAATAAAGTTCTTAATAAGAAATAACATATGCATATATTAATAATGTAGGAAAATAGAACAGAAATGCACATTTTGTAAGAACACAAAAAGGGGATAAAGTGGTGGAGATTGGGTGGCTTAATTTTTTAAAAGTCTTTAGTTTTAATTCCAATATAGTTATAATATAAATTGAGGGGTTTAAATATTAAGCACAATAATAAAAATAGGAAAGAAGCATGCACAGACCAATGTTGGTAATGTACCATAAAGGTTTGTTATTACTGTTTTTGTTTTAAAAGTGTATTTCTAGAGTCTCTTTTCGCTAGAGTTCCATGTGTGATTTAGATTGCACAAGCAGACGCTATGAACTAAGACATAAGGAGAGACAGGCAGTTTGCTGATGATCTTATTTTGACTGTTACAGATCTTGGCAGAAGGGGTGTGTCTAAACTTTATGGCAGCTGCCTAATTCTGAGCTCCCACATCATTGCAAGGCAGCAGCATCATTGACGGCCCGGTCCTATATTCTACGGTATGACTGGGAATCATTCCTGGGAGCTCAAGCAATGTGTGTACTATCTACATATATTATACTTAACAGTAAGCTTTTCCTAGCTCAAATTATCTAGAGTAGAGACTGTTTTCTGTCTTTAACACCTCTACAAAACAGGGGGACTTTAAAAATCATTATATTTTTAAACTTTTCCCAAATTTGTTACAATACAAAGAGTTTGCAATGAATATATTATTTTGCTAGGGCTGAAGTAGCAAAGTACCACCGACAGGATGGTTAAACAACAAAAATTTATTATCTCACAGTTCTGGAAGCTAGAAGTCCAAGATCAAGGCATTGGAGGGATTGGTTCTCCCTGAAGGCCATGAAGAAGAATCTATTCCATGGTTCTCTCCTAGTTTCTGGTGGTTTCTGGCAATCTATAGCACTCCTTGCATCAGCCTGATCTCCACTTTCTGTGTTCCCATGGTATTCTATCACTGTGTGCTCATGTTTATATCTCTATGTCCAAATTTTCTCCTTCTTATGACTCCAGTCTCATTGGATCAGGGCCAACCCTAACAAACTCATTTTAACATGATTATAACCATAAAGACCCTGTTTCCAAATATGGTCATGTATTCTGAGATATTGGAGATTAAGGCATCAATATATCTTTTTGGGGAGACACAATACAACCCATAATATATTGCATACAATTTAACTATAATTATAGCCATTATTGCCTGGTGCTTGTACTTAAACTGTAGGGTAAACCCGTTATTGTTCTTTATTTTTATTCTTTTTTATTTCTTTACCAAATACAGAGTATAACAAGCTTCACAGTATGAATACTAAGTACCAAATTATAATTATGATAAATATGGCTTGATAGTGGTAGCTGTAAAACAGACAGCTTGAAATAACTAAGCTTACAGCCCAAACATGCTAACACAGGAAAAACGAAAATATTGTGATGGTTCTTACATGCCTTAGAAATACATATGTCCAGCAGAAGAAATTTCAATAATTCTGCTAAGCTCCAGAATCTTAGATGCTGGACTTCCTAGCATATTTATTCATGATTCCACTTACCAGCAACATTAACAACTGTTAATAGTTCCATATCTTCTTGTTACAAAATACATATCTATCTTTTTACCACTGTTTGCGAATCATACTAAATCACCCCATTATAGATCCACTTGACTGAAATAAAAAGTAGAGGTGCCTGGGTGACTCAGTCTATTAAATGTCTGACTCCTGGTTTTAGCTGGGGTCATGATCTCACAGGTCTGGAGTTTGAGCCTCCGCATCTGGCTCTGTGCTGACAGCAGGAAGCCTACCTGGGATTCTCTCTCTCTCTCTCTCTCTCTCTCTCTCTCTCTCTCTCTCTCTCTCTCTCTCTCCTCTACCCCTCCCTGTTCATGCTCTATCTCAAAAATAAATAAACATTAATAAAAAGGCAACTGGAAGAAGTCTTCATTTTAATTTGACTAGATTTCTTCATAGAAAAGAGGTAACACCTGTAAGAAATATGGCAAAATCTGTACTCTTGAATACATTTTTCATTTCTTCAAATGGCAAAATTTCTCAGAAAGGGATTCAGGTATAATACAGAAACCAAAAATATTATCACTTTGAAAATATTGAGTTTACATTTACATACGCAAGTTCAACAGAAGGTCAAAATCAATAACAGTATTACATCTTTCTAAAAAAAAGTGATTATTCAACCACAGTTCAGAAGGTAAACATTTTTAATTGCCTGCAGTGGTCATGGAGTTATACTTATGCTCCTCCAAAGAATTTTTATGTGCATACACACACACACAGGCGCACACACACACACACACACACACACACAAAATCATGCCTAAACACTTTTGATCGAAAATTATTATGATATATAAAAACCATATGATCAACTCGGTAGATGCAGAAAAAAAATTTTTGACAAAATTCAACATGTCATTCATTAAAAAAGTCTCAATAAAGTGGGCTTAGAGAGCATATCTCAACATAACAAAGGCCATATGTGAAAAATCCACAGCTAAAACCATACTCAATGGTGGAATACTGAGAGCTTTTCTTCTAAGATCAGGAGACAAGGATGTCCACTCTCACCACTTTTATTCAACATAGTATTGGAAGTCCTAGCCATAGCAATCAGATAAGAAAAAGAAATAAAAGGCATCCAAATTGGTAAAATAGTAATAAAACTTTCACTATTTGTAGGTGACATGGTACTATATATAGAAAACCTGAAAAAAACTCCAAAAAACTATGCAAACTAATAAATGAATTCAGTAAAGTCATAGGATACAAAATTAACATACAGAAATCTTCTGTATAACTAAATATACATTAATAATGAAGTCACAGAGAGAGAAATTAAGAAAACAATCCCATTTACCATTACACCAAAAAGAATAAAATATCTTATAATAAATTTAACCAAAGAGGTGAAAGACCTATACTCTGAAAACTGTAAGACACTGATGAAAGAATCTGAAGATAACACAAATGAAAGGATACACCAGGCTCATGGATTAGAACAATTATATCATTAAAACACTTATATCATGGAAAGCAATATATTCAGTGCAATCCCTTTAAAAATACCATTACCATCTTTCATAGAACTAGAACAAATAATCCTAAAATTTGTATGGAACCACAAAAGACTTTGAATAGTCAAAGCAATATTGAGAAAGAGGAGAAAATCTGGAAGTATCTCAAAAATCCCAGATTTCCAGATATATTACCAAGGTGTAGTATTCAAAACAGTATGGTACTGTCACAAAAACAGACATACAGATCAATGGAAAAGGATAGAGAAGCCAGAAATGAACCCACACCTATATGGTCAATTAATTTATGATGAAGGAGACGAGAATATACAATGGGGAAAAGACAGACTCTTCAACAAATGGTGCTAGGAAAACTGGACAGCCATATGCAAAAGAATGAAATTGAATCATTTTTTCACATCATACACAAAAACAAACTCAAGATAAAGACTTAAATGTGAGACCTAAAACAATGAAACTCCTAAAATGAAACATAGGCAGTAATCTCTTGGACATCAGCCTTAGCAACATATTTATGGATATGTTTCCTCAGGCAAGGAAAACAAAAGCAAAAAGAAAAGTCACAGCACTCAGTCAACAATACTGTAATAGTGAATGATGTAGATGTAATGGGATAGATAGTAACTACACTTGTGGTGAATATAACATAATGTATAAACTTTGTCAAATCACTAAGTCATACATCTGAACTAATGTAACATTGTTGTCAACTATAATCAAAAACAAAATATGAAATAAAAATAAACAATCGGGACTACACTAAAATAAAAAAAAATTACACACCGAAGGAGACAATCAACAAAACAAAAAGGCTATCTACTGAATGGGAAAAGATACCTACAGATGATATATCCAATAAGGGGTTAATATCCAAAATATATTGAAAAATTATACAACTGAACAGCAAGAAAAACTCTGATTTAAAAATGGGCAGAAGACCAGAAAAGACATTTTTCCAAAGAAGACACAGATGGCCAATGAGATACTTGAGAAGATACTCAAAGACACTAATCACCAGGGAGATGTAAATCAAAACCACAGAGATATCACGTCACACCCATTAGAATGGCTAGTACCAAAAAGACAGGAAATGATAAGTGTTAGTGAGGGTATCAAGAAAAGGCAAACTTTGTGCATTGTTGGTGGGAATGCAAACTGGTATAGCCACTGTGGAAGACTGTATGGTGGTTCTTTGAAAATTTAAAAATAGAAATATCATATGATCTAGTCATTCCATTACTGGTTATTTACCCAAAGAAAACAAAAACACTACAGCAAAAATATGCACATGCCCCTATGTTTATTAGAGCTTTACTTACAAAAGCCAAGATATGGCAGCAATCCAACAGTCCATCAAAAGATGAATGGATAAATAAGATGCATTAAATATACAATATCTCTCAGTCATACAAAAGAATGAGATCTTTTTGTAACAACATAGATGTACCTACAGAGTATCATGCCAAGTGAAATAAGTAAACAGAGAAAGACAAATGTTGTATGATTTCACTCACATGCAGAATCTAAAAGACAAAACAAATGAGCAAAGAGATTCTGAAATACAGAGAACAAACTGGTGGTTGCCAGAGGGAAGGGGGGTGTAGAGATGAGCAAAATACATCAAGTAGATTAGGAGTCGCAAGCTTCCAGTTATAAAATAAAGAAATCACGGAGGTGAAAAGTACAGCACAAGGAATATCATCAATAATATTGTAATAACATCATCTGGTGACAAATGGTGACGACACTGCGGTGAGCACTGGATAATGTATAAAATCATCAGGTCAATATGATGTACACCTGCAACTAATATACCATTGTATGTCAATTATACATCAATATTTTTTAAATGTTAAGAAAAAAAAGAAAACATAGGGAAGAAGCTCATTAACATTGGTCTTGACAATGGTATTTTGGATGTGATGCCCAAAGCACAAATAACAAAAGCAAAAACAAATAAATGGAACAAAATCAAACTCAACAGCTTCTGCACAACAAAAAACAAAAACAAAAACAAAACAATTAAAATGAAAAAACCTACAGGATGGGAGAAAATTTTTGCAAACCATATCTTGGACAAGGATTAATATAAAAAATATGTAAACAACACAGTCAACAAGAAAACAAACAGTGTAATTTAAAAGGAGGCAGACTCAAATAGACATTTTTCCAAAGAGGGCATCAAAATGGCCAATAGGTACATGAAAAATGCTCAACATCACTAATCATCAGAAATATGCAAATCATGGGTGCCTGGGTTGGTTAAGCAGCCATTTAAGCCACTCTTGATTTCAGCTCAGATCATGTCCGTAGCATTGGTAAGACTGAGCCCCATGTCAGGGTCTGCACTGACAGTGTGAAGCCTGCGTGGAACTCTTTCTCCCTCTCTCTCTGCTCCTCCTCCACTCTCTCCCCCTCTCTGTCACATAAATAAACACTTAAAAAAAGAAATATGCAAATCAAAAGCACAATAAGACATCACCTCACATCTGTTAAATGGCTATCACCAAGAATGCAAAAGATTACCCATGCTGGCAAGAATGTGAGGAGAAAGGAGAAAAACAAACAACCCAGTGAAGAAATGGGCAGAAGATATGAACAGACACTTCTCCAAAGAGGACATCCAGATGGCCTCATGGCCAGACACATGAAACGATGCTCAGCATCCCTCCTCATCAGGGAAATACAAATCAAAACCACACTGAGATACCACCTCACACCAGTCAGAGTGGCTAAATTGAGCAAATCAGAAGATTCTGGATGTTGGTGAGGATGTGGAGAAACGGGTACCTTCCTACACAGTTGGTGGAACGTAAACTGGTACAGCCCCTCTGGAAAACAGCGTGGAGGTTCCTCAAAAAGTTAACAATAGAACTCCCCTATGATCCAGCAATAGCACTGCTAGGAATTTACCCAAGGGATACAGAAATGCTGATTCATAGGAGCACATGTACCCCAATGTTCATAGCAGCACTCTCCACAATAGCTAAAACATGGAAAGAGCCCAAGTGTCCATCAACAGATGAATGGATCAAGAAGATGTGGTTTATCTATACCATGGAATACTACATGGCAATGAGAAACAATGAAATCTGGCCATGTGTAGCAACATGGATGGACCTTGAGGGTGTTATGCTTAGCGAAATAAGTCAGACAGAGAAGGACAAATATCACATGTTTGCACGTATAGGAGGATTAGGAGGAACTTAACTGAGGACCATGGGGAGAAGAAGGGGTGAAATGGTTGGGGAAAGGGAGAGAGGCAAACCATGAGAGACTCTTGAATGCTGAGAACAAACTGAGGACTGATGGATGTGGGGGGAGAGGGGGGAGATGGGCATGGAGGAGGGCACTTGTGGGGATGAGCACTGGGTGTTATATGGAAACCAAGTTAACAATAAACTATTTGTAAAAAAAAAAAAAGAAAGAAAGAAAGAAACGTAAAAAAAAAAAAGAATGTGAGGAGAAAGGAACCCCTATATATTGTTGGTATGAATGTAAATTGGCCCAACTACTCAGGGCAATAATATGTAGGCTTCTTAAGAAATTAAAAATAGATCTGTCAATCAATCCAGCAATTCCATTCCTGGGTCTATACCCAGAGGAAGTAAAAACAGGATTTTGACTCGATATATGCATGTCCATGTTTATCACAACATTATTTACATAGCCAAGATATGGAAATGCCCAGCAATGGCATAATAAATAAGAAAGATGTGGTACACACACACAATATAATATTATTCAGCCATAAGAAAGAATATACTGCTGTTTGTGACAACATGGATGGGTCCTTAACATGTTACCCAAAGCAACATAAGTCAAAGACAACTAGTGTGTGATATCAGTTACATGTGGAATCTTTAAAAGTTAAACCTGTAAAAAATGGAGTAAAATGGTGATTACCAGCAGATGGGGTGCACTAGGGGTGATGATGTTTAAGGATACAAACTGTATAAATAAAGCCATAGGGAGCCTTAAAATAAGCCATAGAGATCTAAAGCACAGTATAATGAATACAGACAATAATATTGCACTATAATTATATAATGAGACAAATATTGCTATATAGCAAATCATATCATATAAATATATCACAGTAATGCACTGCACACCTTAAACTTAAAAAATGTTACCAAAATCACTGGAATTATATGTATGAATCCTTATCCTGCACCTGCAAAGAGACATCCTAGATTCATCTTTCACCAACCAGAAGAAAAGAGGTCAAAATATGGGAGCATTATCTCTGAGTGGCTGTTAGCATCTGCCTTAGATCTCTTGCTTCCTTCACATACCTGGACTTCCAGCAACTAAAAACCGTACAATCAAAATGTGTAGCATAGTTTCAATAGGATCTGATGAGTTGAAAACTAACACAGTTTCCTCAAAATTGTGGAAATATGTATTTAAATCCAATTTCTAGCCTAAAATTTTTGGCCAAGTGCCCAGATTCTAGGCAATGTTTGAGCCCACCTGGCCCTGTGACAATTTGTTCTCTTACACAAAACTGCTGAAAATCAAAGCTAAATGCGTTCACAAGAAATATAAATATGGAGTTTGAAGTGCTTTGCCTATGGGCGTCTGGGTGGCTCAGTTGGTTAAGCACCCAACTTCAGCTCAGGTCATGATCTCCCAGTTCCTGAGTTTGAACCCTGTGTCAGGCCCTGTACTGACAGCTTAGAGCCTAGATCCTGCTTCAGATTCTGTGTCTCCCTCCCACTCTGCCCCTCCCCTGGTCATGCTCTGTCCCTCTCTCTCTCAAAAAAAAAAAAAAAAAAAAAAAAAAAAATTAAAAATTTATTTAAAAAAGAGATGTTTTATCTAAATATACCCTATAGTTTGAGACAATAACCAGTAAATACCAGTATCCTGTTAACTGTTTCAAAATTGACCAGTGACCGGCACTCAACCTGGAAAAGTACATTTTTTTTTTCCCTAAGCAATGAAGAACCAACTAGAATAAACTTATTTTGACAATACCTCAACTTTGGGGTGCCTGGGTGGTTCAGTCAGTTAAGCATCCTGCTCTTGATTTCAGCTCAGATCATGAACTCATGGTTCATGAGTTCAAGCCCCACATCTAGCTCCGTGCTGACAGTACAGAACCTGCTTGGGATTCTGTGTCTCACTCTCTGGCCCTTCCCCAATCAAGTGCGAGAACCCGTGCTCACTCTCTCTCTCTTTCAAAATAAATAAGTAAACTTAATATCTTAATGTTGATTTTATACTTACTAAGTCTATTTTTTTTTTAAATTTCACTAATGATGATGGGAACTTTTCAGAGCAATATGGATAAGTATTGCTACCAATTTCCTCGAAAAGAAAAAGAAAAGAAATCTGGTGCTGAGAACTGGTAATGTAGAGAAATGTGAATAGTTATGTGATCTGAAGCCCTGACAACAGGTAAAATGTATTGAGCACTTAATTTGTGCCTAATATTCTTCTAAGTGTTTTACATGGATTACTTACTTCAATCCTCACAAAAAACCTATGAGCGTTATTGTTTTCCTCACTTTCCCTTCAGAAGGGAGATTAAATTATTTTCCCAAGATCTCAAAAATAGATCCAGGAATTATCAAGGAATCTGACCAAAGAATATTGAACCATTCATAGTGTTCAAGGTTTTTACTTCTTAGGAGTTGAAGCCAACAGATTTTGGTATTGTCTGCCCCTAAACACACTACTACTCTCCTTATTCTCTTTATACCAAAAATTACAGCTGTCTAATTACACAATATGATGAAAAGAGCAATAGATTATGAATTTCATCTATGCTCAAAGTTTGGTTATTATAACCAGTGAAAGAAATGGAAGTAACACAACTGAATGGTTAAATCACTCGCTATTTTGGGGAACAGAAGTCAACACTAAAGATTTTTTAATTTATATTCTTTTGTTATATTTAACTTACTCTCCCACCCACATGTAAATAGACTTTAATACAAGAATGGTTACAATATGGTAGAACTAACATTCTAAGTCACCTGCTGAACAAGCATCAACTGAAATTTGGTGAATAAACACTGAAATAATGAGCATCCTATCCAGTATCATGAAACATGTGCTATTATTGCCAGAAAAGCTGGTGTATTTTTTATTAACTACCTTGACACAAGGTTAACAAATATAAGTAAAATTGATATTGCAATATTGATCACAAAATAATAATATATATTAAGTGTCTTTTAAGATACCTTTTAAAAACTAAGGATAGAGATTGCAATATAGAGTTGACTAGATCCTCACCTTTGCAAATACCTACAGGTATAGCCAGGTAATTCCTGACCTTATATTACACTACAATAGGGCCTGATCACATCCAGAGGTAGCAGCCACTCCACATCTAAGATATTTTGAAGTGCAAATACTCAGCAATGTGGTTGCAGATGGGCTGCAACACAGAGCATTTGCCCAACATCCTTCATATCATTTAAATATAAATAAATGTATGTGGGCATTGTGTCTGTGTGTTTACAATGCTAACAAGCTCATTAATAACATTATTTTAATCTGTCCCCTATTATTGTTAACATATTACTTATTTTCATTCCTTATGCCTGTATAACAACTTTTCATGTCTTTACACTTGTCTCTTGCTAATACACTAATACCTAATAACATAGTTCACAGTTACATAAGGTTTACTAATATTGGTATTGAAATGCAAGGTCTCTTTCACTCATATGTGTATGTCTTGTCCCATGATGTAGCCTGGTAATTGCTCAACAAGCTCAATTTAAATTGAAGCGATACAAAAATATCAATTCAATAGCTACCTTAATGGAACCACCAACATCCCTGGTTCACCCATTAATTTGCACTTTTCTTATTGAGTTCTTAATGTGTACTAGCCACTGCACTGGTTGCTAAGAACACAAAAGCAAGACTTGGTATCAACTTTCAAGAAGGACTAATGCAGAAAATCAACATGAAAAGAGTGTTACATGACCTAGCAATCCCACTTCTGGGTGCACAGCCAAAGGAAATTAAAACAGGATCTTGAAGAGCTATTTGCAACTCCCCATGTTTACAGCAGCACTATTCACACTAGCCAAGATACAGAATCAACATAAGTGTCCGTCAATGGATATTAGATACAGAAAGTGTGCTATATATCCAATGGAATATTATTTAGCCATGAAAAGGAAATAAATCTTGCCATTTGTGATGGATGCACCTTGAGGGTATTAGGCTAAGTGAGTTAAGTCAGACAGAGAAAGACAAATACTTTATGATACTACTTATACATGGAATCCGAAAAAAAAAAAAAAAGACTCATAGAAACAGAATAGAATGGTATTTACCAAAGGCTGACAGGTGGGGGAAATGGGGAGACATTGGTCAAAGCGTACAAACTTCCAATTATCAGATGATTAAGTTCTGGGAATCTAATGCGCAGCTTTGTGATTATAGTTAACAACACTGAACACTGTACTATACACTTTAAAGTTGTTAAAGCAGAACTTAAATGTTCTCACGGCAATAAAGGAATGTTAGGGGCGCCTGGGTGGCTTAGTCAGTTAAGCGGCCGACTTTCGCTTAGGTCATGATCTCGCAGTTCATGGGTTCGAGTCCCGCGTCGGGCTCTGTGCTGACTGCCATCTCAGAGCCTGGAGCCTATTTCAGAGTCTGTAGCTCCCTCTCTCTCTGACCCTCCCCTGCTCACGCTGTCTCTCTCTCTCTCTCTCCTAGAAATAAATAAAAATACTAAAAAAAAAAAAAAGAATGGTAATT
Organism: Proteles cristata cristata; assembly: GCA_017311185.1. Lineage (NCBI taxonomy): Eukaryota > Metazoa > Chordata > Mammalia > Carnivora > Hyaenidae > Proteles > Proteles cristata. The sequence goes on from JAESUZ010004165.1 coordinate 653,130, forward strand.
CTGTGATATGATAGAGGTGCTGGCAAACACTACAGTGGTAATCATATTGCAATATATAAATGTATCAAATCAATATGTTGTATACATTAAACTTAATAAATGTTATATGTCAATTATATCTCAGTAAAGTTAGGAAAAAATGGAATCTATCAAGAAAGGAAAAAAGAGAGAGAAAGGAGTTACATAATGTAGGCAATGCAATAAGGACCCTGTACCTGGGGAAGTACAGAGACTAACCACAAAAGGATGCTATAGCAAGGGAGCAGTCAGTGTTTCATGACTATGATACCAAGGAATACACTTAAAAAACCAATGGGTTAAGATACAAACTTGTAAATAATATGAGCTCAGCATAAAATACCTCATCTACTTTTATTTTTGAAGGTGCAAAATACAACTAGCCTTGTAGAATAATTCGATTTCATGATATGAAATCGAATTTCATTTCTCACACAGAAATGAAAGATGGGAAGTTTGCAGCTGATAAGCACAAGATGTGTTTTCTAGTCAACAGCTGAGGATTCACTATTACACTCAGAATGTAAAAAGTAGCTAACCTAAGGGAGTGAGTTTGAAATCCTCTGAGTAAAGTTATTCTCATCTTTAGGCAACTCCTTGCAAAACCTCTGATGGTATAACCTTACTACTAAAACAATGAACTCGATTAGAAAAGCCATCGGCACGTGTTGCAGGATAGTGGCTGGTACTAACTGCTGATCATTCACTCAATACCTTGAAGTTAATTCAAAAGAGGGCTTAAAAATGTTCCTATAAATAAATATAAACTTAAGGGTAGTCTAAAATGCCACTTTCCAAGAACTTCAAATACACATGTGTATACTACATAAATATACATACATACACACACACACACACACACACACACACACACACACACACACATTTCCAAAATAAGGCTTCAAAAATACCAAAACTCAATGCCAATACCCAGCACGTATTTAATACTCTTTTTAACTTAATTATATCAAGTATATAACTTTACGGCTTTAACCAATATTCAGAACCAATAAACTACATAAAAGTAGCAAAACTGATTTAGGTTAAAATAGCCTCTTCATTATGCCACCTTTTAAGAAAACAGCATATAAAATATGCTCTAATAAACAAAGTAAAAGTGAATTTTCTATAGAAAACGAGTATATGACTACCTTAGCAGTCTTTAAGTCAGTTTATCAAATGTACAAATATTACGTGTTCTCCCAAAAAAAGTGCTAAATTGAGTCAAATAGTTTGTTTCCTTTAGTTTAAAGAACATTCATGAATATGGTAGCTTTATTCAAAATAAATTTGACTCTTTCATCAAGTAAAGACATAAAACATATAGTTACTGTATTTCTTTGGAAATTTTACATAGATTAAGAAATATTTGATTCATTCATATATAGTTTACACTACCTCTTTTTGCTTGTAGAGCTAAGTTCTAAGTATTCAGTGGACATTGAAATATATTTGCCAAACTGACTGAATGCAAAGGTATAATTTTTAAATGCTTTGAAGTAAGACAGAACCATTCAAATTCATCTCAGCCCCATATATCTCTATGACCCAGGGATGGTGCTTAACCTCTTCAAATCATAGTTTCCCAACTGAAGTAGTAGGGGACCAATGCCCAGTTCAAGGAACATTGTAGTATGCATAAAATGCATCACAAAATTAGATATGTAGTAATTGTTCTCTTCATTACACAATCTGTATTTTGAAAAAGAAATCAACTTTTTTCTAAGCTTCTACACCAAAATTAATTTATAATACTATCTGTGGCAAAGGACATGTATTATACTTTTATTATCTAAGACATCAATAAAAATGTTAAGGTCATGGAAAAGTGTCATTAGGTATATTGAATGTGTAAGGAAAAGATATCATACAAATCATTTGTATAGTACAACCATAACTTTAAAAAAAATATGTCTCTCACCTATACATAAATAGAAAAAAGACTGGAAGAAAATAAATGAAAAATTTTTATTAGCAGTTACTGTTGATGTTTTTAATTTTACTTTTATAAAATTTTTAAAACTGCATGTATCACCTTCATAATCAAACAAGGGCTACTTTTGAATGACAAGTTAATGATCATTTTCACAGTTTTGACTTTTTAAAATTTTTTTAATGTTTTATTTATTTCTGAGAGAGAGAGAGTGAGCAAGCGAGGGTCAGAGAAAAAGGGAGACACAGAAGCTGAAACAGGCTGCAGGCTCTGAGCTAGATGTCAGCACAGAGCCCAACATGGTGCTTGAACCCAGGAACTGTGAGATCATGACCTGAGCTGAAGTCCGACGCCTAACCGACTGAGGCACTCAGGGGCCCCTTCACAGTTTTAACTCTTGCTAGTTAAAACTCTACTCATGACAGTAGAATAGATAATAACTAATGCTTATTTTCGTACAGATTATTTCTCTTTTTTCCAAGGGATCTTTTTTCTTTTTCTTTTTTTTTTCTAAGGTGTGTGCGCGCACTCACACGCACACACTATGAATTCTGGCATTCTATGCTACAAAAGAGAAAGAATTACCAAATAAAACTTATAATATCAATCAGTCTCAGCTTATAAGGTGAACAACAGTTGACAAACAAGAAGCTGTTCAGGGTAGCAGGGAAAGCTAAAGTAGTAACCCTATATAAAAAAAGATCAAGTTTAGAGACAGTATGATGCCAGACATAAAAGTTGAATACCCTTAAGCAGGAGCCAATACCATAGCACAGTCTCCAAAATTCTTGCAACCCAAGGATTTTGTCATTCTCCGTCTGCTTTAGTACTGTACCTATTTACATGAAATCAGGACCTTGCTATTTTAAAAAGTTATCTGTTCCTTTTGTTTATTCTCCACTGACTCAAAAGTCATCCAGTCATGTGGATGCAAAAGAAATTTTCACACTATAATTACGAAAATAACTAGTAAGTCTTTAGAAGGTGGGGTGCCTGGGTGGCTCAATCAGTTAAGTGTCCGACTTTGGCTCAGGTCATGATCTCACGCTTCGTGGGTTCGAGCCCCGCGTCGAGCTCTGTGCTGGCAGCTAGCTCAGAGCCTGGAGTCTATTTCCGGGTCTGTGTCTCCCTCTTTCTATGACCCTCCCCTGTTCATGCTGTCTCTCTCTCTCAGAAATAAATAAAACATAAACAAAAAAAATTTAGAAGGAAAATAATCAACTTTTTAAGTTATTAACAAAATTGTTTTCCATACAACAATATTTGTAATAAAAGTAGAAACATTTTTAGATGAGAAAATAATATAAAAATGTAAAGGTATGCTTATAAAGAGAATAACCTTTCAAAGATATTTCTTAGAAAACTTTTACTACAACAGGTCTGCTACCATAGGACTGAAGAGCCGTTTGAATATTTTCAACTCAACTAGATATCTTCAACCCAACACAGTAAAATAAATCAAAATAGATTTGAAAGAATAGATACAAAAATCCATTAAGAAAAATCAGAATTCACAGGTCCGTCAGTTATAGCATTAATTCCTGGATCCAGCACTCTTATAGATCAAAACAACAACAAAAAAACACTAAACTTAAAGAATATCAAGTGCATCCTAGAGAAGTATATACTTTCACACCAAATATTACTCAATCAACATATGGAATACAAAACTGGAAGCACTTTAAGAGAAACATAGTACTACCATTCTGTAAACACACTGATTATGAGAAATAAAGGATATATATAATGTTTATTCTAAGTATGGGTACTCTATGTATCATACTCCATGCCTATAACTACCTGTTGTCTATAACACAATGCCAACATAAAATGCCTTGTCTTCTAGACATAACTAAAAACATCCACAAGCACACTTAACAGACATCCCCCTCCCCAAAACACCCAAAAAGCACAAAAATCACTCTGCTTTCCTTCAAGAAAGGGCAATATTTAGGGGCACCCAGGTGGCTGGTTGGTGATGTATCCAACTGTTGATTTCGGGTCAGGTCATGGTCTCACGATTGTGAGATGTGATTGTGAGAGTCCCACAGCGGACTCTGTACTGTCTGTGTAGAGCCTGCTTAGGATTCTCCACCCCCCCGAACTCCTGTCCCACTATTGTTCTCACTCTCTCTCTCCCTCTCTCTCTCTCACAAAATAAAAATAAATAAAGTTTAAAAAAAAGGAAGAAAAGAAAGGATGGAGCACCTATGTGGCTCAGTTAGTTAACCTTCTGACTCTTGATTTCGGCTCAGGTCGTGATCTCACAGTTCACCAGACTAAGCCCCACATCAGGCTCAGGGCTGACAGTACAGAACCTACTTAGGATACCTCTCCTCTCTTTCTGCCCCTACCCCACCCTTGTGCACTCTCTCTCTTTTTTTCTCAAAATAAATAAAAATAAAAAAATAAAGGGCAGGGCACCTGGGTGGCTCAGTTGGTTAAGCGTCTGACTTAGCTCAGGTCATGATCTTGTAGTCCGGTGATTTCGAGCCCAGTATCGGGCTCTGTGCTGATAGCTCAGAGCCTGGAGCCTGCTTCAGATTCTGTGTCTTCCTCTCTTTCTCTGCCTCTCCCTCAGAAATGAACATTAAAATTAAAAAAATGAAAGGACAATCTTCAGTATTAGAAGAGTAATATGCAATGTAGCATCTCTAGTTTTGGTTCCAGAATCTAAAAGTCTTGGTAAAATAATGAGTTAATACTGAAAACAGATAAAAGTGTCCATGTGGCCAAATGAGGTTGGTATTAAATGTTTAATAGCCTGTATATAACCTTGAGCATTAGAACCCAATGGCTTGGATACAAGCACTTAAGGAAATAATGAATCCAGCTCAGTGTTTGTCAGAAAATATTACCAAACTTTCAAGTCCTAGTGGAAAGCATTAAAACACTTCTTGGCTCTGAATCAGAAAAGGGTTCTGTTGGAGTTGATCCAAAAAAACTAACTGTAATATAACTGGCAAACCTAGGTTACTTGAACCTGGCCTAAAAAGTCCCAGTTCCAGAAAAGAACTTGCTATCAAACTGGTCGTGCCAAACTTTTAAAAGTTTATTATACTATCATTTAATTGCAAAATACTTTTCTAATTTACTTTATCATTAATTCAACCATACTTATTATAAAACAAAATTAAAATTTAATATTGGCAAGAATAATAAAGTCTGTATAATATGGCTTATAACTGTAACCACTAATATTTGTTCAGCTTTTATTATGTGTCAAGCACTGGTCTAAGCACTTTACATGTATTCTCAAATCCTATAAAATGGTACTATAATAAACCTCATGACACAGGGGAATGGAGATTCCAAGAAGTAAATAATTTAACCAAGATCACACATTTGGCAAATGGGAGTGTCTGGGATTACCAAACCATTTTCCACTCTCTTTCTATCTGTATAGAAACTCAGGGGCAAGTGGGGAGAGGGAGGGAGGAGTTGAAACTGACGTTCCAGTGTATAAACTACAATTCTACAGTTTCAGATCATTTTCATACTCTTAATTTCACACATAGCCTGAATTTTAAAGGTGTTAAAATGACTAATACACTAAAATAAATATTTGCTGATAAAACTGCATCAAGGGGGAAATAATAGATAAAAGACCCTCTTTTGCCACTTATACATAGTGGACAAACAAGTGCATCCAATAATTTTGTTTTTATGAATAACACTGTAGAGACTAACTGCTAGACAAAATAATTGTACTCTGTATATCTATATCATTACCTAAACTGAAGGAAATGGGAACATAAAAATTTTACAGTGTATTTTCATTCACCAATATTAAAAGAAATCCTGTGCAAAAGAACTTATGAAAATAAACTGCAATCTATACCAACATACACTAAATGCATATACGGTATTTTACATGGCAAATTGGTTTGTTTTATATTACATGTGCTTGGTCAGTGACTAGAATACCACTTCAGAAAAACAATATTTAACCTGGATTGTGTATTTTCCCCCACAGAATAATCAGTGAAGAAGACTGTGGGTTGCTTAGATTTCTAGGACTTTTATGAATGAATCTCAGGGCTAATATAAAGACTCTGCAAATAGCTATTATTAATATGGATATTTTATTTTGTTTAATGCTCTTTCTGGCTTCAGAAGTGAAAATCCCAAATTCAAAATCTCTCTCAAATTACCTTACTAGTTAAATTGTATGAGTTTCCAACTGCAATAAGCTATTTTAAGGGAATGTTTTCATAACTGAGAGACAACTATATTCTCTTCATAAAATAATGGACATGTTCAAGTCCACAACTCTCGGAGAAAAATACCAACACTGTGAAAGATTTCAAAATGCAAGAATCTAAACTACTGAACACGTTATGTTTGTACCTTCTCTAATAAAAACCACTAGGGGCGCCTGGGTGGCTTAATCGGTTAAGCGTCCGACTTCAGCTCAGGTCATAATCTCGCGGTTCGTGGGTTCGAGCCTCGTGTCGGGCTCTATACTGACAGCTAGCTCAGAGCCTGGAGCCTGTTTTGGATTCTGTATCTCCCTCTCTCTCTGACCCCTGCTCGCGTTGTCTCTCTCTCTCTCAGAAATAAATAAAACATTACAAAAAAAATTAAAAACCCCACTAATCCAAAGGGAGTCAAAAGTTCACCTCATCTTCTAAAATACTTGGAAATATATCCACATTGGAATGACATAAATGTTTAAGAGCTAAAATGGTAGTAAAGATCCCATTGATAAAGGATAAACTGTAAACAGTGATGCTAAATAATGTTTTAATTACTTTATATTAAAGAGATCCCAATTTTGTACAGGCAATAACATAGTACCTTCCTTTGGGTGGCTTTTCTATAAAACTTTTTGCTGTGTAACAAGTAACACTGTGATATAGTTAAGACAATGAGATTGTTACCTACTACTTCAAGGGCATTTTCTTTGCTTCTGTATGAAATGATTTTCACAGGAAATCCAGCACTATTAAAAACGACCATGTAACACTAAGGCCTAGGGTGCTGGGTTTTGTCACCCTATTTCCAAGGTTACTAGAATACATACACAATGAGCATGTTGCATTCAACCTTGCACTTGGGGGGAGGGGGATAAAAGTCCTTTCCACTTTTCTAGTCAAAATAAAGTACAATAGATGGTCTAGTTCCCAAACTGTAAGCGAATTAAAAAAAAAAAAAAAAAGATTAAAGCCGGGCTAGTTCTATCACAGGCTGTCAAAGATACTCTCCTTGACTCTACAGGCAAGTTTTAAAGCTTCTTGTGTCTTCCCAAAGAAAAGAACGTCTGCCAAATGATGTTCCTGCTGCCATCCCAGCTGGCTTTTCATTTGTCCCAATAGCTCTCTACTTGTGACCCTCTTCACTCTATAAGTGTCACTGATTACTGTGCCGGTCTCATCCCCCCAGCCCCAGGGATATTTGGTGCAGTCCTTGAACTTGATCCACAGAGCGCCCTCCCGAAGCGCGCTACAAAAAGCACCACGCAAACGCTTTCCAAGTCCTCGCCTCCATTCTCCGATCAGAAAACCATTGCATTTTATTCCCCCTGGGAAAATGGACTCAATCCTTTTGCTTGTGAGGCGCCCAGAAAAGAAACACAAGCACATACTCACACGCGCGCGCACACACCAAGTCCCTTCCTAAGCTCCAACCCGGCCAGCAGCTGACGTCCAAACTCTCGTTGCTTCCACCCTGCGCTGTTGGAGACCAGCGGTTCCTGACCACTGGCGGGAGAAATCTGAGGTTGGTTTCTAAGAGTGGGGGGACCCTTTCTCACCAGCTGCTCTCACGCCCTGGCCCCCTGGGAAGCTCGGTAGACACAGCCGCCGCTGCTCGCGTGGCCCCTTCCCCAAACACCGTAAGTGTAAGCAGAAAGGCTCCAGCGGGAGGAGCTTCTGGCTGTGCGCGCTAAGGCCTCGACGCCCAGCTGCCCTCTGGAGGGATCCCGCCGAGACCCACGGAAGTGAACCCCCCGGAATTCCGCGCAAGCGGAGAGAAGGGTGGAGGACCCCGGCGCACAGCGTCGTGCTCCGTGTCCCCGCCTCCGCACAAGGGAGCAGGGCGCGCCGAGAGGGCACAATCGGTAAAGTTAACAAAGAGGAATGCTCGGAACTGCGTGTTCCGGAGTTGGCGGAGACGGGCGTGAGGGACGAGACCGTCAACTGTGCCTGCGGCGTGACGGAGCCTTCCAGGGAAAGCCCTCCGCACTCGCCGGGGACGCCCGTCCCGGGCGGGTTCCAGCCGGGCTCAAACCCTCCGCGGCGCCGCGAAGGGGCGGGAGGAGGCGGAAGCGCGGACCCCGCGGACTTACGGAAGAAGATGTACTCGGTGTAGCTGCTCCAGATCTTGTCGTCGCGGTACTGGTTGACGAAGGCGGCGGTGCCCGAGGAGTTACACGCCACCATGTGGAAGCCAGCCTCGGACAGGCGATCGAACGCCTGCTCCAAGTAGGTGAACTTGAGGTAGAAGCGGGACGTGTACTTCTCGGGCGGCCGGTCTGGGTCGCGGCTCTCGTTGAGCGTGTCCCCGAAGACCTCCTTGGCCAGCGCGATGCGCCCGCACACCATGATGCGCGCCACACGCCGGAACTTGGCGTCCGCCTGGTTGTCGCGCACCGTGGTGTAGGAGCCCCGGTAGCCGAGCGTGAGGAAGCCGGAGCGCTTGTCGGGCGCGCCGCCGCCGCCGCCGCCGTGCGCTGCGGGGCCCGAGGGCGCGGCGGCCGCTGCCCCACGCAGCAACAGCGCGTCGCTGCTGCCCTGGGACACGTTGTCCTCCAGGTCGCTCTGGCAGCCCTCGTCGTTGAGTGAGTTCTGCTTGGTGACCTTGGGCGACAGCAGCTTGACCAGGTCGGTGAGCTGGAAGTACTCGGCCTCGCGCAGGAGCCGCTCCTTCTCCGGGAAGTGCTCGGGCAGCGCGAGCTGCTTGTCCCGCAGATAGTCCAGCACGTACCTGAAGAGGAAGCCGTCCCGGTCGATGAAGAAGCGCGCCCGGCTGTCCCTCGGCAGCTCTCCGCGGCGTCGGGCGCCGCCCCGGGGGCTGGAGGGCGAGAACATACTGGCCAGAGTGCTGTCCGGGACGCTGAGCAGCGTCGAGTGCTTGGTCACATAGACCTGGCCCCCCACGTTCAGCTCCACCACCTCGGGGAAGGGCGAGGGCACGCAGGGCCCCGGGGCGGCGGCCGCAGGCGCGCCGGGCGAGCTGGACGAGGAGACCATCTCGCTAATGGGCAGGATGGTGCCGCCTCCGCTGCCCGTGTCCTTCAAAGCCATGGTCCCCCCCGCCGCCGGCCAAGGGACACGGGAGAGCAGCACTTTCTCCTTCCCGAAGCCCGCGCCGTGCACCCGCGGCAGCCCTCGGCCTCGGCGAGCGCCTGGTGCGCCCTCGGGCCGGGCGGCACGGTCCTTCGGCCGGGGCGTCCCCGTTCAGGGCTCGGGGCAGCGGCGGCGGCGCCCGGGCTCCATCGGGGGAGCGAAGCGCGCGGCGGCGGTGGAGGCGCGAGGAGGAGCGGCTGCTCCTTTGGGGTGACGGCGGGGAAGTGTGAGGGAGACTTGCGAGAGGCGCTTAGGCGGCCGCTCGCTCCGCGCGGGGAGGGCTGGAGGAGGGGCCGGAGCAAAGAAAACTCGCCGCCCTAGCAGCCTGCGAGCGCGCGGCGAGCCCGGGGCGCGGACGGCGGCGCTAACTACTCCTCGCAGCCCGGGAGGCGGCACTGACGTCACGCTCCGGACTGGGACCCGAGCCGCAGCTGTCATTTAAAGAGACAGGCGCCAGCCGCTGGCTGCCGGGCTCCGACGCTAGGGGGCGGGGCGGGGGCCGAGCTGGGAGGAGAGGCTAGTTGGCAGCCGGCGGAAAGGACGGCATCTCTCTCCTTCATTCCTTTCATTCCGTCCGTCCGTCCATCCCTCCCTCCCTCCCTCCTTCTCTTCCTTCTTCTCCACCTTCCTTCCTTACCGTCCTCGCCCCTGTTCTCCCAGTAAAACTAGTGTGTGGGGGGGTATTTTTTTTATTTGGGGAGGTGTTTGTTTTTTACTCCATTAAGGTGGAAAGTGGAGGGGGGAGCCGTGAGCGTCAGGGGGAGGGCGGGAAGGTTTGTATTACAGCAAAACTGAGAGGCTTCTAATCTGAAATTACTACAAATGTTGGTGTGCAAGCAGTGAGTGCAGACTACGTGGCTGTGAATCTTTTCAGGGGCTTTTACCTTAGTTTTTGAACTAAAGGGCGAAATGCCCAAACCTCTATTACAATCATTTGTCATGATTGGATATTTAACTGCATGCGCTATATATAACTGAAGAATCTTTAATATCTGATTTCAAGTCACAAAACAAAGGAGTGTATGTAACGGGACGTTTCTTCTTCCAACTTTTCAATATTTGATTCATAGTAAATGCTTAATGAATGTTTATGGAGGAAAAGACGGAACCACGGAGAAAACTTACTCTGTTCCTACTTTCTAACCTCGATCAGTCCCTTCATTAATTTCTCTATTTTCCTTTCAAATCCACGGGGCAAGAAAAATGGCTTGTTTTATTAGTTTTCGAATAGGCCACAAAATGAAAATTATATGAATTTAGGCTTGCCTTAATTTCCACTTGTATATAGCACAGATACAATCTGCGACATCAGCATTATTTGTGATGAAGAGTTAGGACAGAAATGCAAATGAGAATTCCCCTTTCTTGTGGCTATCCACATAGGGCATCCTTTTGTATTCAAAAACATTTTAAAAAATTGATTTATGAAGTACAAAAGTGAAAAGAGTGTACTGAGGCACAAAGTAGTTTGCATCATAATCATTATAATATTACAGATGAACTTTACCCATTAATAGATAAAATAATGTACAAAGTTTTTTTAAAAAAATTCTAAATGCCTATTTAGGATTCCTTCTCTGAAACGACCAAAACAAAAACAAAAAAAAAGTACTGGACATGAGATAACAATATTAACTTCAAAGATTTATAAATAATACATTATTCTTTGGAATATTATAAACAATATTTAATTCATTGATCCTTCTAAGCCCTGTCCACAGAAAATGCTATATCAGTTTTGAAGTTAGGTTCCTAGAGACTAAGAGAACCTAACCTGGTGGCCAATGAAGGAATGCAACAGATCTTCCAAAATACTGAGACGTAAAAGCTGGGTTTAAGATATGCATCTTCATGCAATTATCTTATTCAAGCCAATTGCCCCCCAAATTTATAAACTTATCAAATTAAGTAGAATTGATTCTCACCTTATTCATTTAAAAGCTAACAGCAGAGGGGCGCCTGGGTGGCTCAGTCGGTTGGGTGGCCTACTTCTGCTCAGGTCATGATCTCACAGCTTGTGGCTTCAAGCCCAGCGTCAGGCTCTGTGCTGACAGCTTGGAGCCAGGAGCCTGCTTCAGGTTCTATCTCCCTCTCTCTACCCGACTCACACTCTATCTCTCTCTCTCAAAAAATAAACACTAAAAAAATTTTTAATAAAAAATAAAAGCTAACAGCACAAAGCATTTGGAATTTAAAATAATAGTTCCTGGAAAATAAATTAATAGAATCTTAATAACCTTTATAGAGGAGTAAATAATAATGCCTCAAACCACTACTAATGAAGCCCATTTATCATGAGGGAAATGTCCCTCGTGATAAGTATTGTACAGACCATAGAATCTCAATGAGGTGGGCATAAAATACATATGCATATTTATCTATGAATATGAGATGTCCAATATCATCAGGTTAAAATGCATTTTAATTTTTTAATTACACAAAATATTCTAAAATAAAATGGTCTAAAATTTATACTCTGAATGAATCATCTTAGAAATTCTTAATGAAATGCATTGTGTGATATACTGCTTCCTAAAATAATTCCTTCAATGTTGATTGAACATTTCTCTTTCATCCCTTCTCTCCCCGTCCCCTAACTAAACCCTCCTACAATACTTCAAACTGAACAAACTACAGATCCAGAATGTCTTTATCTTCCTTCCTTCTTTTTTCTTCCTTCCTTCCTTCCTTCCTTCCTTCCTTTCTTTCTTTCTTTCTTTCTTTCTTTCTTTCCTCTAGAAATGCCTTTCCTTTTCTACCAGTTCCTCAACCTTTTCCCCCTGTTTACCTCTTCCTTGAGTTCTCAGCTTAAATAGCACCTTTCCTGGAAATCTTCAGCTTTTTACCAAAACAGGTGTTCCCACAGCACTCTGTGCTTACATATGGGCAGGGTTTATCACACTGATATGTCATTGTCTCTCATTAGATTGTAAGTATGGCATACAACCATATGCACTATTCTATCTCTAGCATGGTGCCTAGCTCATAAGAGATAGAAAATTTCTATTTCTTGAGTGTTTACTGCACATAAATATATTCAAATTTGATGAACGTATATATATGGAACAATGGATGACAAAGCATCAACTCTGTGCTAGACACTTGGCAATATAATGAGATGATAAGATTTGGTCCTTCAAAATTCTAATTAGGAAGAGTGAGAACAGAATCTGATCAAAACAAACTCAATCTAGTAAAGAAGCGAAAACAAGAAAGAAATCTACCTATTGGAACAATCGTTTTGATGAGCTGAGCAATCAACACCAAATACTATACAGGTGTACCTCATTTTATTGCACTTCAGAGATACTGCTGTTCGTCAAAATTGAGGGTTTGTGGCAACCCTGCATGGAGCAAATCTATCAACACTATCTTTTCTAATAACATTTATTCACTTTGTATCTCCGTGTCACATTTTGGTAACTCTCAAAAAGTTTCAAACTCTTTCATTCTTATTATATTTGCTATGGTGATCTGTGATCAGTGATCACTGATGTACTATTTAGTTGTTTTGGGGTTTCACAGACCATACCCAAGCAAAATTGATAAACACTATGTGTTCTGAATGCTCCACAGACCAGCTATTGCTCCATCTCTCTTCCTTTCCTCAAGCCTCTCTATTTCCTAAGGCACAAAATACCGAAATGAGGCCAGTTAATAATCCTACAATGTCTTCTAAGTGTTCATGTGGGAGCCGGAGTCCCATGTGTTTCACTTCAAATCAAAAGCTACAAATAATTAAGCTTAGTGTGGAAAGCATGTAGAAAGTTGAGATAGGCTGACAGCTAGGATTCTTGTGCCAAACAATTAGCCAAGTTGTGACTGCAAAGGAAAAGCTCTTGAAGGACACTAAAAGTGCTACTCCAGTGAACACATGAGTGATAGGAAAGCAGAACAATCTTATTGCTAATATGGAGAAAGTCTGAGTGACTGGTCTGGATAGAAGATCAAACCAGCCATAACATTCCCTTAAGCCAAAGCCTAATCCAGAGCAAGGTTCTATCTCTCTTCAATTCTGTGAAGGCTGAGAGAGGTAAGGAGGTTGCAGAAGAAAAGCTGCAAGATAGCAGAGGTTGGTTCATGCGATTTAAGGAAAAAAAGCTGCCTCCCTAAGATAAAAGTGCAAGGTGAAGCCACAAGTGCTGATGTAGAAGCCGCAGCAAGTTACCCAGAAGATTGGCTAAGATAATTCAGGAAGGGGCTATACTAAGCAACAGATTTTCAATGAGGGCAAAACAATCTTATATTGGAAAATGCCATCTAAAACTTTCATAGCTAGAAAGGAGAAATAAGTGCCTGGCTTCAAAGTTTCAAAAGGCAGGATGACTCTTGTTATGGGCTAATACAGCTGGTGGCTTCAAATTGAAGCCAATGCTCATTTACCATTATGAAAATCCCAGGGCCCTTAAGAATTACACTAAATCTACTCTGTCTGTGCTCTATAAATGGAAAAACAAAGCACGGATGACAGCACATCTATTTACCACATGGTTTACTGAATATTTTAAGCCTGTTGTTGAGACCTACTGCTCAAAAGAAAGAATTCCTTTCAAAATATGATTACTCATTGACAATGCACCTGGTCAGCCAAGAACTCTGATGAAGATGTACAATGACATTAATGTTGTTTTCATTCCTGCTAAATGACATCCGTTCTGCATCCCATGGATCAAGGAGACATTTTGATTTCAAGTCTTATTATTTAAGAAATACCTTTTGTAAGACTTTAGCTGCCACAGATAGTGATTCCTCTGACGGATCTGAGCAAAGTAAAATTGAAAACCTTCTGGAAAAGATTCAGGATTATAGATGCCATTAAGAACATTCATAATTCATGGAAAGAGATCAAAATATCAACATTAACAGAAGTTTGGAAGAATTTGATTCTGAACCTCAGGAATGCCTATGAGGGAGTCAAGAGCAGTTGAGGGGATAACTGCAGATGTAGTGGAAATTGCAAGAGAACTAGAATGAGAAGTGGAGCCAGAATGAGAGGGACGAAATCCTGTCATTTGCAATAATGTGGATGGAGCTTATTATGCTAAGTGAAATAAGTCGGTCGAAGAAAGACATATATATGCTTTCACTCATATGTGGAATTTGAGAAACTTAATGGAAGATCATGGGGGAAGGAAAGGGGGGAAATAGTTTCAGAGAGGGAGGCAAACCATAAGAGACTCTTAAATACAGGGAACAAACTGAGGGTTGAAGGGCGACAGGGGGAAGGGGAAAATGGGTGATGGGCTTTGAGGAGGGCACTTGTTGGGATGAGAACTGGGTGTTGTATGTAAGTAACGAATCACGGGAATCTACTCCTGAAACGAAGAGTATACTGTGTACACTGTTATGTTAGCTAACTTGACAATAAATTATATTTAGGGGCAAAAAAGGGTGATAAGGGGATAAAAAGAAATGGAGCCTGCAGATGGAACTGAATTCCTACAATCTCATCATATAATGTCAACAGATGAGTATGCAAAAAAAGTGGTTTATTGAGATGGAATCTATTCCTAGCAAAGATGCTATGAAGATTGTTGAAATGGTAACAAAAAACTTACTGTATTACATAAACTTAGTTGATAAAGTAGCAGCAGGGTTTGAGAAGATTTGACTCCAATTCTGAAAGCCCTACTATGGGTAAAACACTATCAAAGAACATTCATTGCATGCTACAGAGAAATCGTTCATAAGAGGAAGTCAATCCAAATACAAAGTTCATTTTTGTCTTATTTTAAGAATTGCCACAGCCATCCTAGCCATCAGCAACCACCACCCTGATCAGTCAGCAGGTTCACCATAGAGGTAAGACCCTGCATCAGCAAAAAGAAGATTATGACTTGTTGAAAGCTTAGGTGATGGTTAACTTTTTTTTTTCAGCAATAAGGTATTTTTAATTAAGGCATATATGTTGTGGGGTTTTTTTAGATGAGATGTTATTATACACTTAACACACTACACTGTAGAATAAACACAACTTTTATATGCACTGAAGCAAATGAGCACTGAGGTATGCCTGTAACGAAAAAAATCAAAGCCATCTTGCTCTAAGCCACAGATACCGGTAACACTCCCTATGCCAATTTGATCATAAAGATGGGTCCTTAAGATTTGATGCTGTGCAAAAATAAGACATCAAACTTCACTGACTAGAAACTACACTAGATCACCTCACTTTTCTAGCACATTTTAAAATAACATGGTCAAAGAGCACCTAGGTGGCCCAGTTGGTAATGCCTCCAACTTTGGCTCAGGCCATGATCTTGTGGTCCATGAGTTCTAGCCCTGTGTCTATCTCTGTGCTGACAGCTCAGAGCCTGAAGTCCACTTCCAATTCTGTGTCTCCTTCTGTCTCTGCCCCTCTCATGCTCACACTCTGTCTCTGTCTCTCTCTTGAAAATAAATATTTTTTTTTAATGTAAATATCAAGGTCAAAATTGTCTCTCTAAAAGCATAGCAACCTAGCCAAAAAGTATATATTGAGCCCAGATTATAACAATTTGGTTTTTAAAACAAAGAAAATACATCTTCACTACACTGAGATTTACTTAAAGCCAGGTATTTTCTGTGATAGGGGAAGAAGAACACAGAAGGTAACAATGAAATCCAAAGTCAGGTCAAACTGGATTAAAATCTAACTTTGTTTTGTGCTAGTTTTTTGATTTGATCAAGTTAATTAACCTGTCTCAACTTCAGTTTTTCTCGTGGATATAGTGGAAATAATAAAGATCACAGACTCCTTACTGTGATATTGGGTCCAGTTAAAGGCCCATTCAAGTTTAGTGGAGTTCACCATATATATTTTGTCAGCTTCACACTATTGTTCTCAGGGATGACAGCAGAACTGCATCCTAACTAGACGTACCTGAGATCCCCAACAGATATATCGTAATTATATATGATTATAGTAGCTCTGCTTTCCTTTCAATTGTCTTACCTGTAGCGCCTGAGGTAACATAGCCATACTATCTTGAAGATCGCCACGCCCCCCCCCAGCATGTCCTCTGTCTACAGTCATTGTTGTCCATCTCTTGCTGCACTTTATCATTCCAGGCACTGATATCATTTCATTGATTTAATTTACATTGGTCTTTTTTTTTTTCTTTCTTTTCTTTTTGTTTCTTTTCTTTTCTTTTTTACCTTTGTTCAGTCATTTGACTATGATCAAAGCTTTGTATCCAAGGTCAATTTCACTTCTAGTTTTCTGGAACCTTCCTGCTGTCTGATTTTTCCTAGTCAAGACAGTTGAAAGTTTTATCAAACAAGCAAAGAAACAAAGCTCAAGTGTTTGTAATTCTAAGCAAAAATCCCGGGATTCTTTCCTGTACCAGGAGCTTTGCAGTTTTTAGAGCAGTGTGTTGTCCTATAAAAATATCTCAACCACATCTGTAATTTTAAATTTTTCTACTAGCCACATTAAAACAGTAAAAATGAAATAGGTGAAATTATTTTAATAATGTCATTTATTTAGCCTGGTATTTCTAAAATGCTATCATTTCCACATATTATCAATGAAAATTTATTGATGACATAGTTTACATTTCTTTCCAAATAAGGTTTTCAACACATGCTATGTATTTTACACTTATAACACACTTCAATTTGGACTACTCTGTATTTCATGTGCTGAAAGGTCATATATGGCCAGTGGCTACTGTGTTGCACAGCAAAGCTCTACAGCATTTGTGACTCTAATACCTACTTATTTTGAAGATTAGGTAAGAGAACATATCTTTTAAATGATGTCATTACAGGACTTGTAAAAGGAGGAGGCTGGAGCTCAGCATGTAAGTGGAATCATTGCCACATAGAATGAGGACTATGAAGCATCCCTCCATCCAGAAGAAGGAGAAGGAAAAGCTACAAAAAGAAATATATCTATATCTACCAGGGGAAGAATTTTGGTTTCCCTTTAAAATCTATCATACTCCTCCATGGTGACATTTGGGCACATTTTGCGACATACATCACTTTTATGAAAAGGAAGCCAATAGGGGCACCTGGGTGGCTCAGCTGGTTAAGCACTGGACTTTGGCTCAGGCCATGATCTCACGGTTTGTGGGTCCAGAGCATGGAGCCTGCTTTGGATTCTGTATCTCCCTCTCTCTCTGCCCCTCCTTCTCTTGCTCTCTTCTCTCTCTCTCAAAAATAAATAAACATTAAAAAAAAAAAGATGCCACGCCAAGGGCCAATGGCTACCTGCAAGGTCAAAAGCAAAAGATTTGCAGCCAGATCAAGGTCAACATTTGTAGGAATAAGACTGAATATAAAATGGGAATGGCCATCTTCAAATTCAACAATTGCTCTAGAATCTGGGGAAAATTGGAAAGCTGAGTATAAAAAGCAGTTCACTCCAAAGTCTCATATATCAGTTTTCAGAATTTCAATGATGCTATGAAATGAAAAACTTTGCAAATGAGGTATTTAAAAAACTCAAAGTATAGGTACTTGGTGCACATCTTATATAGCATATTCCAGCAATTTAAATGTCTTAATGTAATGTGATATGAATTCTAATTCTATATTATAAATTTTACAGAAGCGCTATTAAAGGGTAGAGTGGCATGTGTTAAAATTTGATGAAATTAAATACCCAAAGAAATTAATGAATGTTTGTATAGGTTATGGTTCTACATGTCTAAGCACTTAGTATAATGTCTAGCACATAAAAAGTGATCAATAGATGTTTGTGAATAAACTCATTTGTAAATAATTTTCAAATTAACTCCTATGATGTAAAGGTCATGCTTTCAGAGGTGGCTATATAATTAATATGTCGAATGTGTGTGGAATTTATGCATTAGGGGTAGTTTAGCAACAGATGGTCTAGTATTTCATTTTGCAGAACTCTCTGTCTCCTAGAAACAAAGCTTAATTCCCCAAAGCCTGAGGGAAATGGCAAAATAATTCTCCATAACCTTAGGACATTCTGGATAAAAATTTTAGGCTGGAAAGTGGGAATAATATTCTGATCCAGGATGGAGTCTACACCCTTTCAGATAACATAAACCAAGAGTCTATAACTAGAGATATTATATGCATTATATAAATTTTATCAATTCTGTGCTTCAATTAAACAGAAAAAAGTTTCATTGACTAGAAGAAGATACTAAAAGGCAGGACAATGTTGATTTCTTATAACTCTTCAGATTTTCCCTTGGAATTGCCTCCAAATTACAAGCTTTTGTTACATTTATTATTTTGACCAGTAACTATTTATTAACTGGTGAGTTTGACTTCGTTATCAAAAATCTAATCATAGCAGTAATTCAATCATTTCCTATACTTTTTAACTTTTTGTCCTACTTACTAGTTTTGTCAAATGGATTATTTAGATAGTGGCTATAAGGCATTTGATGCTCTTCAGAGGAAGTGACAATGGATCCAAACTAGGATTACTGCATATATTACACTTCTCCTGCTATCCTTATCTTCAGTGGGAACACGGGTGAATTGGATTTGTAACATTATTCCTTCAGTCTAAGGTTGGCAGTTAGAAAAAAAAAAACTTGATAACAACCTTAAATCTAAAAGGAAGTAATTACAAATTTAAAACAAATGTTCCCTCTACTGTTAAAAATTATAAGTATGTAATGTGGATGGGAATGCTGATAGTTTGATATAATAAAATATAGTAAATATATGTATTTACAAGTAAAATCAAGTCTCCTGTCATTAAGATTTTTTTTAAGGATCACTTAACATTTGTCAGTGACTGTGGTCATTGGTAAGGGTTAATTGTCTGAGCCTGAGGCGGTACATTCACCAATTGACAGGTCAGGCTAAACTATTTGAAGTAGCCAATTTTGTAAAAACTGTTGAAAATTGGCAATTTTAGAGGAATCGAGGGAAAGATGGAAGAATAGTAGGAGAACCCTAGGGTTGCCTTGTCCCTCAAGCATAGCCAGATAAATATCAAATAATTCTGAACACCCAAGAGACCCATAGGAAGACTGACAGAAGAAACTGCTTGACTAGAGGGAGAGAAGAGGCTATATTGTGGAAGGTAGGAGATGTGGAGATGTGATTTGTGGAAGAAAAAAATGGCGGTGCTGCGGAGGGGAGGGAGCCCTGATTAAGGAGAGAGGTGAGGGAGAGAGCAGTGCACAGGGGCTCACATAAGAAAAAGACTTCTCCAAAGCCATTCACAGGGAGTGCAAGAGTGGCTGATTATCATGAGTTTTTACAATCAGTGGAATTCAAAGACTGGTTTTAGAAGTCCATACTGTGGTGGATGTTGAGCCCAGTAGCTGCTGCAGTGCTCCTGTGAAGAAGGGCACACAGATCAATCTGAGGATCCCCTAGGATGCACTGGGAGACAGAGTGCTCCCTTCTTGGAGAGATGGCGTTGCCTCTCAAAGGACAAAAGCACAGGCTCCATTGCACTCCTTGCATAGGGGCAGAGACACCTGCAGAGGGCAGCCAACTTGAACACCTGCTTTTTGCTGTGCTTTATTCCAAACTCCAAGCTCCTGTGCATTGGTGTAACTGTCCTTCTGGACGAGCCCCAAACTAGATGATTTTCTTACAAATAGGATCCTGAAGGTCATATTTATTTTACATTGCCCACCTAATACTGGATTACAGAAATAAATATCTCATAAAGTTCAGTAGGACTGAATGAAGAGGAAAACCAAATAGAGCTTATTTGCATACCAATTGCAGCAGGAACCAAACTAGACGCTTTCATACTTTATTCTCCTTTAACCGCTTATTTTGCTCTCCCTTAACATGCTGATTGAGAAAACTGAGCTGCTATGAAGTTCTTTAACTGGCCCTAGATCACCCATCTAGCCGTAAAAACACAGAGCCTGGTGCAAACACACAACTAACTCCAAATTTGATGGTCTTTCTCCACTCAGTAATTTCTAAACTTTTCTGATTGTTCACTTTTATAATAATTCATCTCCACACCCAATATGTAAAGTTCTAATTGTTCTAGAACACTGAAAAAATATGAGTAGATTTTTTAAAACTACCAAATCGGTAAGAAATAGGAAGAGAAGTCATGCTATTTCACCATGTTGTTATTATTAACTCAGTTTGCATTATTAGAATCCTCTTCAATCTACACTTTTCCTTACAGAAATCTCTGCAGTCAATTATCTATTTTGTGAGTGTTGGTTTGGTTCAATCTAAACAGTAGCTGGGGCATCTGGGTGACACAGTCGGTTAAGCATCCGACTTGGGCTCAGGTCATGAGCTCATAGTTCGTGGGTTCGAGCCCCGCATCAGGCTCTGTGCTGACAGCTACCTCAGAGCCTGGAGCCTGTTTCAGATTCTGTGTCTCCCTCTCTCTCTGCCCTTCCCCAGCTCATGCTTTGTCTCTCTCTGTGTCAAAAATAAATAAAAGTTAAAAACATTTTTAATAGTAGCTAAGGATACACCTAAGCAAATGAATGTAGAGGGGTGCCCACTCCCCTCAAGAAGCTGACATGCTGCCTGAATGAGGGTACTTTTCTCAATCAGCATGTTAAATATATATTAGAAAGTCTCTCAACAATAACCAAATTATGGAAAGAGCCCAAGTGTCCATTGGTTTAACATGCATATGTAGGTATGCTAAATATTCATAATTTTTCAGAAAGAAAAGTTGTGGCTCCAAGTTTACTTTTGCTTCCCTCATTGCTTAATTATAGTTTATACAAAGAACAATTTGTATATATTTGTCTTACTTGTCTTCTGAATTATCCTTCACATGTGTCTATTTTATATCTCTAGTCAGGTAACAAACTCTTTGAAAACAGGGACTATTCTCAAGTTGTTTTATTTCCAATTAGTGCTCTACATACAGGAAGTTTAAAATGATGATGGGCAAATTGTTTATCTACAGCATGACTAATTATCAGTGAGACTACTTGCAGGCATGTGTGGTATTGTTTGATTTTTCTATGTACTACTAAATAGAAAAATATTGATATTTGTATATCTCCAGATTCTATTTTTAAAAGTGCATCCATCAAATCAGACTTTTAAGACACAATTAAAACATAATGCTTCAATCTGGGAGAGCATTCTAATATAAGGTATAAATTCAGCTAATGAAAACCCATTATAGTGCACTATGTTATTCAAGTTCAGTAAATAGCTTTTTAAAAATCTAGCCTTAAAGTAAATTGCATGTTATAAATTTTCATGCCAATGAATGTTAGGATGTGTTGTGTTTTCTCTCATTATAAGTAGACTGGACCAGAGGTCTGAATAAGAAAGAGAAACTCTTGAGTTTTAACCCCAGTGCTAACAGTAACACATATTTATTAAGTGAACCAAAGCAAATATCATTTCTGTTCACCTTTCTAGCTGGTCAAATAGATGCATCCTGACATATTATATTTTGAGTATACTGTTCTGTTTATTCATTGCTACACACACACACACACACACACACACACACACACACACACACAGAGGCATCTCAAAACCTAGGGGCTTCAACAACAATCATTTTCTCATTATCTCTATGGTCCTGGGCTCAACTGGGTGGTTCTTGCTCAGGTCTTTCAAGGATTGCTATCAGATAATGGGTTGGACTGGGATTATCTGGTGCCTGCGGTATGAAGACTCAAATATCTGAGGGCTGGAAGAGATGGGACTTTTTGCTCTATCTCTTTTTCTTTTTCTTTTGATGTGATCTGTGTATGCTGTCTTTTCATCATGGTAATTTCGGGCTCCAAACTTGCATGACCCAAGAAAAGGCATCCATGCAGAAGTTGAGTCATATTTTATAACTTCACCTAGGAAATCACAAAGTGTCACTTCTATCATATTCTGTTTATCAAAGGAGCCATAAGGGCACTCCCAGTTTTAAGCAGGTGAAACATAGACTCTACTGCTTGGAGGAATAGTAGAAACCTTCTGAAAGAAAATGTGACACCAAAAATATTATTGTGGCCATATCTATAAATTTTACTCTACCACAAAAACTATAAAAATCAGGGATCATTACACCCTTTATAATATTTATGTAGAGAGAGCTCTGTAAATAGAGCCATAGCATTTTGCTGTGACACCCATTTCACAGAATTTGCATGCCTAATGATGTAGTCTGCTAGTGATGTATGGGGACACAGATACAGAGAGGTACTCACAGATGCACAAGCAGAAAATACAATAGCATGGTTGTCTGAAATCTTAAGCCAATATTTTTTTAAAGTTTATTTATTTATTTATTTTGAGAGAAATAGAATACATGTGAGTGGGGCAGAGGAGCAGAGAGAGAGAGAGAGAGAGACAGAAAGAGAGAGAGAGAGGACAAATCACAACCAGGCTCCCCAATCAGTGCAGAACCTGATGTGAAGCTGAAACTCACAAATCCATGAGACCATGACCTGAGCTGAAACCCAAGAGTCAGATGTTTAACCAATTAAGCCACTCAGGTGACCCCTAAGCCAATATTTAAATATATGAAAGGATAGACCGCTATTTCCTCTGTTTTTAATAAGAATCTCCATGTTTTTCATTTTGATCATTTTTTTTCCTGCTCTAGTAAGTTGTTTTGGCCAATTTGCTTTTGCTCTAGTTAATCCAGAACCCCCTTCTGCCTCATTCTTTCAATATCCCTTACAACGTCTGCAAGTCTTCACTCTCCCTCAATGATTCACCTATTTTTCATCATTTTAATATCAACTTTATGAACACAGACACATCTGTGAACACTTAAAAATGTACTTGTTACCCAGTTTTTCAACAATTTTATTGATTCTGATCATTATGTAATGGATATAGCTCTACTGTATAAATTTCAATTTCTGTGCCCCAAAGTTCACTCTTCTCCCTACAAAAGTACTGGCTCTCTGTCTGGCAGTGCTCATTATGCTACATTTTTTTCATTATAGTCCATGTTATCATCATTTACTCCATGCTACTCATGTTGTTTGCTTATTCAAATATTAGAAAGACAGTAAATATAATATGCCTTGGGACATGGCCATCCATGAAACCACAAATTTTGAATTTTTCTGCCCAATCTTAGGGACATAAATCACATAAAAGGATATCATTAGTTACTTCAACCCAAATATCCAAAAAAGATGGTATTTATGTTTGAGTCATACATATAGTTTGAATAAATTTTGAAGATTAAAAACCTAAGTGCATACCAAATTAATTTCAATAAAATTTGACAAGTTGTTCAATATCAATTACATACTCTGCTGAGTGCATTGTGGGTTATAAAAATAAATGGGACATATACTTTGTCCTTAGAAAATTACAACATGGGAAAGGATCATTAGAAAAGCCCACAAATAACCAGAGATTGAATTACAGTGAGTAAGGTTAACGTGGCAACAGAAGAGAATACACAAAGTAATATGAGGGTCAGCAGAACGAGACAGAGAAAGCAATTCTGTTTGAAAGATTAGAAAATGCTTCAAGAAGCAAGTAGTAAGTAGAATAGGTAGGCTTTAAAACAGACATAATCTTAATATATTTGGATGTCAGAGAGTAGTATTCAAATATAAATTGTAACATGAAGAAAAAATGAAAAATAAAGAAGTAGTTAGTAACAACACTGTCTCACTGTCTATTCATGTATGTATTCAATATTCACCTATCAATCCTTGCCCTGACTTGTTTCAGAAAGATGGTTTGTAGAGGAACATAAATATATAGAGCATATATGCTATAGGGATAATATAGCATATATGATTGAGACCAATAAGAACATTAGAACATAATTATATATTTTATAGTATTCTAGGCTATTAAAGCTGACCCAAATTTGGGCTTACATGGCATGTGAGCTTCCTAGAAGAAGTAAAGGTGATCAGTTACATGACTCAAATCATCCACAAGAAAAAAGAAATCACTAATGCCTTTGGGAAAGTGAACTCTATATATGAGGCAGCTTGAATATCTAATAATGGTCAGTGTCACAAATAATATATGTGATATAAATGCAACAGTAGATTAAGGGTAGTAGCAAATTTGCTTATCCTGACTGAGAGCTAACCAAACATTAAGGTATAACTTAGTAAAGGTAATTCTATAGAGGATGTTGGTAAACTTTTGTTTTACAAAATTGAAAATAGGGATCTATTAATAGTGAGTCACCATCAAGAACACTCAGCAGGGAACTACCAGAGTTTGAATTTGGATTTGAATCCAGTGTTTTTTCAGTTCAGGAGTAAAAGGTGATTATAAAGGATAGAAGGTTGGTCAAGAGAAAGTTTAGTGACAGAAAACACTCACACAGCTTGGCTATGGTGAGAATAATTGAGATTGTACTATCAAGAAGAAAATAAAGACCTTGGGGGCAGGAAAAATAAGGATACCTATCGGTTAAAAGGAAGCAGCCTGTGAAAAGTGAAAATCCTAAAGAGGCTGTTTAGTGGAACAAAGCCTAAAGAAAGATGAGATCAAAAGAACGGGAAGGGTTTAGCTTTGGGCAGAGAGACAGAATTAGCCTTCCTTGAACAGACTGTATAAAAGGAATGATATTTTCTAAATATCCCAAGAAATGGCTCAACCAGCCTCTCAGTAGGTTTGGGATAAAACTAGGATTTGTTTAGATCTCTAGACTAAACCTCAGTAAAATGTTTTATATTGCACTCTGGCCGGTGAAGGAACCAGCATTTGAGAGCAAAGAAATAAGATACCAAGCAGTCATTTTCTTATTTTATTCCATTCTCTACTTATAGAGAATTAATTATGTCTGGAAATGTATATAGTAATCTGGGAATCAGAAAAACTAAATTTCCATATTAGCCTTGAATTTGCCAACAACCTAAGATTTGTACGATATTTGGAAAAGTAAGTCCCGCTTCTGGATTATTTACTTTGGACTGCTTTCTCATTCTGTTGGAACCTTAATATCAATATATAAAACATGAAATCTTAATATTTACTACTCAAATTTTACTAAGGATTAAAATGTACATAGGATTGTGCCCGGCACACTCTAAGCAATCGATAAATGAAAGTTTGTCCCTTCCTGTGCCTTAAATCCTCACATAGTAATATCTGACAGCTGGATAAGGATTCTTAATAGAAGAGCGGTAAATGCCGACTAATCTGGCATTTCTTTACTATTTTGTTACCAATTCTTTCAATAAATCCAATGCTTTCTATGTAACAAGCACCCAAATCTCCCTAAAAATGATGCATCACCTCAGGTTTGGGCAGCATTTCCTTGGCTGTTCTGTTTATCTTGAACCTTGAGACTATTTATTTCCTGCTTCCATCTAATTTGTAGATGGTTTGTCACTTTTCCTATATTAGTATTTAAAATCCTGTATCTTAGTACAGATCATGACTCTCTTAAACTAAGGTGCTGGTTTCTGCTTCTTCTCTTACATCATATTGTATGTCAAACTAATAATTTGTTCTGATGCCTGAAAGATCCTGACCAAGATTAATGAGATCACATATCAAATATGCTTTAAATTTGGAAAAAAGAATATGGGCAAGGACAAAATGTAAATTTTTTCTTTTATCAATAAAATAGAAAATAATAAGATTCATAATGCATATTCTAAGTTATTTCCTTTTCAATCCTTCCAACCTGAAATTTGTTTCATTCAATCTCCTTTCTCAAAAACCATCATAAGCCTTGGGTCAGACAGGGTGTAGGATGGACACCGACGGTACACATTTCTATCCTGTTACTGATAAGAGTTGGTAATGCATAGGGTTTAAGAAATGTAACAAAGGAAGTATTTGGAATACTAAGAGCAGAGGGTGATTGCCAGGCACAAGTCTGAAGGGCAAAGGAAAGGAGCAGTTACTGGAATCTCAGAGAACTATATGGAGAGAGGGCTGTTTGACAGGAGCTGTGACTTTTGATAGAGAAGCATCATCCAGGGCAATCCAGTAAGAAGGAAGGTGAAAACAAAATACTACAATCTTTTTCTCTTCCTTAATTTTACTTTATTTGACTTTTTGTTTTATTTGATTTTACTTTAATGTCAGTGATTATCACTTGGTTAAACTCATCCATAAGCAAGAGACCAAGAGAGCCCTTTGTTTTTTCAATACGGGTGAATATTCTGGAACACAGAGAAAACTATAGAAGAATGAAGAATGCCTGGGCGGCTCAGTCATTTAAGCGTTTTGATTTTGGCTCAAGTTATGATCTCAAGGTTTGTAAGCTCAAGCCCTGCATTGGGCTTGCACTTCCAGTAATAAATAAATAAACATTAAAAAACATTAATTAATTGTTTACTTCACTGAGCTGTGGTACCTCATGTTGCCTTACTCTACTTTTTCCTGTTAGATACAGATTCTATCCCAGCACTGCCCAAAAGAAATACAATGGGAGCCAGAAAAGCAAGACGTGTATATTTTCAAATGTTCTGGTAGCCACTATAAACAAAATAAAGAGAAACAGGTTAGAAAGTTCACGAACATTCCAGAAAACCATTCTCACTTCTAATACCAACTGAAAGTTTGGGGTCCTCAAAACCACTTTCACCTGTGCCACCAACTGCAAGTTCAGGGTCCATAAGACCATCCTCATTTTTTTGGTAATTTTTTAGAGGTTCTCATAGACCTCACTGAAAGCATGGTTAGGGCTTATTACAGTGAAAAGGTACAGGTTAAAATCAGTCAAGGGAAGAAATGCATGGGCAAAATCCTTGAAAGTTCTGCACATGGAGCTTCCAGTTGTCATCTCCCAAATGTATCACAGACAATTCTAATTATCCCAGCATCAATGCATGGCAATGCACAGAGCATTACCAACCAAAAAAATCCCACCTGAGATTTTTGTCTAGAGATTTTATTGCAGCTCCATCACATGGACATATTTGACTCCCCACATGGCTAACCTCTGTCCCCAGCCCCTCCCAAGTTTGAGCTGATACCATGTGACCCAAAGCCCCCATTATAAATCACATTGTTAGATTATCACTAGGGCCCAAGACTACCAGATTAACAAGACATTCTTTTTTTTTTTTATAGCTTATTTATTTTTGAGACAGAGAGACATAACATGAGCGAGGGAGGGGCAGAGAGAGAGGGAGACACAGAATCTGAAACAGGCTCCAGGCTCTGAGCTAGCTGTCAGCACAGAACCCAATGCGGAGCTCGAACCCACGAACCTTGTGATCATGACCTGAGCCGAAGTCGGACACTCAACCAACTGAGCCACCCAGGCGCCCCCAAGACATTCTTATCAAGCAGGACATCAGAGGGCAAAGGCTCGCCTTCTCCTTAAGCAAGGTTAAATTCTTTACTAAACAGTGAGATAGATTTTAATAATATTTAATTTAGCTCAGTATATCCAAAACATTATCATTTTGACATACAATCAATACAAAATATTATTGACATATTTTACCTTTTATTCAGACTAAGCCTTTCAAATCCTGTATGTATTTTACATTTTCAGCTCATTTCCATTTGAACTGGCCACATTTCATGCATTTTAAAGGTACCTATGGCTACTGGGTACTCTACTAGGCAGGGCAGCTCAGTCCTCTCCTCATCCTTACTAAATCTAACAAAGTTTTATATATTTCTTTTGTAGGCATAACTAACAGTGTGTTTTAATATTTTTATTTATTATTATAAATATATTATTACAAAAATTTTCCTATCACACCCAAAACTAATGCTTAAAATGTAGCATATTTTTTAAAACACAAAAGCTCAGCAACAGCATCAAAGAAAAGCAATAGTTCTCATTTGAAATCTAAATTTTTATTCCTTATATATGAAGCCATATCTCTGGTATGCTTTGACTACTCTTGATTGGTTTTTAACATGTTCTAAAAGTTCTAAAACCACCTCTTGTCATGATATACCTCTTGTCACTTATAATTAAAATTTCTACTTTCAGTGCACCTGACTTTTACATAGTATTTAACGTCCCTTCTGATTCAATACCAATCCAGTGCAATAAGGGCAACACTTCAGAGAATTTTTTTACACTTTTTTTTGCAAACTCTCCCCTTACAAAAAAAAAAGTTTGCTATAATTTTTTATTTTAGTATGAAATTATTACAAGAAGTTTATAGTAACTTTGAAAATATCTAGAGCCTACCTATCACCTAAAGTGTTCAGGAAACACTATTAACTATTAGAGAAAATATTTTTTTCAGCATTCTCTATTCGAGTTGCAGCCCAATACTATAAAATTTACATTTTAAGTCCAGGGTGGAAAACCCTACTTCATAGAATAGTATGTGCAAGTGAGTATGGCTTATTTTCCTTGTACATAATCATATAAAAAAGAGCATTTTATTTATTTTTTAAAATATAGTTTATTGTCAAGTTGGCTCACATACAGAGTATACAGTGTGCTCTTGCCTTCGGGAGTAGATTCCCATGATTCATTGTTTACATACAACACCCAGTGCTCATCCCAACAAATGCCCTCCTCAATTCACGTCACTCATTTCCCCCTCTCACCTGCCCATCCCCCATCAACCCTCAGTTTTTTCTTTGTATTTAAGAGTCTCTTTTGCTTTGCCTCCCTCTCTGTTTGAAACTATTTTTTCCCATGGTCTTCTGTTAAGCTTATAGAATTCTATATATGAGTGAAAACATTATATCTATCTTTCTCTGACTGACTTATTTCACTTAGCATAATACCCTCCAGTTCCAACAACATTGTTGCAAATGGCAAGATTTCATTCTTTCTCATTGCCAAGTAGTATTCCATTGTATATATAAACCACATTTTCTTTATCTATTCATCAGTTGATGGACATTTGAGCTTTTCCCATACTTTGGTTATTGTTGATAGCACTGCTCTAAACATTGGGGTACATGTGCCCCAGCATCCTTTGGATAAATTCTTAGCAGTGTTATTGCTGGGTTGTAGGATAGTTCTATTTTTAATTTTTTGAGGAACCTCCACACTGTTTTCCAGAGTGTCTGCATGAGTTTGCATTCCCACCAATAGTGCCAGAGGGTTCCCATTTCTCCACCTCCTTACCAACATCTGTTGTTTCCTGAGTTGTTAATTTTAGCCTACTCTGACCAGTGTGAGGTGGTATCTCAATAAGGTTTTGATTTGTATTTCTCTGATTATGAGCAATGTCGAGCATCTTTTCATGTGTCTGTTGGATATCTGGATGTCTTCTTTGGAAAAGTGTCTATTCAAGTCTTCCGCCTATTTTTTTACTGGATTATTTATTTTTTTCTGGTGTTGAGTTTGGTAAGTTCTTCATAGATTTTGTATACTAACCCTCATAGATTTTGTATACTAACTTATCCGATATGTTATTTGCAAATATCTTCTCCCATTCTGTTGGTTGCATTTTAGTTGTGCTGATTGTTTCCTTTGCAGTGCAGGCCTTTTGATCTTGATGAGGTCCTAATAGTTCATTTTTGCTTTTAATTCCCTTGCCTATGTATATGTGTCAAGCAAGACATTGCTGTGGCTAAGGTCAAAGAGGACTAGAGTTTTGATGGTTTCCTGTCTCATATTGAGGTTTTTCATCCATTTTTAGTTTATTGTTGTATATAATGTAAGAAAGTGGTCTAGTTTCATTCTTCTGCATGTCGCTGTCCAGTTTTCTCAGCACCATTAGCTAAAGAGACTGTCTTTTTTCCATTGGATACTCTTTCCTGTTTTGTCAAAGAATAGTTGGTCAAATGTCATACTTTCTTGATAATTACAGCTCTGTAATAGAAGCTAAATTGCGAGATTGCGATGCTCCACCTTTGGTTTTCTTTTTCAACATTAATTTGGCTATTCGGGGTCTTTTGTGGTTCCATACACATTTTAAGATTGTTTATTCTAGCTCTGAGAAGACTGCCAGTGCAATTTTGATTGGGATTGTATTGAATATGTAGATTGCTTTGGGTAGTATTGACACTTTTACAATATTTGTTCTTCCAATCCATGGGCAAAGAATATTTTTCCATTTCTCAGTGTCTTCTTTAATTTCTTTCATAAATTTTCTATAGTTTTCAGCATACTGATCTTTTACATCTTTGGTTAGGTTTATTCCTAGGTATTTTATGGTTCTTGGTGCAATTGTAAATAGGATTGATTTCTTGATTTCTCTTTTTGTTGCTTCATTATTGGCATATATACAGAATTTCTGTACATTGATTTTATATCCTGAGACTTTGCTGAATTAATGTATCAGTTCTAGCACCTTATTGGTGGAGGCTTTTGGGTTTTCTATGTAGAGTATCAGGTCATTTGTGAAAAGTGAAAGTTTGAGTTCTTCTTTGCCAGTTTGAATGCTTTTTATTTCACTTTGTTGTCTGATTGCTGAGATGAGGACATCCAACACGATGTTAAGCAACAATGGTGAGAGTGGACATCTTTTCCTTGTTCCTGACCTTAGAGGGAAAGCTCTCAGTTTTTCCTCATTGGTCATGATGTTAGCTGTGGGCTTTTCATATATGGCTCTTATGATATTAAGATACATTCCTTCTATCCTGACTTTCTTGAAAGTTTTTATTAAGAAATAATGCTGTATTTTTCAAATAATTTTTTGTGTCTATTGACAGAATAATATGGTTCTTGTTCTTTCTTCAATTAATGTGATATATAACATTAGTTGATTTGCAAATATGGAACCAGCCCTACAGCCCAGAAATTAACCCCACTTGATCATAGTGAATAATTCTTTTATTAGAGAACACTATGAAAAATTATATGCCAAGGGGCGCCTGGGTGGCTTAGTCGGTTAAGCGTCCGACTTTCTTTTGGGTCATGATCTCGTGGTTCGTGGGTTCGAGCCCCGCGTCGGGCTCTGTGCTGACTGCCAGCTCAGAGCCTGGAGCCTGTTTCAGTCTGTGACTCCCTCTCTCTCTGACCCTCCCCTGCTCACACTGTCTCTGTCTCTCCTAGAATAAATTAAAAAAAATTTAAAAAAAAATTATATGCCAATAAATTGGACAACCTGGAAGAAATGGACAAATTCCTAGATACCCACACACTACCAAAACTCAAATGGGAAGACATAGAAAATTTGAACAGACCCATAACCAGAGAAAAATTGAATCAGTTATCAAAAATCTCCCAACAAGTAAGAGTCATGGGCCAGATGACTTCCCAGGGAAATTCTACCAGACATTTAAATATTTTTTAATATTTTATTTATTTCTGAGGGAGAGACAGCATGAACAGGGGAGGGTCATAGAGAGAGGAAGACACAGAATCCAAAACAGGATCCAGGCTCTGAGCTAGCTATCATCACAGAGCCCGACGTGGGGCTCAAACCCATGAACCATGAGATCATGACCTGAACTGAAGTTGGATGATTAACTGACTGAGCCACCCAGGTGACCTCTACCAGACATTTTAAGCAGAGCTAATACCTATCCTTGTCAAACTGTTCCAAAAAATAGAAACAGAAGGAAATCTTCCAAACTCATTCTATGAAGCCAACATCACCTTGATCCCCAAACCAAAGACCCCACTAAAAAGGAGAATGTCAACCAATATCCCTGATGAACATGAATACAAAAAAATTTCAACAAAATACTAGCAGATCGAATTCAACAGTATATTTATTTATTTTATTTTTTTCTTTTATAGTTTATTGTCAAGTTGGATTCCATGTAACACCCAGTGCTCATCCCAACAAGTGCCCTCCTCCATGCCCATCTCCACCCTTCCCCCACATCAGCCCTCAGTTTGTTTTTAGCATTTAAGTGTCTCTCATGGTTTGCCTCTCTCCCTCTCCCAACTATTTTTCCCCTTCTTCTCCCCCATGGTCCTCCGTTAAGTTCCTCCTAATCCACCTATACATGCAAACATATGGTATCTGTCCTTCTCTGCCTGACTTATTTCACTCAGCATAACACCCTCAAGTTCCATCCATGTTGCTACACATGGCCAGATTTCATTCTTTCTCATTGCCTTGGAGTATTCCATTGTATAGATAAACCACATCTTCTTGATCCATCCGTCCATTGATGGACACTTAGGCTCTTTCCATGTTTTAGCTATTGTTGAGAGTGCTGCTATGAACATTGGGGCCCATGTGCTCCTATGCATCAGCACTCCTGTATCCCTTGGGTAAATTCCTAGCAGTGCTATTGCTGGGTCATAGGGGAGTTCTCTCTCTCAAAAATAAATAAAAGCATTATGAAAAGTAAATAAACATTAAAAATAAATTTAAAGCCCCTTCCCACTTTCTTAATTGTGGACATATTTGTTGCCTCTTTGGTTAGGATTTTAATTCCTTCCTCCTCTTATGAGCTGAAAATGTTGTGCCCTCTTTCTTTTGATCCCTTGCCCTTGTTACATTTATGAACAAATAATTAGTGCTTCTTGATATAGCTAAAACTCTTGTCCTTTCCCACTAAAACACTGAGTCCCTTTTTATTCTGTTTTAAATGTTACCTTAAGATCTCCTTCTCCTTTCAAGGCCATAAGTGATTCTTCCTTTAAATCATTATATGATTTATTGAATGGGAAATATCACTTCAAAATAAACTGCATTTTACTATAAATCAGTAACCTATCAAAAGCACTTACCACTAACCCAATCAATACCCTGACCACACATATATGAAGCAGAGCTAGATGAATTTATAACTGATGCGTCTTGTCTTAGCCAGTTTAGGCTACTACAGCAGAATCATACAGTGGGTGGCTTAAACAACAAATATTTATTTCTTTCAGTTCTGGAGGTTAGAAAGCTCAGGATCAGATTCTGTGTCTGGTAGGGGCCTGATTTCTGGTTCAGAGAGAGCTTTCTCTGTGTCCTCTGTGACTGAAAGATTAACAGAGCTCTGTGGGATGCCTTTACAAGAGCAGTAATTCCACTCATGAGGGCTCCACTTTTGGGACCCAATGTTCTCCCAAAGACCCAATTTTCCAGTACCATCACATTGCATGTTAGGATTTCAACATGTGAATTTTGAGGGACACAAACATCTCTAGCTACAAATATTCCTGGACATCTACAAGAAGGTAAAATTAGAAACCTATATTGTTCTGACAAACACAGCTAATGTTATTGTGTAATTAAAATAAATAAAAAGCTAATAAGTAAAAAGGATCTTTTAATAACTGTAAGATGGAGCCATAATAAAAATGCAAAAACAGACCAAGGAAAGGAATTTTGTGTTGGTGACATGGTGGTGGCATTGCTCTTAAATATCCCTGAGTCTAGGCATAAGGATAAAAAGAACCTTTATTAGACTGCCAGGTAAAATGTAAGATATCTAGTTAACACTTGAATACATTATTAGCACAAGTATGTCTCAAATATTACTGGGACATAATTATACTAAAAATATATATTGTTTATCTAAAATTCAAACTTACTGGGCATCCTGAATTTTTATTTGCTGAGTAAGGCAACTATTTTTTTATTTGTTAAATTTGATGACTAACATTGTAGCTGTACAACCTGTTATTAACTACATTTGTGACAGAGGGCAGTTACTAAGGCATCGTACTGATACAAGAACAGGAAAAACACTGAATCCCAGCAGATGGTCCCTGGAAAGAGTAACAAGCCTTAGGGGAACAACAGAAATGAGGCAGGATTTCCATATTCTCCAAGTTGCAGATGAGGGCAAGGGACTTGCAGTGAGGTCCAGAGGAGGCAGAGGAGGCTGGAGGAACTCCTTTCAGGATGAAAGGAGAGCAACACTTGGAATAGAATCCAAAGGTAGCAGAAGACGATTGACATAAATGAAAAGGAAGGTCCAGAAGGTCAGAAAGAGCCACTGGCTGGCGAGCATAGGTCTTATGTTTGAGCAGTTCACAAAGACAATAGAAGAGGGAAATCTGATGCCTTGGAATTAGATAAGGTATCCTGACTATTTGTTCCCTCTAAACGTCCATTATTTGGGAACTGGTTATATCATGTATTATGATATGGTTGTACAAAGAAATGAAGAATGTTGGGATGTATGCTATGGAGAGACCTCTACCACTAATTGAAAAAAGTACATATAGTAATAATCCAGATTAAGAAATATATTTTCTGTTCAAATAAAATTTAGACTTATACATAGGAGGAGGTTGTAGAAGTTACAGAATGAAAATAAATGTTGAGGGAATTTTTTGTTTTTACTGCTTTTTTCTTGAATTTACCTTATTGCATACATAGAATAGTAGAGGCAGTACACTCAAGGAGAAGTCTTTAGCACTGTAAGCTTTTGCATATTAAAAATTATCTGCATTGTAATGATAAATTAATAATAGGTTTGAATCTAAGAGTAATGTTAAATATGACAAGCCTCACAGAGAAGGGAAATGAAAAGAGAGTAGAAGTTCAAATTACAACAGTATCTACAAAAAATTGTTTTCTGTTATTCTTCCCAGACAAAGATACTATAAATAATGCCAAATTATATTTTAAAAGACAATCACATATTAGAAACTGAATGGAAAATATAAAAGTGGACTTTCTCTAGGGATTTTAAATTGGCGATTTTAAGCTACGAGAAGTAAATTTTAAAATAAAAGCTAACAACAAGGAACAACATAAAAATATGCTGGTAATGTGAGTTTCAGAAATGCAGTCATATCTCACACTGTTTTTCATATTGATGTGATTTAACTATTTAGATAACTCCTAAGATTTAGGTATACATGTTTATATTCCTCAATTGAGCCCAGTACAATACTCTGAAAGATCCAAAATATTTGTTGAATTATTAAATGAATAATGATAATCATTAACAAAGAAATATTGCCATTTTAAAATCTAACAACATAACAAATGGTTTTATTTGTGCCTTATAACTTGGTTGCTGATAGTTGTTATGGTTGGTTCGTTGGTTGGTCCCTCAAGAATTGCATTGATCTTCTCAGTATATAATAAAATGTAAACAGATTATGTTCTGTGTATTTAAAATGTATTATTTACTTATTCCTCATCTTTATCCTCCATCCAAGTTAATCCCATCCTTTAAGTGCCAGAGTTTATCTTCAATGCATAGCCTTTTGACCAATTTCTATATATTTATTTATCTTTATGTATATATAAATGATTTAGGTGGATTTTCATATATATGTTTAACATAAATGGCATGATGCTGTAAACTCTGTTCTACTTCTTACTTTTTACACTCAGTGTTATTTTTAATATCTAGTGTATGTTGATAGATGTTAATCCAGGGTTTTTTTCTGATTAATATCTATGATGTGCATAACTGCATGCCATTTCCCCATTCAGATGTAATAAACATATTGATTACTTCCAAATTCTTGCTCATAAAAAATATGCAACCAAGAATCCTCTATTCGGCAAGCCTGTCGTTCAGAATAGAAGGAGAGATAAAAGTCTTCCCAAATGAACAAAAATTGAAAGAATTCATCACCATTAAACCAGCCCTGCAAGAAATCGGAAGGGGGACTCTATGGAAATGTTGCAAGAAACACAAGGTACCAGAGACACCACCACAAGCATGAATCCTACAGAGAACACAGTGACTCTAAACCCATGTTTTTCAATAATAATACGGAATGCCAATAGACTAAATGCTCCAATCAAAAGACATAGGGTAGCAAAATGGATAAAAAAACAAATCCATCTATTTGCTGTCTACAAGAGATTCATTTTTGACCTTCAGATTGAAAGTAAGGGGATGGAGAAATATCCATCATGCTACTAGAAGTCAAAAGAAAGCTGAAGTAGCCATACTCATATCAGACAAAATGGAATTTAAAGTAAAGGCAGTAACAAGAGATGAAGAAGGGCACTATATAATAATTACAGGGTCCATCCATCAGAAAGAAATAACAATTATAAATGTCTACGCACCAAATATGGGAGCACCCAAATACATAAAACAATTAATCACAAACAATCTTATGGATAAGAATGTGCTAGTAGCAGGGGACTTTAATACTCCACTTACAGCAATGGATCGATCAACCAGACAGAAAAATCACTAAAGAAACAATGGACTTGAATGACACATTGGAGCAAATGGATTTGACAGATATATTTAGAACTCTGCATCCTGAGGCCATGAAATTCACTTTCTCCTCAAGTGTGCATGGCACATTCTCCAAGGTAGATCACATACTGGGTCATAAAGCAGCCCTCAAAAAATATAAAAGAATCGATATCATACCATGCACATTTTCAGATCACAATGCTATGAAACTTGAAATCAATCACAGTGAAAAGTCTGGAAAACCTGCAAAAACACGGAGGTTAAGGAACACCCTATTTAAGAATTAATGGGCAAATCAAGTGATTAGAGAAGAAGTTTTCAAATATATGGAAACAAGTGAAAATGAAAATACAACAAGCCAAATGCTATGGGATGTGGCAAAGGCAGTCCTAAGAGGAAAGTACATTGCACTCCAGGCATATTTCAAGAAACTAGAAAGAGCACAAATACAAAATCTAACAGCACACCTAAAGGAACTAGAAGGAGAGCAACAAGAACACCCCAGATCCAGTAATCCAGTAGAAGAGAAATAATAAAAATCAGGGCAGAAATAAACAATATAGAATCAAAAAAAAAAAGTTGAACAGATCAATGACACCAAGAGTTGGTTTTTTGAAAAAATAAACAAAATTGACAAACTTCTAGCCAGGCTTCTCAAAGAGAAAAGAGAGAGAGCACCCAAATAGACAAAATCATGAATGAAAATGGATTCATTACAGCCAATCCCTCAGGAAGACAGGCAATCATCAGGGAATACTATGAAACATTATATGGCAACAAACTGGACAACTTAGAAGAAATGGACAAATTCCCAAATACACACTCACTACCAAAATTCACACGGGAAGAGAGAGAAAATCTGAACAGACCCATAACTAGTGAAGAAACTGAATCAGTTATCAAAAATCTCCCAACAAATAAGAGCCCTGGGCCAGATGGCTTCCCTGGGGAATTCTACCAGACATTTAAATCAGACATTCTTCTCAAGCTATTCCAAAAAATATAAATCGAAGGAAAACCCCAAAACTCATTCTACGAAGTCAGCATCACTTTGAATCTCAAGCCAGACAGAGACCCAGCAAAAAAAAGAGAACTACATTCAATATCCTTGATAAATACGGGTGCAAAAGCCCTCAACAATACTTGCAAATCGAATGCGACAACACATAAAAAGAATTCTCCACCATTTTCAAGTGGGATTCATTCCAGGGTTACAGGGCTGGTTCAACATTCGCAAATCAATCAATGTGATACATCACATTAACAAAAGAAAAGATAAAAACCATATGATCCTGTCAATAGATGCAGAAAAAGCATTTGACAAAATACAGTGTCCCTTCTTAATAAAGACCCTCGAGAAAGTCGGAATAGAAGGAACTTACTTAAACATCATAAAAGCCATCTATGAGAAGCCCTCAACTAACATCATCCTCAACGGGGAAAAACTGAGAGCTTTCCCCCTGAGATCAGGAGCATGACAGGGATGTCCACTCTCACCACTGTTGTTTAACATAGTGCTGGAAGTCCTAGCATCAGCCATCAGACAACAAAAGGAAATAAAAGGCATCAGAATTGACAAAGAAGAAGTCAAACTTTTACTTTTTGCAGATGACATGATACTCTACATAGAAAACCTGACAGACTTCACCAGAAGCCTGCTAGAGCTGATCCATGAATTCAGCAAAGTTGCAGGCTACAAAATCAATGTACAGAAATTGGTTGCATTTTTATACACCAATAATGAAGCAACAGAAAGAGAAATCAAGAAACTGATCCCATTCACAATTGTGCAAGAAACCATAAAATACCTAGGAATAAACATAACCAAAGATAAAAGAGATCTGTTTGATGAAAACTATAGAAAACTTATGAAGGAAATTGAAGAAGACACAAAGAAATGGAAAAACATTCCATGCTCATGGATAGGAAGAATAAATATTGTTAAAATATCATTACTACCCAAAGTAATCTATACATTCAATGCAATCGTAATCAAAATTGCACTGGCATTCTTCTCAAGGCTAGAACAAACTATCCTAAAATTTGTATGGGACCACAAAAGACCCCAAAAAGCAGAAGTAATACTGAAGAAGAAAACCAAAGCGGGAGGCCTCTACTACAAAGCTGAATCATCAAGACAATATGGTATTGGCACAAAAGCAGACACATAGACCAATGGAACAGAATAGAGAACTCGGAATTGGACCCACAAATGTATGGCCAACTAATCTTTGACAAAGCCGGAAAGAGTATCCAATGGAAAAAAGACAGCCTCTTTATCAGATGGTGCTGGGAGAACCGGACAGCAACATGCAGAAGAATGAAACTAGATCATTTTCTCACACCATACACCAAAATAAACTCAAAATGGATCAAGGACCTGAATGTGAGACAGGAAACCATCAAAACCCTAGAAGAGAAAGCAGGAAACAACCTCCTTGACCTCAACTGCAGCAACTTCTTACTTAACACATCCCCAAAGTCAAGGGAAACAAGAGCCAAAATGAACTATTGGGACCTCATCAAGATAAAAAGCTTCTGCACAGCAAGGGAAACAATCAATAAAACTAATAGGCAACCGATGGAATGGGAAAAGATAGTTGCAAATGACATATCAGATAAGGGGCTAGTATCCAAAATCTATAAGGAACTCTACCAAACTCCACACCCGAAAAACAAATAATCCAGTAAAGAAATGGGCATAAGACATGAACAGACACTTCTCCAAAGAGGACATCCAGATGGCCAACAGACACATGAAATGATGCTCAGCATCCCTCCTCATCAGGGAAATACAAACCAAAACCAGACTGAGATACCACCTCATGCTGGTCAGAGTGGCTAAAAGGAGCAAATCAGAGGACTCTAGATGCTGGCGAGGATGTGGAGAAACGGGCATCCTCCTACACTGTTGGTGGGAATCTAAACTGGTGTAGCCCTTCTGGAAAACAGTGTGGAGGTTTCTCAAAAAGGCAACAATAGGAGGACCTGGGTGGCTCAGTCAGTTGAGCGTCCGACTTTGGCTCGGGTCATGATCTCATGGCTTGTGGGTTAGAGCCTCGTGTCGGGCTCTGTGCTGACAGCTAGCTTGGAGTCTGGAGCCTACTTCAGATTCTGTACCTCTCTCTCTATCTCTGCCCTTCTCCTGTTCACGCTGTCTCTCTCTCTCTCTCTCTCTCTCTCTCTCAGAAAAAAAATTTACAATAGAACTGTCCTATGATCCAGCAATAGCATTGCTAGGAATTTATCTGAGGGATACAGAAGTGCTGATGCATAGGAGCACATGTACCCCAATGTTCATAGCAGCACTCTCAACAATAGCCAAATCATGGAAAGAGCCTAAGTGTCCATCACCTGACGAATGGATCAAGAATACGTGGTTTATCTATACAATGGAATACTCCATGGCAATAGAAAGAATGGAATCTGGTCATTTGTAGCAATGTGGATGGAACTTGAGGGTGTTATGCTGAGTGAAATAAGTCAGGCAGAGAAGGACAAATACCATATGTTTGCAGTATAGGTGGATTAGGAGGAACTTAATGGAGGACCATGGGGGAGAAGAAGGGGAAAATAGTTGGGGAGAGGGAGAGAGGCAAACCATGAGAGACACTTGAAATCTAAAAACAAACTGAGGGCTGATGGGGGGAAGGGTGGAGATGGGCATGGAGGAGGGCACTTGTTGGGATGAGCACTGGGTGTTAATATGGAAGCCAACTTGGCAATAAACTATTTAAGAAAAATATAAAAATTTTTTGAAAATTAAATACATCACTCGGGGTGGGGGGGGTGCGGTGCAGGGATGGCTTAGTCAGTTAAGCATCCAACCTCAGTTCAGGTCATGATCTCACAGTTCATGGGTTCAAGCCCTGCATTGGGCTCTGTACTGAACCCTCAGAGCCTGGAGTCTGCTTCAGGTTTTCTGTTTCCCTCTCTCTCTCTCCTCCTTCCCTGCTGTGCTCTCCCTCTCTCTCTCTCTCTCTCTCTCTCTCTCTGTCTCTCCCCAAAATAAATAAACATTTTTTAAAAACCCATCATTCTAAGTATCATCATCTATAGATGTTAATATATCCATACGACTTGCCCTGAATATATTCTACCTGAACTTCAGTTATCTAGAGTAAGAAAAACAGAGAAAACAAATTTGAGTGCCTTTGAAATGGGCCATGACGCGGAGATGTAGGATCAGCCTTGGTTTGATCACCTTCAGCCATGCTTAATGCCAAAAGGAAAAGAGTCCTCCCATGTGCCTGAGCCACACTGCAGCCTAAATGGGGTCCTATAATGATAGCCATAACAAGGACAGCATTAGCCCAGCTGAGCTTAAACTAGCAATGGCTGTGGTGATAAGCAGGGCCTGGAAACAACTGAGACATTTGGACAGACTTTGCTGAATCTACTTATAACTTCTCAGAAGTTGTAACAGGTTGCTATTTCTCACTCGAGAGCCAGTGGCTGGAATGAAGTTGAATGGGGACATTTTTCCTGACTGTATGAGAAACTGTAGCACAAAAGTACATTCGAGAACTATATTGCTCAATGTGTAACCATCAGCCACATGAGGCTTTAAGCTCTTAAAATGTGTCTGGTCTGAACTGAAATGTACAAAATGTGTTAAGTGCACACCTAGTTTCAAAGACTTAGTACAGAAAAAGAATGTAGGGGCACCTGGGTGGCTCAGTTGGTTAAACGTCAAACTCTTGATTTCTGCTCAGGTCATGATCTCACAGGTCAGGTTCATGAGTTCATACACCACATTGGGCTCTGTACTGACAGCATGGAGCCTGCTTGGGATTCTCTTTCTCTCTTTCTCTCTGCCCATCCTACTCATGTTCTCTCACTTGCACTCTCTCTCCCTCTCTCTCTCAAAATAAATATAAACTTAAAAAAATGAAAAAATGTAAAATACCTCATTAATAATTTTCATATCAATTAAATGATGAAATGATATATTTTGGGTATTTTAAATTAAAATATATTAACTGAAATTATTTTCATGGGTTACTCTCACCTTTTTTTAACGTGTCTACTAGAAAATTTAAAATTACTTATGTGCCTAGCATTTATGGCTGGCATTCAATTTCCACTGGATAGTACTGTTATAGAGCAAACAGAATTGGGGCTGAAGTTGTTAGTCCCTTTGGTCTTACGTGATTTTTTCTTGTGGGTAGAGGGGAGTATTCTTTGTTTTATGGATGAAGGGAAAGAAAACAACCCTGTCCTTCTGAGTCTTTAATGTATCAATTGGGGTTTGAGTTTCTTTGTAGAAGCAGGAAATACCAGTTACATTCCATAATAAATGAGGGAGGTGTGGACTAATCAAAAAATGCATCCAGAATGAGCTTTCTGTTGGCTTGTGCAATGGTTAGAAACTGTTTAAGTCCTTTGGTCAATCTGATTTTGTTTTGTTGGCAACGTTAAAAGGAGGAAATTATAAAAAATAATAATAAGAGAATATTATGAGCAATTATATGCCAACAAACTGGGAAATCTGGAAGAAATGGAAAAATTCCTAGAATCACACAAACTATAACTGAAGCAGGAAGAAAGAAAATTTGAACAGACCCATAACTAGTAAAGAAATTGTATCAGTAATCAGAAATCTCCCAACAAACCACAGTCAAGGGTCAGATGGATTTCCAAGGGAATTCTATCAAACAAAAAGAAGAGTTAACACCTATTCTTTTGAAGCTATTCCAAAAAATAGGAATGGAAGGAAAATTCTCAAATTCATCCTACGAAGCCAGCATTATCTTGATCCCAAATCCAGACAAAGACCACACTAGAAAGGAGAACTACAGACCAATTTCCCCGATGAACATGGATGGAAAAATACTCAACAAGATACCAGCAAATCAGATCCAACAATAAAAGAATTAAAGAATTATTTGCCACAATCAAGTGGGATTTGTTCCTAGGATGCAGGTCTGGTTCAATATCTGCAAATTAATAATATCGCAGTAATAGAGGGAAGGAAAAGAACCGCATGATCCTCTCAATAGATGCAGAAAAAGCATCTGACAAAATACAGCATTCTTTCTTAATAAATATGCTCAAGAAAGTAGAGATAGAAGGATCATATAGAAATCGGTTGCATTTCTGTATACCAATAGAAAGCAGGACAAAGAGAAAACAAGGAATTGCACCAAAAAAACATAAAATACCTAGAAATAAACCTGACAAAGGTAAAAAAAAGTCTATACACTGAAAACCATAGAAAGCTTATGAAAGAAATTGAACAAGACACAAAGAAATGGGAAAACATTTCATGCTCATGGATTGGAAGAAAAAATATTGTTAAAATGTCAATATTACCCAAAGCAATCTACATATTCAATGCAATCCATATCAAAATACCACAAGCATTCTTCACAAAGCTAGAACAAACAATCCTAAAATGTGTATGAGGCACAAAAGACTCCAAATAGCGAAAGCAATCCTGAGAAAGACAACCAAAGCTGGAGGCATCACAATTCCGGACTTCAAGCTGCACTACAAAGCTGTAATCATCCAGACAGTATGGCACTGGCACAAAATCAGACAAATGGATCAAAGGAACAGAAGAGATAATCCAGAATTGGACCCACAAACATATGGCCAACTAATATTCAACAAAACAGGAAAGAATATCCAGTGGAAAAAAGACAGTCTCTTTAGCAAATGGTGTTGGGAAAACTGGACAGCTACATACAGAAGGACGAACTTACCACTTTCGTACACCATACACAAAAATAAACTCAAATGGATGAAAGACATAAATCTAAGACAGGAAACCATCAAAATCCTAGAGGAGAAAACAGGCAACAACTTTTTTGACCTCGGCGACAGCAACTTCTTACTTGACATGTCTTCTGAGGTGATGGAAACAACAGCAAAAAGGAACTACTGGGGCCTCATCAAGATAAAAATCTTCTGCACAGTGAAAGAAATAATCAACAAAGCTAAAAGGCAACCTACAGAATGGGAGAAGATATTTGCAAATGACATATCAGAAAAACGGTTAGTATCCAAAATCTTTTATGGACTTCTCAAACTCAACACCCACAAAACAAATAATCCAGCGAAGAAATGGGCAAAAGGCATGAATAGACAGTTTTCCAAGGAAGACAACCACAGGGCCAACAGACACATGAAAAAAATGCTCAACATCACTCATCATCAGGGTAATACAAATGAAACTCACAAGGAGATAACACCTCACACCTGTCGGAATGGCTAAAATTAACAACTCGGGCAATAACAAATGATGACGAGGATGTGGAGAAAGAGGAACCCTTTTGCACTGCTAGTGGGAAAACAAACTGGTGCATCCACTCTGAAAAACAGTATGGAGGTTCCTCAAAGA
Source organism: Proteles cristata cristata (assembly GCA_017311185.1). Classification (NCBI taxonomy): domain Eukaryota; kingdom Metazoa; phylum Chordata; class Mammalia; order Carnivora; family Hyaenidae; genus Proteles; species Proteles cristata. Next base: position 696,490 of record JAESUZ010004165.1, read on the forward strand.
ATTAAAAATAGACCTACATATGACCCAGCAATTGCATTTCTAGGTATTTATCCAAAGGTTACAGGTGTGCTGTTTTGAAGAGGCATATGTACCCCAATGTTTATAGCAGCGCTATCGACAGTAGCCAAAGTATGGAAAGAGCCCAAATGTCCATCACCTGATGAGTGGATAAAGAAGAAGTGGCATGTATGCATACAATGGCATATTACTTGGTGATCAAAATGAATGAAATCTTGCCATTTGCAACGATGTGGATGGTACTAGAGTGTATTATGTTAAGCCAGATAAATCAGTCAGAGATAGAAAAATATCATATAATTTCACTTATATCTGGAACTTAAGATACAAAACAGATAAATAAAAGGGAAGAGAAGCAAAAATAATATAAAAACATAGAGGGAGACAAACCATGAGTTTCTTAAATACAGAGAAAAACTGAGGATTGCTGGTGGGGTGTTGGATGGGGCGATGGGCTAAAGAGGCAAGGGGCATTAAGGAGGTCACTTGTTGGTATGAGCACTGGGTGACACTTGTGGTATGAGCACTGGGTGTTAATATTTAAGTGACAAATCGCTAAATTCTATTAATGATAAAAACATTTTTCACTCTGAATCTTTTTTTATTTTTTTAACACTCTACTTTTTAATTGAGAAAATAAAATCCTAGCTTTCTATTGTGGCCATAAAAAGAGAGAGAAAGAAAACACCTAAACACCCAAGTGTGTGTGTGTGTGTGTGTGTGTGTGTGTGTGTGTGTGTGTGTGTGTGACTTTGGAACATGTAGAAAATTTTAGGAAACTATAAAAATAACTTAATTAAAATGGCATCAATATAAAAAATCATAATAATGCCAATAGAGACTCATTAGTTTTAACAAGAGACTCATGCTAATCTATTAACAACAGAAGGAATTGGCTGCAGGGTACATATATAAACTCCTTGTAGTATATTTGAAACTTTTTGGTTATATAAAACTATTCTAAAAATAAAGTTTTTTAATGTGCTAAGTATTTTCTCCTAGTCTGTCACCTGTCTATTAATTTTCTCTAAGGAAACCTCATTGAAAAGAACTCTAAACATGAGGTTTGCTTCAATAAAGATAATAATCATGGAGGTAAAGAGAAGTGGACAGATTTGGGAAATATTTCAGACAATGGTAAATGAAATGTGGGGAGCAAAAGAAAATGAGACATTGGAACAAATTCTAAGATTTTTTACTTCAGGAATGGGTGGTTAATCTCTAGAGGATTCATGGTCTTTATTGTGATTGTAAATAGTGTCCTATTATGTATTTCATTTTCTAAATGTTTATTGCCCTTGTAAAGAAATACTATTGATTTTTACATATTGATCTTGCTGCAATGTCAATGGTTCTAATAGTTTGTCTGCTGATTATATGGAGTTTTCTTTGCAAATGATCAATTAATTATAAATACTGAGCATTTGTCTTCCTTTTAATTCACATACGTGCTTGTTCCTTTTGTATTTAAGTGGACAGAATTCCCAGTACTATGTTAAAAGTAGTATACCAGAGTTTTGTCTAATTCATAATATTAAAATAAATCTTCTGGAATTTCTTCACTAAACATAACATTTGGTATTAGCTTATATTTGCTAATTTGTTTTGCTTTATATTTCAATTGGGGATAAATGACAATAGAGGTGAGAAAAAAGACTTTATTCAATTAAGGAAGTTTCCTTTTATTTCTGCTTTGAAAAGAACTTTTTAAAAGTCTCAGATTTCAAACATTATTAAAAGCTTTTTCTGTGTATATTGAGATGGTCATGTGATGTTTACTCTGCATTCATTCGTATGTGATAAATTACCTTATTACATTTACTGATGTTGGCTGTCCTTGCACTTCTGAGATAAATCCTTTTTTTTTTTTTTAATGTTTTATTTATTTCTAGGAGAGAGAGAGACAGCGTGAGCAGGGGAGGGTCAGAGAAAGAGGGAGTCACAGACTGAAACAGGCTCCAGGCTCTGAGCTGGCAGTCAGCACAGAGCCCGATGCGGGGCTCGAACCCACGGACCGCGAGGTCATGACCTAAGCGAAAGTCGGACGCTTAACTGACTAAGCCACCCAGACGTCCCAGAGATAAAGCCTTTTTGATTCATTGTGTACTTTTAAAAATATGCTGCTGGACATTGTTGGCTAATTAATATTTAGAAATTTTTAACCAATTCTCAAAAGAGAAAGTGGTGGATACATTCATTTTCTTATAGTGTCTTCATCTAGTTTCAATATTCTGCTGGATATTTTTTATTGTCCTTTCAATTTATTCTATATTCTTCTCCCTGTTCTGTATCGTGGACAATGACTGAAGATTCCATCGATGGGTCCCTTTGCCCACTGGCTTCTGGTGTAGCTGTCAATGATTTCCTGGCAGGAGATTCAAGAGAAGATAGGAATGAAGTCTGGGTACTTATCCCTCTAATTCCTTGTCTGTCAGATTGTAGTTTGATGCATTTTTCTATCAAAGATCCCAGTTCCACTCTGGATTTTGCAGATAATACCCTTGAATAGCTCTTTTAGGCCAAAGAGTGATATTGACTTCCTCTGTTGTAAGCCTGAGTGTAAAACCTAAAGTCAGCGCATGCCAATGTAAAGAGTTCCTTAATTAAAATCTCCTCAGTTCCTTAGTGTGAATGTGCTGTCAAAGTGACACATCAAAACATGAATTGCACATCTTCTGTTCTGCTATGAGAAATTGTGTTAAGTAAACACATATTCCTTATGAATTTGGTAGGACTCACCCAAAACACCCTCTTTTTAGGGGCAAAGATTTAGTGGTAGTTTTTAATATGTGCAAATTTTCTGTTACAGTATCTGATTGGAGGTATTGTATTGTTAAAAATATTTATTTCCTTAGAATTTCAAATTGCTGGCATTTACTACTCCATAATTTCTTGTATAACCTTTGTATATCTTTCACACCTGCAACTATTTCCCTTTTGTTTAATTAAAAATTAAATTGGGATCCTTGTACACTTTTGTTGGGAATATAACAGGTTGTATGCCCATGGTGGAAAACAAATGGGTGATCCTCATTAAGTTAAAAATACAATTACCATATAAACCAGCAATTCCACTCCTGGTTATATATCCCAAAGAACTGAAAACAAGTGTTCAGGCAAAAACTCGTACAAGAATATTCACTGTTTACTATAGAGAAAACATAGAAACAACCCAAATGTCTACCAACTGGTGAATGGATAAACTATGGTATATCCATACAATGGAATATTTTTTCCACCATAAAAAGGAATGAAGTACAAATACATACTGGCATTAAAACATTACACTAAGTGAAATAACCCAGTCACTAGAGGCACTTATGCTTCCATTAAATGAAATATCCAGCATAGACAAATCCATAAAAAGAGGAAAGAAATTAATGGTTGCCACAAGCTGGGAGGAGAGAAGGATAAGAGTAATTGTTTAGGGGCTCCTGGGTGGCTTAGTCGGTTAAGCGTCCGACTTTCGCTTAGGTCATGATCTCGCGGTCCGTGGGTTCGAGCCCCGCGTCGGGCTCTGTGCTGACTGCCAGCTCAGAGCCTGGAGCCTGTTTCAGTCTGTGACTCCCTCTCTCTCTGACCCTCCCCTGCTCACGCTGTCTCTCTCTCTCTCCTGGAAATAAATAAAACATTAAAAAAAATTTAAAAAAAAAAAAGAGTAATTGTTTAAAGGGTATGAGGTTTTCTTTTGAGGTGATGAAAATGTTCTAGAATTAGATAGTAGTGATGGTTGCCCCACACTGTGAATATACAAAATGTTACTTATAGTGAATTTTGTTAGATGTATTTTGCCGCAATAAAAATTAAAAATTAAATTAGCAAAAGTAGAAATATATGTATTCATCTGACACTACCCCACCCAGTCTTTAAAAATGTCTGGCCCTTTCCTAAAATACTTACTGAATTATTATAAGAGTTCCTGGGGTACAGAATTGGGGTAGATTAGTAGATTCTTAAGTGCACCCTATGGATTAATCCTCCTTAACAACTACTTAGTGTCACCATTTTCTTCTCTTTTGGCACCCTACCTGTGACTGTGTCTCTTATAGCAACTAGCAGCAAAAATGGCTTCATTACAAATGTGCACTGAAAGGGGTCATTCAAATGAGGATGTCATGATGCCCATGCCCCTGAAGTTACGAGACTGCCTGTTTGGGCTGCTTTTTGTTGTTATTAATCCATGTATAATCCACTGAATTCCAAAATGGCTTGAGTTAATAAGTGCCTGAATCAAGAGCACTGATATATTTGCCCGTCATTTCCAAAACTCTCTACATAAATGTGGCTGATACTTCACAGAGCAATTTCATAAACAGATTTTAATAAAAGAATTACTTTGGTTTTTCACTTTTTTTTTTTTTTTATTGGATACTTGGCCTAGGACTCAGAACTTGAGTCCTAAAATGTCTGAGTTTTGGGGATATTGTGCTGTCCCTCCTGTTGGTGTATTAGGAAAGACTTTCATTCAACTCCCATTCAAGAGCTATAGTCCCATTCTGGCATATGGTCCATTGAGAACTGGCTAGGTTGTGCCTCAGGACTTTCCTCCAACTCTGTCCTCATGGAGAACTTCTCCATCTCCCTAATGTCCTTGCAATATCTCAGAATAGTGGGAAGTTGCAAACAAAGGAAAATGGCGGTGTTCAGAAGAAACCTTCTAAATGTATACACATGGAATAACATAAATGAGATTTTTCCTGAAACAAGAGAGGGATAAAACATCCTTCTGTGATACTGTCTTTGAAACAAACAACAAACAAACAAACAAACAAGTAAAGGATAGTAGGGTCTAGTAATTTTTGGGCGTGAATCTGGAAAAATATAAATTTAAATGTTTTATATGCAGAGAGAAAAATGTGATTTCTCCAGTGGGTAGAGTAAATGAAAGTTCTATGAAGATAGAGTGGGAGGGGCGCCTGGGTGGCTCAGTCGGTTAAGCATCCGACTTCAGCTTAGGTCATGATCTCACAGTTTGTGGGTTTGAGCCCCACGTGGGGCTCTGTGCTGACAGCCAGCCAGAGCCTGGAGCCTGTTTCAGATTCTGTGTCTCCCTCTCTCTCTGACCTTTCCCTGCTCATGCTGTCTCTGTCTCAGAAATAAATAAAACATTTTAAAAATTAAAAAAAAAAGATCGAGTGGGAAAAGCATACTACTTAAAAATTTTGATTTTAAAACAGAAACAAACTCATAAATACAGAGAATAAATTGGTGGATATCAGAGGGGAAGGGACTTGAGGGACAAGTGAAAAACGTAAAGGGAGTCATCTGTAGGGTGATGGATGGTAGCTATACTTTTTGGGGTGATCACTTTGTAGTGTATACAGATGTCTAACTATAATGTATTACAGTCGAAATATGTAATAAAAATGTTGATTTAAAAATGAAACCAGCTCCCACTGCTCAGAGAAATTCTCTGTATTAAGTGGCATCAAATATGAAGCCATATTACAAACATTAATAATACTACTAAATTGAGTTACATTTAAATATAATACTTTAAGAGGGATCCATTTAAATATGCACAGTAGTTTTTTAAATTCATCTATTAAAAAGAAATCTCTATGTAATCTATGTATTATCCATGCCCAGTGCCTAATAAATGCATTTTCAATGAGTGACTAAAAAGCAAATGTTGGATGTAGTTTTATAGAAATTTCTTCAGAATAGGAAAAGTTCTATTTGCCACTAATTTTCTATAATGCAGTTTTATTTATGAAACCTTCAAAATGATGAAAATTTTTCTTATCCTACTGTACGCAGAATATGAGAACATCATTCTGTCATGATGAACCAGATAATATGTGAGGATAAAATGGTAATTCTTCATTCAAGCAACTAAAACTTTTTGACATAAGGAATATTTATTTGGCATTCTAGAAAATAATTTTATTAGGGGATTGAAAATTCAGAAAAACTTGATATGAAAAGAAATCTCCAATGGAGTTCCTATAGCATAAATTAAATTAGAACTTATTGACATTAAAATAAAGAAAAGCAAGCTCAATAACAGGATGTGAAACAAAATCTAGCCAAAATTACAGAATTATTCATATGAAGCAAGAAAGTATGCTGTAGTCCTAACTAAAACAGCAGAATTAAAGTGGAATAATTAGCCTACACGTAATAAAAGATGTAAATCACTGATAAGCAGGAAAAAAAAGAAAGAGTGGTAATGTGTGAATAGGAAAAGGTTAGGAGTTATAAAGAAATTGACAAACTAAAAATTTTAATAGTTATCATACTAATTCCCTTAGCAATTTTTTGAAATCTTATGATGTGCTGATCTTAAGTGGTAGGCATACAAAAATGGAAAGGTGATTTGCACATCTCCAGGAGTTCACAATCTAGGATTGAGAAAGTGTATATGAGGAAAAAGGTGATATAATGCAATTTGATATGTGTTTTCCTAGAGGTGTGAATAAATTGCCTTAGCGGCATAAAAAGGGGAAATGTTACTCTCCTGAAAGTTGCCAGAAACCTCTTTGAGAAGTGGTGGGTAGGCAGGGGAGTGATGAGCTATTTATGAAGGAAGCACTGGTAGGTCAGAGGTGACAGGAGGTGACTGTAGGTAAGAACACTGTAATCACAAACACAAGGGGAAGAAAATGCCAAGTTTTAATGCGAGATTCTCATCAATCTTAGTTTGACATTAGTCATAGTTAGCAATCAACTGACCAAGGAAGTGAGTAAGAGTAATATCACTTTGCTTCTCTCTAATGTTATCCCCATCATTTCATATATTATGACATCCAGAGTTATACAGTTTTGTGTATATCTTGGCATTGGCTGCAATACTTCTTTCTCCTCTGCTACAAGTTAATACAGACTTGATTTGTCCATTTTCTCTAATGCTTTACTAATTACCTCTTTCTAATTTCCACCACTGGGTGTCTGTGTGTGTTTGTGTGTATTTCTGCATACTGATTGGTTGTTTTCTGATCACTGAATTAACAAGGAAAGAGACTGAGTTGGAAGTACTCAAAATTTGTCTTTTTTTGTATGCCATCCTGAGGCCTCTTTCATACCTTAGGATATTGTTTCCTGGCCCTGGCATCTCCATGTATAAAATCTTATTAATAATTTAGATTCAAAACATCTCTTCTCCCAAGCAACATTTGCATTCTAAAGAAGGTTAGAATAAAAATTCTCTATAATAAAATGATTTTAGCATCTGTAGCAGATAAGAGAGAAACATACCTGGGAGGAGGGGGAGCCTTCAACATATTCCATACTGTACCATGTTCCCCCATCCCATGTAATACAAACACTTCTTTATCCCCAAGGTAATGTAAACTTTGAATATGAAGACTTTCTTGCATGCCTGGGTGGCTCAGTCAGATGAATGTCTGACTATTGATTTAGGCTCAGATCATGATCCCAGGGTCATGGAATTCAGCTCCTCTGAAGTCAGGCTTCACACTTAGTGTGGAGCAGGTTTAAGATTCTCTCTGTCTCTGTCTCTTTCTCCCTCTAACCCTCTCCCCCACTTGCTCTCTCTGTTTCTAAAATAAAAAATAATGTAATAAAATATATCTTAAAAAGTAAATAAAATTAGTATCTTTCTAAGTTATAATAAACATTTTAATTCAGTTAGTTATTTGAAAAATCTTTAAAAAATAATATCGTATTATTTTTGTTAATACAAAATCTTACTCTTACAAAACATTTTTACTTGCCTTAATATAGCCATTAATGTTGTTTTTGTCATCATTTCTATTTTAGAGATAGACCAGTTGAGGCTCAGTGAGGAATTAAGTGGCTTACTCCAGGTTACACAGCTAGTGGGTGTAAATTAAATCCTGGGCTTTAATCCAAGCATTATGTCTTTCAGTTGACTTTTTGTTTCACTATCTCTATGTTCCTTGATCTGTTCCTTGCTAACCTGCAAGTCGCTCACCTGAGAGTGCTGGGCCTATCCACAGAAATAATTACTCAGTTTGTGCCAGCTCACACATATGCATTCTTCATATCTCAGGTATTTCAATGCAGATATTTCAAGCATCATAAGTTGAAAACACAGCTCTAGAATCTGTCTTGAATGATTATGGAGGTCTGAGCAGAGCAAAAGTAGGGTTAGTAATTCAATTAGTCAAAGTCAACCCAAGGCAAAAGTAGGTCTTCAATAAAACAAATTAGTCCTTCTACTTTTAGCTCTTCAACCTCTAGCCCATCCACCTGCTGCAGTCCAGTCCTGGGAAATCACAAGAGAGCTGCTCTTACTCTAGCACCCAATCCAGCTTGGCCCTGCGGTGCCTTAAGCTGCCTGCATCCCTTCAATTCTTATTTTTCCAGATTAGAAAAGGGTTACTACTTAATCTCCACTTAATATTTTATCAACCAGGTGGTTTTGATTAGCAGGAAAATGGGAAGGCTTTTCTTTCTTACAGTGAATTTCATTTGAATTTGGAAATTAAAAAAAAGAAGATAATGGAATGAAAGCAATCAGAAGGTGAAGAACCCTTGTCATTCCAAAATTATTGCACAAAAATAGCCAAATATTCTGAAATACATAGGGCTACTCTAGCTGCTGAACAGCTATTACTGTTCTTAGTGTTTTGTTAAACAGAGCTTTTATTGCTTTGTTCTGCTTAGTTTTGTTTTGTAGAATCATATGCTGCACAGAACACCTATAAAGAATGTTGGTATAAGATGTAGATTAGTACTTTTTTTTGGAAGCTTTAAAAAATAGAGTTAAGGACCAAGATATGTATCATAATTGTAGAGTGCCAGCTGTGAAGACAGCTTGATTCAAATATCATACAGTCACCTACTAGCTGGGTTATAATCATACTTCAAATGCCCCATCTGTACAATACGGATAAAAATACTTGGAGGCAAATAATTAATGGCACTAGAAACCAAATAATAAAACCAAATAATGGCTGTAGACTACTGAGTCTTCAATTAAGACTGATTATTATTGAAAAGGAATAAAGTTGATTTTCATTGTTGATAATAGCTTTGTTCTGTATAGAAGCTGTGAACGATAAAGTAGCAAATGCTGAACTATTGTTCCTAGAAAAAATAGAGGGTTAGATTCCTATAAGCCTGAGGTTACATTTTGTCGAATGAACATACATAACCTTATTTCATGTGTGTTCTATCTAAAGACACTTTAATTCATAGATATGGTTGATTAACTTTGAACTCATGGTCAATAACACTATGGCTCATGGCTAAATAAAGTTTATTTGATGCGTGCATTCTCTCTGCAAGGCACATCACAGCCTTCTTGCCCTTTGGAACTCTAGGCAACACTTCAGCACTTCTGTTTAAATCCATTTTAAACAAAGTAATCACCAACAAAAATTACAAAAATTCAAAAAACATGGCACTAAATAGATCATGAGAAGGATACCTATTTACAATATGAAAGCTCAAATAAGAAGGTAGAGTCATTTGGTTGGATCTCAGCTGGGAACATGCATGTCTGGTGACTCAAATTTTCTGATCTTTTGCACATGTCTGGAAATGATCACAAAAGTGCAGTATTGATTTGGGACTTTGAAATAAGTATTAGTAAGTAGAGGAATTCAGTATGAAATCCAAAAATACTGAGGATTGAGTGTATAATATTGTAGGTAGGGGCTTGCAGTCTGTCATCAGTCTAGCCTCACTTCTCACTACCTACATGGTCTTGGAAAAGTGATTTGTCTTCTCTCAATCTTGGTTACCTCACCTGTGAAATAAACACAATATCTCCAACTTTTTGTATATGAGATGAGAATTCAATGGAAAACTGCATATAAAGTGTTTACCTGGTACATGAAAAATGATCAAAAATATGAATTACTAAAGCAAGAAAGACTAAATAGGACAACAAGAATTAAGTCTAACAATATGTGAAATTTTCTTACACCTCTTAAAATGCTGGGGTCAAGATGTGACTGAATAATTTCTGCTTCCTCTTATTCCCTGTATAAGAGCAGAACCAGTTTTAGTGACAGATATAAAGGGTGCTATGTTTTAATATACACATGATTATTGACATAAATCAATAATGTCATTTTAAGGGTCTTAACTAAAGTATGAAGGTGCTAACTTTTAAATGGGGCCTTGTGCTAGAATTTCAATTAATGCAAATGAAATAGAAAGTTGAACTAGAAGTACTAATTTTGTCTGCCTAGATTAAGCCAGGAAAAATGAGATCATGCCCCTAAGGATCTGATCTCAATGCTGGAAGATAAATGCATAGAAACATAGTCATATGATCTAAAATTTCATCTCTTTTGTTATGTTTTAAGTTTTCCTATGGCACTAAATACATCATGAGAAGGATGATTTTAAATTTTATTTATTTAAATTCAGTTTAATTAACATACAGTTTAGTATTGATTTCATGAGTAGAACTCAGTGATTCATCACTTACATATAACAGGGCTCATCCCAACAAGTGCCTTCCTTAAGGCCCATCAAATTAAGTCATTTTTTTTTAAACCTAGCTTCAGCTGGAAATCCCAATAAGGTATTTTCAAAATTTTACCATCCAACTGTTCAATGCCTGTGATAGTAAAAGAGAAAAAGTGAAATCTGCATTAGTGATTAACTCAAAACCTCTGCTCAGAAACAATGCCTGTTTAATTTTTCACTGAAAAGATACTTAAATTGTGTCTCACTTTATTTCAATTAGGTGTATTTAATATTCAAAATTTCACCCTTTAGTGCAAAACAGAATAATGAATAATGCAATTAGAAAGACACTAAACAGGTGGAAGAGTTTTCACATGCTACTTTGTGATTACAGACTGCCAAGTAGAGGTGAAATAATTTACGTTGTACATTCTTTATTTGAATGTTACCAAAATGGGCTAGGGAAAAATATATTCTATAGCTGTAGTTCTCAACCATTTCTGGATTATTTTGAGCATCTTAAAAACAGAAACTAAAACAAAAAACCTAGAGAATTTTTACCCCAGAGAAGTTCACAATACATGTACACAAAGTTTAAATACACATATGTTTCTTTTCTTTTCTTTTTTATGTTAGTGGGTTTAAGGCTGTGCTGGAGCTCCACGTACCCGGTGTTAATAACCTGTCTTCCAAAGTGGTAGGGAAAGTCACTTTTAAGAATACAGTTGATGTTTCACAGATAAAGCTTTGAAAATAATTTTAAATTAATTTGAACTATGTTAGGGAAGCCAAAGTATATGCTGTACTTTTTCTGTCCTTTATTTTCCCAGCCCTGTTCAATAGATATTAAATAAAAATTCTACTTAAAGCAAAAGAAAAAATAGCATCTTCTAATTCTTTTGTCTTTTTTTGTACTCAGAGAGCTTATACTCAGTGGATCTTCAGTAAATTGGTATAGACACTGCAGGGACTTGTCTAGTGAAAAGACTACACATCCCATTGATTTCAATAAGGAAGGCAAAAAAGGACTACTGTGAGCACAACGACTCTAAGAGCAAGAAATAGGAAGGCACCATTCCAGTCTATGATGTTTAACGGGTACTATTTGAAGTAATTATTCACTTCTTCCATGAGCCTATGGCCTGAAGCAAGTAATATCATCACTTGGTTCGACTAGTGTCCTGTGTTGCAACAACCTCTATTCTTGCATATTCCACAGTTCATTATGCTCCATAGACATACTATGAGGGTGGGGATTCATCTCAGTCACATTACAAAAACATTCAAAGACTAGAAGCAATTCATTTTTCAAAGATCTACTGGTCACATCACTGGGCTTTAATAGAAAAATACAGTTGTACCTGATAATGCTGTCTAACACACTATGATCCAGAGTTTCAATCTGACACCCTTTGGTGCTTATCTTTGGCATTATCCAGAAGCTGCGTCTGATGCCAAGCTTGGTCATGCAGAGAATGTAAATTTAAAGAGCCATTTTCATTTATAACAAACAGACCCAGCTGGGAACACAGCTGTTAAATGGGGAGCCAAAGCAAAATTTCCTGCTACCTGGAAGGGCCTAATTATAAAGCCACCTAGACAAGCTTTCAAAATTCATAAATGAACTAGCCCACCCTCAACATGGGTTTAACTTAGAAAGAGAAAAAAAACATTAAATTATTTGAATCACATATTACAGAAGTAATCAGAAGTATTTTCTAAAGCCCTAAAATCTACATATGTCTTAATTAAAGCTGCTTTTGATTTTTAACATAGATTCCTGGCTTCTCTATATGCAAAATTAAAATCTAAAGTTTGGAATCATGCAGACATGAAAAAATGTGAATTATAAAATTTTTATACTTCTATCCCAATGTCCTTCACTAAAAATAAACAAGAAAAGTTCAGTAAGTACAATGTGTGAAAACAAAATCTAGAAATTTGAATATAGTAACAAAGGTTTTCAATAGCCAAGGGAGATAAATTCATTTGCATATAAAGTGTCTGCACTTTCTCTAACATTGAAGCAAGTTATGACATAAAATTTCATTGTCACTGTGGTATGTTGCTCATGGTTGTCCTTTTTTAAAAAAGACTGACCTTGAAAAACAAAATGATCTTTATTTATCTATGCCCCCCTTTTTTTCTTTCTGAAGTTTCTGTGTGCATCTTAGGACTTGTGTTCTACCTCAAGTTATTCGATTTACAACTCTGCCTTAGCCTTCATTTCCTGCTTTCAGACCTCAGTAGGAGGTGAGTGCTGAGGGACTTCTCAGATTTTTTCTGAGTATGCGTACAACTGTACACCTGCATGTAGCATTAGAAATCTCCAGGAATATATTGGAGCTTTTCAAAACCTCTCTGGACACCTCATTTCTCAACTTTTCCTTTAAGCTTTTTGGTTAGTAAATTGTTTGCTCCAACTGTTATCTGTTGTCTCAGGCAGTTGTGATGTTAAAATATTCAACAAATGGCTCTGGGAAGAAACTTTTAGCACAGGGTGAGTTCAAATGAGGTCAATGAAGGCAAGCCTTTCAAGTGAGATCTTTCAAGAAATGATTACTTGGACAAATAATGACTCCTCTTTGGGAATGAGGTCTTGAAAGAATTCTAACACTGTTCTACTCCCTCTGGTACTGTGAATTCTGGCTGTTATTTTTAAGGATGTTGTGATGCCAGGGAGGGAGGGTGGGGTGGAACGAGGCAGGGCAGGTGCAAAATGCTGCAAATCTCACTGTTCTTACTGAAGTTTAGCTGTTTTTTTCCACTAAATGTTCCCCATTCTTTGAACTGTTTTAAACTATTGGTTAATTTCCAGAGTTCTACAAAATTTATTCTGATAATTTTTTTCCAATTATCTTTTTACTTTTCTGGAAGGGAAGTTTTCAAATGGGCTTGCTCCACCATTTTTGCTGATATCCCCACTTAGAACATTGGCTCTTAAACTTTCAGTTATTGGTAGTTTTTTTTTTAAATTCTGGGATCTTCTTGTGAATTTCATAAAAGCTGTGAATGTCATTGTGGAAAAAGAAACCGTGAATGCACTCACATAACTTTGGGCAGTAGTCCACTTAGTTTAATAATACTTTGAGTTCAACCAGGGGTCCTTTACCAGAAAATTCTGAAGATAACAATTCCTGTTTTAGAGCCTTTCTTCCTGAGCCAATATCAAACTCTATTACCAAAAACTCAAGGACAAATTATTCCAGAAATATAACCTAATAGCAAATTTAGTAGGTACGTTTAATAGGCAAATTCAATTTTAGTGCCAATTTTCTTATCTGGAAAATCATACCTCGTAAGATTGAATGAGAAAATTAAGATGATATTGCTTAGTATTTGGAATTGATATTTCTTATCTGGAAAATCATACCTCATAAGATTGAATGAGAAAATTAAAATGAGATTGCTTAGTATAGAGCCAAACAGTTTATAAATTCTAACCATTAATAATATTGTTCCCTTCTCCTTATTTTCCTCCTGTTACTCCTTTATTACTTCCCTGAGGAAATATCTTTGAAGAGCACCACATTTGTGCTCATTCTTTTAAGGATTTTTGGAAATATATATTCTACTTTTACTAACATACTAGTATCATTTTGTTGGAGGAGGTATTTAACCAGCAATCACCACTATAAAGCAGGAAGTGTTTTTTAACCACAAAATATGACCTCAGTTGGAAAGATGGCAAGTCTAAATATAAATTCAGAAAAGTGAAAAAGGGAAGAATTATGGATGACTGTGTCCAAATGCTATACAACTAAAAAAAAGATTGTACATGTTTGATTTCCATAATGTTTTTCTTTGAATTACCTGATTCTCTCAGATATTTGTTAGAGAAAATTCATACCAAATTGTACTACATAAAATACATTCCCATGAAAATACTAATAAAGACATAAGAATGATAAAAACAAACCAAATAGAAATTCTATAGTTGAAAAGTACAATAACTTAAATGAAAAGTTCACCGCAGAGGATGAACAGCAGATTCAATTATATAGAAAAAGGAAGCAACAAACTGGAAGATAGGTCAATTGATATTATACAGTTGAGGAACAGAAAGATAAAAGAATGAAGAAAAAAGCACAGATCTTCAGAGACCTGCAGGACACTAACAAGCGGCCCAAATAATGAGAGTTCCAGAAGTAGAAGAAAGAGAAAAGGGATTGGAAAAAATATTTGAAAAAATAACACCTGAAAACACCTCAAATTTGAGTTAAAAAATTAATCTACTAAATGAGAACAAAGTTAGAGTACCAATGCCACTCTACTTCAAGACTTACTATTAAGCTACAGTAATCAAGACAGCATGGTATTAACAAGAATTAGATGATTATCAATAGAACAGAAAAGAGAGCCCAGAGATAGACCCACATAAATAATGTTGACTAATCTTTGACAAAGGAGCAAAGGTAATACACTGGAGCAAAAATAGTCTTTTCAACAAATGCTGAAAAAACTAGACATTCACATGCAAAAAAATCTAGATAAAAAATTATACTATTCACAAAAAATAACTCAAAATGGAGCACAAATCTTAATGTAAAATGTAAAACTATAAAACTTCTAGAACATAACTTAGAAGAAAACCTAGATAATGTTGGCTATGTTGATGACTTTTTAGACACATCACAGACACAATCTATGAAAGGAATAATTAATAAGCAGGACTTCATTAAAAGTAAAAACTTCCCTTCTCCTAAAGACAATATCAATAAAATGAGAGGACAATTCATAGGCAGGAAGAAAATATTTGCAAAACACACATCTGATATAGGACTGTTAACTAGAATACACAAAGAACACTTAAAGCTCAGCAAGAAGAAAATGAACAACCTTATTTGAAAATAAGCCAAAGATTTTTAACAGACATCTCCTCATAAGATATACAGATGGCAAAAAGCATATGAAAAGGAATGCTCCACAATATATGTCATCAAAAAATGCAAATCAAAACTAACAAGATACTAACACACCTAGTAGAACGGTCGAAGGATCGAACGCTGACATAATCAAATACTAGCATGGATGTGGAACATGGGAACTCCAATTTATTGTTGGTAAGAGCACAAAATGGTACAGCCACTTTGGAAAATAGACTGGTAGTTTCTTACAAAACTTACCATATTTTCCAGCAATTGTACTCCCAGGTATTTATCCAAAGATGTTGAAAATTATGTCTTCACAAAACACTGCCCATAGATGTACAACACATCTTTATTCATAATTACTAGAACTTAGAAGCAACCAAGATGTCCTTTGGTAGGTGAATGGATAATAAACTGGAATGTCCAGACAACTGAATACTACTAAGCACTTAAAAGAAATTAGCTATCAAGTCATGAAAAGAAATGTGTTAACAACTTAAATGCATATTATTACTAAGAGAATGAAGTCAATCTGAAAACATTCCAACTGTATGACATCCTGGAAAAGGCCAAACTAGGGAAATAGTAAAAGATCAGTGGTTTCCAGGGGTTAAAAGGTGAGAATTGATAATGGGTGGCACACAGGATTTTTAGAGCAGTGTAAATACTCCATATGATACCATAATGAAGGTTACATGTGTACATTCATCCAAATCCATAAAATATACAGCACCAAAAGTGAACTGTGTTGTAAACTCTGGACTTGGAGTAGTTATGATGTATTTGATGTAGGTTCATCAGTTGTAACAAACATGGCATTCTAATGGAAGATGTTGATAATAAGGGAAGCTATGCATGTGTGGGGCAGGGAGTATATGGGAAATCTCTATACCTCCCCTTGAATTTACTGTGAACATAAAAGAGTCCTAAATAATAAAGTCTTAATAAAAACAAACACAAAACAACAGCAAGAACATTGGATTCAAACATTAAATCCATCCAGAAATCCTGTTAATCATGTTAAAAAAATTAATCTCTGCACTCCTGCACTCCTAGGTGGCTCAGTTGGTTAAGCATCCAACTTCAGTTTAGGTCATAATCTGGTGGTTTGTGGGTTCAAACCTCTCGTCAGGCTCTGTGCTGACAACTCAGAGCATGAAATGTGCTTCGAAAATGTGTCTCCCTCTCTTTCTACCCCTTCCCCGCTTGCACTCTGTCTCTTTTTCAAAAATAAATAAGCATTTAAAAATTTTAAATAAAATTAATCTACACATCCAAGAAGCTCAACAAATTTCAAGCATGATAAACTCAGAGATCCATACTTAAACACATCAGAAAGAAACTTTTGAAAGCCAAAAACAATAAGAGAATCTAGAAAGCAGTAAGAGATGTGACATCATATGCAAGGTATCCTAAATAATATTAACAACTAATTTCTCATCAAAAATTATGTAGGCCTGAAGACGGTAGCATGATATATTCAAGGTGCTTGAAAGAAAAAAGTCAATCAAAGCAATCTGTCAAAAAGGAAAGAGAAATTAAGATATTTCTAATTTCTTAATACAGGTAATTTGTTGTTATTTTATCTGCCTAACAAGAAATAATAAAGGGAGTCTGCCAAAATGAAATGAAAGGACACTAGACAGTAACTCACATCCATATGAAGAAGTACCAATAAATATAACTACATAGATAATACAAAGATAAATATAAAAACAGTATTAATGTATTTTTTGCTTTTTTGTCCAATATTATAAAAATACACTTTCATAACACAATCATTATAAATCTAAGTTGATAGGCACATAATGTACAAAGACAAATTTGTGGAAATAGTAGCATAAGAGAGATAGGAAAATGAAGTTTTATAGGAGCAGAGTTTTTATGTATTATTCATATTAAATTCTTATTAATCAGGACTAAGTTTTTATAAATCAAGTGGTGAGTGATAAATAAAGTGGTAAATGATAATTCTCAGGACCACCACTAAGGAAATAATGTTTTAAAAAATATAGTAGAAGAAATGACAAGGCAATTAAAATGATATAATGGAAAGTGTCTATTTAACACCAAAAAAAAAAAAAAAGAATAATAAAAGAATTGAAAGGGGTGCCTGGGTGGCTCAATCAGTTAAGCACCCAACTTTGGCGAGATCATGACCCAAGCGAAAGTCGGACGCTTAACCGACTAAGCCACCTGGGCGCCCCTCAAAAATAAACATTTAAAACAATT
The DNA here is from genome assembly GCA_017311185.1 of Proteles cristata cristata. Taxonomy (NCBI): domain Eukaryota; kingdom Metazoa; phylum Chordata; class Mammalia; order Carnivora; family Hyaenidae; genus Proteles; species Proteles cristata. The sequence goes on from JAESUZ010004165.1 coordinate 713,961, forward strand.
TATAGAAAGATTTTTAAAAATGAAGAATTGAGAAACACAAAATATATAGGACATATAGAAAGCAATTAACAAAATAGCAGGCACACATCTTCCCTAATCAGGAGTTACATTAAATATAAATAGATTAAACTATCCAATTAAAAGGCACAGGTTAGCAGAATGGAAAAAGAATACAACATGATTCAACTATATGCTGAATATGATTAAAACACTTGAGATTCAAAGACACAAAAATATTAAAAATACAATGATGGAAAAAGATAACCCATGCTACAGATAATGAAAAGAGAGCTGGAGTGTTTATCCTACTATCAGACAAAATAGAGTTTAAGACAAAAGTTATTAGTAAAGATGAAGAAGATTTTATAGGGATAAAATGGTCAATCTGTGACCAGTTATAAAAATATGTGTATGCATTTAACAACAAATTCTCAAAATACGTGCAGCAAAAACTGACTGAAATGAAACAAGGATTAGAGAACTCACAAATAACAGCTGGAAATCTCAGCATCCCACTTTCAATGATGGGTAGACCACCTAGACACAAGATTATAAAAGAAATACAATACTTGAACCACACTATAAGCCCGCTACACTTAACAGATTCATATTGAACACCCAGCAACTTCAAAATATACAGTCTTCTTAAGTGCAAAATAAACACATTCAGAGCAGCATTATTCTTAGCATTCAAAGTATGGAAATAAACTGAATTTCCATCAACTGATACATGGATAAACAAAATGTGCTATATATAAAGAATGGAATGCTACTTAGTCATAAAAAAGGAATGATGTACTGATAAATATAACAACATGGATGAATCTTGAAAGTCTTCTGTTTAGTGAAAGAAGATAGACATTTGGAAGATTCTATTTATATGAAATTTTCAGAATAGGTAAATCTTTAGACATCAAAATAGATTAGTCATCACCAGTGGTGGGAGGGCTAATAGGTACTAAGTTTTATATTGGGGTAATGAACATGGTCTGAAATTAGTAGTGCTGATTGCACAACTTGTGAATATACTAAAAAGCCACTGAATTGTATGCTATAAAGGGATAAAGTGGGTGTGAATTATATATTTCTCCTTTTTTTAAAATTTTTTAAATTTTTTATTTCTAGGAGAGAGAGAGAGAGATAGAGAGACAGCATGAGCAGCGGAGGGTCAGAGAGAGAGGGAGTCACAGACTCTGAAACAGGCTCCAGGCTCTGAGCTGGCAGTCAGCACAGAGCCCGACGCGGGGCTCGAACCCACGAACCGCGAGATCATGACCCAAGCGAAAGTCGGACGCTCAACCGACTAAGCCACCCAGGCGCCCCTATATTTCTCCTTTTTAAGGAAAGAACCAATGTTTTAGAAATAATTTAACACTTGGAATTTGACTCAAAAGCATGATAGCCACTAGTGCATTTTAACTAGTGCATAAAGGCTTTGCAGATCCCAGTGTGTATCAGCTGACTTTAGAGAGAATATAATAGTGACTCACTAGGAGTTTGGGAATGCATACCACCTGAAATAAATCACCATTAATTAAAATATTTATTAATGTGAACATGAAGTCATAGCTAAACAGAACAAAAGAGTAATTCAAGACAATAGGATTATAATCCATAAAAAGTAATCACTCTAAGTTTTTATTTATACTGCATGGAATTTATATCATACTGTATTTGTTTATTTATAATATTTACATTATATTTAATTTCCCAAGCTACATTATCCATTATCTTTCTCCTTTATGTGAGTCTTCATTAGAAAATAAAACAGAGTCAGTAAAATACATAGAACGGATTAAGAAAACCAGAGTGCTTAAGAACTAGTTCTATAGTCTTAATCTTGTTATTTAACCTCTCAACATCAGATTCTCTGTAAATATCTCTATTCTCAAGTTTTATATTTGGATCAAAACAGGTAATATGTGTGAATATACTTTGCAATGGAATACTAAGGCTTTTTTCCATGCTATTATTCTATCATACTTAGAGTTTACTGGTAAATCAGCATTCGTGTCCCCACCTTCAGTGATGGGTCTAATATATTACAGTTCTCTCTCCCTTTGAGATTTATAAATAAAATACAAAATGAGATTTCAGCTCTTAAAATTCTTTTAATATGACAAACAAAAAAGTATCATTCTATTTTTGTTCACGGACATGAATATTCAATTTTGCATCATATTAGCCCTTTATGTTTACTGATTTTGAGGAAGGACTATTGCTACTTTGATCTTGTTGGAATTTAGAAATAGTTGATATATATAAGGAAAATTCAGTGAAATATTTCTAAATTTTAAAACTGGTAATATAAATAAACTCATATAATTCTGGCTTCAATCATTAAGACAAAATTGAGAGTAGGTTAAATGATAAAAGGTTAGGAAGGGAAAACAAAATTGTTCTGAATTAAAATAAACTAATTCTCAGTTGTTTTAATTCACTGGTTCTCTGTTTAAGATAAAAAAAGAGAAGAAATAATAGGGAAAGAAACTAATTTTTAGTTGACCTATAGAAATTGTTGGATTATGGGAAGATTAAGAACATAGTTATAGGACCTACTTCAACATGCTCAAAGGTATCTGAATTGCTGTGGCCACAAAATACCCAGAGTCAGGATTTTCTTATTTGGAACTGCTGCCAATTCTCTTGCAGTCCAGAATTCAGCCAGCACCATTGATTGCCTGGTTCCTACTATGGCTTTGACTACAGGGGAACCCAAATATACTCCACATGTCTTGGCTCTTGCCATATAAGAACCCTAGGAGAGCCTAGAAGCTGTGCCAAATAATTGATAGAGTGGTCAGGGACACTACTGTGATGCTCACAGCAAAGTGATTAAAGGTTGAGGTTGGGAGTCTGATCTGGTTCAAAGTCCTATTTTGCTTGCTGTTTAGTAGTTTGTGACCTTGGGCAATTTGCTTAATCTGTCTCAAATTTTTTTACCTGCAAAATGTGGATAGGATTTACATAGTAGGATTTTTTATAAGAGTTACATGATAATACACTTGCTTAATGAAAATCTCTGCTAATGATAAATGCTCAAGGATTGTTAGTGACTTTTACTGCATCCTAATAAAAAAAGGGGAATACAAAATAAAGAAAATAGACAACAGTAGCCCTCTTATTAATTATGACTGATTCACTAATTTTTTAAAACTGCTTTCAGTTTTTTTCAAAATAAAAATAAACAGAATTATGAAAATATGACTATTTTCATTACATTAGTTGATGTTGCTGTCTGCAAGCAGCAAAGGCTTGCAAACTGTTTTTCAGGTTTTTAAAGCTCTTGATCTCTCAATAAAGTATTCCTATATTTGCTGGTGTTAATTTCTGGAAGTCGCTTTCAGGTAGACTTCTAGCTGAGTCTTGAATTTACTGTCCTGGGGCTGTATCAGTTGAGTCAGGTCCATAATGAAATTCTCTGTGAATTTTTTTAAAATGCAAATTACATACAAACTGCTTGAGTTTGCTGGTGTTAATACATCCCTGAAGTCACCAAACACACACATATGCCTCAAGCTGTCAAAAGCTAATACTGGAATTTGGAGGAAAAGTGAGTAAGACATTTTGCAATGAAATGAATGTAAGGACTCAGTTTGTGAGAGTATACTATTTTGTTTGTTTGACTCCTACCTATAAACCAAGTCAGCTAGGATTAGAGTTGGCTCCAAATATATACAAAAGCTGGAAAAGGACTGAGAATGTTTCTCAATGGGGTATAACTGCCTCATTTGTACTCCTTGAAGCTAAGGAAGAAAATTTTAAATTGACCTACTGAAATTGCTAGATGACAGGAAGATTAAAAATGTAGTTATATGAGGCTCATGAGGCTCCTGGGTGGCTAAATAGGTTAAGTGTCCAACTTCAGCTCAGGTCATGATCTCAGGGTTCGGTTCATGAGTTTGATCATCGCATGGGGCTCTGTGCTGACAGCTCAGAGCCTGGATCCCGCTTCAGATTCTGTATCTCCATTTTTCTCAGCCCCTGCCCCATTCATGCTGTCCCTCTCTCTCCCTCAAAAATAAATAAACATTAAAAAATATATACATATATTAAAAATGTAGTTATACATTTTTTATACCTCAAAAAGCTCAAAGAAATCTGGAAAACAGACTTCTGTGGCAGAAGTCACAAAATACGCACTGACTCAGCAGTCATTAGGAAGCACTGCTGATTCCCCGCACCCCATTATAGTCAGTGCCACTGACTACATGGTTTGCTAATGAGTTCAAGATCCCATGATTCAGTGATGCACAAAAGTGTTGTCTTTGATGAGTATCATAGCACCTGGGAGATTTTGGGAAATGTAGGTTCTCGAGCCCCACCTATATCCACAGGAAAAACCCTCTAGGTGATTCTGATATACCCCCAAGTTTGATAATCATTGACATAACATAGAATAACTATGTGGATTATGGAGAATGACCAAGAAGATTTTCAGGTCAGGTCCCCAAGAACCCAGAAGCAAAATTTATAACAAAGCAAAGGTTTTTTTGCAGTGGAATTTTATGGGAAAATTAGGGAAACCTGTAGTTCAAACAGACCCTGCAAGTTCATGTGTGACCTTTTTGAGAGTAGTATGTTTCACTTCTAGCTGTAGGAAGTAACTAGTTATGTTGTTGATGTAAGTTGATGTCTGTATTTGAGAAAACATAAATGCTGGAAGAATTCTTGCAAAGGCTCTGCCTTTCTAGGAAGAATAGGAAAGATTCTAGACAGAACAAAATCTGGGAAGGAAGCCAGTAAGTCAAGGAGATTCAAAGGTGGTGAATGGAAATTAAAACTGGCATCAAGAAGTAAAAAAGTAGAACAATGTGATAAAAAGAGAAAAAGAAGAAAATAAATTTAGGACCATTTTAGCTAAATGAAAGTTATGACCTCTTCTTAGACAGCATTAATTCAGAACTTCAGATATCATAGCTTGCACAACCATAAAGAGAATTCAAATACACAGTCAAGTGTAATAAATCTTTTGAATACAAGTGTAAGACATGGAATCCTAAAAGGTATGAAACTAACAAGATACGGTAGAAAATTTGGGATGCTACCTTCTGAATGTGACCAGAGACACATGAAAGACTTCCAAAACTCAACCATTCTCTGCTTCTTTTAGTTTATGAAGGATTTCATTATTCAAGCACAATAAACACAAACTATATCCTTATTGATTTTGAATTTCTTGGTAGGGAAGGGACTATATGGGAGTTTCTCTCTCTCTCTCTCTCTTTTAACTGAAGACTTGGAAAAGAATTTGACAGAAGATGTGAAGAGAAAACTAAGAACTTGTCAAAAAGTGTTTACTTTTTATCCTAATATAAGAAAATCAGATGGTCAGTGATAATATTATTAAGACTGAATATGATATCTTCACTTAGGGCATTACAATTTGGTCCAGTGGATTCCAAATAGAAAAGGAAGGAAAATTTCAAATAAACAAAGTAAAACAAACAAACAAACCCAAAATCCTTCTGTAATGAAAAATAGATGTGGTGATAGAAAAAAAAACAACAATAGTGATAGTGATTAAAAATCCTTAACTGGCACCTGAGTGGCTCAGTTGGTTAAGTGTCTGACTTTGGCTCAGGTCATGATCTCACGGTTGGTGGGTTCAAGCCCCATGTCGGGCTTTGTGCTGACAGCCAGCTCAGAGCCTGGAGCCTGTTTCGGATTCTGTGTCTCCCTCTCCCTCTGACCCTTCCCTGCTCACGCTGTCTCTCTCTCTCTCAGAAATAAATAAAAACATTTTTTAAAAAACCCTTAAAAGAAATAAGAAAGAGGAAAAAATATAGCTTTAGATGTCTTTATCTATAATAAATGTTTATAAAAATAAGTAACTCTGGTCCCCCTAAAATCGCCATTTTAGGGGTGATGGGATACATGATTGCCAGGAAAATTGAAATGTATGCCTATTTAAAAGATGCTTGCATAGTAGTGGGATACAGAACTGTGTGCCAATGAGATACATGTATAAAACCTCACAAAGCTAACAGTATAAGGGAGATTGAGAGCAGGTGGATTAGGTGAAAGAAAGGAGACATGGTATCATTATGGTGACACATTCAGGACAGTCTAGTCAGTCAGACAGAGTATGATGGTTACTTGCCTAATAAGGAGGGCAAACCTCGAACAGAAGTTATTAGTGGTTGGGGACTTTGATTATCTGGACATCTGCTAGATGTTTCATTCAGCTAAGGCCATAACATCTAATAAAATATTGCTAAAAATGTCACTTCAGAGAAGACCAAATTACATAATTTTAAGTGCAGAGAAGGCTTTCATGAAAGTTCAATTCCCTCCTGTCAAATTTAAATCAAGGAAAACCAAGGCTTGGAGAGGTTGAAGAGTTAATTATATATGAGATATGAAAAATGATACAAAAATAAAATATATACCCCATATCATTAATTCATTCTTCAAATATTTGTGGAATTCCTTCTATATGCCAGACATCATTCTAGGCACTCAGGATATATTAGTGAAGAAATAGACAAAAGTCTCAGCATTAAATCATTTCATATTCCTAAATTCTAGATGGAGAAAATAGATGGTAAATAACATAAAGAAGTAGGTAGACTATCTAATAAATCACTGTGTAATAAGGTAGTCACTGGTTACCTGTAGCTTTTTAAATTTAAATTTAAATTCATTAAAAGTAAAAAATCAGGTTTTTTTTAGCTTAGTCACACTAGCCTTGGTTTAATTGTTCAATAGCCACATATGTCTAGTGACTATCACCGTAAACAGAGCAAAACTAATATGATAAAGGTAATAAATAAGATAGAAACACTGTATCTGTATGTTAGTTATCTCTTGCTATATTACAAATCACCTCAAAACTTAGCAGCTTAAAATGACCAACATTTACTATCTCACACAGTTTCAGAAAGTCAGAAATCTGGAAGCAGCTTTCCTGCAGTTTGTCAGCCAAGGATGTAGTCCACTGAACCTCACTCACATGGCTGCTAAAAGGAGTTTTCAACTTATCACTATGTCCAGCCATACTCAAGGAAGAGGAGACAAACTCCCTGTCTTGAGGAGAATTCTTCTAATCCATGAGCATATATTCCCACTTTTTTGTGTCATCTTCAATTTCTTTATTCAATGTCTTACAGATTCCAGAGTATATGTCTTTCACCACTTTGGTTATTCCTAGATATTTAATTAATTCCTAGGCATTTTATTCTTTTTGGTGCAGTTGTAAAGGGGATTATTTTCTTGATTTCTCTTTCTGCTACTTAGTTGATAGTGTATAGGAATGCAACAGATTTCTGTATATTAATTTTGTATCCTGAAACTTTACTAAATTCCTTTATTAGTTCTAATAGTTTTTTTCATGGAATCTTTAGGATTTTCAATACATACTGTCATATCTGCAAATAGTGATAGTTTAACTTCTTACTTACCAATTTGGATGCCATTTATTTCTGTTTCTTATATGATTACTGCAGCTAGGACTTCCAATATATGTTGAGTAAAAATCATGAGAGTAGACACCCTTGTCTTGTTCCTAATAATCCAGAAATGTTTTCAGTTTTTCACCACTGAATATGGTTTTGGCTATAGATTTTTCATATTTGGCTTTTACTATATTCCCTCTAAACTTATTTTGTTGAGAGGTTTTTTTTTATCATAAACAGACATTTAAATTTGTCAAATGCTTTTTCTGAATCTAATGAGATTATTGCATGACTTTTATCCTTTATTGTATTGATATGCTTATACCATGTTGATATATAAATATTGAACCATCCTAGCATCCCAAGAAAAAATTCAATTTGATCATGGTAAATGAGTTTTTAAATGCATTATTGAATGTGATTAATATCTGTTGAGGATTTTTGTATCTATGTTCATCATAGATATTGGACTGTAGTTTTCTTTTTGAGGAGATAGCTTTGGTTTTGGTGTCAAGGTAATGGCTGCCCTTAGAAGGACTATCTGGTCCGGGAGATGTCCTTGCATGCTGTTTTTGAGTTTAAAGACTAAAAATAATTTTGACCTAAAATGGAGGTATACCTTTCCTTTGTTCTGAGCAGGACATTTTTTGGTTCCTTATGATTACATGTATGTAAGGCAAGTACCGAACCAATATTTTTGGAGAGGCTGTAAGTGTAATAAATAAAAAATAAATCAAATAGTTTGAGCCTGAGATATTAAATGTGTCATTCAGTCTTGTGAATTAGATGTATTTACAGATCTATATCCCAGCTGGTTTAGAGACATCTATATACTTTTTCCAAACAGGGGTTTAGATTGCTCTCTACCTGAAAGTTATCTCAGGAGATAACATTTTCTTAATGAAGCACTTGCTCAGAGGAGACAGAAGGGAGCAAAGAAGTCTTGTTAAGAGGTGTACGCCTGTCTCATCTTCCCTTCCCATTATTATGGAGCAAGGCTTGGGAAGAAGGAAGAGTCTTGATGCAGCAAAATATGAATTAGAAAGTCAAATCAACCACTCAGGAAATGTCCTTACATAAATATATGTCCTAAGATAAGAGACCTGGGTATATCCTTGTATAGGAGTAGAGTTGTCCAAGAAAGGAATTGATGTCCCCATTGTCACTTGTCCTTGAAGGAGACCAATCTGAAGGCATTGAATGAGGTAGGCTTTGGACTTGTGGAGGAAATGTTTGCTTCTTTTTCTAAGATCAGGGTGCAGTTTAGCCCAGATTCTAAGTTTAGCCCATTACTCCAAAATACTTGGAATAATCTTGGGAATGGCAGTGAACTGACCACTACCAACCAGAAAAGACAGAGTTGGTTTACAAGGAAGTTCCTTGGCCTGACACTTCTAAGAAACAAAACTTCCAGCAGTAATCAAAAGTTGTTCTCAGTGCATACATTCAATATGTCTAACTTTAAAGGTGGAGAGGGGGAGAACTGTTTAAAAGATTAACCAGTTCCCAATATATTTATTACAAATATTAATTGATTGCCTACTATATTATAGGGTAGGCATTGTTTCAGGTTCAAGAGGTACAGCAATGAATGAAATAGGCAAAGGTTCTGATGGTGAAGACAGAAAGTAATCAAATAAGCAAATTAATATATAATATGGTGGCTGATATCAATAAGTGCTATGACAGAAAGTAAAGTCAGGTAGGTCAAAGATACAACAAATGAAGGCATGTCATGTTAGATATAGTGGTGCTGTTAGTTGAGAAGAAATTTCAAAGAAATGACTCAGGAAACCATATGGATATCAGAAGGAAAAATATTCCATACAGAGTAAACAGCAACTGCAAAGTTCTAAATAAGGTATACACATAGCATGTTCATAGACTATTAAGGAATCCCACGTGACTGACCAATAGGGGGAAAAGGAGCAGAATCCTAGGAGAAAGGCTGGTGAGGGAGCTGAGGGGTCAAATCACACAGGACCTTGTGGGTGAAAAGTCTGGACTTCAGAATTTACTGTGTGTGGAGGATGCCATTGGGGGGGTGGTTAGGGAGAGTGGTAACAAGATCATTTGTACATTGTAAAAAAAATACTGAAGCTTCTGTATGGAGAATAGAATCTAAAAGGGGAAGCATGAAAGAAAAGAGACCAATTCTTCTGTAGATAATCACATCTGCAAAGTCTGTTTTGCATGTAAGGCAACATATTCACGAGTTCTGAAGATAAGCTTACCACAGAGACCTTAGCTAACTACAAATTTAACAAAAGTCAATACTGCAATGCAGCCAGCAAAAAGATCGTATTCATGGAAATTAAAATCTTTCTGTTTTAAAGCCATAGATCTCTCATGTAACCACATGCTTTTTCTAAGTGCGCTGCAAAAACTCCTTTACTTATTCTTTTTGTTTATTGCACTCCAAGAAATTTGACCCTAGTTTCTAGATGGGACTAGTCAAAACACAGATTGATAGTCCCAAACTACTCCTTCAACTGACTCTGCCCCATGTCCCTTGCTATGTAGGGTTGTTCGTCTCTCAGATCCTATGCTGTCAGGGACAAAACATGAAAGATTAAAGGATTGTCATTGTTCCCAAACCCTTAGAAGTCTTAGTTCTGTGGATTAACCATAAAATCCAAAGTGTTGGTTTAGTTTTTCTTTTCCATTAAGTTCCTTGCATTCTACCAAAAAGAATGTTTACAATCTATATTCCTTACCTGTACCAACCTACCTTAGCTACCTGAATTTGCAGTGGATACATATATAGCTGAGACCTTCATTTACTGGAATCAAGGGAGAGGGAGCTGTTTGGAGCCTGGGCTTGGCAGACAGAAAGAATTTTGACAAGCACACAGGACCAAGTTAAGGGGAAAGAAATCCAACAACGAAAGGCAGAATCACAAAAAATTTGAGGAGTATTTAGGAAATAGCAGAAAAACCCACTTACATATGAACCTTATTCACATTTTCAGTGCTCTTTTTTTTTTATTTTTAATGTTTTTTATTTATTTCTAGGAGAGAGAGACAGCGTGAGCAGGGGAGGGTCAGAGAGAGAGGGAGTGACAGACTCTGAAACAGGCTCCAGGCTCTGAGCTGGCAGTCAGCACAGAGCCCGATGCCGGGCTCGAACCCACGAACCGCAAGATCATGACCTAAGCGAAAGTCGGACGCTTAACCGACTAAGCCACCCAGGCGCCCCACATTTTCAGTGCTCTTGAGATAAAATTAGACAATATCACATGTGAATCTTAACTAATAGGCAACGATTTTTGTCACTGTGTCATTGTTGTATTTATTGGCTTAAATTATCTGAAACACAAAACTGCTAAAATTATTCTTTATGCAGAAAGAAGCATCATATCATTATTGTTAGAAAACTTACCTGCTGTGCTTATAATGCTCTTGTTGACTACCCCTGGGAAGTTCATTATGATAAATTGATTAAGTTTGTGAACTTGTTGGTGCATAAATGAGAACTGCTGCTGAATAGAAATATCCCTACTTTTTTTTTTTTTTTTTTTTTTTGCCTAGGCACTGATAACACATTTATTAAAGAGAATCCCATGACTTGTACAAAGAAAACTTATTTTTCTTACTTTTGTTCTATCCAGTTTGAAGGTAATTCCTTCTTTCAAGTAACTTCTCTAAATTAAAAAATAAATTAAAAGGTGTCTAATTATAATTACACCTAGTAGATCATATTTCTCAAATGAGCCATTTAAAAGAGGTTTTTAATAGGTATCTGGCTTATTAACATTGGTAATTGGTAATTAACATTGGTAATTGGTTATCTGTGATCCTTGTCACAGATTCAAAAGTATCTCTATCAGAAGTGGCAACTGGGGGCACGTGGGCTTAACCATTGTTAAATCAATAAAGAAGCCATTAGACTGAGGAGTCTCTAATGTCATGGTGACCTGTGTAAACAAACCAAAATCTAAGTCTCTGAATTCTTCAAGGTTATGAAATCAAAATGCTAAACACAACCAATCACAAGCAGCCAAGGTGACAGCTATAGCCAATCAATCAAATTATTTCCTTGTTTTTTCTTTTTGTGTTTTTGCTTCAGCAATTTTTCTAGATAAATTTTTCCTCTGGCTCCTGTCTCTGAGGCATTACTAACCACTTCCAGTTTGGCATTGCCTAATGGAATCAATGTTTGATCAAGTACACTCAACAATATTAATATGCCTCAGTTGATCTTTTAACACTATGCTGGCTGATATGTTTGATTTTACCAATAAATGTTTTAAGATGTTTGCACTTCACAAAATTGTAGATTATCTGTTTTCTATTGGATAATAAGATTCAGCAACACTGAGACAGAATTCCTGCATGGAGACCCAGCCCTATCTTCTTCCTGGCCATCTCTACTCCTTTATGCTTCTTTCCAAGATCTGTGGGCATTCAATTTTGTTATCTGATTACTTTGATGTTTACTTTGGAGTTTTATTGCTTAAAACCATTATTTTAAAGTTAAGCCAGTCAAATAAATGTCATAAAATCATATCGTACAAGGAAAGAAGTACCAAGATAAATCCTTTGTAGACTTCTCAAACACTTGTAAGTACTATTCCCACACTATTCCCTATCCAGTGCTTAGCCTGACACTTCTCAGACATCCCACACAGTGGTAAGAAAATATAAGAGGCCAGGTCTCCAAGGGTGGATATTTATTTGCTAATATATTATTAGCTATAAAAAGAGAACACATGTCATGTTTCACTCAACTTCATAACACCATGGAGAAAGAGAAAAACATCCAATGAAAACCAATAGTTTGTTGCTTTAAATAAAAAAGATAAAACAGGAAAAGAAAAAGCACCAAAAAAACTACAATCTTTTTTTATTTTTCCTTTTTTAAAAAATTTCTTTCATTATTATAATGGCATGACTTTGTGGTGGGAATTAAGTAGATCTTGATAGTAGATCTTAATGTACTTCTTGGCATTGTCACATAATAAGGTTTGCCGAATGCTCTTTATATTATTTTCATCAGTAAAGTGAGGCTGTTAATATCTAAGCCACAGCATTGCTATGAAGCTTCCAGGAAATGTATGCAAAAGCTGAGCACAGTGAAGGTGAATAATCGGCACCATGTTATTATAATTTGAGCTAAATATCTGCACCTAACCTCTAACTTCTGTAGACAGAAACAGTTGCTAAGAACTTGATTTAGACACATTGCAGTGTTAAAGCAAGGCTTCTGATTATTAACCCCAACCTTACATGAACCCAGCCATCTGCTTTCTCTACACCAGTGCTCATAAAGCAAGCATAGCTAAAAAAAAAAAAAAAAAAAGAATCATGTAACTGGGCAGATTTCACTATATATTTAGACTGCTAAATTTCAATAGGTATTGAACACTATCTAGTTACCACTATCTGGTAATCCTACCATTGTTTTCCCTTCTGTTTGTTTTGCAGAGATTAGTTCATTAACTTCTCACTTTCCAAAGCCCAACACCCTGTGTCCCCCTTGTTTACAGCTGATGGTCATGCCTTATGTTTCTCTGACAAAAGCCAATTAGTGTGCCAGAAGCTGCTCACATTCCGGTCAATAAATCCACAGGGCACGTGGTCCTGTGGTCCTTTCCACCCTCCTTTTTACTCTAGAGTAGGATGTGTCGCATCTCCCATCATGGGCTAATTTGCCATGCCACATCCTTGTCCTGCCTTCTCAAGGAACTTCATCCTCAGATATTCTCTCTATATTCTCATTATCACTCTCCTTTTCATTTAGGTGTAATTTTTACAGACACAAATACGTATCTTTCATCTTTAAAGAACTTCACTCTTGACCTTGTATTTCCTTTTAGTTACTGACTGTATATCTGTTTTCATCCCATTCCAAACCACACAAATACTGTGTTCACCCCTCACTATATCAGCCATTCTTCAGCCCATTCCCATCTGGATTCTACCCCTTTTGACTGAAATAGCCTTAAAGGCACCCAAAAACTTCTATTTGGTTTAATTAAAAAGTTAATTTTATGTCTGTTTCTAAAATTTAATACGCATGTAAATCACCTGGGCATCTTTTAAAGATGCAGATTCAGTAGATGTGAAGCTGTACTCAATATTCTGCCTTGCATATGAGGTCCCCGGTGATCTTAATGCTTCTCATCTGTGGATCAGTCTTCAAGCAGCAAGTGCTTTCAGATCTTCTCTTTTGGGATTTTTCATTGTTTTTATTAATTTTTTTCTTGTTTCTTCCTCCTCAAAAATTCTTCTTTCTTATGATTTGCATGTAGGATCCTTCTAATTTTTCAGGTCTCATTTCAAAATTGATTCCCTCAAAAAGCCCTTACTAGACTACATATCTGGTATGGAGGCTTGATGTATTTTCTAAATATATCAAGAAACATTAGATAGACAAATAGTTAAATGATAGAGAGATAGATAGATAGATAGATAGATAGATAGATAGACAGATGATACATACATACATACATACATAGAAAAATCATTCTATTCTTATACTGTAAAATTTCTGGATATTTTATTGTTTCTTTTTGTTGTTGTTGACTTCCTTACTATACTATAAATTATAGGGAACGAGAATCATGTTTGTCATTATTTATCACTTTACTCCAAAGTAAAGCAAGGCATATAGCAAGAGTTTAGAAACACTGAATTTCTACTAGATCATCTTCTTTGAGTTCGAATTGGAGCTTGAAACCCCTCAAATTGTGTTCTTTAATCTTGGTGCTTTTTTCATGCAAACCCATTGTTTTTCTTAGTTTTCTGCTCCCATCTTCAAATATTTCCCTCCTGTAACTTTCTTCAGTCTTACTTTGCACTTGGTGATGTTCTAAAGCCAAACCAGAACTAAGCCCCAACTCTTTGAAGATTCCCCAACCAAAATAGCCCAGTGGCTTCTTCCTGCCTGAGGATAATCACATATTTCCATCTCTTATGGAAATTTAATATATAATAACTTGAACAAGTCACCTTTTTTCTGGTATGTATCATCACTTTCCTTAAGTGTATAGTAATTGCCTAGAGTTCAAAGGCCCAATCATAATGGTGACAATTTACTAAATACCAACCATATACCACTGCCTTACGTAAATAATTTGTAACCTTCAGAACAATTCTTATAACTCTCATTGTGTCAATTTTAAAAATAAGGAAATTGTGGTCCAAGATGTTACTTGCCAGTTTCACCTGGCAAAAAGTGGATGACCATGAACACAAAACTCATGTTCCTTCCACCATGATGCCTTTCCTATCATCCTATGCACCTAGCAAAACTGACTCACATTAGAAGAGTGCAATAACCATTAGAAAAAATCCTGGCCCATATCTTCTCTGGAGGATGAATCAGAAAGAACCTAAAATAACTAGAGATTCCCACAGCCCATTCTATTTCCTACAGATATCTATGCTAAACAGTGTGTGACCTCAAGAACCCACTGATGTTATCTTTGGAATCCTGCAATTTAGAGAGGGAAAGAAAACTCTCAATAGCTCTCTTATGAAAGCACTCACAAGTTTTCTCATTTTGATGGCAGTTTTTGGAGAATATTTATTTTGATCAGATAGTAAAATCTTGGAGGAAGTCAAGAATAAATACACAATAATCATTTTCTCCCTTAGAATTTCATAAATTTTGCCTTTGGAAATTAAAAAAATACTTTCTGATATCAGGGACATAATGAGAAAAAAAATATTTCGCATCAGATGAACAGGGAATCAATTTAGTCCTCAGAATGGGACTCAGAATGGGAGTATGGGAGATGGAAACAGGGCGCACTGTGTTTTTTAATCCTTTCTGAATGTTACAAGGCTTTATTCAGCAGGCCAGCTAAACCCTCGCACTTCTCAACAAACTCTGAGATTAAGCACACAGTTGGGAAGTATATTCTATCCAGCCATAAAAAAGAGAACATTCCTGTCTTAAAAGTCTACTATTAAGCATACCCTAGAAGAAACATGGGACCTACCTGCTAAAATCATACTGGATTGAGAGACGAAAAAATAAAAAAATAAACTTGTGAAAACTTCAGTCATAAATCAGTAGCCAGGCAGGTCCCCAAGCTGAATGCTGTCTTAACAACTAGAACTAAAGAGACATCAATTCCTGGTAAATGACCCTTCCTTCCCAGGGCTGCTATAGGAAAAACAGGGAGGGCCCTCAGGAGGGACCACTCAGAAGGCTCCATGTTTTTCTCAGATATTATATTTGCTTCACAGGACCAATTTACCCTGACATAAATAACTCCACAGTTAATACTCGAGGGACTTCAGTATGTATCTCTGGTTTGTTTTTGGCGTTGTGTTTATTTTTTCTCTCTTCCTGAAATTGCTCTGTCAATTTCCCCTGTCTGAAATGACTCATAAAATGAAGCTGGGTTATTTAGCCATGATGACCACCAATATCTGGCCCCATGTGGTGAAGAGTAGATTCTTCCATAGCAGGCACTTTTATATGATAAGGAGACAGGACAATTGTCTTGGAATTATTTCATTAAATAATAGTAGAAGACACACAAAAAGAAAACAAGGAAAACTGAATGTGGTCAATGATGACCCTTTAGATTTATGTCCCATGTGACAGTTTCAAAGAGTTTTCATGTAAATGATCTAATGGTCTTAGTGTTTCTTTCTAGCTCTAGTTCCCTCCTTCCCAAACCACTGGCCAGGTTTTTTTTTTTTTAATTTATCATTTATTTTTAAAATTTTAATGTTTATTTATTATTTTGAAAGAGAGAGAGGGCATGAACAGAGGAGGAGCAGAGAGAGAGGGAGACACAGAATCCAAAGCAGGCTCCAGGCTCCAAGCTCTGAGCTGTCAGCACAGAGCCTGACAAAGGGCTCAAACTCAGGGACTGTGAGATCATGATCTGAGCTGAAGTTGGACACTTAACCAACTGAGCCACCCAGGCACCCCTGGCCATATTTTTAAAAAATCTTCTTTCCTTTCTTCTGTTCAGTCTCCTTAGTTTGGGTGGGGGTTGGGGGACAAGTTTGTCAAAAAGCTACTATCAGCACATAACAAGCAATAATCCAGATATGGAATAGTTTGTCCTTTACCAAATTTCCACTTACAGTACCAAAAGCAGCAACATCAGGAACCAATTCTGAACAAGTTGATGTTTATTTTAATAGGAGACTATTGCAATGTATTCATGCCATTAAGGGTCTGAAAGTTCTATCACTGAGGTTTTATTGAAGATTACTGAAAGACTCTAGGATGCTTTGGAGGAGATAAGAGGAAAGAAGATAGGAAAGAAATATGGTTAGCTGAGGAAGTAACTTTGCTGATCTTGCTACATCTAAGGTCAGAGTGGCATAATGGGAATCGTGAATCTCCACTCACCGTTTTTCTTACCCTGATACCATAACCTACGTACCCCATGGTCCCTCACTACTTCTTCCTGATGTACCATCTCAAATGACTCAGAGCTCATTTTTCTAATCCACACAGGTATGCTGTTTCTGACCAAGATATGACTAACCCTAAACTTTGCTTAGAGAAAGCACTACTCTTTAAGATGCCAAGATATTTGCCAGGCACTTGAGAGATAATTTGGATCATAATGTTTTGTACATGAAAAATGTTCACTGGAATGACTCTGCAGTCTTAGTAAAGGCAACACTACTTAGTCCTCAAAATGGCCAATGAGAACGTTCCATTTCCAATTTTATCTCTATGTGTTATGCATGAAGCGCTTACCTCTAAATAAGAATCTGGTTCTGTGGAAGCAGAAATAATCATTCACTTTAGCTGTCTCTAAATTCTAAAATGAAAAAAAGTGCTCCATGGACATCTATGGTTTGAATTACAAATGGTAGATGCTGATTTAACATTAGGCCTTGGGGATCTGACTCACTTTTGCTTTGATAAATATTGAGACTCCAGGTCTTAAAGAATCAGTGTCTTCCATTTATGCTCAAAGTACTATTGAGCAAAGGCTTATACTAAACCACTTTTGAATACATTAATAGATTTATAATCCTGAACTCTATCTTTTTTTTTTTGATAGATGTTCTTTCCTGTGATAGTTCAAATTGCCACTTTTTATCACTTATTATTGAATATCTAACCATTTGGATTTGTAAGGTGTTTATATACAGTAAAACTTTGGATTGTGAGTAACATGCTCTTCAAGTGATTCACAAGATAAGCAAACATTTCTAATAAATTTTAACTTGATAAACGAGTGATATCTTGCAATACGAGTAGTACTTGGTGCCAAATGTCACATGCTCACAAATGAGCCAATGGTTCATGAAGTTTGCTTTGATATACAAGTGCTTTGGATTACAAGCATGTTTCTGTAATGAATTGTGCTTGCAAACCAAGGTTTTACTCTATTTTCAAGTGTTTATCACAGTTCTTTGAATATCATGACTAAAGAGTTTTAGCCTTGGTGGGAGTTAAGAGTGAAGTGTAACATTTCATAGCTCATCATAGTTGTCATTTGAGAACTTATTTTCATTAATGTTCAAGGTATATAAGAGACTGGAAAACTTGGAATATATTGCAAAAATAATTCTTCCTTGTAGAAAGAAGCACATGAAACCCAAGCAGTTTGATTTTATAATGCCTCCGATGACTAGGTAATTGCTTACAAATGTTCGCCAGACATTTAAAATAAAGCTTTTCAGGGAAAGCTTAAGTTCTTTTACTGAGTGGCTTGATTATGAGATTTCATCCCTGAAGAGCTTGGGTTGGGGATATTACATGTGTCAGCCAAGCAAGAGAAAGTACTCATGTAACACTAGTGGGGGTCAGCTCTTTTCAGTGTTCTGCATCTGTAAAAGGTTGCATCACAGCTGGAGAGGCAGAATAGATGCAGTTTTCACAGGAATGACTAATGTCTTTAAAGGAGTACCGTGTCACTGAAATTAGCGGCAGTGGTCTTTGATATTTGATACATCTTGTCATTATGTGTGTTTTTAAGTATTATAAAGAAACAACTGTACAAACCCAGCAAGTAGAATGGATGATAATGATACTTCTTATTCATTGGCTGATTTGTCCTTCCTCAACCCCCACTCGACTTGATCCAAACCACAGAACAGAAAACAAATAACACAATGAAGCCATTATCGTCAATTACAATGTAGATGTCAATTGAAGTCATCTTATCTTTTAAAATTTAAATACAATTAGATTGAGTTCCTTACTCTGTGTCTTGTCCTTTCAAAGATTTCTGTGAGTTTGGTGGGGAAGTTACATATTTATAGTCACTTCTAGCTAAAAATTCCAAGAGCAGTGGAAATCTTGGACCAGTTTATGCCATCCTCTTGGAGCCATTCACTTCTCTGTTGCTTGTGCCGGTCTAAAGGGGGAAATCACCTCTGTCCCTTGATTTGTCCTCTAAAACACATTTATGCATATATGTGTGGTTAGCAGCTTTCAGGGAAGTTTGGAACAACAAAGTAGAATGCATTATACAGTGAGGCAATGAATTTAAAATTTTTCCTTTCAACAAATATGTAATGGGTACCTATTCTGTGCCAGTCACTGCTCTATGGTCTGGGACTGTAGTATTAAATGAAACAAACATCTCTCTTCCTGTGGAACTTAAAGCCTTATGGGAAGAGATAAACTATAAACAAATACATACATGGGTAATAAACCAAACTATATATAGAAAAATAAAAATAAAGTGGGATGAGGAGGATGTGAATGAGATGGGGTATAGAATTTTTAAATCAGGAGTCAGAGTAGACCTCTTTGGTCATATTTGTGTTAAGCTTGTGAGGAAGTACCAGTGCATAATTCCTTGAGACAGAAAATTGCTTGACTTGTCCAAGGAGCCAGAAGGAGGCCAATGAGGCTAGAGGGAGAGTGTGTAAGAAGGAAAAAGCAGTAACACAGAGAGATATAAACTCATGCTAGGTCAGAGTTTGGGGTTGATAAACAATGAAATATTGTCTGTGGATAGAGCCTTCTAACTTAATTTATTCCTTTTTTTTGAGACTATCTTAGAATATAGGAATCTGGCATTTTCTGATAGTCAAATTGTTGATTAATAGAATGTCTCCTGACTATCAGACTGTTTTCTTTCTTTAGCATTCTGCATATCTCTCATCCCCAGAGTTCTCTAGTGGGGTCCATTCAGGCTTTGGAGCAGCTCTTCACGCAGAAGCTGGCCAGGCATGCTTCATCTGGCTCAACACTCTTAGCCTCAATGGATCAAACTGGTACTGGCCTTCAGAAAACTGAACATACTTTTGAGTACTTGGCTCAAGGGCAAACAAAAGGACATCTTTTATCATTGTTACAACTACCTAACCCTGTATGTCAGTATCTTTTGAAAGCAGTGTTTTGTGTTGTCAGAGATAATTGTTCATATTTGTTCTAGACACAGTGGGTCTGTGCATCAGTATCACAATGATCTTGGGTGAAGCAATCAGAAATGGGTAGGTTTGGATATCCAGATGTTTAACAGACACATGAAAAGATGCTCAACATCACTCATCATCAGGGAAATACAAATCATAACCACCATGAGATACCACCTCACACCTGTCACAATGGCTAAAATTAACAACTCAGGAAACAACAGATGTTGGCAAGGATGTGGGGTAAGGGGAATCTTTTTGTCCTGTTGGTGAGAATGCAAACTGGTGCAGTCACTCTAGAAAACAATATGGAGGTTCTTCAAAAAAATAAAAATAGAGCTATCCTATAACCCAGTAATTGCACTACTAGGTAATTATCCAAAGGATACCAAAGTGCTGATTCAAGGGACACATGCACTCCAACGTTTATAGTGGCACTATCAACAATAGTCAAATTATGGAAAGATCCCAAATGTCCATTGACTGACAAATAGATAAAAAAAAGATGTGGTGTATATATATGTAGTGGTATATATGTATACTAGTGGGCAGTGAAAAAGAATGGAATCTTGCCATTTGCAACATGGATGAAACTAGAATGTATTATACTAAGTGAATTAAGTCAGCCTGAGAAAGACAAATACCATATTATTTCACTTATATGTGGAATTTAAGAAACAAAATAGATGAACATAGGGTATGGGAAGGAAAAGTAAGATAAAAACAGAGAGGGAGGCAAACCTTAAAAGACTCTTGAACACAGAGAAAGAAAAGGGTTGCTGGAGGGGAAATATGGGGGCCATGGGCAAAATGGGTGATGGGCATTGAGGAGGGCACTTGTTGGGATGGGCACTGGGTGTTATATGTAAGAGATGAATCACTAACTTCTACTCCTGAAACCGTTATTACACTATGTGTTAACTAACTTGTTAACTATAAATAAATAAACAAATAAATAAATAAAATTTAAAAAAAGAAAACAGTGGGATTTTCTAATCAAAAGTTTGTGCCAACTTGTCCCTCTGAGACAAAATGCAAATAGTAATCACCTCACAATTACATTTTGAATATGAAGGACAACTAAATTATTTTCACTTTGTATTTTCAACTTTTTGAAAGTCTGTTCTTTCAGACTGTTAAAGTGACTTCCATGCAATCTGTTTTAAACTTGGAAAGGCATTTATTCAATGCACTTATTGGGCACCTAAGTACAAGTACAGTTCTATATGCTAAAATTTAAAGTCTCATGAGTGTTCTTTTGTTTTGTTTTTTCTGCCATAAAGGACCAGGCTCTAATCTAGAGGGTCTCAAAACAACAGCTGGAAGAGAGGCAGAGCCATCCTCATCAAAGATGGCAGGGACAAAGAAAACTAGGTGGACCAGCAGAGGTGGACTAACCATCAGGAAGTTCCAAGATCAGACAGTAGAAGGTACAGACTGATGCTGAAACAATGGCTGGGAAAAGGAGAGAAGGTATGGTGGAGATCATAGACAAATCCTACTGGAAAATCTGGCTGCAAGAACAGGCATACAATCAGAAAGTGTACAGTTAGTAGGTAGGACTCCTTTTCAAAGACCGGAAGAACAAGTATAAACTGAAGTTCTAGAGGAATCTGAGCTACTGAACAGAGGATCAAGGTATAAATCCTGGCAATATAAGTCTGTTATTTCAACTGAGGTATGGAAACATGTTCTTGGCTTTGTCCTAGCTGTTATAAAATAAATGTATACATATAAAAACATCTATTTTCTTTTTTATTTTTAGTTCTTAAGTAGATTTGGAAGACAGATTTTTAAGAATATTTATTATATTAAGTGAAAACGCTATTGGAAAATATTAGGCCCAAGCTCATTATGGTAATATTGATAAGGAAGGGATTGTTTTTGCTAGACGTTTAGAAAATATTCCTGGCAAATGT
The DNA here is from genome assembly GCA_017311185.1 of Proteles cristata cristata. Classification (NCBI taxonomy): domain Eukaryota; kingdom Metazoa; phylum Chordata; class Mammalia; order Carnivora; family Hyaenidae; genus Proteles; species Proteles cristata. Next base: position 735,580 of record JAESUZ010004165.1, read on the forward strand.
TAATTTTTTCCTTTTTTCTCCTTTTTTTATTGTTTTATTTATTTCTGAGAGAGAGTGAGACAGTGTGGGCAGGGGAGGGTCAGAGAGAGAGGGAGACACAGAATCTGAAACAGGCTCCAGGCTCTGAGCTGGCTGTCAGCACAGAGCCTGATGTGAGGCTTGAACCCACGAACAGTGAGATCATGACCTGAACCAAAGTTGGACACTTAACCGACTGAGCCACCCAGGCGTCCCTCTTTGTTTTGTTTATTTATTTATGTTTGAGAGAGAGAGCACACATGCAAGTGGGGGAGGGGCAGAGAGAGAGGTGGGAGAGAGAGAATCTCAAGCAGGCTGTGCCTGGTCAGCACGGAGCCAAATCTGGTGCTGGAACTCACAAACCATGAGATCATAACCTGAACTGGAATGAAGAATCAGTTGCTTAACTGACTGAGACACCCAGGTGGGCCATGTTAAAGTTTTGTTTCTAAAGTCACGTGCAAATTATCAGGAAAAAAATGTATCATGTAAACAGTTTTCCCGTTCCTCTGGTTAAAAGAAGCATCTATGAATGGAATTGTTAAGGACTTTTAAATATGGTTTCTGGAAAAAATAGCTTCTTCATAGTAGAAAGTGGACAGGCTATACATCAGATAAACATTGAGCAAGTTACAACCTCTCTGAGACTCAGAGATCTGTGTATTTGTAAATCACATAGTGTAGCATTCTAGCTCATTCAGTAAATGTCATTGTCCATCTTACAAATCTTTAGGAAATGGGAGATTTCCATCCTTTTATGGTATGTGAAAATGCATCTATTTGAGTAGATGTAGACATAAAGAAAATACTGTTTTCAAATTGGAAATAATACTTTCTAGAAAGCTTCATAATAAAACTCCTATTTAATTATAATGGCTACCATTCCAGGAATGACAAAGAAGGTTCTTAATTTATTACTTGAAAAAAAAAAACACAAAAAATATTTTAAATAAAGACTTTGGACTTTGTAGAGGAAAGACACTTTAAAATCAATATGTGTATTAGTTTTGTTACTGTAATAGCTAAACATTAATGTCTGGTCCCAAGTTGTTGTTTGTTTAAATTTTTTTCAATGTTTTATTTATTTCTGAAAGAGAGAGAGAGATAGTGTGAGCAGGGGAGGGTCAGAGAGAGAGGGAGACACAGAATCTGAAGCAGGCTCCAGGCTCTGAGCTAGCTGTCAGCACAGAGCCTGACGTGGGGCTCAATGCAGGGCCTGAACCCACGAACCATGAGATCATGACCTGAGCTGAAGTCGGGCGCTTAATTGACTGAGCCACCCAGACACCCCAACTAGTCCAACATTTTATAGAAAGGCCAAGTGCAAAAAAAGCTAGTCAACTGGTTTCCACAAAATAATGCTGCTTAATGTAACAATAGTTATGTTTTATGTAACATTTTTCAAAGATATGTGGTAATATCCTAATGAGGAATAGCAAAAAATATTGGGGATCCATTCCTTGTAATAATTTTATAGGTTGAATGGTTCCAATGAAAAAAATAAAAGTTCTATTCAGGTGAAACTCATAACGTCAGTTACTACTCCCTGTGAATAGTATGCTGCCCAGAAATAAAGCCCAAATACAAAGGATGTACAAAGCTCTCCATAATGAAGGGAAGCTTCTTAAAGCGGATAGGAAAGGAAGCTATTGAGAAAGACATTTTAATTATTCCAAAGATATTTATTGAGGCTTTAATATATGCCAATTTTCTGTGTGGTAAGACACAGCAGTAAGGATGGCAAACAGTATGTTCCAAAAATGCTGCAACAATAGCTCTTATTCTACACAGTCTTCTTAAAATGTGACTGTCGTTCTTCTCACAGAGATTTGGGCATCAACGTTTCTTCCCTTTGAATCTGAGCAAGTGTGTGGTTATGGTGAAAGTGAGGCTATATAACTTCTGAGGTTGTCACGAAAGGTCATATAGTTTCTGCCTGAATCTCTAAGAAATCTTGCACTTGGAATCAATACGTTCATGAAGAAGCCCCCATGGAGACAACTGAAGTCAGTACCAATATGTCAGTCATAGGCACGAACCATCTTAAAGTTGATTCTTGGGTGTAGCTTGAGTTGGGCCACCCCCACTGACACCACATGGAGCAGAAACAAACTTTTCCTCACAGAGGCTGCCTATATTGTATTTTTTTGTGAAAAATATGCAATTGTTGCTATATTAGGGTTCTGTGTTGAAGCTCCTTTGTGGTTCAGTCGGTTAAGTGTCTGTCTGGCTTAGGCTCAGGTCATGGTCTCTGAGTCATGTTCTGTGAGTTTGAGCTCTGGTTTGGGTTCTGTGCTGATAGCTCAGAGACTGAAACCTGCTTCTCATCCTGTCTCCTTTTCTCTTTACCTGTTTCTTGTTCATTCTCTCTCTGTCTCTCTCTCTCTCTCTCTCTCTGTCTCAAATAAACATATTTTCAAAATTTAAGGCTCTGTGTTTGAGGGTGGTTAACTATACAGCCATAGCTAACTGGAACAGTAAGATACGGGTCAGATTTGCATCCTTCTAAATCTTGAATGATAAATAAAATTAAACAAGCAATTATAATATAATGTGGAAATTATTCTAATAAAAGGTGTACTTTAATGTAGGGGTATATTTAGAGGATGGATTGTAGTTTTCAATAATAATAGCTTCTCTGAAGAAGTCACATTTAAGATGACATATGCAGGGTGAGTGCAAAATGGAAGCTGAATGTTTTAGAGATGGAAATAAAATATGTCTTGATAATACTTTTTTGATAATACTTGTGTGAGGGGAGTGGGGAGCATGGGAGATAAAACAGGAAGAAAAGAAAATTTACAAAAATTGCTCAGTATCAGATTAAGAAACTTGGAATTTATCCTAAAATAAATGATAATCCAAAGTAATCTTTTAATTAGCTAAGAATGTGGTCAGCTTTGCATGTTAGAAAGATTAGGAACCAAAGAGATGTGCAGAGGGCTTATGCAGTAACAGCGATTCAATCCTTCTCTATCTGCAGAGTTTCTCATCTTGGTTAATGGAAGCTCCACTGTTTTAAATGCTCAGACTAAAAACCTCAGACACATTCATCCTATCTATTTTCAAGTTCTAGCCTATCTATCTTTAAAATATATTTACATTCTGACCATTTTTACCATCTGTATTGCCACTGTCCCGGTCAAAACCACCATCTTTCACATCAATTATTGCAAAAGCTTTCTAAAAGATCTCTCTTCTATGACAATTGCCCCACTTACCCTAAGCTCTGTGCTCAACACAGCAGTCTGAGTAAACTTTCAGAGCCAAAATCAGATCATCTCACACCTCTGCTCAAAACCCTGCATTGGCTCTGCATTTTCTTACGAATAAAAACCAGAGTTCATTCAATGACCTAAGAGGCTGCACATAATCAAACTCCCTGGCTTTTCCCCTTTCTCTTCAACTCTTCCCCCAGTCTGTTCAAGACAAAATGAGACACACTGACACACAGGGGGCCTTCCAGCCCTCAGTCTTAGCTGTCTTAGCTGTTGTTTCATCCTGGAAGGTCTCTTCATAGATATCTAATTTCCTCAGCTCCTTCAAACTTTTGATCAAATCTCACCTACTTAAAACTGCAGTTAACAACCCCTTCATGTATCATTGCTTAAATTTTCTTACCTTGCTCTATTATTTTTCTTTTTCTCAAAGCCCATATCACCCTATAACATGCCATAAAATTTATTCATTTGTTCATTCGTACATTCATTCATTCATTCATTCATTATGCCTACTACAGTAGTCTCTCTTACCTGTGTGAGAAGCATTCAAAAACTTCCAGTGGCAAGAGTGAGTTAGAGCCCTGCATTGGGCTCTCTGCTGTCAGCAGGGAGCCTGCTTCAATCTTCTGTCCCCCCTTTCTCTGCCTCTCCCTTGCTGGCTCGCTCTTTTTCTCTCTCAAAAATAAATAAACACTTAAAAAAAAAAAAACTAGTGGATGCCTGAAACGGTGGGTAGTACTGAATCTTATGTATATATACTATGTTTTTCCTGTATATACCTGTATATACCTGTGATAAAGTTCAATTTAAAAATAAGGCACAGTAAGAGATTAACAACAAATAACTAATAATAAAATATAGCAATTATAACAATATAGTGTAATAAAAGTTATGTGAGTGTGATCTCTCTGTCTCAAAATATGTTATTGTGATGTACTTATCATCATGATATGAGATGACAAAATGTCTAAGATGAAGTGAGGTGAATGATGCAGGCTTCATAACCTAGTGTTAGGCTACTATTGACCTTCTGACAATATGTCAGAAGAGGATCATCTGCTTCTGATCGATGGTTGATCCCAGGAAACTGAAACTGCAAAAAGTGAAATCATAGAAAAGTGGGGAATTACTGTCTTCTTTTATACGTCTTCATTTCTACCTGTCCCCATTCTTGATGGAATGTAAGAAGGTATGATGAGAGCAGAAATAATTTGTTCACTGATTTTAAAAACTACCTTGAGAAGTATCTGGCACATAGTAGGCATTAAATATTTGTTTAATGAAAGACTAGATGATAGGTAGGTAGTGATGAAAGACCCTATTTTTTTTACTGCATTTAATTCATCCTTTATAATTTAACACAACTTTTGACATGCCCTTTTCTCTGCTGAAATTCTACCACTGGGTTGTTTGCATTATCCTTTTTTTCTCTTCACTGTGACTGTCAATGGAATTTAATCAACTACCAAAGTCATCTTGGCTTCTTGGCCAGACCAAATATCAGATAGAGCATTTCAAATATTAATACTCATGCCATCTTAGGGAGGAAAATAGGAGTGGACTACATAGGAATCAAACATTTAAGTGGCTTATTCAAGGTCACTTTTTCAATCACTATGGAAAATGAGTACTTTAAAGGGCACGATTTAAATTTTAATATATTTGGAGGAATTGATAGGATGGTGAAGAACACGCTGAATGAAATTAAGTAAAAGCAAGTGTTGAGTAGGACAAAAACTATATACATATATAGTAAGTGAAAAATAGTCCTTCCCTATGTTATGCCACAGCTATGTTTGGATTCATCCATCCTGTATCTGAATTCTACTCTTCTCTTTTGATAATGGATGACAAGGAACAACTCCCTCAGATTCCCTTCAGGATCACAGGATGGTTCATAGTCACCTCATATCTTAAATAATAATTCTTTCATTTGTATTGAGAATCTATTATATACGTGTCACACATATACTAAGGCCCTGAGAATGTAGGAAGAAACAGAAGATATATAATTTGTTTACTCATGGAACTTATAGCCTGGATCTTCCAATAATTAATGGAAGGAGCAATGCCAACTAGAGTCAGTTACTATGTCTACCAGTAACTCCTGGTGTCTTTTACCGATGTCACTTACACTAGTCTTGGCCTCTTAGGAAATTAAACATAATTATAGAAGACAGAGATACTTTTGATTTCCTTCATCTGAGAAAATTTTATTTGATAATATTTCTAGGATTTCTAGAATATTCAACATACTTTTTATTGAGCATTTGTTCTGGACACTGTTCTATGTTTGGGAATCAGCAATAAACAAGGTACAAGATACACATAGCTGATGCTTCCATGGATATTTTAATATAATGGAAGTAGATATCTTATTCTAAGCCAGAATCAATGAAAGAAATTTCCATAACAATTTTATGAATCCTGATGAATAAATATTTTCTCTACCTTTCTCCCATTTTTCATGGCTATGTCAATCTACCAAAGATGGGAGATTAGGAATTGGACAATTTAAGGGTAGAGTCTTTACTGGTATTTCTCTGCTTTCGTAATATCCATGGTTTACTATATACCTAAGCTGTTCCAATTCAGTGTACTATCAACCATACCCAAATTTTTATTACCTAATGTATTAAATCTGGCATGTGCTTTTAATGTTCAGTCTCCATAAATAAAATTCCTAGCATTTATAGATAATATACTCCACACAGAAAAGTCTATGTCTGGACCACAAGGGCCATGGAAGTAAAAAGTGTAGGAAGGCCTTCTAAGGCAAATAGCATGACAACTAATTAAAGGAGTCATTTTAAAAATATATGGTCATGATACCATATTCTGCTTCAAACGGAACCTGCGTTTCACAATTTTAATAATATATGGACACCTTATAAAGAACAATGACATTCTTTCTCTCGGCTTCCTCATCCCACAAGTAGCTTCAATAATTATATTCTGTTTCTCGAAAACACTAAAGTTGTGATTTAGTCCTTACATTTATAGGTATTGTATAACTATAAAATTAAAATTAATGATAAGCAATTGACAAACAAAGCCATAAAACCAATAAAATTGGTAAATTAATACCAGACTTCTTTTGCTTCTGGTTAAAATAAAGTAATGGGGAAAGGATTTAGCCACCTATTAGAAATAGGTCTCAAGTCTAGAGGAGAAAGCAGGAAACAACCCCCTTGACCTCAACTGCAGCAAATTCTTACTTGACACATCCCCAAAGGCAAGAGAATCAAGAGCAAAAATGAACTATTGGGACCTCATCAAGATTAAAAGATTCTTTTTTTTTAATATTTTTATTTCTAGGAGAGAGAGAGCAAGTGAGAGAGAGAGACAGCGTGAGCAGGGGAGAGTCAGAGAGAGAGGGAGACACAGACTCTGAAATAAGCTCCAGGCTCTGAGCTGGCAGTCAGCACAGAGCCCGACACGGGGCTCGAACCCACGAACCGCGAGATCATGACCTAAGCGAAAGTCAGACGCTTAACCGACTAAGCCACCCAGGCACCCCCAAGATTAAAAGATTATGCACGGCAAAGGAAACAATCCATAAAACTAATAGGCAAACGATGGAATGGGAAAATATAGTTGCAAATGACATATCAGATAAAGGACTAGTATCCAAAATTTATAAGGAACTCACCAAACTCCACACTTGAAAAACAAACAATACAGTGAAGAAATGGGCAGAAGATATGAACAGACACTTCTCCAAAGAGGACATCCAGATAGCCAACAGACACATGAAACGATGCTCAGCATCCTTCCTCATCAGGGAAATACAAATCAAAACCACACTGAGATACCACCTCACGCCAGTCAGAGTGGCTAAAATGAGCAAATCAGAGGACTCTAGATGCTGGCAAGGATGTGGAGAAACGGGCATCCTCCTACAGTGTTGGTGGGAATGTAAACTGGTGCAGCCCCTCTGAAAAACAGTGTGGAGGTTCCTCAGAAAATTAACAACAGAACTCTCCTATGACCCACCAATAGCACTGGTAGGAATTTACCCAAGGGATGTAGAAATGCTGATGCATAGGAGCACATGTACCCCAATATTCATAGCACATAGCTCCACAATAGCTAAAACATGGAAAGAGCCTAAGTGTCCATCAATGGACGAATGGATCAAGAAGATGTGGTTTATCTATAAGATGGAATACTGCATGGCAATGAGAAAGAATGAAATCTGGCCATGTATAGCAACATGGATGGACCTTGAGGGTGTTATGCTGAGTGAAATAAGTCAGGCAGAGAAGGACAAATATCCTATGTGTGCACATATAGGAGGATTAGGAGGAACTTAATGGAGGACTCTGGGGGAGAAGATGGGGGGAAAATAGTTGGGGAAAGAGAGGGAGGCAAACCATGAGAGACTCTTGAATGTTGAGAACAAACTGAGGACTGATGGCGATGGGGGGTGGTAAAGGGGGGTAATGGGCATGGAGGAGGGCACTTATGGGGATGAGCACTGCGTGTTATATGGAAACCAACTTGACAAACTATTTTAAAAGAAGGAAATAGGTCTCAAGTCATTGGAAATCAGACAATGAAGAAGAGTGTTCTCTGAACAATGGGAACAAACACAATTAACTTTGAAACTGCCCAAGTTTGCCACACGGAAAATTTCCAGGCTACAGTTTAGGAAAGGGGAACCCAGACAGAGAATCTCACCATCTTCCTAAGTTGAGGAGACAGAACTGAGAGCCTGGGAAAGAGTTTGCAAGAAAGCACACCAGAGAGCATAGAGCTGGTAGAAAAATCACTCTTGAGATCTAAAGACAGTCTACTTCTAGTCTTCAGCTGGATTCTGATCAGCACTTGCATGTGAGGAAATTATCCAAGGTGGGGGAAAAGAACTACCTAAACGATTAGAGGAAATAATCTCTGGAACACTCATCAGAACTGAAATAGTTGCCTGTTTCTATTAATCAGAGTGGAAGGTGATATAATTCACAGGGTATCAGATGGCATACTCAGAAGTCTTTTGCCAAGCTTCCTATGATCTGATACAAAGTTTAAAAGCAGGATGTAAAAGAATCAAACAGTTCCAAAGAACTGTATCTAAGAACAAACCTCAACATTTCTCTAATAATATAAATGCATCCAGCATGCAACAGGTAAAATTTGTAACGTCTGGCATCCAGTCAAAACTTATCAGTCATGGGAAGAGGAAGGAAAATAAGACTATAATGGAGAAAGTGTATAAAAAGCCATAAATTCTACAAGTGACAGAAATAGTAAGAATATTAAAAGTTATATACCTATTTCATATATTTAAAAAGATTGGACATGTTTAGAAGGGACATCAAAAATATACAAAAGACTCAAATCGAATTTCTAGAGCTGAAAACTTCAATATTTGAAATTAAAAATACCCTTGCAGGGATGAATGGAAGATTAGAAACTTAGTGAACTTGAAAATATCAGTAGAAACCATCCAAAACGAAACACAGAGAGTAAAAGATGTCTAAAAAAGAATAAAAAGAATCAGTGAGCTGTGCGATAATATCAAGCAGCCTAATATATGAATAAATGTAAATGCAAAAGAGAAAATGAGGAAAAGCATTGAATAATGACTAAACATTTTCCAAATTTGATAAATATTATGAACTCTGAGATCCAAGAAGCTCAATGACCTCAAGAAAGAGAAACATAATGAAAATTAAGTCAAGGCACATTATTATAAAACCACTTAAAACCAACAATAAGGAGAAAAACCTTGAAAGCAGCCAGAGAAAATAGGCTCACGGAAGAAGAAAAATAAATTACTTAAAAAAATTTATGTTTCACTTAAATCCCAGTTAGTTAACATACAGTGTAATATAAGTTTCTGGCGTACAATATACTGATTCAACACTAATACAACACATGGCACTCATCACAGCAAAGGCATTTCTTAATCCCCATCATCTATTTAACCCATCCCCCACCCACCTCTCCTCTGGTAATCATCAGTTTTTTCTCTATAGTTAAAAGTCTGTTTCTTGGTTTCTCTCTCTCTCTCTCTCTCTCTCTGTTTGCTCATGAATTTTGCTTCTTAAATCCCACACATGATTGAAATCATGTGATATTTGTCTTTCTCTAACTTATTTCACTTATCATAATACTCCAGCTCCATCCACGTCACTGCAAATGATAAGATTTCATTTTCTTTATGGCTAATATTCCCATTCCCGTGTGTGTGTGTGTGTGTGTGTGTGTGTGTGTGTGTGTGTGTGTGTGTGTAAATACCACATCTTCTTTATCCAGTCAACAGACCCTTGAGCTGTTTCCATAATTTGGCTATTGTAGATAATGCTGCCATAAACATCAGGGTGCATGTACCTCTTTGAATTAGTACTTTTATACTCTTTGGGGAAATACCTAGTAGCGCAACTGCTAGGTTATAGGGTAGTTCCATTATTAACTTTTTGAAGAAACTCCATACTGTTTTCCAGAGTGGCTGCATCAGTTTGCATCCCCACTAAGAGTGCACAAGTGTTCCCCTTTCTCTACATCCTCAATAACACCTGTTATGTTGTTGATATTTGCCATTCTGACAGGTATGAGGTGATATTGTGGTTTCAATTTGTATTTCCCTAGTGATGAGCGATGTTGAACATCTTTTCATTATATCTGTTGGCTATTTGTGTCTTCCTTGGAAAAATTATCTGTTCATGTATTCTTCCCATTTTTAGTTGCATTATTTGTTTTTCGGGTGTTGAGTTTGATGAGTTCTTTATAGATTGTGGATACTAAGCCTTTATCAGATACATCATTTGCAAATATTTTCCCCATTCTGTTGGTTGCATTTTAGTTTTGTGATTATTCCTTTGCTGTGTAGAACCTTTTTTATTTTGATGAAGGCCCAATAGTTTATTTTTGCTTTTGTCTTTCTTGCCTCAGGAGACATATCTAGAAAGAAGTTGCTAAGACTGATGTCAAATTTCTTCATGGAAGCAATAAAGTTAAAAAGCCATGGGGTTACATCTTTAAAGAACAGAAAGAAAAAAACTTCATCAATCTAGAATTTTTACTCATGGAAAATATCTTTCAAAAGAAACATGAAATGAAAATACTTTCAAACATGGAAATCTGGAAGGATTCATCAGCAGCTGATCTATGCCAAAGAAATGTTAAAGGAGAAGTAAAATGATACCAGATAAAAAGTTGTGTCCATGAAAAGGAATGAGGAACATAAGAAAAGATAATTATGTAGATAGAATTTTTTTATATTTCAATTTGTTAAAGGATTAAATAATAACAATTTACTGTGAGCTTTATGATATACATAGAAATAAAACTCATGACAATGATAACATAAAGGCCCAGTAGAGAGAAATGAAAGTATACATTTACTATGTATGAAGTTGTATAATATCACATGAATATTGGTGTTTATATATTAAAGGTATAAGCTATGAATTCCAAAGCCACCAATATATAAAAATAATATAATTATTACTATATCAATAATCACATTAAATGTAAAGTCAATCCTCATTCTTTGTGGATTCTATATTTCAAAATTTGTCTACTCACTAACATTTATTTGTAACACCCAAAATCAATATTTGCTGTGTTTTTCCAGTCAGTCATCTATGGATTTGTGCAAAGCAGTGAAAAATTTAAGTGTCAGACATACGAGTTCTCAGATGAAGTTAAACCAGGCAACATTCTTGTCTTCTTGTTTCAGCTCACCTACTGTGAACAAATGTCCTTTTAGTGGTCTACTTAGTACCACATTTTTGCATTTTTTTTTTGTGATTGTGGTTGGTGATTTTGGTATTTAAAATGACCTCCAAGCACAGTCCTTAAGAGGTATGTAGTGTTCCTAATCATAAGAAGGTTGTACCTTACCACGACAATGAGTATGTTAGACAAATTTCACCTGGACATGAAAGTTCAATGTTAATGAATCAATAATATATATTCAGTAAGGTATCTCTAACAAGAACATGCATAAAACAAGGTTATATATTGATTGGTTAAAAAAATAGATATAGCCTCTAGGAGAGAAATTTATATTTCCCAAGGGAACAGTGCCTAGGTTATTGACTAATTCAGTGATCCTGGTGACTTTATATAACAACTACTGCATATATCAAGAATCAACTACTTCTTAATTACCCAATTAAGTGAGATTGCCAGATTTTAAAAAGTAAGACTCAGAGTGCCTGGGTGGCTCAATCAGTTAAGCGTCTCTCTTGGTTTAGGCTCAGGTCATGAGCTCATGATTTTGTGAGTTCAAGTCCTGCGTCTGGCTCCATGCTGACAATGTAGAGCCTGATTGGGATTCAATGTCTCTCTCTCTTTCTGCTCCTTCCCCTCTTGCACTGTCTCTGTCTCTCTCAAAGTAAATAAATAAATTTTAATAAAAAATAAATATATTTAAAAAAAGCAAGACCCAACTAATTTGCCTAAAAGAAACTTCAAATATAATGACACAGATAGGTTTAAAAGAAAGATGGAAAAAGTTACACCATGCTAATACTAATCAAAACAAGCTGATTTACATCAAAGAAGATTTCAGAGCAAGAATATTATAGGGATAAAGAGATTAATTTCATAAGATGATAAACAGATCAATTCTTTAAGATGTAACAGTCTAAGCATTTCTGTACCTAACATCAGAGCTTCTAAATGAATGATGCAAAAACTGAGGTAACTGTAAAGAGAAATACACAAACTCTACAAACATAGTTGACAATATCAACACATACCTTTCTGTAATTGATAAACAGGTCAGCAGAACATTAGTAACAGCAGAGAAAATTTGAGTAGCACTTTCAACCACCCTAATCTAATTGACACTATAGAGCAGTATGCCCAGTAATAACAAAACATATATTCTTTTCAAAAACATTTACCAAGATAGACCAGACACTGAAAAGGAGAAACAATAAAAATCAGAGTGAAAATCAGGAAACAGAAAACAAAGAAGAAGTTGAGAAAAATAAATAAAATCCAAAAAATAGGGAAAAGGTAATAAATTTGGAAAAATCTAGATTATGAAGAAAAAAATGAACTGCAAAAATATCAATCACCAATATCTGAAATGGGAGAAATCACATCCCTACTCTACGAATATTAAAGGTTAGTAAGAGAATATTCTGAAAAGTATGCCAATAAATTTAATGTATATGAAATGGAAAAATTCCTTGAAAGACAAACTATCAAATTTCACTCAAAAAATGAGATCATCAGGATAGTTCTGTATCTATTAAAGAATTTGACTTTGTAGCTAAAAATCTTTCCACAAATGAAATTTTAGTGAATTGCTTCACTTGTGAATTTTGCTGTAAGGAAGAAATATCAGTTCTTGAAAATAATCTTCTAGGAATTATTTTATACTATTTTAAAGTTATTTTAAATAATTTTTTTAAAAAATAAATTTGTGTTGAATATTATATTAAGTAATTAAACATCGGGATCAAGGAGGACTGGTCCCACGATTTCAAAGTCTGTTCAATATTTGAAAATCAACCAAAGGGGGCGCCTGGGTGGCTTAGTCAGTTAAGCGTCCGACTTTCGCTTAGGTCATGATCTCGCGGTTCATGGTTCGAGCCCCGCGTCGGGCTCTGTGCTGACTGCCAGCTCAGAGCCTGGAGCCTGTTTCAGTCTGTGACTCCCTCTCTCTCTGACCCTCCCCTGCTCACGCTGTCTCTCTCTCTCTCCTAGAGATAAATAAAAATATTTTTTAAAAAAATCAACCAAGATAATTCACTGAGGTGGCTTTGTCATATGTCGTCTTGCTAGGCTGAAAAACAGTTGACCCTTGAGCAATATGGAGATAGGGCAGTGACCACACTCCCCAGATGTAACTACTAATAGCCTATTGTTGCTTGGAAGGCTTGCCAACAACATAAACTGTCAATACATATTTTGTATGTTTTATGTATTATATACTATATTCTCACCGTAAAGTAAGCTAGAGAAAAGAAAATGTTATTCAGAAAATCATAAGGAAGAGGAAATACATTTACAGTTGTATATGAATATTTATTGAAAAGCATCCAAGAACTACCCCGCACCCCAACTTCCAGCCACCACCACCATAGGGGCAGTGGTAACTGCAGTCCTGGCCCCGGCATGGGAATGTGCCTCAGCCTGGTAGCAGCTCTGTCCTCAAGGTGCACTACAGCTGCCCCACCAACCTAGAAACGTACTGCCTGCCCATGGCCATCAGGAGCTACAGCCACACATGAGTGAGCCAGCCTCCAGAGGCAGTGGGGCTGGGGCAACCCTCTGGGGAGGAGGGAAGAGGGGTAAAGGGGTGCCAGCGGCACACGGCTCCCTCCACCCCTGAATGGTACCCCTTGAGGGCTGCTGATGGCTTCAGTGGTACCCAAAGGTCAGTACCCAAAGGTCAGCAGACCTCTGTGCCAGTCACCTTTGATTTGGTCCCATGAAGACTGGGATAGGCAGGTATAAATAAATGCCTTGTGGCTGTCATTGTCAACTCAAAAATATGCCTCATCATCAAGGAAATACAAATCAAAACTACAATAGATATCACTTCACACCTGTCAGAATGGCTAAAATTAACAACTCAGGAAACAAGAGATGTTGTCAGGGATGAGGAGAAGGGGAATCCTCTTGTACTGCTAGTGGGAACGCAAACTGGTGCAGCCACTCTAGAAAATAGTATGGAGGTTCCTCAAAAATTTAAAAATAAGCTACCCTATGACCCAGAAATTTTACTACTAGGTGTTTATCCAAAGGATACCAAAGTGCTGATTCAAGGGGGCACATGCACTCCAGTGTTTATAGCTGTATATCGACATTAGTCAAATTATGGAAAAAGCCCAAATGTCCATCAACTGATGAATGCATAAAAAAGATGTGGTATATGCGGGTGCCTGGGTGGCTCAGTCAATTAAGCATCTGACTTTGGCTCAGGTCATGAATTCACAGTTGAGTTCCAGCCCCACATCGGGCTCTGTGCTCACAGTGTAGTCTCCCTCTCTTTCTGCCCCTCTGTTCATCTTTGGTGCTCTCTCTCTCTTTTGCAAAAATAAATAAATAAACAAACAATATTAAAAAAGAAGATGTAGTATATATATATATATATATATATATATATATATACATACATATATACATATATATACAGAATGGAATATTACTCGGTGATCAAAAATATGAAAATTTGCCATTATAACAGTGTAGATGGAACTAGAATGTATTATGCCAGAGAAAGACAATTACCATATGATGTCACTCATATGTGGAATTTAAGATACGAAATAGACAAACAAAGGGGAAGGGAAGGGAAAATAAGATAAAAACAGAGAGGAGGCAAACCATAAAGACCCTTTTTCCCCCCTTAATTTATTGTCAGGTTAGCTAACATACAGTGTATATACAGTGTGCTCTTGGTTTTGGGGGTAGATTCCTGTGATTCATTGCTTATATACAACACCCAGTGCTCATCCCAAGAGGTGCCCTCCTCAGTGCCCATCACCCGTTTCTTTTCTCCCCTCCCTCTCCCCCATCAACCCTCAGTTTGTTCTCTGTATGTCTCTTATGAGTCTCTTATGGTTTTGCCTCCCTCTCTGTTTGATATTATTTTTCCCCCTTCCCTTCCCTCATGGTCTCCGTTAAGTTTCTCTAGTTCCACATATGAGTGAAAACATGATATCTGTCTTTCTCTGACTGACTTATTTCACGTAGCATAATATCCTCCAGTTTCATCCATATTGTTGCAAATGGCAAGACTTCATTCTTAAGTGCAGAGAACAAACTAAGGGTTACTGGAGGGGAGAGGAGTGGAGGATGGGCTAAATGGGTGATGGGTACTAACTAAGGGACACTTGTTGGGATGAGCACTGAGTGTTGTATGTAAGTGGTGATTCACTAAATTCTACTCCTGAAACCATTATTACACTATATGTTAACTAACTTGGATTTAAATTAAATTTTAAAGAATCACATATAAGTTTATAAGTGAACCTGCACAGTTCAAACTCGTGTTGCTTGAGTCACCTGTCTATTTCTGAGAATTCCTATCCTTGTATATTTTTGGTTACAGTGGACCTCAAGGGGGATTCTTGCGGGAAGATTGCAAGGTAAAAAATGGAAACAGTAGCTATTTTGTAGCTCAGACACAGTGTTGCTTATCTGCGGACTCATCTCGCTGGTCTGAGGCAGCAGCTAGGACTGCCGGTGCTGCACTTTTATCTGCCTCTCCTTTCACTCCCTTTCCTCCTGGGTAAGGTATGTGTTTAGCTCCCTAATGAAGGACACCAACTCTTCCCTCCAAGAACCCATGCCACCAAGCTTAGTTGCAACAAAAGCTGCCATGAGTTTCAATGTGTCCTCATAGCTTCCAGCTCATGCTTGTAGGTCACAGTTCACGCTTGCTCTCCCAAGTCTACTCCACATCTACCTCTCCTTCCTAACTGCCTGCCCTGCAGACATCAAACTTCAACATTGCACAGAAGGACTACAGAGACTGCTTAACTAGATGCCAAAATGGATAAGGTCAAATCCCTATAATAAGTCCCTTATAAAACCACATACTGATTATGCTTCTCGGGATGAACTCTGAATGGATACACTGACTATACTAAAAGATTTAAAAAGGAAAAGACATAATCATCTCAATACAGAGAGAAAAAGAATTTGACAAAATTGAACATCTATTCTGTCCAAAACTCTCATCAAACGAAGAATAGAAGGAAATATTTTCAACATGATGAAGATCATCTACAAAAAATCTACAGCTAACATCATACTTAGTGCTGAAAAATGAAGATTTCCCCTAAGATCAGGAAGAAGATACAAACATCAGCTCTTTCCACTTCTATTCAACATTGTAATGAAGGTTATTGCTAAGGAAGTAAAATTTTAAATAACAATAAAAGGTAAATAGATTGAAAATAATAAAAGCTCTTCACTCACAGATGATAACAGACTGAACTCATGAGACCATAGGAGAAGTCAAGGAGTTAAATCTTTCAAGCTGTTAGAAAAGTGCCTGACCATGACAATATTCCATAACTGTTCACCTCTAGAATATTTTGCAAGAACCCATTTTTAAGGATGAAATGTTTTTCCTTTCTCTTTGACAAGCTATGTCTTATTTTCCTCTCCAATATTTCCCATAAGAAGCCCCTTTCCCATAATCAAATCCAATACTTTGTTCTACTTCTTTAGCAATAGAAATTGGTGAAACATAAAATGAAAGAGAGATGTGGAGGGGCGCCTGGGAGGCTCAGTCGGTTAAGCGTCCGACTTTGGCTCAGGTCATTATCTCACAGTTCGTGGGTTCGAGCCCCGATTTGGGCTCTGGGCTGACATCTCAGAGCCTGGAACCTGCTTCAGATTCTGTGTCTCCCTCTCTCTCTGACCCTCCCCCGCTTGCTCTCTGTCTCTGTCTCTCAAAATAAAATAAAGACATAAAAATTTTTTTAAAAAGAGATGTGGAATTTATTTTTTTCAAATCTAAATTTTTTTAAAAATAGCTGATAGGTTATTGAAAGATTTGAGATAAATAAAAAGAACTGCTCATGTCATATCAAGTTAGGCAAACTATGGACTTTAATATCCAAAGCTGTAACATAGAGTTAGGAAAAGATTTACATTGTTAGCAGTTTAAACAAATTCATCATGTCTTATTACTGTACTTGTAGGTAAGGTTACAAGTTTGGAACAAGTTTGGAGATATTCTTTACATTTTTTCTTATGTTTTAGTCTCCAAAAGCTAAATTTACATGTTTAATTTAAATTTTTTCTTCTGTTTTATTTCAGAGGCTGGTAATGGAAGTAGTAGAAGGAGGGAGAGTTTTTCCCTAATACTTAATTTCTTCTTGAGTTTGGTTTCATTCTCCCCTAGGGATGTCAAAGTATACTAAGAATTTGAGGAAATGAATCATCACTGTTGAATAAAATGGCAACATCAGGTCTTCTTTATTAACAAGAATAGTAACAACATATGTTAGTTTATTTTATAGTGAACACAGTACGCTAACACTCACTCTCGTGTAATCCTCACAACAATCTTACGATATAAACATGTAATAACATGCACATATTTGGCAAATGAAGCAACCAAGACTCAGTGACCTTAAATAATTTGCCCAGGATCTTTACAATAGAGCCTAGACCAGCACAAAACACCTGATTGCATTTCTGGAACACTTTCCCAGGTTTTTTGTTTGGTTTCTAATTCCTTTCTTAAAGTTCCTGGCACTGTGTAGATAGAGTCTTTGGCCCTGGAAGTACATGAGGACCATTTTTTTTAGGGTATTGTCTACATCGCTTCTTTTTTTTTTTTTTTATTTTTTTTATTTTTTACAAATAGTTTATTGTCAAATTAGTTTCCACATAACACCCAGTGCTCATCCCCACAAGTGTCCTCCTCCATGCCCATCCCTCCCTCCCCCCACATCCATCAGTCCTCAGTTTTTGTCAGCATTCAAGAGTCTCTCATGGTTTGCCTCTCTCCCTTTCCCCCACCATTTCCGCCCTTCTTCTCCCCTTGGTCCTCTGTTAAGTTCCTCCTAATCCTCCTATACGTGCACACATATGATATTTGTCCTTCTCTGCCTGACTTATTTCGCTCAGCATAACACCCTCAAGGTCCATCCATGTTGCTACACATGGCCAGATTTCATTGTTTCTCATTGCCATGTAGTATTCCATGGTATAGATAAACCACATCTTCTTGATCCATTCATCTGTTGATGGACACTTAGGCTCTTTCCAGGTTTTAGCTATTGTGGAGAGTGCTGCTATGAACATTGGGGTACATGTGCTCCTATGCATCAACATTTCTGTATCCCTTGGGTAAATTCCTAGCAGTGCTATTGCTGGGTCATAGGGGAGTTCTATTGTTAGTTTTGTCTACATCGCTTCTAATATGCTTCCTTCAACTATACCACTAGTTCAGAATCTACTTTCCTATATATTAAGGTCATTTTTATGCCCCTTCAATCAACCAGTGTAGCTCCTCCTGCACTAAAGACCTTCAGTTTGGTACCTTACAAACCAAAAGAACCTCAAGTCACCTCCCAAATTCAAAGACTCACTGTCACTTCTCCATCATCAACTATTTTAGGGTCTATACTCCATCTAACACAATTTTGTTTTGCTTTTTTTACTTAAAATATTGATATAATGCTTACTATGTGCTATATTAAAATTGTAAAATTTTAACAATGTTAATTTTTTCGACGTTGTAAGTTAAGTACCATTATTAACTTTATTTTAGAGGTAGGGGATGGAGACACACTTGCCTAAGGGGGCACCAGGTTAGTAAGTGACAAAGTTTTGCATAGGAACAGTTATACATAACAGAATCTCAACAGCGCCATAAGACCAACTGGTGAAATTCTACAGTGAAATTTGAACAGTCTCAGAGAAATCTACAATAAACCTATAAGCTCTAACATTGAAATCAGAAATAACTGTGACCAGGGTGCCTGGGTGGCTCAATCAGTTAAGCGTCTGACTCTTGATCTCAGCTCAGGTCTCGATCTCAGAGTCATGAGTTGGAGCCTCACACTGGACTCCAACACGCTTGCTCAATATGGAGCCTACTTTAAAAAAAAAAAAAAACCACAGGAATAATCGCGAACAATATGGGTATAAATATCTGCATGATAGAGTTGAGGGCAGAGTAGGAATAGTTCAATGAATAAGGAGGAGGAACTAGATTCATATCGTTAACTGAGGCACTCCTGGTTAGGTTCTACTTGTGTGTGTATGTGTGTGTGCTTGCATGTGTGTTTATACATACATATAACCTGTTAATTGAACTAAAAATGGATATTTTATTGCCATCAAATAACTAACTATGGAGCATTTTCTTGAGAGACCTGATTTCTTTGCTATTAATCCTTCTGTGGTCTTAATGCCCAGAGTTAAAATAATTCCTTCAGGTATTGTTAGGGAGAATGTTGATCCATTAGGTAGATCTAAATCACATTTTCAGGCACCCTGAGAGAAAAGATAAAGTAACCCTTTAGTCTTGTTTAAAGCACATATTACCTTTAAACACTACTACAAAAAAAAAAAAAAAACCCACTAAATTTATTTTTCATTGATGGGCTGTCCTTACTCTTTCAAGTCAACAATTGGTGTGAAACTATCTCAAAGTCTATTTCAAAAAACAACAACAATAGTATGTAAAAATTTGAGCATTTAATTTCTACCAGGCCCTTTTCTAAGAGCTTTATACAATTACCTCACTTAATTCCTGTAACAGCCCTGTGAAGTAGATACCATTATTTCCATTTTACATACAAAGGAATTAAAACAGAATTTACACCTTCGGCCCTACCCAGGGAGGGATCCATACAGCTTTTTGTGTTCATGTCATAATTTAAAGTGAAATTTTTACAATGTCCAGAGCCCCTCCTACAAACGAAGAAAGATGTTCTCAAATTCCTTGTAGCAAGAGTCCACTTAGGTGGTGCCAACCTTGACTTCCAAATGGAACAGTACATCTACAAATGGAAAAGTGATGCCTCTACATCATAAATCTGAAGAAAGCCTGGGAGAAGTTTCTGCTGGTAGCCTGTGCCATTGTTGCCACTGAAAACCCAGCCAACATCAGTGTCCTATCATCCAGGAATACTAGCCCATGACCTGTGCTGAAGTTTGCAGCTGATACTGGAGCCACTCCTATTACTGGTCACTTCACTCCTGGAAACTTCACTAACCAGATCCAGGTAGCCTTCCAGGAGCCAAGGCTTCTGGCGGTTACTGATCCCAGAGCTAACCACTAGCCTCTCATAAGCATCATATGTTCACCCGCTTACCTGCTTTGTGTAACACAGACTCTCCTCTGAGTTATATGCACATTGCCATCCCTTGCAACAAGAGAGTTCACTCAGTGGGTCTTATGTGGTGGATGCCGACCTGGAAAATTCTGCATGTTTGTGGCACCATTTTCTGTAAGCACCCATGGGGGTTCATGCCTGATCTCTACTGCAGAGAGCCTGAAGAGATTGAAAAGGAAGAGTAGGCCACTGCTGAAAAGGCTGTGACCAAGGAGGAATTTCAGGGTAAATGGACTGTTCTAGCTCCTGAGTTCACTGTTACTCATTCTGAAGTCGTGGACTGGTCTGAAGGCATATAGGTGCCCTCTGGACCTACTCAGGAGTTCCCCACTAAAGACTAGAGTCTTCAGCCTGCCACTGAAAACCAGTCTTCAGCTCCCCCTGCTCAGGCCACTGAATGGGCAGGAACAACCACTGAGTGGTTGTAAGCTGCCCTTCCACAAAGGCAAACAAAAATGGAAATAAGGTTGATGGAAAACAGTTTCTAACTAACTAACTAACTAACTAACTAAATAAATAAATAAATAATTAATTAATTAAAAATAAATGACTTTACATAATCGGTCCAAGGTCATATAGCTAGTAAAAGAAACAGATTTCAATCCCAAAAGTCTGACATCAAAATTTTTGCTACTAACCATTAATGGTAGAAAAATCTGTTAGAATAATATGACTAAAGCTGATGAATTTTGCATCCAGAATTCTTGTCCATGTTCCTATTTTAATTTCTTAAAAGTCCCTGAAAAATTAGTGAATATCATCTACAATCAGGAAACCAAAGTGTGATGTCTCCCAAATACTCAGAAAAAAAGGAAGACTGTCACATAAAAACTCTACTAATTATTGTAATACAATGCTTTGTGAAATTGAATATCTATAGAAGTCATTTCAAAAGGCTGTTATCTTGGGGCTTGCGATCACTGCCCAAGAAAAAGATAAGGTCTTCTGCTGTATTCTAAGAAAACTTACAATAGACTAAATTTTTGACCAACAATTCCACATTATCAATTTTATGTGTTTTTAAGAATCATAATGGAGGAACTAAGATTGTGATGATGTATTTATGTCTAGTTTGCAATTAACTCTGAAATATCCTCTTTGTTTACCATAAATTTGATATTTTAATTCCTTCCTCCTCTGTCACATATTATATAAGATCCATAAATATTAGTAGAAAATATTTATCTAGCCTTGTTATGTACCAGAAATTGTCCTAAGCACTTTATATATTTTAACTCTTTTAAGTCATACACCAGTCTTATTAAATAAGTAGGGTATTACCACCATTTTATACTTAAAGAAACTGTGGCACAGAGAGGTTATCTTCAAGGTCACTTACTTGTGCAAATGGTGGAGACCAGATCTAATGAAAGTAGTCTAGCCAAAAAGATGATGTTCATAACCACTATGTTATATGATGATAAGATGATCCACCTATCCTAGCCACAGAGCTATGTTCTCTCTTGGGGAACTCATTGCCAGATATCAACTCTTTTGCTAAGCATTTATTGAGTTCCAGTTTCTCTAGTCACCATTCAAAGTCTGGAAATATAATGATACATAAGGCAGGGAACTTTTCTGGAGAAGTGGGAGACATATAAATGATTAATTATAACAAAAGCCAATAAATGCCAGCACAAAGTGTATATATAGAAAGGGGTGTAAGATCATAAATGTGACTATATTTGGTCCAGAAGCCCTCACTGGGGGAAGTGGAGAGGGGTGGAGAAATATTTCAGAAGAAGAAAATGGAGTGAACCCACAAAAAGTGCCAACAGGGACTTTAAAAAAACAGAATCCATTACCTTCAGATTTAATTCAAGAAAAAAAATAGTGATTTAATACTGCTTCAAAAATATGAATCATTTTATTAATCATTACCCTTGCTGTACCCATTGAATTGATAACTGAACCAGTTTAATAAAGGAACTGTTTACAGAATTGTGGGGAGGGTTATAGGAACCAACCAGAGAAGAGGAAGCATTAGGAACTCCAAGAGCCAGAAGCTGTTGCCATTTCTAATCTGGAGGGGGAAAAAGATGTTGCTACTAATCCTTCTATACGTGCTAACATATGGTATTTGTCCTTCTCTGCCTGACTTATTTCACTCAGCATAACACCCTCAAGGTCCATCCATGTTGCTACACATGGCCAGATTTCATTGTTTCTCATTGCCATGTAGTATTCCATGGTATAGATAAACCACATCTTCTTGATCCATTCATCCATTGATGGACACTTAGGCTCTTTCCATGTTTTGGCTATAAGGAAAGAAGGAGGGGAATAGTGGGGGATAGGGTGAGAGGCAAATCATGAGAGACTCTTGAATGCTGAGAACAAACTGAGGACTGATGGGTGTGGGCGGGAGGGAGGAGATGAGCATGGAGGAGGGCACTTGTGGGGATGAGCACTGAGGGTTATATGGAAACCAATTTGACAATAAACTATTTGTAAAAGAAAAAGAAAAGAAAAGAAAAGAAAAAGATGTTGCTATACAGGACACCATCAAGAGCTGTAATGGTAGTAGAGGGTCTGCAAAAATAGGAGCTGTGGCTCTAGGTAGAGGAACACAGCCACTGACAAACCACAGTCTAATAAATGGGAGGGTGAAATACATACTCTGACTTCATTCTCCTCCCATCCAATCTCCCATTGGTACCTCGAATGGTGGAACAGAGGGCAAGGGAGATTATGTGAAGAGTCTACAGACTCCTAGCACCCAGAGTCAAGATCCTAGCACCTAGAGCAGAGTGAGGTCAGGTGCTGATCTGGAAGGACAGATGGAAAATAACTAATACCCAATTATTGCTCAGTACTTGATACTTCATCACCTCTGAGGAAAAGAGGAAACAGCAAAAAGAGACCTATATTTGATAAAATGAAGACTTGTCTCCAAGAGCCTCATAATCACTAAAATTGGCTACATCAGCATAGAAGTTGCAGCGATA
Source organism: Proteles cristata cristata (assembly GCA_017311185.1). Taxonomy (NCBI): domain Eukaryota; kingdom Metazoa; phylum Chordata; class Mammalia; order Carnivora; family Hyaenidae; genus Proteles; species Proteles cristata. The sequence continues at coordinate 758,548 of JAESUZ010004165.1, forward strand.
TTGAATGGAAATGTTTAAATAAAAAATTCGCATCACTTTTACCGGGCTCAATTCTCTCCCTGGTAGTAATCACTGCTTTTTGAAACTGTTTAAATTAAGGCGACTTGTTTCCATCTACAGAATCCACATTTCATGACCTGTCTTTTAGAGACTTTGCTTTTGTTCATTTGACCAGCAAATGTTAGAATTCTTCCTCTAAACATCTTTATATTCATTTCCTTCTCTTTTCTCACTATTACTATTAATTCAAGCTTTTTATCAACCAAGCCGACTATTGGCCCTGACAATAGTAAACTCCAAGTCCTTGAAAAGACAAGCTGCTCTCAGCCCAAAGTCCTGACTATGCTCTCTGAATATAATATAAAATCATTTTAGACAATGGCACCAGGAATTTCACAGAGAAAGATCCTTTACTGATTGTGTTTTCCAATTTGCATGTAATTTGCAGTAATTTTAACTGTGCAAAATTAGCATTTAATTACCCTTCATTCTTTCTGGCTTCTTTTAGGGAGTCCCATTAATTAAGGTGAGAATTTAGATAAGTCTGGTTCTGCTGAATAAGGAAAATTGATTTGGATCTTTATGTAAAAATCAAGCATTCAAAGAATTTTATTAATCAGCGTTAATGTTCTCTCTGGTCATATTTAGTTTTGAGCGTTTAGTATTGTTGTTCCATACCAAACTGTCCTTCATGCTTTGTTTTTACTTAAATTCCAGTTAGTTAACATAAGTGAAATATTACTTTCAGGTGTACAGTTTAGTGACTCACACTTATATACAACACTCAGTGCTCATCACAAGTGCCCTTCTTAATCCCCATCACTTACTTAACCCATCTCCCCTCCCACCTCTCCTCTGATAACCATTTGTTCTTTATGGTTAAGTCTTTTTCTTCGTTTGGCTCTCTCTTTCTCTCCCTTCTGCTATCATTTGTTTTGTTTCTTAAATTTCACATATGAGTTAAATCGTATGGTATTTGTGTTTCTCTGATTTATTTCACTTAGCATAATACTATCTAGCTTCATCCATGTCATTGCAAATGACAAGATTTCATTCATCTTTATGGCTGAGGAATATACATACACACACAACACACACACACACACACACATATTAATCACATTTTCTTTATTTTTAAAAAGTAACAACGAACACTACCCTAAGATTAAAGAAAATATGATCATTGGGAGAATGAAGAAATATAGAGCTCAGACTAGTTCAAACAGCCTTTAGGGAAGGAATGATCTTGGAGCAGGCAAGTAGTCAGAAGATGGAAGAGTAAGTAGGAAAAAAGCAATAGCTAAGGCCATGTAAAAGTTTCATGTTTTAGGCTTAAAAAATTCTTTTAAAAAGGCTACCATTTGTTTGTTGAGTACCATGTACCAGACATTCTGCCTTTATTTCCTATTTGAGACTTATAACATAATAATAAGGTAAAATAATCATGTAGTGTAATGATAGGACACTGTAATGTGCTACACTAACCATCAGCATCTTATTTAAATTAGCCAAACTTGACAAACTTTAATTTCCTCATCTGTGAATGGGGAGAATAATAAATACTATCAACTTTATTTGTGAGATTTAAATAGGATAATATTAATTACTTTGAATCGTATACAATCTCTCACAGCTAAATGAATGGTGAAGCTGACAGTCTAGACAAAATTCTAACCTATGCTCTGGGTGAGATAGAGGCACAGAAAGATAGACAGGATCCGTATCCACTTAAGCAATGTTCTCAAGGTGGTCCAACCTGCTTACATTGTAATCAGTTTGATAACTTCAAAAAGAAAATTCTCATTCTCTGGTTGAAGATGACAAACCCCTTTCCTCCCCTACTCTCTCTAAAATGAAAAGAAAAGAAAAAAGAAGTTTCTGTTTCTATAAGTAAGATAAAAATGAGGGAAGCTGCCACTCAATGAGAGGTATAAACAGATTGATGGGGAAGAAAATCAGGCAGGAAACTGCTACTGATAACTGTACTCATAAAGCTTGATGGAGTAACATAAGGAAGAGTCTCCAACAGGGAAGGTAGTCTGTCTTCCAATGAGAACTTCAGACAGTCAAATTTCAATGAAGCCTTAGAATGGATTGCAGTTTATTAGAAATAGGCTTTATTTGAAAGTCTTGTCATGCAATAGTAGGTCCCATCCACCTTCATCCTCTACCCCAAACCCCCAAAACTGCATGAAGAGGCTTATATACCAAACAGTAACATTATTTTCTAAGGAAATTGAACAAATCCATTTGAGAGAACAAAGACAATTTGTAAGAGTATTGTTGGAGATCTCCTGAGTATGTGGGAAAAGGGCAAGAAGGATCTGAAATTTTGTCTTTCCCTTACATGTCAAACATGGTGATCCAGGCATGAAGGGCAACTTACAGGAAAAGGGCACAGTGGATCTACCCAGAGTCCTTTTCTATCTTTATTAGTCTACAGGGACTTCTTTTCCTACTTTCTTTGTCCAGAAATGGTATCATTATAAAATGATAAAAGCCTGCTCAGAGAGGATGACTTTTTCAAATTTCAACAATAATGCAGCTGAGGTGAACAGCTGTATGTGGAATTGGCCATCAGAGACCTCCATATGCTGGCATTTAAGTGCACCCTATTACTTTCTTCTCTGTTCCCACAAAAGGAAGGCATGCCTTCAATTATCTTAAAGCATCATACACTTATCCAAACCTCTATATCCAAGAGTAGTAGATGACTGGAAGCAATTCTACCTCTGGATTGAGTGAATCAATATATAAGGGTCAGTTCTCTGTGGCCTTAGGCCAAATCGCGTTAGTCACTTATTTTTGCACAGCTTTTCAAGCTAACAGTTTTTTAATTTTTTTTTTTTTCTGAGAGAGAGAGACAGCATGAGCAGGGGAGGGTCAGAGAGAGAAAGGGAGAAACAGAATCTGAAACAGGCTCCAGGCTCTGAGCTAGCTGTTAGCACAGAGCCCAACACGGTGCTCAAACCCACCAACCTTGAGATCATGGCCTGAGCCGAAGTCAGATGCTTAACCAACGGAGCCACCCAGGAACCCCTCAAACTAATATTTTAAAAATAATTTTTAGTGAATAAAAACACTCAAAAAAGATTAATATTCTATGCATGTGTAAATTATATTACATAAATTTTTCAGTGTCATAAATAAAATTTTTATTGAAACATGGCTATGCTCATTCATTTAAGTAGTATTAATGGTGGAGTGGAATAGTTATAATAGAGGGCACAAGGTCCAGAAAGCCTAAAATGCTTACTGTCTGGCTCTTTACAGAAATGCTTTTCAATCCCTGATATACAGTATTGGTTGAAAAATTGTCCCCTTTACATGAAGAAATGGGTACCCTCCTACACTCTTGGTGGAATGTAAACTGGTGCAGCCCCTCTGGTAAACAGTGTGGAGGTTCCTCAAAAAATTAACAATAGAACTCCCCTATGACCCAGCAATCGCACTGCTAGGAATTTACCCAAGGGATATAGGAGTGCTGATGCATAGGGGCACATGTACCCCAATGTTCATAGCAGCGCTCTCAACAATAGCCAAAACATGGAAAGAGCCTAAGTGTCCATCAACTGACAAATGGATCAAGAAGATGTGGTTTATCTATATGATGGAATACTACATAGCAATGAGAAAGAATAAAATCTGGCCATGTATAGCAACATGGATGGACCTTGAGGGTGTTATGCTGAGTGAAATAAGTCAGGCAGAGAAGGACAAATATCATATGTTTACACCTATAGGTGGATTAGGAGGAAGCTAACGGAGGACCATGGGGGAGAAATAGGGGGGGAAATAGTGGGGGGCGGGAAGGGAGGCAAACCATGAGAGACTCTTGAATGCTGAGAAGAAACTGAGGATGATGGGGGTGGGGGGGGAAGGGGGTGATGGGCAAGGAGGAGGGCATTTGTGGGGATGGGTACTGGGGGTTATATGGAAACCAGCTTGACAATAAACTATCAAAAAAATTGTCCCTTTTTTTGAAAGTTGGAAAGGTTGAGTTGGAGGATTGACATGTTATTATAGACTCCAAAGTTTCTTTAGTCTTTTTTTTCTTTTAATGTGGTTTCTTTTGAGCTAGTGGTAGCCTGGGCTCTTATACTTCATGTTATCTATATCGCTTCCACTCTTGATATAAAGCTGGAAGTTGAATCGCATTAGCAAGATCTATACCTATGCTCTTGTTTAAGGTACTGATGCCAAATGAAGATTTTGAAAAAGTCAGGCTGAATTTGGGTTATGTGTGAAGAAGGGGAGACATCAGGCCAAAGTTTTTGCCCCTACATTTAGGACATTTCAAGACCAGAATTCTCTGTAAACAGCCCCACAGGACCAGTGTTCAGGAACTAGCTGTTGCCCTTTTCTACTAATCTTCTTCTGTCATCCTGAACCTGTACACTAATGTTTTGCTCATATCTTTTCTCTGGAAACAGGTTTAAATTGCACTTCAACCACTGCCTGATTCCATGTTCCTACAGAATGGCCTTGTAATAGCTCTGTTTCTTTAATACATGAGCCTACATGGTCTTTATAGGTTCAGGAAATCAACTGTCAGCTTCTGAGGTGGAGACAGGAGCTGAATCTGAATAGAGGTGAGAGCCATTAGAGAAATCCTCAGAGATGACATGGGGTTATCCAAAGGACAACAGGTACCCCTTCGTTCTCAGTTCCTGACGTGTTATTGGACTGCCTTGAAAGAAATACCACAAATCATTACACACTAGGAGCGAAGCAGAATTTTTGCAGTGTTATATTGCTTTGTTTTTACGTCCTAGAAACACCTGAAATAATGTGAATTATCATTTGGGAATTTAAGTGTCTTTTCAGTGCTTTGACCTAAGCACATGAGGAGCTGGAGGCACCCACAGCACTGAAGCTGTAATTCAAAGAAACAGAATGAAGAACAAACACAGAGTTTGTCTGTGGATTTCTTACAGAACCCCCCACTCCAACGGTTGGCTCCTAGGCCACTTAGAAATGATGTAACCTCAGAGGGCTCTGGGGTTGGAAACAGAGGAATTAAGTGTGTAAGGTCCGATTGGGGATCTGGTTATGATAATGGCATTATGGCATATCTAAAACTAAATGAAAATTACCATTCGATTATGTAAATTTGTGCCAGCTACCAATCATTGACTACAATGTTGTTCTTTAAAAGGGCTGTAATCTTACTATTGGTGAGAATGCAAACTGGCGCAACCACTGTGGAAAACAGAATGGAGGTTTCTCCAAAAATTAAAAATAGAGCTACCTTATGATCCAGCAATTGCACCACTAGGTATTTACTCAAAGAATACAAAAATACTAATTCAAAGGGATACATGCACCCTGGTGTTTATAGCAGCATTATTGACAATAACCAAAATATGGAAACAACCCAAGTATCCACTGACAGATGAACTGATAAAGAAGATATGTCATATATACACAGTGGCATATTATTCATCCATAAAAAGGAATGAGGTATTGCCATTTGCAATGACACTGATGGAGCTGGAGAGTATTATGCTGAGCAAAGTAGGTCAGGCAGAGAGGGACAAATACCATATGATTTCACTCACATATGGAATTTATAAGAAACAAAACAAATAAGCAAAGGGGAAAATGGGGCAGAGAGAGAGAAACTAGCAAACTAAAAAAACAGACTCCTAAATATAGAGAACAAACTGATGGATAGCAGAGAGGAATTAGGTGGAGGGATGGGTTAAAAAGGTGATAGATGTTAAAGAGTGTACTTTTTGATGAGCACCGGGTACTGCATGGAAGTGCTGAATCACTATATTGTACAGCTGAAACTAATATTACAGTGTATGTGAACTAACTGGAATTTAAATAAAAACTATAAAAAAGAGGGGGCAGCAATCTTATTCTTATTCAGACAAAGCACATCCTGAAGAAACATGAGGAAAATCTATTTAGAATAGTGAGCATTTTTCTCCTGGACATCGCTCGAAAGGCTGCCAGTTTACTTGCTTCAAAAAGACAAAGACAAACTCTCAAAAGCAAATTAGTCCTAGTAACGCATTGAGATTTATTACCTAAACTCCAGTAAAGATAATATAAACACTCTGCAATGAATTCATGAAAAGATAATGTTGTGTCAAACTGGAGTTATTATAATTATAATCATGTACCATTAGGAAGACATTCTTAGTGTTTCAGTCATGTACTGGCTCTAGACGACATTTAACATCAACATAACATTGTGCTATATGGCAATTACGATAATAGACATCTAATTCACTGTTAGATGGAGTTATGTTGTAATGAAGTAATTCCATGACCAATTAATAAAGCACACTGACCCTTGTGACATATCAAATTCTATACGTTTTCCTCCGATATATTATTTATAACTTTAAATAGTGTGAAGATATTTAGACTTTGTAAAATAAAAAACACATTGTTTTAAAACAAGTTGTTGACATGGACAAAAACAGAATTTTAAAAACAGAATTTGATATTCATTATATATCAATTCAAATTATACGTTAAACTAAAACATGCTTTTATATATATTATATTTAATTTACTATACTGTATAATATATATATAATCCTGCTCAAATTGCCTTAAAGAAACACCAGAGACTGGATGGCTTAAACAGCAAAAACTTCTCATAATCTGGAAGTAAAGTCCAAGATCACAATGCCAAGAGAGTTGGTTCCTGATGAAGCCTCTCTTCAGGGCTTTCAGAAAGACACCTTCTCCGGGCACCTGGGTGGCTCAGTCAGTTAAGCCTCCGGTTTTGGCTCAGGTCATGATCTTGCTGTTCATGAGTTCAAACCCCGCATCAGACTCTGTGCTGACAGCTCAGGGCCTGGAGCCTGCTTTGGATTCTGTGTCTCCCTCTCTTTCTGCCCCTCCCCCACTCATGCTCTGTCTCTATGTCTCTCTTTCATAAATAAATAAACATCAAAAAAAAAAGACACCTTCTCACTTTGTTTCCACTTGGCCTTTTTCTTTGTGTATGCACAGAGAGAGTGAGAGGTTGAGAGACCTGGTGTCGCTCCCTCTTTCTACAAGATCATCAGTCCCATTAGACTAGGGCCCCACCCTCATGATCGCATTTTACTTTAATCACTACCATAAAGGCTTTATCTGCAAATATAGTCACATTGAGGCTTAAGTCTAGGACATGTAAATTTTTGAGGGGACACAATTCAGTCCATAACAAAATATGTAAATAGCACATTCTCTTTTCCACTCAGTCAAAAAACATAATACAGCAAATATAATATGTTTTAAGCTTAGATATCCCATGTATACACTGTTAATAAGCTAGCAAAGAGCTAAAGCAAAGAATTAAATGAAGTATGTCAATTCTTTCATGCTGCAGGGAACATGAAAGTCCTTTTGGGGTACTGTGGAAATAATAACATAAAATGATATCGTTTAGTTGTAAGACAGTTCACCAATACTTTCCATTAGGACGGAAGTACCTTTCCTAATGGAAAGGAAGTTAATGTGCCCATTTGAACACATATCATATTTTATGTATGTAATTTATTTCTGTGACACCCTTGCTTAAAAATATGTTATAATGAATTAAATTAAACATCTTGGTTCTGATTCATTGAGATAACCAACAAGCTTCTTCAATCTTTGATATTCTTATCTTTTTTAATTTGAAAAGATTCTCCACCAATGTTCTATAGCAATAAGTAATCATATCTTGCAGTCCATGGGTTCCAGCCCTGCACTGGGCTCTGTGTTGACAGCTCAGAGCCAGGCGGCTGCTTCAGATTCTGTGTCTCCCTCTCTCTCTGCCCCTCCCCCATTTGCACTCTGTCTCTCTTCTTTCAAAAATAAATAAGCTTTCAACAAAAAGATGAGAAAGTAAGTTAGCCTAACCAAAGCTACACAGCAGGTGTCCAGGTCAGAATTCATACCTAAGACTGCTTTCTATATCCATGCACGTTCTCTTTATGCTACAGTTCCCACTTACCTGCCTTCAGCAAAAAAAAAAAAAAAAAAAAGTGTGCTTTATAATCTCAGTTCACAGAGTACTTTACATTCCAAATAGTATAAAAAGAGTAAGGCAAAAGGGTATGTTTCTTCTCCAACCGGTGTGAATAGTAGAAAATCACATGAATATGGTAATAGATACCATGAACTGTGAGAACACCTGGCGGAATCCAATTGCCTATGTGTATGTGTGTGATACTTTACCTCAAAGGAGCTGATCCACATGTAGCACCCTCATTCCTGCCTTTGTATTCTTCATGTTTTCCAGCCATCTTGGGATTCTGATTTTTTTAATCTATCTAATTCTTCTAATTCTTTAAGGAAAACCAAAGTTTAATTCTTAGAGCATTTTAGTCAAGTATTTTAACCAAATGACTCCTTTGCATTTATGGTCTTTACCCAGATCTTAGCTCTTGATAATAAACTATATGAATTTTTTTTTCTATTTACTTGTCCAAACTATAAACATTTTTGGTTCCTCTACAGCTAGCTTAGGCACACAGCAAATGCTCAAAATCAGTTATTTGATTAATGAGTTGTCAGATCAAATATGTCTTTTAAATTATGTATGTGGTAAATGGTCCATGTGTTAGAATAAGAAGTCAAAGGTACACATATATTCCTGTCAAAACAATATGTTTTGTACAAAACTAAACTCTGTTCCAACTCTGAGTCTATTCCCAAACTCCAAACAGCCATTCCAGACTAGAGACCAATGTCTCATTCACTCAAACAGAAATTTATTGAGTAACTTCTGTCTTGAACTCAGCATAAGAAACTAATGATACAGAGATGAATCAGATCCAGTCCGTGCTTAAAATGAATGTACTAGTATAGTAGAGGAGCCAGAATTGTGTAACAACATTACTTAAAATATTCAGTGAATTTGATGTTTTATAGAGACTTGGAAAGAAACAGCTATGTTACCAGAGAAAACCCAGTGAATTGAACATCAAGAAGCCCCACAGATTGGCATCAACTTGGTAAAACAAATACAACAAAGTTCCTATTTAACTGGCTAAGATTTTGGGTCTTGACACCTCATAGAAAAAAGATAATGAGTCTTGGGGACAAATTTCTACCAAGGAATTTCTCTACAGAGGGACACTAGTATATTAATTAGTAATTAAAAATAAAACTTGGTGGTTGCCAAAGGGGAGCTGGTGAGAGGATGGGTGAAATGAGTGGAGAGTAGGAGGTACAGGTTTCCAGTTATCAGAATGAATAAGTCTCAGAGATGAAAGGTATAGCATAGGGAACATAGACAGCAGTATTATAATATGGTTATTACACTTATGGTGAGCATAGAATAATGTTTAGATTTGTCAAATCACAATGTTGTACAACTGAAATTAGTATAACATTGTGTATCAACTATACTTTAAGAGAAGTAATAAATAATAATTAAAACAAGCAAACAGATATCCCATCCTATGGTCCACCCATTCTTTCTCTGTAAGGTAAGGGGGCCAAATTGTAATCAAGTTTTAAGTGAGTACCGAATCATAGTAATTACCTCTGTAATTACTAGCATGTGACTTTGGAAAATGAATCTTTTTTTTGGTTTTGGTATACACATCTGAAAAATAGCAATAATGATAAAATCTACCTCTAGGATTGTTGTGAAAGCTGAATGCATCAATATGTGTAAAATATTTATAACAGTTTTTTGCACAAGTAAACATGCAAAAATAAAGTAGTATCATTTGAACACTTAATGATATGGCTTATAGCAGCCTGATGTATACAATACAATACACAGCAGAGTGGTTGTAGCCAAAAGACTAGAGCAGGTAGATCTATTCATTCTTTCATTTAGTGATTCCTCAATACCTATTAAGCACCTAACATAAGTCATACATTATACTTGGTATTAGTGATTGAACAGTCAATCAATCAAACTTCTGTTTCCTCTGATAGAACTTACATTCTAATAGGAAATGTATCAAATACAATTATTAGTGGTTAGGTGCGACTGGGGGAGAGACTTACTTCCTGTTCCCAATAATTCTGTCCATGTGGACAGAACACCAAGTCAGGCATAACCTCAGAATTTTCTCTCATTCATTTGTCTCCTAAGGAAGAGGAGTAAATTTTCTAACAGGTAAATATATCTAAAAGGATAAAAATTTTAGGCAGGCAGTCCTTTTGTCCCCTTTTGCCTCTATCTTACATAACTTTCATTTGATTTCATTTGATTCAAAACTCAAGAGAGGAAGAGTTACTTGTTAGAATCCTAGATAGTTGATATAGAGAATCCTAGATAGATGATATAGAGAAGGCAACAAATTTATGAAGAATTATATTTAATCTAGAGAGACAAGGAAGTTTACCAAAGCAGGTGATGCTTAGATACAAGGTGGCCAGTAAAAGAGAGGTGAGCCTGGAACATAACAGGCCCTTTCTTTCCCATTTCTAGATGGGCACTATCTATGGCTCTTTTCATTTCCCTTTATTATATTGACAAATTCTCTTTTTAAACATAATTCATTAATTAATAAATAATTAATTAAAACATTCGTACTCCTCAAGATCTTTAGAAATGTCAAAATAGCCAGGCTTCATCTTAGGTTGTATCTTTATTTTTTGTTAAAGGAAAGTTTTCAAGTTGTTGCCCATTTATGGGGAGCCTGGGTGGTTCAGTCAGTTAAGTGACCAGCTCTTGATTTCGGTCCAGGTTACGATCTCGCTGTACATGAATTTCAGCCCCACATCAGACTCCACACTGGAGCCTGCTTGGGATGCTCTCTCTCTCTCTCTCTCTCTCTCTCTCTCCCTTCCCCTCCCATACACATGCTCTCTCTCTCTTTACTTCTGCCTCAAAATAAATAAATAACTTTAAAAATATAAAAAATTATTGCCCATTTACAAGTTAATTTCCATAATTCATCAATAATATTAACTATAATTATTGAGTACTCATTTATATAGGTGATATAAATGAGTGACCTCATTTGATTCTTATAAAACTCTAAGAGGGATGGTGTTATTATGCCCATATTCAGATGAGAGAATTAAGGCATAAGAGGCTCAGTATCTTGTTCCCAGGTCACATAGCTAGTGAGGGTCAGATTTGGCATGAAATCTAACTGCATGATTTTAACTCCAAAGACCATATTCCTAACAATCATAGTTTATGTCCTTAAAAGCTAATGTTATTTCTAAATTTTGCGTTACTTCTGCTAATTATAACAAAACCATGTGAACAAACTTTAATAGGGCGTCAGCAAGGAAGGAAGCACTTCAGGGCATCCAATCTTTTCCACTGGCAAACCAATCAGACTATCAGACTATTTCTTGCAGAGTAAAATGTGTGTCTTCATATAGAGAACAATGTGTATAGATTCACTAAAACCCAAGCACAATTAGCTTTAATAAAGTATCACATAATTTTGGAAATATATTTACATATATGTCAATACACAATGTGATGCCTAAATCAATATGCTCCTTCCTGAGACTTTCTCATGAACAATTTTTGAACCACAGAGAAACATGCCTTGAATTAAGTAAGTTCAATTCAACAAAAATTCACTAAGCACTAGTAATATGCAAAGCACTGTGCTCAGAACAATAGAGAATACAAATTCTATCTTCAAGGGTATCACAACGCCTTATGTTGTGATTTCTTATTGTCATTTTTATTCACCGAAGTAATTGTATTATTTTCTAAGTGAGCTTCCTGTTTTTCTTCTCCTATTTGTTTTGTTGCCCAATATAAATGAGAGATGGCTTCCTTCATAAACCATATTTTTATTGCTTTGCACCACAGCAAAGAAAAAAGACAGGTGAATAAGAGTTTTCTGTTTCTAACTAAAATTTTGAATAGCACCTAGAACACTGTCATCATAAAAAATAATTGATTGTGGTGTTGATGCCAGCATTTATTTCCTTGGCCCTTTATTTGACTGAAAGCATTATAGTGAATGAGAGGCTCTATCCATTTTAAATATCATAAATAGGGTGGTGGATAGCCCCCTATATTCTGAAGCCTTTCTGAGACATATATAGCTATCTCTCTGAAATTAACCACACCTGTAAACAATTGATGAGCCATCTGATTCTCAGGGGCAGAGAGGGTAGAAGGAAAGAGAGAGGTTAGGAAGCATGAGAGCTTGCTTAAGAAAAATCCCTCCTAGCAGAAGGCAGGATTTTGTGAAAGGTGCCTCTCTTCTAATATCCATCTACCTTTTAACAGAGGCAACTTATTGTAAGTTTCTGGAACACAGACTAGAAGTTTGCCTTATACCTCTTGGTATGCCACATTACAATTGAGGTATACACCCCATAGATGTTAAATGGAAATCATTTCTTACATTGATTGATTCTGTGCCCTTACCATGGCCTCCATCTTCCACGTTTCAATCTTTACTGATAAGATGTTAATTAAAGATGAAAATACAACTCTTTTAAGGAAGGTATGCAGGGAATAAGAAATAGAGGAAGAACTGAGAAAGTCTTTTTACCAGCTCAGTGAGTCTAGATTGGAGAGAGAAAAATAAAGAATGGTTTTCTGAATCAGCATGTCTTTCTGTAATTACAACAATCACTTTCAAGAACTGTCTGGATATTAAAGTACTAAAACTAAAATCAATCTAATTATCCATAGTGAACCTACCTTCCATCAATTCCCATTACAGAAGAAACAAAATTGGCCATTACTTACCACTTCAATATTAATGCTGGCTGCAGCCCCACTGAGAGATACTTAGATGCACACCATTTGTTAGAAATCTGAAAGTGATTCCTTTGACTATTAGCACTTGCATAGCAGGAGAAAAGAGGTGAGGAGAAATTACTAATTCATTTTTTCTTACAACAAATAAGCACTGGGCTCATCTCTGGGATATAACCACGTATAAGATGTTATTTCTTTATTCAAGGAATTCAGAGTCTAGTTGGGGAGACAAACACAGGAATAGAAAATAATGAAACAATGTGGTAAAAGCAATGATAGAGAGATTCATACAATAGCAAGAACCAGAAACTAGCAACGTCAGGATGTTTGTGAAAGACAGGGAGAGAGATGTTAGTTGAGGATACAGCTGAGCTTTTATTTTTGGAGAAGTTGGGAGTTAGGAAGAGAGCATGTCCTCCAGAAAGAAAGGCCTGAATCAAAAGATGGAGGTGAGAAACACTAGGAGGTTAACATGCAACCACAAGCAATTTGGTAAGCCAGGCAGAGACTGTCAGACAAAGAAGCAACGAGGCAATAAGGAATATTTTGTGTTTTATTTTAATGACAGAAATTTTGCCTAATAAGAGATGTGGGAGTCAAAATGCTTGCAAGTAATGGAGCTGCACTGTAAGATCTGTGTGCTGGATTGTTCCAGTGCCCTTCCAGACCCATTCTCCACATTCCTCAATTCTGGAGAATTGCCCTGGAGACTAACCAGTACACACAACATCAAGGAATTCCCCTGACTTCTGATTTCCAAATGGGTTTGGCTAATAGGGAGCCCATACAGGAGATCAGAGAATGGGTGGAAGAGAGGATAGGGTATTTATCTGGGGGATGGTCTGAACATACCTTGGTTTGGGGTGTCCCTTAACCACTGAAAGATCTCTGCTCTTTCAAATTGGCCAGCATTACCCACTTAATTTTCCCATATACCAGTAAGCACTCCCTTACATCATCTCATGAAGTCTAAAAGTGATAACACTTAAGCCAGATTATTACAACATGTGTTTGTTCCTACAACCAAACCTGTGGAAACTGTCTCTTTGTAAATAAAGTTTCTGTGAATTATCTTATTTTGAAAATGCCATTTGTTTCCTATTGGGACCTGTGCTGATACAGTTTGCATTTATTTTATTTTTAAATGTTATTAATGTTTTATTTATTTCTGACAGGGAGAGAGAGAGAGAGAGAGATCAGGGGAAGGTCAGAGAGAGAGGGAGATACAGAATCAGAAGCAGGCTCCAGGCTCTGAGTTGTCTGTCAACACAGAGCCTGATGCAGGGCTTGGCTTGAACCCACGAACTGTGAGATCATGACCTGAGCCGAAGTTGGACGCTTAACTGACTGAGTCACCCAGGCGCCCCACACTTTGGATTTAGATAAGCCAAATTCAAGGCTGTAAAGAAGATGGTGGCCCAGATGAGGCGAGGTCAAGAACTAAACTGTATTCATGAAAACTGAGTTAGAGAAGCAGGAAAAATGTTTGGGAAATACTTGGAGGTAAAATCTGTAGAATGTATTTATTGATTGGTTAGGGTGGGGTGTAAAAGAGGGTGAAATCAATTTCCAGTTCTCCAGCTTTCAACTATTTAACTTCAGTGACTACGTGGATGATGGTGCCATCATTGAAGACTATACATGAAGGAGCAGGTTTATGGGGAAAGATGCTAAATCCACATTTATATGTGTTGACTTTGAGGTGCCTGAGTCTGCTGAATATATGAAAATAATGGTCAGAACTGAAATAACTTGGGGAAAGTTGTCAGCATATTGTAGGTGGTACTTAAACCATGAGACTGAGAACAATTAGCTGGGAAAGAAACCCCAGAAAGGGCCAATATTAAAGGAAATAGTTCTCAAAATTTCATAAATTTGTAATGCACCATCCAGGGTCCCTAGTCTAATGACTGATTCAATAGGTAGAGTGGTGCATCCAGAGATTATGGGTTCCAAACACAAATCCTAAGTGATTCTGATAATATATTTTGCAGGCAACATTTAGAGAGATAGTATTGTAAGTAATGTACAGAGGAAGAAATGCTCATAAAAGAGAATAAAAAAGAATATTCAGAATACAAAACTCAACAATGAAAACAAACAACTCTATTCAAAATAGCCGAAGCATTTTAATAGACATTTCTCCAATAAAGATATATGAATGGCTGAAAAACATATGAAAAATGCTCAACATGGAAATGCAAATAAAAACCACAATAGTACATTACCTCATTAGGTATTGCTATGATCAGAATACACACCACACACACACACACACACAGAAAATAACAAGTGTTGCCAAGGATGTGGAGAAATTGGAACCCTTGTGCAGAGTTGGTAGAAATGTAAGTGGTAGACTCACAAGGAAAACAATATGGTAGTTCTTCAAAAACTTAAAAATAAAACTACTATATGACCAGGCAGTATTACTCCTGATGGCTAAAACATGAAAGCAATCTAAGTGTCCACTGACAAATGAATCGATAAGAATATGCTGTGTTTATATGTATTAGTGTGTATATATATACATACATAATGAAATATTATTCAGCCTTAAAATGGGAAGAAATTGGAACACACTACAACATAGATGAATATTGAAAACATGGTAAGTAAATCAGTAAATCACAAAAAGACAAGTGCTGTAGGATTCCACTTATACGAAGTACCCGGGGTTGTCAAAATAAAGAAAGTAGATAGTGGTTGTCAAGGGATGAGGAGGTAGGTAGATGGGAAGTTATTATTTAATGGGTACAGAGTTTCAGTTTTGCAAAACGAAGAGTTCTGGCCATGGATGGTGGTGATGGCTGCACAACAATATGAATGTCTTTAATATCACTGAACTATACACTTAAAAATGGTTAAGACTGTAAACACTATATTATAGGTATTTTATCAAAATAAAAAATTAAAATTAAAGTAAAAATACACTATATTCTCCAAGAGGAAAAAAAAAGAGAGAGAAAGAAATTGTGAAAGTATGAAAACAAGCAGAATTTCAATATGGAGCAAGTAATCATCAGCGTCAAATGAAGTAGATGGCCACATACTACAAAGGACTTATTTCACTAAGGAAATATCATTCTGCAAGAAATGTTGTCTCTAAATTTCAATACATTTTCTGTATATCTTCCCAGTAAAATCTTGTCCCTCATCTATCTATAAATCACAACTTTAAATGTTGCTGATGGTCCCCCAAATTACATGTGTCCACTAAAAAATTGCACCTCTGCTCTTTATGAGTGAGGCATTCACTGATTTTAGAAATGTGCAGAGAGGAAACATTTTCTTAATACAAAATGAAGCACCAAAACATAAAATAAGCTAAAGGTTACAGAATTACTGGCTGTCTGCCTACTCCACAGGCAGCATTCCCCCGAGCAGAATATGAAAGTAACAAAAAACCATAACGTCAAAATTTTAGGCCTGTTTTCCAGAGGCACACCAGTCTGGCATTAGGCAGATGCAGTTTCAGACTGGTTGGGTAGTCTCTTAATACCTGGGAAGAGCAAGATTTCTTGAGAAACATCCTGAACTCCCACTTATTTCACTTTAAGCTTCTCCTAAATCCATAGGTTAGAGTTGCCATTTCTCAGAATCAATCTGAGGCCTAGAGATGTGAAGTATTATTGGGAACATTTAGTTCCTCCAGAGGCACTCATCTCTCTGCATGTTCACAGATCTACTTCCTTTGAGTCTTCAAGTGATAATGATGTGTCCTGTATACAACTTCATTTTTTTCAGTCCTCAAATATTTGAAAATGACTACTCCTTAAAAATATAACCTGTCATTTTCAGAACAAGATCACATGTATTCAAGCAAATAGCAAATCTTAATTTCTTATAGGAGAATAATGGTGATGATTATAAAAAATGGTTCTATCTCATTAATTTCATTTTGCTTTTAAGCTTCCAGGAAAGTGTAAGTTTATCTCCCTAATTGTATTTACCCTGGACTTAAGTTAGTGCTTACATGAATTTCTCTTCCTGGAAACAAATGGCACCCTCCTAACCTCACCACCTTTTTCACTTATTCACTATTGCTGCCTCAGTTCATGATGTCACAGTTCTTAGGTTCAAGCCCCACATTGGGTTCTGTGCTGACAGCTCAGGGCCTGGAACCTGCTTCAGATTCTGTGTTTTCCTCTCTCTCTCTCTCTCTCTCTCTCTCTGTCTCTCCTCCATTTGTGCATTCACTCTCTCTCTCTCTCAATAAATAAATAAACAAATAAACTTAAAAAAAATAAAGCTCTTCCCTAAAGAGCTTGGACATTTTGATAGTCTTTTCCACTACCATGTCATCTTTCTTCCTGCAGTAATTGCTATAAATAACACATGTTGATTGGATGCCCTGAACGTTTTTAACGATATATGTCATTACATAGCAGTACAGATAGTGGTCAAGCGGCCATGGGACATTTATGCTGGGTTTTGGTAATTATTTGCACTCACCCGTTCATGGATTTTTCATCTGTAAAACAGAGACAGTAGATGTCTTCTACCTAGCTGCACAACTCTCTAAATCCAAATTTCTCCAGCCATCCTCTAAGACCATGCAGATAAACAAACAAACAGAAGGTAAATAAACCATACAATCCCCACTCTTTCAGCATAACAAACCTAAAATTACTTGAAAGTAAGAAAAAAAAAAAAGCATTAAGCTAAATTAAATTAATACCAATTCCCAGCATATCTATTTAGGAAGCTCCTGATGCAAGTCTTTGCAGAAATGTAGAGAAGCCCAGAAAAACTGTACTAAGTAGAGAACAAAAGCTTAAGATAAAATCACTGCCAGAAAAAACAAAGCCTTACCTACATGCAAAAATGCTGAAAGAGTCCTGGTACATCAGAATATTGACTATTGGTAGGGGCTCTAAAAGTGCACACAGTACTCAGGGAATCAGTCTGAGAAACATGATAATTCTAGGGCGTTATAGGTAAAACCGAAAGGAGATACTCTGAAGAATGGGTAATAGTGGGTAAAAGAAGCAAGAGGGGAAATTTTTACAGTCATTCAAGGGAAAAGTAAAGAAAATATTTCAAAAAAAATAAGTCTACCCTAACTGAACAAAAAGAAAGAAAAGAAAATTTCATTAAAGGGACTATAATCTTTGAATATGACAGAATATATTCTTGCATTAGAAAGCCCAAATTATTACCCCAGTCCAAGAAATATAGAAATGCAAGCCGTATTTAGTATACAAAACTACTAAAAAGAATAAATTTTTTACAATGGAAATTAAACCTTTCTGCTAGTAAGCAGCCACTTCACCCCTAAAAAGAAGAAGTAGAAGAAAACTGTAAAACTCTACATTGAAATAGTCTAAAAAAGCAATTGGGGATATAAACTAAAATACCTTAAATCATAAGTGCAAAAATTGAAAACAGAATTGTATAAAATATAGGAAGGAATGAAATGACAAATGATTAAACAGGAAAGAAATGGAAGACAAAGACAAAATATCATAAAAATGACAAAATAATTGCAAGATATGCTCAAAGGAGAGAAAATTCAAAGAAAATTTAATATTAGTCATTGAATAAAAGGAGGAAAATAATCAAAAAGATAAAAATGAAATAGTAAAATAAGTTTAGAAAAAAGAAGATAAAGAGAAAAGAGCAAGACATCAAAGAAAATTCAACAGAGCTATAGATTGCTGAGTCAATAATGATATAGTAGTTATAACTATATATATTAGTTATATATAAATATTATGTTATTTATATAATTATTAGCTTCAGACAAACAAAACAACTGAGCAGAACTAGTATTTAAACATATAATCCAGAAAGACCTTCCAAGAATTAAAAGAAAAAAAAAGATCTCAATCTACATATTGAAAAGGTCTGCAAAGTTTCTGGGAAATTTTGCCTGCAGCAATCTACTCAGTGCTATATACTATTAAAATATTAGACTTTAAAGATGATTAAAGTTCTTAAATCCCCAGCAATATTATCAAAGAATTTCCTAGGGAGGAGAATCAGACTGAAATTGGGGAGGAAGAATTTCTTCCACCTTGTGGTCCTTCTAACTGGACCTAGAATCAAATTGACATGAGACAGATTAACAGATGAAAATCAAATTTAACAGGCATATGTATGGGGAATCCACACAGAAATGAAATCATAAAAATAGTGAGACAACATAAAGCTAAGGAGAGGGGCAGAATCTGAGGGTACAAAGTGAAGAAAACTCATTTGCAAGAAGACTTTGGAAAAATGAGGTTGCCCTACTGTGCAGATAAACTCCTTAGGTAAAGAGGGGTCTCTGTTAATAGCTCTCTTCCTGTTACAGACTCTTTTTTCCAGAGCAAATTTAGGCAGTTGAGGGGGATATTCCTGCATCTGCTGGGTTTTGATTACTTTTAAATCAAAATATAATTTATACCAAAGTGAGCCATCTTGGGGCAGCTTGCTCTAGGCCCTTACACTGGCATCAGACTTTCAAAGCAACATTCAAAACAAAACAATGATGACGCAGCATTTTCAAGAAACCCAAGGAAAAAAAATATGAACGAAGGATTTTTATTCCCAGCGAGGCTGTCTTCCAAGTATCAAGACTGTAAAGAACAATTCTAAACATTCAATCACTGAGAGAGTTCTGTACCCATGAGCTCTTCAGAAATGTATAGTAGAGACTGACCTTCATTTAACCAAGGAATAATTGGAGAAATTTTGGCAAAAGGACTGCTGATAAAGAAATGGTATATTTAATTACAGATCTAAAATGAAAACAAAGTTTGGAGACAAGATTGAAAAAATAATACATAAATGTATGCTTTGAAAAAAAATTTTGAAACTGCGATAATGGAAATAGAGGAGCAGGAAAAAGCAAAGTTAAATAAATTCATTGATTATTGTTTAGGCAATAGGTGAGTGTCACTAAAAATTGACACTAAATACCAACAACCCAGGTAGCAGGTGGTCATACACAAAAACATAGTAAAGAACATTAAAAAGTATAAAGTGTAAATGCAAAGGTAACTCCTGAAGTAAAACTACAAAATTTTCCAAAAAATAATTTTCAATAGTAGAAATCCATCTTATAGAGAAACCCAGAAACATGACATTATATATGTATAAAATGATATGACAGTTCAGTTCAAAAATATCAGTCAAATCAATAAATGAGAATAGGGCTTGCCTTACCTAGTAAAAGAAATTGTATCAATGTGCCTCACAATGTAACACTCAATTATATGTTGTGTATAAGAGACATACCTAAAACAAAAAAATCAGTGGGGGCTAAAAAGAAAGTAAAGGTTAAAATTATATTAGTAAGATGAAAAGAATAAGAAAACTGGAATATCAACATTTATATCAAGTAAGCCAAATCAAATTGCAAGCCAGAAAGAATTAAGCCATGCACTTTTTAATGTTGAGAGCCAAAATTCATAATAAATATATAATAGTTACAAATATCTATATACGAAATAATATAGCAACCATCTTTGTAAAAGAGTAAGGACAAGACATTCAGAGACATAGGAAAAAGAACTCCTAGGAGACTTTTACACACTACTTTCAGGACAGAGGCAGACCAGGTAGACCAAAACTAATGAAAGATATGAACAATAGCAACAATCAGTAAGGTAGATTTTATGAATGTACATTGAAATTTGCACTCTAATAAAAAAAGAACACACCTTCATCTCAAATGCATAAGAAACACTCACAAAGATCAGTCTTCTATTAGATAAAAAATAAAGCACTGGTAAATACCATAAAGTAGAATTGCTACATGCAGCACTTTCTGAATACAATAAAACCAGAAATTAATAATGAATGAATAAGCGAATGGACATATGGAAAATTTTGTACACAAGGATGATTGACACAGAATGATATCAGGAAAGATTGTGGGCTGTATAAAAACATAAACAAGAATAGTGGCTATCAGATTTCAATCATTTGGCAAATGATCAAAGTGGGATAAAAGCTGAACTCGGTGGCTTCTTAAAGTCTTTTCTATGATGCTTTCATAGTTTATTTAAATAAAGACTGCACGTCGTAGGCTATTTACTTACTCAGAATATATTCTAATTGTTAAATTGAAAAATAAAAATAAAATAAAAACAAGGCAAAATATCCAGAGCGGAATTGAGGACAGGGCAAGGATTAATGAGGTAATATAAGATCTGGCACCTTCAAAGAAAGAACTGAGCTTACTCTTGATAACCCTGCCTAAAAGACAAAATGCCTTAAGAGAAAGCAGTTAAGGATGATTGGCAAGCATTCTATTTAAAGAGGGATCATATCTTATGCTCTGCAAACACCGTCAAGTTTAGAATGATGGCAACAGCATCTTTATCAAGATGAAACAGGAGAGATGGAGTAAATACAATTATAGTGAAGAGATACCATGTGTGCTTCCTTTTCGGGATTGTTACATTCTACACCGAAGGGAAAAAGTATCCTAAATCCAGCAGAAAGACACTGAACGACAGGTGATCTTAGCCTCAGTATTCTCCTTTTCAGCAGTGTTAACTGTATCCTTCTAGTTGCACAGGAGAACATTGTTTCCTTGGGATATGTCTTTTATATACTCCTATAATAATTATCATAACTCTTCACATTTGTTTGATAACCTACTCACTGGCAATTCCTGTTGATGATTTAAGCTTTTACTTAAATATCCTCAGGAAGTGGTTTTCCCCTCCTTTCTCATCAGTTATCAAATGTTTGCAAGCTATCATGAAAATTTTGTCCATCTGCTTCCCAGTTTCTGCGAATTGTTGAGCATGATTACCTTTGCTTCCAAAGAAGGGCAGACAACATTAGAACCAATTGCATCATGTCGAAGAAGCCAATTGATCACTTCACTAATCATCTCCTTCTACTTCTGTCCTGTAGTTCTGCCACATACAGGTGTATTGGTTGTTCACTGCACACTGTTATCTTGACAAACAGGTTAAATGGAGGCTGGAATCTAAGTCATGCTCCATGCCCCAAAGGAAGTGTCATAACATAGGGCTTCATTCCTTCAGGATTTCCACCTTTTCCAAATTCTCACAGAGACCCTATGAGCTCACAACAGCTTTGTCTCTCTCTTTTATTATTATTATTTTTAATGTTTATTTATTTTTTAGAGAGAGAGATAGCACAAGTGGGGTTGGGGGCTGTAGGGGGGCCATAGAGAGAGTGAGACACAGAATCTGAAATAGGCTTCAGGCTCTGAGTGGTCAGCACAGAGCCAGATGCAGGGCTTGAACTCTGAATGGCGAGATCATGACCTGAGCCGAAGTCAGACGCTTAAGCAACTAAGCCACCCAGGTGCCCCATTTGACTATCTGTATCTATCAGGGCGTAGATAGAAGTAGTTACTTAATGCTAGGAAGTGATCTAACTGATATGAAAAGAGAGGTTCCTGTGCAAAACTTCTAATGATTATCAGATATCCCATTCTCCTCCTTCCTAAGAAAACCTGGATTTATTCATGAAGACAGTATGTCCGGTTAAAAACATTCACCCCCTCGGGGCGCCTGGGTGGCTTAGTCGGTTAAGCGTCCGACTTTCGCTTAGGTCATGATCTCGCGGTTCGTGGGTTCGAGCCCTGCGTCAGGCTCTGTGCTGACTGCCAGCTCAGAGCCTGGAGCCTGTTTCAGTCTGTGACTCCCTCTCTCTCTGACCCTCCCCTGCTCACACTGTCTCTTTCTCTCCTAGAAATAAATAAAAATATTAAAAAAAAAAATTCAGCCCCTCAGACCACCTTATAGCTAGGAATGTGTGAGGTTGGTAGAACTGCCAACCCGTTCTGCTTCCTTTCCTTTTTTTTTTTTGTTCCTAAAACAGCTAGTATGCTGAAGATGCCTCAGCTGTTTTGTAGTTGGATGGCGATATGAAGACAAACTCCTTCCACTAAGGAGGGCACACCAGGAAAATAAAAAGATCCACAACATCTGGATCCATGATTAACAGCATCATGAAGATACTTCACAACTGCAAACCTCCCACCTCCAGACTGCTTGTTGTGTACAAAGACTAAACATTTTTATTAAGCCACTGTATACTGACTATTGTCCCATGCAGCCAAAAGCCCTCCTAACTGGCATGCCAATCTGGCCTCTAACCTTGGAAAAGATGTGTGAGAGAGCTTTTTGTTAGTTTTCATATCCAGAGTATTTATTGCATATGATATTCATCCAGTTTGAAAGTTTCATCATTAATTACCAAGGAGAACCAAACTTACTGTTTCTACTTCATCGATAAATAATTTAAGCAGGTTTTAGTTAAACAGTACAGATATATTACTAACGACAAATTATGACTTTTCCCAAAGCCTTGGTAAGACTCCCAGGAAAGGGGAATAGCAGCTAATATTT
This sequence comes from Proteles cristata cristata, assembly GCA_017311185.1. NCBI lineage: Eukaryota > Metazoa > Chordata > Mammalia > Carnivora > Hyaenidae > Proteles > Proteles cristata. The sequence continues at coordinate 781,516 of JAESUZ010004165.1, forward strand.
GGCTGAGCTCTGCTGTTTTCTCTGTTTAGTATGCTTAGGATATAGAATTTTTGAGCAGATGCTGGCACATGGTAAGTAAATATTGAATAATGATTACAGTAGTGGCAATATATCAACTGTTTTAAACAGTTTCCAAAAGAACAGTTTATACTATAGATAAAAATAGACTGCGTGAATATAGATCCTGATGTTACAGCTCCTAAAATGGGACATCTTTCCATCTTAGAGGGCAGTTTACTCACAGTTGAGTTTATTGTAAGTCTATATCCTTATTTTCATGAAATAAGATATTTTGTGAGTATCATTTAAAAAGAAAGTTCTAAAGAGGTGGCATAGATGCAAGATGCTTGTGACCTAACGGCTGGTACTACAAGTAAGAAGAGAATTAATCGCTTAGCAAACATGTTTTGTGCCTTATGTCTTCTTAGATCAAAGCTCCAAGGGCACCAGTTTTCATCCTCTGTAACCTTAGACCCTAAAATACTGCCATTCACCAAGTATTTAAACTTTTTCTATTTATTGTTTTCAAGTCATAATAGTACCAGAGATGAAAAGGTAAATAAGTCACGTGCCTCTCTGGAAGTGTTTATGATCTTGTATTGGAAATGTATCTATTTTTATACTAAAGCAAGTAAAATCTAGTAATTGAAGTGGATAAAATTACTTTGCAATTGAAATATATGAATAAAAACTGCTAGAAATAAAGAGGAACACAGAAAAGTGTATTACTGCTAGGATAATATAAAACATCTCTTTCAGTCTTTGATAAAACAAGTGAGCAAAATAATCCAAGAAGTAATAGAAATCTGAATAACAGATTGTTCAAAGAGCTCTGCAGAGAGAAAAGTTTGTATCACATAAAAAATACTTTTAAAATGGCTTATAGAAAATTTCAAACATTGATGCTATAATAGGACACAAAGAAAATATCAAGTTATTCTCCAAATAGAATGCAAACTACATTTTCTTTTCTTTTTTTTTTTTGCACACTATATTTGCTGATGACAGTGCAATTAATCTACACATAAAAAAGACATAAACAACCCAAAGAAACCACTTAGAAATGTTAAGAAAAAATGTATTTCCTTAAAATAATATTGGAGCCAAGAATTCTATATATAATTTATAATTATAGAAAGTTTCATTAACAAGACAAAAATAATGAGGTGAACACTTCTGAGATAGTGTCAACTTACAGAATTTAAAAACATAATTCTCTCTTTAGTCAAATAAATGATGCAATATTTTTACCCAGCTTTGATTATTGGAAATCAATTAAGGCAAAGATTTCTACCATGGATTTACAAATTCTTTTTCAATGTTTCTCTGATTTATAAGGCTTCGTTTAAGCTTTATGTGAGTTATGAACAAGTTGATAGAAAGCAAAAAAGGTAAAATAATTGCTTAATCAAAGAAATTTCACTGTAAGACTACATTTAACTATATCATTACCTGATACAGCAAGAGAAAACCTTCGTATGTATGTGTGTGTGTCTGGGAGTATAATTTCCCCATCATTCAATTTAAGGAGATAAATCTTATTTTCTTTAGAAAAAAAATTTTTAATGTTTATTTATCTTTGAAGGAGAGAGAGACAGAGCATGAGAGGGGGGAAGAGCAGAGCTCCAGGCTCCAGGCGCCAGGCTCTGAGCTGTCAACACAGAGCCCGATGTGGGGCTCGAATTCACAAACTGTAAGATCATGCATGACCTGAGCCAAAGTCGGATGCTTAACCGACTGAGCCACCCAGGCACCTTGACAAATTTTATTTTCAAATTGTTACTAACTAAATTCCTTATATTTTATGTTTTTTTAAATTTTAATTCCAGTATAGTTAGCATATACTGTTATATAAGTTTCAGGTATACAGTATAATGAACCAACAATTCTATACATTACTCAGTGCTCATCATGGTAAGTGTCTTCTTAATCCTCTCTTTTCAATCCACCCCCCCTCCCCACCCACCTCCCCTCTGGCACCGTCAGTAGTTCTGTATAGATTAAGAGTCTGTTTTTGGTATCTCTCTCTTTTTTTTTCTTTGTTGGTCAATTTTGTTTCTTAAATTCCATATATGAGTGAAATTGTACAGTGTTGTCTTTCTCTGATTGACTTATTTCTTTTACTGTTATTTAGCACTCTCTAAATCCATCCATGTGGTTGCAAATCACAAGATTACATTCTTTTTTTGTAGCCATGTATATATCACAATAAATATATTCCAATACACACACACACGCACACCACTTCTTCCTTATCCATACACCTACTGATGGACACTTGGGCTACTTCCATAATTTGGCTATTGTAAATAACACTGCAATAAATATAGGGGTGCATATATCTTTTCAAATTAATGTTTTGTATTTCGTATTCTTTGGGCACATGTCCAATAGTGGAATTACTGGATCATATGGTAATTATATCTGTAATTTGGAGGCAACTCCATACTGTTTTCCAGAATGGCTGCACCAGTTTGCATTTCTAACAGTACAAGTGGGTTCCTTTTCTTCCACATTCTCTCTAATACTTACTGTCTTTTGTGTTTTTTATTTTAGCCATTCTGACAAGTGTGAGGTGATATCTCATTTCGGTTTGTTTTGCATTTCCCCAATGATCAGTTGAGCATCTTTTTATGTGTCTGTTGGCCATATGCCTGTCCATTTTTGGAGAAATATCTGTTCATATTTTCTGCCCATTTTTAATTGAATTATTTGTTTTTTATTGTTGAGTTGTAGAAGTTCTTTATATATATTGGACACTAACACTAACCCATTATTAGATATGTCATTTGTAAATATCTTCTTCGATTCAGTAGGTTGTCTTTTAGTTTTATTGATTGTTTCCTTTGTTGTGCAGAAGTTTTTATTTGATGTTATCTTAATAGTTTATTTTTGCTTATTTCTCCTACCTCAGGAAACATATTTAGAAAAATGTTGCTGTGGCCAATGTCAGAGAAATTACTGCATGTATTCTCTTCTAGGATTTTTATGGTTTTAAGTTTCACAGTTAGATCCTTAATCCATCGTGAGTTTATTTTTGTGCGTGTAAGAAAATGGTCCAGTTTCACTGTTTTGCTGTCCAGTTTTTCCAGCACCATTTTTGAAGAGACTGCCTTTCTCACATTGCATATTCTTGCTTCTTTAGTTAAAGGTCAATTGACTATGTATTTGCAGGTTTATTTCTGGGCTTTCTACTTTGTTCCATTGATCTATGTGCCTGTTTTTGTGCCAGGACCATACTGTCTTCAGCCCTACAGGTTTGTAGTGTATCTTGAAATCTGGAATTGTGATACCTCTAGTTTTGTTCTTCTTTTTCAAGATTGTTTTGGCTATTCAGGGTCTATTGAGGTTCCATACAAATTTCAGTATTATTTATTCTAGTTCTGTGAAAAATGCTGCTGGTATTTCAAAGAGAGTGCATTAAATCTGCAGATTGCCTAGGGTAGTATCGACATTTTGACAATATTTGTTCCTCCAATCCAGGAGCATGGAATATATTTCCATTTGTTTGTGTCATCTTAAATTTGTATCATCGATGTTTTATTGTTTTGAGAGTGCAGGTCTTTCACCTCCTTGGTTAAGTTTATCCCTAGGCATTTTATTTTTTTGGGTGCAATTGCAAATGGGCTTATTTTCTTAGCTTCTCTTTCAGCTACTTCATTATTAGTGTTTAGAAATGCAATGTATTTCTGTATATTGATTTTGTATCCTGCAACTTTAGTGAATTCATATATCAGTTCTAGCAGTTTTTTTGGTGGAAAACTTTAGGTTTCTTATATATAGTATCATGCCTTCTGTAAATAGTGAAAGTTTTACTTCTTCCTTAAATTTTAAAGATGACTACCATCTATCATTTTCTTTTTACAAGAGTTTAATCAGACTATTTTTAAAGAAACATGCTTCTGATATTCCCCAAATCCTATATGCAATATAGAATTTATTTATTTCTCATAAAAAAGGAAATAAAATTAAGCAAATACGAGAGAAATTCAAATGATAAAAGTGAATGAATAAGTTAGAAGTCTGAAAAGTGAAAAAAAATTGATGTGGTAGTTTTGGGGAAGAGGGCAAAAGATAAAATACTAGGCACACTAACTAGAAAGCTGGAAGTATAACTATGAAACAGCCATGTATAAATAACTACAGATGAAAAAAATTTGAAATGCTTGTCTGAGAATTCTTTTTAATGATTTATGATTAAATGATTTTTATCATTTATTTATGATAAATTTTGAGATGTAGATGAAGTAGATTATTGCCTCAATTGATAGCAAAATTGATCTAAGAATAGAATTGACAGAATTAGCAGATAAAAATAGAGGATGCAAAGTTAAATTTGAATTTCAAATAATAAGCAATTTTTATTAAAATATGTCCCATTCAATACTTGGGACACATTTATACCAAAACATTATTCATTGTTTATCTGAAATTCAAATTTAATTGGACAGTCTGTATTTTATTTGGCAACCTTACTTAAAAGGGCAAAAGTTAAATATGCCAAAATACATAAAAGACTTTGAAATGTGGGCAAATAGCTACCTTTAAAAACAGTGCTTAAAGGACTATTTCAAACCTTTCAAAAGTATTTTCTTAGCATTTAAATAGTTTCTGATGATAGCTATGTTTCCTTTTAAAAATATCAATAAAGGGATGCCTGGGTGGCTCAGACGGTTAAGTGTCTGACTTTGGCCCAGGTCACAATCTCAAAGTCCATTAGCTCCACTCCCATGTTGGGATCTGTGCTGACAGCTCACAGCTTGGAGTCTGCTTCAGAGTCTGTGTCTCCCTCTCTCTCTGCCCCTCCCCAATTCACACTCTGTCTCTCTCAAAAAATGAGTAAAAGATTAAAAATTTTTTAAAAATAAAAAATAAAATAAATAAAATAATTTTTAAAAATATGTTTTTAAATTTTAAAAAGGTGATACACTTCTAATATTAAAACCTCACAAAGATAATACAAACTAAGTACAAATTACTTAATTCTGTATATATGTACAATTTCAAAATAAACATTCATAAATAAATTACAACAGTATATTAAACAAATAAATCCCCATGAACAACTTCCCTTCATTCTAGTAGCAGAAATATGCTTCAAACTAGAAATTATACAAATATAATAACCAATTCTGTCTATCTTCAGTATCACTGTCTAGTTTTTCCTACACACTTCCAACAAATTTGAGTATTTCCATATCCATTTTTACCCTAATTCATTTTCCAAACTACTGACAGAGTGATACTGCATCTTGAAAGTACATACATTAATATTTCATACCTATTCCTAAAAAAGTCAATATTATCTGTAGAATGAATCCCCAAACTCTTTTTTTTTACATTTATTTATTTTTGAGAGAGAGAGAGAGAGAGAGAGAAAGAGACAGAGGGTGAGTGGGGAAGGGGCAGAAAGAGACAGAGACACAGAATCCCAAGTAGGCTCCATGCTCCAATCTGTCAGCATGAAGCCTGAAGCAGTGCTTGAACTCACAAACCTTGAGATCATGACCTGAGCTGAAATGGACACTTAACCAACTGAGCCACCTAGGTGCACTGAATCCCAAAACTCTTAACAAGGACTTATGAAAATCTCTCAAAATTATACTATATCTGAAATAAAGTACTATATCTGAATATATTACATATTTTGTTTTTCTAGATGTAAATATATAAAATATACATAAATTATAATTCATAACAATAAATAAAAGCCTATGAACTCACCACTTAAATGAATAGAACTTTACCAATAATATGTTTTTCTCTAGCTCATTCCTCTACCTATTCATCCCAGGCACGTAGCACAGTCCTGAGTTTTGTAATTATAATTCTTTTGCTTGTGGGTTTTTTAAAAAAATAAATTAATTCTTTTTGTTTGTTGTTTATCCATTCATTTTTGAGAGAGAGAGAGAGAGAGAGAGAGACCATGAGAACATAAGTGAAGGGGGGGCAGAGAGAATCCCAAGCAGGCTCCATGCCATCAGCATGAAGCACAAGGCAGAGCTTGAACTCACAAACCAAGATACCACGACCTGAACGTAAACCAAGAGTCTGACACTTAACCAACTGAACCACCCAGGTACCCCAAAATACAAATGAATTCTTAAATAATTGTTTTTCCTTGTTTTGAGATCTATGAAAGGGCTATGTTACCGCATAGTTTTCTAGGACTAGCATTTTCTCTGAATTTTATTTTATTAATATCAATATTGTTGCATCTGCTCTTAACTGTGTTGACATTTAGCCATTCTTGTGTGATGGATGGAGCAAGACGAAGGAAACTGAACATGTAAGCAAGAATGTGATAACAATGATTTGGAATTTAAAAGAACATACTGATGATATAGAGGGTCGATGAGCATGGAAAAGGTGACTTTATCAATGTCTTATATGTCCTGGTGGGCATCAAAAGATTACTGGAGCTAAACAACTAGTGAATGCAGCTAGAAAAATAGGAATTGATACTGAGTCAAGATATTTAAAAAATTCATGAATATGAAAAGATCACAAGGGGAAAAATACAAACTTATAAAGAGATGCCCCCAAATCCTGCTTTTTAGCAGTAGGGATAATATACTTTCTAAAAAGATCATAAACAGGTGTATTTCAAACCAATGCTTAACACCATGTTCAAGGGTTATAGCTATGAACATGTCTACTGAAGTTAGAAATAATGTTTTCCTTATCATCAATATTATTTAGCATTGTTTTAGAGGAACTATTAAATGTAATTGCATTTTAGCTCCTACCTCAGAATATTCCTTTACACTCCAAATTTTTGGCACCATTCTCAGTGATATTGACATTATTCTCAGCTACAGTGACCTTCTCTTTACTTCACCAGACCTTTGCGTCATTGGAACTGAACTACCTCCAAAAACTCAATTTCTTACACTGCATACTCTATACAGTTCCTTTGAGTCTTCCCACTTTCTTGTTCAAGTATATTCCCTGCAACCATAAAGAGGCAGACCAAGTTAGAAAACAACAGTACACTGAATAACTGGGGTTAAAATTATTATATCATTCTAAATTACAGGTTTTTTGTTCCTATTTTCATCATTTCATTTACCCATCAATGAACACTTTTGACCGATTGGTCTGTTGTAACCAATGAATCTTGCAGACTTAATAAATGTAAATATTAATATGCAAATGCTATGAAAATAATTTCTCTAGGAATTACACTCACTTAATTTAATGTAAGATGAAACAATGACAACACAGTCCTAAGTATTAGTTTTTATTAAGGACATAATAAGGTTTTTATGAAAATCATAATCAATCTTAGAGTTCAAATTTATGATATGTTTGAAAACAAATTAATTTTATTTATTTTTCTCCCACAAATGCCAAGCTGCCTGTGGGATGACCAGAAGTCCAACGAATACACTATAGTTTTATTGACATGGAAATATATTCTACATCCATAATTTCCTCTAAAATATGTTACAAAATACATTGGTTATATAAAAACATTAATATTATATAGATAACATGGATATATTTTTATATATATTTTACAAGAAAAATGAGATAGCTAGGTCTACAAGAATGTTCACCAAATGGTATAAGTGAATACTTTAGAGTGAGCTTTTTGTTCTTTTTACCGCATATTATGAATGTTAAGAGGCTAGGGTCTCAAATTTTATGTTACAATAAATACTTGGTAAGAGGATAAATTAATAAATAAATGGCAGCCTTTGATTTTTTAAGAAATTTATTTATCAATAAATGGGTAATTCTAACCACTGCCAAACTTTAATAATCATTAATGGAAGTGATGAATTAGTAAAAACTTAAGTTTATTTATACCTGATGTCCCCTGGTTGTATGTTGTCTCCAAATACAGCCACGATCAATTTCATTTCTCCCCATACTCACATGAGTCTATTTCCCTTTTCCTTGAATCAAGCTAGATTCTATTGCGCTACTAGTAAAATTCTATAGAAGTGATGTTTGGAAACTCCTGAGGCCATTTCTTTCTGTGCTTCTTGGAATGCTCACTCTTGGGGCTTTCCCTTTTGGAACTGAGCTATTATGCTGTGAGAAGCCCATACTATAAGAGGCACCCATGTGTAGAAGCTCTAGTGTTGAGCTCCTAGCTGACAGACACTATCACCTGCCAGTTTTGTGAGTGAACCATTTTGAATATTTAGCTTAGTCAAGACTTTAATGATTCCAGTTTTACCGTGTGAGAAACCCTCAGTAGGAACTGCCCAGCTGGACCCGGTCAACCCATAAAACCATGAGAAATAATAATAACATTTTATTTTAAGCCTTTATATTTTTGGGTAACTTTGTACACAGTAATACAATACTGGAAGACACATCATATTCTTATAAATTAACAAATTAATACATTTTAAAGATTTTGGAATATACTTCTTACTTGAGTATTTTTCTCAGAGCTCTCAAATTTGTCTTAAAATTCATCTTTTTAAAATTTTAACTTAATCCCTCCTACACTGACATAAGATAGCATATTAACCTCATTTTATGTTGATGTAAGTTAGTTTATGACTTTCAGTAATAATATTTTGCTAATTTTAATTAAATAGACAACTGAAGAGAGTGATATGGGCCAGAGGGTGATTCTGGAAAGGTCCAGCCATGAAGTTGCAGGAGACTGTGCCAATCAGTAGTGGAAACAGAGAGATGTAAAAGGATGTGTGTATGTGTTATGGGTAAGGAAAGGGCTCAAATTAAACTATAATTAGGAGATCTTCTGCCTTCTCCCACCAATCAAGACATCCAAAGAGCCACTCATTCATCATTCATTCACTCATTCGACAATCTGCACTGTTTAATAAACACCTGCACTGTTCAATGCATTAAGCTTGGCAATAGGCATAGAGTGACAAACAAAATAGACAATTAAAATGCCTCTCATGTATACATGAGACATTCCAAAAGTTAGTTTTGGAGAGCTTAAGTGAGTAGTAAGATGCTGATGCACCCACTGATTGAAGAAGGCTGAGTTAGTTATTAAGACATGGCCAGGACAATATACTTCAATAATATGATCAACAGTTTGTCCAGACAGATTGATCCAAGTCTTGGTGTTAGAGCTGGCCTTTTTTGTAACACTACTTCAAAGTACTTGACTAGAACAAAGTATAGGAAAACATTATCCTTCATTTGTTCTTCTCCAGGAATACAGGTTCCATTTTTATAACCACAATTTATGAGTATAGAATGATATTTCTTGTTCTGGTTCAAAAACCATCTGAATCTTTCAGCACCATCTTGCATGATCTCCTTTCCTCATCACTTTCCCTGGTCCTATGTCTCTGACCTCTTCATCCTTAAATTCTTACAAGTCAAAATGTATTCTGCTTCATTTTTTAAAATGTAAACACCATTACAAAGGTGCTATCAGAAATAATCTAGCCCTAGCAACCCTAGCAACATAAAATTTTCATTTTTATTCAGTTATAGATGGAATTTTCTCTCAAAGAGTGGGGGTGGGTAAAATGATTCAAGCTGAATAATATAGTTGTAATACTGTAGTCGAAAAACATTCTGTGCCAGGGTCTTCAGTTTTTGAAAAACACAAGTTAAATAATTCTAAAAGAGAAAAGCAACCATATAAAACTCAGAAGGAATACTGCCATAATAAAATACTCAAAAGAATTTTATTCTTTTTGAAGTAAATATAGTTATTTTCTCCCTTTGCATACAACTATGGCAAGTTCATGGAAGACACAGTAAGAGAATTATCATAATTTAAGCAATATAGTCAATAAAGCTAACCTATTGTCACTGAAAGCCACCCAATCCATTTAAACTAAGAAAATAAAACACTCAGAGATTTTGGCTAGAGCAAAGATGAATAAAGAAATGGAGTATGGTAAGTGGCTTAGGAAGAGACCAAATTTAACCTTAAAGATGGGAAACTATAAAACTATATAAATTAATTTTTTCTGTCTATTTTCAGATAGGAAGAACAAGAGAATAAAAAATCTAGGCACTATTGTGGAATCTATTACTGTAACTCTTCATTGCTGAAGACAGCAAGTCCTGATGCCAACACATTACAAAGAGAATTTATTTATCTATTTGTAATTAAGTTCAATATATTTTCAAAGAGTCACAAGAATCACAGACCAAATGCTAATCAATGGAGATTTTTGTAGTATCAAAATAATTAAGTTATAGTATTTCAGCAAATAGAACTTGAGGCCTTAAGAGAAATGGTTGAACAAAAAGCAGTAGCTAACATTCTGGTGGCTTCTAATTTGTAAGTGCCATAGAGGATTTCTTTTTCCACAGTGTTTCTCATAGAAAATTATTTTTATCTGTAAACAGATCCACAGAAAGCTGTGAAATTCTGAAACAGCTAAGGTTCTGTCTCCTGTGTGCTGGCTATAAAATGAGAACAAAGAAAAGGAAACAAACAGAGCCGAGCAAAAGACAAACTGGGATTGCAAGATTTGTTACTTTGGGAAAACTCAGAAGTATGTAATATTTTCTGGACATTTCTGGCTCACTAGCATTACAAAAATGCCCAGGTTATAGACTTTTACTTCAACTCTTTTTGCTGTATCTCCCTCTCTATTGTAATAAGTCAGGTCTACTTGCTTTTGATAATACATTATATGTATCAAGAGTATATTTCCACATTTTTGAAGGTACAAAATTATATTTCAAACAGATAAATGTTTATAATTATTGGGCAATTGGTTTATCTGTTAAGCTCCTAGCACTCTGCAAATGTGTCTGTTGTGAAATTTTAACCAAGTTTTATTTAAAAAAAGATTTAAAATTTTTTATTTATTATTTTTGAGACAAAGAGAGAGAAAGAGAAAGCATGTGAACAGGGAATGGGCAGAGAGAGAGAGAGAGAGAGAGAGAGGGATAGAGGATCCGAAGCAGGCTCTGTGCTGACAGCAGACACCCTGACGCAGGTCTGGAACTCACCAATGCTGAGATCATGACCTGGGCCAAAGCTGGATGCTTTGCTTACTGAACCACCCAGGTGCCCCCAAAGACAAGATTTTAAAACATATATACACTTTGATTTACAAAGACCTTTAGACATTACAACAAAATGGGCTAAGATATATGAAGCACAACTTAAAAAGATACAAAATTACAAAAATAGCTGATGCTTCAAGAAAATAAGAAAAACATTAATCAGAAATTTCCAACTTCAGGTGATTTTATGACCAAGTGATTATAAATCATTAACATTATATTGAACCCAGATTTCCAATATGTAAGAAATACGTGTATTTGCAAAGAGAGCAAAACTTTGAGGCGCTTGGGTAGCTTAATCGTTTAAGCATCCAACTTCAGGTCATGATCTCGCGGTTGGTGGGTTCGAGCTCCACGTCGGGCTTTGTGCTGACAGCCAGCTCAGAGCCTGGCGCCTGTTTCAGATTCTGTGTCTGTCTCTCTCTCTGACCCTCCCCTGTTCACGCTGTCTCTCTCTCTCTCTCTCTCTCTCTCTCTCTCTCTCTCTCTCAGAAATAAATAAAACATTAAAAAAATTTTTTTAAATATTTTTTATTTATTTCTAGGAGAGAGAGAGTGTGAGAGACAGCGTGAACAGGGGAGGGTCAGAGAAAGAGGGAGATACAGGCTCTGAAACAGGCTCCAGGCTCTGAGCTGGCTGTCAGCACAGAGCCCGACGTGGGGCTCGAACCCATGAACCGCGAGATCATGACCTAAGTGAAAGTCGGATGCTTAACCGACTAAGCCACCCAGGTGCCCCAAACATTAAAAAAATTTAAAATAAAAATTAAAAAAAATTTTAAATAAAAAAAGAGCAACACTTCTAACATAAGCAATTATTAGAATTTGAATCAAGATAAATAAATGCTCCTCATCTTTAATAATTAGGAAACAGAGTCACAGAAGCCCTGCTGCTAATCTGTTCTGTTCTAATGACATGCCTTTACTAATCCCATTCTCTGATTCTAAAATATTCCTCTACCTGTCATCCTGCTGGAATCTGAACCGTGTCCATTTCTACCATTTGCATAGCACACTCATACTTGTTTTCAATGTTCAGCTCTACATCACCTCCTGAGCAAGCCTCACATGTCCCCCAGTCTCACTGAAGTCCGGATAAAGCAACCTTGTAGTGCTCATTTTCATCTTCTTCGTTTACTGCATTATGCTGTTGGGTGTCTCTAGGTGAGACGTGATCTTATTCACCTTCTTCACTGAGTACTGTGCCTGACATTTACTAGGCTCTTAAATATCAGTTCTACTAAACTAAATGGAATTTAAGTTCTTTCGGTTCAGGTAGCAATCTCTGACGCTCTGTTAACTGGTAGGGGTGGGGGAGTTGAGAAGAATTGTACAAATGTTATAGAACAAACTATGTAGTTTTAAGCATGATGATGATAATAAATAACATCAAAGCAGTTAAGATTAGTATATGGTTCTAGTGTGAATGATCAGCCCACTATAAGACATAGTGAAACTCTTAACTAAGAGCCCTCAACCAAATCATTCTGTCCCAGGTCTGGTCCAGACTTGCTTCTGCTATTTTTATCTTTTTTTTTTCCCTAACCACCCACTAACCCTGTTCTGTTCCCAAACTGGTTCATGTCAGGTTAATTATTTCCTTTTATAAGAGCTTCTATACAAATTTCAGAGAAATCTCAGTTGCTTCTATAATTGATCCAAGCTGACTTTACTCTGGAAACCTTCTCAGCTGCATTCCTGCAACCCTAACATAGATACGTAGATTGGCAAATTCTCCACAGATGCTATTCTGTTCTGATTCCACCTTGGCCAAATATTCCTGAGCAGCTGCCTGAGAATACCCAGAGATAGTTTCTTTTGTAAGTATGGTAGGCCACTCTGGTGTTTGGGAGAAAAATATAACTCGCAAGCTAAATATAACTCCTTTCCCAATATTAGAAAGGAAAATAATTCTGTTGTTGCATGGTATCTTAACATCAAAATGCCTCATGTTTATTAATGGTTCATGGACATTTATGTATTAACTAAATACTTACTGAAATTTCCAATACCTATACAGTGTACAAAACTCATTTACAAGGAATCATACAATCTCCATCTATTTAGATATAAAAATTTATTCAATATTAGATTACATTTTAATATGATAATTTTAAGTAAATTGTAGCTATCAGCTAAAAAAGAGCCAGCTCATATCATGCTTGGGTCTACTGCAATCTTTTCGAAACACAAAGGCTTGAAAACCTTTTTTTTTTTACACAGACAGTAATAGGAGCACTTAAAATCGCAATTACTGTCCACTTCCATCACAAGTATTCATGTGGATATGATGAATTCCAAGATATTCACAAGATATTGCTTTCAATGCACTTAAAGCTACAGTTAAAAGATAGTACATTCGTGTCGTATTCTAAAAGGCAAAGAGAAATACAAAACATATGCGCTAGAATGTCCCTAAACAAACAGTGAAAGAAAATCTATAGGCAACTAAAGGAGGAGAAAATTAGAAATTTAGAGGTAAGAATTGTATATTTTCAAAGTACACAGTTAAAATAGGAAACAAAAATCTTTATGAATTGAGATAAAGCTATTCACCAAGGTTACATTCTTTTAAAATGAACTCAAATCATGAATCCAATAAAAATAAATCTTTTCAATTAAATCCTTAAGCAAATCCATATTTAAGCACAGAGAATATTAGTCAGTAATAATATTGAGGAAATAACACTATCCATAAAAAAGGTAAGCCTAGTTTTTGTAAAAGTAGATTTACATTTTTCCAATTATAAATATAATAGATGCTTGTTGTAGAAAATTTGAAGAAGAAACAAGGCACTAAATAAAAGCACTCATAATTATATTTCTCAAAGAGAATTACATTTTTAAAATTTTTCTTTGCATGTTTTACTACTGAAATATTAGAAATTTTAAAACTGTGGGTTTTTACCATTTGTTACTATTATTTAAGTATTTTCTGTGTCATTGATTTATTTGCAAAGAACTGAGAACCAATTAAAAGAGGCTTAAGCAAATAAAGGTAAGCTTGGGGTTGTATGAATAAAAAGGTTACTGAAAAGGCCAGGAGTAAGCTTGTTTGGGCTTATGTGCTCAAATGAATTAATCGAAAATCCATCTTTATCCACCTGTCCGCAGTGATTTTCCCTGTGCTGGTTTCATTCTCAGTCAGTTCTCCCCACAAGAGGATGGGGGAAATCCCCAGAAGCTTTTCATTTACTTTTGACTTAGCAACTCCAATGGAAAGTTTCTGCCTCTTCAGCAATACTCTCACGAAGGGCTCTCACTGGGTATTTTACCCAGGGAGGGGGAAGAGTGGAATGGAGCATTGATTACTCAGTCCTTAATTGTCTGGGAAATTTGGGAGTCATTGGTGTAAAGCTGAATCTAAACCCCTGGGACTGCATGTGACTGATTACTACCTAGAGAGGAGGAAAATCTAAAGAATGAACTCGAGGTCACACAAGTAGACTTGTAACTACAGATGATCCCCAACTTAAGATTGCCCAACTTACAATTTTTTAACTTTAGAAGGGTGCAAAAGTAGTATGCATTCAGTAGAAACCACATGTGGAGTCTTGAATTGGGATCTTTCGCAGGGCTAGCAATGTGTCCTGATGATGATCTTCTGTGATGCTGGGCAGGGGTAGGGAGCCATGGTTCCCAGTCAGCAGAGATCACAAGAGTGAGTACTTGCCCCACCATTCCAGTTTTTATCTTCAGCATAGTAGTCAATAAATTATGTGAGATATTCAACACTTTATTATAAAATAAGTTTTGTGTTAGACGACTTTACCCAACTGTAGGCTAGTATTAAGTGTTTTGAGTACATTTAAGGTAAACTAGGCTAAGCTATGACATTCAGTAGATTAGGCATATTACATGCATTTTCGACTTGATATTTTCAATTTATAATGGATTTATCAGGATGTAACCTGATGGCAAGAAGAGAAAGATCTGTAGATAAATATTTGGTATAGGACAATAATCATGGGCTCTTTTCTATAAATTCCACAGTCTCAGTGACTAGCCAGAAGGTCCTGAATTAAAACATGTATTCTAACATATGCAGAGGTTAGGTCCAAGATATTACATTTTTAAAAATGAAGAAATTATTTCAATTAGTGGATAATACATCACTGGAAAATAAATATCACAGAATCCAATACTATAATTGCAATAGTACTAAATATGTTAAACAAAAGCCTACATTAAATTTTAACAAAAAAATTACTGCCCCGTACTTAATGACTGTAAATTTCTTCCTAGCCAAAAAATAACATAAGACAGCTGCTCATCTTCAAAATCAACTTCAATAATATATGGAAAGCCATGATAAAAGACAAACTGTCTCATGGTTTGCCTTCCTCCCTCTCCCAACTATTTTTCCACTTCTTCTCCCCCATGGTCCTCCATTAAGTTCTTCCTAATCCTTCTATATGTGCAAACATAACCATGAGAGACTCTTGAATGCTGAGAACAAACTGAGGGCTGATGGGGGTGGGAGAGAGGGGAAGGGGGGTGATGGGCATGGAGGAGGGCATTTGTGGGGATGAGCACTGGGTGTTATATGGAAACCAACTTGACAATAAACTATTAAAAATAAATAAAAGAAAATACCCAATTAGAAAAAAAAAAAAGACAAAATGTCATCCAAGATTAACATGTATTTTGCACTTGACATAAAGCCACCACTTCTGAGGACATCCAATGTCTTTTGAAAATTTTATCGACAGCATCAAACTACACAATACCAGAATTTTAAAAAGGAATTTATACCCTACAACAATTTGCAAAGAGCTTGGCATGACAGAAAATAAAATATGGTAAACTTTACTACTAAGTTTCAGTTCATGTTATAATGAATAATCTGCAGTATTTTTGTTGTAAAAATATTATTTTTAAATAAAATAAAGCAACCTACATAAATATCATGCAATATATCTAAATAACCTTATTATTAGCTTTAGAACATCATATTATTTCTAGAGGAAAACTTACACTATATTAAAGAATCCATATTTCAAGTTTTGTTAGATTTTTCTGTCAAAGTAAAAACTAATTTATGTAAGTTTACAAAGTACTGATCTGCAAGATCAGATAGTCTCAATTATAAGACATAATCAGAATTTCGCTTGGACAGCCAACATGTTCTGGAACATTCAAAGCAAACTTGTTAATATCCCCTAAGAACAGACTGGAAGAGAACTTCCACATTGTTTTAAATATACTCCTGTTTTGTAGAACTTTTCCAAACAACATCCCTTTATAATTTTTAAAAGTAATTAGTAGTCTTAATGAAGTATTAGAAAAATATTTCAACTAATGTGGAAAAGGATAAATCTTTGAAAAGAAACCTTATACGTCTGCGGTAGAAGACCAGGATTGCACGGTTAAGTTAGCAAACTCAGGTGATTCTGCTGAGATTGTCCAGAGACCACAATTCAAAAAACACTGATGATGGAGAATAATGACTTTATGCTGTAGAAGGGGAGACTTTTCTGAGTCTGATAGCAAAGCAGAATCTAAGAAGAGGTGGTTATATTTGACAAAATTTTAAAACTAAAGTACCTGCCTTCTGGTAACTATCAGTTTGTTCTCTGTAGTTAAGAGTCTGTTTCTTGGTTCATTTATCTCTCTCTCTCTCTTTCTCTCTCTTTACCTTTTGATTGTTTGTGAAATCACATGGTACTTGTCTTGTGAAACCTGTTTTTATTTATTCTTCCTTCCTTTATTTCTTTCTTTCTTATTCTTTTTTTTTCTTACATGTGAACAAACTTCTATTTATTTTAACTTCATCCTTCAGCATAATGCATTTGTTTTTTTTTTTTACAAATAGTTTATTGTCAAATTAGTTTCCACATAACACTCAGTGCTCATCCCCACAAGTGCCCTCCTCCATGCCCATCCCACATCCACCCCACATCCATCAGTCCTCAGTTTTTATCAGCATTCAAGAGTCTCTCATGGTTTGCCTCTCTCCCTTTCCCCCAACATTTCCCCCCTTCTTCTCCCCTTGTTCCTCCGTCAAGTTCCTCCTAATCCTCCTATACGTGCAAACATCTGATATTTGTCCTTCTCTGCCTGACTTATTTCGCTCAGCATAACACCCTCAAGGTCCATCCATGTTGCTACACATGGCCAGATTTCATTGTTTCTCATTGCCATGTAGTATTCCATGGTATAGATAAACCACATCTTCTTGATCCATTCATCTGTTGATGGACACTTAGGCTCTTTCCAGTTTTAGCTATTGTGGAGAGTGCTGCTATGAACATTGGGGTACATGTGCTCCTATGCCTCAGCATTTCTGTATCCCTTGGGTAAATTCCTAGCAGTGCTATTGCTGGGTCATAGGGGAGTTCTATTGTTAGTTTCTTGAGGAACCTCCACACAGTTTTCCAGAGGGGATGTACCAGTTTACATTCCCACCAACAGTGTAGAGGGTGCCTGTTTCTCCACATCCTCGCCAGCATCTAGAGTTCTCTCATGTGCTCATTTTAGCCACTCTGACTGGCGTGAGGTGGTATCTCAGTGTGGTTTTGATTTGTATTTCCCTGATGAGGAGGGATGCTGAGCATCATTTCATATGTTTGTTGGCCATCTGGATGTCCTCTTTGGAGAAGTGTCTGTTCATATCTCCTGCCCATTTCTTTACTGAGTTATTTGTTTTTCGGGTGTGTAGTTTGGTGAGTTCCTTATAGACTCTGGATATCAACCCTTTATCTGATATGTCATTTGCAACTATCTTTTCCCATTCCGTTGGTTGCCTATTAATTTTCTGGGTTGTTTCCTTGGCTGTGCAGAAGCTTTTAATCTTGATGAGGTCCCAACAGTTTATTTTTGCTCTTGATTCCCTTGCTTTTGGGGATGTGTCAAGTAAGAAGTTGCTGCGGTGGAGGTCAAGGAGGTTGTTTCCTGCTTTCTCCTCTAGGGTTTTGATGGTTTCGTATGTCACGTTCAGGTCCTTTATCAATTTTGAGTTTATTTTTGTGCATGGTGTGAGAAAATGATCTAGTTTCATTCTTCTGCATGTTGCTGTCCAGTTCTCCCAACACCATCTGTTAAAAAGGCTGTCTTTTTTCCATTGGATATTCTTTCCTGCTTTGTCAAAGATCAGTTGGCTGTATACTTTTGGGTCCACTTCTGAGTTCTCAATTCAGTTCCATTGGTCTATGTGTCTGTTTTTGTGCCAATACCATACTGTCTTGATGATGACAGCTTTGTAGTAGAAGCTAAAGTCTGGGATGGTGATACCTCCCGTTTTGGTTTTATTTTTCAGTATTACTTTGGCTATTCAGGGTCTTTTGTGGTTCCATACAAATTTTAGGTAATTTGCTCTAACTTTGAGAAGTATGCTGGTGCAATTTTGATTGGAATTGCATTGAATGTGTAGAGTGCTTTAGGCAGTAATGACATCTTAACTACATTTATTCTTCCTATCCATGAGCATGGAATGTTTTTCCATTTCTTTGTGTCTTCTTCAATTTCCTTCATAAGTTTTCTATAGTTTTCATCATACAGATCTCTTGTATCCTTGGTTAGGTTTATTCCGAGGTATTTTATGGTTTTTGTGCAATGGTGAATGGGATCAGTTTCTTGATTTCTCTTTCTGTTGCTTCATCATTGGTGTATAAAAATGCAACCGATTTCTGTACGTTGATTTTGTACCCTGCAACTTGGCTGAATTCTTGGATCAGTTCTAGTAGGCTTCTGGTGGAGTCTGTCGGGTTTTCGATGTAGAGTATCATGTCATCTGCGAAGAGGGAAAGTTTGACTTCCTCTTTGCCAATTCTGATGCCTTTGATTTCCTTTTGTTGTCTGATGGCTGATGCTAGGACTTCCAGCACTATGTTAGACAACAGAGGTGAGGGTGGGCATCCCTGTCGTGTTCCTGATCTCAGGGGGAAAGCTCTCAGTTTTTCTCCGTTGAGGATGATGTTAGCTTAAGGCTTCTCATAGATGGCTTTGATGATGTTTAAGTAGGTTCCTTCTATCCCAACTTTCTCGAGAGTCTTTATTAAGAAGGGATGCTGTATTTTGTCAAATGCTTTTTCTGCATCTATTGACAGGATCATATGGTTTTTATCTTTTCTTTCATTGATATGATGTATCACATTGATTGATTTGCGAATGTGGAACCAGCCCTGTAACCCAGGAATGAATCCCACTTGATCTTGGTGGATGATTCTTTTTATATGCTGCTGGATTCGATTTGCAAGGATCTTGTTGAGAATTTTTGCATCCGTATTCATCAAGGATATTGGCCTGTAGTTCTCTTTTTTTGCTGGATCTCTGTTTGGCTTGGGAATCAGAGTGATGCTGGCTTCATAAAATGAGTCCGGGAGTTTTCCTTCGATTTCTATTTTTTGAAATAGCTTGAGAAGAATTGGGATGAATTCTGTTTTAAATGTCTG
This sequence comes from Proteles cristata cristata, assembly GCA_017311185.1. Taxonomy (NCBI): domain Eukaryota; kingdom Metazoa; phylum Chordata; class Mammalia; order Carnivora; family Hyaenidae; genus Proteles; species Proteles cristata. The sequence goes on from JAESUZ010004165.1 coordinate 800,889, forward strand.
GTAGAATTCCCCAGGGAAGCCATCAGGTCCAGGGCTCTTATTTGTTGGGAGATTTTTAATCACTGATTCGAGTTCTTCACTAGTTATGGGTCTGTTCAGGTTTTCTATTTCTTCCTGTGTGAATTTTGGTAGTGAGTGTGTGTTTAGGAATTTGTCCATTTCTTCTAAGTTATCCAATTTGTTGGCGTATAATTTTTCATTGTATTCCCTGATAATTGCTTGTATTTCTGAGGGGTTGGTTGTAATAAGTCCATTTTCTTTCATAATTTTGTTTATTTGGGTGCTCTCTCTTTTCTTTTTGAAAAGTCTGGGTAGAGGTTTGTCAATTTTGTTTACTTTTTCAAAAAACCAACTCTTGGTTTCATTGATCTGTTCAATTATTTCTTTGGTCTCTATGTTGTGTATTTCTGCTCTGATTTTTACTATTTCTCTTCTTCTACTGGGTTTAGGGCATTCTTGTTGCTCTGCCTCTAGTTCCTTTAGGTGAACTGCAGATTTTGGACTTGCGCTTTTTCTAATCTCTTGAAATAGGCCTGGAGAGCAATGTACTTTCCTCTTAGGACTGCCTTTGCCGCATCCCATAGATTTTGAATTGTTGTGTTTTCATTTTCATTTGTTTCCATATATTTTTTAATTTCATCTCTAATTGCCTGATTGGCCCATTCATTCTTTAGAAGGGTGTTCTTTAACCTCCATGTTTTTGGAGGTTATCCAGACTTCTTCCTGTAATTGATTTCAAGTTTCAAAGCATTGTGATCTGACAGTGTGCATGGTATGATCTCTATTCTTTTATATTTATTGAGGGCTGCTTTATGTCCCAGTATGTGATCTATCTTGGAGAATGTGCCATGTGCACATGAGAAGAAAGTAAATTCCCTGGCCTCAGGATGTAAAGTTCTAAATATATCCGTCAGATCCATCTGGTCCAAAGTGTCTTTCAAGTCCATTAGTTCTTTAGTGATTTTCTGTCTGGTTGACCTATGCATTGGTGTAAGTGGACTATTAAAGTCCCCTGCTATTAGCACATTCTTATTTTTAAGCTTGTTTCTGTTTGTGATTAATTGTTTTAGATATTTAGGTGCTCCCATATTCGGTGCATAGACATTTATGATTGTTAGTTCTTCCTGATGGATGGACCCTGTAATTATTATGTAGTGCCCTTCTTCATCTCTTGTGATTGTCTTTAATTTAAAGTCCAGTTTGACTGATATAAGTATCGCTACTCCGGCTTTCTTTTGATTTCCTGTAGCATGATATTTATTTCTACATCCCCTTACTTTTAATCTGAAGTTTTCTTTAGGTCTAAAATGAGTTTCTTGTAGACAGCATATAGATGGATTTTGTTTTTTAATCCATTCTGCTACCCTATATCTTTTGATTGGAGCATTCAGCCCATTTACATTCAATGTTATTATTGAAATATGTGGGCTTAGAGTCTTTGTATCTTTTGTAGAGTTCATGTTTGTGGTGGTGTGTCTGGTATCTTTGTTTCTTGCAACCTTTTCTTCAGAGCTTCCCCCTCAGGATTTCTTGTAGGGCTGGCTTAGTGGTGGCAAATTCTTTCAATTTCTGTTCATCTGGAAAGGTTTTTATCTCTCCTTCTATTTTGAATGACAGGCTTGCTGGGTAGAGGATTCTTAGCTGCATATTTTTTCTGTTCATCACATTGAAGATCTCCTGCCATTCCTTTCTAACCTGCCAATTTTCAGTACATAGGCCTGTCACCACTCTGACAGGTTTCCCTTTGTATGTAAGGGCCCTTTTTTCCATAGCTGCTTTCAAAATTCTCTCTTTGTCCTTGTATTTTGCCATTTTTACTATGATATGTCGTGCAGAAGATTGATTCAAGTTACGTCTGAGGGGAGTCCTCTGAGCCTCTTGTATTTCCACATTTACTTGCCTCCCCAGATCAGGGAAGTTCTCTGCTATATTTGTTCCAGGACTCCTTCAGCACCTTTCCCTCTCTCTTCCTCTTCTGGTATTCCTATGATACGGATATTGTTGCGTTTGACCGTATCTCTGAGCTTTCGAATTCTTCTTTCCTGTTCCTGGATCAGTTTGTCTCTTTTTTTGTCAGCTTCCTGTTTTTCTAGAATGGTGTCTTCTAAATCACTTATTCTCCTTTCTGCCTCTTCAAGCCGTGCATTGGAGGCCTCTAATTTATTATGTATCTCATTTATCACATTTTTTAATTCTTCATGGCTATTTTTATTTTCCATTCTGTCTGTAGCCATAGTTTCTTTGATGTCCCCTATGTTTTTCTCAAGCCCAGCTATTAATTTTGCCGTTATTATTCTAAAATCTTGTTCAGTGATGCTGCTGATATCTGTTTTGAGCAGTTCATTAGCTGTCATTTCTTCTTGAAGTTTCTTTGGAGGAGAGCTCTTTCATTTCATCATTTTAGTTAGCTTTCTGGCTCTTGTTTGTTTTAAAGACCTGTTATGCTCTCCGTTTCTATGAGCGCTGCTATATCCAAGAAGACTCTTTGACTGTCCAGGGCCTATCCTTTCAGAGAGTGTTTTTTTTTTCTTTTTAATGTTTTTATTTATTTCTAGGAGAGAGAGAGACAGCGCGAGCAGGGGAGGGTCAGAGAGAGAGGGAGACACAGAATCCGAAACAGGCTCCAGGCTCTGAACTGGCAGTCAGCACAGAGCCCGACGCGGGGCTCGAACCCACGAACCGTGAGATCATGACCTAAGTGAAAGTTGGATGCTTAACCGACTAAGCCACCCAGGCGCCCCAACAGAGAGTGTTTTTTGAATGGTATCCCCTGGTCTCTCTTGTTGGGACCTTGGTTATTTTATTTTCCTATTCGTAGTGATATTTGGGACTCTCCACCTTGTGTACTCTAGCTTGTTTCTTGAGGTAGTCCTGGAAAAGAAATCAGACAGATAAACACACAGGGAGTAGGAGCACACAAACACACAGGCTAATTCAGCTAACATGCAAAGCGAGAGGGAAAGCGAAAAAGTTAAGAGTAAAGACGGAGGTGGGAGGGCGAATAATATGGAGTATAAAATACATAAAAGGGTCAAAAAGGGGAAAAGAAAAGGAAAAAAGAAGAAAACCGATGGACCAAGAACGGTTTGAAGCATATACCTGGATTTCCCAGCTACAGTTAAATAGCCGTGTGTATGCAGTGCTGGTTGAGGAGCATAGAGAAAGAGAGAGAAGGCAGGGCAGGATGAGGCACTATTGGAAATAGAATGAACAGGCAGAAGGGATAAGAAGCTTTTTTCAAAGAGGTAAAGGGTAGAATATGGTTGGATAGGTGAGAGAAGGATGATGGAATTATCCAGAGAAACTATGTAGTCTAATTATTCCTGAGAGAAATAGCTGAAAATGTCAGTAGGTGTAGAATTTACATTTACAGAATGGACTCGTGATTGTTTAAGCAAGGTGGCGACCAGAGTTTATCAGGTCAGTGTTCTGGGGAAAAAAGAGAGAAAAGAGAAAGAAGAAGACAAAAAGAAAGAGAAAAAAAGGGGGGGGAAAGAAAGAAAAAAAGGGGAAAAAAACAAAAAAAAAGGAAAAAGAAAAAAAAAGGGAGGAGGGCACCTCTCAGGCAGGGATGGGCGTGGCGTGATCCAATGCCTCAGGTGGGAGCTCTGCCTTGGCAGTTGTGGGGAGGAGAGTGACGATGCTCCAGTCCCTTCTCGAACCAAGTGCTGCACCTCGCTTTTTTTTGGTGAGTAAACTCCCCGTACTGGGGGCGTAGCTGAAGTTGGTTGCACTCTTCAACCCAGGCCAGTTCCAATCTCCAAATCCCAGTCCGCGCGCCCTGCTGAAATTGCCTAAGACACATCTTCCCAGGCAGCCCCCTCAGACAATTCCAGGCCCCCTGCCGAGCTCTGGGGGCGGAGTCAGAATCGCTGCTTCCTTCTCTGGGTCAGGCTGGTGCGCAGGGGCGGGGGCTTGCCTGCTGTTGCTCTGAGCTCGAGCCCGCTGAAGTGAGGAAAACCGAGTCCCTCTATGGCTCGTCACGTGAAACACGAACTCACAGGCTAATTTCCCAGTTTTTTGTTACTTGCCTTCCCTCTCGAGTCCCAGCCAGCCAGGAGCACGGACGCCCGGTGTCCACGCGGCTCTTTCAGGGGCCCCAGCCGCCCGGAAGCTACAATGGCGGCAGGCGCGCCACCACTCTGAGGTCCAGCCGCCAGGAGCCAGCACAGAGAAGCAGTTTGTGTCTCTGCTCCCTGGGACCAGTTGGTGCGAGGGGACCTGGTGTGCAGGTATTTGGCAAGTACCGCCTTTCTTTTTTTTTTTTTTTTAACATTTTATTGTTATTTTATTTTCATTTTCCTTATGGCTAATTACATTGAATATCTTATAATGTGCTTATTTACCATCAATACAGCCTTGGTAAAATGTTCATGTATTTTCTCATTTGCCAACTGGATAGTTTCTTATTTACTATTAAGTTTTGGGAATTCTTTTTGTGATCTAGATACAAGTCTGTCAGATGTGTGGCAAATAATTTGTTCCATTATGCAGCTTGTTTTTGTATCCTTTTCACAGAGTCCTTTGTGGAGTTTTAAATTTTTACAATGTCCAAGTTCAAGTACGGTCTTTCTATGCACCAAGCGGAGGTTTTTCTCCCCTGAGCGGAGGTTCTTCTGTTTCGGACTCTCTCCTTTTTCCCTCTCACTCTCCGTAGAGGCTAGAGGGGGATCGCCTCCCACCCTGGAGTCTCTGATCCCGGCCTGATTTTATCTTCCCTGGTTCGCACTCATGTTAGAAGGCTCTTTCAGTGGATTCTGCGTCCTTTTTCTCCCAATCTCTCAGGTTTTGTAAGGTTTCCAATGGCTTCAGATCTTTTCTGTGTGATGTATGGGCGCGAGTGCAAGTATGGAGCTCCTTACTTCTCTGCCATCTTGCCCTCTCTCCCCTCTTTCTTTCTAATTCTTTTAATGTTTGTTTTTGAGAGAGAGTGGAGGAGGGGCAAAGAGAGAGGAGGATAGAGGAACCCAAGCAGAATCTCTGCTGACAGCAGACGGCCCCATGCAGGGCTAGAACTCAAGAACCATGAGAACATGACCTGAGCTAAAGTCAGATCCTTAACCGACTGAGCCACCCAGGCAATCAGGAAAGCTATTTTTAAACCAAAAACCTGGGTTTACTCCGATATATTAAAAAATCAATTAAAAATAAGCATCCTATTAGGAAAGCCATATAAGATTCTATATTCCAAGAATTTTATCTGTTAAATTCTAAGAAAATTAAGTGATTAACCCTAAGATTTATAGCTGTTGAAAAGAATAAGATGAAGTCATGAAGATTAGATGAGGCCAGTCAGGGTTTAGAGTTCGAGTCATAAAGGGTCACAGAGAGCCACAGTTATGAGGAACCAGTTAGGACAGAGTAGTGGAAAGAGTATACAAGAGAACAAGCACTGTTGTCAAGCTCCTGACAATTCATGAATTTCAGCTGCTGAAGTTATTAGTGCTGCCTTGGATCAAGTTCCATTTGCATGATGGCCAGCTGAACTATGGTTTCCATTCTTGGAATCTCATTCCATCTCAGTTTCTCTAATTACCCTAAATGTTTCCTTACCATAAATCTCTCATTATTGAGACAACGTGAGTTTCTGTCTCCTTCAACTAAAAGATCCTTCAACTAAAGAACATCTGCAGAATTCTATCTAATGCATCAATCTCAGTAATCAACTATATACATTTGGCCTGGAAAGTCAGAAGAGACTCCCTCATTTTTACCTAGGGATAGGTAGCAGCAAAGTCATCAGATAATGTTATATTTCATACAACCAGCTAAATAATTCACAGGATATTATATTTCACACAACAAACTATATAATTCTATTCTATATTTATAGGCAAGAATCCATTACATAGATTGTACACCTTTTATGAGGATGAACTATGTCTTTTTCCTTTTAAGCCCTCAAACACAGACATAATACTATGTATCGGATAGGATATATATATGGATTTATTGTGATCTCTCCATTTTTCCCTTGTCTTATCACCTCAGGAGTCAGAAACACACAAATTATAAATTGAGATATAAGATTTGCATATTTACCATGGTACCATTATTTCAAATCAGCACTCTCATTTTCGAAGTATGTTTTTAATGACATCATCAAAAATTACTTGGTTCTATCTAATACATCACTGGCATTCTGCTTGATAAATAACATTTCAAGAATTTTCTAGAATTCACAGATTTTTGTTAACAAGTTTATTATAAATATATTTATATATGTACAATTGGTCCTTCATTTCACATTATGCAGCTTTCATATCATGATTATTTATAACACTTTATTTACTCAGTATCTGACCTTGGAGATGATGGAAGATAGAGGGTAGATGATAGATAGATAGATAGATAGATAGATAGATAGATAGATAGATAGATGGATAGATAGATAGATAGATAAATAGGCAGGCGGAGATACACACACACACACACGGTTTACTTGATATCTAAACAGTTGAGTTCTTATCCATGAATTAAATCAGATGCCACTTGAAAGAATCTATTTGGATAAAGTATTCCCCTAACAAAAACAAAGAAACTGAAAATTAGTCATACACAAGCTGGAACCCTCTCCTCACACGAAAAGAGATCAGCATTTCAGTGCCTGTCAAATGAATGCTCCTTTTAGAATCACGATATAAGGAAGTTTATAACGTAAGGCTCTGAAGTTAAATGCTCAGTATAATTTTGTCTGCATTAAAATCACTTGGTTGTTGAAGTTTACAGTTGAGGTTTATAGGGTGGAATTGCTCCAGGTTATCTTTTTCTGAAAATAAGCATGGTTTTGTCAAGTTCCACCATTAATTCACAGAAACACAATCTTTTAACAAAGAGAACAAAATCCTATTAAAACTAAAGCTAGATTATAGAATAAGACACAAGTGAATATTGTCTCCACTCTGGAATTTGAGCAGAATCTTTACTTCCAGTTTTGGGGCATAGTGAAGAGCTTAATATCAATTGACCAATTTTCTAAAATGTGTAATCAAAAGGCCACTCAGTCAATCTTAAAACAAGATAGAAAGTACTTAAAACAGAAAGAAACTGTTTAAAGGTTTATAGTTATAAGGTCCAAATACATGCTGAGATTAGGCTTTGCTATTATCTCTGCTTCATCTGCAATTAAAACTTTGATGAATATGTGGGTTAGTGCAAGTGTACTTCTTACCAGCATCATCTGGTATCAATTGCTTGCAAAAGATATGAGAATCCTTTGGCAGAGGGGTAGTATTGACACTGACCCCAAATTTGGAAGTAGATGGCTGTCTGCATCATTCTCAGTGAAACACCATGCGTGACCAAGCCAAATCCTACATTTATTATACCCCCACTGAAATGCAACTCACAAATAAAGGTGCAGTTTCTCATATAAGTACTATTCATAATTCAGACACAAAGATACCTTGCCAACAAGGTCATCAGGAAACAGGAAATGCACTCTAAAAGGCGACCTGATCGATGCAGACATTTCAGCTCTCATTCAGGCTTCAGAAGCTTCCATCAACATTCAGTTTGCAAACTCAGGGATATAGGTAGAGACTCTGCATGACAGAAAACCATCCATACAGAGTGCATTATTCAGAAAACATTGTTATAGCCTAAAAAAAAAATCAGAGAATATGATTACTTACATAGCAGTGAGGCCCAGGCAGTGTTTTCAGAGAAATGAAGATGGCTTACGATCTTACGGTATTTAAAATAATGTTTATAGATAGTCATAAACGCAAATTGAGATTAACAGGTTGATTTTTTAAAAAAGCATTTTCTATAAATGTTAAGAATTCTCTGTAAAAAAAGATTTGGCATAAACTTTCTTTAACATTACAACTATCACAGAAGTGGTATTATTGTGAGCTGTAATGTAGATTCAACACATATTTATTTAATAATGTTTAAATTATTATTTAAATTCCAGTCATTTAACATACAGAGTAATATTAGTTTCAGGTGAACTATATAGTAATTCAACACTTCCATTTATCACTCAGTGTTCATCGAACAAGAAAAAACAGAGACTGATGGTAGTTAAGGTGGTATTATATTTTATTAAGAAACTACCACAATAGGGGAAAAGATACTTCAGTATAGAATGGGGCTCACTTCCAAATACAAGAACAAATAAGGATTTATAGCCAGGAATCAGGGTGGTTGTCAGTGGATGGAAAATTACTAAGAGAAAAGTTAGGGGTAAAGAGGGATTCTGGCTAAACAACCTGATGGGATTCTTGCTGAAGGCAAGCCAGGGTGACCTGAGGAGTTGAGGGGAGTGAGAAATATGATGACATACTCAAGGTGATCAAATATGGAGGGTGTGAGTTCTGGCTAAGCTGACTTAGCAGGGTTTCTGCTAAAACTTGGTGATGTAAAGAGGAATAGAGAAACCTAAAGATCAGGACCTAGCTGAGAAGATGGTTCATAGGATCATGTCTAAAGTTTGGTCAAGGAGATCATCTGTCAATGTATACTTGATATAATATAATAAAAATAGCAGTAAGAGATAAGAAGAAAAATAAGTAGTGATTGCTATCCTAAATCATCTTATATTCAAGTAGGGGACATATGAACTTGCTTAAATAGCAACATTAGATATGAACCAAAACTAAGACTACCATTAAAATCATATTGCCATTAGTGGACCAAATCACAAAGGTCCTAAAACCCTACTGGGCTGAATGGCAGACTTTAGCCTGACCTTTCAAGGATTCCTTCCCTTTTATCTCTGGTGAGCCTCTAGGGGAGGTCATCCCTTCCTTTGTTCTTTGAGAATTTTTACAGAAACCAAGTGCCAGCCTTAAGCCTGATGGCCTCCAGTGTTCTGAGAGCACATGATCTTCCTCAGGCCACTACCACTGTCACCACCTGGCTTGGGTGAGGTGTGAAGGGTCTACCCATATATTTCCATAGCAGAGCTCAGTCTGGCTTTTCATGGGCCTTTAAGGAAAGTAATACTAATACTAGATGCAAATATTCTCAAACCCATAAGTCACAGTTCACAGCCCTTCCAGGCTTGGCCGAAGGGTGATTCCTTGTGGAAGTATCCAGTATAGTCTCACCCCACAAACACCTGCTTGTACTAGCACCTTTTGTAACGTGTCAGATCCTGCCTCCCACATCCTTCCTTCCCACTGGAAGGTCTGTCTTCCAAGTTCTCATTTCTTCTCCTATCCTACACCTCTGTCCAGGAAAACTTACAGAGGACCTATAGAAAACACCACCCCTAGAATCATAAGTAATGTGTGCATCCTCTGTATTCACAACTGGATAACCATTTCAAAACACAGTGGTTCAATATCCTCTGTTATTCACACGTATAGAATATCAGCAGTTAATCCAGGGTGAGTGACCACACACTCAATTTCCTTTATTTATGTATATTTCATTCAACTTTTCTAATTGGAAAACTTCAAACCTTACAAAAAAGTTGCAGAAAATAGTATGATGATCAATATACCCTGAATCTAAATTTACCTGTTAACATTTTGCCAATTTTTTAATCTCTCTCTATTTTTTTCTTTAACTATTTGAAAACTGATTACAGGCAGTAAACAACACTTCATCTTTAAACATTTGGGGATGTACCTCCTAAGAACAAAGGTATTTCCTGACATAATAACAATGCACTTAATGCATCTGGGAAATTTGACAGTCTGTATTCAATGTTGTCAATTGTCTCAAAAGTGTTCTCCATAGATTTAAAAAACGTGATTGGTGATTCCACATTGCTTTTAACAGTCATGTCTCATTTGTCTCCATTAATCTAAGACAGATCCTTATCCTTTTTGTGTGTATGTGTGTCCTTCTGGGTATTGGCATTTGAGAACATTCCAGGCAAGTGGTCTTGTCAGACAAATTTTTTTAATATACCCTCCTTCAGAATGGGGTGAAGTTCAGGCTCACATGGTCCTCCAGTACTTCTCTGCATCTGAACTTATATCTTTATACACCTGGTTATCACACACGCACACACATCTTCATAACTTTACATGCAAGTGCATCCAACACCCACACAGGAAAAATATAAGGAGAAAATCCTCCCACTTCCAAATTAAGACAAAACAAGCAAATAAACAAATCTGTGTAGGCACAGCATTGACTCATGCAAAATAACAATTTATGTTACAGAAAGAATTATCAGTTTAAAAGTGCTACATACAAGTGACTTGTTTCTTTAGTTTATCCCAAGAATAAAGGTGGCTACTGCCTCTATATTTATGTAAATATAGTGAAAAATATTTGTGACTTTTATTTTTTCTTAGTTTTTATTCAATAAACTTTATGTTAACTTGGTTTTTCTTAGGGTTTTTTTTCCGAGTTTCATAAATCATTGGTCATATTTCAGCCAAGTACTCCATTACAAAAAATTTAATATAGGGTCTAACAAATAAGCCAGAGGAAAGAGAGAGTGAAAAAAAATGGAATGGAAAGATAGTACAGGGCTAGATTTAAGGGTCCAAGAAACAGAAGATCCATTCAAGTGACAAATAGGGGGTATTACTAGTTTATAGAACAAGAAATCCTGAGGAAAGGAAAATCCAGGATTATCATTTACCTTTTTATTTTTTTTAAATGTTTATTTCTCTATTTTGAGAGAGCAAGAGTGTGTGGGGGGTGGGCAGAGAAAGAGGAGAGGAAGAATCCCAAGGGGGCTTCAGGCTGTCAGTTCAGAATCCTACACAGAGCTCAAATTTACAAACTGTGAGATCATGATCTGAGCTGAAATCAGGGTTGGACACTTAACCGCCTGAGTCACTCAGGTGTCCCTCCACAGTTATTATTTTAGCTGCAACAATCAGGTTTTTGCCATCTTCCCAAACAGTCATAATCAGGTAGTTAGTTTGTCTCATTGTTGTCACACAACAGTGTCTTCTGGCATCAAATACCCTTATGCCACTGAAATGAAGTGGAAAAGGTGACTATGTTTTCTTCGTCTTTGAACAAAGAACTTAGAAACTCTTTTCAGAAGCTCACAGACATCCCTTCATATCTCATTGGCCATAAAGGGGTGATGTGCCCAATCTAAACTCCATCATTGACAAAAGTTATGAGACTTGATAATTGGCTTGATTCATGAGGATATACCAAAGTACATCAGGAAAGGTGAAATTTAGGCTCTGCACCCAGAGAGAAGATTGGTAATAAGTGTTAAGTGAGCAAGTATCAGTTTTACCTACATTTTCTCTAAATACTTAGTGTTTTAGATCCCATACATTTCTAAAAATATGACTATTGGCTTTCGTTGGTCCATTTCCCAATCTACTCTCTGAATACATGGAGATTTACAAAGGAAGTCAATATCTTTCCAGTTGGATCCAATTTTTGACTACCAATCAGTTAGAAAGAAAGTTAGAGCCCTTGCTGTAAAGTAGAAGAGATGCAACATGAAAAAAAGCAGAATAATCATAAACCAGTCTCTTACAAATATCTGGCACATCATGACTGTTGTGCTAATTTTAAAGCCCAGTGTCAAAGAGAGAAAATAGAGCAAGGTGTTTAGATATACAAACTCTTAGAAGTCACACTTCTCTTGTACAGTGGTGTCCTGGAACTGACTCTCCCAGGCTTGTGAGAATGGATGGATATGGTGGAAGTGCTATATAGTGATGTGCTACCGTATGTCTGTTCCCAACTCAGTGATATCACCTTGCAGCTTGAACTCAGCCATGGTGAGTGCATTAATACCACAGAAATTCACAAATGCTACAGATCAATGATTCCCTCTTTTAGCAGAGACCTGATTGCTAAGCATTTATCAGCAGACCATTTCATTTCCAGCAACTTTATTTTTTAGCTGGATAGCCTTGAGTAATTTATCCACATATCCTTTTATTTTCTTCATATTTTGGAGCTAAAAATGCCTACCTCATGGACAAAATATGTTTTATAAAACATTTATCCACCTATTAGGCATATCTTTAATAGTCAATATTAATATAATGCGTTACATTATTATTACTACAATTATGGAAGTGATTTTTTTGGAGATTATAGTGCAATGTAAATAAACAACATATGCAGCACATCTAGGACCTGCAGCCCTATCCCTTCAAACAGGAGTCTGGTCAGTACTGTTAAGAATATAGATGCAAATACATTTGACAAGAGCATTAACAGATAAGGCATTTGGCTTGTAGTTTCTGTGTTCCTTAAAATTACTCAGATACCTTGGAGACTGCTTTTCTAGAAATCTAGGATTGGTAATACTGTCCAATTATGAGACATCCCATAGGGGTGAGAAATTTTTAATGTAATGAGGTTGTTTTAAAATACTTGAAATGGATGTAGGAGACCTAGGTTCTTAAATGTGCCTGACATTAGCTAGCATCTTGTGTATCTGTTCAATCCCTGTTGGTACTCTTCATCTCTCTGTGTTTTGGTTTTGACATCTTGTCACATGCAAAGGTTGAACTTACACAATGGTTACTAGTGCCCCAGGCACTGCCAGCATGTGGAACTTCAGTCTTTCCTCTGACATCAATCACATTTTACTCCTTAGAACTGGAACTCAGGTCTACCAGACCTCAAATCCATTTGTTATTTCCATAACTAGTCATCATGTCATGTCAGCCTCATTTCCCAATGATATCTCAGAAATATTCACGACGGGGGTTGCCTGGGTGGCTCAGTAGTTAAGCATCTGACTCTTGACTTCTGCTCAGGTCATGGTCTCACTGTTTGTGGATGTGAGCCCCACATCGGGCTCTGTGCTGACAGTATGGAGCCTGCTTGGGAGTCTGTCTTCTCTCTCTGCCTCTCCTGCACTTGCACTTTGTCTCTCCCTCAAAATAAATAAAAATAAACTAAAAATAAAAAAAGAAATATTCACAATGGATCTGTAGGACCCAGTCACACTGTTCATCTACTGGTTGTTCAAGCACATTAAGCTCTTTTCTGCCTCCTGGGATTTATGTCTATGGTTCCCTCTTCCTGTAAATGCTTGTCCTCTTAGCTTGCACATGGCCATCTCCTCTCATCTTTCAGATTTGTGTTAGTCTTCTCAAGCTGCCATAACAAAAGACTTAAGCAAAAGAAATTAATTTACTCACATTTCTGGGGGCTATAAGTCCAAGATTAAGGTAATAGCAGAGTTAGTTTCTGGTGAGACCACTCTCCTCGTCTTGAAGATGGCTTCTTTTTGCTGTGTCACCACATGGCCTTTTCTCTGTGGACACACAGAGAATGTTCTCTCTTCCTCTTTTTATAAGGCAGAAGTCCTATGGGATTAGGGCCTCACATTTATGACCTCATTTAATTTTAATTACCTCCTTAAAGACACTATCTTCAAACATAGTAACATTAGGTGTTAGAGCTTCAACATATGAATGGGGGTGGGGTTGAGGCTGGGGGGGGACTCTTCAGACCATAATAAGGTCCTTGATTAAAAACTCACTTGATCCAGAAACACTGTCCTGACTTTGCCTCTCTAAATTTAATCTCTTCTGTTTCTATCTTACTGTACAATGTTCATTTTCTTGTGTATGTGTATATGTGTATATTTAAGAAGCAGGGCCACAATATTTACAACTATATGTTCAGCAATTACCATAGGGCTTGGCACATAGTGGACAGCCAACATGTGGTTTGCTCACTCATCTATTTATGGCCTAAGCATCTTTTTTTTTTTTTTTTTTTTTACAGGATATAAGAGATTCGGATTTTATTTTATTTATTTATTTATTTTACAAATAGTTTATTGTCAAACTAGTTTCCACTTAACACCCAGTGCTCATCCCCACGAGTGCCCTCCTCCATGCCCATCCCCCCTCCCCCCAACATCCATCGGTTCTCAGTTTTTGTCAGCATTCAAGAGTCTCTCATGGTTTGCCTCTCTCCCTTTCCCCCACCATTTCCACCCTTCTTCTCCCCATGGTCCTCTGTTAAGTTCCTCCTAATCCTCCTATACGTGCACACATATGATATTTGTCCTTCTCTGCCTGATTTATTTCACTCAGCATAACACCCTCAAGGTCCATCCATGTTGCTACACATGGCCAGATTTCATTGTTTCTCATTGCCATGTAGTATTCCATGGTATAGATAAACCACATCTTCTTGATCCATTCATCTGTTGATGGACACTTAGGCTCTTTCCAGGTTTTAGCTATTGTGGAGAGTGCTGCTATGAACATTGGGGTACATGTGCTCCTATGCCTCAGCATTTCTATATCCCTTGGGTAAATTCCTAGCAGTGCTATTGCTGGGTCATAGGGGAGGTCTGTTGTTAATTTTTTGAGGAACCTCCACACTATTTCCCAGAGGGGATGTACAAGTTTACATTCCCACCAACAGTGTAAGAGGGTGCCTGTTTCTCCACATCCTCGCCAGCATCTCATGTTCTCTGATTTGCTCACTTTAGCCACTCTGACTGGCGTGAGGTGGTATCTCAGTGTGGTTTTGATTTGTATTTCCCTGATGAGGAGGGATGCTGAGCATCATTTCATATGTTTGTTGGCCATCTGGATGTCCTCTTTGGAGAAGTGTCTGTTCATATCTCCTGCCCATTTCTTTACTGAGTTGTTTGTTTTTCGGGTGTGTAGTTTGGTGAGTTCCTTATAGACTCTGGATATCAACCCTTTATCTGATATGTCGTTTGCAACTATCTTTTCCCATTCCGTTGGTTGCCTATTAGTTTTCTGGATTGTTTCCTTTGCCGTGCAAAAGCTTTTAATCTTGATGAGGTCCCAATCATTTATTTTTGCTCTTGATTCCTTTGCTTTGGAGGATGTGTCAAGTAAAAGATTGCTGCGGTGGAGGTCAAAGAGGTTGTTTCCTGCTTTCTCCTCTAGGGTTTTGATGGTTTCCTGTCTCACATTCAGGTCCTTTATCCATTTTGAGTTTTTTTTGTGCATGGTGTGAGAAATTGATCTAGTTTCATTCTTCTGCATGTTGCTGTCCAGTTCTCCCAGCACCATCTGTTAAAAGGGCTGTCTTTTCTCCATTGGATTCTCCTTCCTGCTTTGTCAAAGATTAGTTGGCTGTATACTTTTGGGTCCACTTCTGAGTTCTCAATTCTGTTTCATTGGTCTATGTGTCTGTTTTTGTGCCAATACCATACTGTCTTGATGATGACAGCTTTGTAGAAGAGGCTAAAGTCTGGGATGGTGATACCTCCCATTTTGGTTTTATTTTTCAGTATTACTTTGGCTATTCAGGGTCTTTCGTGGTTCCATACAAATTTTAGGATAGTTTGCTCTAACTTTGAGAAGTATGCTGGTGGAATTTTGGTTGTAATTGCGGTGAATGTGTAGATAGCTTTGGGTAGTAATGACATCTTAACTATATTTATTCTTCCTATCCATGAGCATGGGATGTTTTTCCATTTCTTTGTGTATTCTTCAATTTCCTTCATAAGTTTTCTGTAATTTTCATCATACAAATCTTTTGTATCCTTGGTAAGGTTTATTCCTAGGTATTTTATGGTTTTTTGTGCAATGGTGAATGGGATCAGTTTCTTGAAATCTCTTTTTGTTGCTTCATTGTTGGTGTATAAAAATGCAACCGATTTCTGTACGTTGATTTTGTACCCTGCAACTTGGCTAAATTCTTGGATTAGTTCCAGTAGGCTTCTGGTGGAGTCTGTTAGGTTTTCTATGTAGAGTATCATGTCGTCTGCAAAAAGTGATAGTTTGACTTCCTCTTTGCCAATTCTGATGCCTTTGATTTCCTTTTGTTGTCTGATGGCTGATGCTAGGACTTCCAGCACTATGTTATACAGCAGTGGTGAGAGTGGACATCCCTGTCGTGTTCCTGATCTCAGGGGGAAAGCTCTCAGTTTTTCCCCGTTGAGGATGATGTTAGCTGAAGGCTTCTCATAGATGGCTTTGATGATGTTTAAGTAAGTTCCTTCTATCCCGACTTTTTCGAGAGTCTTTATTAAGAAGGATGCTGTATTTTGTCAAATGCTTTTTCTGCATCTATTGACAGGATCATATGGTTTTTATCTTTTCTTTTATTGATATGATGAATCACATTGATTGATTTATGAATGTTGAACCAGCCCTGTAACCCAGGAATGAATCCCACTTGATCTTGGTGGATGATTCTTTTGATATGCTGCTGGATTCGATTTACAAGGATCTTGTTGAGAATTTTTGCATCCGTATTCATCAAGGATATTGGCCTATAATTCTCTTTTTTTGCTGGATCTCTGTCTGGCTTTGGAATCAGAGTGATGCTGGCTTAATAAAATGAGTCTGTGAGTTTTCCTTCACTTTCTATGTTTTGGAATAGCTTGAGAAGAATGGGTATTAATTCTATTTTAAATGTCTGGTAGAATTCCCCGGGGAAGCCATCTGGTCCTGGACTCTTATTTGTTGGGAGATTTTTAATCACTGATTTAATTTCCTCAGTAGTTATGGGTCTGTTCAGAATTTCCTACCTCTTCCCTTGTGAATTTTGGTAGTGGGTATGCATTTAGGAATTTGTCCATTTCTTCTAAGTTGTCCAATTTGTTGGCGTATAATTTTTCATAGTATTCCCTGATAATTGCTTGTATTTCTGAGGGGTTGGTTGTAATAAGTCCATTTTCATTCATAATTTTGTCTATTTGGGTGCTCTCTCTTTTCTTTTGGATAAGTCTGGCTAGAGGTTGTCAATTTTGTTTACTTTTTCAAAAAACCAACTCTTGGTTTCATTGATCTGTTCAATTGTTTCTTTGGTCTCTATGTTGTTTATTTCTGCTCTAATTTTTATTATTTCTCTTCTTCTACTGGGTTTAGGGCGTTCTTGTTGCTCTGCCTCTAGTTCCTTTAGGTGAGCTGTTAGATTTTGGACTTGTGCTTTTTCTAGTATCTTGAAATAGGCCTGGAGTGCAAAGTACTTTCCTCTTAGGACTGCCTTTGCCGAATCTAATAGATTTTGAATTGTTGTGTTTTCGTTTTTGTTTATTTCCATATATTTTTTAATTTCATCCCTAATTGCTTGATTGGCCCATTCATTCTTTAGTAGGGTGGTCTTTAACCTCCATGTTTTCGGGGGTTTTCCAGGCTTCTTCCTGTGATTGATTTCAACTTTCAAAGCATTATGATCTGACAGTGTGCATGGTATGATCTCTATTCTTTTATATTTATTGAGGGCTGCTTTATGTCCCAGTATGTGATCTATCTTGGACAATGTGCCATTCGCACTTGAGAAGAAAGTGAATTCCTTGGCCTCAGGATGTAGAGTTCTAAATATATCCGTCAGATCCATCTGGTCCAAAGTGTCTTTCAAGTCCATTATTTCTTTAGTGATTTTCTGTCTGGTTGACCTATCCATTGCTGTAAGTGGAGTATTGAAGTCCCCTGATATTAGCACATTCTTATCTATAAGCCTGTTTGTCTTTGTGATTATTGTTTTATATATTTAGGAGCTCCATATCCGGTGCATAGACATTTATGATTGTTAGTTCTTCCTGATGGATAGACCCTGTAACTATTATGTAATGCCCTTCTTCATCTCTTGTTATCGTCTTTAATTTAAAGTCCAGTTTGTCTGACATAAGTATAGCTACTCCAGCTTTCTTTTGATTTCCAGTAGCATGATATATATTTCTCCATACCCTTACTTTTAATCTGAAGGTATCTTCAGGTCTAAAATGAGTTTCTTGTAGACAGCATATAGATGGATTTTGTTTTTTTATCCATTCTACTACCTTATGTCTTTTGATTGGAGCATTCAGCCCATTTACATTCAGTGTTATTATTGAGATATGTGGGTTTAGAGTCTTTGTGTCCTTTGTGGAGTTCATGCTTGTGGTGGTGTCTCTGGTATCTTTATTCCTTGCAACCTTTCCTTCAGAGCGTCTCCCTCAGGATTTCTTGTAGGACTGGCTTAGTGGTGACAAATTCTTTCAATTTCTGTTTATTTGGAAAGATTTTTATCTCTCCTTCTATTTTGAATGACACGCTTGCTGGGTAGAGGATTCTTAGCTGCATATTTTTTCTGTTCATCACATTGAAGATCTCCTGCCAATCCTTTCTGGCCTGCCACGTTTCAGTAGATAGGTCTGTCACCACTCTGATAGGTTTCCCTTTGTATGTTAGGGCCCTTTTCTCCCTAGCTGCTTTCAAAATTTTCTCTTTGTCCTTATATTTTGCCATTTTTACTATGATATGCCTTGCAGAAGGTCGATTCAGATTACGTCTGAGGGGGGTCCTCTGAGCCTCTTGTATTTCAACGTTTACTTCTTTTCCCAGGTTGGGGAAGTTCTCTGCTATAATTTGTTCCAGGACTCCTTCAGCACCATTTCCCCTCTCTTCCTCTCCTGGGATTCCTATGATACGGATATTGTTGCATTTGACTGCGTTGCTGAGCTCTTGAACTCTTCTTTCATGTTCCTGGATCAGTTTGTCTCTTTTATTGTCAGCTTCTTGTTTTTCTATAATCGTGTCTTCTAAATCACTTATTCTCCTTTCTGCCTCTTCAATCCGTGCATTGGAGGCCTCTAATTTATTATGTATCTCATTTATCGCATTTTTTAATTCTTCATGGCTATTTTTATTTTCCATTCTGTCTGTAGCCATAGTTTCTTTGATGTCCCCTATGTTTTTCTCAAGCCCAGCTATTAATTTTACCGTTATTATTCTAAAATCTTGTTCAGTGATGCTGCTGATATCTGTTTTGAGCAGTTCATTAGCTGTCATTTCTTCTTGAAGTTTCTTTGGAGGAGAGCTCTTTTGTTTTGTCATTTTAGTTAGCTTTCCAGCTCTTGTTGGTTTTAAAGACCTTATGCTCTCTGTATCTATGAGTGTTGCTATATCCAAGAAGACTCTTTGACTGTCCAGGGCCTATCCTTTCAGAGAGTGTTTCTTGAATGGTATCTCTTGGTCTCTCTTGTTGGGACCTTGGTTATTTTATTTTCCTATTCATAGTGATATTTGGGACTCTCCACCTTGTATACTCTGGCTTGTTTCTTGAGGTAGCCATTAGAAGTCTTTCTCAGTAGAATCTGCGTCGTTTCTCTCCCAATCTCTTTGGTGTGGTACGGTTTCCTATGGCTTCAGATCTTTTCCGTGTGATGTCTGGGCGCCAGTGCAGGTACGGAGTTCCCTACTTCTCCGCCGTCTTGCCCCTCCCCTCGGCCTAAGCATCTTTTAAATCAAGGTGTAAAGGAAGAAAGATTCCTAACATTTACTGACTACTCTATGTCTTGGCAGTGTTACAGATGTTTTACAAGCATTATCTCACTTATTCTTCACAACATAATAAGTTGTTGCCATTTTATTTTCCAATGGTTATATAATTCTTGTCTTTTATCATTATTCACAAGAGTGGAATTACTGGGTCAAAACATATAGGCATTTTTAGGCTCTTGGGAAATGTTGTTAAACTGAGTTCCAGAAAAATCTGTAATAACTTAAGACTACTACAGTTGAGTTTCCACATTACCATACCCTCATAAGTATTAACATTCATTTTTATATCTGCTAATTTTAATGGTCAATATAGCATAGAATTCCAATTTTAGTTTATTTATTTGGTTACCAATGAATCTGAAAGCAAGTTCCTTGGCTATCTACCCTACATGTGTCTGGTCTTGCATGCCTACATATGCCTCTTCTTCTTCGTAGGAAGCTGCCAGGAAGCCTCCAAGAATTTGAAAGATTTTGGCACCATGTTACAGAAAGATTTTAATTGTAGCGGGTGCAGAAAATTTCTCAAGGAACTCATTTTTTAGTTCACAACTTCTCTTCATACAATTCTTCAAAGACTCCTTATTCCCTTTAAGATTAAGCACAAAGACCTCCTTACAGTGGGTACAATCATTGTATCTGCTGACCACCACCTGATTTCCAAGGTCATCTCCTCCCTACCCTCCTTCACAGTTTATGGTCACACAACACATGGCTACTTGTAGTTTTCTACACACACAGTGCTTCTCTTTTCCTTTTCTTGCCTAAAGTCCTCCCCTCTCCTCTGGCTATGGTGTCTTTCTCTGCTTTTAACCCTCCTATTTTCCTTGGCCTCATATCTTCTGACAAATGCCGATTTCTATTCAGATTATTCAACAAATTTTTATAATATGATTTTTTTCTGGCACAAGATATTACCTCCAAGATGAATATATAACTACTGACAACAATAAGTGATCTTACTCTATTTCTCTGTAGCACATTGTGTTTGCTTCTGAATTGTAATCATCTGTCCATTTGTGTCTTAGAGTCAAGACAATGAACTCCTTGAGGGTGTAGACCATCTCCATGTTATATTAGGAACTAACACAGTGTCGGCATAATAACACAGTACCAGATGCTTAATAAATATGATTAAATGAATAAGTTAATAAGTGACTGAGAAAGGGAGCTATTAGCCCCAAGCAGGAAATGGAACATTTCTTCCTGGAAAGTGAGAGAGAAAGAAGAAATACTAGTTACGTGTATCAGTAAGAATCCTGTCAAAACAAAAAAAAGCAACCCCAGGTATTTGATGTTGGAGGGATTTAACACAGGGTGTTAGGACAAGGAGAGCAAAGATTTGGGGGTCCAGTGATCAGGTGTGATGTGATCCATTGGGGCAACAAGTCAAACTGAAAAATTAGTCAAGCCTTTATTCATTTGCTACCACAAGTGAAAGCCGGGGACAAAAGGAGACACTGTCTTCTCAGTGTTCTATTTTTCCCCAAGGACTAACACTAGGCAAGGATTATGTGGATGTGGTAAGGATGTCAGGGATCATATCACTACTGAAGAGTCCTAAACAAAACCCTCTACCTTTTTATGGACCCATTAGCTGGCAAGCAGGACTTAGGGAAGAGATAGCAGTGAAAAGGTCTGGAAAATGCTGAGATCCCCATTGACCTCCTGATAACAGTATCTCCAATATGTATATGAACATGGCTGATCCAGAGAAGCCTGACTCCTTGACTATCATTCCCTCCAATGAACTTCAGTGCCCTGGCTATGTAACAAGTCTGATAAGGTGAGGGCTGCATCCCCATCAGAAACCTGTTTGGTAAAGCTTTTTAATCACTTCTGGTCCAGCCTGAATAACCACATGGGATTTTGGTTTGGAGCTGGACACATAACAGGAAATCCTCTAGTATCCAAACGTTTGACTTATATGGGATGGGGATTGTGAGAAAATGCCAGTGATAATCTTTACTGCCCATAGCATCACACTGGATGACCAATGAAAGAATACCCAGAAGGTGGGAAAACCTCATGCAGATCTTCCTCAACTTATAATGGAGATATGTACAGATAAACCCTTCATAAGATGAAAATATCCTAGGTTGAAAATGCAATTAACATACTTAACCCATCTGACATCTTAGCTCAACCTAACCTACCTTACATGTGCTTGGAACACTTGTATTAGCCTACAGTTGGGTAAAATAATGTAACACAGAGCCTATTTTATTTTAGTTAGTGTTGAATATCTCATGTAATTTATTGAAGATAGTACTGAAAGTGAAAACCAGAATAGTTTTATGGGTACAGAAGGTTATAAGTCTAGAGTTGCTTATCCTCATGATCACAAGCATCTTTCTGCAATTGCCCAATACCAGACAGTATTGTACTGCATGCATATTGTTGGCCCGGGAGATCAAAATTCAAAATTTGAAGTAGAGTTTCTACTGAATGAGTATCACTGTCACACTTTCCTAAAGTCAAAAAACTCTTAAGTTGAGGACCATCTGTATTTGTCTTCTGCCAAAGCCCATGTTTGCCTACCACTGCCTAGGATAAATGATCTTTTCTGCTTCTTTTCAGCCTTCCACATCTTACATGAAAGACTTATTGGAATCTTACCTGGAATACTCTTGGTAGAATTTCAGTAAATGTAATTCCAAGGTTTCTAGCCCACGGTATGGCAAAATAACACACACAGAGGAGAAAATGTTCCTGAACTGTCAATAAACAAATCTATACAGTACATGAGAGAGTGTATGGGGACAAAGGGGAAGGAATATTTTTGACAGATAAACTCAATGTAATTTAAAGGCGAAACTGGGAAGGTGTGGAGTTGTAGTGGGTGGCTACTGGACCACAACAGTGACCACTGAGAGACTAAAATGGATGATAAGGTAAGATGGCCAGAAATAGTTCAAACGATTATCTAGAAAATGGGAATAGGTAATTCATTGACACCAAGAAACGTGTAAAGTAAAAAGTCGAGTCTTAATAATAATCAAAGAAATACACAGAAATTTTCGTCACTTAAATTAACAAAACTTTTTAGATGCTCTCAGTGCTACTTTTATATATGCTACTTAGTGTCCCAAATGTAGGACAATAGTTGTTACTTCCACTGTTCCTGCTATCTACTGTTCTCAATTTTCTCAAAGATGATTTGTCAAAGTACATCAAGAACTTCAAAACTGCTATTTTCTTTAGCTCCTAGGTTCTATTTTTAGGAATTCATTCTAGAGAAAAAACTTTGAATCGCTGGTCACTAGCAGCCTACATATCCACCAGTAAGGGAATGATAAAAATAAATTGTAACATGTCTAAAAGACAGAATATTATGATATTATTAAAAGTTAGGCATTGGAAAGAAGTTCCATGTCATGGACTAAGTGCATTTTATAGGTATTTTGTAAAAATAATATGCACCTTTTTTCTTTTACATACATAGAAATGAGATGAGGAAGAGAAGCACCAAAATCTTAATGGCAGTTTTTCTGTGTGATATTATAGGTTGATTTTCTCTCCACAGTTTGCTTTTGGTTTATTTTTATAAGTTGTATAATAAAGATGTTTTACTCTTATAAAAACTGAGTTGCTTTGAGAACTCATTTTATATTTTAGTTTATAAACTTCAAATCAAACTAATCAATGTAGTTGTGGGATTATCCAGTTTTCTAGCTGCTCCCACAAGACCAAATAAGAAATTAGGAAACCAGGGGTGTGTATGAATCCAAGGTTGTTTGCAGTTAAGCAAAGCGAGTTGGCAGAAGGTGCAGAAGACTCAGGGAGTTGAGTGTGAGACACCATGATAACTGGCTTGACTAGAAACCATAGTGAAGTGTCTTGAGATGGGAAAAGAATACTGAAATAAAAAAAGAAAGAGTTGAAGAACAGATGGCACTAATGAAATTTTTCTTTTGAGACAGAACAATTGTAGTAAATAGCAAAGTCCAGAGTGGCGCTGTAGGTGGAAGACACTTGACAGAGGAGAAACAAAGGCTAGGGCAATGATCCAGGACCTCAGAAGATGGAGTGCATGACATACCATCTGCATGAATATGTAGGTCCCTTGAGAAAAGAGCAGAACACAGTAAGGATCCTAAGTTGTCAGTGGATACAAAAGGGTCCCCTGGAAGAGGAGGTGACAAGAAAGAGGGTAAAGGTGTGGCCTGAGAAGCATGCAGGAAGTGACAGTGGGAAAAAGAGAAGAATTGCAGTACTACCTCCATGTTTGAAGTCCTCAGAATTCTTTTTTTTAACTAAAAAACCCACAAAATAACAATTAAAAAACAGTTTTATTTTAACATTTTTAATTATCATCACTCCTTAAAAAATTTGTTCAGATGTAACTAATTTTCCTGTGGTACCTTTATGATTACTTAGCTTCTGAAGGGGAAGAGGTTATACTATCAGTTAATTTACTTCCCAGCTATCATTACAGTGATTAATGACTGCTTATACAGAGAAGTGTGCCTTTAATTTTTTTTCTCATTAAAATTGTGCAGGGAATGTTGACAGAACCAATTGTATCTTAACAGGCATTTCAAGTTCAAGAATATTTGAGAACCATTCTGTGGATGGTTGCTCCAGTGAATACATTTCAAATTATGTGAAATTGGTTTTATGTTAAAAGTGCAAGAGTTTGTCCTAAAAATACATTAATTTTATTAAATTGTTTAGAGGATTGGAGTTCCCTTTGGACAGAGCCAACTCACTTCTTGGGTAAGGACAGAAGGCAAGATCGCCTTTATTGCCTCCTCTATGTACTGGGCTAGTGCGAAGTAATTCTCTAAGGTTATGGCAGTCCATCCATTTTCAAGGTGGTCAAATGGGGGCAGAGGCTTCAGTGAAGTCAAATATACACAGAGGCAGTAACAGCCTCAAAAGACAGTGGTCAGGGACAGTGCTTTTTAGTTTGAGCTCTTATGAACATATTCTCAAGGTTGTAGCTTTATGTCCGAGACATCTTCATCACTAACATTTCTGGACTTCAAGGTTTCTCTTTGTCAGTGTCTTATGCCAACAGAGGAGCCTGAACTTCTTGAACAGTGGCTCAAGGTTTCAAGAACCAGGAAGCAGAAGCAGCTCGTCCTCCTAAAGTTGGGCTCAGAACCACGATGATCATTTCCACCATAAGTCACAAGCAGCCCAGATTCAAGAAGGGAAGTAGCACATGTGTACAGAGAGGGAAAGAAATGTTGGCAGTCGCCATATTTCCTGAGAGATCCTATAAAAGGGAGAGGTGGTGAAGGGAGAGGGGTGTGTCATAGGGAGTATGGAAAAATAGTTTTTCTTAGCAGACTGAGGAAGAGATTAGAAAATTACTCGGATAAAAAGATGGTATGATAGAAACAAGCACACCTTTCTGGCATAGAAAATGGTACAAGGGTATAAAAATGGCTAGACATGGAGAATGTTGTAGACTGAACTGTGCTCCCCTCTCCCCAGTTGATACATTGAAATGCTAAAATCCAGAACTTCAGAATATGAATGTAAGTGTGGACAGGGCCTTTAAGGTAAAATGAAGTCACTGGTGGCCTTAATCCAATATGATTAGTGTCCTTTAAAGAAGGATATTAAGATAGAAAACAGACCAAGGAAAGAATACATGAGGACACAAGGAGAAGGCAGCCACCTGCAAACCAATCAGAGACGTCTCGGATGAAACCAAACTTGCTAAAATGTTGATCTTGGACTTCGGACACCCAGTCTGTGGAACTTCGTGATAGCAACCCTAGCAAAGCAATGCAATCGGCATCTTCATGACACTTAACTCCACTGAAGACATAGACAAATAAATAGGCATCTTTACTACCTACAACAGGAGTAAATATGGGATGCCATGGAAACATATAAAATGGCCATTGCATTCTCCCACTTTATATTTTTCTTTAGCATAAAGTATCATTGCTTTTTTTGATGATAAATATATATTTCAGATATAAAACACTGAAATAATACAGATGATCACCACATATTAATTCTTCAAGATACTTCCAGCCTATTTTATCCATACATAGTATTTTTTTCCCTCTTCTACCCAGGGAAGGAAAAAAAAAAGTAGAAAGCCAGAGTGAAAGAATCTGGAAAAAACAAACAACCAACTCCACTGACCCACTCCTACTGGCAGCACACACCGAGTTGTGAGTTGCAATGGACACTTGGCATTGGCAGCTCTAGGCCACTTAAGAGAGAAGCTGGTTCCCCACCACAGGGCCGCTGGTTCTGAAGTTCTGTGCAGCCATGCACATGACCCAGGGCGTTTCTGGTGATAACGTTAAAGTATCCCGGATTTGTTCCTTCTGTTCAAGAAGACTCTCCTCACAGTGAGTTTAAACTGTGATTGAGAGCAAAGATCAGTAAATAAAATTTTTTTGTTATTTTAAAATAATAATCTATGAAAATAAAATGTTGAAGTAAATACTAATGGCTATTGAAGGGAGCTATTTTATCTAAGTTTATACATGATAAAAAGCTTATTGATTAGTGTATGCTGAAGAGAATTTAATTTGGGAAATCTTCCTGGAAGTGTTATTTCTTTAAGATAAGTAAGCATTAATACATATGAGGGAGGAGTTATGTATATTTCTGATTTATCATTTTAATTAACCATTGTTTCTTAATAGCACTCATGACTCAGGGCAGGTAAATAAGGTAAATATAAGTTATAGGTGTGCAGAGTATTACTCCAGCCTCTATGGTTCCTTGCAGAATCACAAATCAGGGGTCATATCCAAATAGATATAAAATAAATGCTTCTGTGGTCAATGTTTACCAAAATAATGCTAGCAATAAAAATATCCTTGCATATTATATATATATTTTTGGACTCCCTTCAGTTCTCTCTCTGGGAAAATGAAGACTATCAAACATAAAAACACTAAACAGCATTTTGGGGCCTCTACAGATAATCACATTCTGAGAGAATGCAAGAACTATGGAAAGATTCCAAAAAAGTTCCTCTATTTGACAAAAGAACAATCGTGCTTGTACTTGTACTGGCTTTTCTCTCATTCTTGTCTGTTCAACAGATGACCCTTGAGGGGAGTTCAAAATGGCCACTTATCTACATGGCCCACACTTTTTATTAAGTGATGATAAATTCCATAGTTTCCATATTTTGAAAAGCAAGATAGACCTCAGGGCCTATTTAGGCAGTGAGCTCACTGCAGCCTGTTATAGGCAGCTACCGAGGCTTTGCACACCTTTCACGAGGTCGCCCAGAAGCCCCTCTGCCTGCTCTGCCTTTGCCTGCTGTTTCTTAATTGTCCCCTTGCCCTTGGACCAGTTTCTCATGGTTCTAAGTGCTAAACAACAGGATCTAACTGGCTGATCCTGGCTCACTTGCCACGAGCTGCCAGGAGTCCAAAAGAGAGAGAGAGAGGGAGAGCGAGAGAGAGGATAGAACTGCTGCTTTGGTTTCTGCTTTGAGAGATGGTGGTGGGTTGGGGGATACCCTGAGTATTAGAGAGGTTTAGAAGCTTGGTAGACAAATAATTC
Source organism: Proteles cristata cristata (assembly GCA_017311185.1). Lineage (NCBI taxonomy): Eukaryota > Metazoa > Chordata > Mammalia > Carnivora > Hyaenidae > Proteles > Proteles cristata. The sequence continues at coordinate 827,498 of JAESUZ010004165.1, forward strand.
AACTTCAACAAAGACGTTTATTTTGAATTCATAAAATTGTGTTAATATTTCTAGTAACACTTTAAAAAAGTTTAGCTAGCTTTGACATGATTCCCTCACCAACCACATTACTATTTCAAAACAATTTTTCCAGTATGTATATCAGTTAAGATCGTCCTTTATTCATAATTTTATTCATGATTTAATGGAAAAGCAAATATTCTATCTTAGAAACTCATCCTGGAGGATCTGTTAGATCAGCCCAAGTTTCCACTTACTGAGTATTATTATGTTCCCGGCACTAGGTTAGGTAATTTAAAAAAAAATTTTTTTTTCAATGTTTTATTTATTTCTAGGAGAGAGAGAGAGAGACAGCGTGAGCAGGGGAGGGTCAGAGAGAGAGGGAGTCACAGACTGGACCAGGCTCCAGGCTCTGAGCTGGCAGTCAGCACAGAGCCCGACGCGGGGCTGGAACCCACGAACCGCGAGATCATGACCTAAGCGAAAGTCGGACGCTTAACCGACTAAGCCACCCAGGCGCCCCAAGCATTCCAAACTTCCACTTAGAAATGAAAACGAATTTGAAAAACTGCGGATCCTTGGTTGTGTCGCTGAGAAATGGTATGGAACATACAGTGCTCTGTTAGCCAACTTGACAATAGATTATATTAAAAATACATAAATAAAATAAACAATTAAAAAATAAGGAACGTACAGTGCTCTAAGAGAAAGAGGAGGAGGAGATTGTCACCGTGGTTTCACAGTCGACATTCTTCACTGGGAACCAGAGCAGAGAAGGAAAACATCTGCCCTTAAATGTTGTAAAGGCCACTGCCCTAGTTAAACTGTTTTGAACTGGGGCACTTGAATCTAAGTAATTCAGGACTGTTATTTTCAGCACACGTCCCCAATCATTCTGGTAGAAATGAAGGCCATTTCTTGACTCCAAATGTGCCATTTACCCTGAGCACATAGTCTGTAACTTTTATTCAACCAGTAAAGACAGAAAAGTGGGAAAATGTTACATTTTCAGATAAAGGAATTTGAAAGCATTCAAGAAGAAGGGAAAATGGAAAGGGTTCGCAGAGTTTTCTAAATTAAAAACATGTATTTCTGGTTGTGTACCTTGATTGTGCTTCCTTTCCCTTTATCATTTATTCTGTAATATATACTCTACTGAACATAAATAAATTTCACCATTTATTAGAAAAGAAAAATATCTCCGTTTCATACAAAGCCACATAATGTACACTCACTACTTGGAATGGGGGAAGAGGCCTATATTTTATGAGATTTTCTTATCTAAATGCTAACTAGATCTGCATATGCATAGCGTATTCAACTAGAGTTCAGAAATGGACCCAGGAGTCATGCAGTTAACATTTTATTCCTTTTAGACTTTCTGGATTCTTCTGTACCATAATTCTCCATCAGGTAAAGCTTTTTGGCTCTGTCTAGTATTGGCCAAGGTTGAAGAGAAAGTACAAATCCGAGTAGAATAAATAGTAGACATGTTGGTAGCTATGAAGATGCAGTGAGGGTTTTTAATCAATGATAAGCAGTGTTATGTTGTGGTTATGCACTCTGGACTCAGGCTTCCCTGATTCAAATCCTGGTTGTTGTTGAAATAACCTTGAGCAAGTGATTTAGCCTTTTGGTAACTCAGTAGCTTCCTTTGCAAAATGGTGAAGAGCACTTCACAAAATTACATAAAAATCCATTTTTTAGATTTTCCATTATTTCCATTAGATAATTCCCAACTTGTCATGGCTATATACTTACTTATTTTTTCAGATTAACCTTGAAATCACTTTGCCAACTTCCAAGAAAAAAATATTCTTAGAATTTCAAATGGAATTATATTGACCTATACACTCATTGTGGGGATATTCTTTTATACAAAGTTCAGTATCTTGTCCTGAGGTACAGTATATCTATCGGCATATTCTAGTCTTCTTAAAAAGTGAATTTAGTATTTGGTAATTATTTTCATAGAAATCATCTATATTTATTTTTACGTTAATTCTTGTATTTCATAATTTTGCCATTAGGAACTATTAAATAAAATTTATTCTTATTTCTTGCTGTTATGAAATATTTAGTATTTTTTGTGGCTAATTATATGGAGGTTATAATTTGTCATAGTAAAAACATCAAACCTTTTCTGTGTACGACTGTTTCTATGCCTAGAAAAATGTCAGCCTACATCTGAATTTAGAACAATTTTTACCTATAACTTATTTTAGTAAAAGCACTTTTGAAAGGTAAAAATTTTAAGTCTATAATGTAAATGCACCGCTAAGCAATAGGATGCTTTTACAAATAAATCACTGAAATAAACAACATACTTACTTTGTATCTCTTAAACAAAAGGTCAGTAGCACTACCTCAGTCAAAGTAGAAAGAGCAAGAACTGAAGAAAACTCCATGTTTCACTAATAAGTCCATTAATTGGTTATAAACTACAGAATGCAACATTTACAAAAGTATTGCTTTCTTTTGTAGAAAAAGGTTACCTCAGTATTCTTCTTACACTTTTTAATTATCTTGTTTATTTATTGTTTACTTGTTTATTGTCTATTCCCCACTCCCACTCCCAATGTCACGGTAATTTCTATCAAGGCTGTAACAACCTTGGTTGCCTTGTTTACTACAACAATCAATACCAAACCACAGTCTCATTCATTCATTCATTCAATAAATATGCATTATATTAATCTGCTATTCTTTGTCAGGAACTGTTATTTATGGAGACAATGTCTCTGGCCTCAAATTGTTTAGATGTGGAAAGCAAAGAAACATATAATATAAATTCAGGTAATTGTAAGAAATATAAAGGTGTAAGACAATAAAACAGACTGAGCAAAGCAAGGCAGTATACTGTTTCAGAAAGAAATGCCAGTAAAGACCTCTCTAAGGAGGTAAAACATGAACAGAAACCTGACTAATATGAAAGATTTAGAGGAAAAAATATCGCAGGTAGACTGAAGAGTAAAGATCTTCAAGTGGATAAACTTGGTGGCCCAAGAAGTATCAATAAAACCAAGGAACAAGGGGGAGAATGGAAGGAGATGATGTCAGAAAGGTAAAACACAGTCAGATCATGCAGTCAAGGCCTTCTTCTCTCCAGTAGTGCTTGTGCTTTTCAAACTTTGTTGTGCATACAAATCATCTAGGATCTTGTTAAAACAGACTCTGGTCAGTTAGTCTGGGGCAAGGGCTGGGATTCTGAATTTCTAACAATACTTCAAAGGATGTTACTGCTGTTGTTCTGAAGACCTCTCTTTGAATAATAAACTTCTGAGCCATGAGAAAGTGGTTAGATTTTATTGTAAATATGAATGAAAGTCAAAAAAAGACCTTTTGCTTGGGATAAACAAATTATTTACATTTTTAAAGGACCATGAAGGCTGCTGTGTATAGAAAAGCCTATTGTGGAGACAGTACGGAAGCTAAGAGACCAGTAAGAAGACTGCTTCAGTTAGATAACAGACGATAGCAGATTGAAGTAGGGTTGGCAGTGAATGAGGTCATGAAACATGTTCAAGTTTGGGATACATTTTGATTACAGAGTCAACAGGATGTTCTGCTGGATTGGATGTTGGAAGTAAAAATAAGGGTGATGAAGACAGACTACTAGAATTTAGACTGAGCAACTGGGTGATTTGTGGTTCCTGTCAAGAGCTTAGGGGAGATTGCTAGATGGGAGATGGAAATTTGGGAGTCATTAGATTTTAAAGATATGCAATTAAATGAGCTCATCTGGTAAGTGAGGATATATAGAGAAGCAATTTGAGTTCTAGAAGAGGAAGAAAGCCCAAATATGGAGAAGGAGCCACCAATGAGATAGGGGGGAAAAAAAAGAATGATGTCCCAGAAGTCTAGTGAAGAATTGCTTTGGCACAGAGGCAGGAGGAAATTGATGAGGAGGATAGTCAAATACCTGTGAGAGTTCAAATAAAATGGATGAGAATTGACCACTGGAATTTGTGAGATATGGATGTTATTGTTGATTTGACAAAGGTGGTCTCAATGAATAGGGTAATGAATCTTGGCTAGACTGTAAGACAGAAAATGGGTGGTGGGAGAGACAACAGACACTTCTTTCAAAGATTTTTATTACAGAAATGTGCCAGAACTGGGAAGTGGTAGTGAATCAAAGGATTTTTATTTTTAAGATAAGAGATAATGAAACCTTTATGTTCTGATATGAATGACAGGTATGAAACTGTAATTTATAATATGAAATATACATTTTTCTTTACCCCTGTTTCTTTACAAAACTCCTAAAACCCATGAAACTTCTTAAAGATGTCCTTTGTTATGTTAATAAAGTGACTTTTGGAGAGTTCCCCAGACTGGGGGCTGGATGCCAGGGGAACCAAGCCTATGATTAGAGAGTTGAACTTTCAGTCCTTCCCACTCTCCAGCCTCCTCAGAGGAAAGAGGGGCTGGAGAATGAATTCAACACCAATGGCCAATGACAATCAATCATGCTTATGTAATGAACCCTCCATAAAAACTCAAAAGGACCAGGGAGCTTCTGGGTTGGTGAACCTGTGGAGTTACTGAGAGAATGACACCCCTTGAGAGAGCACAGGGGCTCTGTGTCCTTTCCACGTTCCTTGAAACTCTTCCTCCTGGCTGTTCCTCAGTTATATCCTTTTATAATAAGCTGGTAATCTAGTAAGTAAAATGCTTCTCTGAGTTCTATGAACTGCCCCGGAAAAATTAATCATACCCAAGGAGGAGGTGATTGGAACCTCCAATCTATAACTAATTGGTCAGAAATAGAGGTGACAACTTGGATTTGCAGTTGGCATCTGAAATGGAGGCTGAGAGCAGACTTTTGGGACTGAGCCTGTAACCCATGGGATCTGAAACTCCAGGCAGAAAGTATCAGAACTGAGTCAGATAGGAAGGAACCCAGTTGGTGTTGGAGCATTGTTTGGCGGTGTAGGATAAACCGCTACACATTGGAATTAGAATTAGAATTTAAATAGACAAGAGGAAAACATTAGTTACATAGGTGGAAAGGCTGGTTGTGAGAAGAGACAGTATCAGGAGAGAATGTACAATACACTTGTGTTTGTGTACACACACACACTCTCTCTGTACGTACACACGCACATACACACACACACACATATGAAAGCTGCATGTAGGCTGGTAGATCTGGTGGTAGAAAGATGCAGCACTTTTTTTCTGGATGTTTTAATTTTTCAACAAAATGTGAAGAAAGGTCACCAACAAACAGTGAGAAATGAGGAAGGAGATCTGAGCAGTGAAGAAATGGTGTGATATAATCATCTCAGAAAGTGTGAAAACAAATTCCTCAGGGTAATGTAGTAGGATTCAAAAGGCAGGACTGTGGAGCCATTTAAGATATAGAAATATAATTAAGGTGAGACAAGTGGGATTTCCTCTCATCACATTTGTATACTTAGAGAGCAAATGGTAAGTTTACTGAGGACACATGAGAGAAAGAAATTATAATAATGGACCATGGCATCTAAACCAAGAAAGACGGAAGTGGTGAATTAGTGCATTGTTCAAATGGGACCAAAAAACAGTTGCTACAGTAAATGAATTGAAAAACAGGAGCTTCTTTGAGTTCTCAGGTAAATAAAACCCTATATAACCCTCTCCTGCAGTTCTCCAAAGGTACTGGACAATGTGATCTTCATCACAGGAACACAGCTCGAATTGTCATGAATGTTTCTCAGAAGGCTCACCGTTGATTTACTTTACGCAGTCGTTAAATGATTTTATGTACATAAAATTTCTTAAAAATAGATCTGTTGAGAAAGACAGGGCCCATCCATAATAACAACTATATCCCCTTTCATTTTAAAGTATTTTAAAATGTTTTAATGTATCAAAACGAAAAGCAAAAACATCATTCAAACCAAACAAATTATTAGAACACCATCCTTAAGTGCTGTTTTGTCTCTTTGCTTATTATTCTCTCAATAGCCATAAAGCAGAAACCAACCACATCACCAAATTTGAATGCTAATACATTTCCAGGATAACGTGAACAGGAAACAAACAGAATCTTGAACCACCATCTCAAATACTCCTCAGAAAACTGTGAGGAGAGCAAAAAGTCCATAAAGTAAAGCACAAGGGTAGGCAATGAGCAGCTGTTGTCCTTCCATGTTCAAGGCTGAAATGAAGATTTTGGAAGCTGAGAGACTACACCAGCCAATGATGACCAGAGCCAACACAGTTCCAAAGCTTCCCCTACAGCAAAGACAAAAGAGATGATCATCTTATGCCAAGAGGAAAAGAGATTATTGAATCAGAGCTGCTTCTGAAATGTCCATGGTACAATATTTGTAACTACTATCTCCATTTGTAGACTGAGGCTGAGGAACTGTATGAATTTCTTTCCTTATGTGCAAAACAGAATGCATTATTTAGAAAATAAGCTATAAGAGCTAGGAAAGATCCAGAGATATGTAGTCCCCAGCTTTAGATCAGTGAAGTGACATGAGGAAAACTGCATAGTAAAATGGACTTTAGGTCAAGATCTCCTAATTCCTACTGGCACCATCGCTCCTTTCACCATCAGCTCACACTGTCTCACTCAATCTTGGTATAATCTTAAGTTGAGAATTTTGTTTATTATTTGTAAGAATGACAAAAATATTTACTTTTCAAAACTGAACCAAAGATAAACAATTGAAAAATTACAATGTAGCTTATAATGCCTTACAAATAAAAACAAAAGTATTTAAAATGTACTCTAATGAATATTATATTCCTTGGTTTAAATAATGTCTATTAGGAATAATTTATAGGTTGATCTAATATACAGGTTTTTATGAACAAAAGTGTAAAATTACATAGGATTGATTCGAATGATATAGTAATATGCTAGAAAGTGAAAATTCAGTGTAATAGTCTTTGAGGTCAGATAGTTTACTCTAACATAATTTAAAAGATTTCTAAATCATCCTTTATAATTTCAGACTGAAAATCTAATGATTAAAGGTCCAGACTTCTGATGTTTCTCAAAATTCAGATGTTTCCATTTTTATTTTCTTTTCCCTAATAATATGAAGTCATATGAGATGCCCCAAACCTCAACTTTGCTGGAAATAATGCTTTAAACTTTAAAATTTTTAAATGGTAAGTCATTATAGCATTTTTTGAAAAAAAAAAAAAAAACTTAACAAAATGGAAGTTGTAGAACTAAACACTGTATTAACTTGTCAAATGTCTATACTAAACAACTTAATAAATGGGAAAGCTTGCTAAAGAACATGATATACAAAAAGTGGCATTTTTCCATGGATAAGATTCAGTAAGTGTATCTGTAACTCACATTGTATTTACACATTCAAGGTGTCCGTTTTCTGTAATATTCCTCTTTCTTTAATGTTGAGTACTTGCTGATAAACTAAGTGTTTGCTCTAAGTTATTCTCAAGAATGCTCCCCTGGGCGGCTCAGTTGGTTAAGTGTCCAACTTCGGCTCAGGTCATGATCTCACAGTTCATGGGTTCAAGCCCTGGGGCCTGTTTTGGATTCTGTGTCTCCCTCTCTGCCACTCCCCCACTCACACTCTGTTTCTGTCAAAAGTAAATAAGCATTAATATTTTTTAATGAGACTATATTGAGGTACCTGGGTGACTCAGTTTGTTGAGCATCTGACTTCAGCTCAGGTCATAATCTCATGGTTTGTGAGTTTGGGTCTTGCATTGGGCTCTGTGCTGACAGCTCAGAACCTAGAGCCTCCTTCAGATTCTGTGTCTCCCTCTCTCTCTCTGCCCCTACCCAACTTGCACTCCATCTCCCTCTCTCTCTCTCCCTCTCTCTCTCTCTCTCTAAACTAAGCATTGACAAAAATTAAAAATGAGACCATATTAAAACAAAGATGCATTCCCAACTAAGTCATTCTCAGTAATATTGTGAAAAAAACTATATGAGATATCTAAGCGAAATTGAAATGCCTACCTTTGGCATTGGTGAATTCTTCATGTAATATACCATCCAATATAGTGTTAATAACCTAAAATGTGCATCATCCAAGAAAAAAATGCAAATTGTGCCTCCTTTGAATGTGGAAGAATGAGCACTAATGTCAAATGTTTATTGGGTTCAGGGCATGTAGGGGACAAAGGACTATGTAATTACTTTCTCTCCCCAATCAGCTCAGTGATGTGCTATGCCCTGGGAAAGTGCTCAACAGAAACACACCTACTGGATCCTCATTAACAGTTTTGAATTGCAAATACTATCTGCCCAGGAAGTAAAAAGAGAAAAAAATCTATTGGCTGAATATAAATGCTATAAAGTTCTCTAGCATAAATATCCTCATCAGGGTTCCTGGAATTTTTCCCTGCAAGGAGCCCAGCTGAGAAAGAACAGTTGCTTCCCGCCTAGAAGGCACAGTGCCTGGGAACTGAAGCAATTTGTCAGTGTTCACCAGGAACTCACTCTTCCAAAACCAAACAAGTGAATTTCCTGCAGTTGTTCTGTTACTCCGGACAATAGTTCATATTGAAGAATGACACAACTTACAAAGTGCCAGTTTCAAAGATAACTTGATTGTATTTATTATTTAAATCATCCAAATAAGAACAGTACCTGAGTCCAAACTGACCTACTTTCCCTGAATCTGTGTGTAGCTGTTAAGAGTTTCCCCCATGCCACTACCAGACCTGAAAGAGGTTAACTACTCCACGGGTGTGGCAAGCTTCACAGATGACTGTGCATGTGGGGGCAGTCGGCACACACCGGCACTTACTGAAGTGAAAAGAAGATGGCGCAGCTGGACAGGATGACCATGGGGAGCAGGCAGTAACCCAGTACGCTTGCCACGCAGCCGTAAGACACCCCTGAAGAACTCATCAAGTTCAGTAAGGTGTAAATCCCTAGGCAGCCTATGGCACTCATGCCATACACATAACCAAACTGAACTTTTCCTGCCTGAAAGAATGGTAAGAAAACTATTAGAACCACACAAGAAACACCAAGAGGAAATTGGAATATCAACAAAGTGGAGAGCCTTTTAGAATCAATCAGCTCAACACTGTTCCATGTCATCAGGAGACTGGGCATTCTGGAAAAAAAACTGGCTATCATATGAATTCAGGTCCTGAAAACAAACATCCCCAACTATACTTGGGATGGCACAAGCAAGCCACAGAGAAGATGAAAATTTTCTAGTTTTTTTTTTAAAATCATTGATTACCTAATAGAAATACAAGACATAAGTAAGAATATATTTTTCTCCATTTGTTGCATAATTAATGAATGAATAAATTAATGAAAAAAATTCCAATTTAGTCTTGAAGATTTTACCAGGCAAATTATTAGCGTTAGCCAATATCTATAGGATTTACTATGTAAGGACTTATTCTAAGCATATAATGTATATTAGCTTATTTAATTCTCACAACAACTTTATTAGGTGCTATTATTATACTCATTTTACAGATGAGGAAACTAAGGTGCACAAAAGCTAAGTAACTTGCCCAAAGTAAAATAATGTTAAGTGATGGAAGTTGGCTTTCAACCTAGGAAGTCTAGCTCTAAAACTAAATCCTGGACATTTATAGGAGCTCTAACATGTCTTAAAATAATGGGACTTGCTTACCCTTATTTAACCTAGCATATCCCAAACTTATTTGACCACAGAATCCTTTGTTTTCATAAGGCCTATTACCAGTTTAACTGAACATACATTATGAAAAGCTGGTTTGTATAAACCAACTGGTAATGAATCATAAATTAAGTACTGTTAAAGGAAGTCAGTAGCGTTGAGGATACAACACTGATTTTTCCTGAGGACTCATAAAAACAGTCATCGCCCAGAAGACACTAGGGACTGTGAGGCAGAAATATTCCCATTAGAGTCACCCAGGGAAAGTCACAGTCTCCTACTGATTCAACAGGGGATATTTTAATGTTTGCTACCTGAGGATGCCAAAGCCCCAGGAAAGAACGCATTTAGTTTTTATATTTACATTAAGCTGATTAGAAATTCTAGACAAATATTGAATAGGTTGACTCTGGTGTTCATGAGAATTATGCAAAACAATGAAGGATCTGGTAAATTCAGAGAGCGAGTTTTTTAACTGTTAGTTTTCTTCTCCATGGCTGTTATCAATAAAGTCTTTATGTCTTTATGGTAAAAAGGTATTGACAGGGTAAAGAAGTATTTACTTTGCAATTAATTAATGGAGAATGCTTTGACCATTTTAATGTTCCAAATTGTCTAGCAATTTTGAGTTCTTCTTCCTCTGCACAGTTGAGGAGATTGGTCACTACAAAGTAAGTCTTTTCACAAAATGTCCCTGGGCTGTGCTTCCGGAATTCTCTCCTGCATTAGCCATAATAAGTTCTTATTGAGTAACTTTTGTATTCTCATGGCTTTTTTGTGAAATGATGCTGATAATGCTAGTAGACATGTTTTAAAAACCCCATCAGTTATGCATTGTTTTATTTGGTGACTTTGCTTCACTTGGAAAACAGTGACAATTTCAAATCACTTTCACGTATTAGAGAAAGATTCTACTTAATATTTTGATTGGAGGAGATAATTCTGAGGTAGGGAAACTTGTAATGGTGAAAGCAAACTTCCCCACATGCAAAGAACACAGAGGTATACCTTCCTGACCCCAAGCATTTTTATAAATGGGGGGGAGGGTAAATAGAGGGTGGATATAACTAATCTGATAGTAAAATTGCCCCTTTCGATATCAATTACTGACTTCTCTCTTCATCTCTTTTCTTGTTAGTTTATCCCAATTTAAGTGGTAATTACATTTGGCAGGGGCCACTGCCATTTTAAAAATTTGTTTCAAACTCTAAAAAGGGCTTGTAACTGAAATGGAAAATAAATGTTCCCCCTTTTTTTAATCTTAAAACTTTTCTGGTCCTTTTTGTCCTACTCTCATTACTATCTTGATTTGAAATACTATTCTTCTGATTATGCTTTTACATTGGTCATGCATGTTCCTTTTCCAGATCATACTCTTACATCTACCAGAAAAATTAAATGGAGCCATAGATGAGCCACTCATCTTCCTTGTTTTGGGAGTGAAAATAGTTTTGAGAGTAAGAATAAGTAAAATTAAGTTTATGTTAACTATTTGAAGCTGCCTTTTTTGGTTTGCCTCCTTCAACATGAAGAAGGGCCACAAAAGATACTGTGTCATGCTTTATGTCCACATACATTATAAAAGTGATAAGTATGTGACCATGAATGAACAAATGGAATATTGTTTTGGATTTAGTTCTGCTTTCTCTAGTATAATGCATGTACCAACCCACAAAATTCTCCTTTACCTTTTAACCCTATATATCCAGGGCAGGGTTAGCTAGCAAATGGAGTCTGAGTGAAATCTGACTTCATTAATATATACTTGGATGATCTATACTGTTTTTGGTTCTTATGGCTCTATGTATCAGAACCAGCTCTGAAGTAACCACATCTAATAGTAAAATTAAACTGATAACTTCTGCCTAAAAAGTTTCAGAAAATGTGCATTTTCACATATTCCCCACAAATTTTAGAACTGAATGGAATCTTAAGAAATTTCTTAAAAACCTTTTTTTTTTGTCTTCAAAATGAAGAAAGGAAGGCCTAGAAAAAGGGAACAGAAGTTTCAAGATCATACCTAGAGGCTATGTTAAGGGTAGATACAATTTTCTCACTTCCAGTTGAGTTCTTTTGGCTATATTGCTTTGTACTTAAAACAAAACAAAACAAAAAAAAGAAAGGATATTTAAATAATTATAACTAACATTATGTACCCCCAGAAAGATCTTAATAGGAATAACGCTTTCCTTTGAGGGATGGTAATGGTAATATTTTCTACAGGAAAGCAAACAGCTGTTATACTTATAAATCACTTGAAAAAGAAAATATGGGTTAATATATTAAATGGATTGTTTCTGACTATTTGATTAATTGATGCGGTCTTACCTAGCGTAGCTAAGATTATCAAATTACTGTGACAAAGACAGAAGGGAAGTTGGAGACTAAATTAAAACTCTAGCTGATATGTTTGATTTCTAGAGTACTTGAGTACTTGCAGTTGCTATAGTTCAAAGGAAGAAATAAGATGCTATCAGTAATACTATTCTATAGGATAAATATGATGTGACTATTAACCACATCATTATGCAGAAACTAGATTTCTATCAGTATTTTGATTGGCATAAAGTCAATTAGTAAATACAAAGTGAAAATTTACTTAGTTGCAAATACATTTTACATCTAATTTTGAGAATTGTAGCTACATTGAGGAAACCAATTACAGAAAGTGTATAGCTTTAAGAGGGAAAAGTGGACTAAATAGTTATTTTAAAGGCTTTTCCTAGAATCTTTAATTTCCTGTATTCTTTCTCCTGCCAAGTTTATTTCTTTGTTCCTTAATGAAACTATACTTTTCAGATTGGCCTGATCATCTTTTACATCCTGTTTTTAATGTATGGTCATTATCTCCTTTGTTTAAAATCAGAAGCCTTTTCTCATTTTCTCTTTTTTTCCTTTTTTTAAAAAATGAAACATTTTTCTAAATTATGAGCTAGAATGGCTTCTAAACTTATCTTAGGTGGAAATATGCTTTTCTTTACTTCTCTCATGAATCAATATCATCTCTCCTAGATTTAAAGAATGAAAGAGGCCTATATAACAGACAAATGGTAAATTCAGGGGGAAAAAATGTCTTCATAAAAAGCAGAAAATTAAAATAATTAAGAAATATACAGATTGAATAAGCAAATTATTGGTTATCATTGCAAATTAATACATTCATAACAACCTAACCAGAAAACAAGGAGACTCATTTCATACCTTACAGAGTATTTGAAATATTCTAGAGATACACCTCAGCAAAGAAAATGATGAGCAAAAACAAGGGATCTTTGTGGTGTCACGATAGAAATGTCACAGAAAACAAGAAATAAAATTTGGGACTATATTTCCCAAATCCATGTGTTCTTTCGACTTTTTCAGATTGACAATCTCGATAACAAGAAAGACATAAAGGATCTCCTGCTTTGTTGAAAACTTGCTCAGTGATTTGAGTTTTGAAATTCTGCTTACATGTGTATTTTATCTGTTGTCATACTTGAGGGTAGTTTTACTTTGTCTCCATGATTCAATTAACTACATCTCCCTCACCAAAAAACAAAAACAAACAAATGTAGTGATGAATTAAGATTTACACTTTAAAAAGTAACACACTTTCTTCTGTATTAACAAAGAGTCCTTAAAAAATGACATTTGGAAGGGCACACATTAAAAACTGGTGCTTGCTGCTGTCTATTACCAGAAGTAAGGTGGCTCCCAGAATGACACAAAACAGGATGGGCCCAGTGAGGTCCGTTTCATTCATAATGCTGCCATCTGCTGGCTTCAGGGGGTTTAACACAGTCAAGGATTTTTGCCATATGTGGTTAAAATTAATTCCAAGTTCTGCAAAAATAAAAAAAAAGAAGTACTATAAATATTTTATAAATGTGAATAATATTGTTTTTACTTAGCACTTTAAGCTGATCTTTGTGTCTTCAAAGTCTAAAGTTCTATGTGATATAGAGTAATTCAAAAACAAAATTAAAAAAACAGATTTTTTCTGTTCCCAATGAGCTAAAAGAAATATTTTAGATAAATAATTACATGAAAGAAAAATTTCCCTGCCTTCCACACTAAATATAAGCTTAAAGTCTGAAAACTGGGAAACAGATGTTCTACAGTAAAAAAAAATAAAATGGTAGCTAACAGACTGAAGGTCCTATTCTATTGTCAATTTACATATTTCCTCTTTCCCTATTTTCCCTTGATAATACTTCTGAAATCATATCATGCTTATATCAAACATGATATAATTTTTCCATTAGCAGTATTACCTAAACTGAAGATATTTAGCCCAGATCTGTGATTTTACATCCACCCTGCCTGATGGGAAGAGTAGTTCCGCACTCACTGCCTAAAACCCCACAGAGGAGAAAGCAAGAATGGCTCCTTTTAGCACCCATATTTTAATAAGGTCAGTGCTATTGTGGTTGAGTCTATGTACTCAAAGATTAAATTCTTGAGACAAGTTATCCTTTCCCTTTTATGAGTGATGGTGATAGAATAAAATATCCAAAATCTGTGGGACTCCATGTCCATGAGTCCAAACTAATTTAGAAATAAGTATTTTTCCTGAATACCTTGTTTTTAAATAATTCTGACTGCCACCTCACAGACCTGTCTGCTAGATTCTGCTCCTCTTACATCATTTTTATTTGAAAAACAAAACAAATCCACCCAGGCATCTGACATCCACTGAATACAGACATAAATATTGACGTCCCATTAGTTTCTTTTCTCACCACATCTATAAACTTTAAGATGTATCTTGAGTAGAAAAAAACATTCAAAAAGGGGAAGAACATGACTTCACTATTTAAGAACCAACGATCAAGCCGGCTACCCTCCTTCTATCATTTTAAATTTGAATAAGAGTAAGGTAGAGATCCAGAAAAACTAGAGACAAACTACTGTAAAGAACATGCATTTCAGCTAAAAAGACTTAAATGTTTTCTATTGAATGCTTGCACTGAATTTTGCTGTGAGCTGTACAAGATTTGTATGCTTTGGTCTTCCAGACATGTAATGAAGCTAGTACTATTACTTTATTCCTGTTTTGTGCATCAGGTAGCTGAGGTTTTGAAATAGTAACTTTTCCAAAGTCACAGAACTAGTAACAGAAGTCTATGTTTCAGCACTGAAGAATCTGACTCAAGAACCCATGCTTTCTTCCCTAAAAAAGCAATCCAAATAAAAACTAGGCAGAGGACCTGAATAGACATTTTTCCTAAGAGGACATGCATGCAAATGGCCAACAGGTACATGAATATCAGCTCAATATCACTAATCATCAGTGAAATTTGAATTAAGGCCACAATAAGATATCACCTAACACCTGTCAGAATGCTATTATCAAAAAAGATTAGAAATAATAAGTGTTTGTGAGGATGCGGAAAAAAGGGAACCCTTGTGCATTGTTGGTGGGAATGTAAATTCATGCAGCCACTATAGAAAACAGTATGGAGGTTCCTCAAAAAAAAAAAAAAATAGGGCTCTGGCATTTCCACTGCTCCCACTGTGGCTGCTCACCAGACCAGGCTGGCCACAGATCTCCCTACAGCTGGAGGGCACGGGCTCCTGGTGGGGGTGGCTATAGCAAGGAGCCCAGTGGATCTGTCCCCAGGGCGGCAATGTATGGCAGCCAGAGGCTGACCTGAGCACTGAACCTGGCCAGTTTAAAAAAAGAAAAAAAAAAAAAAAATAGAACTACTATTTGACCCAGCAATCCCATTTTTGGATATATATCCCAAGGCAATGGAAACAGGATCTCAAAGAGATATCTACGTTCTTATGATCAGTGCAGAATTTTTCATGATACCCAAGATATGGACACAATCTAAGTTTCAGTCAATGAATGAATGGATCATACATGGTACATACATATAATGGAGTATTCACTCACGGGAAAGGAAGCCCTGTTATTTGCAACAACATGGACGAATCTTGAGGGCATGATGACAGACATATACTGCATAGAATCACTTATATGTGGATTTTTAAATGAAGGACAAAAAAGGCAAACGCATAGAAACTGGGTAGAAAAGTGGTTGCTAGGGGCTGAGGGTGGGAAAAATAGGAAGAGACTGGTATAAAGGCAAGTGCACGTGCCCGCCCACCACACCACACACAAAACGAATAAAACCAAAATCCAAACACCAAAAAACAAAAAACAAAAAAAACCCCTTACTTTTAATAATATAGCTATGGGTCTCAATGTGCGTCATTTCATAATGGCTGTATTTTTTTTTGAATTGAGCCCAATTCTCCCATGTGAAGGATTTTCCCCCAAATCATCTGTACATGGCATTCAACTTACCTTCCTAGGATTTAGTAACTGTCTTCAGTCAGAAATAGGGCATAGTTCAACTTCTTTTACAGTAGCACATAACACCTAACATCTTGCATATCTGACATTCTATACATAGAATACCAGATGGACTATTAATGACTGCCAAGACATAAGAGGGGTCTTGCTCTAACAGGGACCTAGACATTTTCAAAAGATTGGCCAGACATTGGTCTACACTGGGATAGAAAGATATTTTTTCAGTCATTTTACATTCAGGCTGACAGTTTCCATCCCTAGTTTGAAAAAGAATTTGACTGGTTAATGGTGAGTAAATCATGTACATTTGAACTTCCATTCTTAATATCATACTGTTATTTATATATTTCTTAATGAACACACACTTTGGAGAAGATGAGCTTAGAGGTTATAAAATGTCTAATGTGACATTCTAATGAGATTAGAATATCTAATGTGACTTTTTAAGTTAGCAGATTTTAAATTTTAAGAAATATTATGGTTGAAATTAATTCCACCTAAGCTTTATGTTGTTTTCAAACTTTATTTTCAATTAAGACATTTATGCTAGCAACATGTTTTCAGTATTTACCACAACAAAGTCGCCTTTAATTCAAAATACTTTTTTTCCTCAAAAAGCATAGCAATTACTCCTGATGAAACTCAGATGAAAAATGTTTTATGAGACATTACTACTGATTTTAGACATTTATTTGATGGCATAATTAACTTCTGCACATGTTTCAACATCAAGTCATTAACCAATGAATGAACATAAGACCTGCTACATACTGTCATTTCAAAAAAGAGTTTATGAGTTTTCTACTAAAATATATCTCCATAATATTTTGTTTCCAAATTTGTTGCAAGGTATGCAAATGAGATTGTAAGTATTTATTAATTGTAGATATCCTAATAAAATACCTTGTTGTAAAGATAAAAGATAAAACTATTCTGAAATTTGAATGAAAAATTTATTGTTTTACTGTCATCTAGTGGTAGCAAAGTATATGATACAGATGCTGTAAAAATGAATTAATACCCTTGTTTTTATGTGCAAATTGTGGCACTGGCCTTTCAAGTATAAACATCAGGCTGCGCTACATATATAAGTATGAATATCACAGTAATTCTTCTGGTTTGACAGACTTGAATTGACTATTATTCTTCAAGACGCATTTGTTAACATATTGATTGTACATTATCAAATTGCAAAAGTTATCATTCTTACATAAAACCACCAAATGAGTCTTTTAGATAACAAAGTATTTAAGGCATAAACAAGCACATTTTCAGATAACATATTTTTGTGCAAGGATGTTAATTATTATAGCTTCATAATGTTATAGACTGTTTGGTGTATGCTCCATAAAAACTAGCAAATACCATTTATTACCTTATCCTAGAAACCCTGCCTATGGCTTTTTCATATCTTTGAGACAGATGAGGCTAAAGGATCTCAGTCACCCAGCCTGAAGAACATATTGAATCAGAGTCTAGAAATCTCATAGATTCAAAATTCAGAATTATATTAGGTGCAATCTCTTATAATACACTAGCAATTTGGTGGGGATAATCACAAAAAGAAAAAAAAACTGAAGAATTTTCTCTAAGCTGCATAAGGCAGGAGGGGAAATCTAGTGCATTTCCTATTTTAATTTGAGAAGACATTAAGGAAGGATGCATTAGAGTTTAGAATACCGCAACAGATACATTTAGACAAGTAGAAAAGAGAAGATTTTTTTCAATAAATGTTACAGGAAAAATTGGTTAATCATTAAAGAAAAAAATAAGGTCGAATCCTACTTTACATACTAACATAAATAATTTTTATTGAATAAAAACTTTAAGTGGAAAACAAAAAGATGATTAAAAACTTTAACAATATACAAGAAGATATAAATAGTACCTAGAGCTGGAGAAATACATTCTAAACAAAAATACAATCAGAAAGAAAATTTACCAAGAAAAATACTGTAGACTTGAAAACATAAATATTAAAATTCTAATATACTTTAATTTCCTATTAGCAAATTACATGGCCAACACCATCTAGACAAAAGAATGTTTGCAACACATATTCCAGGCAATCATTAAATATCCTTAACATACAAACATCCCTAGGGGTCTGGGTGTCTCAGTCAGTTAAGTGTCTGACTTTAGCTCAGGTCATGATCTTGCAGCCCATGAGTTTGAGCCCTGCATAGGGCTCTGTGCTGACAGCTCAGCTTTGGATTCTGTGACCCTGCATCTCTCTGCCCCTCTCCCACTCATGCTCTGTCTCTGTCTCTCAAAAATAAATATTTAGGGGCGCCTGGGTGGCTTAGTCGGTTAGGCGTCCGACTTTCACTTAGGTCATGATCTCGTGGTTCATGGGTTCGAGCCCCACGTAGGGCTCTGTGCCGACTGCCAGCTCAGAGCCTGGAGCCTGTTTCAGAGTCTGTGGCTCCCTCTCTCTCTGACCCTCCCCTGCTCACGCTGTCTCTCTCTCTCCTAGAAATAAATAAAACATTAAAAATATATATTTAAAAGATTAACAATAATAAAAAATAAAAATAATTTTAAAAACATACAAATATCCCTATAAATAAACAAGGAAAGGAAAATATTAAGATTCCAATAAAAAATCTGACAAAGAATAAGAAAAACAGGAAGAACAGTCAATAGACATGAAAAAAAATGTCTATTTTAGTAACCAACAATTAACTACAGAGTACTGCTTTTTGCCCATTAAATTAACTAAGACATCTCATGACTATGATGATGGTGTAGTAGGTCATCCTTTTTCTAGATCAGTTTGACAATGTAAACATCTTTTGACTCAGTAATTCCACTGTGATGGATCCATCCCAAGGACAACTCTGTAGAGGCCAAAGTTGTTTACTATGGTGTTCACCAAAGCCTTACTTACTATAAGAAGCAAACTTTAAGTGAGTTTAAATTATAGTACTCTTATATGACAAAATATCATGAAGCCAATCTATATCATATTTTCAAGTAATATTCAATGACTTTAAAGAAGGTATGCATAGAAATGCTTTTGACAAAAGGTAACTTTAAAAAGTACAAAACTTTATTGGGTGCCTGGGTGGCTCAGTCAGCTAAGCATCCAACTTTGGCTCAAGTCATGATCTTGTGGTTCGTGAGTTCACGCCCTGTGTTGGGCTCTGTGCTGACAGCTTAGAATCTGGAGCCTGCTTCAGATTCCATGTCTCCCTCTTTGTCTGCCTCTCCTTGGTTCACACTCTGTCTCTCTCACTCTATCTCAAAAATAAATAAATATTAAGAAAAAAAATACAAAACTTTGTAGCCATTGTATGATCTTTCATTTTTGGGTATTCATAAATACATATTCAAAATATAGCATTTCATTTTTGAGCAAATATACTTAAATTTATATATGCATAATTAAAATATTTATATATATGCATTTTATAAACACACACTCAGAAAAATTGAATAAAGGCTGGAAGAAAATGTATCAAATCATTAATGGTAGTCATGTCATACAGACAAAATTTTAGGTGGCTCTCATAATTTTATTCATACATTTCTGTATTTTTAAAATTTCTATATTGAATATAGATAACTTTTCTAATAATACAAATGGTCATTTTTTAAGGTAGTAATGTTGGTTGAATCAATTAAAATGTTTAATGAGGATAGCTTATAACTTGCAGGTGTTGATTATTATTACAGAGGCAAACTAGAATGAATTGCATAAACATTACTGATTCCCAAATCTAACTGGCTTCTAAAGAGCCAACAAGTCTACTACATAATTTTCTGTGCTTTTCTTTTAAACTTATTTTAATGTTTATTTTTGAGAGAAAGACAGAGACATAGTGTGAGCGTGGAAGGGGAAGAGAGAGAGGGAGACACAGTATCCAAAGCAGGCTCCAGGCTCCGAGCTGTCAGCACAGGACTGGACGCAGAGCCCAAACCCACAAACTGTGAGACCATGACCTCAGCCAAAGTTGGATGCCCAATTGACTGAGCCACCCAGGAACCCCTGGGCCTTTTTAAGTTGTTTAAATCTTTCACCCTTTTTAAATTTTGAAGGCAAAGAAAGAATGCTTTACTACCAAGTGATTGGCTGTGTTTATATGAGACAGACACTTACCTTTTGATGTAAAATATTGGCAATTTTAATCTATCCCTTTTCACTTGACTACATATAAAGGGGTTAGGGCATAATAGTTAACCTGTTAATATTTCTCCTTGGCTCTTAAATTTAAATCTACTTGAGTTTTAATTTTCTAGTGTCTATGCTTCTAGCATCATGTTGATTTTTCCAAGAGCAAAAGCATCAGATGTAGTGTGGCTGAATTAAAAAATAATAATAATCAATGGCTGGAACCTTCCTTGAAATTCCTGAGATCTTCAACTGCAAGGGTCCACTGGTTTTCTGCCACCAACAGTGGTATTTACCGGAATCATATTCCTCTCCACTTAGCCATACTTAGCTGAGCTGAGGGGGCTCATATGAGCCAGGGAAGAAGAAAAACTGGCTTGTATCCCTGACAATAAAAGAACATTCAGAAATCATCCCCTTGGCTCCTAGGCATCATAGGAGATGATACAAGTCAACTGGGGTGGAAAGGTCATTACTTTGCTATAACCACTCTGCTAAAAGACATGTTCACTATTGTCTACACACAGTACGGGAGTCTGCACTCTAACACTCTGAAGAAACATTTAAAAACAGCAGTAATAGCATGGCAATAGTACAGATCTACTTCCTCCCCCCACACACACATGGATAAGCTTTCAGAGGTTTAAGCACCTTGGTTTGGCAGACTCTTGTTTAAACATGGAATAATCAAACATAAAACACTGTATGCAGCATGCTGACAGTGCACATTACGTGCTGATTATTGCCATTATTCTTCTAGCCATACACATATTAACAACATTCCCTTAACTTATCTTCTAGCAAAGGAGGCTCTTCATCAAAACTGTCAATGTAAGAAGATTGTGAATAATAATCTGGGTTGGATGCTGGCTGGAAAAATTGTCCCTCGTAACCTGATGACATGAGCATCTCTTGTGGGACAAAGGCAGGCTGGGGCTGCTCACTGGCTTGCTGTCTAGAGAAAGGAAAATACTGATTTATAAATATCTCAGAGAAGGATATCATGACAAATCACGGAAGGAAACTACAATTTTCTTTCTATGAGTTCTCCTAATTTTTACGAATACTTACCAGTGAAGGAAATAACTTGCTTAAAATTTAACTATAATAAAAAGAAATGAAGTAACTGGTCATGAGAAGGTTCTAGAAGAAGGATCCATACCAACTAACAGTTATTGATTATGTACAATGTGCTGGACACTTTCTGCTCACATATTCTCACATACTTAATACTCTTTAAGGTAATAATTGTAGCTTTAATCCAATTTTATATATAAGGAAATAGAGGTTCATGGAGACTGAAGGACTTATCCAGTGTCACACAGTAGCACTGCAGGCATTGGACTCCAAGCTGAAATTGTCCCAGCATCTCTCCCCATTGATATAATGTTACTTTTTCACTTTGTTCAGGGGCAATAACCAAACATGAAATTCCCTACAAATCTGCGGAAGCAAAAGCAAAAATCACAATTTTAATAGTATAGTCAATTTATAAGAAAAAACAAATACATAAACTGACTTTCTAGTGCTGGTCATTCTCGGACAATTACCGCCAACTGAATTATCTTTGAGTAACTAACTAAAAGGATTCTATGGCTGGGTTAATGTCCTTCTTTCAAAATTTGCAATTTAGTTTTGTTGAAACATGATGTTTCAATACTTCCTTGACCGTGGTTTTATTTATTATTTCATGATTTGTATAAGAAAGTTGGAAAACAATACTCTTTTTTTTAATGTTTATTTATTTTTGAGACAGAGAGAGAGCACGAGCTGGGGAGGGTCGGAGAGAGAGGGAGACACAGAATCTGAAACAGGTTCCTGGCTCTGAGCTGTCAGCACAGAGCCTGATGCAGGGCTTGAACCCACAGACCATGAGATCATGACCTGAGCTGAAGTCAGACGCTCAACCGACTGAGCTACCCTCAACCGACTGAGCCACCCAGGCACCCTGGAAAACAACGCTTTATTTTTTTAATTTTTTTTACAAATAGTTTATTGTCAAATTAGTTTCCACATAACACCCAGTGCTCATCCCCACAAGTGTCCTCCTCCATGCCCATCCCTCCTCCCCCCCACATCCATCAGTCCTCAGTTTTTGTCAGCATTCAAGAGTCTCTCATGGTTTGCCTCTCTCCCTTTCCCCCACCATTTCCGCCCTTCTTCTCCCCCTTGGTCCTCTGTTAAGTTCCTCCTAATCCTCCTATACGTGCAAACATATGATATTTGTCCTTCTCTGCCTGACTTATTTCGCTCAGCATAACACCCTCAAGGTCCATCCATGTTGCTACACATGGCCAACAACACTCTTAATACATAACTTCTTACTAGAGCTAGAGGAAAGAAGGAAGGAAAAAAGGAGAGTATATGAGGTTATTTGATCTTTAAAACTGTTTTTACCTGAAGTAAAGGGGAAACACGTAACGAGTTTTCCTTATTAACATGCTTAAGTTTCTTTCATCAAAGCCCCTTAAGTTAAGCTAAAAATACAGCACAGGATTCTGAACTTTGGAGCTCCTTGATCTCTTCATGTTAAAATATTTACAGAATGGCTTTTAGTACTTTCCTTTCAACATTAATCTTAATATGAAGTCTAAGAATAACATATTCAACTTCCCTTATACAAGTAAGCCTGACAGAGAAAATAACCTTCCCTTGAAAAAAAAAAAAGCTATCAAAATAGAGATATGTGTATTTAATCATTTGCTAACTCAGCTGTAAGCTCGTTATGGCCAGGACCTGGTGCAATACTTCTTGAATCTCCAACAGCATATATTGATTACTGTTATTGTTCACTTGCCCATGAGGCATCTTCTGAATGTTTTTTTTTCTTTTCTCATCAAAATAGCCCCACTATCAAAATGACTGGCAAAGGGGTGCCTAACTGGCTCAGTGGGTTAAGCATCGACTCTGATTTTGGTGTAGGTCATGATCTCACAGTTTGTGAGATCGGAGCTGTGTCCACATGGTGCCTGCTTGGGATTCTCTCTTCCTCTCTCTCTGCCCCTCCCCTGCTCATGTATGTGCTCTCTCAAAATTAATAAACTTATTTTTTTTAAAAAAAGTATTGGTAGCAATGAATTATAATAATCTGAAGGGCATGCTTGTTGATAAAAGCCCCCCATGATCCATATGTTTTTTAATGTAGAATAAAAGGGTAAAATAAAGTGACCTAATGGACCAGCATCTAACCAAGGCTATTTCACTGCAAACTGAAACCCATACCCAGGTGTGAGTAACCAGGCTTGAGAAAAGGTAACTTCTACAATTACTCCCTGGAAAGCAATCTCTGTGAATGGGGGAATTTAGCATAGGTGACTGGCTACCTTGACCCAATCCCTGCGAAGAGAAAAACCTTTTGCCCCACCCCCCCCAAAAAAAAGAAGAGGAAGAAGAAGAAGAAGAAGCCCATTACCAGCTAAATCCCATCCTCTTTTTCTTTCCTCCCTCTCTGCTCCTTCATCCAGAAAATTTCTTCATCAGGAACTTGGTCTCTTTTGTCCTTGGCATAATAGTAAAATTTTCCCACCACTTATTTAAGAAAGTATAATTTCAAAATTTGTCCTACAAAGGAAATCTCAAAATATTTTATCTAACAAAAATTACCGTGGTCACCTCCTATCACTATGTGAATTAAAATTCTCTCTTTTTTGAACTTTGTGCATGTTGACTCTGACATTTAACACTACATCTTAATAAAATCTAAGCAATATTAATATGGGTGCATTATTAGTCCACAGTTCTACCCAACAAACTCTGTAAATAACCCAATTCTTATGTTTTAGGACTTTTTTTTCCCTGTAAATTGGTGTGGACCATAATTTTATTTAACCACACATTCTGTTTTCTTTTACTAACTTATTTATTTTAATTCCATAGTTAACACAGTGTTATATTAATTTCACATAACCATATAGTATATCCTATAGTGACTCGACAACTCTATACATTACTCAGTGCTCATCATGATAAGTGTACTCTTAACCATATATCTTGAATGTTTACTTAATCCCACATTTTCTAGCATTATCCTTTTATACTAGATGGTGCTAACTCTGATGGCTATGCTAACATAGTTCTCTTATATTTTCAGTGACACCTTTTAAGCCTACACTATTCTTTCATGAAAGTCATTCAGGGAGAACGGACTGGACATTTTCCTAATTGCTTTATTAAGCCCATAGCCCTGAATTATTAACCTATTAAAGGCAATTTCATGAGTTAAATTAGTGTACCCAACACATAAGATGGTAAGGTTCTATCCTATGTATATTCCATATAGCAATGGGAGTTGTGCAGAGTGTATCAACAAAATATTCCTCTTCTTCTTGATTACACAGCATCTTAATTAGCTCTATGAGAAGACGCATATTGAAATTTGATGATTTCTAACTCAGCACATTATTCCAGGTGAAACAAATGTCAACTAAATTAGACCAAAAAAAAAAAAACCCACTGGACTCTGGCTGGTAGAGTTTAAACATTAACTTTGTTAGCAGATATCTCCTCTTCCTGTAAAAATAAATACTTAAATAAAAGCTTAACTGTCAGATGACTGCAAAAGATTCCTTTAGAAAAACTGGCAACATTCTCAGTCATAGGACTCTTCTTTTGCTTCCTGACTGTGTGGGATTGCATTTCTCTTGAGGAAATAGTCCAATGATAGAATTTATCCCAAACCAAGGGGTTAGAAAACATGACTCTGGAGTTAAATCATGTGTTCAAATCCCAGTTTCCTTATCTTAAGCAAATTACATCACATTTGTGCCTCAGTTTTCTCATCTGTAAAATGAGGATAATAATAGAACTCTTGGTACAAAGTAGTGGTTACCCAAGGGGAGGAGGTGGGGGATAGGGAAAATAGGTGATGAGGATTAAAACCTATAAACTTCCAGTTATAAAATTAATAAGTCACAGAGATGACAAGTAATGCATGTGGAATATAGTCAATAAGCTTGCAATAACACATGGTACCAGGTGGTAACTACATTTATCCTAATGAGCATAGTTTAATATATAGAATTATCTAATCACTACCTTATACACCTCAAACTAATACAACATTGCATATCATCAGAAAGTATGAACCAATAAGAACCAATTAAAAAAATACAATTAGTATCAAAGTTTAACAGGGATCAAGGCTGTTCTACCAATATACCCAAGTCATAAAATATGTGCTCTATAATAAAATAATAATCGAACTCATAAGGTTATTGTGAATTAAATTAGCTGAAATAAGTAAAGCACTTAGAATGGTGTTGGGCACACAAAAAATGATCAATAAGCATTAGCTAAGTATTTGTATGCAGTTTTCTTCCTGAGGCTTACACTACAGCATTCTATATGCCTTCCACACATCCTGGAATAGCCTCTTCTCTATTTGTAAATAGTTGCCTCTTCCTCAAAGAAAACAACATTAATTGGAGGCCAGGAGGCTTTTTGTGCTGATCATTTTTAGCTTGTTACCATTTTGGTTTTCTTGAAACACCCAAACTGACTTTGACAACACCCTACCAGTCTTGTGTTTTCCTACCAGGAGAGTCTCCACTACATGCATGTCAGGCCTTCTGTCTCTAAGCAATAAAGCAGTGGCCACACCCCTGGTTTATTTAAAAACCCTCTGTATCTTCACCACTTCTTTTGTATTTCCTTTTTTCACCATCTACATCTGGGTTTATAAAGTTCTAATTAGTCTCCAGACGGATAATGTTGTGTTAAGGCACAGTCTGCAGCTAGGGAAAATATTTTACCTCTGAGGCAACAGGACTTAATATTCACCTTCCAAGACAAAAACAGAAGATCATCGGTAAGACTCAGTAAGGGGCACGGGGTTGCTCAGTCAGTTGAATGTCCAATTTCTGCTCAGGACATGGTCTCATGGTTCGTAAGATCAAAATCTGCATCAGGTTCTGTGCTGACAGCTCAGAGTCTGGAGCTACTTCAGATTCTATGTCTCCCTTTCTCCCTGCTCCTCCCCTGCTCGCACTCTGTTTCTCTCTTTCTCAAAAAATAAATAAGCATTAAAAAAAGACTCAGTAATAAATTTTTGTGATTGCGGTAATATGTTTTCTGTGTCCTATTACATAGTCACTAGCTACAAATTTTATTAAAAGTTTCACTGTTCCAAAACTGTAGGTATGGACTTCCATCACGACAGTCTCCTGAGCAGCTTTCCTCTGTCAGTCTTATCCAGAAGGCACGTAGATGATGAGCTAACTCCCACTGCCATATGGAGGGTTAGATTGTAAATTAGGTGGAAAAAAATGTATCACCAGATATGTACAATTCATTGAAAGTTTAACTGCACATTTAACTAATGTTCAAGTATAGGTATATTTCCTAGACCCAAAAGACACAGCATGCCTCCAAAAAACTGTGACTATGAAGATTTCAGGATTAGCAATACTATCACCTGAAATAGCCTGAGACAATAGTAGGAAAGATCTATAATGAAAATACCCTGCTGGTTAAAAACATTTGATCTGTACTCCCAGAATCAATTTATCTATGTAAGTCTCCCATTGAGCCAGTAAAGTGAAGCATTCTAAATATTCTAGGTAAGAACAGGGGCACCTGGGCAGCTCAGTCGGTTGAGTATCCAACTCTTGATTTCAGTTCAGGTTACAATCTCATGGCTTTGTGGGCTTGAGCCCCACACTGGGCTCTGCACTGGCAGTCCGGGGCCTGCTTGGGATTCTCTCTCTCTGGCCCTCCCCCACTTGCACTGTCTCTGTCTCTCGCAAAATAAATAAATAAACCTTAATAAACAAACAAATAAATAAATAATCTCGGTCATTACAAAATATACAGGATCAGTTGGATGGCAGTATGGTTTGGGGGATGGCGGCAGGGGGGCAGACTTATACAACATTCCCAGGTTCTGGCTGAGCCAGTGGGTGCCAGTGACTTTGTGCCATTGGCAGTGCCACTAACTATGCTAAACACTCTAGAGGAAGATGAGGTCTGGGGATTCAGAAAAGCTGGGGTTCAGTCTGTTAAAGCCCAATGAAAACATTCATAGGGAGTTTTCTAGTTGTTGTCACCTTTTCTGCATAAGTATCTATTTCTTGCTCTAAATAATTTGAATAGATTTTCTATTCTAAAAAATAGAAATATAATATAGTGGGAAAATATAGCTGGAAAATATAGCCTAGATAGATGGATATAGATGACTGGAAATAATGCCTACCTGAATGACTAAATAGTTTTAAAAAATGTTTAGTGTTTATTTATTTTTGAGGGAGAGAGAGAGAGAGAGAGAGAGAGAACATGTGTGAAAGGGACAGAGAGAAAGGGGGACACAGAATCCAAACCAGGCTCCAGGCTCTGAGCTGTCAGCACAGAGCCAGACGCAGGGCTCAAACTCACAAACCGTGAGTTAACCTGAGTTAAGTTGGACGCTTAACTGAATGAGCCACATGGGCACCCCTGTGTAAATAGTTTTTTTTTTTTTTAATGAGAAAACTCCTTCTTGTTTATTATAAAATAAGAAAATTTGTTTTAAATATAAATATCTTTATTGTCTTAATAAGCATAGTCAACCAGCTTTCAGATGAGTATTCCAGTGAGCAAGCTCCCATTAATGGGGGCAGGGGTGAACAGAGACAGAGAGGAGACTAACTGATTATAACTATCCCCTGGATTCCTGTGTCTTTTGCCAGAATGGTCAGCATCTTTACTGTGATTTGGGGTGTATTTTAATTGAACTATTCACTGTATGAATAAAAGATCAAATCTCTGGAGTTTGATGTACACTAGTAAGTCACTGACTTGACTCCATGTTTTATGTACCTCATAAAACTACCATAGCTAATATGCCCTTTTCTAATTCCTGAGACTTGCAGTGCGGATTGGAATTTAAATGTTACTGCAGCAAAATCAGGACTTGGATTTAAATGCTAAGCAACTGAAGCTGGCCAGGCCATCAACCTAATATAATATAATCTTGAGTTTTCTCATTTGGTTATGTTAATTTCCATCTCTTTGTCATCTTGATTTCTGGGCAATGTTGATATGTGTAATCAAATGAGAAAGAAAATTGGGTGGTGTTGGCAGGAAGAAAGCTGTGGTCCAGGAGTCCCTGCATAAGGAGAAAGCTTTATATCACTCTGATTGGGCTTTTCAGTTTAGTCTGAAAATGTAGACTATAGATACTACCCAGGTGTTTTATTCCAACTGGAGAAGAGAAGGGAGAAAATAAACAGAAGGTGACTAGTTTCTTTTACTAAAATAGGAGAACAGAGCAGAAAAATCATGTTAGATAGCTCTCATTTTGGATTATGTATTTTGAGTTAGCATCCTGTAACACCTTAATTAATGTTCAAGTGACTCCCTCTGCCTGATTAACACTTTCTGACACCAAACACTTTTTCTTGGCCTTCCAAAATGTAAATCATAAATGAAAGAAAATCAAGTTCTTTTTCTGTAGATTCTGCAATGATAGAGCCAATTCTCTACAACTCTATTCTTTTGTCCTATTTTTCTAATAAATATTTTTAAAAATATCTTAATTTGCCTGATAATGTTCAGAGAGAGGGACAGAGGGAGTGGTATAGATTGCTTTTCATATTAAGGAATGCTTATGGTAACCTGACTGAAGCTGGATAACATAGAATAGGGATGTGAATGAGATAAAACTCCAGATATTAAACTTTTACAGTTTCAGAAACATTTTATACTAATACCTTTCCCTATTGTCTTGGAGTAGTGGTTCGGCAGGAAGTAGCTAGAAAACAGCACCTGTCTGTCTATGTCTTCAGGAGTGACCAGCCAGGGGAAACAATTTCCAAGCTGTCCTGGGCATAGTTGGAATAGAAGAGTTACCATTGCCTATTGTATTTATTCTATATTTTCCTCCTTCATCTGGATCTTTCAAGGTACTTATCTGCTTTTAGAAAAATACACTCAAGAATTAATAAACTAAAAATATTTCTTATGTGATTATATTTGGCCTAAACTTGTTGGAATGAAATAGTGACCACATATCACAGTTTACCTAAGATAGTCCAGTTTGAATCCTATTGTATCATCATTATTATTTATTGCATGGAGTTTACCTTTAAAATGTCTTGATTTTATAATAAATTATATGCTCACCTTAGTTATGGGTCTAATCAATAACCTTGGACTAAAATCCAAACTCTGTTTCTTACTAGCTGTGTAACTTGGAAAAGTCCCTGAATTTCTCTGCATCCCTGTTTTCTCATAAGTAAAACCGGGGAAAAATAAGTAAAGTGGGGAAATATACCAGCACTCATCTCAGGACTGTCTGGGGATCCAATGAGCTAACTTATGTACAACTCACAACAGTACCTAACACACAGTAAGAGTTCACTAACCGTTAGTTATCTTGAAAGCTGAAAGGCCTGACCCTTCTTATAATTCACTAATCTAGACCTCACAAAAGAACATCCTAAGAAGCAACTCTATAAACATATACCGTTAAGTTTAAATGACTTTAGACAATAAAGTGTCCGTTGATGTGACAAGCTATAGTTACAGAAAAAAAAAAAAACCTAATATTTATTTTATGGTTTTATAATACAACACAATTTCCTATAGATTATCACAACTGTTCTTCATGGTAATTCCATGAAGTAGGTATTATTAATGCCCTTATTTAGTTAAGGACACTCAGGGAAGTTCAAGTGTTTCCCAATATCACAAAGAACAAAGGCTAGAGCCAGAACTTGAACCAAATTCTTCTTCCCCTAAATGCCTTTGTCCTATTTAAGTTAGTGAAGGGTAAATACTAAATTCTTAGTCTTTTTTTATTTTCAACTCAAGTTAAATTATCAATTCAAATAATTAACAATCTAAAATATGTTTATTTTAATTCCAGTTAAGAGCTTTCACACTGTATTATAATTGTATATATAATTACCCTCTCTACAACATAAATTCCTAAATTTTATGAGGGAAAAGATTATGGACTTCTTTTTTTATCTTTGTGTTCATAGTATCCTTCTTAATTCCTAAGATACAAAAAGGCACTCGATAAATGTTTATTAATTAAATAAAATCTATTTCTTGATCAGTGTCCCAGAAAATATCATGTAAAATGACAATGTTTTCTGTTCTGTCCAGGGCCTGTCTTCAGGCTCCCTGTCAACTGATATTTTGAAAACAGGAGACAAGCCACCCACCTATAAATGGACCTGCGGTGAAGTGAATTAATTTCCTTGACCTTTCCTGACATTTCTTCTTGGGTATTTTACCAAGATATGCTGGAAAGAGCTTTGGCTTTCCCTAAGGAAGCCCTCCATTGTTACAATATTATGTCTTCTTAAAATGAAAGCATACTTACCCTCTAGATGCATAAATATTTCCATAGGCATTAGAATCTTCGGAACTCTGGTCCTGATTATCAATAGTATAATTAGATTGGTAAAAATCGGAGTCAAATTGTCCCAAGTTTGACATCCTGAAAAATAGGAATGTTTTTTTACTGGGAATTCTGAGTCAATGAAATTTCTTTTGAGATAGTTACAAGGATTAACTGATGATGTTATTATGGCTGGATTCCTATTAGAGAGTAATGTATTCTTTGGATGGGCTAAATTAAGTATTGGAGAAGGGTGTGGAAATGTATTTAGAAAGTCTTTTACAAAATGTGAATCTTCAATGAACTTTTCCAAGGTTTTCGCTCACTAGGACTGTGATTTTGACCAAATTGATTTTGATGTCAAAGAACTAGCATTTGACATCAAATTATTTATTTTAGCAGTTTAAAGGAGAAAAGTTTTAAATTGGTATACATCTATTAACAGAGGACTATAGGGGAGTGGAAGGGGGAATAAAAGTTAAGGAGAGGGAGGGAGGCAAACCATAAGAGACTCTTAAATATTGAGAACAAACTGAGGGTTGATGGGGAGTGGGGAAGAGGGGAAAATGAGTAATGGGCATGAAGGAGGGCACTTGTTGGGATAAACACTGGGTATTTATATGGAAATCAACTTGACAATAAACTATACAAAAAAATAATAAATCTGACCGTTGAATGCTAAAAAAAATGGTATACATCTAGAAGGTTTTCCCTTAAACAATGTTAGTCCCTCACTTTAAATGCATGCATACATGTTGCAAAGCCAGAAAGCAAATGGCTGATAATTCTGAATTTCATTTTCCCTAGAGTTTTGAAGTGTGTTAACAGCTTTCCTAACAACCCCCCCACCCCCATCCCGGCACCAAACAAACAAACACACAAGCAAACAAAACCCAAATCCTACAAACCAGTTTCTACTTTCCAATTCCTTAAATGTACCTGGAACATTTTTCTTTTTCTCCTGCCTTTCCTGCAGCTACAAGGCTGACTGAGTGAGAGGGAGAAAGGCTCAGTTCTGCTACGGGACAAATCAGTCTTTCTATATACACTCTCTACATGGTTTCTGCTCACTTAGGAAGCGAAGAAGAGTGTGTGATCTTGATTTAGGCCTAATGGCTAGAAATACCAGAGGGAGATAGAAAGACTTGAAAGGAGAAAAAGGTGGGGAAGAAAGTAATAGCAAGGTAATAGTGGTTCTTTGGATGAAAATTACAGAATGAAGATTTTTTTCAAGTAGACAGATATGGTTATTCAACTCAACATTTTAATCTTTATTTTTCTCTGAAAAAACATTTTATTTCAAAGAAGTGAATTTAAATATCATGAGAGCAATCCACACAATATAGTAATTTATAGAATACTATTATTAATAAGTTTTGAATGAAATTGTAAAAACAGCCTTAGCTCTAATAGCTTCATTAATCACAAATATTGAAGTGATTGTCAAATATATCAAATTCTTTCAGTTTGATAGATATACAGAAAGCTTTTCTAAAATTAGATGTAGCAGTTCATACATCTGACTTAATATATCAAAAATTTTCATTAGTAATGTATATAAAAGTAGCTATGAATTATGTAAACCAAAATCAAGACTCAAGAATATTAAATTTTTTAACAACTTATATCTAAAGCCTTTAAAATTTAATAGCATAACTTTCTCAGTCCATGAACACATGTTATTATAAAGCATAGAGAGTAATTTCACAGGAGGATACACTAAGATTTCATAATATGCAACACTTTATGTAACATGGTTATTGGTATTAGAGTCCTTATGTAACTCAGCTTCATGTTCTGCTTAAATGCCAAGTTTCTCAGAAGGATTAGACACATACCTTTGTATTTTATATGTCGAGAGGTCTTCCAAGCAATGTGGTTTTACTCGAGAAATTTGTAACAAATCAGTTCGTGAAATAATGACTTCCTGGCTCTCTATATATAAGTTTCTAAATTTGTACTCTGACACTCTGAGCAGATGCTACAGCCAAAAAAAAAAAAAAAGCCTGCCAAAGGCCAAACAAACTATCCAGTATCTTATAGAACTTGTTAAAGTTTACAAACACAGTCAATGGTATAGGGCTATACAATTTGATAAAGTGAAAACGTAGATTCAGCTTTCCTGTGTGCATGTCCATTAAACTCTGAGTTAAGATAATTAATTTGAGACAAACAAGAGGCTTTAATACTCCTTCTGCTTCATAGCCTATAATATATTTAACCTAGTCATGATTTCCTAATAATATGCAGTAAAAATCAATATATGGTACATACCTTAACTAGCAATCTTAGCAACAATCTGAAAATGGGGTGTTGTCAATTTTACCCACATCTGAACCAATTTATATAAACAACATTTAGGAAGCTACCTATAATCTGACTTTTTCCCTCTTTCTTACTTCTCCAGCAGATCCCACATATACTAATGTGATCCAGTAGTGCTTATTTATAGGGCATGTTCTGTCCCATTTTTGTGCCAATCCTGACCACCCGAAAGCATCAGACTCATTTCCATTCTGAGAAGCTACTTGAGTAGTTTCACTCTATATCTGTGGGTCATATCCAGGAGCCTTCTCCCTAGTTCTGACCCAGGTAACCTGGCTAATATTCCCAAGTCTCATCTGGACCTGGTGATTTTGTTTCTAATACCAACTTCATGGTTGGAGATAAAGTTCATTACCTATCTATTATCATCTTCATGCTGATTTCCTTTTTTAGGACTGACACATGTATTCAGATCTCAGTAATTGAAATCTGCTGTTCAAGGGTGACTATATTTGGCAGTTAGAAATTTTCAACTTGAGCCAAAGGCAAGAATGGTAAATTAAATAATTTTTCCCACACTATTTTATGTTTTTAATTTTTTAGCATTTATTTATTTTTGAAAGACAGAGAGACAGAGAAAAGCAGGGGAGAGGCAGAGAGAGGGAGGCACAGAATCTGAAGCAGGCTCCAGTCTCTGAGCTGTCAGCACAGAGCCTGACGCGGGGCTCCAACTCATGAACCACAAAATCATGACGTGAGCTGATGTTGGCTGCTTAACCTACTGAGCCACCCAGGCACTCCTTTCCCACACTATTTTAAAACATTTGGAGTTTGAAT
Organism: Proteles cristata cristata; assembly: GCA_017311185.1. Taxonomy (NCBI): domain Eukaryota; kingdom Metazoa; phylum Chordata; class Mammalia; order Carnivora; family Hyaenidae; genus Proteles; species Proteles cristata. The sequence continues at coordinate 860,938 of JAESUZ010004165.1, forward strand.
TTCTCTGGTCAGAGCTGCCCTTACTAGGTCTCTACTTGGGTAACAGTAGCTCACACATTTATTGAGGATCTACTATTTAGCACCAGACTGTGTTCCAGATGTCAGTTACAGAAGTGGACGAACTAAACCAATTCTGTATTTCAAAGAGATAAAGTTTAGTATAGATTGTACTATATCTACAATAAATAAAATGATGAGAAAGGCATTGTTCTATGAACTTCAGGTTTAAATCATTTAGGTTTTGCAACAAGGTTATGAAGCAGTATTATCCTGTTTTAGAGAAAAAGAAATAGAGATTAAATACCTTTCCCGGGTGGAAGCCAAGAGGTGGAAGAGCCAAAGTTTGAAACCTGGTAGGCTAAGCCCAGAGCCCACATTATTATCCAGGATAATTTCAGGAATCAACTGAAGTCAATCAAGAAGTTAGCATATGCTATTAAAATGGAGAGTGCAAAGCAGAGAGGGATTGGGTATTCAGTGAAGGTTTCTTAAAAAGATCATTTGGATTGAGACTTGGTTGTTGAGAGAGAAGCCACTTGAAAGACTATGTGAAGAAGATTTAAAGCAAATTCTCTGAGATGGCAAGGAATTTTGCAGTTTGGGGTTTGGAAAGAAGGCCACATGGTAGTGACCTTGAATCAGAGAAAAGTTGAAGGAGATGGAAGTCAGTGGCAGAGGCAGAGGGCAAATATAGTGGCACAGTAAGGGCTCTAGATTCTATTAAATGTGAAATGGGATGCCGTTGCAGGATTTTAGGCAATGGGGTGATATGATCAGTTTTTGCAGAAATTGTTTAGGAGGATGTTGTGGCAGTAACACAGGCTGAGGTACAGGTGGCGTGGACTAGAGTAGCAGTGGGCATGGGAGAACTGGTAGAAGCTTCTCAGCAGCTGAGGAAAGGATGAATTGGAGGGGTCAAGGCTGAAGCTGGCATAGAAGTTCATTCTGGGGAAATGATAAGTTGTTCTACATGGAGCTAGGACTGAACAGGTTAAAAAGATTTGTGGAAAGAAGATTTGTTAGAATTCAACTTCCACTGAAAAGGAGGGAAAAGAGAGGGATAACAGTTGAGGATGATTTCTGTCATCAGAATTCTGACAACTTTCTCATACTAATGTATTGATGTCATAGAAAAGGCCAAATTGTTATATAGTAGCCAAATTTAGATCATCAAACTTTCTATTCCATCTTTCAAAGTTCTTTGTGTGAGAACGCAAGTTCCTTCCTATAACCACAAGGACTCAGAATGTATTCTTTTTTCTGACATACAAAGTCGCTGACAAGCTTACCAGAGATAACATTTCCAATTTTGGTCCATTTAGATTTTAAACTTATTTTGTGATTTTGTGCTTTTCAAGTCAGTTTTCCTTCATGAAAAACCGGCTTGATCATTTAAATGAACTGCAGAAATACATGGACCAAAAATGGCATATAAAAATGAAATTAATCTAAGCTTCAAGTGAACTATAGCTATGAAACATTCATAAACCAAATGACTTCATTCTCCTGGTAACTGCATCCATGAATCATTAATACATACATCAGAATACTCTGAAGCTACTCATACATGTAACGTTGTATGTGCATAAAATATGCATTTATTTTTTTCCATTAAGAAATCATCTAATATATAGTGTTTGTATATAGTCTCTCTCTCTCTCTCTCTCTGTCTCTCTCTCTCTCTCTCTATATATATATATATATGCATATACACACACATAGATGTCTCCAATATATAGAAAGAAAGCTTATTTTATTTATTTATTTTTTAATGTTTATTTATTTTTGAGAGAGAGGGAGAGAGTGAGAGGGAGACAGAGAATCTTAAATGGGCCCTGTGTTCACAGCAGAGAGCCCAAGATGGGGCTCAAACTCAAAAACTGTGAGATCATGACCTAAGCCAAAGTCAGATGCTTAACTGACTGAGCCACCCAGGTACTCAGAAAGAATGTTTAAATCAATATTATAAATAGCCACAGTTTCATCAATTATTTTAATTCAACTATTTAAATAATTATGTCTGGGTTCTGAGTGATCGAAAAACTGTGATAATATGAATAAGAGTTTCCACGTGATGCAAACATCACTATGTTCTGCTTGCAATTATTTTCCTTTCCTTTCTTCTTTTCCCATTCTCTCTCCCTCCATCCTTCCCTCCCTTTCCTCTCATCTCTCTCCACATTCTCTCTTACGGTGATTTTATCCATTTCCCTGGCTCTATACACCATCTCTGAATAGACAGTTCCTGAAACCATACACAGCCTTCACCTTTATTCACAGCCCTAAACTATTTGTTATCTCATAGCCGTAACTAATTTTACCCAAATTGGCTTTTTAAAAAATCTCTGCACTCCCCAACTGAATATTTTCTTCTCCATTCCAAGAAATAACTGCAAACCACTTACTCACTTAAATCCAAAATCATCTAATTCTTCAACGAATACTACAGATTCTACCTCTAAAATATATCTTCCACTAACCAATCGTCTCCATGTCCACTGCTATCACTGTAGTTTAAGACACCATATTCTCCCACTTAGACTTCTATTTATAATTACTTGAAAATGTGATGGGGCACCTGGATGGGTCAGTTGGTTGAATGTTTGACTTTGGCTCAGGTCATGATGTCATTGTCTGTGCTGACAGCTCAAAGCCTGGAGCCTGCTTCGGATTCTGTGACTCCCTTTCTTTCTACCCCTTCCCTGCTCATGCTCTATCTCTGTCTTTGTCTCTGTCTCTCTCTCTCTCTCAAAAATAAACAAACATTAAAAAAATTAAAAAAGAAAAAGTGAGATGTCTCTTTTAAAGCAGTAGATTAATAAATGGTAGTAAATTTACATAATTAAGACTATAGAAATTGTACCTTTAATGGCACAGAGACTTGCCAAAATTGGGGTGGGGGGACCTCTTCTGTTGTTTCTGACTACAATTAACAGTGGGAATAAGGAGAATATACATCCCTAATATCTTATTCTGTTTCTGGTGATCTGTTAGGTGTTAAAATAGATTGTGAGCTGACCAACAGTTTTACCTGAAACAATTCATCCTGTATCTAACAACTAGGCAAACATATATGTGTTAAATTAGAAGATAAATACTTGGATGGATGAACAATCACTACTTTTAAATTTCCATACTTAGAGTCCAGTATTTCTAGTGGGGTGTATCAGCCTAAGAATCACATAAGATTATGACATTCTTACTGTGATCCTTTGATATAAAAACAGAGGCTCAGAAAGCTAAGTGATTTGTGCAAAGTCACACACCAAATATGTGACAGAACTTAGCTTGGACCATAAATTCTCACATCCAGCCCTGTTTTCCTTCATTCCTCAAACTGTTTCTCCCAAAGGACTGTCTGTGGCTGTCTAAAATACCGTTGTTAGGAATGTATCTTTTTGGAAACACTAAATGACATTTATTTACAACTTCCAAAAAATTTTTTTCAGCCGAACATAGCTGCCAATGGAAGATGAGAAAAATATGTCATCATTTTCTATCTTTGAGGACAAAGAAATGGATTGTTACCAGTGTTTCTCAATTATTTAATTTTGGCAGTCTGTGTTGCAATTTAATGTACAATGATTCCACTGTAACTATAAATTACTACTATTAGGCAAAAACAATACAATACAATCTGTGTTCCATTACTTTCTTTTAAGTTTATTTACTTATTTTGAGAGAGAGAGCGAGGGCATGGGGAAGGGAGGGGCAAAGGGAGAGAAAGAGATAGAAGGAATCCCAAGCTGGCTCCCAAACCATGAGATCATGACCTGAACCAAAAACCAAGAGTTGGGCCCTTAAAAAAGCTACCAAGCAGACCTCCATTTAAAAAAAGTTTATTTCCATTATTCTCTTAGAAAATAGATTTTTGGTCAGTATTCTCTACATGCTCCTTTTGTTAATGCTACGTAAGATCTGTTTCTGATCATCTTCCCGTTAAAGACTATGCTGCTTCTATTTTATGAGTCTGAAACTGCAGCCCTGAATATTACATAGTCAAACGAAAATGGACATAAAGTTCTGTTCCAATGCATGAATTTTAAAGAGCTCAATGTGGTCTATGCCAAGACAATAGAACTACAAGGTTTTCCCTCATTAATGTTGTCATAATTTATTGTTGTGCTCCAATGTGGCTATTTTTTGCTAGCTTCGACTTTTGTCTGAGAAAAAATGGAATCTAGCAGAATTATTACTGAACTCACAAAGTTTTTAGTTTCGTAATAACTAAACATTAGCAAAAACATAATTTGCATCTGAAATTATGAAAGTTGATATGAATAGTAGTTGAGTTATACATTCATAGAAACCATACTATTATAAAATCATTAAAAAAATTTTTTTTAATGTTTTATTTTATTTCTAGGAGAGAGAGAGACAGCGTGAGCAGGGGAGGGTCAGAGAGAGAGGGAGTCACAGACTCTGAAACAGGCTCCAGGCTCTGAGCTGGCAGTCAGCACAGAGCCCGACACGGGGCTTGAACCCACGAACTGCAAGATCGTGACCTGAGTGAAAGTTGGACGCTTAACCAACTAAGCCACCCAGGCGCCCCGTATTATAAAATCATTTTAAAATGCAATAACAAAATCCAATTTGTATACATTTAGCAGTCCAATAAAATTAATTTTTATAGGAAATCTTTCCACATAAATTCCTCTACAAGGCATCTAACCACATGGATCTTTAGTTTTCTCATGTGTAAAATAAAAATAAAATTTAGGGACATCGGCGTGGCTCAGTTGGTTGAGTGTTGGACTTCAGTTCAGGTCATGATCTCACAGTTTGTGAGGTCCAGCCCTGCACTGGGCTCACTGCTGTCAGCAAGAAGCCCGAGTCAAATCCTCTGTCCCCCTTTCTCTCTGCCTCTACCCGGCTCATGCATGTGCTCTCTCTCTCAAAAATAAATAAAACATTAAAAAAAAAAAAGAATGGAATTTATACCTACCTGTTAGGGACTATTTATTTTAGCTCTATACCACCAAATTCATTTTATTTTTCCATGTTTTATAATATACCTAAATTATCAAAATGAACACATATATACAACACACATTAGTATATATGTGTGAGTATAAATAAATCTGTGTATAAAACATGAATATTATATAGGTTTTTGTAACAGGAACAATTAACACAGTGTGGAGCAAATAGTAAATATTATCTGTTATGATTATGTTTGTAAGTGGAAATAAAGTTGGAGAATAGCAGGTATCTATATTCACTTTCTATTCAATATTTATAGTCACTCACCATATAAATATTTCTTATTGAATTCCTCTTTGCTACTACATAAACCTACATGAAAAAGATCCATTCACTAAAAAGAGGTGACGGGTATCTGTTATGTAGACCAATAATGATTAGACATGAAAGATTACTTCAACATTTATCTCTTACTTTTTATAAAAAAATAAAATTTTTAATGACAGAAAGACTAAGAATAGACTTTCTTGCCAATATGCCACTTATTAGTTTGATTAAACTCTCTCAGATATCAATCAGTAATGATGCAAGCATATTTTATCTATATTTCTTTCAGCAATGAAAGGTAAAATCCTTCCCATGTTCTGCCATAATTATACCTTTGCAATGGTACCATTAGATTTTTTCAAGATTTCCAACATACTGAGTGGGTGAAAGGAGTTGCAGCAGTTTGAAAAAAATGATGAAATATTATATGTATTTAAATGTAATTCTTAACATAAAAATTCTATTTCATAAAACAGTAGCTCCACCTAGTAGCTCCACTAGGACCTCACTAATTACCTACAGCTTAAAATTTTAACTTAGTGGACATTTAGTCAAGCATTGTCTTGGTATAAAGGTGTCCTTTCACAAACAACTCTGTGCTTTGAAGTATTTATATTTTCATTCACAAACTTGAGCTAGTGAAATTAGTGTACTTATTGACAAAGCAATATTTTGAATGCAATTTCATTTCTTTTCAAAAAATGTTTTGGGTCTCTAGTTTAAAATGGCACTAGGCTAGAAAGTTGCCTCATGATTTCTAGAAAAACACTCTTGTAGGTTTAGAAAAAGATAAATACTCCACAATCCCAAAAAGTGATGTTTGGAATCAGCCTACTGCCAGAATCTGGGCAGAATTTCTATAATAAACTTGATGAGTCTGCAGTGAGAAACGTGATTTCTATCACATTCTTCCTGTCATGAAGGAGAACAGTCATTTGTATGAAAAGAAGTAGGTGGATTCCTGAGATCCTTGGAGCCTTAGGTTTTATACATAATAGAAGAAAAAATAGCCATGCCAATACTGTAAGGATTCTGCTTTTTTCCTCCCAATGTTTATTTATTTATTTTTGAGGATTTGAGAGAGAGAGAGAGAGAAAGAGAATATTTACATGAGTGGGGGAGAGGCAGAGAGAAAGGGAGAGAGAATCCCAAGCAGGCTCCATGTTATCAGTGCAGAGCCTGATGTGGGGCTAGATCTCATTAAGTGTGAGCCAAAAATCAATAGTCTTAGCTACCAGGCATACCAGGATTCTGCTTTTTTAAGTGCCAGGGGAAAATTCCGGCCACCTGCTCACATAATGATACATAGTTAGAGAAGGCTGTGTCTAGTGAGAAAGAGGCTCAGTGCTGGGGAATACCATGAAGAGGAGTTGCTGCAGCAGCACTGAGGTGGAAGTTCTTGCTATTATGGTTGATGCATCCTAGGAACTGCTGTCTCCCCTCTATGTGGCTGTTGGTAGTACCAAAGACAAGAGGTATTTAGTGACAATGTATATTGGGGGAATAGAGCTCTTCATGTCCCACAGTACTTTCACTGAGTAATCTGATGATCCAGGGGAGTATAAAAACCCAATAGAAGAACTACTATTTGTATTTTTCATATTGGATATTAAGTTTTACCAGTATTTCACATACAAACCTTCCCTGTGTTCCAGGACTTATGTGCAGTGTTGGTAAGGTCTTGGGCAAAGAGTGGGAGCCCACAACTTAGAGAGGCTGACAGTAGTGCCCATTTTCATCCATTCCCTTTTGTAGAACTGCAACATATTGTGGTTTATAAATGCCCACTAAATAGAGTAATGGAATAGATTTTTTAGAACTTAAATTTTCCTCACAAGATCACACATGTCTTCAAAGTCAAAGTCAGAGAACAGATTAAATGAGAAGACAACAGATTAGAACAAAATATAAGAGCAGGAAGCTGATACCAAAAAGGAGTTATGTTATTTAGGAAGCATGGAAAGAAACCATTTAGTAAAATAGAATAGTTTAAATCCTCAGTGGAAATTATAGAGTATAAATGATAGTTAAGAAAATTTAATCAGGGCTATAGATAACACACTTAAGATATTCTAATTCAGAAGAAAAAGACAAATAAATTAGAATTAAAGAGAAAAGAATAGCAAAGAAATGAGCAATTAATAATAGGCAAAACTGTTAAAAATATTTAAAGTATTTATAATTTTAAACTAAAATTAGAAATAACTTTGACCTATCAAATTAACATAGACAAAATCAAGTGAAAACATCTAGTTTTAGTAAAGATGCAGGCAACCAGAATTCTCATATAGAGTTTATTTTGGTGTATATTATACTGAAGAATTTGGAGCAGGTAATTAGGCATTGAAATACATTATAAAACTTGTATATTCCCTGACTTATCAAATCCAATCAAAGTAATTTATCCTAAGGATGTAATCAGGGACACATATAAAGTAAAATCTCCTACTGGCCAGAATGTCTAAGGGACTATTTAAAGAAATCATGATACATCTCTGCAACTGTACACTTTGCAGTTTGAGGCCCATTAAAGATAGCTACAAATTCTTTGACACTCCTTTCATTAAGAAGTGGGATCTATTTCTCTCCACCTTGGATATGGGCTGACCTTAGTGACTTGCCTAACCCATAACACATGGTAGAAGTGGTGTTCTCAGATTCTCAGGGCTGGGTAATAATGAAGAAACCATTCAGCTCTTGCCTGGGTCTCTTGCAACACTTGTTCTCGGACCATGTGCCATATAATAAGACCAGCCATCCTGAGGTTGTCATGCTGGAGAGGCTGTGAGAAGAGACCACGTGGAGAGGCCCTGTGACCAAAAGAAAAAAGAGATGTTGGGCATTTTAAGTCTCCAGCTTTTCCAGTCATCCCAGTTGAGGCTACAGATACCAGGAAACAGAAAGAACTCATCCCAAGTCCTGCCCAAACTGCAGATTGATGGTTCTTCAAAAGTAATGGTTCTTGTTTTAAGCCACTACATTTTGGAGTGGTTTGTAATACAACAATACATAGAACACAGTTTGGTTAGTGGAACTGGTGTAGGGGCAGAAAATTCTTCCCTTCTTCCTTCCAGATTCTTCAGTTGGTCTAATAATTAAATTGACATAAGACAAAAAAATAAATTTGTGAAGAATTGATGATACAAAGAAGTTTGGGCTTAGGGTAGTAAATTAGTAAGGAAGGTGGCACCTGGGTGGCTCTCTTGGTTAAGCAGCCAACTCTTGATTTTAGCTCAGGTCAAGATCCCAAGGTCATGGGATTGAGACCTGAATCAGGCCTTGTGCTGAGTGTGGAGTCTAAGATTCTCTCCCTCTCCCTCCCCCGCCCCTCTCTCTCTCTCTCTTTTACACTCTTTCTCTCAATAAATAAACAAACAAACATTAAAAAATGAAATACACTCTCAAATACATTTGGTAGAATTGATTTTCAGGACTGAGCATTTACATATATTCCTCAAATCATGTAATGGCCTTTATAACTTACATGAGCTTGTTTTAGTTAAATACATATATTACAGTGTTATATACACTTTACATATATGTGCATATAAACATGAAGTTAGAAACAGTATTAGGTCACAGTAATTAGCGTAACAGTGATAAATTAATTGGTTAGCAAATACTAATGGCAAAAATTTCTATTAAGAACAGGCATATCATATTCCTTGGCATTTACCCAAAGGAATTGAAAATGTATGTCTATAAAAAAGCTACACATTGTTGTTTATAGCAACTTTACAACTGCCAAAACTTGGAAGCAACCAACAGGTTCTTCAGTAGGCAAATGGATAAACTATGGTATATCCATAAAATGAAATAGTATGCAGCGCTAAAAAGAAAGGTGTTATCAAACCATGAAAAGATATGCAGTAAACTTAAATACATATTACTAAGTGAAAGAAGCTAATCTGGAAAGGTTATATACTATATAAGTCCAACTACATGATATTTAGAAAAAGCAAAACTACGGACATTAAAGACCAGTGATCTCCAAGGGCTGCGGGGAGTGAGGATGAATGGACAGATCACAGAGGATATGGGAAACTTCTGTACCTTCCTTTCAATTTTGCTGTGACCCTAAAACCCACTCCTAAAAAATAAAGTCTTAAAAATAAATATAATTCAAATCTCATTAATAAGTATGTTTGATTATCTTTTTGGTTGGAGAAGTAAGAAGTTGTAGGTTATAAAGAATTGTAGCATATTTTTATTGCCAAAGTAAGTATATTATGTGTTTTAAATAGAGCTCCCCTACCCCACTCTCTATCTCAAATAAACACATAAAGAAAAAAAAATTCCACAACTACCAAAGGGAAATAAGCACAAAACTGAATGACACTCCCTACAGTAATTCACTTTCAAATAAATGAATATTTACAAGGTGTTTAATGAATCTAAAACTAATGATAAAAATCAGAGAAATTAGAAGAGGAAACAATAATGAGAACTGTACAAATTATAACTTAAAAAAATCAGAGAAGCACAAAATAAAGTAAGAAGCAGATGCTAAAGTGATTTTCTAAAAAACAAATGAAGTCACAAAAAAAATTAACTCCCTTAAGGAATAAAAATCTATTTTCCTTGGCATTCTTGCTCTTAGAAGTGCACTCTTTGGGATTGTTTACCAATTCTTTAATGCCTATATAGACATTTATTACCACCAATGTCCACCATTGCTTCATTTCCTGTTAGCACCTAGTTTTCCTTTTGGAGAACACCCTGCTGAGGTTTGAGATCCATGTGGTTCTGAGCAGAATGACAGCACATCTTCTGAGAAACACTGCAATAACCAAGATATCTTATTGGTGCCCTTTGCTTAGTTATTGTTGTACATTTTGGGGTCTGATACTTTCTTAAGCATTTCTAATCTTGGGGCACAAAGCACATGAGTCTTAATCTCAGGGTCGTGAGTTCAAGCCACACGTTGGACATGGAGCCTATACTTCCAACCTTATGCCTCCCCATATTTTAAGAGGATAAAAATTACACATTAACATCCATAATAAGTTACTTATTTATGAATTTAATGTCTTATAAAAATGATTCAAATCTTTAATTGAGTACTTTCTTTAAGTGAAATACAAATGCTCACTGATACAGCCTTCAGAAAAAGACATAGATTTCATAGTTTTACAAGTGAAGATTTATGCTTCCAAACATACAATATTCCAAAGAGTACAGCCATTGTTGGGCACTCCCTGTGGTTTTGAAAGTAACATGCCTGAAGGACATAGCAGTCAGGCTATTCATGTGTGACATAATTTGGTGCCTGAGTCATTCAGCAGGTCAAAGACTTCAGGCTAGGTCATCAAACAGGTTTTTGTATACTCAAACAATAAATATAGGAATGCCAAAGGCAAGTCATTTCAGTTATTTCTAAATCCCTGAATCAATTAACTCAATTAACTTTCATGGAGGAATTCGTGAACCAGAAGTTTGCTTTTAAGCTTTTTTTTTTCTTTTAGGTTTATTTATTTTGAGAGAGAGAGTGAGCATGCAGTGTGGGGGGGCAGAGAGAGTGCGAAAAAAAGTGAAGCCCAAGCAGCCTCTGCACTGTCAACATGGAACTGTATGTGAGGCTCCAACCCATATACTGTGAGATTATGACTTGAGCCAAAACCAAGAGTTGGGCACTAACTGACTGAGCCACCCAGGCACCCTACTCTCATCTTTTTATTTTTAATCATAAAGACTAATATCCCATGAAGTTAGAAAGTAGTTGAATTGGTCTTCAGATGTAAAGGCAGTCACAAGCATCTCACTGAGGCAAAACAAAACAAAATGCTGCCTCTTCCCTTGTATTCTTACTTGATCCTATAAACCAATAGATGATATCTGTGATGAATGAAAACCACAGACCAGTTGATACATTTCATGTGTGAAATAGGAAAATCTTTCTTTTTTTTTTTTTTTTTTTACTTTGGTTTTGTAAAAGTTGCCTTTGTCAGATTCAATTCTCTTTTCAAGGCAGGCTAATTTTATCTTTTAGTCAAATTTATTTCTTCTGTATCCACCCAGCACTGCCCTAAAAGGCCATCATCATTATCTCTCAAACCTAACTTCAAACTTAACTGCTAATCTGCCTTCAAGCAGCTGTTAGAATGACCTACATGAAACACTAACTAGCCATGTTACTCCCCTTGCCTGAAACCTTTCCAACCCAGCAGTTGCTGTAACTACCTGCAACATGAAGGTCAAGGTGCTCTTTCCATGGTCTGGTTTTGATTTCTTTTCAAGCTTCATCTGTTTCTCAATTCTAAATCCCTGCAACTTAGCAGTGCTAGAAGTTTCCTACATGTATCATGCCTTTGCTCACATAGGACATAGAATGCTCACTTCCTTCTCAGCCTGGCTAAGAATTAGAACACCAACTTAGGTGGTATAATTTTGTGGCCAATGGAATGATTTTGAAATCTATAAGAGTAGTGTTTATGTCCCTCTGCTGCATATTATGTTTGTGAATTCTAACAAACTGTTACCCTGCCAAAGCCTGAATTTCCCCATCTCTAATAAAGAAGGTATAATACTGATTATAGAGTTGTTTTGAAGATTGAGAGAATATTTGTAAAATGCTTACACGAATACGTGGCACATAAAAAGTCCTTTTAAATGTGTATAAATCACTTGCCACATGAAGAATTTTCTGAGATCTCTCTATCCCCTGACTGTGGAAGGTGACTCTTTCTCTTCTAATATAACAACCTGTCCACATTTCTATCATAGCAATTACAATGTTGTAATACAATTATCTTTTATATAATGGCTTTATTCCCTTGATTGTGAATCCTTTCAGTACCATAACCACATCTATGTCATTTTTGCACCCCTGAATTAATACTGTGCTCTTGGATACTTACTTGAACTTCTACAAAATGGAAATACGTACCTCACATACTATTCTGTGACTGTGAACTGTTTCTCTCATTTCACAAAAGAGTATCCTACTTAGTGTGTTGAGTGCTTTCCTCAGCTATTTTATTTCCTGCCCTCTGACTTCAAAAACTCCAGTTTTTGTGATCACCTTTTTATATATGGTTTGCAAAATTCTAGCCCTGAACTTTTTTCCCAAGCTTCTGTTAGGTACTGAATATCTAAATGTCACATTCTAGTAAACATGAATTCCATTCTCCAATATGCCAAAGCTAGAAAATGTGAAGTCATCTTGGACTCCTACCTCTTTCTACATCAAATTAATCCTGTTAATTCTATCTCGAAAATATCCGCCAATTCCTCTTTCATCCTTATTCTCTGCCAGTGACTCATTCAGGCCCTTAGTGTGTCTCACGTAGATTACAAAAATCCGAGCCTCTTCTCTCTCTCTCTCTCTCCATTTCTGTTTCATCACTTCATTTGCTTTCCTCTTCAGCCTACTTACCACTGTTAGAGTAGGCCTCTGAAAACAAAAACCTGATGTGTTATTTCCTTGCATATAGTACAGTAACTTCTGTGCAAGATAATGGTGAAATACTAACTAGCAAGACCTTTTGCGAAGTTCTTTACCAGCTTGACTGAAATTGTTTTTTCCATACGTATCTCCTGCCTCTTTTCTCCCTCTTTCCTCAAATACCTTCAGTGTTGTAATACAAAAATATTTATAAAGCCCTAATTTGAAAATACATGACTATCATCACAGATTTTAAAAACTGACTTAAAAAATAAATTCTAAAGCTGTATTTTTCACTGGAGACACATGGTGGCACCATTTTAGTGCCTAACAGCAGTATTGAGATCCTTTGTTAACATCCTCTAGATATGCTTCTAAATTTGTGCAAGTGCTTGTGAGGACTGCTGTAATGTCATTTTAAACATTATTAACAGTATGCCAGTGTTAAAATGCTTCACAGTGACTTTGAGGCAAATTTAGAGGTGCTAAAATTATTTATGTATTATGATTTTATTTACTATTCCCTTTGTTATGGGCTAGTGTTCCCCCAACCTTCAAATTCATATGTTGATGTCCCAACCACAGTGCACCTCTGAATGGGGCTGTATTTGAAGATAAGGTCTTTAAAGAGGTAATTGAGAATGAGGTTTTTAGGGTTGGCCCAAATCTAAAATGACTGGTGTGCTTATAAGAGGAGATTAGGACAGAGGGAAGATCATGTAGACACAGGGAGAAGACAATCACCTATTAGCCAAGGAGAGAAGAGGCCTCAGGAGAAACCAGCCCTGCTGACACCTTGATCTCAGACTTCTATAGACTCCAGAACTGTGAGAAAACACATTTCTATTGTTTAAGCCAACCAGTCTGTGGTACTTTGTTATTGCAGCCCTAGCACACTAATAAGCCCTTCAAATATGTTTTAAAATACTTGTATGCAATATACATAAATACAATAGCTGTGAATTGATGTAATATGTAAGGAGGTAATCTCTCTATTATGTAGTTATTCATGAGGGAGAGGATTCTTCATTTATGCCAGATTTTAATTATGTGAGCTCTTCAGAAGTCCCTGCCTCAAAATGCTACTGTCCCAAATCTTGCCCAATTCCCTCTACCGACCATGAACTCAACAGTTCATGTGTTTTTACTCATCAGACTTTAATGGAATGGTTAAGGGTGCAGACTTTGGAGCTACACTGCTTGGGCTCATAGCCCACTTCATCACTAACTGGCTAACTGTGGGCAGTTTCTTAAAAAGTCTCATTTTCTCAGATGTCTGTAAGAAATAGTTACAAGAATACCTGCATTAAGGGACCCTGTAAGGCTTAAACAAGCTGATAAAAACAAAGTGGGTAGAGTAGTACTGGGAACATAGTGGGTGCAATTATGCTATGTGTAATCCCTCTGCATGGTTAAACTCTAGTGAAACTTTTGATCTTTCCAGGCTCAGAGGAAAATATACCTCCCCTTGGAAACTTTACTGACTCAATGTCCGCTTTCTTCCCAGATTGAAAACTAAATAAACTTGTGCTGTCAAAAATATCACAGAGGGATGAGCTTTGGTTTCAAATAAAGATTTTTCCATTTACCTATTATGTGATTTCAGACAATCTGCTTAATTGAGTTCCCATATCAAGTACAGTACCTGACACAACAAATGCTCAGTGAGTATCTTCCTAAGTGAGTACAGATCTGTGGGTTTGGGATTGTAGCCTCAACCCCATAAGATATTGCAGTGTTCCCAGAGTGCGGGACTGATGGAGGAAGCAAAATGATTTTAGGTGAGACAGACATGGCATCAAGAACACTGAATCATACAGAGAAAATTCTTTCAATTTTATTTCCATAATGCTAATTAGGTCAAGGAGAAAAATCTTTGTTTAGTGCTATGTTTCTAAATTCTTCTGTAATGCCTGCTAATCTATGTTTGCAATCAAGTGAGATTCAGAATCTTTCACAGGTAATATCTTAGCATTGAATCACATTCAAAAAAATTAATTACTTAGTGCTTTTTCAATTTATGGTAATGATACAAATTTTTCTTTTAAAATAAATTATCAAAGGTAATTTGATTTAAATAAAAATATTTAAGTATGTAATAGAATTATAAAGATATATGAGAACAATGAGAATAATATTCAAATTACTGCAATTTGGGCAAAACTGATTTCTATAAAGTACTTTTCGTATTCATTGTACTTAAAAGTGGCTGTTAACTGACAGTAGTAATTAGTGTTGTAACAAGTACTGTTTTGATTAATAGTAGTCTAAGAACAAAATAGAACCAATTCAACAGTGAACTCAACGCATACTGCTGTTACCATTGTTCTACATCAAACCCTAGATATTCCAAAAAAGCTCAAGGGTGATAGCGGGGGACAGACACTGATCTCTTATCATTATCACCCACCTTACTTAGCCAGAGTTCTGCCCTCTGCAAGATCAGAATTTGCTGAAATCGTAACTTGAAGATGATGGAGACTTCTGGGAGTTCAGTGTGTTACCTTTTTTTCCCCTTCCCTTCTGGCCCAAACTTTCCCAGGATACAGTATTGCAACTAATTTTACCACGCGTTTCCTTACCATGCACTAAAATATTAGCAATATCACGAGCAACAAGGGGACTCTATTTCGACTTTCAGGCTTCCAAAAACGGTTGCAATATTATTTGCCATCTGATGGGAAGCTAAATAAAGGTCAATACTGTTTTGAGTTCAAAACGGACACTGCTCGGGAGAGCGCTTTCCTTCACGTGACCTCCTCACAGCCCTGCGCGCTGGCTTTCCGGCGTCAGGACGTCGTGCGACGTGCGGGCGGCGAACAGCGGCGCTGCGTCTCCAGCGTCGCGCGGGAGCCACCAGTTGGGCGGAGCTGGCTCCCGCACTTTTGCTTCTCCGCCGGAGTAAGAACGTTCGCGGCTTTTCGCCACCTCTTAGCCGCGGGCGTCTGGTAGGAAGTCGCGCTACTGGCGATGGCGCAGACCCGTCTCGAGATCCAGACCTGAAACTCCCGTCGCACAGAGGGATGGGGACTCTTGTGGGTCGGAGCTGGTGGCACGGCCGCGCGCTGACGGTGTGGGCCACTGAGGCCGCACAGCGGGGGCGCCTGGAGTCTCGCCTCATACCGGCCCGCGGGACTCCCGCCGAGTTCAGGGCTCGGGACAGGCTCTGCAGCTCTGCCGAGCTGAAGGTGACCGCCGTTAGACTCTAGTTGACTCTGTTTTAAAATTCGGGAGGGCGCTCTTTGCGGGTTTGGAAGCGTGAAGGGCTTCCTAGACTTCCCGTGGACGCCCGTGGCGATCCTGTAAAGGCGGCAGAGCTGAGAGCGCGAGCTGCGCTCTGCGTTCTGAATCCTCCACCGCTCACCAATGTGACCTTGGACAAGTCACTTCCCGAGTTTCCTAGTTTGTAATGTTGGTAACTGACTTCCTGTTTGTTTTATGTGAACCCAAACAAAGTTGTTTTCTGATCCTTTGTGCTTGTGATGGAGAAGGCGCACTGTTTGAGAACTGTGAAGAATATGGTACGGTATGGGCAGAAAAGTAGAGTAATTGGATGCAGGATAGGAGTAACCGGAAACAAATAAGACTTGCGTATGATTAATTGCCCTCTTCTAAAATGCCTGTGGAATGTAAAATGGATTTATGTTGCAAATTTCAAGTGGTGCGGTCCTGTAGATCTTTTTAATTGAATGGCAATTAAAAGGTGGGCGTGGGAGGAGAAGGGGAATCCCTTGGACAAACAAAGCACAGAGTTTTTCCTTAGAATTTCTTTCACACATAAATTGTACCTTATTTGTCTGCTTTATTAGAGCATTTATAAAGGTCACGGGTATTGTGGATTTCATTGTAATTTTTATTTTGCTGGTTATGAAATACAGATTTGATTGGAAAAATAAAATAGAGTACAAAAAAACCTGACATACTCTACTTGAATACCCATTTTTAGCAGTTTGCAATGAGTCTTCCAAGCATTAGAAAAGATGTATGCAACAAAAACTCTGGAGTGACCTCAAATTTAAAAATTTTAAATGACAAGAGGTTTTATTGTTTGTTTTTTGAGAGTTCTTTCTGTGGTTATTAACCTTTTTTTCCTCTCCAAAGAAGTTACCAAACAAACAAAAAAAATTGTACTTAAATAAAACTTTGAAGATCATATTGGGAGCACAGATTTTTAACTAGCTGATTAAATGTGTGGTGGGGGCAAAGAATTTCCTTTTTTCTTTTTTCTTCCCTTAAAACTTTTCTGTAGCCTTTTTTTTTTTTTTTTGCCTCAAGACGTTTTGTTAGACAAGGTACTTGCTCTAAGCCTGTCCAGGAGTTCTAGGTGCCTTGTGTTCTTCTTTCATGAAAGTCATTTTCTCATTGGCTCTCTCAGTGGTGAAAATATTTATAAGGGACTTTTAGTTAGCTAAGTTGTCACCTTAACAGTGAAACTGATGTATTTGAGGAGTGTTATTTTAATCAGTTGCTTGTAGTAAGAGTTTCACTGTATATCTCTTTATTGTCAGAAGAGTAATATAAATGTTATAAATGAAATTGTTCAAGGAAGACGAAAGGAATGTTTTTTGAATTAGTGTGTTTTGTATCATGCAAAATGTAGACTCATAAATGTTTCACTTTTCTCTCTAGGAAAAAATTGACATGTCTAGATTTTCTGTTGAAAACATTAGAAATTTCAGTATCATTGCACATGTGGATCATGGCAAAAGTACTTTAGCTGACAGGCTCCTGGAACTAACAGGTATTTTCATTTTATACTATATGCTCAATTGATGACCATGAGTAATTAATCATTATTTTTACCATGTTTTTGAAGTTCTGTTTTAATTTTTATTTAAAACTTTTTTTATTAATGTTTACTTGTTTTGAAAGAGAGAGAGCTTGAGCAGGGAAAGGGCAGAGAGAGGGAGAGCGAGAATCCCAAGCAGGGGTTCACAAACCATGAGATCATGACCTGAGCCGAAATCAAGAGTTGGATATTTAACTGACTAAGCCACCCAACTGCCCCAGTTATTTTAATTTTGTATGCAGTACTGTGTCATTTTTAAAAGCTCATAGAGGGGCGCCTGGGTGGCTTAGTCGGTTAAGCGTCCGACTTTCGCTTAGGTCATGATCTCTTGGTTAGTGGGTTCGAGCCCCGTGTCGGGCTCTGTGCTGACTGCCAGCTCAGAGCCTGGAGCCTGTTTCAGTCTGTGACTCCCTCTCTCTCTGACCCTCCCCTGCTCACGCTATCTTTCTCTCTCTCTCCTAGAAATAAAAATAAAAATCTTTAAAAAAAAAAATAAAAGCTCATGGAAATATAAGTACTCTTTCTATTTATAGGCACAATTGATAAAACAAAAAATAATAAGCAGGTCCTTGATAAATTGCAAGTGGAGCGAGAAAGAGGAATCACTGTTAAAGCACAGACAGCATCTCTTTTCTATAATTGTGAAGGAAAGCAGTACCTTTTAAATCTCATTGATACACCGGTAAGTTTAGTGTTAATTTTGTCTTTATTATTAAAGTTAGCCTTGTATTAAGAGAGCAAATAAATCGTTGTTCAGTTTTTGAACTGAACATTAAATAAGCATTTAACTTTCCTTTTTGCTTTCAGTGTTCTTTTGTTTGAGTAAATTGCTTCATAAGCATAAGCTTAAAAGAGAAACCTATTAACTTTTTATCAAGTGGAGTCAGTCGGTTTGCCATAAAAAAATAATTTATCCCTACCTTCAGAAGTATCAATAATTTTTGTTTCTCAGGGCCATGTGGATTTTAGTTATGAAGTATCCAGGTCCCTCTCTGCATGCCAGGGTGTTTTACTTGTGGTTGATGCAAATGAGGTAGGTATTTTTAATTTTATGTGGTGTGACATGCTATCTGGTTGTTTCAGAATATATTTTGGAAGTAGAATTTTAATGTTTGAAAGTAAGATTTATTGTATTAGTTAACCAAAATCATATGCTTTGGTCCTGTTAATTTGAAGTTTTATTGCACTAAAGCAGTCTGAAATTGAGAGTCCATATTTTAAACATTTTATGCTAATCAGAAGAATTTTTTAAGGGATTGTTGAAGTGTATCATACTATACATTTATCCTACCAAAAACTCAATTTATAGAAGTTCTTAATTTGGGCCTTTGATACTAATTTTTAGTTTGGTAATTTTAAGGTAATAATTTGAGAAATGTTAAGTTTAAAGAAACATGTCAATAACGTTACTGAGTTCTTTTGTGGTATAAAGATAAACATAAAAACATATTCAGTGATGATATAAGAGCTGTGATATACTATTTAAAGTAAGCATTTGATGTATTTCAGTTTCTCATAAACTTTTCATTCAAAACCCAAAGATAATTTGTTTTGTTAATCTTTGCTTGATCTTGTCAGAGAAACTCAAGGTCTACCTTATATACAGAGGTAGACGGCACTGCATGACTGTGTCCTTTGCTAAGCTTTTGGGGTTCACGTTTCATGTTTTTGTCCCCAGTCCTAACAGTGTCCCCCAATAAACATTTCCTGAAATAAAAGGAATTTTCACAAGGAATCATCCAAGGGCATCTAAGTATAGATTCAATAGTTTATACCCTGCTTTCGGTGAAGATGTGTGGAATGATGTTATATTACAAGTTTTATGATAGATGGTAGAATGGTCATCTCAGTGTCTTGTGTCTTGATATTTCTAGGGTATTCAAGCCCAAACCGTAGCAAACTTCTTTCTTGCCTTTGAAGCACAGCTATCGGTAATTCCAGTTATAAACAAGGTAATTCCAATGAGACAACAATGATGTTTACTATTTTACTTTCTAAAAGTAAATTTAGTGTTTGATTATTAAGTATATTTTTTTATATGAGCGATCTTTAATTATGTATTAAATATATCAGTAGGATTTACTTCTTTGAATTGCTCATGATTGAATTGCAACTCAAATTCCTATATCCTTACATGTAGTTTAGAAGACTGTCTCCCTGAAATACATGGAGTGATTGGGGGCTATTTCTGCAGGAATGCAGGCAGGGCAGCCAAAATACATCTGTTACACTGAAGCATAGATAGGAGGGGCACCTGGGTGGCTCAATCAGTTAAGTGTCCAACTTCAGCTCAGGTCACGATCTCATGGTTAATGAGTTCGAGTCCTGTGTTGTGCTCTGTGCTGATAGCTTAGAACCTGGAGCCTGCTTTGGCTTCTGTGTCTCCCTCTTTCTTTGACTCTCCCCAAGTCATGCTTACTGTCTCTCTCAAAAATAAATATTTAAAAAAATTTTTTTTAAATAAGGCATAGATAGGAAAAGAAAAGGCACTTATAATCTTGGGGCAACATTGTAACACATGAACCATAACAAGTGCTAAACTGAACACTGTTGATAAACCTTAACTTTCATACTTTAAAACAAATAGAGAATCTTAATTTAAAAATCTGCATTGCATTCAGTTGAAATTTTTGATATTGGAGTTAAATTTAAAAGAGGCAGAGTCACTTTATAGGTAAGACAGTTTGTTGTCATAAGTTATATGTAACTTATAAAGTCAGTTTATAGTTTGGTTGACAAATTGTTACTGAGCCCTCTGCCTTGAGTTGCCAGCTGCCTGAATTTTTTGCACGCCCTGCTATCTGCCCTTTGTTTTTCAGTGGCTATACTTGTTAACATTGTATTGCCTATATCAAGGTTATTTTAACACTGTTGAAAAGAAAAATAGATCATTTAGCTTATAGGTATGCTTTTAACTATTTACAAATACTATTAATATGTAATACATTTTATTTTTACTGCATTAAGACATAATGATTTTTTTTTTTAAGATCGATCTGAAGAATGCTGATCCTGAAAGGGTTGAAAAACAAATTGAAAAAGTGTTTGATATACCAAGTGATGAATGTATTAAGGTAAGATACCCTTTTTTTTGAAGACATAGTTATACTTTAAAAAATCTCAAGTACTGGGCTAAGTGAAATTTCATAGTATATGATAGTCCATCATTATATAAAGTTTTCATAGTTTTACAGAGTTCTTTATATTTCATTTGATCCTCCCAGAAATTCTTGTTAGATGGTTATGACAGATAGGAATTAATCTTGTGATACAGTTGTAAGGATTTTTCTTAATGCTTATTTTTGAGGGGGGAAACAAAGAGGGGAGGGACAGAGAGAGAGGGAGACAGAATCTGAAGCAGGCTCCAGGCTCTGAGCTGTCAGCAGAGTGCCCAGTGCGGGGCTCAGACTCACAAGCTGTGAGATTGACTTGAGCCAAAGTCAGACGCTGAACCATCTGAGCCCCCCAGGTGCCCCACTTGTGATACAGTTGAAAGAACTAAGGCTTACCAACTTGACAATAAACTATTTGTAAAAAAAAAAAAAAAGAAAGAAAAAGAAAGAAAGAACTAAGGCTCAAAGATTTTATCCCATTTGTGAGACTACAGACCTAGAGAGCTAATGTGCCAGGACTAAAATGTAGCAGCAGTACTATTTCTTGGTAGCCATTTTGCCTCTATGGAAATACTTTCTTTGAAGAGCTACTTCAAACAAATTTTAAAATATTTGTATGTGTTACATGTGGGGGAGAGGCAGGGAGAGAGAGAGCATCTCAAGCAGGGTTCATGCTCTGTGGAGCCCAACCTGGGGCTCTTTCTCCCTGACGGTGAGACCAGGACCTGAACCGAAATCAGGAGTTGTATACTTAACCGACTGAGCCACCCAGGTGCCCCAGGTTGATACTAGTTTAATTTGAATTTTCATTTTCAGATGATGATTTAAGTGTTGAATAGCCACAGCCAAACTGCTGTGCTAGTGCTTGTGTAGCATGTCAGTGCAACAGTGTAATGTTTAACTTCCGCTTTCAGTCCTGTTTGATTTTTGAAAAAGTATGTTTCAGGTGATGAAGTATTTTTTTGTCTGTTTACCCTTAACACAGTGGATAATTACATACAACATGATAATAACTGAAAAGCAATATTTTGGTTTCTTGGAGCCAGATTCACATATACAGAATTTAACATTTTTTATTATAAAAAGGATCGCATTATAAAGCGGTCCTGGAATTATGGTTCCATAACTTGGGTTATGTTATAAAAAGTATAATTAACTATTATGATTTTAATACATCTTCACAAAGTTTATTCAGGTACATATTTGATATGTGTCAGCTAGGAGCACAACAATGACAAGACTCCTGTCTCAGTTCATCAGAGAGCCCTCCCTAAGTTACTCTGCATCATATTGTCTGAGAAAAATGTCTTATTGTACTTACATTCTCCTTGGCAAGGCAGTCATTTAATAAGTAAAGAAAGAAGTAAGCATAATAGTAATTGAATAAGACAGGTGATGGGGCCCCTGAGTGGCTCAGTCGGTTAAGTGTCCGACTTTGGCTCATGTCATGATCTCACGGCTCATGAATTCGAGCCCCACGTTGGGCTCTGTGCTAACAGCTCAGAGGCTGGAGCCTGTTTTGGATACTGTGTCTCCCTCTTTCTGTGTGCCCCTCCCTGGCTCTCACTTTCTCTCTCTCTCTCAAAAATAAATAAACATTTAATAAATACATACCTGAATAAGACAGGTGTTGCCAAGGATATTCATTCAACAAATTGTGTTGTTTTAGGTGGAATATCATACTTAACATCCACATATATTGTTTATTCTCTTCACACAACAATCTTGAATTTTAGGAAAAATATAAGTAAACATTTATTAGATGAGGAACTTGTAGCTCAAAGAAATATGTGTTGGTCAAAGTCATGCATTCCATACAGAGTCATAATTGTTACTCAGATTTTTTTAAAACTCTTAGACCTCTGATCTTTCAACACCATAATCAGAATGCTTTTGTAATTTAATCCAAGGACTGTGGAGTTCCCTAACTCCACAGTAATGGAAGGACCCTTGACAGTATAGGGTAAGTTTTGTGCTTCCTTTTACTACTTTCTTTAAAGTGATACCTGTTAGAACTCTTTCTTTTTTTCTGATTATAAAACCCGGTCAACAAGAGGGAAAAATAGTCTTTAAATGCTTTTTTTAAAATTTAGATTTCTGCTAAACTTGGAACCAATGTTGAAAGAGTTCTCCAGGCAGTCATTGAAAGAATACCCCCGTAAGTATTTCGCTATATTTCTACTGTTTGTTTATCTTTAATAGTATAAAGGCTGTCAGTCTACTCTGTTGTTTTAGATTAGCCCATTCTTGTGGGTAAGAATAAATTATTTATTTATCTATTGTTATTTTTTAATGTTTATTTTTGAGAGACAGAGACAGAGCACAAGTGGGGTAGCGGCAGAGAGAGAAGGAGACACAGAATCTGAAGCAGACTGCAGGCTCTGAGCTGTCAGCACAGAGCCTGACCTGGGGCTTGAACTCCTAGGCAGTGAGATCTTGATCTGAGCTGCAGTTGGACGCTTAACTAAGCCACCTAGGTGTCCCTATTTTTTAATAAACAAAAATTATTTATTTTGAGAGAGAGGACACATGCCAGTTGGAGAAGGGCAGAAAAAGAAGGGGAGAGAATCCCAAACAGGCTCTGCTCTGAGTCCAACTCGGGGCTCAATCCCATGAGCCCCACTAACTGATATCATGACCCAAGGTGAAGTCAAGAGTCAGGCGCTTATCCAGCTGAGCCCACCAGGTGCCCCCTCATAAATCATTTTAAAACAGTCATTTATTTAAAACTCAAGGTTGAATTAAAACTAATATAAAAATAGGCATTGTACTTTATAAGAAGATCTTTTTATCTTGGTTGTCAGTTATCAGCCTTTCTGAGGTACTAGAGTAAATTAAGCATAATATTTGAGTTTAAAAATATTAAGATTTTTTATTAAGATTTTAATTTATTATGTGTATGTATGTTTTTCTTTTCTTTCTTTTTTTTTTTTTCAATTATTTTTAATAGTCCCAGAGTGCATCGCAAAAATCCCCTGAGAGCTTTGGTATTTGACTCCACCTTTGACCAGTATAGGGGTGTGATAGCCAATGTAGCCTTATTTGATGGAGTGGTTGCCAAAGGTGATAAAATTGTATCTGCACATACTAAAAAAATATATGAAGTTAATGAAGTAGGAGTTCTGAATCCTAATGAGCAGCCAACACGTAAACTGTAAGTAATCTGCAATAGTAATTAAAATACTTTTATATGTGTTTCTATCTGTGCCTTTCTCTGATTGGTATCCTTAGAATGGTTCCAATTTCGTTACTTGGGAAAAAAAACTGATTATTTAATGCAGTTATATATTAAAAGCTTTTGCAAAAGGAATTTCATGTGTGAAGGACAGTATAAATTTGATATATTTTTATTCCTTTCAACTAATTGTGACAAATTGTATGATCCTGGTGCACATTGGGTGCTATATTGATATATTTGATGAGACAGTGAAAGAGATGGTTCTCTTACCCATATCTATCCATATCATACTGGGTATCTGTTTTGATACTTCATTTTTTTATAATTAGATTTTTTAACATAAAAGTAGTAAGGCAAATTTGGTAATTTTCTTTAGTATGAAATTCAAGATAATACTTTGATTAACTGGGATCCGTGGCATATGGGTTTAGTGTAAAACTGAGTTCTGAGTTCACTTGCAAATATTTGGATGCCTACTCTATCAGTACTCCAGGTACTGATGAGATAAATCACCTGGCACATACTTGGAGCATTCTAAGGTCTTTGTTTCCTCATCTGTAAAAATTAAGGTAGTAAATCAAGTGACTACATAGGTCACACTTGATCGTTTAATGTTGTATGTCTAAAACTAGCATTATTTTGCTCATTACTTTTTTTAATTGAGTCATAAAATCTATTTTTGTTTTTTTAAGTGTTTTTAATGTTTATTGAGAGAGAGAGAGACGAGAGAGAGCATGAACGGGGGTGGGGCGGAGAGAGAGGGAAACACAGAATTGAAAGCGGGCTTCAGGCTGAGTTGTCAGCACAGAGCCCAATGCAAGATTCGAACCAAAGAGCCATGTTGGATACTTAACTGAACCACCCAGGCTCCCCTAGTCATAAAATCTATTTTAATTTTACTCAAATTGAAGTCTGAGTTCCATTATGTAGATCATACATTGACCATTACTGTATCTTTACTAAAGATTTTGGTACCTTATCGTAAATGTAAATTAATTATCATGTAGGAAATTTGCTTAAAAAAAGGAGTATAATGGGGCGCCTGGGTGGCTTAGTCGGTTAAGCGTCCGACTTTCGCTTGGGTCATGATCTCGCGGTTCGTGGGTTCGGCCCCGCGTCGGGCTCTGTGCTGACTGCCAGCTCAGAGCCTGGAGCCTGTTTCAGTCTGTGACTCCCTCTCTCTCTGACCTACCCCTGCTCACGCTGTCTTTCTCTCTCTCCTAGAAATAAATAAAAAAAAAATTATAAAAAAAAAAAAAAGGAGTATAAGGTAAAAACTCTGAAATTTTGAGATTTGCTCTTCCTGTAACAGGAACATCAAATTGGTGTCAGATTTGTTTAAGAGATCACATTTTTCTGCTTGGTTAAAAATTTATCTTTTAATTTTTTAGTATGTTTAGACACAATTCACTAATAAAATAGTGTTTTACACTATAAAGAAGTGTTTGGTGTTTCTGCACTTAGTTTTACTGTGTTTACATTATATTTTAGAAGCTGTTGTTTAATTTGCAAAGGTGGGCAGAGTCCTCAAGAAGACCATAGACTTGTTGTGTTGCAGAGGTCCTTGATAATGGATTGTAAAGCATGGTATGTTCTTTTGCTGACAATCCTTAGTGTTGAGAATTGATATGTAATACTTTGAATTAGATGAGGTTTCATTTATAAAGTGTAATAGTTTCCTGGAAAGGTAGAACTAATTATGAGTATGCATTTGAAACAGTAAAGCAGTCAATATTTCCATATAATAATTTTATTTAGATATGCAGGACAGGTGGGCTATCTGATTGCTGGGATGAAAGATGTCACTGAAGCACAAATAGGAGATACACTGTATTTACATAAACAACCAGTGGAGCCCTTGCCTGGGTTTAAGTCAGCGAAACCAATGGTATTTGCAGGTGAGGAGCTAACAAATTCTTTTTTTTTTTTTTTTTATAATTTTTTTTTTTTTTTAATGTTTTATTTATTTCTAGGAGAGAGAGAGAGACAGCGTGAGCAGGGGAGGGTCAGAGAGAGAGGGAGTCACAGACTGAAACAGGCTCCAGGCTATGAGCTGGCAGTCAGCACAGGGCCCGACGCGGGGCTCGAACCCACGAACCGCGAGATCATGACCTAAGCGAAAGTCAGACGCTTAACCGACTAAGCCACCCAGGCGCCCCGAGGAGCTAACAAATTCTAAGGATGAGGGCCAATTTATTATGTAAGCTGAAATAAAAATTACTGGAAATAGTCATTTTAAGTAACAGCTAATCTAGAATTCTGTTTCTTTTAGGTTTTTTTGTGTGTTATTTATGTGTATTAGTTAATTTCATATGTATAGTGAAATTTTATGTAGGAGATCATTTCCTAAACTTTTTTAGAACTTAAAAAATATAAGGTCTTAAGAAATAAGCATCTGTTATATTAATGAACATAATAATATGAATTTCCTTGTTTTCCTAGAGAGTAAGTCATTGCATTTCGAGTATTTTTCCTTTTTTTTTTTTTTGATGTATATTTATTTTTTACTTGGGGGAGGCGAGGAGAGAGAGAGAGAGAGAACATGAGGAGTGCAAGGAAGGTCAGAAAGTTAGGCAGAGTGAGGCTGTCTGCCAGTGCTGAGTCTGACATGGGGCTCCAACTCAAAAACCGGGAGATTGTGACCTGACCTGAAATCAACAGTGGGATGCTGAACTGACTGAGCCATCCATGCGTTCCTGGAATATTTTTCTAATTAGGATGTTTTTATCACTAATTATCAGTGGATGTTTACTGAGTGCCTTCCTGTTAGTTGGACTTTCTTTAATATTGTACAGTGCTAAGGGTGCTTGGTAGTTCAGTTGGTTGAGTGTCTGACTCTTGATGTCTGCTTAGGTCCTAATCTCATGGTTTATGAGATCAAGCCCTTTTTCAAGCTTCTTTCTGTGTGTGTGTGTGTGTGTGTGTGTGTGTGTGTGTGGTGTGTGTGTCTGTCTCTTTCTGCCCCTCCCTCACCTCAAAATAAATAAATAAACTTAAAAAATATATTGTTCAGTTCTAGTGTAGATAGGGTGGGGGATAGTGTTACCTCTCCTATGTATAACTTTACAACCTTTTACTACTGTGTGGTATTATAGATATTTGAAAAAAAACACCTGATTGAAAGTCATTAAGTCACTCTATGCTGGGAATCCAGCATTTGTTTTTCTCCATTTAGGATCCTACACTGGGAAGTGTCAAGTTTGTTTATACCCACGTTTAGACAAAGTCAGTCATATCTTTCGTTTTAATGATTATCTGCCCTAAGGAATTAAGAATTTGGTGTAGTTTTTATTTCTACTTCTGTTTTTTATCCACTAATGGTGTTTCATTTGTGGCTTTGGAATGTCTTCAACTTTTGTTTCTTGAAATATATTTTTCTTATAATAGGTTTAATTTTCATGGTTCCTTATTTTAATCATATATATATATATATAAATGCTTTATTTATTTCTAAGAGACAGCGTGAGCTGGGAAGGGTCAGAGAGAGAGGGAGACACAGAATCTGAAACAGGCTCCAGGCTCTGAGCTGGCTGTCAGCACAGAGCCTGACGCGGGGCTCAAACCCATGAACCCCGAGATCATGACCTGAGCTGAAGTCGGATGCTTAACCAACTGAGCCACCCAGGTGCCCCTATTTTAATTATATTTTTGCAAACGTATAAAAACAACATTTGGAGTGTGAATCCAGTTGTAAATTCATTAAGGCTTTGAAACTTACAAGATATTTTAAAGCCTGTGTAACTTAATATTCAGTTTTTTTAAGCAAACCAGTTATTGTGGTCAATGAAATATAGGGAAGTATATTTAAAAGGTAAATGATTAATTTTGATCTTAGAAGCATTGTGTATTTACCTTTTAGGCAGATTTTCACATGTGATAATTAGAAATCATTGTGTCCTCAGGAATGTACCCTGTAGACCAATCTGAGTATAATAACCTGAAAAGTGCCGTAGAAAAACTGACTGTAAATGATTCCAGTGTGACAGTTCATCGGGATAGTAGCCTTGCCTTAGGTGCTGGCTGGAGGTAAGATTCTATTACACTGTAGTGTTGGAATTTTATTGAAAAATGAAGTTTAAGTGGTTTATTGCTCCTGTACATTTGATTTCTAAGGATAAGTTCTTGTTAGTGTAAACTGGACTAAAAGAACCATCTGCCTGTTTTACACTGTATTCATGTCCTATGGGTAAGTTTTATAGCAATTTTAAATAGAATCCCAATAGAAATTTTGGATCCTATTTAATAAAGTTTTGCTAGCATTTAATTATGATGTGAATTGGTTGAATGACTTTTGATTCTACCCCTCCTCCACAAATTAAGACTATATTCATCAAAGACTCTAAAGCCCATGAGACATAAACATTTTGGAGTTTGGCTTTTTCTCCTCCAGGTTGGGATTTCTTGGGCTTTTGCACATGGAAGTTTTCAACCAGCGACTAGAGCAAGAATATAATGCTTCTGTAATTTTGACAACCCCTACTGTTCCATATAAAGCTGTTCTTTCGTCGGCAAAATTGATAAAGGTACTGTTGTGAACCAGCGTACCTGGGAAAACTAAATACGTGTGTGTATATGCAGAACCCGAGAGAAACTTTTTAGTACACCATTAGCTGAGTAGCTATTATGTGAGCTATTTCTTCATTAGTAGACATTAAAAATTGAAGTACTTTATGACTAATGATAAAGAAGCCACTTAAGAACTAATCTACACGGTATTTTCCTTGACCTGATAAAAATCTGTATATTGTCAATACAATAATCTATTACTGAGAATAAAAAGTATAATTAGTAATAGAATTAGTAGATTATCAATAATCTGTTACTGAGAATAAAAAGTAGAATTAGTAATTTAAATACTACTCAAAATCCAGCCCAAAAATGAAGAATATAATTTTGGTCATAAGTGATTTATCTTATGAAAGGGGAAGCTTTTATTGCTTCCTGACTATAGGAAATTTTAGATTTCAGGTTAATGATAGAGACAATGTTGTATTCCATCTAAGTGGCAATATATTCATTCTAAACAAATTTTAACATTGGCATCTATAAATATTTTCCAACAACATTAACTTATGAAGCTAATGCCTTATAATGGGTAGATTAAAATGTACCTTTACATCATACTATTTCTAAGTGGTACATGAGATGTGTTTAGTAAATGTTAATAAACAATATATTATGAAAAAGTGTTATTAAGTGGTTATAATTGGATAGTTTTAAAATATAAAGCATATTAAAATAATAGTCAACCTTGAGGAATTATTTTGTTTTTATTCACCAAATGCAATAACAAAATAAATTCTAATATATACTATAAAAATTGCAAATTTTAAAACATGTTAATTATTAAGATCTTTTTTAGTTATTGGCAGTTTTTCTTATTTTTAGGAATACAGAGAAAAGGAAATTACAATCATCAATCCTGCACAATTCCCTGATAAGTCAAAAGTAACAGAATATTTGGAGCCAATTGTTTTGGGTACCATTATCACACCAGATGAATATACTGGGAAAGTAATGATGCTTTGCCAGGTATAAATTTAATATAATTTAATATTAAAGTAAATTTTAGTCCTCCCTAACTGGTTCCTGCTCGGGATTTGAAAGATTTCCTTCTGCAGAGCACATTGAATTTATAAGATCACAAAGATCTTATCTACATGTGTATATATAAAGAGAGAGGTGTATAGATATCTATACTTTTAAAATCTGTTTGATTTTAAGAGAATAGAGTTGCAATTTTTATCATCTGTAAATTTACTGAGTTGATAGTTTAGCAAAGGAAAGAAGCTTGTTGCTTACTTATACTGACTGTTGAAAAGAATAATTTTTTTTAGCTTTTTTAGTACTTGAAATTGAGGATAGTTTCAAAGATACTATAATACTTGAGACTTTTGACTGAAAAGTATTCCCTGTTTTGCCTTAGTTTTTGCCACACTGTAATAAATGACTTAATCCACAAATCAGAGTCTTCAAAAAAACCTATTTGAAATACTCTAACATATATTGGAAAGAACTCTCAAATGATTACTATTGGATTTGCACTTCAATTTTGTAATCACAAACTAGAAAACTTTGATTAGTCACTTAATTTCTTTGGACCTAAATTTCTTTATTTGTAAATCAAGAAATTAGAACTTTGACTTTATCTGTAGTTACATTTGGTTATTTTTATATACTATATAATTTTTAAAAGATCAAATTGTTAGATAAAGACAAAGGATTAAAGCTTTGGTAATAAATATGTTATATACAAATAGTCGTCTGTATTATAAGTATTTTTTTTGTAAGTTTTTAGTAGACCGTTTAAGGAAATACTCTTTCATTTTGCCCACTCTATATTAGGATTTGTAAGGAAATTTTTAACTTGGTAATTGACCTCTTTCCATATTCATTTTAAATTATTTAAATAGGTTATTATTAAACACATTTTTTGTTTTTTAGGCTCGAAGAGCAGTTCAGAAGAATATGATATTTATTGATCAAAATAGAGTTATGCTTAAATATCTCTTCCCTTTGAATGAAATTGTGGTGGATTTTTATGACTCTTTGAAATCCCTGTCTTCTGGATATGCTAGGTAAAAATTTAATGGAAAATTCAGATACCTAGACAATTCTTCTGAAATATTGACCAGCATGAGTATTGTAATACTCTACTTATTTAGTAATCTCTGCTGTCTTGAAGATAGTTGAGAAACCACTCTAAGGACAGAAAGGCTTGGAGCAACCGTGTCAATGTTAGAGAGGCTCATAATTTGGTTATGAATGAATGAGTTCCTTTGCTTCATCAAGCTATTAGCCTTATTTTAGGAAAAATAAAATTTGTAGTGTCCCCTTCATAAAAATAGTGTACTCCCCCATTTCCTTAGAACTATATGTAATTTCAAGAGTCTGCTGTGATGGGGGGACCTGGGTGGCTCCATCAGTTAAGCATCCAACTTCAGCTCAGGTCATGAAGTTTGTGAGTTCGAGCCCTGTATTGGGCTCTTTGCTGACAGCTCAGAGCCTGGAGCCTGCTTCAGATTCTGTGTTTCCTTCTCCCTCTGCCCCTGTCCTTCTTGTACTCGGTCTCTCTCTCTCAAAAATAAGTAAAATATTAAGAAAAAAAAAAGGTACTGTGACCTCAGTGTCCCATTTAATATGTATTTGTAGTTATGTAATCCTAGGAGCACCTGTGTACAGTTGGAAAACAGAAGTATATATTTAGTCTAAAAAATGGTAGGTGTGCCCTTGTATCTGTGAACAGTTTAAAAACTTGTTCTTCCCTGGAGTAAGTGATCCACATTATGAAAACTGTGGTCTCATCCACAGAAGCACATGAGGAACAGCCCAATAGAAGTGCAGGAAGACTTAATACTAAGTAACAACTCAATGCATAGCATTTTGGGAATAGTTTATGTTGGGGTAAATAACTCTAGATGCTCTTAATATCCTGAAATCTTAAATTACTGGATAGCATATATTGGAATATAAAGAAAGAATAAAATATGCTGGGGAAGTAGAAGGGAAAATGAATATTCACATCTGTAAAGTACACATTCAAAGAAAAATTACAGTATTCAAAGAACATACTAGAGTGACCTGGAAATTTAGCTTTATGAAATGAGCTTTTTAATGAAAAAGTCATTATAACTCTTGATACAAAGGAATATTCTTTGAGTGTGTTTGTTTTCAGAAATTATGTTTTCTACTTTGTCACCCAATATTTTTCTTCTTTGTCTTCTTCCAGACAAAAACAAATAAGTGGCAATGGGATTTAAATAAAATGAATTGAGGCAGCATGTTGTTAAACAATTACTGTAGTTAAAAGATTACTTAGTGGTTATAAATAACATTTTTAACGAAAGCCTGTCCATTGTATTTGCATTTGGATACCACTGTGTGACTTAAGTTGTCTTAAAATCTTTTAGTTTAGAAATCTTAAATCTATTTCAGATCAAATGAGAGAACACGTTTAATTTTGAACTATTTAAAAATAAAATAATATCAGCTTCCAGAATTAAGGTAATTCTTATGTTCAGGATGGATCTTTTTATATGCAGTCAGTTCCTAATTTAAAAAAATTTGTTGGGATTTGTGACCTAGCTTAGGCTATCGGCATCTTGTGGATTGAGATTGAACAATTTCTCTTACATCAAGTGGTAAGACTCTTTTGCAGCTGAGTCAGAAGAGGGAGTTCCTTTATATAAAGGCTGGATTGAAGCTGCTTCTGATATTTAATTTGATAGACCTGTTTACCCTTA
The DNA here is from genome assembly GCA_017311185.1 of Proteles cristata cristata. NCBI lineage: Eukaryota > Metazoa > Chordata > Mammalia > Carnivora > Hyaenidae > Proteles > Proteles cristata. The sequence continues at coordinate 892,895 of JAESUZ010004165.1, forward strand.
AGCCCTAAGTAGCCTTTTGGAGTTCAAAATGTGTTTCCTTCATTCCAGTGGTACACTTGAATGAATATTTTGAATAGAGGTATGTTTCCATTGGGCTGGCTTGGATATACAGACATTTGTATAAGGGTTTCTTTTGAAAAAATGACTGAAGAAATTCTAAGTTTTTGGAGCACAGAACGTTTTAAAGTTGTAAACAGGTAAAGTCTAGGGACTATGTCTAAGTCTTATCTCTCTTTGTGTTCTGCATAGTATTTATAATGGTATAGAGTAAATGCTTAATAATATTTGTTGAAGAAGGGATTTTAATAAACTTTAGGTAATAATCTAGGTTTAGAGAGTATGAGTATCAACTTGTGACCTTTCTTCTAAAATCTTTAGAAACCAAACATTTGCAACTCTAGGCATCAGTTTGTTTTCAAATTAAGACTGTCATGTTCTTATCCATAACTGAAATGACATGTAAGCATAATTAAAGTTTTCTTTCTTATTAGACCTCCGTTTTGTAAGTTAACCCTGTTTTAATTTAGCCTGATAAGCTTTGACTGTATTCTTTAATAGTAAAAGCTGACACTAACCAAGTGCTTCTATGTGCTAAGCTAGGCTCTGTTCTTGTTCTTTTTCTTTCTTTTTTTTTGTATTAAGTACCATTCAAATACTTTACATGAATTAATTCATTTCATCCTTAAAAAAGCAGATTCAAACTCAATAGCAACATATGAAGTCAGAAAGTCTTATTTATGATGACTGTTTATCAATGCCATAACGTTTATTTAACTGGTAATAGAAAACTAAATAGAAACTCAAACTTAATGAAACTCTGAAATTAATATACACTGTTGTCTGCAGCCAGCAGCTGTTGGGAGGAAACTTGGAAGAATGTGACATTTGCCTTCATCGTCCCATTTTCCTAGACTGGCTTACCAATTTATTTTCCTTTCCCCTGTAAAGCAGATTCCCCTTACTTCTGCCTCTCATTTCATAAATGTAAAAAAATGAGAGTTTATTCCTCACTCTGGTTATTTAGATCTGTTTATAGGAAATGTATGTGTAATATTTTGATAGAAAGTTGGGTGGAGGATATGGGGAGAGGTAGAAAAAAGATGTTCTGCAAAGAGAAAAAATCTTTTGGGAAGTGTAACATTTATCTGTCACTTGGATATTTTTTCTTTATAGTTTTGATTATGAAGATGCAGGCTACCAGACTGCAGAACTTGTAAAAATGGATATTCTGCTGAACGGAAATATTGTAGAGGAGCTAGTAACTATTGTTCACAAGTAAGTTGAATAGAAATTAGCATTCTCAGAATATGAAAGTAATCACTTTTGACATATTTTTAAATTATTGATCATTTTTACTTGACACCAACATTTTGAAAACTTAAAAGTAATTAATCAAATTTCCTTTTACTAGTTTCTCCTTCCATTCTTTTTCCATGCCTTTTCCAAACTCTTAAATATGAAAGAAGAGGGGGCGCCTGGGTGGCTTAGTCGGTTAAGCGTCTGACTTTCACTTAGGTCATGATCTCGCGGTTCTTGAGTTCGAGCCCTGCGCCGGACTCTGTGCTGACTGCCAGCTCAGAGCCTGGAGCCTGTTTCAGAGTCTGTGACTCCCTCTTTCTCTGACCCTCCCCTGCTCACGCTGTCTCTCTCTCTCTCTCTCTCCTAGAAATAAAAAAAAAAAAAAAAACATAAAATAAATAAATAAATAAAAGGATATTTCCTCAATTTAAATAAAAATATATGAAAGAAGAGAATTATGATAATCATGTCGAAAAGGGTAGTGTCACAGAAAGAAATGTTTTCCTCTTCAGCGTAGGACAAAATAAAAGAAATGGTTTTTAAACTTTATGTTAGATTTAAAATTGAAAACAAGTTTTTTTCTTCATAAAAAATTGTAGTAATAAAAAATGAAATACCCTACACATAGAACAAATAGATTGATAAAAAAATGGAGCACTTGTTTAATAATCATGTTCTCTTAAGTCATTTTAAAACTGTATTATGGAGTACTGTTAAGTGACAAAAATGCCTATTAAATAAAAAGGCAAACCTGTATACATTCTGATCCAAACTGTAAAATAACAAATATGTATGCAGAAGAATAACTGGATGGATATATGTTTAACATAGACGTTCTAAAATGTTTAACATTTGTTTTCTATGGGTGAGGGGAAGTGCATCAAGAATGGTTTTTATGTATGTTTTTTATAGATTTTTTGTAATAGCGTATGTTATTTTTGCAATCAGAAAAGTCATATCATTCAGAAAGTAATAAGCAGTATTTATGACAGGTGAGTTCCATTTGACCTCCTTAAGAAATTACCTTTATTGGGCGCCTGGGTGGCTCAGTGTCTTTTTTTTTAAAAAATTAATTAATTAATTTTGAGAGAAACACAGAGCACAAGCAAGGGAGGGTCAGAGAGAGAGAGAGGGAGACACAGAATCTAAAGCAGGCTCCACTGTCAGCACAGAGTCTGATGCAGGGCTTGAACCCATGGACTGTGAAATCATGAGCTGAGCCAAAGTTGGAAGTTCAGTCCACTGAGCCACCCAGGCACCCCAAGTTCAGTCTCTTATCTCTTGATTTCCTCAGCTCAGGTTGTGAGTTCAAGCCCTGAACTGGGCTTCACACTGGATGTGGAGCCTACTTTAAAAAGCAAATAGATTAATCCAAAAAGAAAGAAATCACCTTTAGGTTGATTATACATATAGACTAGAAAGCTACTTTATTATTATTTTTATTTCTGAGAGAGCAAGCATATGCAGGGGGAGGGGCAGAGAGAGAGGGAGATAAAGAATCTGAAGCAGGCTCCATGCTGTCCGTGCAAAGCCTGGTGTAGGGGTCAAGGGCTCAACCAACGAACCATGAAATTAGGACCTGAGCTGCCAGTGGACACTTTACCTATGGAGCCACCCAAGCGCCTCTGGAAAGCTATTTTAAATGTTTGTATTAGGATATAAATAGTTGAATTTTCTCTCTTAGAGACAAAGCACACTCTGTTGGCAAAGCAATATGTGAACGTCTGAAGGATTCTCTTCCTAGGCAACTATTTGAGATAGCAATTCAAGCTGCTATTGGAAGTAAAATCATTGCGAGAGAGACGTGAGTTGAAATTCATTTTTCTTCCCTCTTTTAGAAATGATAAATGGTTAGAAATGATATGACTTAAAAATGAAATAATACTGAAAAATGTAACTTCTCATTGGCCTAAGCTTTATTCCTACTTGGGGAAATACTAATCTGATTTTTAATTCCATTTAATTGATGACTGTTGTAATGATTTACTTAATTTAACATTTTAAGCTATATTATTTATAATTATTAGTATCATGGACATCGGTTTGAGGAATTGCTTTATTTCCATTCATTTTACTGAATGACTACTGAATTTCCTGTTAGGAATAGTTTATAAGCTTCTAGCAACTGGAACTTTTTAAGAAGCTTTGAAAAAAAAATAAAGAATTGTTGGAGATATTCTTCCAAAAGACAAAATTAAATTATGATTTTTACTCAAAGCACTTAATAGTGCTTCCTCAGAGTTAGCAGAATTATAAATCAGAAAGATGAGAGAAGAATGCTAATATGTTAAGCTTGCATTGAAAATTATGTGATTCAGTAGACATGGAAAACAGGCTAATTTATGTAGGAAACTAGTCTTTTTTATGATATGTGATCTATAAATTGGGACACGGAACAAGCTGCTCTACAAGTAACAGTTGGAGCAAGAACTGTCTGGTAGCCTGTTTCCTTTCCTTGGCTTCTGGGAAATCAGAAGTGGGCCCCAACTGAAAATTGCTATTCAGTTGTAGTTTAAACCCAAAGTTGAATGTATATTTTATGCCTGTATTTGTAATGAATTTTTCTTTCCTAACACAATTTTGCTTTAGTTAATTGTTTGAGTTTCATGAATACCCAGAGAGTGGTCAGGAATTGATAACCAGAGAACATCCTGGAAAGTGCCATTTAAAATAGCAAATAATTCTAACATAAGTGTGTTGAAGTAGAATATCTTTTTTTATATATATATATTTTTTAATGTTTTATTTATTTCTAGGAGAGAGACAGCATGAGTAGGGGAGGGTCAGAGAGAGAGGGAGTCACAGACTCTGAAACAGGCTCCAGGCTCTGAGCTGGCAGTCAGCACAGAGCCCGACGCGGGGCTCGAACTCACGAACCGTGAGATTATGACCTAAGCGAAAGTCGGACGGTTAACCAACTAAGCCACCCAGGCGCCCCTGAAGTAGAATATCTTAAAGGAAAAAAAAATATATTTTTATATCTTATGGAATACGTATAAGTGGAGCTTTTTTTTCAAATTTCCTATCCTCCGAACGCTATAGAAATTTCTTAGATCTTATCCTGTTAGAAGCACTATAGAAAGATTAGTTTATAACTGCTTGGGTGGATATATTAAAATTATTTAATTTGCCTGGAAAAGAGTTTTATAAAACAAATATATTCTTTGTATTCTTAGTCACTTGTAACCCATATCTGGTAGAGTTAGTGATGCAATGGTAACCATTGTTTTTTGGAAGTAGTAGTGGTTAGAAGTAGTTTCAGGTTGAGCCAGAAATGACCTTGTATAATTCTTATAATTAAGATCATACTGGGTTTGGATTTGGCCTAATCAAGACTACACACAAGCCTTGACCTTTTTTTATTCTTAATAAAATTTATGTTGATGTTCATACTGAAATCATTTTTTATTTTAAGTCAAATACATCAAAATGGATACAAAAGCATTTGAGCTAATTTTACTTAAGTATGACATAATCATTTAAATCTTTAGTAAAGGAGAGATTATTTTTGAAATAAAGTACTTTTAAGGAGTAATGAAATTATGTAATTTTTATATAAAATTTCTTCTTTTACAGTGTGAAAGCCTATAGGAAAAATGTTTTGGCAAAATGTGTATGTATCTACCTTTATTCTACTTTGAGTAATAGATCTCTTTTATAAGTTTAAAATCAAAGCTGTCAGCAGAGAGCCTGATGCAGGACTTGAACCACAGACTGTGAGATCATGACCTGAGCCGAAGTCAGATGCTTAACCAATTAAGCCACCCAGGCTCCCCTAGTTTTCTTATTAAATAGGTCAGTCTCAGGTTGACTAACATATTCATTTTGATAGCATTCTCATTTTTCCATTTTATAAAAATTTCCTTATATTAAGTATTGTGTAAGATAGTATTTTATAACAGTTATGATCAGAATAATATTATTGACCTAATTTTCAAGGAGAGATTTTGAAGGCAGTGACTGTATCTTATAGTAGGAAGAGTATGGCAGTTTGAAATCCACCTCTCTTACATTGCTCTATTGAGGTGTCTTATCTGTTAAAAAATTTTAACTTATTTATGAGAACCAATAAATGCTTTTAACCAGTAAATGCTTTTTCTAAATCCTTAGCATAGGGACTGGCACATTTGTCCCTATGTGAGTTTATTGGACTACAGCTATATGATCCAAAATTTTAAGACTTGAATAGGTAAGAGGATTAATAATTCTTCTTTGATATGCATAACATAGTTCTGGGTTTCAATGGTGAGTTTCATCACCATCCAAAAAATAAATAAAACCTTTCTCATTCTTTGAGAAGATGTTAAATCTATGAAGGGGATTAGAAAGGTAACTTTGCAGATATGTATCTCATGGGTAATAACTGTAAGGTGATGGTAATTATGTTGATGTCTGTATGTAATTGTATGATTTTCTATGGAATGATCTGTTGGACTTCGAATTTTTAAAAATATTTTTCAGTATGGTGGTGATATTACCCGAAAAATGAAACTTTTGAAGAGACAAGCAGAAGGAAAGAAAAAACTGAGGAAAGTCGGCAATATTGAAGTTCCAAAAGATGCTTTTATAAAAGTTCTGAAAACACAATCTGATAAGTAATTGGTGGGGAAAATATAATGAATTTTCATAAATTAAAATTTGTGTATCTTTTTTTCTTAGTAAATGTGTATGTTGACAACAGAAAGAAAATTATAAAATTTGCTAGTTGCTTTCATGGATTTTGGGTTTAAGTAAACTATTAGCAGGGGTGCCTGAGTGGCACGGTCAGTTAAGGGTCTGACTCTTGATTTCGGCTCAGGTCATGACTCCATGGTTCATGAGTTCAAACCCCTCAATAGGCTCTATGCTAGCAGCTCGAAACCTGCTTGGGATACTCTCTCTCCTCCTTCTGCCCCTCCCTACTCATTCTCTGTTCCCCCTTCCCCCCCAAAAAAATAAACACTAAAAGATAATAACCTATTAGCTTTTCTTTGAAAAGAAAGTAGTGGGTGGATAAAGAGCTTGGATTTTGAAGCCATATTGTCTGATTTCAAACTTTGTTCCACCACTCACTGGCAATGTAGAGTATAACTTAATCTCTGCTTACTCTTAGTAAAGTCAGGATTATACTATTACTTACCTCCATAGGTTGTTGTGAAGATTATGTCAGATAGTATGTTTAGAATATTCAGAACAGTATATGACACAGCAGTAAGTACTTAGTGAATCTTAACTATTTTGTTTTCAAGCATATTTTTTTGTTTATTTGGAGAGAGCAAGCACAAGTGAGCAGGAGAGGGGCAGAGATAAAGGGAGGGAGAGGATTCTGAGCAGGATCCTTATTGTTAGGGCAGAGACTCACACAGGGCCCCATCTGATGAACAGAATTCAGAACCTGAGCTGAAATCAAGTGTTGGAAGCTTAACTAACTGAGCTACCCAGATGCCCCATGCATATTTTTTCTTACACTAAAAGGCCCCATGCTTAAGATTCCCTCTAGTTCAAGCCCAAGATATTTTCAAAATCGCCTTATCAGTTTACTGTTAGCTGGATAAATTTAGACTTACAGGAGTTATTAAAATCAATTAGCATACTAGCTGGACGTATGCTGTTTAATTTTTGTTAAAACTTTTATAAATGTTTGGAACTAGATTTACATACACATCTAAATTAAAAACTGAGGTAGGAGCTGTCTAAATTTTTTTTTTTTAGTTTTTTCTTGACATTTATTTATTATCGAGAAAGAGAGACAGAGCATGAGCAGGGGAGGGGCAGAGAGAAGGGGAGACACAGAATCCAAAGCAGGCTCCAGGCTCTGAGCTGTCAGTACAGAGCCCACCGTGGAGCTTGAACTCACAAACTGTGAGATGGTGACCTGAGTTGAAGTCAGACGCTTGCTTGCTTAACCAGATTGAGCCACCCAGACGCCCCAGCAACTGTCTTAATTTTATAATTAAAATGCATTTAGTGCAAAGTAATGGGTGTTTTGTTATTAGCAGCTGTTATTAATGACAGTTTAATAATTATCTAGATTTTGTAATTGAGGACACTGCACTTTAGTTAATACAGTTGAAGTCAAGCAGTAAATGGTTGTCATGCTTCAAAGTATGTCCTTTTAACGCCCATGTTTACCAAGTTTTTGAACAAATGAGAGGGCAGATTGTGTTACAGTGAGAGAAATAATTTATCCATTTAATTTTGTCCTCTACCTTGAACACATTGAATGAGATCAGTGTCTTTTGGGGATAGGACTATCGATACATGTTATATAAGGTTATTCATTATGAAGTAATTCTAACTTTAAGATAGTAGGATTTACTTAAAATTGTGTATAGACTCCCTCTCTCTGACACCTCCCCTGCTCCCTCTCTCTCTCTCAGAAATAAAACATTAAAAAAAATTGTGTATAGATTTTAGGTATCTTTCCAATCTCTTTTAGCTGTCTAGAACAGATGAAATATGAGATTCCAGAACAGTATTTTGGAAAATGGCAGTATATTTGAAACTAGAAGAGCATTTACATATCATTTGTAAAACAAAGTGTTCTATCATTATTGTCAGGAGAAAGAAATTGGTACCTGACATGAAGTATACACTATGTGTGTACTATTTAATATTGTGCTTTATTAGTAGGCATATAATTTGGACACATTTAATTCTCTTCCTTTAAGCTCTTTTTAGGACACAGTTTACTTATAGTAATAAAAAGTATTTTTCAAAATTTTTAGTATAAACTTAAGTTTTTTCCCCTGGTCACTCTTCCAAACAGATGATTTTCATGATTTAGAGGAGTATGCCTTCTCAGTGCATCCCTGCTAGGACCGTACTATGCTAAGATTTTTGCAAAATCTTTATTAGACTAGCCACCATTTATGGCGTTTAATATGTGACAACCATTGAGCTGAGCTCCATAGACATTGCCTCCTTCAGTCTACACACAGTCAAGGTACAGGTACTATTACTGCCCTATCTTACAGAGCAAGAAGCTCAGACTCCTGCATTGCCAGTGTCATTGACCAACAGAACTAGGATTTAAACAGTTGTTTCCTTATCCAAACCCCACTAGTTCTTAGCTACCATATTTTATTACCTACTGGAAATATCTAATAGGATGCTTAGTTCTTTACATAATAGCAGCTTGGCCTCTGAGCTAGGGAGCTAGAGTCACCAGAAATCAGTTTGTGTGAGGAGCTTCAGTACATGAGCCTATAACATTTAAAGCACAGAAGTAACTGGTGAGCCATGCACTAAAAGGTATCTTTAGCTTTTTCACTATGATACTATATCTTTCTTAGTTAAAGTAATTTATAGTAACCAGTACAGTTTTATTACCAGGTGTGTGACTAGGAGGTGACACTGACATACTAGTTATTTAAAGACCATTTAAAACACTTAAGGCTGTTATAACTGTATTATCTGGAATTAAAGGAGCATATTTTATTCTAAACATTTTATTTATTTTTATGGACTTTATTGTTACAACATTTCAATCACATTTCAGTTAAGGTATGCTTAAGTATATTAAGTTATGTTCTTTTAGATGCAAAATATGCAGAAGGGAACATTTTTTATTTCCCAACGAGTGACTAAGAAATTATAGGTAGAATCACTGTCTTTTCACTTAGATCTCCAAAATGCATGGTGGCAACAAACAAAAAATAAATGCAGGCTCCATACACCTATTAATGTTGGAATTTCTCAGATGCATGTATTCAGTTTCACTTCTGGAAATAAAATTTAGATAGCATTTGTTTATTATAAGCTTTATTTGAGTTAAAGATAGAAAACAATATAGTTTTATTTGCAGTTTAATGATGCAAGTTGTTAATGGCAATCTAAAATAGTTTACAGTAATCCCTTTTATGTATACTTTATCATGTTACCTTTTTAGACATAGGAAGCTAATCATTTATGAAGTTTAACAATAATCAGAAAATTGTCTTCGAAAGAATTTCCTTGAGTGTGTTGCTAAGTATAAAGTTCATAATTGCCAAAATACTTATTAAAAGCATGAACCCAAGTCATTAAATAAAAATAAGAGCACATTTGTAAAAAAGTGCTGTAGAAGGTGGTGCACAAAAATCATGCACTTATACATACTTTCCAAAAGGACGTAAACTGTACTTTTAGGCACTGTCATTTCTTCAGATTTTCTGTTCCAACAATATATAGCAGGACTTTTGATATCCAGATGCTACCGCAGGAAGGGGACTAAGGCAACCACGTGCAGAAAAGCTTGTGTGTAATGCACAGAAAATACAAAGATTACATTCCAAAAGTAAAGGTTTGCAGTGATTGATACCTGAAAGGTGGAGTGTCTTTATATGATTAAAAATAAAATTCTTGAGAATGCCACCAGATTCATATGAATACTTGATATATATTCTTCACATTTAAAATGACTTGAAATTTTTAAACAGACATTTCATTTCTGCACTGTTTTATAGAGTGGCTATGTGGCTTCTGTACTTTACAATAACAGCTATTTGTGAGTCAACTACTTCTCCTAAACTTTAGTATAAAATGGACACATTGAAATATGGAATGTTTAACACATAGATAATTGGACTTCAAAAATGACAGTCTTCAAAAAATCCCCATGTTTTTTCATATTGCATAGCTGAAAATTCATCTACTTATAAAAGTGTTCTGTTCATTCAAGCAGAATTTTGCTCCAATCTCCTTCAGTTTCCTTCTTTCATACTGTATAGTGGATCCACAAGTTTATTGTGCACATGCATTAAACCTTAAAGAAAAAAAGCACAATTCTAGTTTTATTTTTAATTTTGAATTCTATCTCATTTACTTTAGAAAATAGAAGAGTTTTTAAGACACAATAAGTATGTTGGTTCCCATCTGATATAAAGTTTTATTGAAAACTGAAAAGTTTCATAATATTTAGTTGTAACTACCTAGCAAATAGCAATGTAGTTATTTATGGAGCTGTAAATCTACAATGTAAACAGATTCTTTGGGAGTAACCAGAAGTAGAAGCGGTTCTGTCTTCAGAGCTTCAGTATGACAAAAATAACAAATTTGAATACTGACTTGATGAATATACTTTAGTAATATCTATAAGTCTGTTGAATTTGATCCTCTGGCATTTCCTATACCGACTCCAGCTAGGGACTGAACTATTACGCTAGGATAGCTTCAGTTCTCCAAAGTGTTTTACCCTATTCATTCATCTGGCAAATTATTTTCCATTATTTGGGCATGTGTGTTTACAGTAGGGGTGATAACAAGCCACAATGAAGGAAGTTAGTGAAAAAATCCACAGTACCATTAAACAGTTGAACAATCCACATTTACACGTTAACAAAGCAGTTAAACTTAGAATACAAGAAAAAAATAGAGCAGTCAATACTGAACCATCTCTGTCTGACTCATGAGTGCTGACAATTTGGAAGCTGCCCACCTGGCAGAAATCAAGTACAGCCTTAACTCTTTGGATATAACAGAGCTAGAGACGGTTCAAGGAATCTTTGAATCTCCCACATTAATATACAAATTGTACATTTCTTCTGAGGACAGTTTCACCACCAGATTTTCAAAGTGGCCCATGACCCAAAAAGTGAAGAGCCATGACATAGGAACCCTGGTTTTCCTTTTTGCTCTTAATACCTCTTAACACCTACATTCCATTTCACTTTAAGATTTTTAAAGTATAATTTGCCTGGCTGCTTCAGTGGGAAGAGTAGGTGAGTGCTGATTTCGGGGTTGTAGTTCAAGCCATACATTGGGTATAGAGATTTTTTTTTAAAGTATAATCTAGCCGTATTTTATCAATACAGTTTAATGGTTCTCTATTAACAAGAACTCTTTTTGCTGCTGTCAGCTCTTCCATACATTTGTGGTATTGCTTTTGCCATTTCCTCCAAATCTAAATGGTACAATCCATTTTCTAGGACTTTGAATCCTATCAACTTAGAAGGTTTTCTTCAACTATGGTATTTAACTCTTTCCCTTAATATCGTTTCAACTTCCTGGGGTGATTTACAGAATTCAGTGTTTAGATGGTTTCATAGTCCTGTGTTCTCCCATCCATCTACCTGTCTGACTATCCACAGTTTATCAAATGCTTTCCAACGTACCAAGCACACTTCGAGACAGTGAAATAATGCAGTAAGCAAAACTTGAGTCCCCACCTTTATGGAGCTTTTATTTTAATGAAATATTTTATTTTTTAAAAATCACTTAATGAGCCAACTTTTTATGAAACTGAGTCACCTACTTTCAGATAGGGATACTTGTTACATTTCTTTTTGCTAACACTATGTGAGACTATTTGAAGACACCTGAGCCCATTTTCATGGCTGATGGCCCTAACTATCTGGTAAATATAATTTATGTTTACCAAAAATATACATTAAAGGGTAATGTGTACAGTGCAGAAAAAATATTAGTTAATGAAAACTATTTACGACATGATTATCTCCAAACAGAACCAATCCTATTTAAAACAGGATTTAACTGAAAAGTTTCATTCATTTCAACAACCAATATGTAAAGAGCAGTAAAATGGGGACTAGGAAAAGCCAGGAGGAGAGGACACAACAAAGACCATGGTAATTTTAGCCATTTCATTTAGAAGATGCATCCTCTTATGGAGAAGCAGCTATAATAGGTTCATTCTACTTGATAGAATTTATCATTTACTTATTACAGCTTTGATAATTGAAATAATACTTTAGAGATTTAAAACACAAAACAGAATAAACAAAAATTCAACTCTGTAAGGTTTAACTATATGGTAGCTGTAACTTTTACACATAAAGCGGTTTCCAAACTAGAAATTTTGAATATTTTATTATTGGCATTTTGGAGAACACAAAAAATTTACTATGACAAGGCAAAACTGACAACTTTCAACAAAAGAATTTGACAGAAACAAATCACTGCTATTTAAATCACTAACAGACAAAAATAAATTGAGTACTGAGTAAAACATAAAGACTTCCTGACCTGGTGCTAGAAGTGAAATGTCATAGGTTCTAAATATCAGTTTTATGGTTTTGGCTTTATCTGAACTCATTCAACCTCTGTCAAGCTACTGGAGCAGGGCCTACAAAGGATGAAACCAGAGAAATGTTCACTATGATGATGATGTGTTGAAAATATATTCTCTCAAGAACATGAAATACATTTTATATAAAATTAACAAAATCAAAGAAATTAGAAAACATTAACTATATTTTCCTGTGATTTACTTCTTTTAAAAGGTATACCCTGTATACTGAAATAAATTTCCATTTACTAATAATTTTTATTGTTTTAGATATAGTTAACCTAGATTTTCTTTTAGAGAGCTAAATAATTTGAACCCTTTTAGGCACTTTTTAGTGATGGGAAAAAAGAGTAGTGATGTGAATGGAATATGAAGAATTATAGATAGTTAACTACAGGATTCATATTCTCCAGTACATCTTGAAGTAATAGAATAACTCTGAAGATATGGAATATATGTAAAACTACATTTATAATATGTATAAATCTGTGAATATTCAATTCTACCCTATATTAAAATACCTTACTATGAAATGAGGTTTGACTATAGCCCATACAAGATATCAGTCTTGTTGACTGAGGGTGAAGGGAGGCACCCTGACCGAGGCTGACACCCTGAACCTCTTCAGAAATACATGCAGCCCCAAGGTGGAAAATACAGTGTCCTCAAAAGAGCAGTGCAGTGATTTTCCCATAAATAGTCTACACTTCAAAATGTTTCAGAAGAGCTTAGACTCTGGATAGGTGAATTAAAAGAACAAAATAGATATAATCACCTACCCCTTTTCTGCTTTAAATTACCTTTAAAATATGTCTATTCCTTTTGGAAGCAATTATTATAGTATGAAAACAACCTAAACAAACGGAAATATGATTTGGACAGCCAGTTTACACCTATTCTATGAGGCAGTAAAACAGTGGACAAAAGCCCAGACTCCAGGTAAGTGTGGTTTCATTTAACCAGCTTTGCCCACATATAAGCTGTATGACTTTGGGTAACGACATCTCTATTAAGCCTCTTAACTCATCTGTATAAGAGTACCCACTTCATAGGATTGTGAGAATTAAGTAAATCAAGTATAATCCATTTAGAATAGTGCCTGGTCATATAATTACTGGCTATTATTGAGTATTTTGTTAAATATTTACGTCACATAAAAAGTAAACTTTTTCTATAAAAACAAAGTCTGAGAAGCAGAGCAGTTTGATGATTGCTGGCATATTAGAATATGCAAATGTTAAAAGAATCTCCTTAAAATTGGCATTAAAATATGGAGATAATGGAGATTCGTTTTATTAATTTTTTTCAAGGAGTCTAATATTTGTAATGAAATCTGAAAGACTACATACATGGGTAAAACTCCTTGCAAGAGCTGTCATATTCACAACTCATTACAGATATTTCTGCTTTTACCTGTCAACTTATTAGACTAAGAAATTTTGCAGTTTGATACATTTGTGGTTTGGCAAAAAAATTTTTTTTATGGAAATATAAATGACAAAATAAATAGTAAGGATATGTTAAAGTGAATTATGGTACATCTACTTGACTATTATATAGCCATTAAAAATACTTTTGAAGAATATTTAGTAAAACAGGAAAATGAATGTCACAACAGTAAGTACAAACTATATTAAACATCAAAATTCTATTTGTCACTGTTCACCCAACTTCCATCATTTGTGTTTCAAGCTTTAAGACTTCAGCCACATTCACATATTTATATGAACTATGGAGTTAATTTAAAAATTTCCTTTAAATTCATTTATAATTTAAGTTACATAACTATATTTCATGAATGAGACACTGAAGAGTATAAGACACATTGTTTTATGTACCATTAAGAAAAAAAAAAGCTACCAGGTAACTGATAGTGACACCAATTTTAAACACATCCTAATTTCAGACAAAACAGATACGAAAAAAGATGTGTCTTAGAGATAATAAAATATGGTAACTTTTTTAGCCCTGTCAAAGCAATTATATTCATGAAATAAAAGTTTGGTTCAGCATAGTTTTTCTAATACATGTTAAATAAACACCTAGTTACTAGAGTAAAAAAATTAAAAATACATATTCATGTAATATCAGTAGTACACATAACTACATTGTGAATTACTGATGTGTGTGTATGTATACTTATATGATCAGTTATATAATATTTTCATATCAGCTACAGGTATTTTATAAAGAGCACCTATTTATACAGCTTGTTTATTATGTGTACCTATATGTGGAATTCACTCTTAAGCAGAGAACAGCTTCTAAACAGTATAGTCCTTGAAAAAAGCCTAAATCACCCATTACATCAAGCACTTGTGGTTTCACATATACAGCCTGGTACTTAAGGTTTAAGAATTACTGACATAGACTGCAGGAAGAGTCAACAGGAAAATTTACATGCAGAAGTTTGGGCAAACCCTTGCTTAGTTACAGAGTTTATTCCATACTGCTTTGACACTGAATCATTATAACTGATACATGGGAAGAATTTGAAATTATGAAGAACAGATGAGATAGTGGGTGACCCAACTATCTGCTGATTAGGTGCTAAACATAGCTTGGCGAGGGAGGTGGGACAGGGAAACAATTAAAAGAAAATCAGAACATATATACATTTCCTTTTGGGTTATTAATTTTGCATATACAATGTAAAAGTAAATATTAAATTTGGATTTCAAGAAAAATATTTACTGAAAATACAGATTGAAGATTCTCTTCATGAAAAAAAATAGTAAAATATTCTGAAAGTAACTATTATCTGCAGTGAGACTTTTCTATTCCTTAAAAAGAACTGGCTAATGTGTTGGCAAAAGCCAATAGGCACAGTGCAGGATATAACTCCATAATCTTACTAAGTTTTAACTCTCATCTACAATGGAACGTTCTAACAGTCAGCTTCTGAAATTTCAATGCTCACCTTTAAAGTATTTCACAGTTTTAACTCTTAATTCTAAAGTAGCATCTTCATCACACACAAAGATAGTTCGGGGATGCTGCTGGAAAGCAGAAACCGTCCACATGTGATTTACGCCTTCTTCTATTGCTTTGTAGAGAGCAAATGCCTTGTGTGCACCTGTTATAAGGATCATTACCTGAAAAATCATGACCAGTCCATGTTAATTAATTCTTAAAACACGTTTCAAATTACTAAAAAGCTCCTTTTTTAAGAAACAAAGAGGTTAGCACCAATGTTCTTCTGAAGGTAAAATAAAAATAAATAGCTACATATTACTTCCCAGTTCAAGGGTTTTATTTCTGTTCAAGGTAAAAGGCAAGCATAAACTGTTCTCTCTCTTTTGACTTAAGGAAGTAAAGTATAGCTGAATATACCATAATGCACTAAATTACTAATGCATTAGATACTGATGTGCAGAAGAGACTTGGGAGAATGAAGAAGAAAGGAAAGGGCTGATTTGCAAAAGCAGAACTACAGGTCAGCAAATAATTTATATAACCAAGAATGATATTCCAATTGCTCTAGTCCAGACAATCAAGAGTAGATATTACTTTGAAAGTAAGAGAAAGACAAAGACACCTAAAGACCATTTTACTGAACATGTGCTATCTAAAGTTGTCTTGAAACAAAAACTAGATGTCAAAAAGGATTAGAGATCTACTTAAATGCAAGAACTGCCCTTTAAGCACACATGACTGAGAATAGCCTTATGAACTATAGAAAATCCAAGCTCTTAGTCCCCAATTCCTAAAACTTACGATTCAAAGAACATGTGCAAATGTAAGTGTACATGCATCAGAATGAATCTTCACCATTTTCAGCACTAAATCAATCCTATTTAATCTAAATAATATATGTAATCTTTAAACATGATTTTTCTCATAACGGTTAACTAAAAAATGAATATTAAAGTGGTTATAATTCAAAAATATAGTAACAACATAAAAATTCTGCTTTCCGTATTTTAAAACCAGACTTCTAAACCAGTAAGAAATTAAATATTAATGAACCAGATACTAAACTTATTTTATCAATATTTAATACCTTTCATTTTGAAGCTATACTCATTACTGTTAGAGCCCATGAACTGAGAGATATGTATGAATTTTTACAAAAATTCTTATTGAGACTTGTTCTTAAGTATAAAGATATAGGTTAGTGGAGAATTTAATATAGCATCACATAAAACCTTTTGTTTTTTAAAAGAAAAATTGTTTGATATAATAAGGTAATAATTATACCTTATAATTATAATAAGGTATAATAACATGGATTAATAGATTTGTTAGTTTCCCTTGCTGGATATTATTCACCAGTGTTTTGTTTTGTTTATTGTTAAAAGTAATATATGTGCTATAGAGGAGTAAAAAAAAAAACCATACAGAGTCTTTGTTTCATCCTGTCTTCTAATTTATAACCTTTGTTCATCCTGTCTTCTAATTTATAATCTTTGGAGTTAGGATCTAGGAATCAGGGTCTCCTAAGTGATTATTAAGCAGTCTGGCAGAAGTCCTTAGACTAACACTTGAGAAGTCTCTAAAGAGCTTCTTTCATCCTTCCTTAAATCTAATGATTGCTGCATGAAGGACATTTTTTTAGGTTATTTTAAGAGAGTGTCAAAATATGTTTTGATGGTTACAAAGTTCGAACACCAAGCTTAGCACTTTCCTTGAATTATCTCATTTATCTCCACAAAACACCATGGGATACTGTTCTTATTCACATTTCACAGAAGATGAAATAGAAGCACAAATATTCTGTTACTTGCCCAATGTTCTGGTAAGACTAAGATATAAACAAGAAGTCTGATTGCAGGGTCTATATCCTTGACTACATTAGAATGTCTCTTGAGAAATGAGAAAACTGTTAAAAAGTCTACCAATTAGGCAATATGAGCTAACAGTCTTTCATTATTGAAGCAAATAATGTAAAATGGTAATGGGAGAAGTGACAACAAATTTCTATGTCAAATATACACTGAAAAAACAATGAAAAGACAAACATTTACCAATGAGAAAGGGAAAACACACAGCTTTACGAAGGGAGGAAAATGAAAGGAAGCTTTTGAAAGTCTGGAGTGGGATGAAGAATTACTCATTAGGGTGTGTGTGCAAGCCTAAGACATACACAAACTTTAACTGAGAATTCATAAGAAATATCTAGAAGAAATGAAAAAAAAAAAGTTGCTCCCGGAATGGAATTTGATGGTGATATAGGATTAGTTGTACTGTACCCGCTCCACTATTCTGAAGGAAAGTATTTCTCTCATGAAAAAGCTTTAGAGTTGCTCTTACCTGAAACCAAGTCTTTAAGGATAAGCAGGAAAGCTCCATAGAGAGAGCATGTCAGACAGTGATGGGGTGGTCAGCTAAAAGCTAGAAATTTGATAAGTCTGGAGTATAGGAAAAATGAAAGAAATGCCTGAATACTGGTTGAGATTTGATAATGGAGACTTTTTTGCCAGAGAGGCTAGGCTTCATCTTTTGCTAGAATAATATGGCATCGGAGACTCTTAATTACATAGGTAAGTAATAAACTGAACTATGCTTTTGAAAAAAATTATTCAGACTGTAACACAGAGAATATGCTACTAAAGAACAGATATAGCCATCATTTAGAATGGGTTTACAATAATTCTTGAAAAAATTGATATAAACTTAATAGGCTGTAGTGACGGAAGGAGGGCAGGATCCTTATTTACCTCTAGGTAATTTGTTAAATAGTTGGGATTTGTAGACTCATTTGATGTAGAGAAGATGCTGAGAATGACCCGTGTTTCAAACTCACATAAACTTCATGGTGAGTGTTGTTATTCACCAAGAGAATGAATATTTAGAAGAAAAGCAAATTTGGTAGAAAGATAAATTTAAATTTTGGACAGTGTAAGCATGTAAGGAATCTTTAAATATCTAGATGCCAGCTGGAAGTTGGAAATATGAAACTTGAAGCTTCAGAATGACTACAAGATAAAGATATGTAGTAGAGTTACTGCTGTTGATTTATTAAAAAAAAAAAAAAAAATCATGCTCCAAAGCATGCAGGGTAGATACGTAGTTCCAGGATGAAACTAGGGAACAACAATATTCAAAAGGTAGAAGGAGGAAGAACAGCCTGGAAGCAGACTGAGAAGGAATCCCCAGAAAGAATGAAGAACGCTAGAGTTTTATGATGGAAGGAATGGTCAACAGTTGTAGATGATGAAAAGAGGCCCCGCTGGACAAGACCTGCAGGTAAGATGCTGGTTTTAGCAATAAAGAAATCACTGGTGGCCTTGGTGATTTTCAGTAAGGCAACAAAATCAAAAGAAGATTTTTAAGTTTTATTAGTTTTTCCTATGTCATGTTAAGAATACCCAAAGCATTATAATTATATATAATAATTATAAAGATGTTATAAAAGTGAAAGAAAATGTCTCTTCTTTTGAAATTACCTTTAAAATATATGACAATATCCTTAAATATACCTCAGTAAAAACAAATTTGAATCCTTTGAAGGCAGGTTTAGCTTCTGACAAAAAGCGAAAAATCAACAAAAATCAGATCTGGTAGTTCAAGTAAATAACCAACCTGTGGATAGAGCTAACCTTGTCTAACACGAATCATGAAGATAATACATTCAAACTATTCCCAAAAGTTATTAAATTCCCATTATATTGCAGACAGTGTAAGGTGCTGGATATATATGACTTATAAACTCACAGAGATTGTTAAGTTAGTAAGAAAAAAGATTAAACCAGTAAACATACAACAATCAGAAACTGTGAAAAGTGCCAAAAAGGAAAAGAACAATGGTCTGAGAGAAAATAGAAGTAACTCTGATTATAAGGATTATCAAGAATGGGCGTTCTGAACATTGAAAACTGCAAGGTGCCATTTCAGCAAAGCAAGGTCCAGAAAAGTAGAGCATTTCACACAGACTATTAGTGTGAAGGCCTCACGCCATGGAAAGAGTGAAAAAGTAGTGATGGGTGTGATTCCTTATCTAATTGACAATTCCCAAGTCTTGAAGAAACCTGTAATAACTTCCAGGGTGTCACTTCCATGGTGTGTACAGAAGGTCTTCATTAGCAAGTTGCTAAAATGAAGCTTCTTACATATGAACTAACTACTTAGAAATTTAGTTTCCTATTCAAATGTACTTTCCATTTAACAGGTAGCATCTGCCCCATAAATTGATATGAAATTTTATTAAGTGCATTTTTAAAAATATTTTAATTTTAAGTAACCTCTACATCCAACATGGGGCTTGCACTCACAACCCTGAGATCAAGAGTTGTGTGCTCTACTGCCTGAGTCAGCCCAGCACTCCTTAAATGTATTTGATCTTAATGAAACTAAAACTGAAGAGCAGCTTATGTCACAGTTAAAACCACTGGCAAATGAAAATCTGTACACATTAAGCTCTTTAAAATTAAAGATAAGAAAATCATTAAGTACCATGACATAATACTTGTTTTAAAAGAATGCTATAAAAAAAAAGTACTAAGGCCCCTGTAAAAATATTGAAGTCCTAGAATAGTTCTGCCATAATGAGATATAATCAGGCTGGGAGTGAAAATTGTGAGGTGAATGAGTGGCATCAAAAAATTTTGTTGGAAAAACTGACCAAAAGAAAAAAACAATCAATATCTGAATAACCCTCTCTTCATTCTAAGAATTAGCGTAAGTTACATTGTAACTTTAATCTTGTTAAATGGAAGATATCTATTTGTATAACTTTGTTTCATTTTTTAGAAATACAATTGGTCTAAAATGCAACTTAATTACTATGAAATTTCAATCCTTGAAAGGTCTTTCCTCATATACTGATCACTTTTGCATGAACTACATTTTGAATGGCAGTTCTAGGTGTATGTTCAAGTCTAGACATATTTACATTAAGATCATTTACTCATTCATCACAACTTGTCTGTACACTTTACTCAGAACCTATCCCACTTTGTTGACAGAAAAGAAAGGAGTTTCCATATGATGTAACCACTTATAATCATGAGCTGACTATAATCTGTTCTTTTATTCTCAGGGAAGGACAGGAAAGCCCAATTAAAAATTAGGGAATGCCTGGTGGCTCAGTTGGTTAAGCGTTTGACTCTTGATTTCAGCTCAGGTCATAATCTCGCAATTTGTGGTTCAAGGCCACTTTGGGCTCTGTGCAGACAGTACGGAGCCTGCTTGGGATTCTTCCTCTTGCAAAAATAAACAAACTTTAAAAAACATAATGGTTCTTTAAAAATACCTAAAAACTAAAAAACAGGCAGGGTGTGTTCCGAGCTCTTGCCTTTTTAAGTATACTAAATTTAGAACAGATCCAGCCTTAGATGGGTTCTTTTTCTGTCAGAAACTAACTGGCTACCCTCCTACAGTCAAGATGTACTTTACACTAAATTATCCTGAGCCTCCAAAAGTAGTTTAGTGTTAACTAACCTTAGAGTCCTTTCACAAGATTATTTCACTTAAAAACAGACCATTTGATCGGTATGATTTTAGAAACTCAGACTGGAGTTAGGAATAGGCAAATGAAGCAGTATTCCAAAAGGAATGGTGCCTAATTCTTAGTTTACGTAAGCTCCAAAACCTTAATTTAGTTGAATTCTAAACACTGCAATGAGACTTACAGAAGCTACTGAAAGCTAGATAACAATTTACATTGTGAATAGGATATAACCAAAATATCACTTATTTGGTGCCATACTTCCTCCAAAATCTATAGACATCAAAGAATATTTAATTCTTACTTCTCTTGCATCCATCACTGTCCCCACACCAACTGTGAGAGCCATAGTTGGCACCTTCGATAAATCTCCATCAAAATATTTAGCATTTGCCAAAATGGTGTCCATTGCTAGAGTCTTTAATCTTGTCCTTGATACTAAACTGGATCCTGGCTCATTGAAAGCGATATGACCATCTGGACCAATTCCTTTTAAAAGAAGTATACACACACATATACACATAAAGTAAATAAGGTTTCCCAAAGTTCAAGTTGTTTTAAAGAGTAAAGTCATAAACATGCTCCCCTTATTTTATTTGATAGCTGAATTTCTAATGCTGCATGAAAATATTTGTTCCTGTATTTGATTCAACAAGTATTTCAATGTTCTCCATGTGCTTAGGACTGAGCAAGCATGATTGTAATAGCAGTAAAATTAAGTACTCCATTATATTTGCATTAACACTTCACAGTTTATAAAGATTTTTCACGTCTCAACAACACACATATTAAAAAAATCTTAAAGATAGTCTTATTAGGCCTATGTATTTGCTTCCTCTCCCCAGCCTGTTTTTCAGCTCAAAAGAAAAGAAAACTCTGGGGGCGTCTGGGTGGCTCAGTCATTTGAGGGTCTGACTTCAGCTCAGGTCATGATCTCACGGTTCAATAGTTCGGGCCCTACATCGGAGGCTCACTGCTATAAGCTGCTGTCAGCATAGAGCCCGATTTGGATGCTCTGTTCCGCAGTCTCTGCCCCTCTCCCGCTTGCACTCTCAAAAATAAAAAAAGGAAACTCTGACATTTAAGAATAATACATGACTTATTCAAGGCAACAATTTAGTAAATACAGAGACAAAACTGAAATCTAAATCTTAGTTTACATGCCTAGCATAGTGGTCTTTAACACTTTAACTTGCTTGGTTCTAGTCTAGATGGGGCAATTAACTACTGCACCTCCCTGTAGTAGTATCTTCACTTGCAAAAATGTCTAGATTGGATTAATACGGGGCAGTAATTTTCTTCAGACTTTTTTGACTAGAGACAAGAAATATATTTGACAATCTACACATGTGCACACATAAACACAAACAAATGTAATTAAAAACAAGAACTGCACGAAATAATACTTACCCTTGCTAGGAGGCATTCTATTTAATTCTGTTTCATTAGCAAAACACACAAAAGGGAAATGCTACATGTGAATAACTATATTTCATGATCTAATAATGAGTGACAACCACAACTTGAAAACATTGCTTTAAATAGACATACTACCAGCTAATATTCTAGGATCACCTCTAAATAATAGATAGGAACATAAAATTCCTTATTTGAATGAAATTGGAAGTAAGTATTTTTGTAAAATGAAGAATCTCTATGGCATGAATAAATCAAGCTTCACACATGTGTACCCTCCAAGCTAGTCAGATTTCTGACAACATCAATGAAAAAATAAACTCACAAGTTCTGAGTCAAAATACCTGTTACATCTATATTCTGCATATTTAACTTTAATGGTAGATAGGTGTATTTTACTGACTCTTAACCTACAATTCTAACCAGTTTCTCCCAGAGTACAACAAAGCAAAATATGACCACAAATAACCTGGTTTTGATGGAAGAAGAAATGAAAATCTTAGGGAGCAGATATAAGCTACCAAAGTACTACATTTTAGGAATTTTTAATGTGGTGACCTCAAGCCTAACCTACAAGTGGTTAATATCTATGGATTTTTTCCATTATTGCATATATGCTTGTTAACACGTTTTAAATTAAAGATACGGATTTCTCTCTATATTTGTAAAAACAGTTCTGTTTCTCCTGTTAAGTGTACATCTTTACATTTTTCTATTTATGTATAAAGAAGAAAGGATAGAACCATGAAAAAAAAAAAGTTCCAGAAAAAATAGGAAGTCCTCAAGGAGCAACACCAGTGTTCTGAGTGGTGATGTGGGTCATACAAAAGTGTATACAGTATGACAGAAATTATCAGTAGTGTCAATACAGTCCCTTACTAACCATGAGTAACTATCAGAAATTGAGCTTCCTGATATAAAACATTTTAAAAGTATTCAGAATATTTCACAAAGCTTTACAAAACTTTCTTTAAAACAATAATGAAATCTAACAGCCATGGCAAATTCTGAGTCTTTAAGTCAAACTAATATATTAGCACCTTAATGAAATCTCTCTAAAACCTTAGAGTCTAGATTACATGCCTCTCCTGTGTCCCTACAACTTTGTGGGGTAGAATGTAAATTTCACTGGCGTAAGGATTTTCTTTTAATTACTCTATCCCTACCTCTTAGACCAATACAGGATACATAGGAGGCCCTCAATAAATAATGGCTGAATAAATGAACAGATGGCCGCTATTCTTCAGTATTCTCAGTACAGTTTCTCCCTTCTCCTCTACCCTGCCCTGCTTCCCTCACAATGGAGGGGACTTTAATCTACTTTATATATCTCTCTGAGGAAGGATGATTATGGTCTCATGGTAAATACGTGTCCTTAGCTGAAACAATCAGAATTTCTCTGAAGAAATTCTGAAAATTGAGCAAGGATGCAAAAAATAAAGAAGGTATCTAGAGCTGAGGTATTGATGATAGCACTGCAGGAGAGGGTCCATGAGTTCCTACTCTGGAGCTCTCAGGCTCCTTTGTTCTTGTTCTTTCAAAGACTTGGCTATTTCGACCCTTCTACCAATTCTGTGAGTTAGCCTGGAGTCATTCCAATTAATTCACTTTTGGTCCCAAGATAGGTTATACTTACTTTCAAACCAAAGAATCTAACCATATAGCCAAAGGAGAGGGTTAAAGTTTTCCCCTACTGTCTTATTTTTACTTTTTTAAAAACAGTATCTTAAAATAATTTTAAAGTTAGTAATACCTTTATAGTTTATTTAGAAAATTTTGTGTATTTTATTGCTGGGGATAGGTCAGGGATTGCATGATACACTTTACTCTTTCTTTTAACAAATCTGTCATCACTGAAAGAATGAGAACTGTAGAGATTATACATTTTCCTCTTTTTTCTTTTCCATTGAGGAAAGGGAATTCCTATTCTATTTACCAGTAGTAAGAAATGATGGGTTCATAGTCTTGAGTTCTTCTCATCCTACTATTTCCAGTTAAGGTGGAAGGAATAGGAAATCCATTTTGGCCTCAAGCCCAACCTGAAATCTCTAATCCAACTTTACCTTTATTAAGGCTGTTATTTTGATCCCATTTGGCTCAGTTCTTAGTGTTTTTAATAACCAACAAACCCTGGAACAAAAGAAGGGTAAGTGATAAGACCCAGATACCAAGCCTCATCTTGAAAATCCAATAACAAACCAAGATCAACAAAAGCAAAGAATCAAATGAGATTCTTTCATGAGTATACATCCAATAATAGGGTACCCCAACAGGAAAAAGTTCAAAGTAAATGCAGTAAGCTAACCCTTCTCCCTGTATTCACAGAATAATTACATCCTTTGGATGGTAAATATAAAATGGCAGGCCCTGGACCAAGACATGACTACAGTGAAGATGTTAATATAAGAGGCAAGGAAGTCATCTTAATATATATATTTTGGTCAGGGGAGAATGACTGCAGGAAGCTTAAGACAAAAACTGGTTAGAAAACAGGGTCTTTCTAGAAGAGTCAGTCATAAACATATATAATTATAATTTGTACTCCATCTGTTTCAAATGGAAAACTACGGCAACTTATAGTGAGGT
This sequence comes from Proteles cristata cristata, assembly GCA_017311185.1. Lineage (NCBI taxonomy): Eukaryota > Metazoa > Chordata > Mammalia > Carnivora > Hyaenidae > Proteles > Proteles cristata. The sequence continues at coordinate 917,572 of JAESUZ010004165.1, forward strand.
AATATATAAAAAGCTAAAGAAATGAAGAGTGACTTAAATGGGGAATGAAGAAAGTCCTACTAGAAATCTTATATACGGGCACCTGGGTGGCTCAGTCAGTTAAGCATCCACTCTTGGTTCCCGCGCAGGTCATGATCTAATGTGTCGTGGGATCGAGCCCCACATTGGGCTCTGAGCTGACAGTGCAAAGCCTGCTTGAGATTCTCTCTCCCTCTCTGTCCCTACCCCACTCTCTTTCTCAAAATAAATAAAGAAACCTAGGGGAAAAAACTCTTTGACAAGGGATATTCAACCTTAAACATTACTTTAAGCTATAAATGCCTTCTGGGAAGCAGATAAAAAAGAAAACGGAGTTGAGTTATTATGATCTTCCCCCCCAGTAAATTCTATTTCCTAGTATTGAATCCCCAAAGGATTTGTCACATGGATCCTTATGCAAGGCAAATAAATTAACATGAAAAAAGATATTTAAATAAAAAAGTAAATAAGATATTTTTCATTAACCGTGTTTAATAACGAACCTCTAATAACTACCACGCCTTTTTGCATAATGGTAAATAAGTAAAAATATTTCTTGATATAACTAAAATATAGACACATTAAGTATAATTATAGTAATTTATAGTAATTCTACATGATTTTGGTATGGATTTTAGAAAATATGAAGAATGCATGGGTAATATATTCCTTTAACACTCACAAATATGAACTGCCTTAGTCTTGATATGGAAAGTACAAACGGTAATTATCTCAGAATTAAGCCATATGGACAAAACTAGAAAGCAAATGTTTTCCCCAGGGAGATTGAAATATTAGCAAATTTTATTAAAACATAGATAACTTTCAATTTTGAAAGCAAAACAGCCTAGCTTGGATTCCTGCTCAGAGAAAAAACATCCCATCTACAAAAGAAAGTAAATGATACTGGTTCTGCTATGTTGAGATAAAAATTTCCTCAAAGAAAAAAATTTCAGTCTCACTGGATACCCTTAGAAGTAACTCAGTTAATGCAGGAAATTCAATAACCTACAGAACAATTATTTTAGCATCTACAGTTCAGAAAAACAAGACTGAAGTAACACTGAATGAGTACCAGTTATATACCAACCACTACGCAAGTCATTTTACATGTTATGACATGGTTAGTTCTCATTAAGTTTTGGAATGGCTAATATTCCTGTTTTACAAATAACTTTAATTATAATGATCTTCAATAAATTTCTCAAGGTCATTCAGATAATAAGTGGTCAAAACAGAATGAAAATTTATGCCTGACTATAATACCCAAATTTTCCCCAAGGGCAATCAACCACGTCAACCATACTTGGCCACCTCAACCATAAATTAACCTCAAAATACAGCTCTACTAAAGATCCAATTCATGTACATTTAAGCAATCTTCTAATAAATTAAATATAAGATATATCCAGAGAACTCAATGTTAACTTAGAGCTTGATATGTTTAATTGAATACTAATAACTCTGGTAAAAATCATTTTAGTTTCAGTTTAGTTGATGTTATATTATTCTTATGGTAATTTATTAGATGTTTCACAGGCTTCATAATAATTACAGAAAACCATGTTATCATTACAAAAAAGAAACTTCTGGAGCACCTTGGTGGGTTAGTTGGTTAAGTGTCCAACTCTTGATATTGGCTTGGCTTAGGTCATTATCTCACAGTCTTGAGATGCAGCCCCACATCAGGCTCCACCACTTGGAATTGCTTGGAATTCTCTCTCCCTCTTTGTGCCCCTCTCCCTCTCCTACTCGCATGCACACGAGTGGGCACACTTTCTCTCTCTCAAAATAAATAAACATTAAAAAATACACTTCCTCCTATTTTCAATGGTACATCATGCACACACATGCATACTTGTGTGTGTGTATATATACATATATACACACATGTGCACATGTGTATATTATATATGTATGTGTGCACATGTGTATGTATATATACATATAATATACACACATACATATATATGTAATATATATACACACATACATATACATTTACTTTTTTTTCAAGTGGAGTTTAGCCAATAAAAAATTTATTCATTTGGAGTTTATAAAGATAATTATACAGCTTAGTTCATATTAACTAAAGGGTGATGATAAAGTCTTGTATCATTCTTAACTGATTTTTTAAGTGACATGAAGTGATTTAAGTGATCAGTACAGAAATGCTAAAATCTACCTGTCCTATATGCAAACTTTTAGAGACTTAACCCTGTAATTTGGTAAGAAAGCTGGTTTGGAATTGTAAAGAAATTGTAAAAGGTAAGAATTATTTAGTTAAAGAAACATAATGCATTTTGTAAGATGTAGTTAACTGAATTCTAAAGAGGTAATAGAAAAGTTTAGCAGGTATTGGGACTTACTTCTCAAGACATAATTTATACAATTCTAACTTATAATCTTAAGATATTGTTGATGAAAATAAAGTAAAATAAATATCAGTACTGAATAAGTGGATATTATAGACAATTACAGGTGTTCCCCATATCACATAAAGGTAAGAGTGATGACAAAATGTTTACATACCTCCAACAAAAAGGTCAATTCCTCCAGCTTCTTTTATTTTCTTTTCAAAAGCATCACATTCTGCTTGTAAATCTGCAGCATTCCCATCAAGGATATGAGCATTATTAGGATCTATATCAATATGCTTAAAAAAGTTATTCCACATATAAGAATGGTAGCTTTCAGGATGATTTCTGGGAAGTCCTAAATTAAAAGTTAATAAATAAAGATGTAAGTATTTCCAGGAATAAATCCAGTGTTTACTTTTCTGATCAAAACACAGATGCTATTTAAAATATATAACCTTTCTATAACCATATTCAACTTAAAGGCATTTTTATGTGGAATATCTACTCATAATATGCCAAACATTATATTAACCACCTTATACATATGTATTAATTCAAATACTTTGTACATCTATGAGAATACTTTTATCATTCCTATTTTATAGATGATCAAAAGTACATAAAAATTACGTAAACTTTCCCAAGATCACTCAGGTCACAAAGAGGCTGAAACTGAAAACAGAAGTCTAGTTCACATGCATTAAACTACCGTACTCCACTTCGCAAACACAGAAAATTTTACCAATGGAAATGATTTATGTGCTAAACTCCACAGAAATTAATTCGCCATACATCTGAAATGTTGGTCCATGTTTCTTATCTATTCTTCCTGTATGCATGCAAAGTATACTGAATCACAACAGTTCTTTGACTATCACTTGGACTACCATTGAAAATGTATTCCATGGGGCGCATGGGTGGCTCAGCTGATTAAGTGTCTGACATCGGCTCAGGTCATGATCTCCTGGTTCGTGGGTTCAAGTCCCGCATCAGGCTCTGTGCTGACAGCCAGCTCAGAGCCTGGAGCCTGTTTCAGATTCTGTATCTCCCTCTCTCTCTAACCCTCCCCTACTCATGTTGTCTCTCTTTCTTTCTCTCTCTCAGAAATAAATAAATAAATAAATAAATAGGTAAGTAAGTAAGTAAGTAAGTAAGTAAAATGCATTCCTGTGTTCAAAGTTTAAAACAGAGTTTTGTTTACATCACCGATCTTTCCTGTTAAGCAAGTTACCAATGAATCATAAAATCTTCACAGTCATAAATATAAATACATTTATATTTGAAAAATCTTTATTTTACTGATTATTTTTACATACATCGTACTCAACCTATCTTCACAACATTGGTTTTAACTCTGCCTTAAGGAAAAAAAAGGGTGAGGGCATGCTTGGATGGCTCAGTGGATTGAGCATTCGACTTCATCTCAGGTCATATTCTCATGGTTCATGAGTTTTAGCCCTGGAATGAAATCTCTGCTGTCAGCATGGAGTCCACTTTGGATCCTCTGTCCCCCTTTCTCTTTACCTCCCCTGCTTGCACTTTCTCTGATAAATATACAATAAAATATGAAAAAGAAAAAAAAAGAGTAAGAACTGTGAAGGGACTGGATGAAAGCTGCCATGACTGGTGAATGGCAGAACCCAAGATGAATACTGATCTTCTGGTTTCTAGTCCCATATTCCTTCCACTATATTATGCTGGCATCATAAAAATATGGACATTCTTAATATAAACTCCCAACCTCATCAAAAGGCAGTACATTATCTTCTAGAAATAGTCATATTACATCCAAAACATAAATTCAAATGTTATTAATTCTCAAACTATATTCATTTTATTTAAAATATAACCTATTCAAATAATATATTCAAATAATATCGCTTACCTACATATTCATCCATGTTAAAGGTCTTCACATATTTAAAAGAAAGGTCTCCATTCTTGTGATATTCTATTAGTTTTTTATAGCATCCTAAAGGTGTACTCCCTGAAACAGATCAAGATTCCATTTTCTAACTTAAATGAAAAATCTATTTTTAAATGTTTATATTAACTTTATTCTCTTAATGATATTCTCTATTTCTAAGGTACTAGGGAAACAATTACTAATTTAAATATATATTAAATTAACAAAATTCTTAAAATTATACACACATTTGCAAAGTACCTTAAATCTTAGTTAAGTAGAATTGCTATGTAAAACTAGAATTCTGTCAAAAGAAATTACACTTTGGAAAATTATTCTAGAGTTGTTGAATATTTGGAAATAATTGATATTCCAAGATTAGAAACTTCTATAAAGCACATGTGAATAAAAAGAAAAATAAACACCTCACCTTTTGAGAAAAAGCTCTTTTTAGAGGATTTATAGCATAAATGATATATAAATAGGTCAAGTGGACCATTTAATGAAACCAAAAGGGAAACCACAGCTAAATTTAAATATTGCCTCTACTTTCAAAATAGACTCAGAAATTGGCAAGGACTGATTGAGGAAACTTAACCTTTATGATTTTAACTGGAGATTCTGTATCTTATGTTTCTTCAGCATGTTATCAGCTAAAATGTATAAAGTAAAATGATTCTTGGAAATGGGATCTTGGCTTTGGATACTTCATCTGAGTTCTTGATTTTATTGTTTTATAAATGTGATTAGTTTACATGTTTCATAAAATTAAAATCAGTTTAATAGTGCTTCATGACATGGCACAATAAAGAAGCATAAATTAAGCCACTTGAAGACACCCTCTGTTTTTAAAATTGCTGTATTTTTTTAACTACAAATTGGAAGGTTAGATTGACTGTACCCTTAACAAGTGACCTGCCCTCCCAATCCTGGCTGGAATAATGATTATTCCTAATCTATCCACCATCATAAAACAAATTATACAAAAGTACAGCATGCACACAAAATTTCTACTCAAGTGGCAGACAGAAGTATGAGAGAATAAGTTCTTTAGAAAAACAAATACAAAGGGAATTTCACAGTAGTAAAAAGACTGCCTTTCATTTGAGATGAAAGAATAATACAAGCGGCTTTAAATAATACATATCATATAGGTTCAGAGAACAGAGACTAAAAGAATTTCCTAAAACTAAAGAAAACATACTATTTTAAACTGTAATTAATAATTTATGTGGTCAAATTTTATAATTCCATCTTAAACTATGGCACTCTAACATAAAACTTATCTAACAGATGGATAAATATGCTTTTTTCTTCCTTTCCTAAAGCATAAATAAATCTATGTGTGTTTCGGTGTCAAGAGTATAATTATAGGATTCCTTCCTTAAGAATATATGAATAAAAAAAGTAAGGAGTCACAACAGTGATGAAAACAAACCACATTCATTTTCTACTTTTTAATTAAAGTGGCTGAAGAAAATAATGAAAAATATGGTACATGGTGAAGTGGTTAAGGAAACTTCATTTTAATGTCTGCTTTGCAAAATCTAACATAATTATTACCAAGTGCTTACTAGAAATCAGATAAAACAAAGATTAAAACTGTTTCTATCCTAAAAATCTCACAAGATAGGAATAGGCAAATACAAACTAACCATATCAAAAATGTTAAAAATAACCTATATGAAGTCTGCAGACATTTCATCTGAGTCTTGAGGAAGGAGTAGAATTACAATTGTCAAAGATAGGGTTAAGTTGTAACTGAGAACAGAAAAAAGATGGGGGACAAGGTTCAGAGATAATATTTGTATGCTTACCATATGATAGCTATACTGTTTTGGTTGTTGTTTTTTGTTTGTTTTGGGGGTTTTTTTTAGTTTTCTTTTAGTGTTTATTCCTTTTTTGAGAGAGACACAGAGCATACAGGTTGGCTCCAGGCTCTGAGCTGTCAGCACAGAGCCCAGTGCAGGGCTCAAACTCACGAACTATGAGATCATAACCTGAGCCAAAGTCAGACGCTTATCCAACTGAGCCACACAAGCGCCCCTCAGTTATACTGGTATTTTTATATATTGACTCATAAATCACACAACCTCGGGAAACTGGCATGATCTTTCCCATTTTGAGGACAGAAGAACTGGGTCAAAAAGATTAAGGAATTTGCCAAAAATCACATGGCAATGAAGCCAGAGATTCAAGAGATTCTGTGTGGTTCCAAGGCTCACACAGTTTTCATTATGTAACACACTAACAACATGAGTCAAAGCAAAGCCAGCAAGTTCAGGTCCATTCTTTGAACTACAAGCAGGCAAATTATCCTATCACGATTCAGAGTAAGAGAATCAGGGAATAAGTTTGGGAGGCAGGAAGCATGGAGGCCCTTACACGTGAAACTTGTTAAGATCACGTCAATAAACATCAAGTAGCTATTCCCCAGAAACTGTGTTTGTGGAGGAATAATAATAATATAGCATGCTGCTTGCAATTACAGAAATGTATATTCAGGGGCACCTGGGTGGCTCAGCTAGTCAAGCATCCAGCCTTGGCTCAGTTTGTGAGTTTGAGCCCCTCATCAGTGTCTATGCTAACAGTGCAGGGCCTGCTTGGGCTTCTCTCTCTCCTATCTCTCTCTGCCTTTACCCCACTCACATTCTCTCTTTCAAAAAAAAAAAAAATGTATATTCAAACTTCAAAAGCAAAAAGGAGGAGAGAGCATGATTACCACTGTCAATGGTCAATGAAGGAGGAAAATGGGAAACATTAATAAAGGTTTTCCTAAATACACCCTGGCAAGTGTACTACTAGGCAGTTAAACTATCCAAAAATAAAGCAAAAGTTGTAAATCCAAACTCACAAAAGTATGTTTAGGACTGCTTGCACTTATGACTTTGAAGACTTCCTGCCACCAAAGTTAAAATTACTGAGTAGTTATACATCATACTTAAAACAGAATGATTAAAGCAGCTAGCCCTAGTGCAGCCCTGATTTACAGTAAGCAAACTGATACAGAGGCCATGCTCAACAACTGGAGCTCATGAATAAAAAATGTGGGTGCTGAGGGGGCCAGTCTGGGGTATAAAATTTTTACAAATCCCCCTTTGCCTGGATCAAAGACAAAAAGCAAAATAACAAATGAATGAGCTAAACAATACCTTTCATGGAAATTATACAAGTGGAAAAATTATGATTATAGCTTTTATGTAGTTAGCACATATGGAGGAAGACACAGAAAGAAAAAAAATACTGTTTAAATAAGACACGCTTATGGGAACCTTAAATTTACATAGTATTTACAGTACACAAAGGACTGGAGCAAGCACCATCTTATTTGAGTCTCAAACAGCATGATCAGCTATTATTATCCTCATCTTTCTTAAAGGTAAGAAAACCAAAGATTAGGGATGAGGAATATATGCCTTGCAGTCACCAAGAAAGTAGCAGCTCTGCTTCCCGGTCCAGTGCTCTCTCCTGGGGAAGTCAACAATATCAAATTAAATGAGATCATGAGATCAAGGACACTACTTAGTTAATTTTTAAGAAAAACCTTAATAGTGAACTCAACGCAATAAAACATGCAATTAATACTTAATGTTTATTCTGTCATGAAGACATATCAGTCTTCAATTTTTCACTCATAAAATACTTCTATAATGAAAAGAAAATATACACAGAAATAGCAGAGGGCTAATAAGAGTATATGAGGCAGAGAAGGTGAAACGAAGAGACAACAGTACATACTTCTGGTACCTCATCATGATTACTGAAAACACTTATCTACAAATTATATGAATAGGGAAAATAATATCCCTCAAAAACCATACAATAACTAGGAATAAACCTAACCAAAGAGGTAAAAGATCTGTACATTGAAAACTACAGAAAGCTTTTGAAAGAAACTGAAGAGGGCACAAAGAAATGGAAAAACATTCCATGTTCATGGATCAGAAGAACAAATATTGTTAAAATGTCAAAACTACCCAAAGCAATCTACACATTCAATGCAATCCCAATCAAAATTGCCCTGGCATTCTTCTCAAAGCTAGAACAAACAATCCTAAAATTTGTATGGAATCACAAAAGACCCTGAATAGTCAAAGTAATGTTGAAAAAGAAAACCGAAGTAGGAGACATCAGAATCCCAGGCTTTAACCTGTATTACAAAGTTGTATTCATCAAGACAGTATGGTACTGGCACAAACACAGACACATAGATCAGTGGAACAGAATAGAGAACCCAGAAATGGATCCACAAATATATGACCAACTAATTTTTGATAAAGCAGGAAAGAGTATGCAATGGAAAAAAGACAGTCTCTTTAGCAAATGGTGCTGGGAGAACCGGACAGCAACATGCAGAAAAATGAAGCGGGAACACTTTTTTATACCATACACAAAAATAAATTCAAAATGCATGAAAGATCTAATTGTGAGATAGGAAACCATCAAAATTCTAGAGGGGACAACAGGCAATAACCTCATTCAACTTCGGCCACAGCAACTTCTTACCAGACATGTCTCCAGAGGCAAGGGGAATAAAAGCAAAAATGAACTACTGGAACCTCATCAAGATAAAAAAACTTCTGCACAGCAAAGGAAATAATCAGCAAAACTAAAAGGCAACTGACAGAATGGGAGAAGATACTTGCAAATGACATATCGGATAAAGGGTTAGTATCCAAAATCTATAAAGAACTTATCAAACTCATAAAAGCAAATAATCCAGTCAAGAAATGGGCAGAATACATGAATAGACACTTTGCTAAAGAAGACATCCATATGGCTAACAGACACAGGAAAAGATGCTCAACATCACTCATCATCAGGGAAATACAAATCAAAATCAATATGAGGTACCACCTCAAACCTGTCACAATGGCTAAAATTAACAACTCAGGAAACAACAGATGTTGGTGAGAATATGCAGAAAGAGGAACCCTCTTGCACTGTTGGTGGGAATGCAGACTGGTGCAGCCACAGTGGAAAACAGTGTGGAGCTTCCTCAAAAAAATTAAAAATAGAACTACCCTACGACCCAGCAATTGCACTACCAGGAATTTATCCAAAGGATACAAAAACGCTGATTGGGAACAATATTTATAGACGTTATCAACGACAGCCAAATTATGGAAAGAGCCCAAGTATCCATCAAGTGATGAATGGATAAAGAAGAGGTGATATATATACACAATGGAATACTGCTTGGTGATGAAAATGAATGAAATCTTGCCATTTGCAACAATGTAGATGGAACAGGAGGGTACTATGCTAAGTGAAGTAAGTCAGTCAGAGAAAGACTGATTTCATATATTTTCACTCAGATGTGGAATTTGAGAAACTTTACAGATGAACAGAGGGGAAGGGAAGGAAAAATAAGAGAAAAACAGAGAGGCAAACCATGAGGCTCTTAAATATAGAAAATAAACTGAGGGTTGATGGGTGATGGATATTAAGGAGGACATTCTTTGGGATGAGCACTGGGTGTCATATGTAAGAGATGAATACCTGAAGCTAAGACTACACTGTATGTTAGCTAATGTAAAAATTAAAAAAAAAAAAAGAAAAAAAAAGAAAGAAAGAAAAAGAAAAGAAGTATCTCTAAAAACAAAATAGTAGACAAAGGTACAAAAAATAGTATGACCATTACTTAAGTTATCTCCTTTTGCATTTTGGAGTGGCAAATGATGTATAATTTTAATATAAGAAATTTCCTTTTGCATTTTAGAGTGGTAAGTGATATATAATTTTAATACAAGAAACAGTAATTAAACATAGATACTAGATACATATATATATATATACACACACATTTCTGACTTTATATATTAATATGCTCAACCAGTGATATGGCAAGAAAAAAGGGGAAACATATTTTACTAAATGAAACCCTTCAATGTCATGACCTTGAGTATCTAAAATGGAAAAATTGGTGTATTACCTGTTGGTAAACCCAATGTAAAATATCTGTCCTGTCCAGGTTTGAATTGAATGATGCGATTACAGATGTATTTGGCTGCCCATTCACTAGCCAAATCATAGTTATCAAGAATTACGAGTCTCATGGTGATGCACAGTTTCCAGGACCAGAAGAAGTTCAAACCTGAGAAAATTCCATTGTAGAACACTTTAATTTACAGATACTCAAACAGAAGTGTAATATATTGATAACTTTAAGAACATTACTTACGAAACACATACATATATACAAATACAATCTGTACTTTAAAAACAGTAATAACAGCTGCTCTCTTTTGAATAGACACTGGGTTGTAGGCAGTGGGCTAGGTCATTTAAGTGCACATAACAATCTTCTAAAGTAAATATTTACAATACCCAGTTTTAGATGAGAACGAGTTACACAATTTAACTGAGATCACATAGGTATTAAATAACAAAGAATTCATATCAAAGCAAACTTAAAGTCATTGAAAGATACCATACTACACTGTCCTGACAGGGATATTATATAAAGCAACATAATACAAACCTAAAGGCAAACAAAGCAGTACTCATTTTTTGAATGAAAGTTAATGCTAATAATGATTACTCAGCAACCTTTGGGTTACTTACTAAAATCCAGAACTTTCTGTATAAATACATAATAATCAAACCTCTCTTTTGTTAAATGTTTTTTAAAAATGATACCGCACTTCTTAAAAATTTCTTTCAATATAGAAAAGTACAAGAGGAAGAAAAAAAATCAACCCAAATCCTAAATAAAAAATAAACTATAATTATTAGGTATATAATATCTCTGATGTCTATTTAATGCACACATTTAATAGAATGTATAGAAATAATTTTTAATAAGAATATCATACTAGATATGCTGTTTTTAATAAAAAGCATAACACTTAATTCTTCCTGAATTTAAACAAAAGAAAAAGAGAACTAAAACTTCTGATCTCTTAAAAAAAAAGAAATTGTTCATAAAAAGCAATTTTAGTTCCTTAAAAACAAAAAAGTAATTTTAGTTCCTTAAAGAGTACTCTAAGGTTAAGACAAAATATTGCACAAATATTAGGATATCAGAGTCACTTAAAAACTGTGACTCCACTTTAGACAATGTGGACTGACCTACTACCACAAAAGATAAGAGAACTGTACTCTTACATTTCCTCACAACCTTGATTTCTATAAAATGTAGTATTTTTATATTGACAAGATTTATAACATTTACACTGTGTTCTAGAACGATAATTCCCAGATTTTAATTCTTAGTTTCATACTTAAATGGATCTGTCACGCACACCAATCCTTCTACAAATGGCTTCAGCAATCCTAAATTCCCATACACTTTGCATACCATAAGTCAAATTCTTAAAATTAATGGGAATAGTAGGTTTTAGTACAGTGAATATGTGAAATCTAAATGATATTCTTAAGAAGAAAATGATTTAGAATTCTGGAATAACAAGAAATTATCATCACTTTGGTTTAGAATTCTGGCACAGTAACAAGAGACAAATAGCATTTACGGACAATAATTTACATAGTAAGTCATAAATTCACTCCAGCAAATGGACTTAGCCTCTATTTAAATTCATTAATGATCTAATGCTAGAAACAATTTCAAAGTTCTACAGAAATATTTCCCGGCCATAAAGAGGTATACTTACTTCTAATAAGTATGACCATCAAGAGATACACTTACTTCTAATAAGAATAGTGAGCATACTCATTATTGATAAAAAGAAACACTGTCAGGTAAGGAAGGAGGGCATTAGAGCTTTCCAAGTGTTTTCTGCGTTCTAGCCATAGGCTCTCTTTTCCTCATTTCAACATACTTGGGAGGGCCTTTAAATGCCAAGCACTAAGTTCTGTAGTGATTAGGATGTGGGCTCTATTATTTAAAGGGTTCAGAATTACTGCATGGTCTCTGGGATAAAAATTATCATCCTCATTTTTCAGACATAGAAAACTGCAACTCAAATTCATTGCTGAAGTTAAAAAGCTATCAATGGTAGAGGGTCTCTCCGACTCCGAGATGTGCCACATAAGAATCAATTAGTGGGGCGCCTGGGTAGCTTAGTCGGTTAAGCGTCCGACTTTCGCTTAGGTCATGATCTCGCGGTAGTGGGTTCGAGCCCCGCGTCGGGCTCTGTGCTGACTGCCAGCTCAGAGCCTGGAGCTTATTTCGGAGTCTGTGTCTCCCTCTCTCTCTGACCCTCCCCTCTTCACCCTATCTCTCTCTCTCTCTCTCTCTGAGAAATAAAAATATTTAAAAAAAAAATCAATTAGTATGCTTGTTAAAAGATCTAGATTTCCCAGGCCCCTCCCCCTGGACACAGTGTTTCAACAGATGTCAAATGAGATCAAGGGAATCTGCACTTTTAGAAATATCACAGATGATTATTAAAATCAGGTCAAATTTCAAAAGGAACACCATCGGAAGCAACCTCACTGCAAAGAAGTTCTTAAGTCTCTTCAGTCTCTCAGATCAGGCACAGGCAAGTTTTGTTTGCTTTCAACTCCTCAGGCAGCTCAGAGTTCATTAGAAAAGTCTCAAATGAATCATCCCAAGCAGAGGAAAGAAAAACGTTATTGCCACATTAATGCAGATTTTAAAAATGTGTTTTTGCCAGTTTTTGCCATTCCTCATAGATCCAAACTCCTGTAGCTCTGGGCGAATTCTCCGGCATCAAAACCAGATAGTATGCAAAAAATGACAAGGCACCCCCCCACCCCCAATTCCCTCATTTCCCTCTGGTGCTGATTCACTCTGAACGAGCATTAACTTGGAGACTGGGCAGCTGAATACAAATCTCAGAACTTGAGAGCTGGGTGGGAATTTCCACACGACTTAGTCTAGAATACACTAGCATCTAAACTTCCAGAATCCCTGCTCTGTGCAGATTTCCTACAACCTGACCTGAAATGGTCTCTGGAGTACGGAGAGGGGGTGGGGGGGAGCCGCATCCCTGATGGGGGAGAAGCCGCAGGGAAGGCTGTGGTCCCCGCCCGGAAGGTCAGGGCTGCAAACTCACCTCAGCTGCACGGCTGCTGGGCCCTAGAAGTCCGCAAACTATAAGAAATACAAATGAGGATGACTGTTACTGATTTTTTAACAAGTGTCAGGAGAAAAGCCGCCAGAGAAGAAAAGATAGGAAGATAGGAAGCCCCTCCCGGAGGCCCAATGTCCCGGAGCCCACCCTCCGACCCGCCTCGACGCTCCCGGGACTCCAAACTACCGGGTAGCGCGTCCCCGTCTCGGCACATAACCCACTCAAGGGGGCAACGACCCACCCGGTCTCCCGCCCCCCGCCACCGCCTCGATCTCCCTTCTTGCCCACCCTACCCCGACTCACCTGTCCGCCAACCACCCGCACTGCCGACGCCGGAACAGAGGAAACAACCAACACCCAGAAACCCAGAGCGACCCCAGCCGGCTTGTGTAGCGCGAAGCCCAAAGACCCGGATGTAAACCCTAGGCGCTGAGGGAACAGCGGTGCAGCTTGCGGGCGCTGCGCATGCGCGTGCCTCCGGCTCTCCAAGGATGTGCTGTGCGGAGGTTCTTTGGAAATCCTTGAGGCAGGAAGCCCTTCTTCCATGGGACTCTCCGGTTCCTGGGCCAGCACCTTGCCGCTTCTCTTTTTATCAACTCTCATAGTTTGAACTGAGGTAGACTCTTTGGGTTTATGAAACAGTGTGCAGGGCTGCAGTGCTCGTACATAAGCATTACTTAAGTTGTGGCAATACGAATTCATCTGCATCTCTAAGCTATTGAATGTGCACAGACAGCTAAGCCCCTTTGACCAATAAGCTCATCGAAGTTAATTTAAGTTTGTTACTTGTTGCAGAAAAGCGGAGCGTATACCGGAGGAAGCCTTGGAGTGTCTCAATAGGAAGTAGGACACTGTAAGGCAGAATTCTTACTCTACCCTTCACAGTCTGTCAGCTGGTTTCAGAGTTCAGTTTTCGTGACATAGATTAACAGGAGCAAAAAAACAGTTTTATTACCCATGCATAGAGGACTTTAATATACTGAGACCCAAAGAAATGACCAAGTCAAGCAGTTTTTATATAATTTAGACAAATACAATAAATTTGTCAAGAACTTACAGGATAAGAAAAAAAGGTGCTTGGGAGCTTACTATGGGGCTGAGGTAGCAGATTGGTCAAAAATGTAACAAGGATTATTTTTGCAGCTTTCTCTAAAGTCCCTACCTCTGGGGATAAGGGTGTCCTTTTATCTTAGTTCAGGAAGGAGTACAGCAGAGTGGTTTCCTGTTTTGGGGTTGATACAGGAGGGTCTCAGTATCTTTGCACTAGGTTTTTCCCCAAGAAGCTTCAATTCAAAATAATTAATATGCCATTGTGGTACATTTCGGGGTGGCTTGTCCTGGGCTCCTACATGACTGTAGTAGGATATGGACTTGTGCTGAATGATTCTAAAAAGGTGTAGAGGAAGCAGAATGAGCTATGAACTGGGGATCACAGATCTTTGTTCAGGTGAAGAGAGGGAAGGAAACACAGATAGGGAAGTTATTGCTAAGGCAACAGTTACTCAAAAGAAGGGTTGTATAGCCTCACTAATGTCCCACTAGAAACACCGTTTGGGGTTGTGTTAGCAACAATACCATCTGACTACCAGCATGGGGTGACAGGGAGACTCAAGGTACTGTTCCTTAGACATGACAAAGTTAAGGTAAATGAAAAATGCTTTGTCCCTAAATGACTCATTTGAAGTTCTGCGCATGGGTTGTTAATCCAGCCTGTTTCTTGAAGTCAAATGATGCCCCCTTGCTTAAATTCTTTAGTCAAGGGTGGGTGTTCCATTCTTAATGATAAGACTTCACCCAACAAAGTTTCTCCTGAACTGATCAGAGGACAAAATTTCTTAATACTATAGACTTGAGTTTGTTCCACAGAATTAAATTTTAACATCTTCCCAGTGCTAAACTTCTCATCTAACAAAAATCTGTTGTACATCTACTGTGGTCAAAAAGACCTGCAACTAATAAAAAAAAGAACTTTTCAGGGACATTATTGGAACATAGAAGGATATTTGTGTAATGTATTCTTCTCATTGGCTTTACTTCTTTTTTTAAAAAAATTTAATGTTTATTTATTTATTTTTTTTATTATAATTTTTTTTAAATTTATTATTTCTAGGAGAGAGAAAGAGTGAGCAGGGGAGGGTCAGAGAGAGAGGGAGTCACAGACTGAAACAGGCTCCAGGCTCTGAGCTGGCAGTCAGCACAGAGCCCGACGCGGGGCTCGAACCCACGAACCGCAAGATCATGACCCAAGCGAAAGTCGGACGCTCAACCGACTAAGCCACCCAGGCGCCCCAATGTTTATTTATTTTTGAGACAGAGGGATGGAGACAGAGAGTGAGCACAGGAGGGGCAGAGAGAAAGGAGACATAGAAACAGAAGCAGGCTCCAGGCTCTGATCTGTCAGCACAGACATTGTGGGCCTCAAACCCACAAACTATGAGATCATGCCCTGAGCTGAAATTCGGCACTTAAATGACTGAACCACCCAGGCACCCCACAATGCTTTTACTTCTTTATGTGTTTTTGACATTAGAAAAATAAATTCTGTCCCTATTCTAAGTACTGACTATGGCTAATCTGCTTTATATGTCCTATATCATATCCTGTCTTCCTTTTCTCTCAGGTTGGTGTTTCTCACCTCTTGCAACCCATATGCCATTCTCTTTTTACCAAGATTAAAAGCAAGAAGTTACTGCCATTAAAAGAAAAGTACTCAATACTAAACAGAAGAATTGTTTATGACAAGGGCAAAGACATTTAAGTTATTCATGTGTCCATTCAATAAACACTTGCCAAGACCCTATTATGTGCCACACACCAACAGGAGTAAAACAGACCACAGTCCTTGTAGTAAACTAAGTCTTGTGGGGTTTAGAAATACCCAGTAAATCCTAAAAAGGCCAAGTATTCTCAGTCATGAGACTCTAATTAAGGTATTCCTTTATGTTTGGGGATGACCTGAGCATAGAAAGGATCTGTGTGTTGTTTGCCAAATAAAGCCCCCAGGGGATGGCAGGATTAACAGAAAGGTCCCCTGAACCAAGGCTTTGGATAAAGAGTTTAGAAGAAAAGTTTTAATAGGCTGTCACTTGCAGGGGTCCAGCCTCTGCAAGCCAGTGTTGACCCGGAGGGTGAGGGTTGGAGTCAGCGAAGAAGACACAGAACTAGCCTCTTCAGGTTTATTTTTCAGCTTAGGGTATATATAGGAAATCAAACAATCATGCTTAAACAATTTACATTTTTTGAAAACAGTCATGGGATTTAATATTTCTAAACGTTCTTATCAACAGTGATTTCACAGTACAAGATTTCTACTTAAGTTGATAAAATTTAACCAGGTAGTCATAACAAAGTTCTACATATCCTTTACTACATTTGGCAGGGTATCTAAGGATAAGTGACGCATATTGCCAGAATACATGAGAACACAGTGCCCTTTGATTGTTTAAATTCAGTGGGCATGCAAAAACACGATATACTTGTACCCACGGATATAGGTAATAGACTCTGAAAACCCCTTACTAAGAAAGAACAATGTCAGCATTTATCGTAGATGACATATGGAAATGTTTTACGTGGATCAACTAGAATTTGGTCTCTGCATTTACCGATCTCATTCTTTGGCTAGAACAATCCATAAGTTGCCTCACAGGCTTGAGATCAGCAGGCAAATATTTCTCTAACACTTTTCCGAGAAAGTCCTCCAAAACTAGTAAGTCTTGTTTTTGTCTCTGGTTATGGCATAATATGTATTCTTACCGGCAATTAGACCCATACAAGGAAAATGAATTCTAGGTCTCTTACAGACCCCGTGCATACCAGACTGTTTCCAATTTTGCTAATTGCTACAATATTCATTAGACAGCATCTGATTGAGGGGGCGGACATGATATTTAGGTACATTCCATTTTGGGGGAAGGGCGATTCTGGTTTCATATTAGCCTCAGAATAGACTAACAGCGGAACTGATAGTAAAAGACACAGACTAAACAGAGAGAAGGAATTCTTCAGGGGGTTCTTCTGACTGCCTTGCAGTCCTTTCCCACTGGTCCTTCCCTGGGCCTTGCCGTCAGGGCTGACCTGCATAGTTTCGGTCTCTGGCAGTCACTCAAGGAAAGTGACAGATTTACAGTAACATAGGAGCATTATAGTAGAAGTGGCTGTGTAGGTGACAGGAAGATGTGCCTGATGACAACAGTGGTCTACTACAGAGCACTGAGAGAAGCATCAGACAACAGGCATACACTGTAATCCTGAGTAGCTGACATATAGCTTAGGTCAGATGACATAGAGCCTGAAGTAGTGTTTTAGTTAATGTGGATCATGCAAATGGAGACCAAGGGACAAAAAGTGTTTCAGCAGATATCAATGGGAATATATACTAAGGGACTAAAAATACACAGGAAGAGATGACTATCATTTTAGTGGATGGCAGAGAGGAAAAAATGACACCAATACAGATGTCTGCATGGATATAAACACCAGTAGTCTACCTTAGATGCCATCTTGGATCAAAGGTAGGGAAGA
Organism: Proteles cristata cristata; assembly: GCA_017311185.1. Lineage (NCBI taxonomy): Eukaryota > Metazoa > Chordata > Mammalia > Carnivora > Hyaenidae > Proteles > Proteles cristata. The sequence continues at coordinate 935,382 of JAESUZ010004165.1, forward strand.
GGGACACTCAGAAAGGACAGAATTTATATTTGAAATGACTAAGGAAACACTAAACTATTTAGTGAAAATAATTGACTTAAGTTTCCTGCTGTCATGAGAGTGGAGCTTGAGGGAAATCTTTAAGTGAAAGTTATATTAAAGATGTAGGTTACACATACATATTAAAAGTAAGAATGACATATTGGAATTTATAGCTTATGAGATTTCTGTATGCTACAAAATGTTTGAGTAGCGTATCACATGATCAAACTTGTATATAAAATAAAAATTGTCCTATATGCCTGTAAAGAAAAGATTGAAGTTGGGTCAGGAGTAGATCAGGGTAAGCTGGATTTTTTTCAGAAAGGGAATATAGAGGAGGACTTTTGAAACCCAGGAAATAGCTTGCACAACGTATACATACAGAAAAGGAAAAAGCATGCATAGGGAATTCTGAATAACTTCATAAACTATCAGAAATTTAATCTGGAGAGAGAGACAGATGAAATTAGGTACTTTGTAGACTATGCATAGAACTTAGACTTTCTATTGTAGGCAGTGGGGAGCCATGTAAACTTTGTGAATGCAGTAAGAGACTAGCAGATTGGGTTTTAGGAAGAGGTAGAATGGGTCAGGATTGTATTACAGAAGCAAAGATCCAGAAGTAGAAAGACTAGGCTAATTTTGTATTTTACCAGAAGTAGAAAGACTAGGCTAATTTTGTATTTTACCCAGCTCTAGTATCAGACATTTCACTAATGGTTTTTATTATTTTATTTTTAAATCAAGAATGGACATTGGGTTTTATCAAATACTCCCTGAATCTACTGAAACAATGGTGTGGTTTTCCATTTTAGTCTGTTGGTGAATCACAGTGATTAATTTTTTGAGTGTTAAATATACCTTGCATTGCTGAGGCAAGCCTGACTTGGGCATGGTTTTTCTTGGTGCTGGTCTTTTATTTTTTTTTTTTAATTTTTTTTATTTATTTCTAGGAGAGAGAGACAGCATGAGCAGGGGAGGGTCAGAGAGAGAGGGAGTCACAGACTGAAACAGGCTCCAGGCTCTGAGCTGGCAGTCAGCACAGAGCCTGATGCGGGGCTCGAACCCACGAGCCGCGAGATCATGACCTAAGCGAAAGTCGGACGCTTAACCGACTAAGCCACCCAGGCGCCCCAAGGTGCTGGTCTTTTAACCAGAAGTGACTGAACACTTGTTTGTGAAATTTTTGACAAATGCTCTTTTCTCCTGGGACTGGCTGTAGCCCTAGAGGAAAATTCTGAGTTTGGCAAGATACAGACAAGCCTTTCAGTGGCTCTTTCCAAGGGATGACCAGTATTTTGACAGTAAGCATCTTTTCCATAGGCATGCCACATGCATTTTCACTGCATAACTAATCATTGCAGTGAATTTGGCCATAAGGAAAATTTTCCATAAAAGATAAAAAATGGCTAGTTGACAGTTTGGTTTCATCAACTGGTTCAAGTTTGGTTTCATTTCTTCATTAGCACAGTACTCCCATTTTTTATGATAGAAATCTTAGTCCTCATAATGGTTTGTATAGTAGTACAGAGTGCTGAACTCACAGTTTCTTTTTTTTCAATGTTTGTTTGTTTGTTTATGAGAGAGAGAGACAGACAGAGAGAGAGAGAGAGCTTGAAGTGGGGCTCGAATTCACAAATTGTGAGATCATGACCTGTGCTGAAATCAAGAGTTGGATGCTTAACTGACCAAGCCACCCAGGCACCCTGTGAACTCACATTTTCCATAGACCTTTGGAACATCCATTAATGGACATATTACAACATGCCAAGAACAAACAACAGCATTAAAGGCTTTCACAGCACAATACAAAACTCAGTTACAAATATACATCCTACTATCTGGAAACTGATACCTCTCTTAATGAAGGAAGAAATTTGAGCTAAAAAAAAATGTGATGCTGAAAAAGAAGACAAATTAACAAGCAAAAAAATATATATAATACTATGAATGAAAGACTTTGAAGACAAGTGCTTAGTTACGATGCACCAAAATAAAACTGGTTATTTGCACAACATTGACATGAATCTACACACATTTTAATATATTCAAATATTTCATATTTCACAAGAGACTTTTTAAATTTGTTAATTTTTGTGTTTCATTATATCTTGTTGGGAGCCATTCTGAGCCCACTAGTCGAGAAAACTCCTGGTGAGGTTAAAGCAAGTTTGCACGGTCTCTTGCCAATCAGATGATGACCAATATCCACCCCCACTCAATTATTTCTCCTTCAGCACTGACCCCTAGGGTACCTTGTTGATCAATATTGGGAGTGACTTGTCCCCTTATTCCGGCCCTGGTATGATGATTGCACCTTGTGAAGGAACTTATTGTGGGAACTTCTTTTGATTATGGGAACAGATATCGTGTCTCCAGAAGGTCCTGTTTCCCTCCATATTTTGCCTTGAGCTATGAACAGGCATATGACCCCTAGTCATAAAAGATTGACCCTTTACATGTACAATTCTGTTTCTACTGTTGCATTAGTCCAAGATGTTCATACAGCTCAACATGCAAATCAACTAATCAAAAATGTCTCTCATGCCCTAGCTATTCAAGAAATCATAAAAGTAGACACAAAGGTAAATGCACTCAACGAGGCTATTCTATGTATTGGAAATAAGCTAAACTCTTTAAAGGTATGGTTGGCTCTCTGGTGCAATAAAGCATATAACTGGAAAACCAAGTCTTGCCCGGAGACAAAGAGCCTAACTTAGAGAGAAGGAACGGATAAGGGCAGAAGATAAGTTAGTACATACACCTTTGTTAACTGATGGTGTATAGCAGACCCTTCCCTAAGGCCTACTTTCCACAAACACCTTCCCTTACCCTGGCAGCTGTGATGAGGATGGATAAGAGTATCTACAAACCTATGACTTAATCTTAGTGTTATTATAATGTGAACACCTTGTTATTTTCTTAGTTACTCAACTTCACTATAATTCGGGCTGTTCTGCAAGAAGACTTCTGTAAAACCTGTTTCTGTACATTTTCCAAAAACACCTTATCACAAAGAGCCATCCATTGTAAAAATTCCATTTCCTGATGCCATGTTAACTTTTGACCTATAAATAAAGACACCAAAGCCGACAGGACAGAGATGCCTGCCTGGTGATCAGAAAGGATCTCGGGGCTCTTTCACTCTCTTTCGCCGACATCGTCCATCCTTCAGGGACCCCTGGACCTGTCGGAGCCGGTGCGGCCTCCGACAATATCTTTTTTAATGAATGTCTTTTTAATTTTTATGATTTTATCTTTTACAGCAAAATTGTCTTATGGCCAATTAGTGATGTGGTGAAAATGCTAACAGTGAAACTACCTAGAATGTGTTAATAGACCACTTTATCATTATGAAAGGATCTTTATCTACAGTAGTACTCTTTGCTCTTCTGTCTCTTTGACATTAGTATCACCATTCTAACTTTCTTTTGATTCATGGTCAAATGGTAGGTATTTTCCATTCTTTTACTTTTTACCTATCCATGTATTTCTGTTTTGTTTCTCTAAAAAAAAAAAAAACTACATTGATTGAGGTATGAGTAATAAACAAAAGCTGCACATATTTATTTAATGTATACAATTTGATAGGCCTGGGTATATACATATACCCATGAAACCATCATCACCATCAAGGAAATAAACGTTCCCATCACCTTTAAAAGTTTCTTTCCTGCTCCCTACTTTTTTATGTGGTTAGAATAGTTAACTTGAGACCTACTCTCATAATGAATGTTTTAAAATTACATTACACAGTTAACATTACACAATGTTAACATTAACATTACACAATAAATCTCTTGAACCTATTTATCTTGCATAACTGAAATCATAATATTAAACAAAAAATTGCCATTTTCTCCTGTCCCTAGCCTTTCGTAGGAAGCAGTTTATTCTCTGCTTCTATGAGTTTGGCTATCTTAGATACCTCATATGAAGTAGAGCCAGGCTGTATTTGCCTTTCTTTGACTGACTTAACTTTCCTGGAATTATGTGCCCCAAGCTCATTCATGTCATTGCATAGGCAGAATTTCCTTCATTGCAAGGCTCAATGTTATTCCATTGTATGTATATTTCACATTTTTTTAAATCCATTCATCTGTTGATGGACCTTTAGGTTATTTCTTTATTTGAAGTATTCGAATAATGCTGCAATGTACATGGAACTGCAGATATCTTTGAGATTCTGATCTCCTTTCTTTTGCACATATATCAGATTGTTGGATCAGATGGTAGTTACAGTTCAAGTTTTTGATGAATCTCCATACTGTTTTCCATAGTGGCTGCACTATTCACATTCACACCAACAGTGTCCAAAGATTCCAATTTCTCTACATTCTCACTAACATTTGTTATATTGTTTGTTTGTGGATAATATCCATCCTAACTGGTATAACCTGTTATCACGTTATGGTTTTGATGTGCATTTCCCTCATGATTAGTGATATTGAATATATTTTCATGTTGCCCATTTCTTTGTCTTCTTTGGAGAAATGGCTACTCAAGTCCATTACCCAATATTTGAGTTATTTTTTATTTTATTATTGAGTTGTTGGAGTTCCTTATATATTTTGCGTATTAGCCACTTATCAGATAATTTGGTTTGCAGATATTTTCTCACATTCTTTAAGTTGTCTTTTTATTCTATTGATTATTTACTTTGCTGTCTAGAAATTTTGGGTTTGCATAGATAGTCCTGCTTGATTTGGGTTTTTTTTTTTTTTTTTTTGCCTGTGTTTTTGGTATATCCAAGAAATCATTGCCAAACCAATGTCAAGAAGCTTTTCCCATATGTTTTCTTCTAGGAGTTTCACAATTTCTGATTTTACATTTAAGTCTTGAATCTATTTGGAGTTGATTTTTGTGCCAAATTTCATTATTTTGCATGTGGATATCTAGCTTTCCCAGCATCAGTTGTTGAAGAGATTGTTCTTTCCCCATTGTTTATTTTTGGATCCCTTATCAAAGATCAATTGACTCTGTGATATATGAATGGCTTTTTTCTTGCTCTCTATTCTGTTTCATTCGCCTATATATTTATCTTATGCCAGTTCCATACTGTCTTAATTACTATAATTTTGTATTACATTTTGAAATTGGGAGGTGTAATGACTCCAGGTTTCTTCTTTTTCTGATTGCTCTGGCTCTTTGGAGCCTTTGTGGTCTAATATGAATTTCAGGATTGTTTTTGTTTGTTTTGTTTTTATTTTTTAAATGTTTAGAGGGGGGAGGGGCAGAGAGAGAGGGAAACACAGAAACCCCAGGCAGGCTCCAGACTCTGAGCTGTCAGCACAAACCCAAAGTGGGGCTGGAACTCACAAACTGTGAGGTCATGACCTGAGCTGAGGTCTAACACTCAGCTGAATGAGCCACCCAGGTACCCCAGGATTGATTTTTTCTATTTCTATAAAAAAATGCCATTGGGATTTTGATAAGTATAGCATTGAATCTATAAATTACTGGGGGTTCTATGGATTTTCTTTTTAAGTGTATTTTGAGAGAGAGAAAGAAAGCACAAATGGTGGTGAGGCAGAGAAAGGAGAGAGTGAGAATCCCAAGCAGGCTCTGCATGGTCATCCCCAAATCGGGCCTGGAACTCAGGAACCATGAGATCATGACTTGAGCCAAATTCAGCCACTTAACCGACTGAACCACCCAGGTATCCCAGATTGTCTAGAAATTTTAACAATATTAAGTCTTACGATCCATTAATATGAGATGTCTTTACATTTGTTTTGTCTTCTTTCATTTCATGCATCAATCTATTGTGGTTTAAAATGTATAACTTTAATCTTCTTGGTTAAGTATATTCCTAAGTATTTTATTCTTTTTGGATAATATTGCGAATGAGATTGCTAATTTCCCTTTTGGGATAGTTCTTTGTTAATGTAAAGACATGCAACTAATTTTTATATATTGATATTGTATCCTACCACTTTACTGGATTCATTTATTAGTTTTGACCATTTGTGATATCTTTAGTTTTCTAAAGATATAAAATACGTATAAAATGAGGTCATCTTCAAACAGAGATAATTTTGTTTTTCCTTTAAAATTTGAATGCTTTTCTTGCCTAATTGCTCTTGCTAGGACTTCCAGTATTATGTTTAGAAGTAGTGAAAGTAAGCATTCTTGTCTTGTTTCTAATCTTAGGAAAAAAACTTTCAGTTTTTACCATTGAATATGGTAAATATTAGCTTTTGGTAATATTAGCTTTTAGTGTATCATATATGGCCTTTATTATGTTCAGGTAAATACCTAAACTTTCTATACCTAGTTTGTTGAGAGATTTTATCATAAAATAGTGTAAAATTTTGTCAAATGCTTTTTCCTGTATCTGTTGAGATGATCACATGGTTTTCATCCTCTATTTTGTTACTGTGATGTACTACATTAGTTGATTGGCTTATGTTGCATCATCCTTGAATATCAGGAATAAATCTCACTTGATCATGGTGTATGATCCTTTTAACATGCTGTTTATTCATTTTGCTAGCATTTTGTTGAGGGTTTTCGCATCTATGTTCATCTGTAGTTTTCCTCTAGTTTTCTGTCATCTATTTTGCCCATTTATGCCCTACTCTTTATTATTTAATTCCTTCTGCTAACTTTGTGCTTGATTTATTTCCCAGTTCCTTGGGGTATAAAGTTAGGTTGTTTATGTCAGACCGTTTTTCGTTTTTAATGTAGGCATTTGTGACCTTATACATCCTTCTAAGGACTTGTTGTGTTGCATCCCATGTATGTTGGTATGTTGTGTTTCATTTTCATTTGTCTCAAGATATTTTCTGATTTCACTTTTTATTTCTTCTTTGGCCTCTTTATTATTCAGGAAAGTGTTGTTTAATGTCCACATATTTGTGAATTTTCCTTCTGTTATGATTTCTAATTTTATTCCATATGGTTGTTAAAGATACTTGATATGTTTTCAACTTAAGTCTTTTATGACATGTATTGTGAACTAACAAAATACAGGGTATTTTCCAATATGAACATTTTAGTTTTTATCTCTAACATTTGGTTTGAGGGTTTTTATATTGAAGATTGTTTTTATATTGAAGATTTATATTTTAGATTGAAGAATCTTTAATTTCTTGAATATGTGGAATGTATGTTGAATAATTTTTTTAAATTCCTTGTCTAATTTTATCACTTTTATTATATCTGGTTCTCTTTCAATTGATTGATTTTTCTCCTTATTATGGTTCCTATGTTCCTGTTTATTTGCATTCTTAGTGATTTTTATTTGACTTTCACATCATGAATTTAACCTTCTTGTGTGCTGGTTATTACTATTTTCTAAAAATATCCTTGAGATTTGTGTTGGGACATGGCTAAGCTACTTAGAAATAATTTGCTCCCTTTGGGCCTTGCTTTTAAGCTTTCTAAGGTATGAAGAGAGCAGAGTTGTTGGTTTTTTTTGTTTGTTTGGTTTTTTAGTTAATTTCCTCTACTTGTAAAGCAAGAAACTTATTAGTATTATAACCTTATCTCATGATTTATGATGTCTCTATTCTAGTTGTGGAAATAGGAACTATGTTTGTTCCTATATGTGCCTCAGACCTGGTTCCCTCTAGTCCCTTGGGTAGTTTCTTCACATGTTTGTGCTGAATGGTACTTACCTAAATACTCTAGGGAACACTCTGTGCATTTTGCTGTTCTTTGGGACTCTGCCTTGCCAACTGTGGCTACCATGGCTTTTTGGACTCCCAACTCTCTCTCCCGAACACAAAGAGACCATGGGTCTCTGCCCGAGTTCTGTTTCCCTGTGTTACATTTTAGGAATTTTCTCTAGGCATTAAGCTGGGACAATCGCAGGGTTCGCTTTTTGTTTCTCATTGCTCCGGGATTACTGCCCTTCATTGCCGAATGCACAGTGTCTTGAAAGCTGATTCATATATTTTGTCCAGTTTTTGTGTAAGTCAGAAAGGTCAATCAGATCTCTCTGAATCCACCTCAGATAATTCTGAAGAATGGTTGGATCCTTGAAATACTATTTAATGAAATTTTATTATTCCGATTCTGTCTAATGCTGAGAAGTGAGTTGCTGTGGCTAGTGGAAAAGTAATACATTTTCTTCTGTCAGTATTACAACCTATTTGCTTCCTATAGAAGTGATTATTAAACTTTCAGAGACTTCTTCATTAAAAAGTCATTATCAGGGATTATTTACAGCTATGTCAAACATAAAAATCAATAAAAACATGTTATATTTATGGGATAAGGTTCAAATTTATCAATCAATAAAAAATAAAAAGATTTTGTTTGAAGGTTTTATACAATTTAAAATTTAATATCTTTCTTAATGCTTTACATGTCATTTTTCTTTTCTGAATTGTGCAATATTAAGAAGTTAATATAATTTCTCATTAGTTCAACATAAATGTCCTCAAAACTCCTCTAGTTTACTTCAGTGTGCTGTATGTATATGATCTTTTTTAATGTGTCCCATTACGTGAAAACATTTGTAGGCCTTACATGGAAAGTGAGTCTAAATCTTGAATAATCTTGTGCTATAAGTAGCAACTATAGAGATAGGGATTATCATGATTAAGCTCATGAATGTTTGTGAGGGCACCCAGAAAGTGTGTGTGTGCATGCAAGTGTGTTTTAATTTTAGAGTCTATAATTAAAGCAAAATTAGGGTCTGATTTGATTCATAAAGGACATAATTTTATGGTCATTATTACTGGATATCTTGTGGCATACTGATTGCGAAAGAAATGGCTTCAATTCTCTATCTTCCCTTATATTTGCACCCTTTCTAATATGATTGGGCTTGTTGGTGGCTTATTTCACATCATCGTTGTAGCAATTGCTAACAGATATACATTTGTTGTAATGCACTGGAGAAAGAATGTGATCATGTATGGATCCCTCCACACTTAAACATGATGACAAAGCTTGTACAGTTGTTGGAAATATCTGCTGAGGTGGGTTTCATGACTCCCAAGTAGAGATGTTGCCTTACCTTTTGCATTACACAGGAGTAAATGTTTGTCAGACTAAGTTCCTTGGTTCAAGACTTAGACCTCCAAAGACAGAGCAGGCATTTCAGGATCATTAAAATTTGACAAGATTTCATTCATAATTTTAGCTATATATTTAAAATACATACAATAAGATGGGCAAAAGCATTCCTAAGAGAAAGTAGAAAATGCTCATATACATTTCTTAAAGAAACTATAATACAAGGTCTGAGAGGGCAGTGGGGGCATTTAGATTTTTTCATGTAAGTGGGATTTTTAATAGTCATTTAGTTTTAAATAGAGACTGGGAACTTGATTTGAAGCTATGTTTACATAGCAGGATAATTGTTTTAAGTTAGAATTTAGGGGACACCTGGATGGCTCAGTTGGTTAAGCATCTGACTTTGGCTTAGGTCATGATCTCATAGTTTGTGGGTTCAAGCCCCATGTCAGGCTCTGTGCTGACAGCTAGCTCAGAGCCTGGAGTCTGTTTCAGATTCTGTGTCTCCCTCTCTCTCTGATCCTCCCTAGCTCATGCTGTCTCTGTCTGTCTCTGTCTCTGTCTCTCTCTCAGAAATAAATAAAACATTAAAAAAATTCTTTAAATTAGAATTTGCGTTCATTTGGGGTCATTTGGGGTTTGATACACTAAGAGGAGTTAAAGTCACCACTCATAAGACTAGACTTAACTAGATACTCCCCCTAAGCACTGCAGTAGAATTAGAGAACACTCTTACAGTAAGCATAAAAGGGATTGGGCAATTGATTGAATGAGAAATGCCCAGTGGGTCTTCACACTTAGGAATGAAAGCACAATCTCTTGATTTAACAGTTAAGGGTGAAACAATAGTCTTTGTGTAATCAAAAGCTAGAATGGGTGGAATTGATTTAAATTTTTTGTTAAAGTCGAATTCTTCCAGATATACCTGCCATGGTCTGTATCTTATATTTGTATTCATTAAAGGAAGGTTCATTCTGGGCTACATAATACGTCATCGATATGCAGCCATCACAATTGATTGGGCATTCCTTTAATAAAAACAAGGACTTTTGTTTTTGAAAGCCACAAAAACCAGGTAATAAAATTAGAGGAATTTATATCAGCACTGAGACTTTTCTGATTTCTTTAGAAAGAATCATAAAAATGCAGATGGTAAGAACAAATAATGGGATTTAGGAAATTTCAATTTTAATAACATAGACTAAAGTATTGTCTCTTGTTGCTCACTTAATAAGAAAGTATTCCTGGGATGAGAGACTTCTCAATGACAACTAAGACTGGGATTAAATAAGAGCTTTAGAATTAAGCATCTCAGCATACTTTACTGAAGATTATATCTTTATAAATAATAGCTATAATAATAAGTCACTGTGTTATGAAATTTTTACCACTAGAAGTTAAGGAAAAAGTTTAGGGGCAAACTGAATCAATAATTTAAGATTGTAGGCTTAAGAAATTATTGACAATATTTCTTTTGTAACTGGTACAGTTATTTGTACCATATAATGAAATGTTTAATCTTCCTACACGGATTTTCAAATAGAATTTACACTTCTGTGATAATTAAACTAAGTCCTAAGTAATCAACATAAAAATAGAGACCTTGTAGGTCTTATCCACAGGTGTATCCTCAGCATCCAGCATAGAATCTGCAGCATAGTGGGTGTCAGTTTTCATCGTAAAATGGGAGCTGCTATGCTCCACTTATACACAAGAGGGCATGATTGAACCTGATATCCAAAAGGCTGTGCTGATAGTACTGCATTTTCTTGTAAAGTGTGGGTTTTGTTTTTCCCAGTTGTTCTTTATAGGTAGCAGCTCATTCTGGCTGACCTTCTAAAGCACAATCATAACAGAAAATAGAGACTATAACAAAGTCCATTAAACTGAAATTTACTATAATGTAAAACTCAGTATCTACTTTCAGGTATAATATTTTAAAGATTTATTGGAAAACAGAAAAAAGAAAAACATAAAATAGAGTGATATAAAATTTTAGGATCTTTTTTTGCAAATAACAACTCTTCCACATAAACTGGGACTCCGTCTTAGAGCACTACCACAGGAATTGTGCTTTTATTTGGTTAGCATCTTCCGTACATTTCATTTTTCTCCATTTTTGGGAGTAGTGAACTGAAGCAAATTAGTGTAAGGAAATTAACCATAATAAAGAAAATTCATTCTTCAGAATATGAAATAGTGATACAAATCAAAAGGTAGAACTGAGAAGTGGCTCTTGATATTTTATATGTGGGGAGAGGAGACAGCTCTACTGACCATCCCAAGTTCTTGGCAGGTAGCTGTGCTGGTTCTACACTAATCCAAGGCACAGACACTTCCTGGCAGTTGTATGTCACAATTGTATTGCATTGTTGGTCATTCTTACTCTGCTGTCGTCCAGCTCTTTCCTGTGGGCTCACATTGCCCTAGAAACAAATAATAGGATAAGAAAAAACTTAAAAAGAGTATTTCTCTCTAACTCCCTCCTTGTGTGTTTTTCTTCCTTGGCAATGATTACTGTGACATATTCGTTGCTAAAATTGGTAGGCACTCTTCATATTACTTGATTTCTGGGAAGCACTTAGTAGGATCGACCTCTCTTCCATCTTAAAGTCAACCTCCCTTCCATCTTAAAATATTGCTCTCTCCTGCTTTCTTTATTACTTCCATAGCCCAGTCTCTGAAATGGGCTTCTTTCCCCAGGATTCCCTCTTTAGCTGTCTTCTCTAATTGATTCACATACTGTCTCTGGACAAACACCTAGTCTGTGACTGTAGTTATACAGTCTCAAACTTATAACTCTAGTTTAACTCTCTAATCTTGAATTCTAGATCCCTATGAAACTGAGCTTGGGGTTTTCCTGCTAGAAATTCAAATGTGTTTAAAGAGATCTCATCATTTCCTACCCCAAACCTGTTCCTCTTGCATTGCTTAGCTCAGGGAATGGCAATACCATCTGGATGATTGTCCTAGCCAGGTGTCTAAGCAGTTATTTTGGCTTCTTTCTCAGCCTCCATATTTAATCAGCTACTCTGGGAGTCTCTTCATAGTCAATCCCAACCTTCTTTTCACTGCTATTACAACCTTCCTACCATTATAGAGTCTGAAATGGTCAGATTTCATTTTCTCAACTTAACTTACATTTAAGGAATGGGCATTTAGTCCAATCTGGTTAATGCAACATCAGGGGAAACCTGCCTAAAGCCTTTTCTGGGAAAGACCTTTCTCTCCTTCCTGTTATGGGCATTGCTGTTTGAGGATGTGATGTTCCAGGCTGCTGCTTGGGCAAGGCATATAGAAGTCAACAGACTTCTGACAGACAACTGTGCCAATCTTCATTCTTCTGATAAAAGAAAGGAAAGGGATTCCTAATTTTTCTCTTACTTAGAGTCAAAATTATTCTAACTCGAAGTTGTAAAAATATGACTTGAATGTAATTTGATTTTAGTTCCAAAATATCTCTTAAATCTGTCTCCTTCTCTCAGTTCCCTTTGTTAATACGTTTGTTTGAGCCTTTATCATTTATTTGAATTCCTGCAACAACAGTCTGACTGATTTATTTTCTTCTGCTCTTGTTTCTTTTTTTCCCAGTTCACCTTTCTCTCTGGTACGAGAGGGATTTTAATTTCAAACTTCTAAGTCAGATCATGATTCTGCCCTTGTTACAAAATTTTCAATTATTTTTATTACATAGTAGTTATGGTTAAGTGGCCAAACAGTCCCTAAGCAGCAACCACTACTTCAGCTAATGGACTGACTTGTTTCCCACATTTCCATAAATTTGGTCAGTAAGGAAACCCTGATCTTAAGTGGATCTAGACAGTGTATTACTCATGGGACATCAGGCAGCATAATTGCATTGGTCCCTCTGTTTTCCCTTCATCAATTGTGGGTAATGAAGACCAGGTCCTGGTAGACATTTTACAGACAATGGGGTTTGTGTCACAGCTGAGGAACACTGAGTTTAGGAAACCAGTCTTATAAGGGGGTTCCAACCTGCAGGACAATCTGTTCAATCTTTGCTTCCAAGGAAGGCATTACTTTAATTATCTTGATCAGGAAACAAATCAGCCTTTCAACCTGAAGAGAGAGAATCCCTCTGGTTTCTAAGGATGTATGGTGTGTAAACATCCTTGAAAAGGTAATATGAGACATGTAGGAATGCAATGGAAAATTGTTCTCAACAATTAGGAGCTGGGTTTAAGAATCAAATAGATTTGGAATTAAATTTAAATGTCAGTGGCTTCCAAATCTGTTTGTCCAGCCCAGAGTCTTTCCACTAAACCTCCAATCTGATATATACAACTTCTTACTTGAAAAGTACACATAGTACGAAATTTACCGTATCTAAATCTAAGCTCCCAGTATTTCCCACCAAACTCTTCCTCCCAAATATTAATGGCAGTTTATCTTTCTGGTTGCTCAAGCTTCAAGTTTTCTTCTGGTTGCTGCTATTTTTGATTCTTCTCTTTTTCCTATACTTATATTCAGTCCATCTGCAAATCCTGTTTGCTCTTACTTTCAAATACTATATTGAGATAACTTGCCACTTCTCTGTTGTTAACACCAGGCTCTACATTCTGATGCCTAGACTATTGAAGACATGGTCTTAACTGCCTCCCTCCTCCCTCTCTTCAGATTGTGTTTGGCTTATCCAAAGTGATCCTGTTAACACATGTCTTCCCAGGATCAAAAGCCAATTTTTTGTAATCAGGAACAAATGCCAAAGACCTGGAAGTACAGACTACCCCTCTCCAGCATTATCATCCAGATTTTATCTTCAGTTATTCTTCCTTTCTCTCACTTGGCTTTAGCTACACCAACCTCCCATCTCAAGACCTTTCTGTTTGCTGGTTATTCTTCCTTAAATTATTTTCCCTTCACTGTCTGCACGTCCAACTCCCTCACTACTTTTAAGCAATTATTCCAATGTCACCTTCTCTCATATATTCACTGCCTACTCAACAAATACACTTGGATGCCTAACAAGTATGTCAGATTTAACATGTTCAACATGAGGAGTTTGTTGACTATCTTAATTAAAATTTCAATCTCATTTTTTTCTATTTCACTTCCACATTTCATTTATTTTTATTGGCATTTATCATGATCTACTATATGTGTATATATATATATATGTATGTATATTTTATCTTGATTATTTTGTTTCCCTCTCTGTAAGTTTCTCAAAGGTAGGTATTATCTTTTGTCTTCATTACTGTAACCTCAGGATCTAGAACATGCCTTACACACAGTGGGTGCTCAATGATAAATCCTTGAAAAAAATGAATGACCTATGGCTATTCCTTCATTTTTCTTGGGCCTTGGAAAAATTAGGTAGCATATTTTTACATAAGCCTTATCTTTCTCATCAGTTAAAAGAGAAAGTAGTACTACCTCATTGGTTTATTGTGAAGATTAAACGATTTAACATGCATGAAACAGTATGCATAGTGCCTCCCACACAGTAAGAACTCTGATTTCCTAGGAATGGAAATACCTCACCATCTCCCTTCCAATTTGTGTTAGCCATGGATCCTCATAGCATTCTGTGTCTTATATTATGTATTAATTGTTTAGTTATTGTCTAATTCTTGTTTATATGCCTATCTTAATGTTTGATCTATAGTAGGAACTGAGTGAGAAAAGTGATTTGGCAGGTTACAAGTTACTTTAAATACATTATCTCATTTGATCCTTAGAGCTAAACCATGTAGGGGGTGTCCTGGTAAACTCACATAGAAAAACTGAGGTTTAGAGCGATTCATAGTACATTGCCAGATCTTATCTGGTGGTGATTTTTTCATTGTTTTATTAGATAAAAAGAACCTCATATCTTTTTTTAAAAGGTACTGAAATGAGAGCATTTTTGAAATGAAAGAAATCTGTATAACCATGAATATTACTTTGAGTTCTGCCAATTCTCAATTGTGTTTGACTTTCATAGACACGTAAACACATTTTTACTGTCTTGGTGAAGTTGCTTTAGAAGTGAGATAACACCTTTATTCTCCTTCTTCTTTTATGCTTCACTTACATACCTATTATTGGAAGATCAAATACACAATGCATAATTTTCTTAAATAATCTGTTTTTAGAGAAGATATAAACTCACAGCACAAACAGCAGGTTGGTCGTCTCAAAAAAAATCTAATAAAAATTGTTGTGTGCTATCTGAGGATTTAAAAATATATTTTGCTTCTAAATTTGTGTCTGAATGACATTAATTAAAATGGCTGTATAATAATGACTTAAATATTCATTAAGTCTTTGGTAATATCCTTCCTAGTAATTGTTTTGACAAAGCAATTTATAGAAAACATCACTATCTTATCAGATTATAATTATCACCTTCCAAATAAAAATAGTTTGGGAGCACTGACAGGTGATTGAAGTAGGAAAGGATATTTGATAAGGGAGAGTTTCTGGACATTTGGGGAAAATTGGAACAATTTTCACAGGAATACTAATTTCCTATTGCTGCTGTTAAAATTACCACAAACTTGATAGCTTAAAAAAACACAGACTTATTATCTTAAAGGTCTGGGGGTCCAAAGTCTGAAGTGGGTCTCACCCAATTAAAATTAAAGTATTGGCAGGGCTGCATTTCTTCCTTGGAGGTTCCACAGAAGAATCCATTTTCTTGTCTTTCCCAGTTTCTTGAGGTTTCCGGGATTCCTTGGCTCATGGCCTCCTTCAATCTTCACAGCTAGCTAAGTCTCTCTCACTGATGCCATGTCTTTGGTCCTGACTCCACTGCTTCCCTCTTCCCCATTTGAGGGACCCATATGATGACATTGACCCACCTGGATAATCCAGGATAATTTCCTTATTCTAATATCGGCTGATTAGCAATCTTAAATCCATCTGCAACTGTGACGCCCTTGGCATGTAACATAACATATTCACAGGCCCTAAGGATCAGGTATGGACATCGTTGAGGGCATATTATTATGCCTACTGTGGTGGGTAAAGCAAAGATAGAGGACCTAAATTGTATAAAATTATACCATATAGTTATGGTTATTTGTTTAGGTAAAGAGTTCAGGGGTGAATGTGCACTACAATTTAATACTTGCTCACATCTCAGTTCACTACCTATTTTAAGAAGTTCTGATCACTTTAATAAGTTCTGGTCATGCTTTTCTATAATTGTTTGATCCAAGTTGAATCCCCCTACTGGCAATCATCTTAAGTACTTGCTTTTCTGCTGACTTGCCACTTCTATTTTTTCAGCAAATGATTTTGCAATCAATAATATATGTCTTTTGACTTGATATAGGCTTTCTCATACTTGATATCCTTTTATTGTTACCTTCTCTGGCAGATAGAGAACAATTTTAATCATCTAACTAATTTTAGCTCATATATATTACCATCCACCACCAAGGGATAGGGATTGTGTTTGGAATGGGGAACATGCAAAAATAAGTAAAATTTTTGAACATTTTTTAAATGTTCAAATGTACAGAACATTTCCTTCAAATGATATATTCTGTGGAAGTCTATGGACTGTTAAGTGAAACAGATAATAACAACATTTTTATTGACTGAGGGAAAGCTCTAAGCTTACTCATCCAGTCCACTTCACTCTTGGTGACTATATTGAAAAAGAGTAAATTCATGTATCCTCAGGAAGTATATAGGGAAGTTGAAGATAAAACAAATACAACCTTTTATTTTTTTTATTAAAATATGTTTTCCCAACTTTATTGAGATTATAATTGGCATATACCATTGTATAACTTTAAGATACACAATGTAATGATGATGTATTTGTCATCTGCAAAGTGATTACCACAATAAAGTTAGTTTACACATCTGTCACCTCACATAGTTATAATTTTTTGTGTTTGGTCAGAACTTTTTAGCAATCTTTTTAAAAAAAATTTTTTTAATGTTTTATTTATTTCTAGGAGAGAGAGAGAGAGAGACAGCATGAGCAGGGGAGGGTCAGAGAGAGAAGGAGTCACAGACTCTGAAACAGGCTCCAGACTCTGAGCGGGCAGTCAGCACAGAGCCCGACGCGGGGCTCAAACCCACGAACCGTGAAATCATGACCTAAGCGAAAGTTGGATGCTTAACCGACTAAGCCACCCAGGCACCCCCAGAACTTTTTAAAACTACTTTCTTAGCAACTTTAAATATACAATATTGTTAGCTGTAGTCACCATGCTGTACCTAACATCCCCAGTACTTATTCATCTCATAGCTCAAACTTTTGTACTCTTTGACCATCTTCACCTATTTCCTCTATTCTCTTATGCCACTCCCCACCCTCTGCAACAGATGAAAACTTCAGTAGAAGGCAGAGTGGAATAAGTGCCAAGAGTGAGGTACAACGTGGAGCAGAAGTTTAAGAAAAAGAAGCATCATAGTAGGTTTCTGGAATTGGTTGATAACAGGAGTCATGACATGAAGGACAAGTAAGACTTTGGAAGAGTCAAGATCATAAGGAAGAAGCACAGGCAGAAGGTAAAGGTAAAGAAACAAAAGAGGACAGAGTGTGTCCATGGACAGCACGTAGATCAGTTGGGCACCAGCATGGGCTAAATTTAAGAGAGGATTGAGAAGTATGGGTCAAGATATGAAATGGGGAATGCAAGGGAAAGCCTTAAAATATCAGGGAATAAAACTAAGTTTATTTTATTCATTCCTGGTAAATGTACACTGAACATAGGAATCAGGAATTAGAAGCAGATTGGATTACAAAAGTGAACCTCATTTATAAAACCAGTTGATAGTATGACGGCTCTTTGGAGCTAAGCAAAGAATGCATGCTTAGGGACCATGGCAGCTACTGGGACATCCTTTCTGTCATGCGGTTGTGTGTCCTAGTTCATGACAATGAATGCTCTCCGTCATTTTCCCTGACCCCAAAGACTTTCCCTTTCACAAACCACTCTGCTCTTTTCTATAATAGCACATGTAAAATTTTCCTATTCCTAGAAGGGCCCTTAACTTGATTTAAACAGCAGAACTCAGTGAATATAAAACCTATTTATATAGCATCCTTGACAATGGTTTCATTTTGGTGAATTCCCACAAGAAGGTTGATTTGGCAGATGTGAGTGGACTTTATATTGCCTCAGACCTCAAAGGAAATCATAGCTTGTTTTCACACATTCTGTCACTGTTCAGTAGATTACGCTGCTGCATCTTGCGATATATAGTTTTCAATAACAACTTTTAAAAAAATTGAGTCTTATGTTGAATATTCTACCATGATTCTTTCAGTTGCTATTGCTGTGTTGCTTGTGTGGATTTATCTCTGAACCACTGGAAACATGCATGGAAATTTCTTTACTTTTTGGGCAAAACCAGTAAGGAGTCCTACTGGATTCCTCTATGTAAATGGTACCATTTCATCTCAATTTCTTAGGCAGAAAACCAGGGAGTCATTACTGATGTTTTCTTTTCCTCTTTTCCATCAGTTCAGTTTCCACAAGTGATGACAACTATCTATTCTTCTCTGTCTCCAAACGCTTTTTGCTTTTTGAGATGACTTGCAGATCCTTCCATTCAAGAGACAGATGAACTTCAGGGAACCACTGGGTGGTTCAGTTTGTCTGTGTGTGTGTGTGTGTGTGTGTGTGTGTGTGTGTCTGTTTTATTATATAGTAGACTTAACAATATATATTTATGCTTTTCCTTGTTCCAAATATTTACACATTAAATGTATAGGTTTTTTTCCTAGTATAATAGCCATATTTGCAAATCTGTAGTTCCAAGGTCATCCCAGTTTCTTTTTATCTTTAGTCCGATAAATCTTCCTTTAACCTAACAACTTTATTGAGATACAATTCACATTATAAACTTCAATCGTTCAAAATGTACAATTAAATAACTTTTAGTATATTTACAGAGCCATGTGACTATCATTATAACCAATTTTTGAACATTTTCATCACCCCTGAAAGAAACCCTGTTAACTGTGAGTTAACAGTCACCCTTCATAGCACTCCAATCCCTGGACCCAAGGCAACCACTAATCTTTTATCTTTACAGTTTTGTTGATTCTGGACATTTCATATAAATGTTACTCATGTAACATGTGGTCTTTTGTGTATGGCTTCTTTAATTTTATTATTTCTATTGACAAACAATATTCCATTATATATATGCCACTTTTTATTTATCTGCTCATCAGTTGGTAGACATTGGAGTTTTTCCACTTTTTTGGCTATTATGAATAATGCTGCTCTGAATATTCATGTGCAAATTTTTGCATGGACTTATGCATTTATGCCTTTAGTTTATGCTTAGAAGTAGAATTACTGGCTTGTATGGTAACTCTACATTTAATTTTTGAGGAGCTGTCAAACTGGATTCTAAAGTGGCTTACCATTTTAGATTCCCACTAGCAGTGTATGAGGGTTCCACTTTCTCCACATCTTCACCAACACATGTTACTGTCTGCCTTGTTTGTTATAGTCATCCTAGTAGGTTTGAGGTGGATCTCATTATGGTCTTGATTTGAATCTCCCTTATGGTTAATGATACTGGCATCTTTTCGTGTTCTTCTTGGCCATTATATATATTCTTTGGACAAGACATCTCTATGTATTGTGACTTATTTTGATTAATAGATATTGGAGCGATTTCCAAGCCTAGGCATCAAGAAACCTTGCATACTTCTTCTGTTCTCACCAAGACCTCTCTTCTACTGGCTGGAGGACAGGCCAGGGCTAGCCTGTTGATTGCAAAGATCATGTAGAGTAGAGCTGAATCAAGTGATTCATCACAGCTGAGGCCCCTGATATGCAAACTCAGCCAAGATCATCATAGCTGTCTTACAGCTCACCTACCAGTTGACTTAAGCACATAAGCAAGGCCCTTCTAAACCTTCTTGGCCCTAGCTAATCCATAAATTTAAGATTAAATAAATGCTTGTTATTTTAAGTCACTAAATTTTGGAGTGGTTAATTATGTGATAAAAGCTAATGGATACCACTTCCTTTATTTAATCAGTCTCTGAGTATCATAGTTCTACTTCCTTAATATAATTTCTCTGTATTTCGTTTTCTCCTTCTTTAATGCCTTCTATCTTAGTTTTAATCCTGTATCATTCTACTATTAGAGTAGTCACAATCTTCTACTTAAAATCCTTTAATGGCTCATCATTTTCAATGTAATGTAGTACATGCTGCTGAAGGGAGACTAATTGCTAAGAGCCCAATTTTTTATGTCAGAATCCTGGCTTTTCCACTTTCTGGCTATGTGATATTGATCAAGTAACTAAACCAGTCTGTCCTTCAGTTTTCTCATACTCAAAATGGAATAAGAACACTACCAAACTGATGTTTTTTGAATCTGGCACATCATAATTCTTCAAAATAAATCCTATAGTTTTTACTCCCTAGTATGAACTGGCTCTTTTATTCTCTCTTTAAAGTCATATTTCACTATGACTTCTTTACAATGCAAGCCAAAGCCCTCAGTTCTACCAGTATGTCCCATGTGTTTAAAGTCCCCATATTTTTATTCATGTTGCTTCAGTTTTTCAATAATGGGTTGCTGCCTTTCTTATCTCCAGCCTCCAGTCCCCCTCTCTGCCCATATGACTACTTCTCTTCCAATACGTTCCCTAAGTAGTGCCATCCTAATAAACTCTTTCCTAGACTCTGCTGGTATAATCAGTCATGCCCTGATTTATGCCCCTGTGGTATCCTGCCCATACTTGTTGCACTGCATGTATTGGCTTATGCGTTCCAGCCTGTTGGTTCCTTTTGGGAAGAAACTGTGTCCTATTCTTATTTCTCCATCACTTAGGACAATTTCTGACACATATTGTGAACTTTAAAATGTGGACATTTTTAAGAGACAAGTAATTGAGAAGAAATTGATCAGGCACTAATTTTCTGTTTCCCAAATGCCAAACCCATGGGTGCTTTTGGAATGACTGTGCATAACTGTAGGCAAAGAGGCCAGTGGGGGCGGGCTGACTGGGGGCAAGAGGACGGAGGCAGGGCTCCTGTGAGGGACTTTATAGATCCATATGGAACTTGGAAAACTTGCTAAGTGATCACAATACTAAAACCCTAGGCTAAGAGCATGGCAACACGAAAGCCATGTAGAAACTGCCCAGTTTGGTCAGAATAGAAGGGTTCCTACCACTTTAGTGCTATGAATGAATACAAACACAATTTAAAAATTGGAATCTTTTGACAGTAAAAGAACTTTACTATGTGCTGACTTTATGCTTGTTATATATTTTTGTTAGTATTTTCTCTTCTTATAAACTTAATGTTCCAAATGCTAGAAGGAGGAATGGGATGCAATAGATGCTGAAGAACAGTTTCAGGAATGCTGGGATGGGAAATATTAGATGAAGTTAATTTTTCATGGATTTATTGAACCAAGGTTGTGGTTTCCAATGATTAAAAAAAAGCACTCTGATAGATTCACTGTTCATGAAGCCAAATATCATATATCTCAATGGAGAAAGGCGGAACTCTGTATCAACCACACAATAACTCCCCATAACTCCTCCCACAACTGGAAACCATCGTTCTACTTTCTGTCTCTGATTTTGACTACTATAAATGCCTCATATAAGTGGAAGCATATACTATCTGTCTCTATGTGCTTGGTTTATTTTCCTTACCTTAAATCGTCAAGCTTCATCCATGTCGTGGCATATGTCAGACTTTCCTTCCTTTCTAATAGAGGTTAGTCATGTTCCATTGTGTGTATATAAAACATTTTGCTTATCCATATATCCACCAATAGACACTTGGGTTGGATCGACATTTTAGCTATTAAAAATAATGCTACTATAGACATGAGTATACAAATATCTCTTTGTGAATCTACTTTTGCTTCTTTTGATTAGATACCCAGAAATGGAATGAAATGCAATTGCTAGATCATATGATAACGATAATTTTAGCTTTCCACCGTACTGTTTACACAGCAGTTGTGCCATTTTATATTCCTGCCCAAAATGTTCAAGGGTTTTAAGTTCTCCACAACCTCAACACTGGCTTTTGTTTGTTTGTTTGTTTGTTTGTTTGTTTTAATACTAGCTATCCTAACAGGTGTGAAGTCATGTCTCATTGTGGCATGTACAAGGTAGAATTTCAATGTAATTTTGATTTGCATTTACCTAGTGCTTAGTGATTTTGAGTATATATTCATGTGCTTATTGCCGTTTGTATGTATTTGGAGAAATAAATACCTACTGAGGTCTGTTGTCCTTTTTTGAATTGTTTATTTTTAATTGTTCAGTTTCAGGAGTTCTCTATTCTAGATCTTAATCCCTTATCAGATATATGATTTACTAATACTATCTCCCATTCCCTTTGGTTGCCCTTTTACTTTGTTGATAGTGTCTTTTGATGCACAAACTTAAACAATTTTCATGAAGTTCAATCTGTTTTTTCTCTTATTGTCTGTGCCTTTGGCATTATATACAAGAAATCATTGCCAAATTCAATACCATGTATCTTTTGCCCTGTTTTATTTTTCTTTCCTGAAGATTTTGTAGTTTAAGATCTTATGTTTAGGTCTGTTTTGAGTTAGTATTATTTTTTTTTTTGGTAGATGCTATTAAGTAAAGGTCCATCTTCACTGTTTTGCATGTGGATATCCAGTTTCCTCAGCATTATTTGTTGAAAAGACTGACCCTTCCCCATTGAATGGCCTTGGTCCCCTTATTGAAAATCATTAGAGTATATATGCAAGGGTTTATTTCTGGGCTCGCTATCTCTTCCATTGTTCTGTAAGCCTGTCATTATGCCAGAACCACACTGTTCTAGCTATGGTAGCTTTGTAATATATTTTGAAATCAAGAAGTATAAGTCCTCCAGCTTTGTTCCAAGTGTCTTATGCATTTTTATGATTTCCTGATCCATGGGAGCTCTTAACAGCACTTAGTTCAGCACTTGCCTCAAAATATTTGTGGATTTAATGATGAAACTGCTACTATTATGTACTGTGCAGCACACTAGGAGACTTGCTCCCATCTTGCTAAACCTAAAATAATTTCCACAAAACTAATTTTAACAAGAAAATATCAAAACATTTCTTCATAATATAAATTATGACATGTACTACTTACTGGAAGCTGCTATTCTGGTAAAGAACGAATTGATTTATTCTTACAATGTTTTGTCCTCTTTTATATTCATTAAAATTCAAGTGATTTACAGAAAAAATCTCTTTCAATTTAGTCATGGATTCTAAGCATAAAGTTTTTCAAATGCTAGAAAATTGATCTGCCAGAATTTCTTATCCATAGAAAATAGCATGATCTCTTTATTGCAGTTTTCACTTACCATATGGTATGGATTAAAAGTCTAAGGAAATATGATGTTAAGGTTATATGTAGCAATGCCACGATATAAAGAAAGACTACGTGATTAGAATCCAGGGAAATGGATATCAGGCAATGTACATTATGGATCATCTTAGTAAGAGAAGTCTAGGGCTGGGGACTCTAGTTTTATTAAACAATAATTTGTTTGTATTTAAATTTATGAGCATAATAGCGATCACCACTTAATTTTTCTGATCACACTTCAGAATTTCTGAATTTAAGGTCTCTAAATGTTCCCTGTATTAATCAAGCTAAGGTTTGTCTGCTGTAACATAGAGAACTAGTAATAGTTTAGTGCCTTAAAGAAAATAAAAAGATAATTTTTTTTCCTCAGTGCAAGATTTTTTTAGGCTTGACCTGAAAGCAATGTAAGTTTTACTGAAGTTCCCTTGGTGAAATTCAGTCATTAAGCCACACCTATCTCTAAGGACCACTGGGAAATGGAGTCCTGGTTAGGCAGCCTTGTCACCTATAGCTCTTCTGCTATACAGAAAAGGAAAAATAAATTTCAGGTAACTAGCAGTGTCCTCCACAGTCACCCAGACCAAAGCCCCTCGTTTACCAATGAGAGAAGGGAAGCTAGAAAGATATTATCATTTCCCATCTTTGACATCTTGGACATATAGCCTCTACTACTTACATCTGACCTTGAATACCTAACCTCTATCATTTAACATATGTGACTTTGGGCACATAATCTCTACCACAGATTCTCTGTGTGACTTAGACTCATGACAGCTACCACGTAAATACCTTTGTGACCTTCAACTTCTGCTCTTCACTACTTACCACCTATTTGATCTTGTTGTAAAACCTTGCTAAGTATATTTTTCTCTCCTTTACCTCATAGGATTGTATTGGCCAAGATAATTAATATAAAGACATTAGAACAATGGCTACCACATAGTGCTCAGTAAATGGAAACTACTGTTGCTGATATTATTAGTATCATTGTTATTGTACTTTTTCTTATCTAGTTAACGAAAACTAATAGACAATATAATTAATGTTTCATTAATCATATAGAGTATGCTTTATGGCCTCAAAGTTACTTATATGAATATTAGTTATTGCTAACCACAGAAATGCTCCTGAATAAAAAGTTATAGTCAATATACTGACTTGACAGGCATTTAATATATCTAATTCAACAGTATGTAGTATTTATAGTCTCATATTAAATGGAAAAATAACAAATTTGTATATTCTGGTTCTATTTACCAGTTATAAAATCCAATGACTTGTTTATTGGGTATTGGTACTGTAGGGGAAATTAGAATATCAAAACTGAGATAATTTATTCTGAATATATTCTTAGCGTTAAATCAACCACTAATGTATTTTATTCACCCTTTTATTATGCTAACATTTCAGGGAAACTAAGTGACCCTAACGATAATTAGTTCAATGATTAAACCATTTAGTTGGAAACAGAAGTCCCAAAACTAAAAAGCCCACGTAGCAGTTTGCCAGATTCTCCAAAACAAAAAATTCTATTCATTTGTAAATACATCCTCACTTGTGAATGACCTGTCCTTTCCCACACACACAACAAAATAATTTGGATAGTTGAAGAGTCCTTATGAATTCAACAGAGTAAATAAGTTACTGTCAAAGTCAAAATTAGTTTTTCTTTGTTGTATATACATCACAGCATATATTTTAAACATTCAGTGTCAGTTGATGTTAGCTTGCTTTTCTCTGAATCACTTTATGTTTATATTACCAGCAGTTCCCTTTCAAAGGTATTGATACCTCTGTTACCCTACATGAGAGTTTATAGTTGTTTTTGGCAACATGTACAGTGTGAATTTCATGTTGAGTGTGAATGTGTATGTTTTGATGAATAGTTTAAAACCCAGCAATAATTCAAAGTTTTACAGATTATAGGAGATCATAGATATTTGCAAATTATCCATCTGTATGCATGCATGTGCACCCCCCAACTACACAGATGCACCCGCACGCAAAGATTTAATGGATTTCTATTACATTGAAAATAGGCCTGAAAAGGAAATGAAGTTTTTTGCTGATGATGACAATAATGACCAAGTAAAGAAGTCTTACAAAATGACTTCTTTTTTTTATTTGTTTTTTATGTCTTTATTTTATTTTGAGAGACAGGGACAGTGAGCGGGGGAGAGGCAGAAAGAGCAGGAGACACAGAATCTGAACCAGGCTCCAGGATCTGAGCTGTCAGCACAGAGCCTGATGCGGGGCTCGAACCCACAGACTGTGAGATCATGACCTGAGCCGAAGTCAGATGCTCAACAGACTGAGCCACCCAGGCACCCAAGAAGTCTTAGAAAATGACTTCTTAGAAAATAGAAGCTTGGGATAAATTAAGACAAAACAGTGAAATTCAGTGTTGGCTTGGCTATTATGTCATGAGAAAGTCCCCCACATGGTTTATATAGAAATGTGAAAATGTGAATCATATTATTTCAGTAAGTGCTGCAGGGAGAACTAATTTTTATAGCTTTGTAAGTGGAAAGATTTAGAGCTATTTCATACAATCCCAAAAGGTGTGAAAAGACACTAAATGTTTATAATTATTTATTTTACAGTATGAAGGAAAATATATGTGTTATATTTAAGAATTTAAGCTTCATAGCTCCAGCCTGCATGGGAATATTTATTTATCAAAGATACAAGCATTGGACTCACTACTGGCCTCTTGCTCACTGAACGCTTACAAATCAGTGTGCTAGGTATATGGGATTGTGTTCTGCTGGGTTTTAACCTTTATGTTTATAGTTCAAAATTTTCTGTTAATAGTCAAAGATTTAAGTAAATTTTCAATTTGATGAATTTTAGAATATAGTCAAAGTAAAAAAAAGTCACTATATTAGAATTAAATGACACCGTTTAATAGCAAAATAATTAGACAAGAATATTCCAC
Source organism: Proteles cristata cristata (assembly GCA_017311185.1). NCBI lineage: Eukaryota > Metazoa > Chordata > Mammalia > Carnivora > Hyaenidae > Proteles > Proteles cristata. The sequence continues at coordinate 961,595 of JAESUZ010004165.1, forward strand.
TTCTCATTAGAATTATGTCATGAAAATTCAAGAGAAAATCATTTGGCCTCTTTCTTTTATATTTTAATAAAGGTATGTTTACTGGACACTATCATTTGACTATTATACAACATTCTTCTGAACAGCTTTGCATTTTATTTCAGTTCTTCAGTTTGTATGTACTAATGAGTTTTGCCACTGGGAGTCACTATTTATCTATAGTTTGCAAATGGTTGCTTAAAGGTGAAGTGATGTAACTGGATAACTTCCAGTGCATGGTTTACATTTTAAAGAAACATCACTGTGGGAAAAGTCTAAATTTAGACAGAATTTCCTACAGACTAAAATAGCATCCCTGATAAACTAAGTGATTCCACCAAGCCAATGATTTTGCTAGAAATTTTATTCAGAGATAACTAAATAGTAATTATGTTCAAAATAGCTGTATATGTATTTTAGGTGACTTAAGGTTTTGCCAGTTTGAGGTAGTTTTGGACTGGATGCTTTCCAAGGCCCTCGAGAATAATTGAGTAGACATTGTACAAGGAAATGGATAAATGTGCCTGAGGACTTAGGAAGGAAGGCCAGGTTCCACTCTGGCTCTATCCCTCCCTCCCTAGGGACCTAGTCCAGTCAGTCTCTCTGTCTCTCTGTCTCTCTCAGCTTTTTCCTTTGTAATGTGAGGGTGGCAGTGTCCATGATTTCCATAGTCCCTCCTGGTCCTGTATTTTTGATGTTTATTTATTTTTAAGAGACAGAGAGAGAGAGAGAGAGAGCGTGTGCGCGCTCCCCCGGAGAGAGCTCAAGTGGGGGCAGGGCAAAGAGAGGGACACAGAGGATCTGAAGCTTTGTGCTAACAGCAGAGAGCCTAATGCCCAGCCAAACTCACCAACTGTGAGATCATGACCTGAGTTGAAGCCAGATGCTGAAGTGACTGAGCCACCCAGACATCCCTGGTCCTGTCTATTTAAGAATACTTGTTGGGGTGCCTGGGTGGCTCAGTTGGTTAAGCGTCCTAAGCATCTGACTTCAACTCAGGTCATGAATGAATTTATGTTATTAATGCCTATTTTTCCAACAAATTGACCCAAAGGAATAAAGATTCCTGTCTCAGGAGCTGCTGGATTCTCTTTTCTTTTCCTGCCTTTGGCCGAAGGTTCACTCTCAAATTCAGTGACCTTTTATCTGTCATGTTCAGGCTTGGTGCTATTTCAGTCTCTAGCAGTAGTTCTAAGCCAGGTATCCCCTGATTTTGTGCCTCAGATATGTCAGTGATACAAAATATAATGAGTGTTTATGGTGCATTCTGTAAAGAATTTCACACATTTTATCTTCATAACAATGCTGTGAAATGAAGCAAGTAGTATTACCAACCCCTGTTTGAAGTTCAGGAAATCAGGACCCAGAAGTGATAAATGATTTATCCATATGCTTTGTCCAGTTTGTAAGCTAACTCTTACTTGAACCCAGATCTTTAGTTTCCAAATTCGTATTCTCTTTTCTTTCTTTTTTGAAACTCAGATTCTCTTTTATACTAAAGTTCATTTCACAGCCCTCTGCTCTGGCATGTTTCCTTGTTTTAGAGACTCTGGACTAGTAGACTGTCTTACTGTGCCATTCATTATGGGCTGAAGTGTGTCTCCACAAAATCCGTATGTTGAAGCCCTAATTCCTAGTATCTTAGAATGAGACTGTTTTTAGAGATGAGGCCCTTAAAGAGATAATTAAGTTAAAGTGAGTCTATTAGGATGAACCCTAACCCAATTTGGCAGGTTTCTTTATAAGAAGAGGAAATTTGGACATATGTCTAAATGTCCACACACAGAGGAAAAACCAAGTAAGGACAAAAAGAGGAAATAACCACCTACAAGCCAAGGAAAAAAAGCTGAGAAGAAAATGAACCTGCTGACATCTTAATCTTGGATTTCTAGCCTCTTAAATAGTGAGAAAATTAAGTTCTATTGTTTCAGCCACCCAAACTGTGGTATTTTGTTATGGGGGCCCTAGCTGATTAGGATACCATTCATCCATCCATCATCCACAATAACTTAGTATCCAGCACTGTGTTGATCTTTGGGATAGAGACATAAAAAAGTTTAGTCCATGTTTTCAAGGCCCTCATAATCTAGTGTTATGTGTGCTTACAGTGGTGACCTGGGAGAAGAGGGAGGTAAATACTGTAAGGTGATGTGCTGAGCTTTCATAGGGGATGCATAGAGAATCAGGGAGGAACTGAGGAGACTTAAAAAAAATGTTCAGTGTATTTAAACTAAAAAAAACAAAAAAACAAAAAAAACTTCACATTTCTCCCATCCTCTAGCCCTGTCTCTTGCAACCACCAATCTGTTTTTTATATCTAGAAGCTTGTTTTTGTTGTTGTTTTTAGATTTCACATATAAGAGATATCATGTATTTGTCCTTTTCTGTTTGATTTATTTCCCTTAGCATAATTCCCTTGAGGTCCATTCATGTTGTCTCAAATGATATAATTAAAATAACATGTGTATATATGAATATATGTGTATATGTTTAAATATACATAAATACATACATATATATAATAGTGAAAGTTAGGCTCCCCTTCTCAACAAACTATTTTTTTTTTAAATGTTTTATTTATTTCTAGGAGAGAGAGAGAGAGAGACACAGCGTGAGCAGGGGAGGGTCAGAGAGAGAGGGAGTCACAGACTGACACAGGCTCCAGGCTCTGAGCTGGCAGTCAGCACAGAGCCAGACGCGGGGCTCGAACCCACAAACCGCGAGATCATGACCCGAGCGAAAGTCGGACGCTTAACCAACTACGCCACCCAGGCGCCCCTCAACAAACTATTTTTATTGTATCTAGTCATAGCCCTGAACTACATCTGGGTAAAATCTAGTTACCTACCAAGACATTCTTGAACCTTTGTTTTTTTTCTCCCTTACTCTGTTGACAAACCTAATAGATTTCTGATACCTACTATTTGCCGGAAGTACCTACACCCCTCTTTCTGTCAAAATCTTTTTGGAAGCCATGTCTCACCACATGGAACTAGTTCTTGCCATAACTTGTGAAAACTTGTAATTCTATGTTCTAGACATATAATGACTTCTTCTATTGAGTACAAGTTAACCAGCCCATTGTAGACTTTATTCCAAGATCTAACAGTGTCTGTATGGAATGATACAGAAATGACATACATAAGTATAGTGATTCAGGCTTCCCACAAAATACCCATTATTTATAGACATCACCATGAGTTTTTGCAGCTCATCTTTATCTAATAGTCTTTAGAAAATTAGAGAGAAATATGATATCATCAATATGGCTACACTGTTGAATACTGAGGAAATATTGTCTACTTTGAAATAGCTTTACAGTGTGCATAAGTAATGTAGGGCTTGAGAGAAAATGGAATCGTGAAACTTGTGGTTCTGTACCTGGATCTGCTATCAGGGTACCAACTATCTGAGTATACTTCAACAAGTTATTAACCTTTTCTTCATTATTATAAGTAAGCGATTAGACTAGATTATCATTATGGACTATTATGGGTTTTTTCACCATATTATTTTCTTTCCTATGGCTGTTTCCTCACAAGTTCAAAAGCAGTCACCTTTCTTTGTCAGCAATACTTGTTAATTATCTGCTGTTTTCCAGCAACTTTATTAGCTCCTCTATTTTTAAAATTTGCATTCAGGCTTTAAGATGTTCTAATGATGATGGGGCACCTGGGTGGCTTAGTCGGTTAAGCGTCCGACTTTCGCTTAGGTCATGATCTCGCGGTTCGTGGGTTCGAGCCCCGCGTCGGGCTCTGTGCTGACTGCCAGCTCAGAGCCTGGAGCCTGTTTCAGTCTGTGACTCCCTCTCCCTTTGACCCTCCCCTGCTCACGCTGTCTCTCTCTCTCCTAGAAATAAATTTAAAAAAACATTAAAAAAAGTTACAAAAAAGATGTTCTAATGATGCCATCCTTGTAACAAACACATTTAAGTCTGTGATTCCATGAGGGCTTTTCTCACCATGGTTTCAGCCATGTACCTTTTAATCACTAGGTAGTCCCAGTTTTAGTAATGGTAGGGTACCTAATATATAACTAACTCTCTCACAGGTATCAATTATAAACTCTAGATGAGCTATAAAATAAAACAACTATTTTAAGACCCGGGAGATTAACCCAGAGCAAATAAGTCAAGAAACTCTCTGACCTTTGAAATACGGGAAGCGTCCTATGTAAATTCAGGATGTTTATTTCCTGAAGGCACATCCTTTTCCACATGGTGCAAGGGGAGCTAAGACTCAGGCAGGAAGCCACAGTGCTAACAGCTTAAGTGGTTAGATCTAGAGATTAGGATTGCTAAATCAGTTGAAAATTGAGGAAGAAAGTACTGAAAAGGAAAGAGTCACAGAAATCTGTGTATAAACTTCCTCTCATATCTTTGGATAAACCTGAACTGTGCATGCACAAGGCTAATTCCTAGGAATGCAGGCAAAACAACAGCTTGTAGGCTAAGAATGGGAAGCGAAGATTTGAATTTCAGCCTAACACATGCAGTGACATGAACTGACATTTAAATCTTTCCAAATGAGAAGAGTTTTTCATTGAACCCCAGAAAGGCTGTGACTAAGGAATAATTAGTATTTTTTCAGGTTTAAGCATTCTTCCCAAAGTGAAGGCTAAGGCTAATCTGAAACAGACCCTTCCTAACCAAGTATAAAAGCAAACCTTCACAAAGTCAAGAAATGTAGTGAACAGTTGAGGTATCTGCTAATCAAAAATCAACACTCTTTTGAAGAAGATTCCAGAATCCAGAGTTTTACTATGATCTACAATGTACAGTACACGACTGAAGTTTATTGGACATGTGAAAAAAAAAAGGAAAATGTGGCTCATAATCAAAGGAAAAGTAAATAGTGGAGGCATTCTTTAAGATGGTTCAGCAATTCGAATTGGAAAACAAGGACTTTATTTTTTTTAAGTTTACTTATTATTTATTTATTTATTTATTTAGAGAGACAGAAACTGCATGCAACCTGGGAGAGGCAGAGAAAGAGGGAGTGAGATAAAATGTTGGCAGTGCAGAGCCCCTTGTGGGTCTCGAACTCACATGATCTTGAGATCATGACCCGATCCAAGCCAAGGGCCTGACACTTAACTGACTGAGCCACCCAGGTGCCCCAGAAGACAAGGAATTTAAATCAGCTATTGCAGATATGTTCAAGGCTGTAATGAAATGATACTGAACAGGTGAAGAATCTCAGCAATAATGTAGATGTCATAAAAAGGAAAAAATGAAAATTCTACTTAAAAGTATAATATTTGATAAGCAGAATATGCTGATGGGTGTAACAGCACATAGAAGATGGCAAAAACGGGTTGGTCAGCAAACTTGAAGACTGACTGATAGAAATGATATCATCTAAAGAATAGAGAGAAAAACAAGTGAAAAAAAGGCAACTTAGTGTAATATAAGACATATTAAACTATCTAATGCAACGTAACTGATTTTACAAAATGTAAAGAGATAAAATGAAGGAGAAAAATATTTAAATGATAGCTAAATTTTTCCAGTTTTGGTGAAAAGCATCAATGTACAGAAACATAAAGCTGAATAGATATAAACAGCATAAAGACAACACATTAAACAGTAGGCACATCATAGTCAAATGATTGATAAATAAAAGGAAAAGAAAGGTGAAGGTAAAGGTAAGGAAGGTAAATAAAGGTAAAGAAAAGAAATGTTGAAAGCAGTTGGTATAGGAGGGAATACATTTCTTAATTGAGAATAATGATAGAAATTACAACTGACTTCTCAGGAGAAACGGTAGAGCCAGAAGATAATGAAATGCTAACTTTGAAGTTCTCAAAGGGAAAAATAATCAATCTAGCATTTTATACCTGGCATTATATATCAAAAATAGAGATATATCAAAAATAAACTCAAAATAGGCATTTACAGACACATAGAGTTGAAACAATCCAGTTTCAGAAGACCAGAAGGCCTCAAGTAGAAGAAATGCTAATGGAAGTTTTTTTTACAATAAAGAAAATATAAGCTTGTATTTACAGGCTTTAATAAGAGCTCTAAAAATGGTAAAATGAAAGCATATAGACTAAGGTTTTTTTCTAATTTTTAAAAAAGATTTTTGAATACTACACTTTATACCCTTGGATTGTGAGGTTATAACATTTATAGATATAAAATATGTAACAATTGTGAAAAGGTCATGAGGGAAAGGAATTATATTCTTGCAAAGTTCCTACATTTTACATAATGTGGTATAATACCAACTCAAAGTAAGTTGTTATAGAAATGAGTTTTGTAATCTCTAGAGTAACTAGCAAAGAACACCAAAAGTTAAACCTAAAAGGCACTGGAGGAATTAATAACAAATTACTGGGGGGCCTGGGTGGCTCAGTTGGATAAGCATTCAACTCTTGATTTCAGCTCAGGTCATGATCTCACACTTCAGTAGTTCAAGCCCCACATCAAGCTCTGCACTGACAGCGCTGAACCTGCTTAAGATTCTCTGTCTTCCTCTCTCTCTGCCCCTCCCATATTCATGTTCTCTCTGTGTGTCTCTCTCTCTCAAAAATAAATATTTTTTTAAAGTTAAAAAAATAAATTACTAAATATATTTGAATACTTCTAAAGAAGACTTGAAAATGAGAGAAGTCTAAACTAAAATAGATCAGACTAATAGTAAACAAATAGAAAAATGTTAGATCTAAGTACAACCATATTAATTATTCTTTGAAAAAAATAGACTGGAAACTCATATCAAAGGGCAGAAATTGTTCTACTGGATAAAAAAAGTAATTCCCAGAAAAATGCCATTTATAGAGATTTACTTAAAGTATAAAACCCAAATTAGCTGAAAGTAAAAGGACAGAAAAAGATAAACCGTGCACTGGTAACCATAATAAAGGTGATGTGACTACACTAATTTCACACAAGATATATTTCAAAACAAATAATATTATCTGAGATAAAGAGAGTCATTTCAACATTTCATAATGATAAAAGGGCCAATTAATCAAGAAGACATAATGATTATAAATATAGGTGCACCTAACAACAGAGCTTAAAAACACATTCTTTAAAAAAAACAGAATTGGGGCGCCTGGGTGGCTTAGTCGGTTAAGCGTCCGACTTTTGCTTAGGTCATGATCTCGCCGCTCATGGGTTCGGGCCCCGCGTCGGGCTCTGTACTGACTGCCAGCTCAGAGCCTGGAGCCTGTTTCAGTTTGTGACTCCCTCTCTCTCTGACCCTGCCCTGCTCACGCTATCTCTCTCTCTCTCTCCTAGAAATAAATAAAAAACATTAAAAAAAATAAAAAAAAAAAGAGAATTAATCAGAGAAATTTACACACGAACATAGTTAGATATTTTAACATTTTCTCTGTCAATATTTGATAGAATTAATTATAAATCAGTAAAAATACACAGGATTTTAACCTTGACCTAATTGATATTTAGAGTACTTCATCCTACAATTGTGGATTTATATTGTTTGCAAGGGCACATGCAACATTACCCGAAATAAACCATATACAGAGCCACAATATATGCCTCAATACATTTCATAAGATTGTATTTTACAGAGTATGTTCTATTACACAACAAATACATTAAGAGTTTACCGTCATTGTAATGGAAATAAGGGGAGAAAAGGGCTTTATTATAAATCCAGAAGCTATGCTTATTCCTAAAATTATGCTTGGTTAATTGTATCCACTATAAGTATCTGAGTCAGAAGCCCACATTTACCATCTATTTCTGGAGAGACCTTTCAGTTAATAATTCATAGTTATCATCAATGGAGGCTTTGAAAAAATATTTTAATACTGCCATGGTTGTGCTGAGATTGGTGGAGGTTAGCTGAGCTCCTAAGAATACCATTGACAACCTGATGTGCGTCTCCTGTTGCTTTCTGTTGTTTTATTTTTCCCATGCTGCTTAATTTGTCTTCCTCTGCATGGCCTTTCCTGCTCATCCAAATCAACTGTAAACTCAGTTTTGCTGGAAAATATTAGATCCAGTATGGATTCAGTGTATCTAGTTCTTCAGTAAAATCTATGTTAGCACCACTAGTTGCCCAAATTTAAGGACACGTTATGTTGTTTTCTCTGAATATCAGTAAAATAATTTATATTTTCCCTCCATCCCTCTTTCCTTCTTTCTTTCCTACTTTAAACAACAAATACCTGTTAAAAGCAAGTTATTTCCTAAGTAAAGAGAATATAGAAGTAAACAAATTAAAGTCCTTATTCTAATAGAAGGATATTAAAAAAAAAAGAGTATATCACATGATATGTCCTGTCACTGGAGGAGATCAATGAGAGAATGTGACTGAAGGTTAACCAGTGAGAGTGAGGCAGCCTTTAGAGAGTAAGGTGTTTTTGATACCATCTGAACAGTGTATGTGACAGAATCCAGTTAAGGTTAAGTCCACTACATACGCTCTTATGATTACTGCAGGCAGGTCCAGAGATCTACTAGTCTTATAGTCACCCAAGACCATTCTTATTGTCACCCAAGACCATTCTTATTTGCCAGTTCCCATGCTTATTAAACTTACCACTTACCAATCAAGCCTGTCTCTTTTGTGTCTCCTAGCCCTTCATGAACTGCCCCTGGCCAGTTTCAGATTTCACCTAGGGAATGCCCAAGATTGCAAACCAGCAATTGAAGAGCCATCCAGAAGACTAGAGAAATGTGTCCTGGGAAAGGGATATCCATGGGGGACAGCCTTGGTTGGCCATTGACCTCTATGTGGAGAAGGATAGCTCATATGTTAGATGCTTACAGATGCCTGCATGAAATTTCAAGGAATGCCCTGAAAACTCCTGCTGTTTTAATGAATTTGTTTGAAGAATTGTGCAGAGTGTACTGAGGCAGAGAAGGGAAGTGAATGGTGGCTACAGTGGGCTAGCCTCTACCTATACACAGAAGCTCAGGTTAGAAAGTTGGAGGAAGAGCCAAGGTTAGAGAGGGATGTTGGGGTGCCCACTACTCTGCTAGCTTCTGGGCTAGAAGATAAGGTGGGAGAGCAGGATGATAAGTTAGAGACTGTAACTTGCTGTTTTGCAAAGCTAGGAGGGTGCAAACTACAGTGGATTAAGTTCTGAGTGCTTGTGACACAGCTTGATTGAGACACTAAGAGGTAAAATCCCTGGGAAAGTGAGCAGAGTGAAGAAAAAGATGTCATCATGATTATGAAGTGGACAAAATGCCTCTACTACCTGACCCCTAATATGATGGAAAGCAAGAGCACAGTAACAACCCCAGCCAGTGAGGCGGCCCCCAGTTGAGGAAATGTTCATGGTGAAAGAATATTCTCCCACTGAGCTTATTGATATGGCTGCCAAGTTCCAGCAAAAGGCCAGGGCAAGTAGCCAGGCATGATTAGTGTGGCTATAGGATACAGGAGGGATGGCTTTTCTCTGACAGGGCAGGAGGCAGACAAAATGAGTATTATTACCATACACCTTGCCCTCTGGCAGTGCCAGCATGGTGCTCTGGGAGTTCAGTTTACTCATTCCCTTATAGAGTGGATTATTTTATTCTGGGGGGAGGCTTGGTTCAATGAGGAGGGTCTCCCATTGCATGTGGAACCCTGGAACTCTATAGAGGAGGTACAATAAGTTCTTAGGGAGTTGGGAATGAGACAGGCCATTTGCTCCCCTGTCCTTGAAGGCCCTGATGAGGCCACACTCACTGCATGAGTGAAAGTCAGTATCTGCTAGTCTGCCCTCAGCACCTGGTATGAGACACTGATATCTATGCTAAGCCTAGTTGTAGGATAAGACATTTACGATATTGGGAAATCCATTGATTATCTGGGGGAAACTGACCAATCCTGGGACTGGGTACAGACTGTGTGAAAGACCCAAGGCAGGGAGGGAACTCAAGAAGCCAAAAGCTATCTTAATTGGCTTTAATGGGTCTGGTAAAAGTAATCCTCAGACAAATGCGGTTTCACCTCATTGCTGCTGAGACCCCACATGAAAAGGGAGACCTACAACCCAGCACTGTGTTGGTTGGCCTGTGGAAAGCCTTAAAATCTAAACAACAGTTTAGATCTGCCCTTACTATCACTAGGGTCACCTGCTCCAGCAGAGACCTTAGGAATGTAGTCCTATTCAGGATGGATGCCTCCCATGCCCTAAGTGTAAGATGCAGGCCAAGATGACCTCCAGGTAAGGCTCCATATTGAGCTCACTATTCACTAGACTTTCCTCTCCCCCGAAATAAATAAAATATGATAGCACTGGTTGATACTGAAGCCAAATGTACTTTTTTTTTTTTTTTTTTTACTTTTTCAAGCAAATGTACTCTAATACATGGTAATGCTCAGAAGTTTTCTGGCCCCTCAGTGCCATCAGTAGTTGTAGAGGGCAAGTGGTTATGGCCAGGAAGGTCCCTTTCATACTGAAAATTGGATGTTCTCTCCCATGAGAATGTGAGGTTTTTATCTCTCCAATACCAGAGGGCATATTGGGCACTGACATCCTACAAGGTCAAACTCTACTAACTTTTCTCAGTAAATTCAACCTATGAGTTAGACCACTCCAACCACTGCTGAGAGAAACACCAACCAGGAACCAGAAAGTCTATAACCCTACCAAAAAAATGGTAACTGTCAATATAAATTTCTGAGGTAAGAGGGAGGGAGCATGAGGAGATAGAAGAAACCGAGAACTGCATTGAGTGGGTATTGTATACCTTATTGCTTTCAAGAGCCTGATATGTCTGTTAAATAATAATAATTTTTAAGATGAATAAGCAATTGTAAAGATAAATGAAGATAAAGATGGGACTGGTGGAGTTGAGGTGGTAACTGGTATGATTTTGTAGAGGATGGTCAGGAAAGTGACATTTAATCAATACTTACAGGTAACTAAAGAATGAGTCATATGGATACCAGAGAGGAGAGGATTCTAAGCAGATGGTAGCAAGTTCAAATGTCCTGATATAGGAGTCTGCTTGGTGTATTAGAGCAACAGCACTGGAGTCCCATGAACATGGAGAAGGGTGAGTGAGCCAGCAGTGGTGGCTATATATCCTGGATTGTCATGGAGTATAGATAGTGGGTTTGGGATTTTACTCTAAGGAAAAATGAGAAGCCAATGAAAGATGTACAGAGAAGTCTTTTATATAGTTGTTTGCCAAACAGTCTGAAATTCATAAAATTGGTTAGTTATTCTAGTTCCAATGTGCTGGACTTTATATGCAAGAGTAGAAAGAATTGGGGCACCAGGGTTGCTCAGTTGGTTAAGTGGCTGGCTTCAGCTCAGATCACCCTCTCTAAGTTGTGAGTTCCAGTCTTATGTCGGGCTGCTTCGGATTCTGTGTTTCCCTCTCTATTGCTCTCTGGCCCTCCCAGAGCTTGTTCTCTCTCTCTTTCTCTCTCTCTCTATCTCTCATTCGCTTGCTCGCTCTTGCTCTCGTTCTTACTCTCTTGCTCTCTCTCACTCTCTCTCTTTCTCCCACCCTCTCTGACTAACTCCTTCTCTCTCTTTCTCTTTCTCTCTCTCAAAATAAATAAACAAATAAAAAAAGAATACTGTACATCAAACACAACTTTAAAAAAAAAGTAGAAAGAATTAAACTTTTATGTATTAAGCCATTATAAATATACAGTATTCTGGGGAGGAATCTAATTTCCCTGAAGTAAATAATAAGACATCTTAAATTGATAAATAATAGCAATAAAATTTTATTCCAATTGTTCTGGGTATTGGAGCACTTGGTGCACTGTCCATTACTACCTGGAGTTAAGAGTATAACTTGAAAATTACTCCTTTTTTAAAAATTTTATTTAATTATTTGAGAGAGACAGAGAGAGAGGGAGCATGCATTAGTGGGGTAGGGGCAGAGAGAGAAAGAGAATCCCAAGCAAGCTCTGCACTGTCAGTGCAGAGCCTGATGTGGGGCTTGATCTCAAGAACCATGAGATCATGGCCTGAGCCAACATTAAGAGTCAGACACTTAACCAAATGAGCCACTCAGGGGTCCCTAAAATTATTACGTAACGTATTATCAAACACTGTTAAAATAAATGTGATGTTTTCAATACTTTTGAACTTATAAGACCAGGCTGAGTCTGAATCTTTGCTTTGCTATGTGCTTTGTGGCCTTGAGTAAATCCCCTCAGTGTCTTTGAGTCTCAGGTTCTCTATTCCTTTATGCTTGGGCATAATAGTCCCTAATTCATAGATTATGTATGTTCAGTACTTACCCCACTTTTTACCACATGGTAAGCATTTAAAATAACTATAGGTATAATAACTATACTATTTTTATCTCTCCTTGTATTGTTACATATTGAACAGACTAAAATAGATTTGCAATCTGTTCACTTAAGCATACTTATTAATATAATCTCATTGTTTTTGATATTCTAAGGATCTAAAAGTAATATGTACAGGAGTAAAACAAAGAAACAACCTCCATAAATGAAAATAATTTAGACGGCAAAGTAATACATTCTTTTACACAAGTCAGTTAAGATGAAATTTTACACAAGTCCTCCAATATTATTAGGACTTAATTTTTGTTCAAATAGTTTTGTTCAATGAATTTTTGACAATTGCCTTATTTATCCTTGACTCACCTTGGCATCTTGTAGATAATAAATGTTAAATAAGTGCATGTCAAAGAAAGTGTGTGTGTGTGTGTGTGTGTGTGTGTGTGTGAGAGAGAGAGAGAGAGAGAGAGAGAGAGAGAGAAAGAAATAGAAAGGAGAGGGAGAGAGAGGGTTTAAGAAGTACAACATCTTCTTGAAATTGAGTTTTGTGCATTGCTGAGAGAAATGTAGAATGGTGTGAGCCACTGTAAAAAACAACATAGTAATTCCTAAAAAGTTAAACATAGGATTACTACATGATCCAGAAATTTCACTTCTATATGTATACTCAAAATCAGTGAAAACAGGGACTCAAACAATATGTGAACACCAGTGTTTATAGCAATATTATTCACAGTCAGCCAAAAGGTGTTAGCAACTCAAATACCCATCATCAAATAAATGGATAAACAAAACACGGTGTATACATACAATGTAATATGACTCAGCCTTAGAAAGGAATGAATTCTGATTCATGAAACACCATTGACAAACCTGGAAAACATTATGCAATTTCAAATAAGCCAATCACTGAAAAGCAAATATTATATTATTTCACTTATATAAGGTGTCTAAAAGTGTCAACTTTATAGAGGCAGAAAGTATAACAGAGGTTACCAGAGATTGGGGAAGGGAAGAATGGGGAGTTACTGTTTAATGACCACAGAGTTCTGGATAGGGATAGTGGTGATGGTTACACAAGTTTGTATATGTACTTAAACTGTCAGAATTGTACACTGAAAATGATACATTTCATGTTATGTTTATTATACCTTAATGGAAAAAGAAACTATAATGTGTTCAGAATTTTAAAAATCAAAATGTTTCCAAAAGCAAATTGTTTAAATATTATTGCTCAGGTAAATACAATTATTTATTAGTAATACATGTTGGATTATCCATTTATTTATTGAAAATTTATTACATATTATGTTTGTTTTTCCAACTTATTTCACAGAGCATTTGTACCAGCCATGCAGTTTTGTGGGAGAAGAATTGGGTATTCATATTTCTACATTCTCTGGAATTGTTTTAGCCTATCATGGTAATTTGGTATCTTTTGACATAGAGATTGCTTCAGAGATGAGCTTTGCCCCGGTGTAAAATGATACATTAAGGATTGCAATATTAATGTCTACAAAAGGAGCATGGCTGTAGAGTAACCACATCAACTAAAAAATACAGAGTTGACTGTGTGGTGGACACTTTTATAACCTCACAAAACACAACCTACCTATAATAAAACTATGTTTCAAGTAAATGCACTGGCATGCAATGAAATATTAAAGGTTCACCTGTCCTCAAACTTGGTATCAGTACTTTGGTATTTTTTTTTTTAATGTTTATTTTTGAGAGAGAGAGAGTATTCATGTGAACAAGGTAGGGAGGGGCAGAGACAGAGACAGAGACAGAGGATCCAAAGCAGGCTATATAGCAGCAAAACCAATGTGGGGCTTAAACTAATGAACCATGAGATCCTGACCTGAGCCAAAGTCTGACTGAGCCAACTAGGTGCCCTTTGTATTTTTTTTTTTAATTTAAACTTTAATTTGAGAGCACTACTAGAAAAACGACTGGCCAACAGAAGGAGAGGCGAGCAAAACAAAAACAAAAACAAAAAAGGAAAGAAAAAATTTTAAAAATGTGTTCTTTCTCTTTAATATGCTAAATGCAGAATCGAATCGTGCTAGTATATTCCTAGGTTATTTAACTTAAACTCTGTAATTCTGCGCAAAAACATTCAGAAAAGAGTGTCCATCCCATTCCCCAACCCTCCTTAGTTAAAGCGAGAGAATCTCCTAAAGCAAACAGAGACAAATTGTTCCTAGCGGAAAATAAATCACCTTTGGTGGAGGTGGGAAGGGCCTATGACTACAAAGAACACAATAGCTGAAGTTATTTTGGTTCTCTCTGTTCAGTAAGTGCAGGCTTGTGTCCTTTCTTCTCCATTTCTCTCCTTTTCCATTATCTGTTTGTCAAAAGAGAAACAGCAAAAATAAAGTAAGAAAAAATAGTAAAATAAAAATGATCGAGACTATTGAGTCAGAAATAATCTTAGAGAAGTAGTGTTTAAATTCTGGATTTGAGGTTTCAATGGTGTGAGCATACCCAACATTCATTTTAGGATAGTTTTTATAAAGCGAGATGTTTTTTTTAATTTAAATTGCTTGCTATAAATACATGGAAAGGAGGTTATATTGGAAGGGCTATCAAACAGGAATCCTAATATTGCACATCTTAAGATTTCAAAGCATCCGACCACCATCACCCTAACTGTCTAATTGTGGAGAATAAATTGCTAAAAATTGCGATACATTTTTCTAAATAGTGCTTTGGTAAGTCAGAAAAATGGCATTCAAGGGGAGGTAAATGGTTGAAGGTATTAAAAGAATAAACAAATAGAAGAGGAATGATGGAGCAAAATCCTTAGAAAAGTATTGAGGAGATGTGGGAACCACAATTTGATAGGGATTTTGGAGAAAAGTGGCTTCTCACTGCTCTTCACTTGAGCTTTGAGCAATTGTTTGTGGTTTTTTAGTTTAAATAAATACATACGACTTCAAGTTTCCTGTAGATAAGGAAAGTCTAAGTTTCTGTTTTTAGAAACCTAATTGTAAGATTAGAGGAATTATTCCTCTAAAGGGCTAGAAAGAAAAGGGGGATGAATATAACAACCCAATGGTGGGCAACTAGTGAGGGTGTTTCTGATCCTTTAGAAGACGATTAAAAAATATCCATGCAGCCCTGCAGCAGGTGTGTGTGGAGGAAGAGGCCGGGGTAGGCAATCTGAAGCTGCACTTGAGGGACTTCCATGGTAGTTCCAGAATGGCTCTGAGCAAATGACTTACTCTGCCTGCTTTGTAACTCCTCTTCCACTGTATTTTCCTTTATATATATTTATTATGGAAGGAAAATTATAATGAGTAACAACTTTGAGAGAAATAGATTCGCTCAAAACTCTATCTCTTCAATGATTTTAAATAAGTTTTATTTGTTTATTCCCATGCTCTTTTAAGGTATTTATTGTTCATATGTACCCATTTTTAAATAATTGCAGTCTCTTCATAATACAGTTTTGAATTCACAGTTTTTTCATGCCAGCCTTTGTTGATGAGAATTTTTTCCATGTTCCTGTTAATTTTAAAATAATCTCATTACTGGATATTACTGCCTATTTCTGTAGTATTTAACAATTAAGTTTTTTCATTCTTTCATGGTCATAAATAATATTGAGAATAGGTACTAAAATCCCTTTTAGAGTTAACCGCTTTAATAAAATATATTGCAAAAGCCTGAGTCACAAGGTGAGACATTAAGGCTTTGGCTAAAACCAAGAATTCTGAGAATGCACAGTCGTACACGGGAGAAGCATAGATGAGAAATTATTGAGGATCCTTGTGAGACAATGGAAAGAGAATGGCAAAAAGAGCCATTAATACTTAGATGTTCACTGCTGATTGCTTTTTAAATTTTTATTTTTTTCTTTGTATATCTTATTTTTTTACTTTTCCTTTTTTTTTATTTTTTATAGAGATTTAAAGAAAAATCTATCCCTGATAACAATTGTTCTTCATAAAAATTACCAAATTATTTTTAAAAGAGTTTGTTATTGACTTTGTCATCAACATAAAAGAACAACAATAAATTCCTCTCAATGGTCACCTGGGTGGCTCAGTCAGTTAATCATTTGACTCTTTATTTCAGTGCAAGTCATGATCTCATGGTTGGTGAGATGGAGACCCACATCAGGCTCCTGGCTCTGTGCTGACAGGGTGGAGCCTGCTTGAGATTCTCTCTCTCTCTTCTCTCTGCCCCTCTGTCACTCACATGCATGTGTGCTCTTGCTCTTGCAAAATAAATAAACTTAAAAAAATAAGAAAGAAAGTAAATAAATTGCTCTCAATATTATTAGCAGCCACAGTACTTAAATGAACCTAGAAGAATCTCATGCTAAGAAAAGGGACTCCTTGAATTGCTTTGGAGAGAAAGGAAGAGGGTGAGTGTATGCTGACTGTGATTATTTTGCCAGTTGTATTATATCCTACAGTACCTATCTTTGTGCTGTTGGTTAAAAATTTCTTCGCTAAAAACACTTTCCTTATGCTTCACAGGGATTCAGTGGGAGTTCACACATTATTGCTACAAAACTCAGTCACTTATTGTAAGGACAAGTGGATTGGTCCAGATATGAAACCTTGAATCTTTTGGGTGGTTGACTCTATTCCTCGGAACTGCAGATGAAAATTAAAGTCAACTTATCCTTGGTTCCAAAATTATAATGTGAGATACCTATGGATTATTTTCTGGTTGTTCCATTACATGGACTGAGAAGCAGATGAAACTTGTCTGTGGGGAGATTGTGAGAGAGGAGGATCTAAAGAAAGACACAGATATAAGATGGAGAAGGAAGCTGATGGTATTCAAGCTCATTGTTCCAATTCTTTCAATGATATATAAATCTTGCATTCTCCCATCTTTCCTTATCTACTCTTGACGACTCCTCAAGATAGATGCACAGTACTCTTGTACATTTTTTTTTCTTGTATGGTGACCTACTATACAGATTTTTTAAATCTCATCCTTCTCAGAGATGAATTTTGCTCTTGGTTAAACTTCCATCAACTATCAGTTAAGAAACTTCTTGCTCCTAAAAAAAATAATTGACTGATAAACTAACTCATAATGAGTTGTAAATATAGGCTAATAGTTCATTGCACATTCCCAAATCTGCTAAATCAGAATTTTCCAGAAAGATATTAAAATTTTCTATTTCTTTGTTATCCCAGTTATTTCAGAGAACTTAAGAGAATCTCTCAGCAAAATGTGAGGCCTTGACATAGTATGGATTGGCCCCTTTCTTCTTTTCTTCCTTTTCCTCTTCTTCCCCCTCCTCCTCCTCCTCCTCCCCCTCCCCCTCCTCCTCCTCCCCTCCTCCCCTCCTCCTCCTTTTTCTCCTCCTCCTCCTTCTCCTTCTTCTTCTTCTTTATTTTGAGAGAGAGAGAGCAAGCATATGCACAGAGAGAGGGGCTAGGAGGAGAGAGACGATCCTAGTAGGCTCCAGGCTTAGCATGGAGTCTGACATGGGGCTCAATCCCATGACCAGGGATCATGACCAGAGCCAAAAACAAGAATCAGATGCATAACCGACTGAACCACCCCAGGAGTCCCTGGCCTCTATATTTTCAGACTTTTATCTGTTTGTCTTACTTTCTGGGCTTGCTACTTCTCTTTTCTGAGACTTTTTATTTTTGCTTCTCTTCATCTGCCTGAATGTGGCCTATATGAGGTAAGGGGATGGAGGATCCATATACCAAGCTGACAACTAACTTTCATATTTGGTCAGAACTAAACAGTACAATTCTACTTGGACTCCATGATCATTCCATAAAAAGTAAAGTGCCATGCCTGCCTGCTAATACCATTCTTCACTCTTCATCTATATATGGTGTGCTACATCCTGACATGGACACATGATATGTTTTACTTTTGATCCACTGATAATCAGCATAGTCTCTCTGTATCCCCTCTACCATTGGGTGAGAGAGACAAGTCTGATTAACAAAATTTATAATGTCACCTAGCCATGAGTAACATACAGACTGATGGATTAGCCACCTTGTCAAGTGCTCACTACTGATCTAATTCCAGTGTAAGAAGTGTGGATTTATGGAAAATGAACCATGGTCACTTAGGCATAACAGAGACTGGGAAGTAATGATAATAAATGATCTATGTCTTTACTGAAATCTTAATTGATCTTAACCATAAAATATGGTAAAACAAATAACTTTTAAAAATTCAGTTGATAAGCTAATGAATTCCTTTTCTGTCTCTTCTTTTTCCTCCCTCCCTTCCTCCTTCTATGCAAATACACACACACACACACACACACACACACACACACACACACGTCTCTGGAGTTGCAGTTAATGATCCTAGTTTTTCAGAATTAACCATGAAATAACCCACAATTGTGGTCTTTAGGTTCACTCTGCTCTTTGGAGGCATGTTTAGTCTTAATTTTCTTTTCCACTTGTCTTCCCCTTCTCCATCAGGAGATAATATAGGACAACACAATAGAAAGAGAGTTTGGAGACAAACAACTTAGATCCCCTAACTACCACCAACTATCTAAATGTCCTTGAGAAGTCATCTAAGTTTACCTGGCTCCCTCCCTTTCTCTCTTTCAGTATGTATGTATGTATGTATGTATGTATGTATGTATGTATGTATGTATATATGTATGTATATGCATATATTTATATTTAATGCAGACAAAAGAAAAATTTGATGACTCTAATACTCAAAGTGTGTGTTTATAAAGTTGTCAGTTTCTCAAATATGAGTTGCTATAGGTCCAAACTTTTGAGTACCAACACAAAAATGAATAATCATTTATGTAATTTATAATATCTAGAAAGTAAAGAATAATTTCTGGTTCCAAAAGAAAATAACATTTTTTTGACTGAAATAAAGGAAGTAATCCTTCCATGGGTCCTTATGGAGAAGGCATCATATAAATATAATAAAAAATATTCCTAACTATATCCTGAAAGTAACTACAGAAGTAGTAGTTCCTACAGTCCTTAAGGGTATAGGATCTGAGTGACCTTGAGCAAATTACTCAATCTCTTTGTGCCCTGGTTATTGTAAAACAGAGAAAACAATAGTGTCTAACTCAAGGGTTTTTTTGTTAGGATTAAATGAAATTTTATGCAAATGACTCTTAGAATAGTTTCTGGTACATAGTGAACACATAAAATAAGTAATTATTAGTTCTGAAAAAAGTTTATTACTTTAAAAAATATGTCAGGGGTACCTGGGTGGCACAGTTGGTTAAGCACCAACTCTTTAATTCAGTCCAGGCCATGATCTCACAGTACATGGGTTCGAGCCCCATGTCTGTGCTGACAGTACTAAGCCTGCTTGGGATTCTCTCTCCCCTCTCTTTCTCGCCCCTCTCCTGCTCATGCTCTCTTTCTCTTCTCAAAATAAATAAGTAAACATAAAAAATTATATATATATATATAATATATATATAAATACATATGTCAAAGTAGAATAATGACTTTATATTATTTATAAATATATATACGTCAAGGTAGAATAATGGCTTTATATTATATATAAAAATATATGTCAAAGTAGAATAATGGGTTAAGCACCAAATTGGGTTTCTCTCACAATAAGGTTTTGAGCAAGCCAAAAGTTTCAGAGTTCTGTGATGGTCAAACTCAATCCTGGGAGATACTTTAAAATAGACAAATGAATAGACTACCTGTTCCTCAATCATCCACAGATAGTTTCATTCAACCTAGTTTTTGGTAGCTATGGATCAACAGTGATTTTGTGGTCATACTCTTTGACAAGTGCTTGGAAAACAGCTTTTCTGAGTTGTTGATTAAATGCAAACCTTGTCTTTTAAAGGGGCTAAAAGGGGATTTCAAGTTGAGGGGCTTAATAAAGACACATGTCTTAGTAGAAACTCTGTACCTCGGCATGGAGATGGACAGAAGCTAGCTGGAGCAATAGCAACATTCTAGTTAAAATATAATTTGGGATTTGATCCAGCATCTAGATGAATGTATAGTTGAGGCTCACACATTTTGGCCAGAGAGCAGAGGCATAATGATTTCACCTTGGAACATTCTGAAAGCAGGTGTAAAAAAAAATGCTCACTTCAGCCATAAATAAAAGCTCAATGAAATACTCATAGAATGTTTAACCTTGAGCAATATTCCTTTCTTACATGTACTCCAAATATATGGCAAAATAACTAAAGGGATTTTACATACTGTACAGGTTTATTGATTAAGAGCCACTTAAAAGTTATAGAACATATACCCCAAATAATCATTTTGGCTATAGAATGTTTCATGATACAATTTATGCTTAAAATTATGTTGGTGGCAGTCTGTAGACAGATTATTAGAAGGCAATGGTAAAATCAGGAAGATAAATTAGGATGCTATAGCAGAAATATGGTTGAGACATTTATGGCTCAAGGTAAATCAGTTCAAGGATTTGTAAAAGCGTATCTTAGACAAATCCACAAGATTCGTCTCTCATCCTGATGTTCTTATCCCCAGTTCAGCTAAATCCCTCAAAGAATATGGGAAGTAAAAACTAAAATATCATCAAACCAATCTTTTTTTTTTTTTTTTCATCTTAGCAATGGATGTGTGTCTTGACAGGGGCAATGTATATTTTGTATACTTTAAAATAAAGCAGGCACAACTTGGCAGGGAAAGGAACTGAAATTGGAAGAGTTTGCAGTGGTATGAGCCAGGTGACAGTCCCTTTGCAGTTGACAAAGATAAGGATGGCCAAACTGCCCTTCTTTTGCCATTTCTTTTGTCTGAATGCTGGAGATTTAAAAGTCCACAAAACTATGAAAGGGAACAGATAATTCCTCTAAAGTTCAAGTTTCTTGCTAGAGAATAATATCAGAAAAAAATTGCATCAGCATTTTTATTTTTGCCTGTCCAACTAGTCGTATTTCAGAAAATAAGCCATAGTACTTTAAGGTAACAATTCAGGGAATCTACTATACTAAAATTGGGAAACTTATGAATCAATATATTTATATTGTCAACCTGGCAATATTATGAGATATTACCAATAGAGACATTATCTAAAGGCAGATGAGGTCGTATGTGTCAAAATATTAGTTTTAAATTTTCAAGTTTATCAAGAACTGTGAAAGATTTGAGATTTTATCCTATTTGTGGGCTAACAAGTTAGCCTTTTAAAGTTTCATGGATACTGGCAGAAGACATGAGACTCCTAGTCAGAGACAAGGGATTTTGTTACTCTTGGAATAGCAGACAGCGTGAGTTTCAATTTGCTTCTGACACCCTAGCCCCGACCCCCCAACAACTCCACAGGAGCAATGTAGAGATAGGCCCAGATAGATGCCGTGTGCACCATATGTTGCTTTTTTTTTTTTTTTTTAGTGTTTTATTTATTTCTGAGAGACAGAAAGAGAGAGACACAGTGTGAGCAGGGGAGGGTCGGAGAGAGAGGGAAACACAGAATATGAAGCAGGCTCCAGGCTCTGAGCTAGCCGTCAGCACAGAGCCCAACGGAGGGCTCGAACCCACGAACCATGAGATCATGACCTGACCCGAAGTCAGACACTTAACCGACTGAGCCACCCAGGCGCCCCACCATGTGTTCGAATCATAACTGAGGAACCCCAAGTTTGGGGAACCCCAATCTCTTACAAGATAGCAACAAGCAAATCTGCCCAGTCTTTGCTCTGAAGAGAGACATTTATCTCTATTATACTTGACTGCAAACAAATCTGCCCTCTGCTTCAGGTATAATATATATCTTCCATGGCTGTTTGCTATCCATACATACTTCTAAAATAGTCCAGAAAAATTTGTCATCATTGTAAAAATGTACACCAATGCCTATGTGACACACATATATACCATTGAAGTACCTGGGTTGAGAAGGTTTTTTTTTTGTATGATGTAGTTAGCCTAAATTGGGTTCTCCCATCTTGATCAACCAAGAACAGATGAGTGTTCTTTTGGGGGCTTCAAAGCAGTGAAACAAGTCCAGTCAGCCTTCTTTGTGAGGATTCCATTCTATCTCTTCCAACGACTTCTATTTTCCTCTAGTTGGTTGTTTACTACATATAAAAGCTAGATTAAAGGTCCTGTAGCCTGTGGGAAATGGTGAGGAGGCTACAAATAGAGAGAATATGCTGTTTTCTCATTTCTACCATGTATGATATTGAAACAATTTATAAGGTAATTGGAAGTGGTAAGCCAAAAACCAAAACAGTAGGTCCTAAAAAGGAGCAATTTTCCTGTATTATATCCTAAATTCTTTTCCCTGATCTTGGAAAATAAACGTCAGTTGTTTATAAATGAAGATTAAATGCTGTTAGCAAAGGATACCTGTGTCTGCAAGTTTCTTACAGTGAATCTCAGCGCTGTAGCTAATAATCCGTATTTTTCAAAATTAATCATGGCTCTGTGGCTCCCTGGTAGGTTTGGGTGCTTACTTGGTTATTTTGAGGTATGTTTAGCCTTGTTATGCTTTCCATAAACTATTTAGCACAGCATTAAATGTATTGTAATTATTCCATCCTTCTTTCACTTTCCTCTCCATTTGACTTGACCACTAAGCTAATGCCACACATTCTAGATTTTTGGCATAAAGTAACTCAAAATAAAATTAAATTTCTGTAAATTAATAAAATGTGAATGGGTAGAGAAATATAGTTACTGTACTTTTTAAAACTAACTTGAAACCTTTGGAAATACATGGTAATGAAAGTCACTAAAAAAAATTGCTAGTCAAATTAGGATTGGGTAAGTCAAATGTAAATGATTAGGAGAAAAAAGAAATGAGAAACATTAAAAGATTTTGTACTAATATTCCTTACAAGTGACTCTAAGTTGTCTTCTCATTTAAAGAAGCCTGTACTGGAAACCACAGGTATTTTATATTTTGTATGTGATTTATTGATGAAGAAGGCACTGAACTGCAGCCAGCAGATCTATATATAAGGGTTAGGCTTTGGTCATATAAAATTTGGTGAAGGAATATTTGTTTATCTATATTTAAATTCTCCATGGTAACCAATGTTTTCAATTAAGTGATAAATCTTGGTAATAGAAGGTATGGGGGTGGGTGGCTTCCTGCTCCCCATGTGGCAGTTGGTGGCATAGCATGCTTTTAGCCCTTCAGAAGATCTGCATATGTATATTCTGACCCAGTCTGTGCTGATTTAAAATGTGATCTTTTGAGGAAAGTTCATTTACCCCTGAATTTTCTCAGAGAGAGAGACAGAGAGAGACAGAGAGCGCTCTCCCACACAAAGCTGGTAAACTATGTATGTAAGTTTTTGTTAGTTTTTATTTTTAAATTTTGTTGTTTCCTTTTTTCACTTAGAATTGAAGTAGGAACATTTACTTATATCATGAAGTCTTGGAAATGTGATCTTTGGATTACATGGCATTTCATCAAAATAATAAGTTTAAAATTTACTTTAATACCAAAGTTTTGGCATTTAGGTTGCTACAAGATTTGTATGATTATCTTCTGTTCTTGTTGTTCAATTATTCTTTCGGCTAAATCGCTAGAGGTGGGATTACTAATTTTAAGACTCTTGATATATATTCAGTATCCAAATTACTGAATAGAGCTTATTCCATTTTAAATTTCCTCCAGCTAGTTTATTGCATCCTATTGAACAAAATATATCAACATTTTTATAATCTTTGTCAAAATGTTAGGCAAAAATGGTGTTTATACTATTTTAAAATGCATTTGGTTTCAAGGGGAACATTTCTTCCACGTCCTTATTGATCATTTTCCATTCTTCTTTTATAAATTGAATAAATTCTGCACATTTCTCAGGAAGACACAATTATGGTTTGTTATATTTACTGCAATTATTTTCTCCAACTTATTGCTTTTTAATTTTATGGTGTTTGAAATTGTACAACCCACCAACAAAATAGACGTATGGAAATTTCAATGTTACTCTTTAAATGCCAATTTTTTAAAAAATCAGGAAACATTTAAATTATTAAATGGCTTCCTCGTAATTAACAGTAAATAAATTAAGCAATACCTAGATTACTTGATTAAAGCTTATGAGTTTCAAAACCTGTCATAAAAAAGTGAATAAAATGATGACTGGTTATGGCTTTGCTGTAGCAAAATACTGCTTTTATAGTGTGAAATATGTTTACTCTCCTGAAAACAAAACTCAAAGTAATAAATCTACTTTTCTTCATTTTTTTTTTTATTTGAGAGAGAGAGCAAGTAGGGGAGAGGGGCAGAGGGAGAGAGAGAGTGTGTCTTAAGCAGACTTCACACTCAGTGTAGAGTCAGACACAGGGCTCTATCCCATGACCTTCAGATCATGACCTGAGCCAAAATCCAGTGTTGGACGCCCAACCCATTGGCCACACAGACACCCCAGTAAATTTACTTTCCTTTGTTGTTTAGCCATCCAAGAAAATTCCAAACATCCAAGTTGTAGTATATTATTGCTATGTGGATTTAGTACGTCTTTTAGTTGTCTGTGGGAATTTCTTTTTTTTTTTTAAATTTTTTTTAATGTTTTATTTATTTCTAGGAGAGAGAGAGAGAGAGAGAGACAGCGTGAGCAGGGAGGTCAGAGAGAGAGGGAGTCACAGACTCTGAAACAGGCTCCAGGCTCTGAGCTGGCAGTCAGCACAGAGCCCGACGCGGGGCTCGAACCCACGAACCGCGAGATCATGACCTAAGCGAAAGTCGGACGCTTAACCGACTAAGCCACCCAGGCGCCCCAATTATCTGTGTGAATTTCTGAAAGATAAGGTCTCTTCAGGGCAGGTCATACTAAAAATATGTCTCAAAAGGTAAAAGAAAACAAAAATCTGAAAAAAAAGCCTTGCTGCATTTCATACAAGACTAAATGAAGTATGATATATATTTCCAATTAGATATAAAAGTAAATCTCAATAGAAATGCAATCACTTTCAACACAAGAAGAACTAGTAAGATATAAAAAGATACATAGTATTACATAGTGTAAACATACATATTATAATAAGCTATAAAGGCTTGAGAAATTTTCAAAATATCAACCTTGCAAATTTACTTGATAAAAAAGGAGATGAAGAATCTAGAAAGGGAAGTTTTAAAAATTACCAAGAGTTTCTAAATTTTTAATATAGTAAAACCTTAAAAAAAGTTTTTTTAAACAAGATATTTTTCCTATACTTACATGGAAACACAAACATTGCAAGGAGTCCTCTTTTGATTTCAGATGAAGAGGCATTTTCTAAAACTTTTTTCTAACAACTTTTTGAAGGATTAGCTTTCCTCTTACATTGTCTGACACCATCCTCTGCTGCTGCACTGCCATTTTCTTTTTCTGTGCAGATATTTTTTATACATGACAGCTTGCATTTTCACTTAAGGAGACTGTACTGTCATCTCTGATTTCCTGTCTTCATGTCTTACTCTACCTTTACTCCTCTTTCTATAGTTAAGTGTGAAACAGCTGCCACAAACTGTCTGAAACCTGATCTTCTGAGTGACAGGTGCAGAACATAGCTGTGAAAAAAATAGAGGGATAGCTACTTTCTTAATGGAAGTCCATTTATTTGCCTATGAAATAGCACAGAGTCTAGAAAGGAGAAAAAAAGGCCTGCCCACAACTAAAGAGTTAGCATTCAGGAAATTGATCATTGGGTGAATTGGCTTCATCCTTTTACAAAATTGAGGTATAATTAACATAAGGTAAAATGCACAGATCTGAATTATACATTGATAAATTGTGACAAATGTTAGCAGACATGTATCTGACACCATGGTCAAGTTATAGAATATCTTTATCAGTCCGGGATGCCTCAGTGGCTCAGTTGTGTAAGCATCTGACTCTTGATTCCACTTAGGTTATTATCTCAGGGTCATGGAATCAAGCCCCGTGTCAGTCTCTGTGCTGAGCATGGAGCCTGCTTAGGCTTCTCTCTGTCCCCCTCTCTCTCTGCCCTTACCCAGTTGTAAGGGCATGCACGCAAGCTTTCTCACTCTCTCTAAAAAAAAAAAAATAAGTAAAAAATAATATTTTAATCAGTCCAAAATGTTATTTCACAGTAGCTTCTAGTTAATTAGTAATTGCTGTTCTGGTTTTTACTGCCTTAAATTAGTTTTGTCTGTTCTTGGGTTCATTTAAATAAATCATCCAGCACAAATTATTTTCTATCTATACCTTTCATGGTATTTATTAAGTTCCTGTATATATAGATATCCCACATTTGGTTTGTTTTGGTTACAACCAAATGAATGTTATGCTTACCTTTAAAAAAAAAAGACATTGGAATTTTGATAGGGATGGCACTGAATCTTTAGATTAATTTCAGGAATGTTACCATCTTAACAACACTGAGTCTTCTGATCCATGGACATGGGATGCCTTTCCATTCATTTAGGTACTCTTATTTTCTTCAACAATATTTTGTGTTTATCAATATACAAGTCTTGTGCTTCTTTTATAAGATTCAGTTCTAAGTATTTTATTCTTTTTTATGATATTATACATAGTATTATCTTATGAATATCATTTTCAGATTGTTTAATGCTAGTGTATATAATTAACATTGATGTTAATAAATAAATGAGTAAAGCATCCTTGTTTCTTAACTCATTAATTAGTTTTAAGAGGTTTTTTTTTTGGTAGATTCCTTAAACTTTCTGTAATAAGTGAGTATTATCCATGAAAAAAGATAGTTTTATTTCTTTTTTTTTTAATCTGGATGACATTTAACTATTTTTCTTGCCTAATTTACCTGGGAATAACCTTGGGCACAATATTTAATACAAGTGTTAATAATGGGGGTGCCAGGGTGGCTCAGTTAAGTGTCTGACTCTTGGTTTCAGCTTGGGTCACAATCTCATAGTTCATTGAATTCAAGCCCTGTGTTGAGCTCTGTGCTGACAGTGCAGAGCCTGCCTGGGATCCTCTCTCCCTCCCTCTCTCTCTCCTGCTCCCCTGCTGGTAGTCTCTTTCTCTCTCAAAATAAATGAATACACATTAAAAAAATTCAAAAGAAGTGTTAAGAATAAACATACTTGTCTTGTTCCTGATCTTATGTGGCATGCTTTCAGACTTTAATGTCTAAATATGATGTTAGCTATTTATCAGATTAAGGAAGTTGCCTTGTCCTCCTAGTTTTTAGAATAATTTTGTCCTTGCTTAATTCATTATTGTGTTCTTAACATTAGGGACTTATTTACTCTTACATCTGAATTTTAATCCGTTATTGTAGACAAAGGAGATGTGCCACCCTAATCCCACTTCAAGGCAGTACATGTTGCCCAGCTGTCGGCAGTGCAATCAGCCAAGAGCATTCACAGCTCATTTTCTTCAGGATTGAGCTCAACTGCAGGAAGAAACTACACTAAGCTCATGCATTCCTTAGATATATGCATTTTTGGCTCAGTGTGAGAAACTGTAACAGAGTTTTTGCTCCAGAGCTCTTTGTTGTATTGGCCAAAGATTTGTCAGATGTACTGTGTTTTTAACTCTTTCTATCTAGTCATTTTTCCTTCCCATTCCCTTCCTAAATGATGATCCTTAATAACCATTTAAAGCTCCAGACTATATCCAATGGTCTATTTCCAAGGAACTGAACTTCTAGCAGTTGGGGCCAATGGTGTTCTAAGAAAACCAGTGATAAGGTGAAGCTTTGGAGCTTGATCTTATCACTTGGAGCTTGATCTTTGGAGCCTGACTGGCTGAGGTCCTCATCACTGATTATTGGTGGAAGTACAGTTATTTAAATTTTAACTGGTGATGAATTGGGAAGGAAATGTATGGTAATGGTGAATGAAAGGAAATGTATGAGGAGTTTGAAATATAGAGAAAATAATACCTATAAAGATAATGGGATTGGATAGTTATTACTAGATTCTACTGGTGCTCATCAGAAAGATAATACAGACATGAGATCAAATAATAGGTGATCAAAAGCTAGATGTCAAGTTAAATGTCCTCTTCTGTTGCAGACAAAAAAGTCTTCAACTCTTCTAGGCAGAAAATAAAGAACGTAGAGAACCAAGGACTGTATTTTAAATATGATTAAAAACTTAACCAAGTCAAGCTTGTTATATCAAAATAAGGACACTGATTAGGAAAACTTGGGGCCCTGACAAAGATGGAGAGATCTGGGTGGATTTTCCTCAAGGTTTTGTTTTCCCAGACTCCTCTGAATATACTGAGGCTGGAGATGGGGTCCACTTCTGCCTGTTATAAAACAGTACATAAGGGAATATATGCTCCCCTCAGGATATTCTCTCATTTACTGGCCATTTCTTTCATAACTATAGCTAGGGTTAAGTGATAGCATACCTTTAGCAAATGTGTTCTGGAACTGATATATTGGCAGGATCTGGGGGAGTCTGCTTGGGTGTGGATTCTGAGGTTGTTTCATCAAGGAGGTCCTTATCATAAAATTAGATAAAGAAGAATGTACTAATTTGGGAATGCTTTCCAAAAATACAGGATTCAACACTGGCAAAGGGCTCAGGATGATGAGAACTTTCCTTTCGGATAGCTCCCAGAAATATGAAAAAAAGTGGCCTATGCTGAGTGAAGTTGAAATGCCATAACTGCCATAACAGACGGTGGAGAAAGATATTAAAAATCTCAGGGAAATGGAAATGCTAGAATGGACCTATTATATATCCAGAAAACTCTCCAGATGATTATATTCCATAGGAAAGCTCAAAAGCCACAACATTTACTAAGATAAAGAATGTGCTTAACATATTAGTATCCCTAAAAATGTTTAATAATTGTAGCCAGAGCTTATAACAGCTTGGCTTCTGCATGACCATGGGGATGAGAGGACTCTGAAGCAATGGAGGACAGGTAGTGGTGCTTAGCCACTAGATGTCAGTCTCAATTTATTATAGCCACTGGAATGGCAACCCAGGGAGCTCGACACAGAGTTATGAATGTGGTTACTTGAATTCAGTGTCACAAAGGGAAATACATATGGACATCTGGTAAAGATACTGGTAAATATATACAATCAAAAGAAAATAAGAATGAATAAGTAAGAGGCTGAGATAGTCACCCTACAAAAAATTTCCATTTTTCAGATCTGGAATCTACTGACTGAAGAAGTCATCAAGCATCCAGAAGGAAATGTGCCACAACAGTGATACAAATACGTACTGTACTTATTCCTCCAGTTCTTTTTCAATATTACATATGGCCATTTTCTTAAGCAATGATACCCAAGATAAAGGGGCATACCCAGGTGTTTGAGAACTCTTGGATATATGGTCTGAGTTACCTTGATACTCTTGTCACTATGGCCCCCTATTACAGTGGACAATATCAGATCAAGTGAAAAATGGAATACTGGCCAAGGTCCAACTTATGATGGGCCCACCAAGTCTCCAAACCCACCTAATTGTCATTTATCCATTCCCTGAATATATAATTAGATTTGATGTGCTTGGCATTTGACACTATCATATACTGAGTCTTTTCATATGTGGAGTAATGGCCAAATGAAATACCCCTCCACAGCCAAGATGGTAAATCAAAAACACTAAGGCATTACAGAGAATGGAGTGTGGATAGAGGAGGTTGGAGCTATTATTGGAGATCTTGAGGTACTCCTGTTCATTCATCAGTTTAGCCACTAAAGAAACTAGATGGATATTGTAGGATGACCATACACAGCCACCATGCCATAGCTAGTGTCTTTTCCAGAGGAGAATAATATAGCTTATATCTACACAGTTATGCTCCATGGATAACTCTCTTACTCTCTGTCATGATGCAGTCTGAACATGTCTGGATCATTCTTGATATCCTGAGATTACATTGATTCATTACATCAGTAATACTGTGTTTATCTAACTGGATGAGCAAGAGGTAACCAGCTTTGCTACAGGCCTGGTAAGATAAACTTTCTCCAGAAGTAGGATAAACCCTGAGAAGATTCAGGGGGCTTAACTACTAGAGTAAAATTTTAGAGGTTCAGTGGTTAAGGGCTTGCCAGTACACCTTTATTCAAAGTAAAAGATAAATTATTAAACATTGCTTCTTCTACCAGGAATAAGAAAGCACAGTGCCAGATGGGTGTTTTTGTGTTCTGGAGACAGCATATTTCACACTCAGCTGATATACTAAGTGACAAGTGTGTGTGTGTGTGTGTGTGTGTGTGTGTGTGTGTGTGTGCTACCTATGTATTCAGCCAGAGCAGTGAAAGGTCTAGCAGATCAAGCCTGGTTTTTGCGATATGAACCTTGCTTTTTGGACTATGCAATCTGTCATCTCTGTTGGAGATATCAGTGGTACGTGAGGATAGCAGGTTGATTTTGTGTCAAGTAACAGTTGTAGAATTATAATATAGGCTCCTGGGGTTCTAAAAAAAGGCTATAACATTTGCATCAGGGAGTTATATGTCTTTTGAATAATAACTCTTGGCAAACTACTAGGCCTGACCATGGTACTGTAAGTGACCATGTGGACAGAACTGAGTTATGTCCTGTAATTCCAACCAAATTGTGAAGTCAGGTAATACCAACAACAATCTATCATAAGATGGGTGAAGAATTACACCCAGGACTGAGCACAAGCAGATTCAGAAGACACACAAAAAACTGCATAATCAGACAGTCGAGGCACCCATGGCACCCACCATTACTAGTACCAGCACTTTTCCCCTGTTCTATGGTTAGGTGGTAAAATATAAAATCAAGTGACCTATCTGAGTGCCTCTTGGTTTTTTCTTGCCTTGTTGTGACTACAAATGAAGTGAAAGCAACTTCACCCTGGGCATAATGACCATGGTTCAGAGACTTCAGAGATGAGGGTGTGCTTTATAACATCAGGCAAGCCACTGTTATGGGCTGAATTGTGTCACCCCCCCAACCCCAATTCACCTGCTGAAAACCTACCCCTGATATAATGGTATTTGGAGATAGGGCCTTTGAGAGATAAGTAGGTTTAGTTGAAGTTATGAGGATGGGGCTTTCATGATGGGAATAGTGCCTTTATATAAAGAGGAAGAGATACCAGAGCCCTCACTGCCATAGGAGGATATAACAAGAAGGTGGTCATCTGCAAATAAGAAAGGAGTTCCTACCAGGAACTGAATTGGCTGGCATCTTGACCTTGGACTCTACAGCCTCCAGAACTGTGAGAGATTAATGCCTGTTGTTTAAGCCACTTTTTTGGCACTATGCTGTAGCAGCTCAAGCTGACTATGACAGCCATCAAGGTCAACAGAGTTGGTAGCTCAGGGTAAGGAGACTCTAGAATGGATAGCAAGGAGACAGACAATAAGCATTGGGTGTCTTCCTAAGGCTAACTTACATAGCCTCTCTCTTCTAAGTTTTCATTCAGCAAGAGAGGCCTTCAGCAATTGTGGAGAGGCTATCCTCTGAATGTTTATGAAGTTCATATGAGTAAAACCAGGGGTGGGCAGTGGTGACATGGAGATGTGTTATAAGGATGTCCCTTCAAAGAAGAACTCTGCTTAGCTATGTGCATTGCAGTCAGCAGACAGGCTCCAGCTCTCAGTTCCTTCAGGACTTGCCTCAGTTGCCCAAAATTGCTCCACCCCAGGTGAGACCCTTTCCAGGGAAGACCACAGCTGGTGACTGGATAAGTGAATTATCTAAGACATGGCCATTTTGGTAAATACTACCTCTAGAACTCAGCACCAGGTTGCACAAGACTTTCTCAGGTTTGCATTGCAGTTAAAATTCTTCCTGCATCTAGTCCTGCTTCCTGTATCTTTCACAGATCCACGGATTTTTAGAATATATTTTTAATTAAATTGTTCTTATTGAAATGGATACTA
The DNA here is from genome assembly GCA_017311185.1 of Proteles cristata cristata. Lineage (NCBI taxonomy): Eukaryota > Metazoa > Chordata > Mammalia > Carnivora > Hyaenidae > Proteles > Proteles cristata. The sequence continues at coordinate 993,534 of JAESUZ010004165.1, forward strand.
CAAAAAATTGCTTGTTTGTTGCCTTGCATACCCTAGAGTCAACTACTAGCCAAACTGACCCAATTCAGTCAATTTCTTGGCTAGTCTTCTACGCTCACAATTCTACTAGAGAATGCTGCCATCTGATTTCTTCTTCCATATTGCTATCTCACTACTGCCCACTTGGAGTAAATTCATTCTTATTTCCAGAAATGAGGAGTCTTATGTTAAAAAAAAAAAAAAAAAAAAAAAAAGTCTTGCAAGTTGGTCCTAATTGTAACTAGTTTCGACAGTTAACATATTCCTTTCATATACTCAGGAAGATGCTATTTACCTCTTTTCTGCCTGACACATCTTACATACTTTCTTGGCAGGCATTTAGAACACCTGCACATAAACCACAGGTGAAGTATGGAATAGAGGCTTCTGTGCTGGCTTCTGTATTAATTTTCTGAGCAATGATTAGTTAGTTGAGGTTTTATTTGTTCTTATGAAACTACTGAACTAGTGCTCAGAGTCAGCTCAGTTTTGATAGGAGAGATTGATTTCTTGGCAATATTTTCAATTCCTCTGCCCCATGCTGATAGCAGCTGGGTGAGAAACACATTCAGCATTGCTTTCATGCTTGACAGTTATAGTTGTGACCATGTTAATTACAATCCTGTCTAACAGCACAATGGGGACACAGTATAGTAGTGAGAGTGATTATAGTATTGCCTTTATGGGGAAGATTTTATTGGAAATCATGTGCGATTTGTAATTAAAGTTCTAGTCATCCTTGGTAAACCTATCTTTTTTTCTAGTATAAAATTCTAGTTTACTTTCATTTTGATTCGATATTTTGCAAGTTAGGTATATCTGGGGATAGGATCCTAAAGGTCTCATGTTGTGTAGCCTGTGACAGGAATGTGAAAATAACAGCATTATAGTATGCCTTATTCTTTTAAAATTCTTAAATTAAGAAGTAACACATTTTAAATGGAAAAATAAATTAATTTATATTTAAAAATATTTTGTTGAGGAATACACAAAGAAATTACAATTCAAAGAAATATCATAAAGTACAAAATGAAGAACCAGGAAGTCATGTCTACTACCAATTAGTAAAGCCCTAATCGCCATCCTTGTCCCCAGAGTAAGCTCTCCTTGGCATTCATGATATATGCTTTCTTTAATTTGTAATTTTCTCCATTGGAGCACAAATCTCTGATCATTAGAGATTTAGTTTTATCTGTTATAGTTTTACCTGTTATAAAACTTCATATAAATCAAAACATTCAGTGACTGTTTCATTTTTTCTGGCTTCTTTTGCTCAGTATTCTCTTTGTGAGACACACTCCTGTTGTTGATGTACATAGAGTTGGTTCATTTTCATTGTTTGAGGATTCTACAGTTTGGTATTCATTTTAATGTTGATAGATATTTGGGATTTTTCCAGTGTGCGGTGCTTATAACCAATATGCATATTTGTAGATATCTTTTGCTGCACATGTGCACACATTTTTCTTGGATATATACCTTGCAATAGAATTCCTATTACAGTATATGCATATGTTCAGTTTTAGCAGCTGATTCCAAACTGTTTCCAAAGTGGTTGTCCCAGTTTATCTCACCAGCAGTGAATGTTAGTTCCTGTTGCTCTACATTCTCGCTAGCACATGGTTGTAAGATCTTAATTTTAGTTATTCATGGATTCCTGGTAGTAGCTCTTTGTGATTTTAATTTGCATTTTCCTGGTTTCTTCTAAGATTGAAAAACATTTTCATATATTTATTGGCCATGAGGCTGTCTTCTCCAGGAAGTGCCCATTTCATCCTTGCTTATTTCCCCCTTTGATTGGCTAGCTTTTACTTTTTGATTTGTCCTTCTTTGCATATTCTGATATGTGTTCTATATCTAATTCTGTACATTGGCTTGCTTTTGGCTCTCTTGATGATATTTTTTTTTTTTTTAGTGCTTATTAATTTTAGAGACAGCACAAATAGGGGAGGAGCAGAGAGAAAGGGAGACACAGAGACACAGAATCCAAAGCAGGCTCCAGGCTCTTAGCTGACAGCACAGAGCCTGACGTGGGGCTCGAACTCACCAACTGGGAGATCATGACCCGAGCCAAAGTTGGATGCTTAACCAACTGAGTCATTCATGCAACCCTTGATGGTATCTTTTGAAAAATTAAAGTTCTTAATTTTTATGTAGCACAGTTTTTAAATCTCTTTCTTATGTGTGTAGCACTTCAGTGTCCTCTTTAAGAAACTTTTTCCTAGTCCAAGGTCATGAAGGTAAATTATTTTATATTACATTTTGAGGATTCATGGTTTTGCCTTTTACATCTAGATGTCAGTAAACATTGATTATATGTGATGTGAGGTAGAAGTATATATATTTTGCCCCATGTCTTATCCAGTTGTTTCAGGTCTGTGTATTGAAAACACTGTGTTTCTTGCATTGTTCTGCAAGGCTACCTTTATTTTAAATTAAATGTCAATATATGCATAGATCCCTTTCTGGCCTCTTTTTAAATTAATTTAAAATTAATTTTATTTAAAATTAATATTTGTGAATTAATATTACACTGTCTTAATTAAATGTTGCTTTAAAAATATCAAGGGTTAAAACAAATATTTCTCCTTCTACCTTGAATAGTATCTTGACTATTATAAGTCTATTGCATTCAATTTAAATTTTAGGATAATTGATAAAGTTACACACACATACACCTACTCTGTTATTGTATTGATTCTTTAGAAGTTTGAGGATAATTAATCTTCATAATATCAAATTATCTTCATAGTATCATGAATAAACATGTTATAGAACTACATTTATTTAGATCTTTAATTTCTCTCAGTAATGTTTTATTGGTTTTTAAGTTTATTTATTTATTTTTAGAGAGAGAGGGAGAGAGAGAGCACATGAGCATGGGAGGGATAGAGAGAGAGAAAGAGAGAGAGGTAGAATCCCAAGCAGGTTTCCACACTGTCAGTACAGAGCCCAACATGGGGCTCAATCTAAATGACCATAAGATCATGACCTAAGCCAAAATCAAAAGTCAGATGCTTAACTGACTGAGCTACCCAGGCACCCCTGTTTTATTGTTGTTGTTGTTTTTATGTAGAGGTCTTACACATTTGCTATTAGATTTCCTATGCTTCATAATTTGCATGTTATTATATACAGTATGTTCTTTAACACATTTATTTTCCAGTAATTTGCTGTGCAAATTTGTAGAAATACAATAGATTATTCCATTTTGACTATGCAATCAATAACTTCCTAAAATAATTTATCAGTTCTAAAAATGCACATGTCAATTGTTTTATATGTTCTTTATATACTGTCACATGATGGGATAGTATGGGATAGTGGTTAAGAATGTAAGTTCTAGAACTGGGCTGAGTTCCATTTCTAGCATTGCCACGTTTTGGACAAGTCTTTGGGTAAGCTATTTAAGCTTTTCCAGTTTGTTACCTGTAAAAATCATAGAATCTGTCTCATAGGGATGTTGTGGAGTTTGATTAGGCGCTAAGCTGAATGAGCTTCCTGAGGGAGGTAGCTAGCTCTAGCTAGAAAACCAAGAGACCAAGCATATATAAAAATTTATATACTATATAAAAATGAAAATTTTGAGAGTAGTTTTAGATCTATAAAAAAATGCAAAGATAGTAGAGTTCCCACGTACCTCACATCCACTTTCCTCTATTACTAATATCTGACAACATTTTTTTCTGTTCCAGGATTGTATCCAAGATGCCACATAACATTTAATTGTCCTGTCTCTTTAGACTTCTCTAAACTGTGATGACTTTTCAAATTTTTCTTGCTTTTGATGACCTTGACAGTTTTACTGGTCAGGTATTTTGTAGGATGTCCTTCAATTTGAGTTAGCCTCATCTTTTTCTAATACTGAGACTGGGGTTGTGGGGTTTGGGAGGAAGACCATAGAGGTCACATCATACCTAAGGTATATACTGTCAACATGTTTATTGTGGTTAATGTTAACCTTGATCAGCGGCTAGATAGTGTTTTGTCAGGTTTCTCCACTAAGTTACTTTTCTGCCTCTTTCCATATTGTATTCTTTGAAAGAAAGTCACTATGTATAGCCTACACTTCAGGAGAGGGAAGGAGGCACAACTCTTCAAGGGCACAGTTATCTATATGAATTATTTCAGATTCTTCTCCATGGAAGATTAGTCTCTTCTTACCCATTTATTTAGTCAGTAATTCATATCAGTATGAACTCAGAGATACTTATTTTATACTCTGCATTATACACCACTACTACTTTATTTTGTTGCTCAAATTGTTCCAGCTTTGACCATTGGGAGCTCTTTTAGTTAACTCCTGTGTCTCTTTGATATATATACTACCCACATTGTACATTTTTGTTTTGTTTTGTTTTCCTTTTTGAGATCTTATAAAAAAAGTGAAACTTTTAAAGTGCCTCTAGTGAAGAACAAGAAAAATAATAAAACAATAAGCCCCTGATGAAATTCTAAAGGGATGAGGCAGAAGGAAAAGTGAGGGAACACTACTTGCCTTAAAATATATGATATATCTTAGGTGCTAGAATAGCACTACTAATCACAATTCAAAGAGAAATGGACAGGAGCTTGGGATTTTTTTTTAATATGTAGCTGTGATACTCTAGAATTGCCAAAGCAATCTTTCTCTAATTGTTACACTAAAAAAGAATATTAAAAAAATCAAAAAAGGAAAAGTTTTAAGGTAACTCGTAGGAACTTAGTTTTAGCAAGTATTTACACTATATTCCTGGCACTTCGCATAAGTTGTAACATTTCATCAATAGCCATCTTCCTCTGATTTTCTCTGCTTAAACAAAGCCTGGGGAATAAACTTGTTCTCATGTTACATTTTATTCTGTGAATCATCAAAAGCCAACTGAAGAATTTCAGGAAATAAGAAATATTATTTTTATAGAAAGAAGTCAAATTACATCCAAACTCCATAGAAATGACTTTTTTGCCTCTTTGTAAGTGTCTAATAATAAGCAGTGAGGTGCAAATAATAGGAATTGGAACAGCTTGTTCCCAATACATTCAGTTGTGGAGTGTCCTTTTCTCTTCAGTTGCCAAGAGCACACCACTAACTTTGATAATCTAACCTGCTGTTGCTGATGAACATGATTCTCCAGTGAAGAGAGGGGTTCCATGGACCTTTGACTCATGTGATGCATCATGCTTGGAGACCCCAACTGAGGCTAATCTATTCTCTCTGCTGTGCCTCTGACCTTGGATTATCACCTGTACTTGGTTCAAGTAATGAGATTCTCAGGTGGAATCACACATGTATTTTCTCCTAGAATTTAAGAGATCTCAGGGACGAGTTATGTTATTACCCATCAAAACAGGTATCCTTGGTTTCTACGTCTCTCTTGCTCTCCTGACAACAATTTCAGTCTCTTGCTTCTGAGTTGGAACCCAGAATAAAAGAGAGGCTGGGTGCTCCTGAAATAGTTCCCCAAGCCCCCAGACATGCATGCTTCCCCTAAGAAGGGCTTTTATACCCACACTGATTGAGAGAGAGAGAAGTACTCTTCTTCATTTTAATAACCCCTTTTCACACAATCTATAATGTTAGCATATCAGTTACCTAGGACCGCCTTACTAAATAAGCACTTAATTTGATAACTTTATTTTTTAGTAGAATATTTTTAAAATTCAGGATCATCCCCCCGCCCCTCACAAAACCAGTTTTCCAATGACACAGGTATGGGTAGGGAGAGGTGTCTGTCCATCAAGTCCCAGTCCCCAGCCCATGTGATTCTGGCTGCAATAAGAGGTGTGGGGTAATGGCCCCCGCAATAAGAGGTGTGGGGTAATGGCCCCAAGTAAAAGTGGTGTTATGTATGTGTATGGGAAGGAGAGGCAAGCAAAAGCAGTGGGGAAAGGTGGGAGAAAGAGACAAAGAACGTCCGTACTGGAGAGCTGCAGGTGGGAGGCCACTTCATGACATTTTGTGTTGATCTTACCGCCATGGACACCATCTTTGCCCATAAGCAGTACTCGCATCTTGGCAGTCCTGCTGACAGTGATGATGAAAGTGGGAGCTCCGCAGGTGCTCTTGGTACGAAGATACAAGATAAATTCCCGGTCCTGCAGCAGTGAGTCCCGGATGAAAGAACATTTTGGCCCACAAGTGTCCGCCGTTAAAAAAAAAACAAAAAACAAACAAAAAAAACCCCAAAAAACCCCAAAAAACTTGATAGGTCTTTGCCAAACCAGGACAGTAAACTCAGCTGGCATGATGTTGACGAAAGTTTTACCGGGGATGGCGACCCAGACTTGGGGAGAATCCTTCTAACCCAGGATGGTCGCGTCCTGATAGGCACCTCCAGGCCGCCGGGTGGTTGTGGATGTGGGTTGAGGGCGCCCCCTTCTGGCGGGCGCGGGAAGGCAGGGAGCTCCTACACGCGCGCTGTCATTGGGACCCTGGCTTTGCTATCTGTGCCTGATGACTTTAACAAATGTATTTTCTCAGTTTTGGAGTCTAGAAGTCTGATATCCTGATGTTGGCAACGCCATGCTCTCTACGAATGCTGTAGGGAAAAATCTTTTCTTGCTTTTTCTATGTATGGTGGCTCCCAGAAATCTTTGACTTTCCTTGGTTTGTAGCTGCATCACGCCAGTCTTTGCCTCTGTCTTTACACGGCCTCCTTTTCTGCATGTCTCTGTGAGTTCCCTCCTCTTCTTACAAGATCACCAGTCATTGGATTTAGGGTGCACCCTAGTCCTGTATGATCTCATTTTACCTCAACTAATTTCATCTACAGGGACCTTATTTCCAAATAAGATTACATTCTGAGATGTGGGTAGATATAATTTTTGAGTATGCTGCTCAACTTACTAAACTATAAGTAGCCATTTATTTTCTCAATTCAAAGCCAATTAGGAGTACAGGTAGATTAAGGGGACATCTGAGACTATACATGGAAAACAATGAGAAATGCTGGCTGGCAATCTAACAATGAGGAAAAGGTCAAAAAAATCTAAAACACACTTAGGATGTTTTGCGTACATTATATCAGAGCCCTCAAATGTATATACATAATTAATCTATCAATAATGTGTTTATATGGAGGCATTGTTCCATTACTAGTTCTTAGAGACCATGTTATAAATATTAACTTAATTCTTCATAATGAAACATATTAATTTTATTATAAAACAAAATATTCCTAACAAATATTTGATTTTCTTATTATCTCTAAAATGTCACCTCCTTAAGAAAAAAAAAGATGTTAGATGTATTACTTTCAACACAAACTAGCACAGTTTCTCAATAATATCAAGTATTTATGGATCATATCCTAATTAATTAAAGTTTCTACGTCATACTAGTTGAGAGTGCAAACTCTGATAACAAACTGTATGGATTTGATGGAAGGCTCTACGCTTTCCTGTCTATGCTTTATTTAGTCCCTTTCTCTGTAAAATGGATAATATTACCTAGTTCATAAGGTTGCTTTAAGAATTAAAAGCTTATATGAATATATGTCTGTGCCTATATGCTTGTGTGTAAATAAATGTATATAAGTATATATGTTATATATATATGAAGGTATATATATGTATATATATATATATAATACACTATATATTATATGACATAGAAGTTATTATATGCTTACCATTTTATTGGTTCATGTCATATTATATTCACAATCAACCTTTGTTTTCAATTAGCAGTAATTGCGCCTCGGATAAAACTCATTGGCTGATACTGCCACTGCACAAAGCTCACAAATCAACCTTTGAATTAAATATCATTTTTATCATATCCATTCTATAAATTAGAGAAAATGGTATTATTTCTCAAAGAAGTAATTTGCTGAAGGTCACACAGTGGATCAGTTAGGATACTAACATAATTAGTCTAGTTTCAAGGATCATACCATCAATTATTATACAATACCTCCTCACTACTTTATAGGTAAGTAATAAACACTAGTTGATTAAGTCTATGCTCTGATTTCTGCTGGTTTGACTTATTCATAAGCCTCTTAAATTTATGTTTCTCTTTAGTGGCTGAAAGTGATAGAGTTATCTATCACTCTATGACTAATTACCTCAAATTCTAGTGGCTTAAAGCAATAATAATTGTTTATTATCTCTCTCCATTTTTGTGGGTCAGGAATTTGGAACAGTCTGACCATGCAGGTTCTGATTCAGGCCTCTTATTAGACTGCAGTCGCATGTTAACTGGTATGGAAGTTATATGAAGCCTTGACGGGACCTGGAGGATCCCGTCAGAGTTGGTGTTTTTCTTCATCCTCAGAGAAAGTCCTAATAGCTTTGCCTGTACACATACACATGTCCAAGGATAAAATGCATACATGTATTATGTGGATAAAAAAATTAGAAAGCCTTTTTTAATTGCAGTTGCTTGATGTCTCAGGAAAGAATCGTTTTACTCAGGGAGACATGTCATCCCTGAAAGGTCATTTGGAAACCTGGACTAGCGACCACCTCACAGGTTCTGCCCTCACAGGCTCAGTGCTGAAGGACTACATTCCTTACAAATCTGGGCTTATTCCTCATAGGAGTTCTGTTCATTGAGAAATTGCTGATTTAGTTAACATTTTAGATTCATGGTTTAATCCTGTACATATAAAGGTCAATATATGTCTCACTCTTATATATTATTGATATAATATTGGTAAATTTATGACTGTCTCATATACTGAAAGATTCCCACATACTAATGTGTATAAGACATTTCCTTTATTAAAAAAATCTTTGATGTAAATCCATTTCAAATGATCCGGTCTTCTTGTTTTCATTATTATAAACCGTGAACACCAACTTCTAAAATATACTTTCTCAGCTGGAAGCATATCTTATTAGTTTTGTCTTCAAAGCTAATAGAAATAGACATTGTGTTCCAATCTTTTTACAACCTGAAAAACAAGCTTAGGGGAAGAAGGGATAGAATTATGTGTGGGAAGGTAAAAACAAGGATAATAGTTTCTGGCACACTGTTAAGTGTGTGGGGGTGGTCAAGACATCATCAGCTGAGAAGCAAATATAAAAGTATTTATGTAAGGTGCTTTCTAAACATTTTCCCTCCAAACTAATGTATTGAGGTGTTTTTTTTTTCCTGAAATGATTAATTGGTATCTACGTCAGCTATCCTCATAAATGAATCACATGTAACTTGGTGAATCAGGGCTAACATGATAAAGACTACTGAACCATGTTTTATTTGAAAATGGGATTTCAGTATATCCTAAGTAGAAAAACAAAACAAAACAAAACAAAACAAAAAAGATGCCCCCGGTCATTCGCTTGTGTTAAGTTTTGCCATAAATACTGATAGCCAACTAAAACACCTACGCACACATAAGTATACATACAAATTTTCATAGGGAGGATCAGCTTTCATTCTGCACCCAGCTAGGTGCTTGAATGTTTCACATGTGTAGTAACTGTGTTCTGACTGCTGATATCAGGATTTGTGTATGTGCAGATTTGTATAAATACTTTTGGACATGCAGACACGTGCATACTTGTTTGCATGTTTTATTATCTGTGTGGGCCTTGGATGGTCTGTGTGTTTGTGTGTCTCCTAACATGTCATGCTTATTAACTTATTTGATTCCATGCTCCCTAGTTAACTACTTCCTCATAACCATAGTATTTTGCTTCTCTTTCTTTCACCTCATCACTCCCTATAGAGTTCACATAACCTTTTGGATAACATAAGTCTTTTTTAGATTAAATGGCTATTTGAGAATTCAGAATTCCCTTCTTTTCCTCTCATTTTTCCTAACTATTTCTCTGTATTTTACAGAAATCTCTTCACTATGTGGGTTGACAATGTCTAAGATACATCTTCCTTATGTGGGAGAGGAGAAAGGCAAAGAAAAATACTTGATATCCCATGGAAGGGAAATATAAGTCAAAGAGATATATGGATGGCATCTTTTGGCATGGTGAGTTTTAAAAAAATTATATAGAAGCGGAGTGCCTGAGTGGCTTAGTTGGTTAAATGACTGACTTCAGCTCAGGTCATGATCTCACGGTTCATGAGTTTGAGCCCTGCCTCAGCCTCTGTCATGACAACTCAGAGCCTGGAGCCTGCTCCAGATTCTGTCTCACTCTCTGCCCCTCCTCCTCCTCTTTCTCTCTCCCTCTCAAAAATAAATAAGTATTAAAAAGTTATATAGAGGGGTGCCTGGGTGAGTCAGTCAGTTAAGCATCTGACTTCAGCTCAGGTAATGATCTCACGGTTATTGGGTTCAAGCCCTGCATCGGGCTCTGTGCTGACAGCTAGCTCAGAGCCTGAAAGCTGTCTTCAGATTCTTTGTCTTCTTCTCTCTCTAACCCTCTCCTGCTCATGCTGCCTCTATCTCTTTCAAAAATAAATAAAACATTAAAAATTTTTTTAAATAAAAATGTATATGGAAGTAATATATTCATTTATTCACCTCGCATTTATTGATCTTCCTTTGAATGTAAGATAGTGTTCTAGGCAATATTTAACAATGATAATGGTGTTGAACTCTTCAATTTTTTCTGAAAGTTGTGCTAAAAGAAAATATACAATAAGTGATTTATTTGTTTAATAGGAAGATATATCTCAAGAGATGGTTCTTTTTTTTTATTTTTTTATTTTTTTATAATTTTTTAAATGTTTTATTTATTTCTAGGAGAGAGAGAGACAGCGTGAGCAGGGGAGGGTCAGAGAGAGAAGGAGTCACAGACTGAAACAGGCTCCAGGCTCTGAGCTGGCAGTCAGCACAGAGCCCAACACGGGGCTCGAACCCACAAACCGCGAGATCATGACCTAAGCGAAAGTCGGACGCTTAACTGACTAAGCCACCCAGGCGCCCCCAGGAATGCATATTTAAAAACTTATTTTTCTTTCCCATTTATATCATCATTTCCAGAATTCTTCTTAGACAGATATTATCTTTTCTATATTGATTTTCCTTTCTCTTTACTTTAATAATTTACATTATGTTTGCCTTTTTGCTTTATAGTTATTAGTAAATATTTATTGAATAAGTACATATTGAACTCTGTGAATACAATAGGAAGCAGGCAAAAATCCTTGTCCTTACATTATAGAGTCTAATATACCTAGTTTAGGTTTTCTGAGTGATTTCCTCATCTCTGTCTTAGAGAACAGTGATTTTGCTTCATTTATGTTTACTTTACAATTGTTTAACTTCTAGAAATATTTTAAATTTGTTATCATATTCCTAATGTATAAAAAATCTTTTTCTTTTCTTCTACTTTTTTATTAGGCCTCCTCTAGTTTCATGATTTCAGCATCTGCTTGAATAGCACCAACATTGCTAATTATGTTTCTTTTAAAAATTTAAATTTCAGAGATGTGATATAAAAGTTTTTCAGGTACACATGGAAAAATCAGACCTGATCACAGATGAAGACAACCTAACTAAATAGTTCTATTGTCTACCAGTATGGAAGCTAAAGTTCTCTGGGTGTGATATACTGGAGGATACAAAGGAAGGGTAAGGGTACACATAGCACATTCCTCATTATCTTTCTCTAAAGAAGCGATGTTCTTATTTGCTCAGCACACTCTCTCTCCTTCAATCTCTTACTCATATTTGAAGGCATGGTTAGAATACATTGGGACAAACCTATGATCCAAGTGGGTGGTGTGTGTGGTGAGGATGGAATGAATCATAAGGACATGGAATTTAGTTACAGCTCTGGGACCTAAGAAAATGGAGAATGTGAACTTTGACTTATTACTTTATTCAACAGAGGCTTACCAGAAATGAGTTAAACCCAGAATCTGTTTGCCCAACAAAAATGTGAAAAACCAAGAATTTTTTAAACACCTATGAACTCATGACTAATTTGTGAAACCTGCCCCAGGCTGAGTCAGTGATTTTCCTGCCAATGGTACAGTGCTTTTGGACACAGTTACTGGCAGAATTTTCTTTGCCAGCGATGTGCTGCTTAGGGTGGAAGAGCCAGTGGTTAAGTGTCAGTACAAAGTTCCATCAGTAAGTGTGGGCTTTAGGTCTACAAACAATACTTTGGAAGTAAGCTCTCTATCACATATCTCACTGCAAGTGGTCAAGGAGTCACGTCCCTAAGCTGCGTTAGTCTTGTTACTTGGCTAGATGACATGTTCCAGACGTAATGCTCGCAGTCAATTGCTTGTCTGAGCACCAGGCTGGCTAAAGCGATAGAGATGAATGTAGGCATGTAGCTATTGGTTAAGAGCTAAACAGACACAGAGTACTGGTTGCCATGCCAACAAGCTAAGGTTTGAGGTAAGTGATTCACTTAATTTTTTTGAAAGTTTGATTTTATCCTCCAAATGATCTCTTTTGGATTAGAATGTCTTATTGTGTTTGTGCATATTGGGATTTATTTTTTAGCATAAAGAGATCCCCAAATCATCTCTAATGATACTCAGCTGTTTGCCTATGTTTATGAATGATGATTTAGATGAGTTAGCATAGGTAGCTGGTATACAGATTTCTTTAGGTTTGACATAAATAGGTTCAGGGATAGGAAGGGAGAAACAATACATCAAATAATTAGGAATGTCTTAAATATAATAGCCTTATTTAGAAAATAGCTAAATATAAATAAAGTAGCTATACATTTTTTTAATAATGGCACTGTTGTCATCATCATTATGACTGACCAATATTTCCTTCTCTGTAAACCTTTGTGTTTACTATATATTGATAAATTCTAATAGAGAGAAGGATATATTGGTTTAAATATTGGCTTAGATTAGATAGAATCCCTGTCATATGAAGATTTAAAGCCTATTGGATCTAATTATCTTTCAGTAACTTTGGAAAGTGCATCAACTTGTCAAACCTGGCATCAGTTTAGCATAAGGAAAAAATATTAAATAATGAAGATTGTTTATTATAAAAATCTTATGAGTATTTTACAAAGATTTTCAGACATAATTAGGACAGAAAATGAACAAAGCAGTTGTAAACTGTCTTCCAGCAATTCTTTCCCTTTTGCCATAAGAGGTGCTCCATTTAAGGCCCTTTAAGTGCTGGCTTTAAACTAATGTATTGCCATATTTTATTTGCTCCTTTGTATGCTCTGAGATAAAATAACAATATCAAAGCAATAAATATTATACAGAAGAAATTGATGCAAACAGTAGTATAATAGAAAAAATTTAACTCACTTTTCCTATTTATATGGGAATACTGGAAAACAAATCAAACAGAAGGGGGATTCTGTGAGAAAGGATGCATATTTTAAAAGGACCTATTTTCTTTTCTATTTTTAGTTCCTGTTTTTAAAGACTGTGTGTGTGTGTTTTACATCTTTTGTCAACTCTGTGGCACGATACTTCTAGAAGGTACTATTAAAACATGAACCAAGATGACATTTGGAAACACAAACTAGTTGTGTAGAGGTCACAAAGACTGATTCTCCAGTGATTGTTTACTCCTTTCATTTAGCTCCCATGATTTTGCTCTAACTTCTCTTTAGTGCTTTGCAGAATGATTTTTAGGCACATGTCACTATAAAAGAACCATAAAAAAGCTTTCAGTTGTTCATGACAGATGATTTAACTACCTATCTGTCTTACACCATGGCCTCTTTTTTCTCAATTATTATGTTGATATTTTTCTTTTTCTATCTTATTTAGAGTAAAATAGCATACCTTATTAAATTTAGCTTAAACATTTCCTTTTCATTAGATAATGATAGGTAAATATAACTGATTGTGATAAATTATCTACTTTGTTATTACAGAATTCTGGCTTTCTTTAAATTGTCATGAGATCTAATGATTTTTGCCTAGATGCGCAATCATCGTTTAGATGGCCCCCAGTAATTAAATACGAAGCTATTTCTCTACTCTCACTCCTGGTATGTATGATAAATATTTCTTTTCTTATACATTTGTTCATGGTTCCAAACTATTGACTAACTCAATAATAAGCCTTAAACACTGGCATATGGCCCTGTCCTAGAGAATAGCTTACTCACTTGTTATAAGAGCTCTGGTACTAAAGAGACAAACATCATTCTAAAAAAGCCAGAACCATACCTGAGAACTTTGAGTTTCATGAAAGAAGCCCTAAGTAGGCAAATGTGGGTTTCTTACTAGGCATTTATACCAAATACTCTGGGGTAGTAGAAGAGGAGACATTTCTTCTCCCTAGAAGGCTGTTTTACTGAAAATGGTTATAGGTCATTACAAACAACATGGTTTATAATGTTGGTTTGTAAACAGTATAAAGAGCCTCTCTCTCTCTCCCTCCCTGCACTCTCCCTGTGAGATCCTCTCTCCCACTCTCCTTTCCCCTCTTTCTCTCCCTCTCTCCCTCCCTCCCTCCCTCCCTCTCTCTCTCTCTCTCTCCCTCTCCCTGCACTCTCCCTGTTACCCTCTATCCCACTGTCCTTCTCTCTCTCTCTCTCTCTCTCTCTCTCTCTCCTCCTTTCTGTTTTTAGAGGGTGAGTTGATGTTTTTTTATGAAAGCAATAACTTCTTTGGAGGTTTCCTTAGTACTAAAAAATCAGTACTCCTTTCCTAAAACCTTTGGAAGTTTAAGTGTTTGGCCCTATATTTTGTCTAGTTATACTGTGTTTTTGTCACCAGAATCAATATACTTCCTTTATATTTGATTGATGACCCTAAAGTTTGTTTAGTGTTGTCCTATAATGTGAATTCTTTTTCTAAATATTTATTTATTTTTGAGAGAGAGAGAATGAATGAGCACAAGCCAGGGAGAGGCAGAGAGAGAGAGGGAGACAGAGAATCCAAAGTGGGCTTTGTGCTGACAGACCAAATGGAATAGAGCCCTGATGCAGAAAGCCCAATGTAGGGCTTGAATCCATGAACATGAGATCATAACCTGAGCCAAAGTTGAACGCTCAATCAACTGAGCCACCCAGGCGCCCCATATAATTATATTCTAATAACCATTATTATTCTAGGCTTGCTGACTCTGCAGTTTACTGAAATTTTTATTGCTCTTGTGACTAGTCAGAGTGTATCTACTCTTACATTTGTCATCACAAGGCTGCTTTTATTTTACTCTATCCTTATAAGAGTTTGCTATATGCAGCAATAAATCAAAGATTGTACATATAAAATTTCCTGAAAGAAATTCATTAATAAAACCTGTTGAGGGAAAGATTATCCTCAGGGGGCAAAGTGTATCATAATACTACATTTCATCAGTTTTTCACTGTAGTAAAATCTCTGAAATTAATTTTCTTGTTACAATCAATGACATCTTAGATTTGATTAAAAAATGTTGCCATCTACTAGCTTTCTAATGCCCTCAAGCATTTTATATCCAAAATGCAAAGACTGAATTCGGCCAGATATTTTAGACAATGAATTATATATAAAGAATATTCATTTTTTAAATAAAGCATCACATCATTATAGAGATACTAGAGATGTTAGAGAAATCCCAAGAGTAGTCATACTCTAATCAATAGTGTATAAATTAGATCCTGGGTTAAAACACTGTCAACTGTTTAGGATCTAATCAGGCAGGGATAATTAGAATGGACTTGCCAAAATTAAAAATATAATAATAAAACACACAAAATCACAACTGTCACAGTATTGCTGTGCCCTGACAGATGTTTGGAAAAGTTGGAAATAACTCACACTTGAATGCATAGGTTTCACAGTAGAGTGTTCTGAATAAAAAAAAAGATGGAGACAATGACCAAAACAGTCTAATTTTTTTGACTAGTATAAACACTTAATAAGACATAGCCATCTTGTTAAACTTACACACAAACCCATTTTATGTTCAAGCCACTTGATCAAAATACATTCTGATAAAAAGGCCACTAAAAGATGGTATCCAAGCCCTCTGTCTGTTTTCAGTGGGGAACCTTACAGTCCACTGTTGGTTTCACAGTTACTGAGAGCCAGTGCACATAGACTCTTTATGTTCTACCAGAATTTTGAAGTACACAATGGCTGTGGCTGATGACATTTTCTAGTAAATCATGATCCACACATCATTCAAGACAGAACCATTTTTAAAAAGAGAGATATAGCTTGGACTTGATAGGCCTGATAAATCAAATCTAGGCTTCAAAGCCAAGTTTAGATCCAGTGAAACCATATGAAGCCACAAGTTGGTTCAGAGAAGCTATATAGTAAAATTAAACTTATTTCCAAATGGGATACACTTAAAAGCCTCATTTGGTTGGAATTTAATAACATATCAATTAATTTAGGTATACAAATTATAAGGAGGAATAACATTGAAATTTAAGCAACCCATAGAGTCTGAGATTAGATGTCCTTATTTTCCATTTGAGTCTACTAAATTAAATGATTCTGACCTTGAAGGTAAAAAAAAAAAAAAAAGAAAAAAAGGCTAGACATGTCTCCCACTGAATTCTAATTCCTACTGAACAACAAATGCAATTAATAAATGGAAATACAGGGGCACCTGGGTGGCACAGTCCGTTAAGAGACCGACTTTGGCTGAGGTCATGATCTCACATAGCTTCAAACTCCACACCAGACAGGTCAGAGCCTGGAGCCTGCTTCAGATTCTCTGTCTCCTTCTCTCTCTGCCCCTCCCCCACTCACACTCTGTCTCTCCCTGTCTCTCAAACATGAATAAAACATTAAAAATTTCTTTAAAAAATAAATCAAAGGACAGTGGTGAAATGGAAATACACTGGCCAGATCTCCTCAAGGGGGGACTTGTTCCAGCTGTCAGTAGACAGCCTCCAACCGTTAGCTCCTTCAGTGTTTACCTCAGCTGTGGAGAGCTGCCTCACTGAATGGATAGCTTTCTTAGGGTAGTCCACATCAAATGACTAATGGTGGGGTATACAGGCCCTGCAATTTTGGTCCACCAAGGAATGCACCACATGTACTCTAGAGCTCTGCACAGGGTTAGCCAAAGCTTTGCTAGGACTGCAGTACAGTTCAGTCACTCACTGTCAGTCCTGCTTCCTTCCCTTTCCACATGCTCTAATAGTCACCCTGGACACCAGACTCCTTCTCTGTGTCTGCTACTGGAAAACAAGTCTACAGAAAACAGCATACAGGAGCAATCTCCGCAATAAAACTATCAAGCCCCAGCTCTTCTCTGTATGTCACAACAAAAAGTTCAGCCTACAGAGTGTTTTGGTGCATTAAAAAATGGCAACCTGTAGTATCTAGTTCTGGTTGCACCAAGAACCAGCTTTCTCATTGCCTTGCCAGAAAGAGTTGTATGTTATCTCTTTTTCTTTCAGACACTTGCCTTATGAAATAATACTTATTGGGCATTTTCTGCAGTGTGTGTGTGTGTGTGTGTGTAGTATTTAAAAAATTAGGATAAAACTAATTTAGCTCTAGGGCAGAGATTTTCAGAGGAGAGAAATGTATTTGTAAACTATTGCAGATGACTTCTAAACAGGATTACTTTTAAGAGCTTAATTCAACACTTTCCAATACACCTGCTTATTTCCACTGAATTAAGCAATCTTAAAATCACACAGCAGAAAAATAAAGAGGTCTGTTTTTTAAAGGAAATGTAAGTGTACTATTAATCCATCCTTGAACCTCCCATTCTTGGGTTTGAAGCAGGTATATCTCCCATTATGGAAAGCTTCTCCTTCAGAAAAAATGTGGCTGACAAATATGGGGTGTGACTTGGTTGCTTAGGACCCCTGTATGTTGTGCTTTGTTCTCATTCTCAAGAGGGAAGTCAAGAGGGTTGGAGGTGGCTTTCAAGGTATCATCTAAATGTACATCATAGCAATCTGTTCTCTGAAAAGGGTTCTTTTAGCTGATTGCAATTTCCTTTTCCTCACATTTCTAGTCCCTAACACCTGTCTATCAGATACAAAACTTCTTGTAAATAGCACCTCTCCTCCAACATTTAATTACAGAAATGGAAATGAAGATTCACCTCGTATAGCTTCAATTATTTTAAGTTCCAATCAGAGGACTGAAAATCTAATTTATTCAATGCCTTCAATTTTCTTAGTTATATGAAGTAATAAATATTAAGAAAATTGCTCATTCCTCTTGCTAGATATTTTTAAAGGGGAAATATATTTATTACTGAACCTTAAATACCTCAATATAATTTCTCTATTTTCCTTGAAGAAAAATCCAGCAAAAGAAATGATCATATTTGCCCTTCTCTTTTATCCTAAACCTGAAGATTACCTATATCATTTCAAAAAGGAAGTTGCTCTTTCCACCTACCATCATACATAGCCTTTTAACTACCCACTTGTGCTTTCCAGTGGAAGCTGCTTATGGTTTGATTATGATGATATGAGAGGGAACCGTTTTTCTCTAGTTCCTTTTTGAAAATAATGGTAAGCTCTTTTTGGAATATGTTAAATTTAGTGTCACCCAGTTGTATCTATTTTTCTTTCTGTCTTCTTGATTTATCAGTTATTTTAAGAACACAAATATGATCTAGGGTTATAAGTTGATGTCAGATTGTCACTAATTCACCCATGGTCTGTCTGCTGCTTTTTCCTTTCTCTTCCTACTCTCCTTTTTCCTTTGCACCATTAAATCCCACCTAAATGATCAGCAATGCTTCATGCTCTAGGATACTCCTGACCCCAGGCAAGTGATACTTAAGCAACCAAAGCTTAATGTTTTGTGGCTTAATACTGGATTGTGTTTTCTGCTAGACTATCCATGATATTGCTCATGTTTTTAGTAAATGGGCTTCAGGATGGTTCCCTATGCATAGCTTTGTTTGTTGGTTTGGATTTTATGGTGGAAAAATGGGGGCAGAGGAGAAGCTATTCTGTCCATTCTTACTGATCTTGTTGGGCCTCCAGCACAGTGATTTCTTTTTATTTGAAGAGTTCACTCACCTCTTTACTTGAAGAGTTATTAACCTGCTTGAAGGTGTGTTTTTCACCTTCAGTACACCTTCAGTTTCACCTTCAGTACCTCCAATACAGTAATAATAATAAAGGAAGAATATGATTGGTTTGATATAAGTTTAGACAAACTGCTAAATGGGCACAACAGGAAGGACTAGAAGGCGAAATGGTTAAGGATGTTGGTGAGAGAGACTGAAAAAATGAATTCTTAAATTTAATTGGGCTTGGAATGAAGTACAGCTAACAGGATTTATAGGTTTGCATAAAATGTATATATCAGCCATATGCTTGTAGAAAATAGATAGTATTAAAAGAGGTAAGTGTTTATATACAGACATTTGGGTAGTCAAAAAAGCATGGTAAAGCTCCCCCAAACTGTCAGTAGCAGGGAGCTCTTACCTCCTCTAGGCCTGAATGGCTATAGAAAGAAGGGAGTGGAGGTAGGGGTGGGGTGGGAGAACAACGAGAGAGAGAGAGAGAGAGAGAGAGAGAGAGAGAGAGAGAGAGGAGGGAGGGGGAGGCTGAGAGAAAGAGAGGACAATGAGAATTTTACAGTTAGAGAAGGCCACTAAAAATGGAATGTGGCCTCTGATAGTACAAGGAGGCAGGAGAATAAATTCTTCAACCTCACTCTCCTCTCACCCTCTGATACCATGTCATTGCTGAACCTATCCAAAATCCAGAGTTGTAAGGGATATTCGTTGAGAAAGTACATCAGTGAGTCTCCTGGGACCGAGGCCAGATTAGAGAAGACCAGATTGCAGATTTTTGTGGAGTATAAGATTTCTTTCAGTGTAAGGAAGTGTAAAGGTTATGGTACTTTTTAAAACAGAGATAGAATGGATTCTAAGCATTAAGTGGAGAAGCAGTTTGAAGAGTGACAAGTGAGTGTCTGATAAACTAGAGGAAGAGTGAAGGTCATTATGCTTGCTCTTGAAGGTATAGAGTGAACTATCTTAGTTTTCTTGAGACAAAGAATTTTCCAGGGATATAGGACTTTCAGTGCTAAAAGTGTCCAGAGAGTCCTGGGCAAATTGGGACAGTTGGTCAACCTTCTTGAAGGATAAGTGGATTTGACAGGAATTCCATGCAGAGGGAAAACATTAGCCTGGGTATAGAAATGGCAGAGCATAGGGAATGTTTGCAAGGACAATAAATTGCATTTTGGCTGTAGTTTAGGGTACATTTAATAGAAAGAAGAAACAAAGTAAGAAGTAGTATCACTAGGTTATGGAAGGACAAGAAGCTTGAATTTTATGCTATACAACCAGAATTTTGGTTTTCCAATATTGATGTTGAATCACAATATACATCACAATAATAATACACAGGCATAGATCCCATGTATACCTCCCATCTAGCAGTGTGTGACTTTTTTCTTTCCTTGGTTATCTGTGATTTTTGTCATTTTTATCAACCATTCAAACTATCTGAAGTCGTTAGATAAAATCAATTAGTGTCTGTTTCTATATATCTATGGTCATAATTATCCAGGAAACTCAAGTTTCAAATGTAAATTTTTAAAAAATTATCAGATGAGTGGCACCTGGGTGGCTCAGTCAGTTAAGCAGCCAACTTCGGCACAGGTTACAGTCTGTGGGTTCGAGCCCTGCGTCGGGCTCTGTGCTGACAGCTAGCTCAGAGCCTGGAGCCTGTTTCAGATTCTGTATCTCCCCCTCTCTCTGGCCCTCCCCTGCTCATGCTGTCTCTCTCTCTCTCTCTCAGAAATAAATAAAACATTAAAAAAAATTTTTTAATTATCAGATGAATCAGTAATCAGTAGGATTAAAATAATTAAAATTCAATTTCTCCCTTAATATTCAAGTTTTAAAATCCCAGGGAAGAAATTAGTACCAGATAATGCCAGATGTTTTCTTAACTTTGGAAGAACATAAACATTAAAAAAAAAATTTGTTATTTGAAGTAATCAAGTCAAATTAAAAATAGTAATGGCTGGAGGTAGGTGGGGGGGATGGGTTAAATAGGTGATGGAGATTAAGGAGAGCAATTGTTATGATGAATACTGAGTGTTGTCAGAAGGTGTTGAACCACTATATTATACACTTGACTAATATTACACTGTATGTTAACTAACTGGAATTAAAGACAAAAAAATCTTTACAGGGACACCTGGGTGGCTCAGTCGATTAAGCATCTGACTTCAGCTCATGTCATGATCTCACAGTTCTGGGTTCCAGCCCCATGTTGGGTTCTCTGCTGTCAGCACAGAGCCTGCTTCAGATTATCTGTCTACCTCTCTGCCCCTCCCCTACTCGTGCCCACTCTCCATCTCTCTCTCTCTCTCTCCCTCTTTCTGTCTCTTAGAAATAAATATTTAAAAACAAATAAACTAAAACTTTACAAAATTAAAATAGAATTGGCAGTTAGAATATAAAATAACAATTCCTTTTCCTATTTTAAATATAGCTTAAAATTATAAACTGCCATTTCAAATTATCTAAGATGCTTCATTATGAATCACTTTTTTAAAAACCTGTTACCATTTTAATATTGTTACTGAGGGGCACCTGGGTGGCTCAATTGGTTAAGCATCTGACTCTTGATTTTGGCTAAGCTCAGATCTCATGGGTTGGTAGATCCCAGCCCTGTATCAAGTTCTGTGCTGACAGCACGGAGCCTGCTTGGGATTCTCTCTCTCTCTCTCTCTCTCTCTTTCAAAACTCTCAAAAATAAATAAAGAATGATAGTCTTTTAAATATATATTGATACCGAACAATATATTTTTTCATTGGATTAGTCAGTTCACTAAAATATTAAAGAGGGGCACCTGGGTGGCTCAGTCGGTTAAGCGCCCGACTTCGGCTCAGGTCATGATCTCACGGTTTGTGGGTTCGAGCCCCACATCGGGCTCTGTGCTGACGGCTAGCTCAGAGCCTGCTTCGGATTCTGTGTCTCCCTCTCTCTCTCTCTGACCCTCCCCATGCTCACACTGTCTCTCTCTCTCTCAGAAATAAATAAAACATTAAAAATTAAAATAAAGTATAAAAGAATCCCAGTACACCAGAAATCACTACTTTTGTAAAAACAGTGTTGAAAGAAGAGTCAACTTTTTAAAGTCGATGAGAATGTTCTGGGATTGTCATGTTACATAAGACTTTGAAGTCCTCATGGATAGGTAAGCTTGGCCTTTTAAAGTGGCCATTCATGCCCAAATTCTTACCAAAGTAGAAGAGCTGGTAGCTACTGTGAGACTAGTTTCCAGGCTTATTTGTCCACAAAGTAGAGTTCAAATATTAATGTCTGAAATTGGCATAATTTTCTTTATTGAAAACCACAAATTAATTAAATTCTCTCTACCTAGAATTTTTCCTATAAAGTAATCTGGAAAAAGTGCTTATTAATCATATAATATCTTAAACATCATAGACTCTCAATTAGTGTATTTTTAAAATGTTACCTTTGAAAGTTTATTTGCTGCCTTTATGCTTCATCTCTGTAGCCACTCCCTCATGTGGTAGAATTACCACCTGAGCAACATAGTATGATATTAATCAGTTCTAGATTTATATAACTCAAGATCATTACTGTTTTCAGAGGTGAAATTTTGACATTTATGAATCAGATAAAATAAATAGGTCAAGAAGAAACTGCCTGTGATTTAAAATAGTCAGAGGTCTAATTGCAACTTTTAGAAAATAAAGTTGAAGTGCCATTATCCAGATTTTCAATTATTTCTTAAGTTAATATTTTCTTCATGTGCTAATAGCCACATTGACCTTTACAGAAGAACTAGAGAATGTTTCTATATAATGCTTTATTTATTGTTGTAAGTATTTCACTAGGATACTATGTCCACTTTACAATAACAAATTCTGAGCACTAAATAAAATAAGTAGGAGTTACAGGGAGGTCTCCTTATCCTCATGGGATACCTGTAGAACTGTTGTGCCATATATATTCATGTTGAAGTGTTTAAACCACTTGTGAGTTTTTAAATTGTCAAGAAGGCACTAACCAAAGCACAGTCAGGGAAACTTGGACCAAGAGAGACAGGAGATTGGGATTCTAGCCTGCAAGAGACAGCTGGTGAGTCCACTGAGCAAGCAATGGGAGCATATTCTCTAATGCCCTCGTCTAAAGTGGCTAAGACGATGATACATAAGAAAGAATAACCCAGAGGGTACCTAGGACCTTTTGGCAAACAGACATGGTTCCCCTGTACCATCCCATCTCTGCACTCAGAGAGATTTTTCAAGGTCAACATTTGAGAAGGCATTGGATAAAAATGTTTTGCTATATACTCTCCTCGGTGTAGGCTGCCTACATTGATTATATTTACATTTTCATAACTAAGAGAGATTGTAAAATCTTTTCTTCTTCCATAGTAACAAAAATCTGACGAGAAAAAAATTTGCCTTTTTACTTCTACTTGCTGAAGTTCTTCAGTTGGCAACTCTTGGGCAGTTGTGAAGTTCCCTGTGGCAAGGTTAAGTTAGAAATCAACTGGCTTCTTTTTTTGTGTGTGTTGGAAAGTGAAAACCTTTCCTTTTCTTTGTCCCTTTTTTGGAGTTATTTCTTCACTGCTAGCAACTTCACATTGCACCTAATATTACAAGACATATCTGTTATTAAAATGTGTGAACCAATGTTTACTTAGAATCTTCTGACTCTTTGATCCTTTGTATCTTTCCCAAAATGTGTTAATTCTCAAGGTTATAGCCCTGAACAGATTGAGGAATTGAATCTCAATCCATAAAATCAAGCCTTTCTATATTAAACATTAAACTAAAGTTATCAAGAGTGCTCTTTATTGATTTCTTTCATTAAGAAATTTAAAGGATTTACCATGACTGAGTTCACAGAATGGAGTTTTTGTAGTTTTTTTTTCAAATAAATATTCTGAAGTTTATATAGGCAAATGGGGGCAATAACTGCAGAGAGTAATGGTGGAAGGAAAATGATCAACTTTAGCTTGAATAAGAGGACATTGGTAATTTACCTGATTAATTTCAAATGGTGATACATGATTAAGGGATTAGGTTTATCCATTTAGGTTCAGATGTCAGAACTAAGGGAAATTGTTGGATATCTTAGAGAAGCAAATCCAGCAAAATCAATCATGGGCTTGAGTAGACTCTGAATGATCACGAATTGCAGATATTACAGATTATTATATTGAATGAGAGGTTGGACAGTATGCATACTAAGACATTCCCCAACTTCAAAACTCAGATTTTACAACTTTTATAATTTAAGTAAGATATAAACTTAATCTGATCATTTTAAAACTCTTTTTATTGGAAGTCTTCAGAGCCCATTTCTTTTTTCCATGAGAAAAATATAAAGTTACAAAAGTGTCTTTCTTGATTTTCATTCTTTTCTTCCTCTACTCATACTTCCAAACTTCTTTTCACCTTACTTCTTCCTTCTCCACTTGTGATTGATGCACTTGGAGTCATCGTACTTAGTAGTCTTTGACCCAACAATCTGAAATATCATTTTTCTGTGTTGGTGCTGACTACAGTACGATTCTTTGGGGAAGAGAGGCTGTGATGTGGACCCAGATTTAGAATGGGAAGCCTTCTGGGGCGCCTGGGTGGCTTAGTCGGTTAAGCGTCCAACTTTCACTTAGGTCATGATCTCGCGGTTCGTGGGTTCGAGCCCCGCATCGGGCTCTGTGCTGACTGCCCGCTCAGAGCCTGGAGCCTGCTTTCAGTCTGTGACTCCCTCTCTCTCTGACCCTCCCCTGCTCACGCTGTCTCTCTCTCTCTCTCTCTCTCCCTGAAATAAATAAAACATTAAAAAAAAAAAAAAAAAGAATGGGAAGCCTTCTAAGAAGTACATTAGAATCAATATGGCCCTTCCTTATGTGTGTTATGTAACAAAATGATTTAGCATCAAAAATCCAATCATGAAAATTTTATAGTCTTTGAATCCTAGAATTATTACGATCTCTATTATCATGAATAAATACATGAAAAAATGGCATTCCTAATAATATGGAAGTTCATCTAGGATTAAGAAGCACTGTTCTAACTCAAACATTTACCAGAATTTTAAAAGTTAAATTACCTTCTGTATGATAAGTCTTTTTGCCCATAGAAAAATTTTTAAATTCCAATGTGAGCTCTGGAATGAATAATACATAAGGCTATATCCTCTTGTAACTCATAAATATTTTCTTATATCATCATTCTTTTAGGTAACAGAGAGCAGTGATCTCATGAGTTGGGGTACAAGAAGCAATGCTGTATGGAGCAAAGGTAGAGGAAAGCCTGGAGGGCAGGACTCCATGGGGCTCAAACAGAGGGTCAAGGAAATCCTTGGCAGAGAGGGAATAACAGAAAGACATTGAATTGCTTGTAGGAAAAGAGGAGTCCAATAGGAATGGATATAAGGAAGGAGCCTGACAGAGGACAACCTATATTTGTGGACAGAGCACAAAATTCATGCTGAATATCTTTAAAATGTATTTTTTTTTTTAATGTTTTATTTACTTCTAGGAGAGAGAGAGAGAGACAGCGTGAGCAGGGGAGGGTCAGAGAGAGAGGGAGTCACAGACTGAAACAGGCTCCAGGCTCCGAGCTAGCAGTCAGCACAGAGCCCGACGCGGGGCTCGAACCCACAAACCGCGAGATCATGACCTAAGCGAAAGTCGGACGCTTAACCGACTAAGCCCCCCGGGGGGCCCCCATGCTGAATATCTTTAGATCTGGTGTTATCTTTGGCCAAACTGTGTAGTCTTTATTAGTTTCCTTATCCTCGTCTGTTAAATCAAAAATAATTCTACTTCACAGTGGTTACTATTTAGATAAAATGATGTTTATAAAAGCATGTTACATTTTTCTAAGGGTTATGCATGAATTAATAATATTAATTATGATGATAATGATGATTTTCTTAAAGTTGTTTCTGAAGTCTGAATCATATATATACAACAATTAACCAAGAATTAAAACTAATTAAACTACTGAATATTTGAGGACAATAGCAGTTTCTCCTAAAAAAAAAAAAAAAAGCTCAAGTGTTACCTTATCAACTACCTCTGGAAATCTTAATTCTACAATTGGATTTTTCTGTGACACGGCCTTTGAGTTGAAGTTCTGACTGGAAGGTTGAGACAGGAAGAGCAAAGGATAAGTAATTGGTTGATGATAGTGCCACTGAATATAAACTGTCTCCACATCCCAGTGTCTTCCTGATTCTCTAAGCTTGTCATCCCCACTCCTGATTTTCTATTTTTACTTTTATTTTTTGTTCTGTTGTAGGAAACACACTTAACATGAGGTGTACCCTCTTAAAAGATCCTTAAGTGTACAATATAGTATTGGTAATTATTGGCATAATTTCATACAACAAATCTCTAGAACTTATTTATCTTGCGTAACTGAAACTTTATGCCCATTTATTAGCAACTTCCTATTTCTCTCTCTCTCCCAGCCCCTGGAAACCACAATTCTACTCTCTGCTTCTATTATTTGACTATTTTAGATACCACATATAAATAGAATCATTCAGTATTTGTCCTATTTGTATTTGTATTTGACTGGTTTATGTCCTCAAGATTCATCCAAATTGTTGGATATTTCAGATTTCTTTCTTTATTAACACTAAATAATATTCTACTGTTGTATAAACCACATTTTCTTTACGCATTCATCCATTGATGGACCTTTGTATTGTTTTCATATCCTGGCTGTTGTGAATAGCGCTGCAGTGAATATGGGAGTGCTAATATGTCTTCAAGATCCTGGTTTCAGTTCTTTTGGATAAATACTCAGTTGGATTGCCAGATCATATGGTAGTTCTATTTTTAAATTTTTCAGGCAAATTGGTACTATTTTCCATAGAGGCTGCATCATTCTGTGTTCTCACCAGCAGCGCTCCAGGGTTCTAATTTCTCCACATCTTTGCTAACATTTGTTATACTTTGTTTTGTTTTTGATAAAAACTATACTAACTGGGTGAGGTAATATCACATTATTATTTTGATTTGCATTTACCTATTTTAGTGACATTGAGCATCTTTTCATATACCTATTGGCCATTTGTATGTCTTTGGTTAAATAAATGTTGGCAAATACTTGCCAACCTCAACACTGGTAACTGCTAAGGTAATGTATTATCTGGCAATTGCTTAGTTTCTGGGGCCGTGCAGATTGTTCTAACATACTAACAATGGTTTCTCACCAGTGATTTCTGCCCTTAATCACTTTCTAATCTTCCTCTAGCCAGTCTCAAAGTTTAAGAAATAACATACTTATTTAAGCATATGTGTTAGTCCTAATTAATTTGAGTTTAATTTGAGTTTATATGAAATTTATGTGTATGAGTGTGTGCATATATGTTGGGTATCCTGTTTTAAATGCCTTACTTTCTAGAAAAAAACATATCATATGTCCAAAATAATAAATCATTAATTCTACATTTGACCATTGTATAACTTCTTAATAGACTTTTTTTTCTATGAGTGTTATAGAACTACTATACTATAATTTGGGTAGCACAAAAATGGCAATAACAAAGTGGTGTCTTTTTAATTACACCTTTAATCTGGGTTTATTAATTTCTGACTGACAAAAAAATCATGAAGTTCTTGTTCTAGAAAACTCTTTTCTTGTCAAGATATGTTATCTTGATTCTAAGAATATTAAATTACGAGGTGCTTTTTTTCATCTTCAACTAGAGATCTTTCCTACTGCATCTCTGTAAAAACTATAAGAAACTCTTAAAAACCAAATTCATATGTTCATGTGGGTTGCAAATTGCTTATTTAGAGGTGCATGCTATTTTCACTATATACATAATAGTTTTCCAAAAAGAAAAAAATTAAGAATCTCTTCTTTAGTGTCCTCACTGTGTGATGCTTCAAAATATCTACCTAATTAGATTCTTATCACAAAACACAAACTGAGCTATCCCTTTAATGACAGGATGATTTTCCTCATCAGTGATGTTCTCATTTCTAGCAGCATGCTTGAAAGCATGGGTGCTGAATCTAGGGTTCATGAGTTTGAGTCCAGATCTACCATTTATTAGCTCAGGGCTGAGACTTGACTGATACACATCATGATGGTTCCTTCTCTGTCTTGATTGTTATTCTTATGTCTTCTCTGCCCATGTTGCTATTTTATTTTTGTATTATTGCTTTTGACCACCTACTGTATGACCCTGGATAAGTTACTTAATTCATCTGTGTGTCAGTTTCCTCAATTGAGGGGTAAAATTGGTATCTATCTCATTGGGCTCTTGTGAGAACTAAATTTATAAATACAAATACACTGTTTAAAAAGTTCCTATTACAGAGTTAAGTGCTTAATACATGCTATGTATTATTTTTTTAATCTCTCTTTGGCTCCTCCTGATCTATGATTCTGTTTCTTGCTTTCTCTGTGTTCTTCCTGTAATTATGCTCTTACAGAATGTACATGTAAAGAAGAAAGTGGACAGAGGAGAAAAAGTAAAGATAAGAATATTGGCTAAGAAATTGTTTCAATTCACTGTTCAGTAAGTAACAAAGAGGAACTCTATCTAATGTATTAGCTTAGAAAATGCAAAGCAAGAACTAATGATAATAGCTGACATTTATTGAGGCTGTATAGTGTGCTGGGCACTGCTTTTATTTCTTTATTTTTTTAAATATAGTTTATTGTCAAGTTGGTTTCCATGTAACATCCAGTGCTCTGGGCAATGCTTTTAAAAGTGGTTCTTAAATTCATTCTGCTGTAGATTTTGTTCTAGGTGTTCCTATTAACAAAGACATTAGGATTTACTGAGGTTAAATAATTTGATATCTAATCAGTGACAAAGTTGGAATATTAATCCAGGTATTTGAGAATCCCAAATGTATGCCCTTAACTACTATATATTGCTTTTCTCCAGGGAAAATATGTATTCAGGCATTAGACCTGAAGGAATCGAGACTCTAGTAGATATGACTTGAGTTATTTGAAAAAAAACTGTCAGAAGATTATATTTTAATTTTTTGTCATATTGTTTCAATAGCCAGATTGAACGCTTTCATCAGAAGCAGCTTCATTTTTGATCTCCAAAAGCCATAGGGGTCTTATCAACAACAAAATACCCGACAGTAATAAAGGAGGACTCATTAGCCTTATCTCTGTAGACAGGCTCAACCACTGGCTACCTGGAGTTGTCCCACACTATTTTATCTTAGTACAAGATGGTAAATGGCAAAGCAGCCCTTAAAAATAGTTCTTTCCTATAACTCTTTTTCATCCTTGCTGCTTCCTAGTCACTAGTATACGAGGAAATTAAATAAAGCCTGCCTGCCTTTGCTCTGAAGGAGAGGCAATGACAGATCTCTTTTATAAATGATCCCCTTCTTTGTTCAAAAGAAATGTCACCCCTTAACATAATTTACAGCAACTCTTACTATTTATTTCCCTGAATTCTCACATTAGTTAAATCAATCATGGAATCCACACACCCGGGGCTGATGATAAACTTGAGTTTTGGTTGATCTAATTTTTCTTGATTATAAATATTGATTATAAATCTTGATTATAAATATTCTCAAATGAGTTTGAGAAATAAATATCTCTAACTAGATTTCTATTTTATAGGTACCATATAACATACTATCCTCAGAGGCTTAAGAGGAAAGCAAAAAACATAGTTATACCTGCAAGCACAGACATTACATACATCTGTATATATATTCATATATATGCACAAATGTTCATATATACAGTTGTTTTTCAAATTGTATTTGTGAGTTTTGGCTAAATTCAATAATATGTAACATTTCATAAAATGTCAAGGCCTTATACGGAAATTTTGTAATTATCAATTCCTTTTAATAAATACATGTTTCTTTTTCCCTATAGATTTAGTAAATTTCTCCTCATGCTAATGTAGAAGATTCACTTTAAGAGTATCCATAGTTCAGTCATGTCTGATAAATAAATATCTTTATAACACCTATTCCATTAGTATGTATTAAATGGCCAACTGTGCACTCTCCTAGTCACTGTAAAAGCAATGAGGAAATCAAAGTCCCTCTGCATATGAATGTTACAGTCTATTGGAAAAAGACCCTCAATAAACAAGCAAACAAGTGATGTGGCAGGGTGATAAAGCTTCTGACAAACAGTGAAGTCAGCAAGGGTGATAGCTGTCAGGATGCTATTAAATATCAAGAATCTGTGGTTAAGAAACCCTTCCATGAGAAAGTTCTTCATGTATTCATAAATGAACAAGCTTTGTTGTCTAAGACATCAGTCTTCTAAAAAGAAGAAATTTCAGAAAGGAAGCACAGAAGGTAAACCAATACCTACTCCTTAATGGAGCTTGGATACAAATCCCATGTTTACCTAAGGTCATGCAGAGATCTGTTTTTACCGAGGCTTGAGCCCAATGTGGTTTATTTTACCCAAGAGTTAACTATTTCATATAACTTAGCCATTGTAGTTAAAAACCCAAAGCAATTACTGGCAAAGAAACAGAAATAGAAAATGAATAGAGAGAGTAAACTTGCTTCCGAGAGCTAGAGTGAAAGCCAAATAGCTCAGGATTTTTTGGTAAGGGCTGCTTGTTTGCCACAGATGTGGGACAAAGAAAGTGCAAAATGGATAGAAAGATAGCAGAGGGCACTTGCCTTGGTGCTTTGTGTTTCTTCCACTTGGACTGCATTGAAGTATTTAATAATCACTTTGATCTTTAATTTCACTTGAAAGATCTAGCTCTAGAAAGTAGTTCCCAGGCTGTGTCCTCAAAAGTGATTACATACACATTTCTCATCTATTGGAGCAATAACCTCATAAAATCCATACCTCCATAAGAGCAATGAGAATAATGGCAAAAATTCCCCCAAATCAACCATTTCAGAACTCTCTCTGGAAATTAAGTGAAGACCTGTAACAATCTGAGGAAGCATTTATTTGTTTTTTTAATGTCTGAATCTTGGTATAAATGGCGAGCTTTGTAGCATTTTAATTTGCTCTGTTCCCATCCTCTTCTCCCTCAGACTACATAGACCTTGAAAACAGTAATCTCACAAACACAGTGTCTGTGAAAACCAGGAGCCTAGGAGCCATTGGAGGAGGCAGACAGTTTTGTAGCTCCCCAAAAGTCCCATTCCTAGAAATGTATCATTATTTGACTTGTCTGGCAGTACTCTGGGAAAATGCCATTCATAGGGCTTGACTTTATTTGACCTAATGTAGCACTCACTTCAGAAAACTCTATCCTCGGGAGGGAGGGTTAAAAAACAATTGGCGGCATTATTTAACATTGTAGTTGCCTAAACTAGTTGGTTATAGCAAGGGACTGTCAAAAAAGCAAAAACAAAATAAAACAAAACAAAACAAACAAAAAAAACCAATCTGGGGAATTAGATGTACATAGGAGGCTTTAGAAAGCTTTGACATATTTTTACAGGATCTAGTAAATTGTTCTCATACACAGCCATGTGCATGCTTAAGGAATATCTTATTTGGTCCAAATCTCTCCCCTCTGACTCACCCTGAGATTCTGTACAAGCAGGAAGTAAAGATTAAGTGGAGTTGTAAAATACTGAAAGGTAAAGGCCTACTTAAGTAAGAGCAAAGACTGAGATACTTATTGGTTTAAGACATTTAAAGAAATCCCTGTCAATCATTAGCAGACCATTAAGCAGACCAAGCAGAGACTTCAGTGGCCACACATGACAAAGATTACAGACTTTATAGAATTAGCCCAGGAAAGTCATAAGTGAAATTTTTTCTAGAACAGATCAAAGTCAGTTTGAGCAGCTAATAGAATCCTCCAAATTGTGGATGAGTCAATTGAGATTATGTAGGCCGAAGGTCAAAATGAATTAAAAAAAATGGAGGAAGAAAAATGAACAGAGGTTTGGAGACCTCTGTAATACCATCTGATACACCAACATATACATTATGGTTGTCCCAGAAGGAGAGAAGAGAGAAAAGGGGAGAATATTTGAAGAAGTAATGGATGAAATTTCCAAAGCTTGATGAAAATCATTAATCTATACATCAAAGTAACTCAATGAATTCTAAGTAGAATAGACTCAAAGACATACACCCCAGATTCTAATCATACTATCAAAAGCCAAAACCAAAGAGAGACTCTTAAAAAGATATCCACATATTTATATGCAAAAGAATGAATCTGACTGCTACCTCATACCATATACAAATATTAACTAACGAAGTATTATTGACCTAAATATAAGAACTACAATTCTGAAATTCTTAGAAGAAAGAAGTAAATCTTCATGGGTGCATGGGTGGGTCAGTCAGTTAAGCATCCGACTTCAGCTCAGATCATGAACTGATGTGGTCAATTGGTTGGGCTCTGTGCTGACAGCTCAGAGCCTGGAGCCTCCTTCAAATCCTGTGTCTCCTTCTCTCTTTGCCCCTCCCCGATTCATGCTTTGTCTCTCTGTCTCTTAAAAATGAATAAACCTTAAAAAAAAAGTAAATCTTCATATCTTTGGTAGGGAAATATATCTTAGAAACAAGTCTTTTGAATACAAGTTTGTCAGTAAAAGAATGTAGAAGGCATTTCCAGGAAAAGGGCACAACCTAGGGAAAGGTAAGGGGACAGGCACTTTTCACCCATTTCGAATCCCTTCTGGTTTCTAACCTCCACATCTCCCCTCACCTCTGCTTCTTCTCCTTCCAGTTTCCCGCAGTTATAGTGTACGATTCAGTCCCCTAGAGCCCTGTATTCAAAGTGGGGCCACCATACAAGCAGTGGTGACATTACCTGGGGGTTATTTAGAAATGGAGATTCTTCAAAGATTAGTTGACCATACATTTGTGGGTCCAATTCTGAGTTCTCTATTCTGTTTCACTGGTTTATGTGTCTGTTTTTGTGCCAATACCATACTGTCTTAATGATTACAGCTTTGTAGTAGAAGCTAAAGTCTGCGATGGTGATGCCTCCTGTTTTATTTATGCTAAGCAAAATAAGTCAGGCAGAGAAAGACAGATACCATATGCTTTCACTTATAGGAGGATTAGGAGGACCTTAACAGAGGACCATGGGGGAGGAGAAGGGGAAAAATAGTGGGGAGAGGGAGGGAGGCAAACCATGAGAGACTCTTCAATGCTGAGAACAAACTGAGGGCTGAGGGGAGGTGGGGGAGATGGGAAGGCGAGGTGATGGGCATGGAGAGGGCACTTGTGGGGATGAGCACTGGGTGTTATATGGAATTCAACTTGACAAACTATGAAAGAAAAAAAAAAAAAGAAACAAGTCTTTGAAAAAAATATGAATAAATGGGCTTTGTCAAAATTTTTAAAAAATGTACCTTGAAGGGTACCATTAAGAAAGTGAAAAAATATATAGAATGGGAGAAAATATTTGCAAATTCGCAAACATTTTATTTTAATATGAAGATACTAATGAACTGAGTATTGGGAACCATGAGTTATGTAATTCTGTCTCTGCTTGAATTTTTAGAACTGGAGTTAAGTAATTTCTATCAAATTCATTCCATCACTATATGATGATGTACGACAAGATGATTTCTTATGCCTTATAAATCTATGGTTCTGTAATGACTTGCAATATTTGATAAATTTTTAAAGAAAATAACTCAGCCTCTATGCATTTACACAAGATCACTTTACAAATGTTTCCATTTAGACTATTGCTCTTTATTCCAGATTTCTATTTACCTTATTGTCTAGGTCTCTTAGGAAGTATAAGGTAACAACATGGAAAGGGAAAATACCTTAGCATGTCTGACTCCATGTTGCTTGGTCCTGTGACCTCTACCTTAGAATCCTCTACTTAGCCCTGCACATAAGCATGTTACAATTAAGATTTGCAAAAAATGCTCTTTACCCAAAACCTTCCTTAGGAGAAAAGGAAACACTTACAGAAATGACTATGCTGTGTTTAAGATTTACAGCAATGGCATGACCAAATTCCTGTTTGCAAAGATCAACTGACTAAGGAGAGAAGAGTTTCACAACTTTCTTCAGACCCTTGCAGGCACCCGAATGTCTACAGATGTTTGTCATCTTTAGATTCCAATCTTCTCCTGCCTCCCCTTTTCCCTAATAAAAAATTTTTTTTTTAAAAAGCTGGAATTTCATGGAGGGAGTGGCGGGTGGAGGATGGTCTCTATATCTAAGAGATGGTCAGTTGTCTCTTCAATTTGCTGGCTTTCCAAATGAAGTCATTTTCCTTACCCTGACATCTTGTTTCGTAATTTATTGACCTGTTGTGCAGCAAGCAGATCACACTTGGATTCAATCAGTTACAAAGCCTATAGATTGGTATATCTTGCTTGGGAAGATAGTGCATTAAAGTTATCCTGCTGTATTTTAAATTCACTAAATCCGAATGTCTTTACCATAATTGCATCTCAAAGGTTCACATTGCTGTCATATGGTCTTTCTTTCTTAATGGATATGACATTGGCTTCCAGCAAAGAAAAAAATAAAGCTTTTTAACACTTTATATTTACAGAGGCCAAATCAAATGTCGTTTGTGTAGCTATCACTAGTAAGATGATCATGTAGTATAATTAGCACTACATCATGCTAAATTCTGCCTACAGTGAGGAAACATAAATGTCTTTGTTTTAAGTTTATTTATTTATTTTGAAAGAGAGAGAGTGTGAGTAGGGAAGGGGTAGAGAGAGAAAGAGGCAGAGAAGATCCCAAGCAGGCTCTGAGACACCAGTGCAAACCCTGATGTGAGGCCCAAACCCATGAACTGCGAGATCGTGACCTGAGCCAAAGGCAAATTGACTCAACAGACAGAGGCACTCAGATGCTCCAGGAAAAATAAACTTCTTAATGTCCCTAATTAACAGCTAAAAATAAGCTCATATTAGATGACAACAGGAAAATGACCATGTTTATTTTTCTTCCTTTAGTGTCCATTTATTGGGCTTGAATGAATCATTGAGCAGTATATTTATTATTCATCACTAAGTACATATGATGAATTAGGCAATGAAAGTGTCTTTTTTTTTTTTCCAGGAGTAGATTCTTTAATGCCCTTACCCATTTAGACCATCCCCCCTCTCAAAAGTGTCTTTTAAATAGAAATTAGGTAATACCAAAGAAACAATACTTTTCAGATATTTCAATAAAAACATTCCCAAGATTTTTTTTTTCACCATAATGTACTTTTACAAGTGCCAGAATGAACTATACTTATTTCAAAGACTGCCATTTTTAACTTAGGGAAAATGCAAGTCAATGTAGAAGAGATTTCTGAGACCATGTTTAATTGTATATGAAATTCTGCTATAAACAGGTGTTATTTGGCAGCATGGGGACCTTAGAACCGAAGTTTCCCTTCTTCAGGGCAAGTGGAAATGTCCTTGCTCTGGGTCTCTGCTGACAAATAATCTGTAAAATGTTACAGCAGTGTGACATGAGGAAGAATCTAATGAATACACTATAATTCTAAATGGATAATTATAGATTTTTCTAGGCCGGGTTTTCTCAACTTTGCATTATTGACATTTGGGGCTAGATGATTCTTTGTTGTAGGGAGCTGTCTTGAGCATTGTAGTGTGGTTAGCAGCATCTCTGCCCTCTACTCACTAGATGCTAGCACTGCTCTAGTTGTAACAACCAAAACTGTCTCCAGACAAGATCAAATGTGCCCTGAGGGGCGAAAGTGCCCCTCCTTCCCCTGGTTCATTGAAAATCATTGTTTTAGGCGAAGCAATGATGTAACATGTTTTCTCTGATTTGGATGCTTCTGCATGGTTCTGACAGTGAATCCATGTGGTAGGAAGTACTGATATGAGTTAAGGAGTTCTTTGTATGTTTTGGATATTAACTCCGTATCAGATATATGATTTGCAAGTATTTTTCTCCCAGGGATGATCAAACAGTCTGTGTGCATAGGAGAATGGTTACATTCATTAGTATATCTGTAAAGAAGCTAGGGCTGATCCTTGATAGTTGTGTATCATTCTGCAGGCTCTTTATCCAGGTTAGTATCATTTGTAGAAAGCTGGGTTATATTCCCCCCATTGACAGTTTCTGAAAAGGCCATTATGTTTCTACACAAGGGTGAAATGCCAAGAGGCAGACATCACTAGGGACTGTCTTGGTAGCTGGCTACTACAATCCCTGAGTTTGCTTTTGTTCTTTGCTTTTCTCTTGATTATCAGTCACACTTTCTGCCTCTTTGCATGCCTAGTACTGTTCAATTGTATTATGTGCTTTGTGTTTAGAGAGATATTGTGTTGAAGCTCCAAATTACATTATATTTTACCTGAAAGACTTTGCTTTCCTTTATTAAGCAGGTAAGGTGAGGGCCTCATTATTCAAACTAGCTTGGACCTAAGTTGGATCAGGGATGAATTGCAAGTTTGTTGAGACTCTACCTTTGAAGTTTCTTTCCTCTGTTGTGTCCTGTCTAGGCTTTATACTGAGAGCCTGGCAAGTCACTATCTCCTATCTGAAAGATAATAAATGTATCATGGAGAAAATCTAATTGCACATTTAGGATTGATAACATTCTCAAACTGTTAAATAATTCTAGTGCTGCAGGACCATCAAAAGTTTTTCTGATTTCTCTTTCCCTCAGTAAAATACCACTTTGTGGGGCAAGCCATCATCAATTTGAACTCATATTTGGCAAATGTCCTCACAGACTAGGGTTTTTGGCAACACTCCTACAGAAAAAAAAATGTTTGGTAACAGATTTGCTCCCTCATAGAGGCTTTTCTGTTTGTAATACCTGATGTTTCAGTTAATTGTTCCTCTTTTCTACAGCATTAATGCTTGCAGTGGGAGCAAAGTCTTCCATGGAATCTATTGTTACATCCTAATTGGAACTAGACGTCTCTATAGTTCATTATCTCAGAAAAGAAAAGTAAGGGGGCTACACTCTTTACAGTTCTGTAAAAAAAATACTCTGGTTTTCTCGTATGCATAGTCTAACGAGTAGAATTTTGTGAATGCATGCTTGAGCCATATCGTGTATTTTATTCCCATTCTCTCTTATTTTGGAGAATAAAATCTTAGAGTTATTTGCTGATATGGCTTACAGCCCTTATCAATAAGTCTAAGAACTTTCTTTAGTCCTTGCAGAAGTTCCCTTTGCAAGGGTTGTACATCATACAGAGCATATGGCCCTCTGACACGAGATCGATGTGTTCTGCTCCTTGTAACTCTAATGACCCTCAGTGTTAAATCATGGTGCTTGATTATAATGAGAACACCCTGACTGGGTATGCAGCAAATATTGAACAGCTTTTCCAGCCTGGGGACCCGGTAAGCTATGCAGTATCACAATCACAAAGAAGATATTTTATTATCATAGTGTCAGCATATGCTTTTAGGACATATTTTTTTTAAGATTTGATTATCTTCTTACTAAATTTATACTTGAAAACTAAATTTACTTACTAGGGCTTAAAAGTAAATTTACTTGCTAGGGCTCAAATTATGAAATCCATTTTGGAAATTAGTGGCACATACTTGTCATAACTCCCAATGATTTCCAACAGGTATGCTAATTAGAAATCTCCAGAAGCTATTGGTTTGACAACTAAGGTTAAGCAGATATGTTTAATTACAGAAACCAGAAACTTATAAGTCCAAATGGGTCACTAAGGCATCACCTTAAGAATAGAGTACTGCTCATTAATTACACACATTGAAACATATGTTGTATGTTCTAAGATGTGCTATTGTTATTTTTCTTTGAGGGAACCATAGGATCAAAGAACTAGAACCAATTTCAGGGATTACCTATGAGAATTCTATTCACTGGCAGTCACCTCCTTGTTATGCTACTATAAGCTTGGGTAGATCTTGATTATTTGTAGTCCCCTTTTCATTCCTGCCCTCACACTTTCCTCCTCACTAGTGTTTACTATCTTCACCTGTACCCCACTATATTTGACTAAAATCAGCCCCTTCTTCCCTTCCTTTTCTTTCCTTCTACCATGTTTTATAGGAATGCATGTTTAATATCACCGAATTTCCTTTTCTGATATACTTCCTCCATCTCTTGAAGTTAACTGAACCCCAGCACCTGCTTCTCTTATGATGACTTACACTTATAGATAGTGTGCTTTAAGGTATGGTCTTATCTTTTTATTTACATTAATTCTAGACTTCTTAGGTCCTTCACATTTGTTAATCCCTCTCCTGAGGACCCTCTTCTACATGCTGAGATCTAGAAAGACAGGGATCATATGGTTGTTTACCTCTGAGACAGACATCTGCCACCATGCTGGCAATATTGTGTGTAGTAGGCCCTCATATTTGTTGTTTTTAAGTAGGAGCAAGTGAGTTAATAAATAAAAATTTTTTAAATGTTTTTTTATTTTGAGAGAAAGCAAGCATGCATGAGTGGGGGAGGGGCAGAAAGAGAGGGAGAGAGAGATTCCCAAGCAGGCTCTGTGCTGTCAGTCCAGTGCCTGATGCAGTACTCGATTTCACAAACCTTGAAATCATGACCTGAGCCAAAATTGAGTCAGACATTTAACCTGCTGAGCTACCCAGGTACCCCAATAAATACCTTTTAAAATGTGGCTTATATTTACTGTTCATATTTTCTCACTTTCTTTCTATTTACAACCTTTTTGTAATTGGCCTGTCCTTTCCATGGGCATGAATTTCTCAACAGGTTGAAAATGACCTTTACACCATCATATTTATAAACAATACAGTCACTTTTCATAATTCTCCTCACTAATTTTTCTGGCCTTTCTCCTCACCTTCTCCTTTTGCAATCATCACAGCCTTCAGAGGAAAATGATGGTCCCATTAATTCCTATTTTTTGTTTTTGTTGGAAATGAAGTGATTTCTAAAACTCTTATGATAAAGTTTTGTGTTTTAATTTGGTAACTTAACATTATGGTAGCCTATGGTAATTACATATATAGTCTTATTTTCCTGTCAGATTATAGATTCCTTATGGTTAATAATAATGGCTAGTATTTGTGGAACTGTGACAGGTACCATTCTAAGAGCTATATACATAACAACTTAGTCTCCATAACTCTATAAATAAGGTATATTCCTAACATCATTACCAATTTATTGAGTAGGAGACTGAGGCCAACAGAGATTAAATAAGTGCTCAAGGTCATGTAGCTTGTAAATGGTACAGCCAAGTAGTAGAACCCACAGTTTGGCTCATCAATCTATGTGTTTACCCCTTACTATACATCAGTCCATCACAGCATGACCTGCATTTTATTTCCCCTTGTATTCTCAGCTGCTAGCTCAGTGCATGAGATAGAGTGGGTATGTAAAATATTTTGGGGAGGGGGTTAGATTGAGTTATTCATGCCAATCCCTTTATTGAGAATCACATAGACCTATACCACAGAATCAGCATTAGAAAATCCCTATATTCCTTCTTCAGAGATCTTTCCACTGCTTCTAGAACATTATAGAAGCGCTACTTTTATTTTCAATAACCTTTACTTGATTGTCTATAAAGGCTATATTGTCAGCATACTGACATATTCTTGATATGTTATAGTTCAACACATATTTTTACAATTTCATCTTTAATTTGAATCACGTATGTCTCCTAGTTAAATTTGGAGTTAAGGCTTGATTTCTGGGTGGAGGACTGTCACTAATTAGCTGAGTGACCCTGAATAATTCTCTTTACCTGTCTAAATCTAATATATTAAGCATGCAAATTACACTTACATGATCTTTATTTCTTCCAGCTGAAATTCTTATGCTATGTTTGTTGTTTTGTACCCTTAGCAACCTAATATAGACCCTTAATGGAATCATTTATTTAACAAACATTTATTGAATGCCTGCTATGTCCAAGGGATTGTAGATCATCTCCAAAGATAGGAAGACAGAAGGAGAAAATTAACATATCCTTTAGTATTATCAGGCTGCATGTTTTTCTCAGAATATCCCTTGATATTCATTTGCAAAAAGTAGAGTCCAATTTACTTTTATGCAGCCCACCGAGATATCTGTGATTCCAGATTCCTCCTGGGATTTTGATATTTATGACTTTAATTATTTTTTCAAATAGATTCATTCCTTTGTACAATTCAGCTTGTTTTCCATGGTAAGAATAATTTCAGTAAGTGTTCTGTACACATTTGTCTTTATAATATATCTCATTTGATATCTTCTAGGTAACTGTATAGCTTTATATTTAAAAGTGAGCTGCAGGTGTTATAGGGAACAAAGCCCAGAAGTAAGGACTGGGCCTAAAGGGCATGTCTGCAGAGCTGGAGTCTCTGCAATACAATGAGTTCTAGCGATTGCCATTACAGAGATGTCTGTTTTATCTGCTCTATTTTGTATATGTGGACACTAGGTGACCATTCCAGAGCAACAACTTTATAATTCACCTGCTCTTGAAATCTTTTGACCTCATTTACACATGTAGCATTTTTAATTTAGGCATTAATACCACTAAATAGTAATATTAACTGATATTTATTGAATATATTACTATATGCCAGAAGGTGCTCTCAGTACTTTATAAATATTACTGCATTTAATTCTCCTAAATTTGTAAGGTGGATTTTGTTGTCATTCTGATTTTTCTCATGAAAAGTGTTAAAAAGCTTGCCGAAGGTCATATGCCTAGTAGCAAGAAATAGAGCAGGAATTTGTATCCCAATCTGATTAAGCTCAATCTGGTATTAGCCTTTATTCTAACTACCGATCATTTTAACTCTTAATTATATATTATTCCCTAGTTATTTCCATATAAATCTTGTTTTCTATCATTGATGAAAGTAGAGCTTCTATTTAAGCCAGGTTTGTGGATCTACATTCCACTTATTATATAAATTTTATATCATAAAATCTAAAAGATTTGTAAAGAAAGATATTAAAACGTAGATGTCAAAATCAAAGTTATACATTCAAAATTTAAACTTGAGTCCAAATACTTATATATGGGAAATGCTGCCATTTCTTAAAGTAGTTTTGAAAGTAATTTTCCTATGGGGACACATTTTATTGGTATTTATTTTCCTTTTTAGCTATAGAAAGATGAAATGCTTTCATTTATGCACAGATAACTACAGTATTCACATAATCTTTAGAAGTCTTTATTATTATATTCTTTCCTTTTAAAGTTTCTGTATTTACTGAATTTTATATCAAATTAAGCACAGGGAATCCTTCCAGCTTGCACTTAAGCTAATTTTTGAGAGAAAGCAGCATAATCTATACCTTACATTGCATAGTACTTATGAAACCGCATTTATTAAATATTTTCAGAAAAATTCATTTAGGACTTGTTGGCATTGTCTTCATGGTTTGGATTGATAATTGAGTGTCAATTTATGGCAGTCTTCCCTCTTCACATCTCTGGATGTTTCTCCACTAGTAACAAGGAAAAAATCTTGTAACTATAACATGTATTGTAGGAATATGATTTCTCAACCTCTATTCTATAACACAAGTTTAATCTTTTATTTTCTCTTAACATAATATCTACTAAAATAATTTGTAGCTTCTTATATATCTTCTCTCTGCTGTCTGTCAATAAATCCTCAAAACAGAACAGTTTTTCCTCATTACTTAGTTCAGGATGTTCGAAGGGAGACAGAAGAGAGCACTGTGTAGATATGGGGTGTGAAGTGAATACTTAGGTTTAAGCCCTATTTCTACTATTTTCAAATTGTGTGACCTTGGGGCATGGGTATGTTCATTAACTTTTGTAAACTTCAGTTTTCTTATCTATAAAATGGGATTAATACAAAGAAGAGCTAACATTAATTGAGCACTTTATGTATGTAAAGCATTGTTTTTAAAGCTTTATATTCATTAACACATTCAATTCTGACAACAGCCTTATGTGGAGGTACAATTATCATTCCATTTTATAGAGAAATAAATTGAGGCACAGAAGGATCAAGTGGCTTGCTCAAGTTCTCATGGAATGTTGAGGAGGATTAAAAACTTCACAAGTGACTAACAGAGTACTCAACAAACAAACACTAAAGAAAAGTATTTTCTCAAACAGAGGAAGAGCTCTTGGTCACATGTTTGTGTACTTTTAAGAATAAATAAAAGAAGTATAGACTTTTCTCTGCTATGTAAATACTTGTTTGTGTTAAAGGTTCTGGAAATTTTGACAGAGTCCAGTCATCTAATTTTATAGATGAAGAAGTAGATACTGCCAGGTTAACATCAGTTGATTAACATTTCAGAGAAAATGGGTTTGCATTTCAAAGACTAGAACCCAGGTTTTCTGTTTTGACTATGGGCTATTCTCTTTGATAAGCCCAATGTGATAGCTACTCACATTGCTATCAACTTGTTGGCAATTCATTTTTTAGTTAGAAATATCCAAGGTCAATGAGTGTGGCTTGTCTGGTTTTTCTACTTCCCAGGAAATAGTGAAGACAAATTACCTTGGTACCAGAATTGCAAACTTCTGGCAAGGAAAAAAAAAGTGATTTATATTTGTACTTTGTCTTACATAATCACAATTTACGTTGGTTAGTATAATGTAAAATAGTTCTTTTAGTTGCCTTTCTCTGTGGGGAGAGTATGGAGTGTCCCCTTCATTAATCTTTCAAATTATCTAATCAACTTTTATAAATTAACTTTTTTATTTAGTACTTTCTATTGGACACTGTGTAGAACTAAGTGTCAGATAATGACTCTCAAGTATAGGGTTAGACAAAACAGATAACAATGTATCTAGGATGAGCAAAATTTTCTAAAGGTAAGAGAAATATCTAATGTCAATTTTTTGGTTGTGATTTGCCTTATGGTTTTGAAGTGAAAATAACAATTGTACATTAAAATTTAAAAAAAGGCAGATCAACTCCCCCCCCCGCCCAGAAATATAAGGAGCATTCTTATGTGTAGAACACTATATACTCAAGTCCACAGTTATTACTCAACCTTTAAATATATCAAACTGTCCCAGAGAGTGAATTTTGTGCTTAAAGTGACTACTGGTCTTTATGTATATGGTATATACCTAAGAATTCTCCAAGTCCCAAAAGCAATTGAATTGGCAGATTTATTTTAACCTTTCACATAAACAGAAATTTAATTGAATAAAAGTTTTTTCTTTTTTCTTTTTAATGTTCATTTGTATTCTTTGGTTGAGAGTTTTCTTTTTCCTGTTACTTTCTTTCTCAGTGTGCCTGGGTGTAGATATTTATAGTCCAAATCAGATTGTCAGAAGCAATATAAGACATAAAGATTCTAAATGAGGTTAATTCAATTGAATCAATTCAATCAAAATTGATTCCTATTCCACTACAACATATGAAAAACTAGTTACTTGGGCTTTGAAGGTTTTTATATGACTTTTATCTGATTCTTCCCCCTGGCATTTAACATCTTACAATTTTATCTAATACAAAAACATGTATTTAGGTTTATACATTGAATAGATATTTATCAAATATGAGGACAGAATGGCATAGTCTGGTTAAGTATTTGAGCTTTGGAGCAAGACTGCCTGGTTTGCATACCAGCTTTGTCACTTCCTCAAGACTTTGGGCCAATTACTCATTCTTTCTGTGCCACAGTTCCCTCCTCTGTAAAAGAAGGATATTATATGTGTGCTGCATAAAGCTGTGAGGATTAGATGAGTCTGTATTTTTTTTAATGTTTATTTGTTCATTTGAGAGAACAAATTTGAGAGAGAAAGAGCACATGTGTGTGCTCACATGCCAGTGGGGAAGGGGCAGAGACAGAGAGAGAGAGAGAGAGAGAATCCCAAGCAGACTTCATGCTGTCAGAGTAGAGCCCAGTGCGGAGCTCCATCTCAAAAGCCATTAAGATCGTGACCTGAGTCAAAATTCAGAGTTGGCCACTTAACCAACTGAGCCACCCAGGTGCCCTGAGTTCACATGTGTTAAGTGCTTAGTGTGGTTCCTGTCAAAGAATAAGAAGAGGTTTGCTATGATTATTGCCTTAATTGTAATAAATTACCATTGATGTTGAAAATGTTTTTTTAACCATTTGTATTTCTTCTATGATTTCTTATTCATATCACTTGCCTATTTTTATTATCATGTTTCTCTTTTTGTCTTACTGATTTTCCAAATGTGTATCATTTACTGACATGTTACTTTGAATAACATCAATGTCATCAATATTCAAAATAATTAATAAAAATTATTAACCAAGCACATACAGAGTCTGAGACACTATGCTAGGTAAGATGTAGAATAGGAAAATGAATAACATTGTCCCTTTCCTCTGGGATTTTTAACATAGTAGGGGGAAAATTAGCACCCAAAATAATTCTGTGCAATGTGTCATAATAGAAATTTCCATATCTGTGCTTTTGGTACATTAATAAGGGAGACATTAATTCAGATTGGAATAATTCCAAAAGCTTCTTGGAAGAGGTGGCATTTAATATTCAACTGAATAATGTGCAAGATCTTGAGAAGAAACATAGGTGGATGGATAAACGTATTCTAGTGGATTATATTAATGGGAGGAAAAATAGTGGGGAAACAAACAAAAACCTCATTTACAAAACTTATTTTTAAGTCTCATATCCATATGTGACGCTTGTTTTTTATAAAACAAAATAAACATTATGGTCGCTTCTCCCTTAGAGTTTTGAATCATCAGGGAAAGATAATGACTTGTGCTTAACTTGACACAAGAGCAAGTCATGAATTCAAACTAGTGGTGTAAATGATCTATTGAAAGCTGCAATTTACATTAAAAGGCTAAACTAAACACATAGGTCTGACAAACAACATAATAAAGGCAACTTCTTTTTGTCAGTGTTGAATAAAATGGTGGATTATGGCAGCAATTTCAAGGTGTACA
The DNA here is from genome assembly GCA_017311185.1 of Proteles cristata cristata. Taxonomy (NCBI): domain Eukaryota; kingdom Metazoa; phylum Chordata; class Mammalia; order Carnivora; family Hyaenidae; genus Proteles; species Proteles cristata. The sequence continues at coordinate 1,038,027 of JAESUZ010004165.1, forward strand.
TATCTAGAGGCATAATACACAAGATTTTGTTGCAAATTCACTAGGGCAGATTCGAAAGAAACCAGTTAGTGATCCTTGAATAAGCAGGATTTTTCAACCTGGCACTGTTGACATTTGGGTCAGATAAGTGTTTGTTGGAGTGGCTGCCCTGTGCATTCTAGGATGTTTAGCAGCATCCCTGGCCTCTATCTCCTATATGCAAGCAACGTCCTTCCCCACCCCAGGGTTATGACAAACAAAAATATTTCTAGAAATTGTTGAATATCTCTTGGGGTACAACATTTGCCCGTGGTTGAGGACCACTGAAATAAAACATAATTATTCCTTTATTTCAAATAATTCTACTATTTACTGTATTCTCAGGGACTATATTATACTTTTTTTTTAGAGGTCTCACATTAATGACCTACCATTTATTGAACATTACCATTAAAAGGTTTTTAACAATATGTGTATGTTCCATATGGAGTTACGTTGTGTTAAAGAGAAAAGCGTTGGCCCAGAATGGTGTCACTTAGACTGAGTTCTCCAATTTGGGCTTGATACCTACTAATGCAGTTTCCACCTCCCCTAGAAATGTAATCTTTTTTTTTTTTTAATGTTTTATTTTATTTCTAGGAGAGAGAGACAGACAGCGTGAGCAGGGGAGGGTCAGAGAGAGAGGGAGTCACAGACTGAAACAGGCTCCAGGCTCTGAGCTGGCAGTCAGCACAGAGCCCGACGCCGGGCTGGAACCCACGAACCGCGAGATCATGACCTAAGCGAAAGTCGGACGCTTAACCGACTAAGCCACCCAGGCGCCCCATCTAGAAATGTAATCTTAACTGACTAGTCAGGAATTTTCAATCATTGCCGAAGAGTCTGCCACAGGGGCCATCTCCATCTCCTGAAGGAAGATAAGTAACCTGGTTGTGGAGACACCTTTCTTTTTCTCCTAAGGTAAAAAGCATTATCTTGCCTGAAACAATGCTTTTCTTTTGCTAGTAAGTTTCTTGACCCACCCTCTTTCTAAAAAACTCGGAGCGCCCCTCTGCTTGCTAGATGGAATGCTGCCTGGTTCATGAATCATTTAATAAAGCCTATTAGGTCTTTATAATTTACTCTGTTGAATTTTTTTCATTTAACAGTTCCAAAAGTAAAAACTCTACAAACCCAGCTGAGCTGATTTTCTGAATTCACCCACCCACACTAGCAAATGCCTTCTTTATCTGTAGCAACTTACCCTCCTGCTGTGAAAAATCAAATAGGTTTCTCTAACTTAAGAAGACCTATGGGATTGCTTTTTTTGCAAACTTTATATTTTGAAATAATTTCAGAATTTAAAAAGTTGCAAAAAATTATAGAAAGTATTTCACATACCTTCACCCATCTTTCTGAAATGTTAACATTTCATTGGTTTGTGTTCTTTCTGAGCGTGTATTTTATTTTAATTCATCATTTATGTGTGTGTATTTTATTTTTTATTATTACTATTTTTTAAATGTTTATTATTTTTGGGAGTGAGTGCTAGCAGGAGAGGGGCAGAGAGAGAGAGGGGAACAGAGGATTCCAAGGGCTCCACCATGACTGCGGAAAGCCAGCAAGCCTCATGCAGAGCTTGAACTCACAAGCCATGAGATCATGACCTGAGCTGAGCCCAAGTTGGAGGTTTAACAGACTGAGCCACCCAGGCACCCTGTGCATGTTTGTATTTTAGAACCATTTGTAAATTGTATGCACGATGCCCTTTTACAACAACATAATTCAATATTTATTTCCTAAAATAGGATATTCTCTTTTATAATCACAGTACAGTTGTCAAAATCAGGAAATTAAGATTTATTTACTACTAATATTTAATCTTTAGATCATATTTAAGTTTTGCCAATTGCTTCAATAATATCCCATTTAGGATGATGTGTTACATTTAGTTGCCATGTCTCTTTAGTCTCTTTTAATACAAGATAAGTTTTTATTCTTTTTTGACTGTTATGGACTGAATTTTTGTGTTCTCCCCAAAATTCATATGTTAAAGCTCTAACCCCCAGTGTGGTTGTATTTGGAGATGGATTCTCTAAGGAAGTAATTAAGGTTAAGTGAAGTCAAAGGGTGGGCTGTGATCCAATGAGATTAGTGTTCTTACCAGAAAAGATACGAGAAAGCTTTTTCTAGTTTGTTCTGCATACCTACAAAGGAAAGGCCATGTGAAGACACAGAATGGTGGAAGTCATCTGCAAGCCAGGCAGAAAACTCTCACTAGAAACCAACCCTGCAGACACCTTGGTCATGGATGTCTAGCCTCCAGAACTGTAAGAAAATAAATTCCTGCTGCTTAAACCATTCAGTGTATGCTATTTTGTTATGGCAGTCTGAGATGACTAATAAATACAATGACTTTGACATTTTAATTTTTATTTATTTATTTATTTAATTAAAAATGTTTTATTTACTTTTGAGAGAGAGACAGAGACAGGGACAGAGTGTGAGCAAGGGAGGGGCAGAGAGAAAGAGAGGGAGACACAGAATCTGAAGTAGGCTCCCAGCTCAGAGTGTCAGCACAGAGCCCGACGGTGAACTCGAACTCATGAACCACAAAATCATGACCTGAGCCAAAGTTGGACTTAGCTGACTGAGCCACCCAGGTGCCCTGATTTTAACATATTTAAAGAATACAGAGTAGGAGTGTCCTGGACACTCAATTGGTTAAGCGTCTGACTTCAGCTCATGTCAAAATCTCACAGCTCATGAATTTAAGTCCCTGGTCTGGCTCTGTGCCGACAGCTCAGAGCCTGGAACCTGCTTCAGATACTGTGTCTCCTTTCTGTGCCCCTCTTCCTTTCTGTGCCCTTGTTCATTCTCTCTCTCTCTCTCTCTCTCTCTCTCTCAAAAATAAATGTTAAAAATATTTTAAAAAGAATATAGACCAGATACAGTGCTTAAATCTTAATTTTTAATATCTATCAAATCTGTGATAAGCTAAGAGGCTTTTGTAGTTGTACAGGAAATTCAGGATGGTAGATTGGTCTAAGATGCTGGCAATGAAATGGCAAGATGGGTCATATTCAGGATATATTCAATACTAAAGCTAAGAGGCTTCCTAATGTATTGAATATGAGGCATGAGGGAAAGAGAGGAGGCTTGGGTTCAACAAACATAATGAAAATCTATGACAGTTTACCACAAAGCAATTTCTATTTTGAAGTAATTTTCAGTCCTAGTGGCATATTTTTTAAAGATTTTCAATGTAAGTTTATGGAATAAAAGATGACTGGTTGGCTGAATAAATAGCTTCATTTATAGCATATTTTTATTTCAGGGTAAATTTATCTTCAGGAATAACCTAAAGGCCATAGGTAAATAAATTAGATGACCACTTTAAGCAATAAAATTTGCAGCCAAAAATATAAGTAATGGCTGTGATTTACTTGCATTCTTCTTAAACTGATTCTGAAAGCAATTCCAAGGAAGAATTTTCAAAAAAAGCTTTTAAGCAATAATAGCATCATTAGCAAAAGTGGCTATGTCTTAAAAGATTATTTTACTTTGAAGGCAACAAAATTCAATAATATCCATAGATAATATAATAGATAGTTATATCTGTAAATATAAATATCTATGTTATATTATTTTTCATTATTTACATGTCCCCTCTCTTCCTATAGAAGACTAAATTATTTTTCTTCATTTTTCTGTTTTCTGGACATAGCTATCTCTAGGGTACCCTGATGTGGTAATTAGAGAAATATCTATATCTACACTTATCTATATCTGTATTCCTTTCTGCATATTTGTGTCTCTATATTATCTATGTACCTAAATATATATGATTGTTATGAAGAGGCCTTTCTCTTTAATCTGATAATTGCTGTTGTATTGTTTACTAATTTCTTTTAGATTTACAAATCTGGATAAAACTTAGAAGCCATCTACTTAAACTCTCTAACCTAGTGCTTGAGGAAACTGTTACTTTCTTCCCCAATAGACCTTTACTCAGCATTGCATTTAGGATAAGAACCCAGGTTCCCTGTCTTCCAGTGGTTCACTGTCTGGCTTACATCTGTCCTCACATGGCTGAGAGTGAAATCTGGCCTTTCTTTCCATTCTTATAAGGAGACTAATCCCCTCATGGGGCCCACCCTCCTTACCTTCTATAGGCACCACCTCCAGTTACCATCATATTGGGAATTAGAGCTTCAACATAGGAATTTGAGGGGGTATGTTGCTATAAACATTCAGTCCATAACACTTATCAATGTGTTTTCTTCCTTGATGGAGCTTACAGTCTAACGGGAAAAAAGTAGAAACAAAACTTTCTTGTAATCAGTGTGATACAGTGGCAGAATAAGATCCGTAAGAGAGAAGGATGGAAAGTCAACTTTAGGTACAATTTTCAGGAAAGCCCACTCTGAGGGAATGTTTGATATCTGGTGAATCCTGGAGAGCCAGCTTTGGGCAGAGAAGAGATGTTCAGACAAAAGGAGTTTTACTTACTGAGGCTTTGAAGAGTAAGAGAGAGAGAGAGAGAGAGAGAGAGACTGTAGTGTGCTTGAGAAATGGAAAGAAAATTTTCCAACAAAGGTACAGTGAGAGGAGTTTGCAAGACACTGGAGCCAGAGTCCAGACTGTAGATCTCTCAAGTCATGCCAAATGCAGATCGATACAACTAGTTATGAATTTCCAAACTTCACTCTGCTTGCTTTGATACCACTAGAAAATATAAACAACAAACATGATTAAAATGTTGGCCGAAGAAAAGAAAGAAATGCAGTCTGCTAATTTAACCCTTGTTTTATTATTTATTTTTTGAATAAAGGCTTTTTTGTGTTTCATTTGACAATCATGGAGATCTTAATGATAGGCAACGATGTTTGGAATAGGTATTTCCCAAGAAGCCAGTGGAAAGGTCACATTCCTAACTAATGGGGTAGACCATACATGGAGCTTAAGCCCCCAACTTCTAATCTGCTTTCCTCCTTACTACATTGTTATCTTCAGAGTCAAGAGGGAAAATGTAAACAAACAAAAACCCCCACTGAAACCTGGACTCTTAAATCTGGGCACAGCTTCCTACTCTGTGTTCCAGACACCGTTGGTGGTGTTCCTTGGAGCCCCAGCAAGCTACTCCAGACCCGCAGGACAAGTCTCTTGCTGTCTCACACAGTTAAGCACTGGTTTAAATCCCAGGGAAATGGCAGGCTGGGACTCTGCTCTGAGGCACCATCTGTTCTTCTGATTTGGGAAATGATTTTAGGGATTTGAAATATTCCATTTCATCCTGTGTAAAAAGCCAACTTGACAGTTCTTTTCTAACCCATGACCAATAGATTCCTTGAAGACATACAGTTTCAGTTGAAAGGCAAGACAGAGAAACAGCTCAATAGGTTAATTCTGGAAGAAAAGAAAGTCTTATTTCATGATGAAACTTCACTTGCAAAAATGTTATCGTAATTTTGTCTCTTCCATTAAATATATTTGCCTAACTGAAGGAAGGGACTCTTTTTTTTTTCCTTGAAGTTGAAATATCCACCATATCTGAAGAGAAAGTATGCTGCTTCAAATGCAATATTCTGTTTGTACACAAAACATTGCTTCCAAAAAGTTAATAAAGGCATGTTTTGAATCCATAAGCATGATGGATGTATACACTTTTTACAATGAAAACATTTTATGAAGAATTATATCTTCAGTCTGCACTACTGTAAATTGGAGTATGGAGAATTTGCAATGATTTTGAAAAATGCAAGGCTACTTTATTTTACCTTTTCCCTAACTTACCTGGGAAATTGAGGCAATATAAAAGAAATAGGGGCGCCTGGGTGGCTTAGTCGGTTGGGCATCCGACTTTCGCTTAGGTCATGATCTCGCGGTCCGTGGGTTCGAGCCCGGCGTCGGGCTCTGTGCTGACTGCCAGCTCAGAGCCTGCAGCCTGTTTCAGTCTGTGACTCCCTCTCTCTCTGACCATCCCCTGCTCACACTGTCTCTCTCTCTCTCTCTCCTAGAAATAAATAAAAATATTTTAAAAAAAGAAATATACTTACATTTATAAATAGCTGTATCTCAATTGAATTAGTATAATTTGAGATTTATCCAATGAATATGGGCAGAACAAATAGATGTTTTTATAGGAAGAGTTAAAGTATTGGTTGGAGGCCTTGCTGCTTAGGTCTTTTGCTATAGTCACTATATTGTAGGTGGGAAGAAAAAGGCTTTTTTATTTCCTTCATGGTGGGGTTAGGGAGTGGAGTAGAATAAAGGAATTCACATGATTTAAGATGTTTAAAGGGCTTGACATCAATAAGTTAATTCTTCATTTTTAATCACTTTCTTTTTTCTACAAAATGGAAAAATAATTTGTGTGTTAGTGCACATCATATTCCTTAAACTCGAAGTTCTTTAAACCAACAATGCAGAGAGAGACAGATGTTGTTTATTTATTTTAAGGACCTAAAAATGAGACAGCTTGAAGATGGTGTTTAAACAATCACTGGCTAGTCAGTTTTAAATATGGTTCTTACACAGTGGTCTGTCTTCTGTAAATGAAATATAGGTGAACATGCTCAGTTCACCCATATTTATTGAATAATTACTGTGTGCCACACATGGTGCTCAATATTATATTTATAAAATGACTATGACATAACACTCACTTGATGGAGGTTTAGTCTCATTTTCAATAAAAATACTTAAAATTTCAGGTAATTAACTATCTCATATTTTTAAAAAATCCATATTTCTTATCATAATGAAATATCCTGTTGTATGCTATACATTGTTTTTCTTTTCTTCTACAGCTTTATTGAAGAATAATTGAAATATAATAAACTATAAAGTATACAAATATGTTGTTTTGATTTATATATATATATATATATATATATATATATATATATATATATACTGAGACACCATCACCACAGTCGAGATAATGAACACATTCTCAAAAGTCTTCTCTTTTGTCATCCCTCCTCTTGCTTATTGCCAGCCAGCTCCCCAGACCCAGACACCTGCTGATAATTCTCTCATTATATTCTAGTTTATACTTCCAGTAACTTTACACAGTTCTAGCATGCATTCCTTCTTGTTTGCCTTCTTTCAGTCAATGTAATTATTTCGAGACATCTGTATTTTATTGCATGTATTAATGGTTCATTTGGTTTTATTGCTGTGTAGTATTGCTGTATAGATTGCGATTTGTTCATCCATTCGTCTGCAGATGACCATTTTTGTTGTTTCCAACTTTTGACTGGGATTATGAACAAAGTGTTTATGTTTATGTATCTGATTCTTTGTGTGGACATATGACCTCATTTTCTTGGGTAAATAGCTTAATAAAGAATGGCTGGTTGATATGGCAGGTTTCAATACAAATATTTAAGAAATTGTCAAACTTGCCCTGCCCAGCACTATCTACTCTGTGCCTGTCCCCAGCTGCCCCCCTTTGCTCATGCTCATCATTCCCTCTCGAAGTGCCACCAGCATGTTGGACAAATTATCCTACAAAGTCACTGACATCAATCTGCCTTCCTAAGGGACGGGAGGCCCAAGACATCATGGGGAATGAAATGTTGGGCCTGATGTACATGCAGGAGATATACTTGATCTTCAAACCGCTAAGGAGTGCCCACATCATTGCCTGCCTACACATGACCATGGAGGAAGCCATCCTCATTGAGACTGTAAGTGCTGAAGTGCAGAGGTTTAACTGCAACATATTCTCTCTCCAGTTACCATGCAGCGGCTGCCATTCTAAGGCTGGCATTCCAGTATACACCAGGCAGAGTGACATGGATGAGGAGTACCTCTGGTGCATTGAGCAGATGCTGTTCTTTAAGGATGTACTTTTCCTCAACATGATTCTGGATGACAGATGTGACCTCACCAACCTTATTCACACCCACAGTTCCTGTCAGGCATCCAAGGCATTTCTGAAGAGATGACAGTGTGATCCACAATCTATACAAGATGATGGCCAATGGGATCCTGAAGGTATCTGCAATCAATGTCAATGACTCTGTCACCAACAACAAATGTGACAACCTGTATGGCTGCTGGGAAACTCTTATAACAACACAAAGCAGGCCACAGACATGATGATTGCAGGCAAGGTGGCAGTGGTAGCCAGCAATGGCGATGTGGGCAAAGGTTGTGCCCAGGCTATGAGAGGTTTCCAGGCCCATGTCATCGTCATGGAGATTGACCTCATTAATGCAGTGCAGGCTGCCATGCAGGGCTTTGAGGTGACCACTATGGATGAGTCCTGTCAGAAGGGAAACATATTTGTTACTACCACGGCTGTATTTACATCATCCTCAGCTGACACTTTTTTTGAGCAGATGAAAGATGATTCCATCATGTCTGACACTGGACACTTTGATATAGAGATTGATATCAAGGGGCTGAATGAAAGCGCTGTGGAGAAAGTGACTAACAAATCTCAGGTGGACTACTACTGGCTGAACAATGGGCTCCATAACATCCTGCTGGCCAAGAGCCAGCTGGTCAACCTGTGCTATGCAGTGGACCACCCCAGTTTTGTGATGAGCAACTCATTCACCAACCAGGTGCTGGTGCAGATAGATCTGTGGCCCCACCCAGACAAGTACTCTGTCAAGGTCCATATCCTGCCCAGTAAGCTAGATGAAGTAATGGTTGAAGCCAGTGGGTAAGCTGAATGGGAAGCTGACAAAATTGACTGAGAAGCAGGTCCAATACCTTGCTATGTCCCATTATGGCCCCTCCAAGCCTGATCATTACCACCACTGAGAACTAGGCTTGTTGTTTGCCTTTTAGATGTTGGCCTTGCTGAGGTCCCATCTCTCTTCTCTAAGAGCAAAAGGCACCAACTTTGAGATAGATTTGCTGATGCTACCCGTTGTCGCCTCCACTCCCCTCCTAGGCTAGTCACTCAGTCTTTAGCCTCTGCTGCATTCCTTATACTATTCCATGTGTGGCAGGAGGATTTGAGAAGCCTCTCCTCAAGCCCTGGTCAGGTAAACAGGAGATACCCACAGAGATCCATGAGTTCAAGGGTTTTGGAATTGCTCACTCAGTCAGTCAGTCAGTCCTTACTTAGATTGGAGGTCAGCAGTGGTGGTCATAAAGCCCACGTACTTTACCATCTACGTCCTAACTTGGTCTATAGACTTTAAACTCTTAGTTTACTGGTTCACTATTTCTTCAGCACATGGCAGATGAGCATGAACTATAATCAAAGGGTAGGGAGGAATTATTGGGAGAGTGAATGCTCCTGAGAGCTTGGTTTAGTGCTGGGCATTTTCTTGTTTAGATGTTTCTCAGAACAATGAGGTACTTTCCTTATTTTACAAAGATTAGAATATACTGTTAAGGGACTGCCAAAAAAAAAGGACAAGAGAAGTGAGAGGGGCCAGAGAATCATAAAAGCAGGCATAGATCTGCTACCACTTTGTAACATGATGGTTCCTATCACTACCCTGAATTGAAAAGATTCATTTGGTTTATAACATTTATAATGTTTATAATGTTAAAAGACAGCAGGAAGGGGGTGAATGGGTGGCTCAGTTGGTTGAGTGTCAGAGTCTTGATTTTGGCTCAGGTCATGATCCCAGGGTTGAGGGATTAAACCCCACATTAGGCTCTGTGCTGAGTGTGGAGCCTGCTTAAGATTCTCTCTTCCTCTGTCCTTCTCCCCCACTTGTGCTCTCTCCATCTCTCTCTAAAAATGAAATGAAATGAAATAAAATGCAATGAAATAAATAAAGAACAGGAAGGTAAGTAAATAATAATATTGGTGCCAAAAAAAAAAGAAAAAGGAACAGATTGCCAAACTTTTCCAGATTTGTTGATCATTTCCCATTTCTACCAGCAGCGTATGAGAGTTCTGGTTGCTCCATATTACTACCAAAACTTAGTACTAGGCCATTCTTTTTAAAATACTAAATATCTTAGTTGGTCTGAGGGTTGTGGGTTATTGTTAAGCTGATTAAAATACTAAATATCTGAATGGTTTTAATGGTATCTCATTGAGGTTTTAATTTGCATATCCTTTATGACTAATTTTGTGGGAAATTTTCCATGTGCCTATTTCCTTGTGTTCATCCATATATCTTAATTGTCTAATTCAAATACTTTGAAATACTAATTTCAAATACTTTGCCCAGTTGAAAAATTTTTGTTGTTTATTTACTTATTATTGAGGATTGAAGATTCTTTACATATTCTGGATATAAATCCTTTGTCAAATATTTGATTTGCAAATAACTTCTTCTAGCCTTTGGTATTTATTCTGTTAGTATCTGTCAAAGACAAGAAGTTATTCATTCTGATGATGACCAATTTATCATTTTTTTCTATATGAAAAGTCTTTGCCTAATCCTGTATCAAAAACATTTTCTCTTATGTTTTCTTATGGAAGTTTTATGGTTTTAGTTTTTACTGTTAAACCTATGTTCCATTAAAGTTAACTTTTGTATATGGAATTAGCTGTAGCTTGAAATAATAATTTTTTTAAATGGAGTTATGTGTTATCTTTTGAGAGTTAATTTTTGTATATGGTGTAAGCTATAGTTGAAATGATTCTTCCTTTTTAACATATAAATATGTGGCATTTGCCTTTATCCACAGAATTGCCTTTGAATCTCTTTCGAAAGTCAGTCTTTTCTGTACTTTATTCTTTTCTATTGAACTCTTTGTCTATATTGAAACCAATAGTATGCTGATTTGGCTATTGTAGCTTTATTATAATTGATGTCAGATAGTGTAGTCCTTCAATTGTTTTTAGGAATTAATTTTTTATTAGGACTTTATTTTTTAGAGCAGTTTTCAATTCACAGCAAAACTGAGATGAAGGTACAGAGAGTTCCCATATATCGCTGACCCCATACATCCACAGCCACCCCATTATCAACATTCCCTAGCAGAATATTTCTTTTGTTAAAACTGATGAACCTACATTTATATGGCATAACAACCCAGTGTCTATATAGTTTACATTAGGATTCACTCTTGGTTTTGTACCTTGTACATGTTTAAGTACATATATAATGGCATACACCCATCATTATGGTATCATACAGAGTATTTTCACTACCTTAAAAATACATGTTCAGCCTATTCATCCTTGCCTTGATCCAACCCCTGGCAACCACCCTATTTTATTCTCCCCAAAGTTTTTCCTTTTTCAAAATGTTATTTGGTTGGAATCATCTAGTAGGTAGCCTTTTCATATTGGCTTCTTTCACTTAGCAATATGCTGTTAAGTTTCCTCCATGTCTTCTCATGGCTTAAGAGTTTGTTTCTTTTTAGTGATAAATACTATTCTTTATTTATTTATCCATGTAGCTACTAAAGGACATCCTTGTTACTTCCAAATTCGGCAATTGTGAATAAAGTTTCTATAAACATCCCCGTGCAGGTTTTTGAGTGAATGTAAGTTTTGAACTTCCTTGGGTAAATGCCAAAGAGTGCTATTGCTGAATTGTATGGTATGAATTTGTTTAGTTTTATAAGAAACTTCCAAAATGTCTTCTAAAGTGGCTATAGCATTTTGCATTCCTATCAGCAATAAATGAATGTCCCTATTGTTTCACATCCTTGTCAACATTTGGTGTTGTCAGTGCTCCAGATTTGAGCCATTCTAATAGGTGTGCACTGGCAGCTCATTATTGCTTATTATTGTTTAAATTTGCATTTCCCAGATGACATATGATCTGGAGCTATGTTTATTTGCCATCTGTGTATCTTGTATTGAAGTGTTTGTGAGAGTTTTGGGCCCATGTTTAAATCGGATTGTTTGTTTTCTTACTGTTGAATTTGAAGAATTTTTGTATATTTTGTAGAATAGTCCTTTATTAAGTATGTCTTTTGCAAATATTTTCTCCCAGTATGTCCAGTATGTGGCTTGACTTCTCATTTTCTTGACCTTGCTTTTTGTAGAGCGAAAGTGTTTACTTTTAGAGAAGTCCAACTTATTAATTATTTCTTTCATGAACTGTGCTTTTGGTGTTGAATCTAAAAAGTCACTGCCATACCCAAGGTCTTCTAGGTTTTCTCCTATGTTATCTTCTAGGAGATATATATTTTTTAAGTTTTTTTTAATGTTTTATTTATTTCTAGGAGAGAGAGAGACAGCGCGAGCAGGGGAAGGTCAGAGAGAGAGGGAGACACAGAATCTGAAGCAGGCTTCAGGCTCTGAGCTGGCAGTCAGCACAGAGCCCGATGTGGGGCTTGAACCCATGAACTGTGAGATCATGACCTAAGCGAAAGTCAGACGCTTAACCGACTAAGCCACCCAGGTGCCCCTAGGAGATATTTTTTAAAGTTTGTTTGTTTGTTTGTTTATTCATTTATTTATTTATTTATTTTGATAGAGAGATGGAGAGGGAGGGAGAGGGACAGCACACAGCAGGGAAGGGGCAAACAGAGGGAGAGAGAGAGAATCCCAAGCAGGCTCTGCACTGTTAGCACAGAGCCCAATGTCGGGCTCAAACTCACAAACCATGAGATCATGATCTGAATTGAAATCCAAGAGTCAGATGCTTAACCCTAGGTTCGACTGAACCACCCAAGTGCCAAGACTCTTCTAGGAGTCTTATAGTTTTGTATCTTATATTTAGGCCTATGATCCATTTTGAATTAAGTTTTGTGAAGGTTTTAAAGTCTGTATCTAGACTTTTTATTTTTGCATGTGAATGTCTAATTGTTTCAGAACCATTGTTAATAACATGTATCTTTGCTTGATTATATTGTCTTTACTCCTTTGTCAAAGATCAGTTGACTATGTTTGTGTGGGTCTATTTCTGGGCTCTATATTTTGTTTTATTGATCTGTTTGTCTATTCTTTTGCTAATGCTACACGATCTTGATTACTGTTTCATTATAGTAGGCCATAAAGTTGGGTAGTGTCAGCTTTACAAATTTGTTCTTAGGGTTTTTATAGATTCCCTTTATGAGGGTGAGAATAACCCTTTTTATTTATAGTATACTAAAAGTTTTGTTGTTAAGAAGGAATATCTTGTTAAATATTTTTCTTTCATCTATTGAGATGATCATATGGCTTTTCTTTTTCATTTTGTTAATATGATGAATTATATTGATTGATTTTCAAATATTAAACCAGTCTTACATTCCTAGAATAAACCCTATTTGATTATAATATATTATAATTTTTATATTTGGGGAATTTAATTTGATATAATGTGCTAAGAATTTTTGCATTAATTCTTATGAGAGTTATTGGACTGTAGTTTTCTTTTACTGCAGTGTCTTTGTCTGGTTTTAGTATTAAAGTAATGCTGGTTTCATAGGATGGATTATATAGTGTTTCCTCTTCTGTTTTCTGAAAGAGATTCTGCAGAACTGGAATTACATTTTCCTTAAATATTTGGTAAATTGTGAAGCCACCTCAACTTTGAGCATTATGTGTGTATGTGTGTGTGTGTGTCCAGGGAGGGAGGCGGGGATAAGTTTATAATTTTAAACTTAATTTTAAAAATAAATCAGTATTTTCAGTCTTTATATTTACCCATACATTGTCACTTCCCAGTGTTCTTCATTCCTCTGTGCTGATCCAGATTTTTATCTTATGCCACTGTCCTCAGAACTTCTTTAATATTTCTTATAATATAGACTTGCTGGCAATGAACTTCTCTAGCTCTTAGGTCTGAAATAGTTTTTCTTTCACCTTTATTTTTAAATGATATAGAGTTATCAGTTGATGGGTTTTTTTTCAATAAAGGTGTTGCTCCTGGGGCGCCTGGGTGGCTCAGTCAGTTAAATGTCAGACTTCGGCTCAGGTCAGATCTCATGGTTCATGGGTTCGAACCCCGCATCAGGCTCTGTGCTGACAGCTCGGAGCCTGGAGCCTGTTTCAGATTTTGTGTCTCCCTCTCTCTCTGACCCTCCCCCACTCATGCTCTGTCTCTCTCTGTCTCAAAAATAAAATAAAATAAAGAAGTGTTGCTTCTTTGTTTTCTGGTTTACTTGTATTCCAATAAAAAATGTTAATCTAATATTGTTACACTTTTTTTCTCTGTCTTCTTTTAAGAGTGTATCTTTATCACTGGCTTCAAACAATTTGCTTATGATGTATCTTGGTATAGTTTTTATTTTTTCACATCTCTTGTACTTGGGGTTTGTGAGGCCTCTTGGAACTATGGGTCTATAGTTTAATTCAAGTTTGGAAAAACTTTGGTCAATAGTTCCTTCAAATAATTTTTGTCATTGTTGTGCCTGATTCGTGAGTCCCCAGAGACCACCAAGGAGCCGACACCAATGCAAGTACAAAAGGGTCTTTATTTCAAGCTCAAGCAGGGGCTCACCCGCCTACCAGTGCAGCAGCAGCAAGGTGAAGCCCCAAACAATAGCGAACAGAGTTTTTATGGGCTAAGAGACAGGGGTGTTACAGTGCACACGTTGTATGTTTGGCATCATTACATAAGCTCTAATTACAATTGTACAGCACCCAAGCTAATAGTTTTGACTATCAGTATCTGTGAGGTGTCCGTTACTTCTGGCGGTGACCCAGTCATGACCTTTGAGTATCTTTTGAAAATGACTAATTATGAGGCGAGCTCAAAGGGCCTACGTGGGGTTTGGGCAAGTGGTGAGTAATTGGTTAATTTGTCTGCAGTTCCAGCCCTGACTCAGACCACAGGAATGTTTAGCTGATCTGAGAGCGGTCAGAGGGTGGCTTTAGCCTTGAACAATCTGAGGCTTTTTCTGGAACTGGGGCTACATGTAGCCCAAGGTTGCTCTTAATGGAGGCCTTAATATCAAAATGACGTTACTTAGGCTCTTCAACATACCGGCACCATTTCCCCTCCCCCTTTTAGTGACTCAAATTGCATGCATATTTGCCCACTTGAAATTGTCCCACAGCTCTTTTAATTATTAGGGAGGTTATGCCCTCTGGTGTGTGAACTTCACGTGTTTTCATTTCCCCTCCCCCAACTTAGGACGGACAAGAAGGCTCAGGTGGGCTAGAGTTGGGTAAATCCCAGACTTCAGGTCAAGTAGGCACTGAAAAAACCCATCTGTTTAGACTTTGTTAACTAGTTCTTACTGAGGACAGGCCTTGTTAAGAATGGTGTTTTGGTAATTTCAAAATGGCTCCTCTCCCTCTCTCTTAGCCAGAAGTATGAGGGGATTTTTCTCAGATCTTCCTTGTGGGAACCTGGTTGAGCTCCTGAAGGTAAAACTCAGAAATAAGTGAGTGAATATTTTGAACTACTGAATGCTGGATATTTTTGTATTATATAAATATTCTTGGGCTTTGTTCTCATATACAGTTAATTTATTTGGAAATGATTTGATTACTGTTGAGTCTTGCTTTAAAGCTTGGGTGGGATATGTAACATTACTCTAGGGCTAATTTGGCTACACTAGTAAGAAAACTTTTTTTAGTAGTCTACTTGATGTTCCTTGCTTCTGAGGTTTTACCCTTGACTGCTGGGAACAAGAACTGTCCTTGAACCACTGGAGACTATTCCCTCTTACACTTTTTCCTAGCCCTTGCTTATTTCTTCACATGCATGAACTGATAATAACCTAGCCAAAGTTTCTAGAGGGAGTGTCCATGAATCTCTGTAGCTCCTTAGGTAGCTCTCTAGCCACCATGGCCTTTCTTGTCTTCCAGCAATACCTGCTTAACTCAGGGAGACTGCTAAGCTATGCCTGTTTCCCTTTTCCTCACCAGGTCATGCAAACATGTTTCAGGAATTATTTTCTTTAGTCACCTGAAGCATGATTTCTTGAGATTTATTGTTCATGCATTCTCTGCCCCAGCCTGTTGTTTTAGTAGTTTAAAGTTAAGAGGGGCCTGTTACTCAGTTCTGGCCAGAAGAAAAATTCCTTCATTTTTAAATTTTGTTTTTAATAATTATCTGAATTGGGTGGTTATGGTTTATGTGCATTTGGATTTTTGTAACTCAGTGGCATTAAAAATATAAATTATGCAAATTTAATTTAGAAAAATTTAAGAATTTTAATTAACTCTCCATGCTTAAATTTTATATAATGCAAACAAACAAATCCTGCAACCAAAAAAGCCCCCAACAAATTTTAGGAATTCTATATTTTCAAAACTGGACAGATCAATAGACTGTAAAATATATTCACGCTACTGACACATTTTGGTACCATCTTTTGTTTAACTTAGTTGAAGTATGTTGAGTTTGAATTTTGCAAAATATTCAGTAAAGAGTTGGTTATACAAAGTGTTTTTGATGTAAGTTTATCTCTTCTGAAATGGAGACACTATTATCATTATAACATAAGTGTAAAAGCTGAGGCTTACAGAGCTTTTGACATCTGCTTTACGGTGTAGCTGAGAGAATCAGAGCAAGTGATGAGACCAGAATATTGCAGGGTTCAGAAACAAATACATTCTGCTATTCCACATTCATTGATTTAGTAGTTGGTGTAAATTCTTGGGCAAATTTGTGAATTAACAATACAGATGAGTTTAATGTATTTGTAAAAGTTGAGGAAGCTACATTAATGCTAGCTCCAGATTTTGTTACCTGATGTTATAAATTATTATGTACATTGATGCTTATTAAATCCCTCTAGGGGAGGGACCTCTCACTTAACTCCCTCCTGTAATGTTGCTCTCCTCAAAAATGAGAATGGTCTATCTGACTAATGGTACTAAGAGGCTCTGATTTGCCTCTTATTTTTCCTGGGGGAATCTGGGACAGAGTACTATTCAGGAACTATTAGGTCTGCCAGACTCCTCTTTCTTCTGCCTCATCTCTTGGATTCTTGGGCTCTTGGCATTTAGTGTGTTGAGAAGAAGGCCAGGATCTTCTGGTGACTGACTGATAAGGCTTCATTTGGAAACCTTAGAGAACTTTTTTTGGCTTCCTAGTAACATATTCCATCCAGCTTTACCAGCAAAAAATTTGATGTTTTAAGCTTTGTTTTTAAAGGTGAAAGGATATGATAGATCATCTACTTCACAAACCACAACAGGTGTCTTCAAATCATATACTTATTTCCGAAGAGTAAAAAGGAAATATCGTTAAGTAATCATGTATTTATTTCTCAAACACCCATCCCTAGCATCATATTAATATTTATCAAATATACAAAGGTACAGGTACACTGCCTATTCAATGTTGCAATACTTTTGTACCATCTAGTAAACAACTAGTTCCCCAAGCTCCCAAGTACTCACCCACTGTCTTAGCAGTCACAGTCCATCATTCAGGGCCATCCTGAACACCCCCAAAATAAAACTAGTGGATAAATAGCTGGTGTAGCAGGAAACTGCTGAGACTCTATTCAAGCACTGCAGTTGGCATCCATTTTGATTGTGAGACCCATGGCAAACAGGCTGTTGAAAAATTGACTATCACCCCTGCCTAACACATTATAAAGAAGGTAAGCTTAAAAACATTTTAGAGGCGCCTGGGTGGCTTAGTTGGTTAAGCGTCCGACTTTCGCTTGGGTCATGATCTCGCGGTTCGTGGGTTCGAGCCCCGCGTCGGGCTCTGTGTTGACTGCCAGCTCAGAGCCTGGAGCCTGTTTCAGTCTGTGGCTCCCTCTCTCTGACCCTCCCCTGCTTACACTGTCTCTCTCTCTCTCTCCTAGAAATAAATAAAACATTAAAAAAAAATTAAAAAAAAATAAATAAAAACATTTTAAAATATAATAGAGAACATAAGAACAATTTTTGTTTACTAAAATCTATACTTTTTTTAAGTTTTTATGTGAAAAACTACATTAAGTGTATAATTTGTTTTTCCTCTGTTGGTACCTATAAAAATGTGAGAAGGAAAAATAATGAAAGAAGAAAAAAGAAACTAGTCAAAACCTGCCTTTTTTATTTAAGTTTTTATTTATTTTTAGAGAGTGAGTGGGTGTGCTCACACATGTATGGGGGAGGGGCGGAGTGAGAGAAGGAGAGAGAATCCCAAGCATTCTCGGCGCCTTCAGCACAGAGTCTGACATGGGTGGGGGGGCTCTATCTCATGACTGGGAAATCATGTTCTGAGCCTATATCAAGAGTCCAGCGTTTAACCTGCTGAGCTGCCCAGGCTTTCTTTGACAAAAGATTTTTTTTTTTTTTTAAAGATTTTTATTTATTTCTAGGAGAGGGAGAGAAAGAGCGACAGCGTGAGCAGGGGAGGGTCAGAGAGAGAGGGAGTCACAGACTGAAACAGGCTCCAGGCTCTGAGCTGGCAGTCAGCACAGAGCCCGACGCGGGGCTCGAACCTACGAACCGCGAGATCATGACCTAAGCGAAAGTCGGACGCTTAACCGACTAAGCCACCCAGGCGCCCCACACAAAAGATTTTTTTTAAGTTTCTTCTTTTTAAGTTTATTCATTCATTTTGAGAGAGACAGAGAGAGCACAAGAGCGGGAGGGGCAGAAAGAGAGAGGGAGAGAGCGAGAATCCCAAACAGGCTTCATGCTGCCAGCACAGAGCCCAATGCAGCGGGCTTGAACTCATGAAACCATGAGATCGTGACCTGAGCTGAAACCAAGAGGCAGATGCTTAATCAAGGGAGCCACACAGGTGCTCTTCTTTGACAAAAGATTTAAAGTGGCTTATAAGAAATACATATAATAGAAATACAAATTAAAATACAAATTTGAATAGTCACCAAAGTGAGGTGAAACTAAATATATAGATTTCTAGGCTTCCTGGACTATGTAGTTGCTTAAAATGGGTGATACATTTCATTCTGAGGCTCCTAGCATTGAAGTTTAAAAAAATCCAACAACAGAAGAAATTATAAAAATACTTCACAACTTTTTTTTGTTTTATCTCTGGATGAATGAGGACTTTTTAGCTTAAAATCAATATAGAAAATCATGGGAAAATGGTAGATTTAACTACATATATTTTAAATTTATATCAAAAATAAAAATATCTGTCTTTAAGGGAACATAACAGGCTCAGAGAAATATTTCTAGGAAATATGACATTATGTGATTTTTTTTTTCTTCTGGATTTGCAAAACATGCTTAAGAACTCAGAAGGACTGGCCGAAGGATTGGCCCTGGTAGATTTGTCTTCTATTTCAAATATTTTAAATGTCCAGAAGAACAGCTATAGAAACCTTACTAAGTGACCCACTTAATTTTTTACCAGTTCCTCTCCCCTCTCTCCCCCCATTCTGGAGCTCTGTCCTAGGATGCATGCTTTTGGTAAAGTTCTACTTTATACAGAAATACAGAAATTACAGGAGTGATTTCCAGGTAGTGTTCATTGTTCAGATAACCCTGTTACCCTGCTACAGGCACAAATAATTGAACAGCTTCTTTAAGCCAGTGAGCCTTTTCCAGGAACTTTGAAACCGAATCCAGGGGATTCCAATCAGTCTGGCATCACTGTAAGGGAGAAAATGTGCGGGGAGGGTGGGGCACTATTAATAATGACGATGGCTCCTATCATAAATGCTATAAACCAGATAAAAATCATTTTCAGAGTGGGGGATGAGTGAAGCAGATCAACAGAGAGGCGAGGGAGGATTTTGTGATTCTTTTTTTCCCTGTAGTTTTCAATTATTGGCTCCAGAGCCTTCTTTGGTTTCTGCTGAAATTCTGTCCTTCCCTTTCCTAAAAAAGCATTTAATTATAATAAGCCTCCCTCTCTTTTTAAGTTAGCTGCCAAACAGATCCTGTGAAAACACGATGGAGCCATCAGAACTTTCAATGTGTATCCTCACCTAAGTCATGCCTAAGAGTGCAACTTCCAGGCTCCGTGCCTTGACTTCTGATTACTCCTCAGGAGTTTGGCTCTGAGACTGTGGCCGCTACCTCCACACCTGACTAAGGTGTGCAAGCCTTATGTTAGCTCAACTGCCCCTCCTCCTGACTTCATGTTACTTTTAGATTCTGACTTCTGTAATTTCCCACACTTCCACCTGGTCACTGCTCAAAGACACAAATTAAGAAATGTTGAAGTCTCTAGTAGGGACCTTGATAATTTTTTTCTAAATATTTTTACATGACAATATACCTTTAAAATTCAATGTTAAGAGGCACCTGGGTGGTTCAGTCTGTTAAGCGTCTGACTCTTGATATCAGCTCAGCTCCTAATCTCATGGTTCCTGAGATTGAGCCCTGCACTGGGCTCTGCACTGACAGTGCAGAGCCTGCTTGGGATTCTCTCTCTCTACCCTTCCTCTGTTCATGCTCTCTCTCTCTCTCAATTCAATGTTAAATTTAAACATTCATTATTGTATCTATATACCATACTGCTGTATGTTGATAACACTACATTATTCTAGTCTAAATAGTCTCAAATTAACAATTTTATGAAAATATGCATTAGTTGAGAGTACCTTTATATGATAAGAAAGTCAATTTATTCCTGTAGTGTCCCAGCAGCTGCTGGGATTAGAAAATAAAGTGAGAAATAGCAGAATTTTTTGAGGAATGATGACTATTTTATAACTCCTTAGAAAGATCATGTATAGAATTAATACATAGCTTTTATCATATAAATTCTAACTTATATAGTACAGTAGGGATTATGAGGAAAAGTACTGCCATCCTGCATAGTACAGTAATATGTTATCTTGTGGAAAGAGGTCTATTGTGCATTGTTAAGAGATTTAAGGGTCAGGAGAAATTTTCTTATTTAGGTTTTCACCACTGGTAAAATAAAAATGCAGTTTGTCTTGAATCTTGAGTCCTTTGAATGCCTTGTTCAACAATTCATCATGTTCACTGCTAAGGTTAAGATGACTAAGAACATTTCAAATGCTACCTATAATTGAAAAGTTTTGGGAATCTTAATTTCTTAGACAAACATAAAACAATGTAGGATTATTAGTATTTGTTATAATTGATGCAAAACCTACTGTTTGTAAAGGAACCAGGAATTAAGTACATTTATTATTAACCTATATTTATTTATTTATTTTATTGTTTATTGTTTATTTATTGTTTAGAGAGAGAGACAGAGTGTGAGTGGGGGAGAAGCAGAGAGAGAGGGAGACACAGAATCAGAGGCAGGCTCCAGGCTCAGAGCTGTCAACACAGAGCCCAATGTGAGGCTCGAACTCACAAGCTGTGAGATTGTGATCGGAGCTGAAGTAGGATGCTTAACTGACTGAGCCACCCAGGCGCCCCAATCATTAACATATATTTAAATTTGTTGCATTCATTGCACTCAAGAGCATGCTAAAGACTGCCCCTGGCCTCCCCCCTTAGAAACAGGAGTGCAGTAAGCTGGCAAGTCCTCCTGCCTTGTAGACACCTGTACTGCAGAGTATTTATACACAGAAAAAACACACTACATCATATCTAGATGAACACTTTTGCCCTGTTTCGAGGCAAGATGATCCTATATTAAGATACGACTGGTAGAGCTTGAATGATGTTTTGGTGGCTTTCAACTGCTTATTCTCTAATCCAAAACCAGAGAGCTGCTTACTCCCTCAGGGAAAACAACTCCGCAGCAACTCATTTTACACCAAAATGATTAACTGAACTTAATTGGGCATAGCATTTAATAAAAGTCTCCTTTGGGAAAACAATTTTTTATGTGTCTGCAACCACACAGCATAAAATTGCTATGATTTGTGTATGTTTGTGTGTGTGTTTTAGTAACAACTTTATAAAAGACTCTGGAGACTAACATCTACATGGTGTTTGCCAAATCGTTGACTATTAGAAAAATGATGTCCATTTCTTTCAGTACTTTCATATAAGACTTCATCTTCTGACCGATGATTTATCAGATTCTCCAGGAATAGAATAAATGTGAATTTTGTTTGAAAAGTCTTCCTCTTGGAAGTACCTCACATGAGCTTCTCTATGGAGACATGTATTTCAAGCTTTATTTTGTGATAGAGGGACATTTCTGTTTTATATCTGAAAAATGATGAAAGTATAAATCAATGAAGCACAGATTATGATAGTTTATTGTGATACAGTTTATTGATGCTCTTTTAAAACATTATCTTACTTGTCCATTAAATTTTAAAATGTAACATTTTACCCCAGGGTTATAATATGCTTATTTGACATAGATAAAAATGCCTACCACTGTGTTTCAATTTCAATTTATGGATCATTTCAATTTATGCATCATTTGTACGGTACTCTATCTTAGTTTAATAATATAATTGAAATAACTGAATTTTTAAAAAGCCTTAAACCATAAGTTCTGAGGAAAAAATGACACTTAAAATTAATCTTTTTACTGTCAATGAAAGGATAATGGGCATACAAGAGAAGATATGAAAAATACGCTTAGTTGTCATTATTGGTCTTAAAACTCAATTTGGGTAGAATGGAAAATAGAAGGTTTTATTCTGATTCCCTTTTTGTAATAAATTTAAAAGCTCTTAAAATTTTGTAAATGCTATTGCAGGACATGCTGGCATAAATATTTGTAAAATTCTTGCCTCCAAGCAGGAACTGAATGTTTCTCAGAGGAAATGTATTTGTCACAGATAATGCATTCTAAAATAACCTGTTTTAAAGTAAATATAAAATATGGAATATTTGGTACTCTGCTCCTTTTGTATTCAAATATAAATGTGAGTGCCCTAAAATTATTGAGCTTTGCCAGTTCTTTAAAATAAAAGTCTCCCACTTAGGCTAAAGGCATATAGTCCTTTTTAAAAAATATTTTTAAATGTTTTACTTATTTCTGAGAAAGAGAGAGAGAAAGCGTGAGCAGGGGAGAGTCAGAGAGGAAGACACAGAATCTGAAGCAGGCTCTAGGTTCTGAGCTAGCTGTCAGCACACAGCCCAATGCAGGACTCAAACCCACAAACCGTGAGATCACGACCTGAGCCAAAGTCAGATGCTTAACCGACTGAGCCACCCAGGCACCCCAGGCATGTAGTTCTTTAACCATAGTGCAAACTAGTGCATGAACTTTGGAAGAGCACATATGCATAATGAAATATATTCACTATACTTTTACCCATAAATATGTAAAGGTTTAGTAAGGTCAAATGACTTGCCAATGATCATATTCATTAAAGCTTGGAAATAGTTGTAAATAGCTTAAAAAATAAAAAAGATGTTTACTTTTCAGTTGATTCTTGTTCTTTTACTGATTTTTATATTGACCTAGGATTACAATAATGTCCTATGGAGTGACTGCATGGGCTCAAATTTTTGTTCAAATACTTGCAATTAAGTGACCTTTAGCAAATTGCTTAATCTCTCTCTGCCTCAATTTTCTCAGACATAACATGGGGATATAACATTACTTTTACTTCTGAAAATTACTATGAAGGATAAATGATTTACAACCATTTTGAATAGTGCCTAGAATGAAAATAGTACATTGAGCTGTAGAAACCTAGGACATGTGAGTAATGGTCTATCTTTCATTTGATGGAAAAGCTCCATTAAAGGCTTTGTTTGTGCTTCTGTTTTTTTTTATACAAATATCCAAAGCAGCTTTGCTTTTAATAGCTAGAATATGGAATCAACCCAGATATTCTTCCAAAGATGAATGGCCAACAATTCATGGTATAGACATCCATGAAATACTACTCAACAACAAAATGGAACAAAGCATTGATATACACAGCAACTTGGATGACTATCCAGGGAATATTCTAAGTGAAATAAACCAATCCCAAAGGCTAACTATCACATTATCCCATGTATATAACATTTTTGAAATGGAAAAAAATTGCTAGGAGGAGGGATGAAGGCTAAGAAGGGGGAGGTGGATTTGGCTATCCAAGGGCAGCACAGATTTCTTATAATGATGAGACTGTTTGGCATCTTGACTGGGCTGGATCCACAAACCTACAATTGGGATGATAATGTATAGAACTAAATACACCCCTCCATGCACATGCAGAGGCACACACATGCACAGATGTATGCAGGTAAAACCAGGTAAATTGGAACAAGATGTGTGGATTGTGTCTATTTAATATTCTTATTGTATTTTACAAAATATTATTTTATAATGGATAAAGAAAGGAACTGTGGAGATTCTAGATTACTTTTTACAACTACATGTGAACTGCATTAGAACTGCATTTGAATCTACAACTATCCACATAAGAGTTTTTTGGTTTTTTTGTTTTTGTTTTTGTTTTTTTTACAAATAGTTTATTGTCAAATTAGTTTCCACATAACACCCAGTGCTCATCCCCACAAGTGTCCTCCTCCATGCCCATCCCTCCTCCCCCCCCCATCCACCAGTCCTCAGTTTTTGTCAGCATTCAAGAGTCTCTCATGGTTTGCCTCTCTCCCTTTCCCCCACCATTATTCCCCTTCTTCTCCCCCTTGTTCCTCCGTCAAGTTCCTCCTAATCCTCCTATACGTGCAAACATCTGATATTTGTCCTTCTCTGCCTGACTTATTTCGCTCAGCATAACACCCTCAAGGTCCATCCATGTTGCTACACATGTCCAGATTTCATTGTTTCTCATTGCCATGTAGTATTCCATGGTATAGATAAACCACATCTTCTTGATCCATTCATGTGTTGATGGACACTTAGGCTCTTTCCATGTTTTAGCTATTGTGGAGAGTGCTACTATGAACATTGGGGTCCATGTGCTCCTATGCCTCAGCATTTCTGTATCCCTTGGGTAAATTCCTAGCAGTGCTATTGCTGGGTCATAGGGGAGTTCTATTGTTAGTTTCCTTAGGAACCTCCACACTGTTTTCAGAGGGGCTGTACCAGTTTACATTCCCACCAACAGTGTAGGAGGGTGCCCGTTTCTCCACATCCTCGCCAGCATCTAGAGTTCTCTGATGTGCTCATTTTAGCCACTCTGACTGGTGTGAGGTGGTATCTCAGTGTGGTTTTGATTTGTATTTCCCTGATAAGGAGAGATGCTGAGCATCGTTATCTACATAAGAGTTTTAATTAAAAATAAGGCCTGCTTGGCATGTGAAAATTAGTTTCGGTAATCCATGTGTAGGAGATAGACAATTTTAAATTAAAAGTGGACTACCACATAGAAAAAGTATATATAAAATATATCAAATAGAATATAATAGAACGTGAATGGAATCATAGAGTCCAGAAGACACTTGAGAGATAACTTTATCCAGATGAAAATTTTATTATTCATTTGCAAAGTTGGAAATATAAGTATGAGGTGGTGGTGGGTGTTGTTGGCATAAATTTTCTAAGTGTCCTACCTTGGGAAGAAATTATTCTTTATTCTGAGATTATGCTCTTCCTACTTTTGATGCTGTAATTTTCTTCTTTCTTTCTTTCTTTCTTTCTTTCTTTCTTTCTCTCTCTCTCTCTCTCTCTCTCTCTCTCTCTCTCTCTCTCTCTCTCTCTCTCTCTCTCAGTAGTTGTCATTTAGAATGTCCTTCCTTGATAAAATAAAAAGTTGATAAACTTAAAAAAATGAAAGTACAAGTATATATCCCTCCCCTTCCACCAAAAAATAAAAAAGGGATAGGATAGGAAAAATAAATGAAAGTAATACTCAGCAGTAAAAATACAGCACTTTATGGAAAAGAGAAGTGACACTGAATATACAAATGTATGTCAGTGTACAAAGGTAAGGGAGAGCCTGGAAAGCTGAGGGGAAGGTGAAAAGACAGGAGAAAAAGCACGAGCTTACAGAAGCTGAAAAAATAGTGAGAATGAAAATGAGGAAGAGACAAAGTGCAACCAAGGATTTTCCACATTGATCACATGCACAGCATTTCTATTCAGAAGGAGGTCTTAATGATTGGAGCTGGTTTGGGCTCTGGGAGATTGTACTGCATGTGTATTGAGTCACTTCAGAAGGAACTTTCTGCTGTTCTTTGAGCAAATTCTGTGGTTTAGAACTTGCTTACTTTCTTCATACTCAAATGTGTCCTTTTATTACAAATTACAATAGTATATTTAGGGTTGGACCTTAGCTAAATGATTAACTCATGTTCAGAAATTAATAACATTCATCTTCTGATTGAGTTCTTTTGAGTAAGAACGTTCCATGAATTTTTCTACATTCACTACATTTATAGGGTTCTGACTATCACTGCTTCTCAAGTGATTGTTTAAATCTAAATTATTACGGACAGTTTTAACATACGAGGCACGTTTATGAAATCATCTGGGGAGAAAACTGACTGAAATTTTCACCACTGTTTTCCACAAGCTCATCCTTTACCCAGACTCTGTCATGTGTAAATGCTTCCCTTTGGGTAAATGTCACTCCCTCTGAATGTCTTTTTTGGTTTCCTGGAGCTTCTCCATCTGCTCCTTATGACCCCGAACCAATCCACAGTAACACCACCAGGCCTCCCTCCTTGTCACCTTTATAATTTCAAGCCATATGGTAAATCTTCATTAAAACTGCCATAATTGAGGTTTGATTTTTATTTTTTTTATTATTCTGAGTACATTTGCAAAATCTGTATATTGCCCATCAGGCTATAGCCCTTCTTTGAGTGCTTCCACATTTCCCTGGATAGAGCTTGAGGACTCAGAGCAGTGTGGTGCATACAAACCAGAAAATGCTTCACAGAATGCACAGTTTTCTGATGGCATATACTCAGACACAGACATGTACACTGGTTTATTTATTTAAAATATTTTTAGTTTATTTCGAGATAGAGCGTGCATGCATGCACAAGCGAGTGAGGTAGGGGCAGAGAGATGGGGGAGAGAGAATCACAAGCAGGCTCCCCACTGT
Source organism: Proteles cristata cristata (assembly GCA_017311185.1). NCBI lineage: Eukaryota > Metazoa > Chordata > Mammalia > Carnivora > Hyaenidae > Proteles > Proteles cristata. Next base: position 1,064,577 of record JAESUZ010004165.1, read on the forward strand.
CAGTGCAGAACTCAGTGCAGGGCATGAACCCATGAGCCATGAGATCATGACTTGAGCTAGAGTCAGAAGCTTAACCGACTGAATCACCCAGGCACTCCCATATCAGTTTGTTTTTAACCTCCATTCATACATGACAGCTTATGTAGTACACAGAGATAGTTCCAAGTATTATAAAAACTGATAGAGTTTAGTTTTTCCTCCTGGTATTATTGTTATGGATTGAGTACCAAATATGCATTCTGAACACTGTAGGTATTTTGGAAGTAAACTGTACACTCAAAATATGGATACTCTTAGTGATAAAGGATAACCAGGAAGAAACATTTAGATGGATGTCTGCAGTGTCAAAATTCTCAAACTGGATGTCTTCACTTAATATAGTTATTTGGAAATCATATTTTTCTTGAGAGTGTATTATACTCAGAATATCTGTTCTGAAATTACAAAAGAGTTAGTCTGTCATCCTTTATGCCAAATTGATAACTTGGTCTGTTTGCCCTCTTATATTTATATATTCAACTTTCTCATGAATTAATACCAAAATAAACTCTTTGCCATTTTATAGTTAAAGTAGTAGCCAGTATTATACTTAAGTATTACTAAAAATATTTTTGTAAAGATTCTATATATTGTATATTATTGCAAATCATCTATTCAGTTGTTGACATCTAATTTAGTAAAATAATTACCATGATTGTTCTCTTTGCTCTACCAGAGACTTTATTTTTGAGAAAGAGAGCACCCACAGGAGGGGCAGTGAGAGAATTCCAAGCAGGCTCTGCACTGACAGTTAAGAGCCCTACATGGGGCTTGATCTCATTAACCGTGAGATCATGACTGAGCCAAAAATCCAGAGTTGGGTGCTTAAAGCAAGTGAGCCACCAAGGAGCCCCAAGACTTACCATTTTTTTTTATTTATGTAAGGCTTAGCTCTTTATTGCTTGCATTTGTCTATACCTCTGCTAAAGATCACCAGGAATGAATGTGTAGTTGAACAAGTAGGGCTTATCTCTCTTGTAAGGAGAGAGACTGCACACGATGGGGTACTGAGTAACATCTTGGTAATGAAATAGTAGGGAGGACTTATTATAGGATTTGGGCTCATGGTAGGTGGATTTGAAGAGAGTTTAAAGATTTGCTCTGAATTGGATGCTTTCAGGAAATGTGGGTCATTCCATGATTCCATATATTAATAGATCTTATCTAGAAGGAGGGGATACCAGAGCAAGGCTAATGCCACAATTTATAAAAAAGCAGCAGTTACTCATATGAGCCAGGATGGGGGAATGTTGGATTATTTTTATGGTTTTGGATTTTTATGGTGTTTATGTTCAGATCTATATAGAGATTAGTCTTGTTTTTGTCTTACTTCATCACAACTACGTACCGAGTGACTTTGTCTGATGTTGATGTTCTGTAAAACTATTTATGTTCATAGAGGAACATTGGGACCTGGATGTATCAGGTTACCTCCTTGTAACAGCTGAGTCCAGCTAATAGTACCAAGTCAACACTTGATGTTAAAGATAGCTTTTCTTTTTCTCAATTTTATTTTCTGTATCTTCCTTCTATCTCTAAAAGGATGTCTCTTTTAAAACTATTTTTCTCCTTTATCATTTATCATCTTGCCCATGCCATTAGGAAGATTTCAGTAGAAATAATGAAGCTCTTTTGGACTCCGTCCTTCAGTGGCAGAGTCCTCTGGTCAATGCTTCTCTAGTAAATAATTCTCTCATAGTGATATAAGATGTGTCACTTGTCACAGCCACCTTTTGTCATCCTGTAGGGCTTATTAAATAGAATCAGTTGGTGATAATACACAGTGCCTTTCATCTTAGAATACTGTGACTTCACTTTACCTCTAATTATTATGTAAAGTCTATATACTTTAAGAATTCGATTTGGTGATGCTGGATGTGTTTAAGGAACACAGAAGCCAAGATGAGAAGATGAATGTCACAGGTGTCCAAGACCTCACATAGACAAGCTGAGAGAAGACCTCATAGGGTAAACATTGGTGTGTGAAGGATACAGTTCACTTGGCAAGCTGAGGGAATGTTGATTTCTTTGCTTGCCTTGCTCTGAATGTCTACTTTCACATAGAACCCAGCTCACTTAGGGACCGTGAAGATCATGGCACTATTAAAAACATCTAAGTGTTTGCAAGTCAAACTAGCCTGATTTATTTTATATTAAGTTATCCTAGGATTCTTTAAAGTTCTGACAATTGTTAAGAATTTCCAGGCCTCAGTAACAGAGGGCACTTTCTCTTCTCATAGACTTCCTGTGCCTCAAAAAAAAAATATGTTGATACCCCCATGGTAACGATATAGGATTATGTATCATGTAAACAGTTGTAAAGATATCTATTTTTCTTTTAATGACAACCAGTGCTTCTGTGGACTTGTCCTATGTATGAAATAAAATAAAATCCCTTTGTCATCTTCTCTGTTTAATTGAAAATGTATGACATTATAAAGAAAAAGCATGAACTTTTGAGCCAGACTGAGTTCAAATTTTGGCTCCACAAATCCTTGTGTGACTTTGAGCAACTTACTTCATCTCTCTGTGCCTCTACTTCCTCATCTGTTAAACTTGATTATTAATAGCAGTTCTCTCTGCTGGGTCATTGTAATAATTAAATGAGTTTTTATACATTTATCAAGTATTTAAAACAGTTTCCAGAACACAGTAAATATTCAATAAATGAACCTATTCAATGTATTATTATATAAATTCAACTTATTAATTACCTTCTAAAAATATCTATTCAATTACCAGTAAAATATGTCCATTATATTTTGATTCAAAGTCTTACCAAACACAGTGGTATAAAATAAGAGCAATAATTTAATATCATTTCTCACCGCTCTAGGGATGGACCAGGCTTTAGCTAGTTGGTTTCTGCTCAGGATTTCTCATATGGTTGCTGTTGGATGTTGGCTTGAGAGGCTTCTTCTCCATTCTGGCTGGTAGCTGGATTCTCAGTAGAAGCAGTTGTCTAGAAAACCTGCATGTGGTCTCTGCTTGCAGTCTGGGTTTCTTCCAGCATGGTAGCCAGGTTCCCAGGGCAAGCTTCCCAAGAGTATGAGCTGGAACTGTATCTTGTTTTCTACTTAATCTTGTCTTATAGGTAGATTAAGACTAGCCTATATTCAAGGGGAATTAGATTTCATCTCTTGATGGTAAGAGAATTAAGGAACATGTGGACATGTTTTTAAACCAACTCACCAACTATAACAAAGAAAAACAAGAAGAAAAGTGATAGAGATTTATTACAGATCATTCAAAATATTCTTCCCAACTCCAACAATATTTGTATTATAATAAATGGTCAAGCACATCCCCATCACCTCTTTTACCCCTCCCTCCAAATAACTGGGGTGGGAGGGAAGGACTACAGCAATTGACCTAATATTCTAGTTTTCATAATGGCTCATTTGGACTTACATATGATTAAATTCATTGGAGAGCTGCAATATCAAATGCTGTATCTGAAATAATAATTGTCTATTATTTTGACCTTCCATGATGGTTAAATTTTATGGTCACCTAAGCCATGCTATGGTGCCCAGTGTTTGGTGTAATTAACTAAACACTAGTCTAGAACTGGCTGTGAAGCTATTTGGATGTGATTAATATATAATTAGTAAATTTTAAAGTAGTAGAAAATACTCTTGGTAATGTGGGTGGACTCCATTCAATCAGTTGAAGGTCTTAAAAGCAAAAACCGAGATTTCCCAGAAAAGAATGAACTCTGCCTCTAAGATTATAATACTGAAATGCAGCCTGTTTCTAGTCTGCTGCCATCCCCTACAAATTTAAGACTTGAAGGCCTCCTACAAATGTGAGTCAGTTCCTTAAAAAAAATCTCAATATACATTTCTATCTATCCTAATGGTTCTGTTTCTCTTGAGGAGAACGCTGACTAATACAATTGCTACTTAGCATTTTATAATTGTAACTTTTATACTTTTAAGTACATGATAGGAACATTGAGTGCAATGAATTTATATTCTCCAGGACTATGCCCTATGAATACTTATTGAATGAATCAATGAAAACTTGGTGACACTTTCCCTGTAACTTATAATGCTCTTTATTTCATTAGTCTTCACTGATGGTTAAAGGACCTGAAGGTCAACTTAGTTTTCCTAAATCAACACAAAGTCATTTAAATGTTAATTTACAATTCACACTTTATCTGTATTTTGAATGAGTAAGACTGGCTATCGGAGCTAGCTTAAAAATTACTGGGTTTGCTCTGAAAACTGAATAGAAATATTTGAAAATGCCAGCAGCCTTCTGATTTTATACCATAACCTATTCCATTTATTAACATGTATTATACTGAGAGGTACACTACTCCTAATTTATATATTTGACCAGATTCAGAAAGTTGGAGTATTTAGACATTGCACAATAGTTTTTTTGAACTAGCCACTCCCTTCAAATGGGATTTGGTTATCAGTAAGTTTCCTATATTTTAATTTTTCTATTTATTTGTATGCATCTTCCAACTTAGATCTTTTTTGCTGCTTCACACATTCAATTTTAATATGAATTTCAGAAGTGATAGTTGTTTGAGGTCCAAGAATCTAAAATTTTAAGCTCAGGACCTGAGATTGCAGAAATTATATTTGATTATGTGTTTTATCTTATTAGCATACAGAGGTGTCTGGGTGGCTCAGTCAGTTGAATGTCACTCTTGATTTAAACTCACATCATGGTCCCAGAGTCATCAGGATCCCAGGGTCGTGGGATCAGCCCCATGTCAGTTGTGGATCCTGCTTAAGATTCTCTTACCCTCTGCCCCTCTCTGCTGCTGACTCTCTCTTTCTCTCTCTGTCTAAAAAAAAAATCTTTTAGCATACATAATTGAGACTAGGCAAATCCTGACATATACCATACACCTTTTCTACATCATTTTTTTACCCATATGCCAGCATCTGTGGTAGAATGTTCCCTATATATTTGACTCATTGTCTTAATGTTTTAGTAGAATTCCCTTATGTAAGAAGAACTACTTTATTAAAAAAAAATTTAAGATTTATTTAAATAATTTCTACACTCAAAATGGGGCTTAAACTCATGACTGTGAGATCAAGAGTCCCATGTTCTTACTGAGCCAGCTAGGTGCCCCAAGAATTTTAAAATAAAATTTAAGTATTGAAAGCTGAGTTTTAGGAATCCTGGTCTTCAAGTGTATATGGATTTTTATGGCTTCTATCACAGTGATTCCTGGATTTCTGAGATTCTATCATTTCTGAATCACCCCACATTACTTTCTTTATTTACTTCTACAGCTTTTGCAGGGTAAGTGCAGCCTATGTGTGGGCAAAATGGGTCCTATACCTAGAATCAGATAGTATTTTGCCCAATCTGTGCTCTTTGGTTACATTCTCTCTTGCTTTTTCCTCCTAACCTACTTATCTTTAGAATACACACACACACACACACACACACACACACACACATACAACAAGAACAAGACAGAGGCTGAGACCACTAGGCTGGATTCAGAGTCCTTACTCTATCATCCCATGGCACTGGTACTTCCATTATCTTCTCTGTCAGCACACTATACACACTTGTCACCTCTCCACTTTGCAAGCTTTGTGTTCACAGTGTGCATTAAGTCACCAGTGCTTAGCAAAGAAACTGATGCATTGTAGACCCTAACAATAAACACATAAAGAATCAGATTTTATAATCACTTTTCATTCAGTTGGAGAAAAATATTCTTTGAAAGAAGGCAGAAGTGTTTAGGGACCAAAAGCTAATGAAATATTTGCAGGTTTGGAAAAGCTTGAGATACTTGACCGATTTCTAATTTCTAATTTTTTTCTAGCCTCATTCCAAGTTATTACCTGAGCTGAGTGTATTATTTTCACATGTTAACAAAAACATACTGTAAAAAATGAATCTATACAGTATATGCTTATCAATAAAGCTAAAAAAATTAAAACAAAGAACCCATGCCATTTTTAAATAAGAATGTGGCATTAAATTTTGTTATGTTTTTTATATGTTATTATTTGCAAAAAGATTACCTCTTTTGTATTTAAGTGATGAAAAGAAAATTCTATTTATAATGTAAACCAAATATAAATGATATATATCAATACTACATGTATATTTTGCAAGTATATATGTATGTTTGTGTATATATGAATTCACATCATGTGTGTCTATATAAAATGATACATATTTCAGAGGGTCATTATGAGGATTAAATATAAAGTGCTTTGAATAATACCTGGAACGTAAAAAACATTATTTATTTTTTTAATATTGTTTTCTAGATTTATAAATATTTTCGGGTTGAGGCAATTGCTTTTGCTTTTTTCTGTTCTACAGAAAATAAGAGATAAGATATTCTGGTCATCAAAACAAGTTAGCATATTGGGACAATTTGTGTTTTGTAAATCAGTGGACTGAAAGGGGCATCTATACCAAGTCAAGCTAAGAAGATTATGCATCAATGCTTACAGTCAAAAGGCCATCACTCTTCCTTCATTTCTTTGGGCAAAGGAAAGTCCTGTCCCTGAGGTTACACTCAAACAGGGACTTTGCTCCTAGTGGTCTTGGATCAGTTCCTCTCAGTTTCAGATTGCAGCTTCACATCTCTTAGAAGTTAAACGCTTTTAGAAATTTTCATCTAAAGTTAGTTTTCCAGAAAAGTTACCCTAGTTTTATTTTTCTTGATGTATTTCTTTGCTTTCCCTCTCAAGCAATTGGGATAAACATAGGAATTTCCAATATATTATTACCTCAAGAGGTGTCTCTATACACACTAAGTGCTGTCATTTCTACATACACATTAGGATGGTTTTTTTTTCCCCCTACTGTATTTCACTTAATGAGGTTGTTGCTCAAAAAAGGTAAAGACAATAAATGGTTACCCTGTAAAATTTTTGTTTGAGTAGAATAAATATGTTTGAACTCTGTATTTTTATTTTATGGACTTAAACTTTTATCGTCTGCCTTCCTTCTTACTCTCAGAAAAAAAAAATGCATGCCTAGCATCTCCTATTTTTTTTTAAATGTTTTATTTATTTCTAGGAGAGAGAGAGAGAGACAACATGAGCAGGGGAGGGTCAGAGAGAGAGGGAGTCACAGACTGAAACAGGCTGCAGTCTCAGAGAGAGAGGGAGTCACAGACTGAAACAGGCTGCAGTCTCCAAGCCGGCAGCCAGCACAGAACCTGACACGGGTTCCGAATCCACAAACCACGAGACCATGACCCAAGCGAAAGTCGATGCTTAACCGACTAAGCCACCCAGGCGCCCCACGCCTTTCTATTTTTAATTACTCTTTCCTTTATCAACTTTTACATTTCTAAAAGACAGCTGGACTTAAATTCTTATAAGTTGTATAGTAATTTACAATTTTTAAAGCTCTTTTATGCTTTTATTCTCCTAAAGACCGTATGAGATCATCATAAGATGAGAATAATGCCCCTCACCCTTTTCCTGAAAAATAGTAAAAAATAGCTTAGTGACCTGACAATGTTAAGCTTCCCAGGAAATATTTTACAATAATTTGGTGTTACATAGTTGTTTTCCTAAATATATCCACTGCATCATGCTACTTCCAATGCTGGAAAAGGTTATGTAATGAGAATGATTCTGATCTAAAAGTAAAAATGTAAAAAGTAACTTTAAAAACTAGATTTTAATGATTATTCTTGTCCTAGATGATTGCTTTGTGTGAACAAGAGGAAGCAAGGAAAGAAGATTCAGCTTTTCCCAACTTGCCCTCCTGGGTTCTTCACATTCATCAACACTAGCCATAGTAACTATAGGAAGAGTGGCCATTTCTCCAGTGTAGTGAGAGATGAAGGAAAAGAAGGTGAAGGAGGAGGTTAGAAGTTGTCTGTTCATCCAGTTTTTTCATTCTGGTACCTTAGCAAGAAATTCTCCAGCAGGTATTTTCCTTCAGGGTATGCATGGCCGGAGATAACCAAAATGACCCCTTTTGCCCACTGACTGACTTCTGTTGGCCACCCTCTTTTTTTACACAGAAGAATCTGTTGACCCTTACTATTCCCCCAGGATTAGTACTCTAGATAATGACTTTTCTTATTTTATTCCAAGATCTACTCAGAGAAGCATATCTATTAACAGATCAATTGCTTTATATTTATTGTTTAGCAAACAAATTTTAGAAAAGAAAATTGAATTGGGTTATTATTCATGAGAAATACAAAATTTTCTCTGAGGCATTTATTCAAAGAGATACATTCAAATTCAAATTATATTTAGAATAACTCTGTAACATTAATTATATAGGCAACACATTAATTGCATTGCTTTCATTAATAATTAAAACATGCCAGATAAATCTAACTCCCCTTTATCATGACTGCAATCTTGGGCCTCTTCATCCTTCCCCAGAAATAACTACAGAAATAACTTCCCATGTGTATCTTTTTTTCTTTTTTCTTTTTTTTTCATATTTGAGTTGCATAATATATGGAACTGCAGAAAATAGAATATTGTTTTGTTTTTGGCATCAAAACAGTGTTTTGCAATTTGCTTGCTCCTCTTACATTCAATGATAAATTTTGGAAGAGCTTTCTATGCTAGAATATAAAGATCTACCTCATTTTTTTATCTGTTGTACTGTACTTCAAAATATGGTATCTTCTCAATAGTCATTTAGGTTATTTCCAATTTTTATTGTTACAAGTAAAGCCACAAGAAGCATCCTGAACCTGACTCCTTAAGTTCAGGTGCCAGTGTTTTTCAAGGATGTATGTGGAAAATTAAAAATCGGGTACCCGTAGTCTCAGTTATAGTAGATGTTGCTAAATTTCCCCATAAATCATTATCAAAAGTAATATTAAATAACCAAGATACATTTTTCCACAGTTTCAGTAGCATTTGTCATACAGCTTCACATTTTTGCCAGATCAGTGAAAAATGGTCTCAGGTTAACTATTCTTTTTCCAGGGTGGGAGAATTGTAATTTAAAAATGCTAAAAATAATGTCATGTGATGCATTAAGCAAAAATCAAGTTGATATATTAAATTTTCTCTTCATTTCTACTTTATTATATTATGCAGTTAGAAGCCCTTGTTCAAAGACTGCTCTTAAGACTCTTTAGGGCAGAACTCCCTCCTCTCATCACAGTAGGACTGTTAATTGGTTTTTGAATCTGATTACTTATGATACAAATCAGATCAATGGTAAAAGCACTAAGCACTTTATTTCATTTTCATTGCCCATTGCTGAGAAAAGCTACTAAGTTCCCATAAAACCGAGAGATGGCCCATCCTCCTAAAAAGCAAGCAAGTAAACAAGCAAAAAAAAGAAAAAAATATCTCTAAGCATTTGTAACTGACAACTTGTTAAGCTGTTCCTCAGAGTCAGTTCCTTTTTTGGGATTATGAGAAGAGTCAGAGCACATTCAGGCTTTCAGTGCACTGTGTGTTGGATATAACTATCTGATTTTACTTTTGATCAAAGCTAGAGGTGAACTTCAGGGCCTCAAGGCCTGGCTTAAACAATCAAATCAAGTTATTTTTAGCACTAGGGATGCATCCACAGCTTCAGTGGCTGTGCTGTGATGGTGATAAGGAGGCCCAGTGGCCAAGAGATTCAGGCTTTTGAACAGGAATAAAAAGGGAAGCCCCAATCTCAATAAAGGGTATAGGGAAGAAGAATGTGCTAAACTCTCCATTATCCACAGCAGTGCCAGTGCAGAGGAGAAGTGAACTATAAAGTGTGTTTAAGGTATAAACATTCCAGTTATATGTTGTGGTATTTGTCGTAGATGAAAGAAAATATTTTATAAAGGCAAAGATTTTAAATGAAGGAAGGAGTGAATGTGTCAGCATAGTCTAATTGTTAAATCATACTAAAATAGGCATCCAAGTTGTATCTGAGCATATTTGTCATAGACCCTATCCATATGGCTTCATGTGAGAATTTTATCTTTTTTTACTCATGTATAAATTGGAGTTACTAATATTCTACTTATAGCTTCATAGGGCAATGAGAGCCCATATAAATCATGTTGGATAACCTCTAAACCACAGTTATGGATTCTTTCATTTGTTTATTTGACAAATAGTTATTGAGTATATAGTATGTCCCAGGAATACACACACACACACACACACACACACACACACACACACACACACACACACACACTAATATCTATAATCAATATGGGGGAAAGAAATTGGATTCTTAGTTAACTATGACAGCCTATAGCAAGAATTCTCATCCTAGAGGATAATATGTAAGCTAACAGAAGAGACTGGTGATTAAAGCAAGGCCATAAGTGCAAGTTTAAGTTACTCAAGCTGGGGGCAAGGTGTTTAAGAGGGCAGAGATCAGTGGTACTTCACATAGCAAAATAAGTATATAAAATGTCTCCGGCAATACATTATCTGGGAAGTTCCTTGCACTTTTCTGTAGTGATTTTAATGCTAATTTCCAACTCTTGCATAGTAAAACGTATATATGATATAATTCAGGATATTTGCTTTAAAAGCAAAATGAACTAGGAAAATGAACTAACTTACTAAAGTGGAGTAATTTTTATTTGAATTGTATGTTCTAGGGGAAGATAGAAGGCTTCTATATCCTTAATTCATATTCTATTGTTATTTAGGAGTTTTATGTATATGTGTACATTTGTTCCATTTCTTTAAAAACAAAACACTCTTTAATACCTCCCACCTTTATTCAGCAATGGCTGTATCTTTCAGCAGCCTTAATTAGTTCCTTTGCCAAACAAAAATGTGAGGTATAATTCTGTAGGCATATTCAATTAGTAATTCCAGTTGTATCCCTTTACTATATTATATAAGCCATTTTGTTTTTAGGCTAATAATTTAAAATTAATATTTTTCTGAGTATAAAATATTAATATTATAGAACACTGATATCAGGCAGAAAAGGAGAACATTTTAAATGAAAAATCACATGATGCTACCACCCAGAGACAGACATTGCTAACATTATGGAACATATATTTACAGTCTTAATTCTTTTTGTCCAAAGTATATAGGTCTATTTAAGCAAAACTGAAATTACTTACAATACGTATGAATGTATCTGGCTCTTTCTAATATCTGTAATATTTCTGTGATTACTAAATATTACTTGGAGCTATATTAATATCTGTAAAACATTCAGCATATTTTATCTAAACACAAAGCTTACTCAGAAATACCTGTTGCTGAATATTTAAGTAGTTTCAACTTCTTACTAATTTAAATAATGCTATCCTAAATCTTTATGTATGTGAATGTTTGTTTATTTGTTCAATTTGTTCCTGGCAATTTCTAGAAATGTAATAGCTGGGTAAAAAGTAACAAGCATTCTTGACACAAATTGCCAAGTTGCCCTCCATAAATAATGTACAGTTGTATGTTTCTGTCAGTTTTTTGTGTGTTTTCACATAGTCCACAGGAGTAGCCACTCATTTTAAAATTTACTGCCATTATGATAGTCTTCAAAATGTATCCTTTGCTTAAATGTGAATCTCTTTGATTAAAAGAAAGACTGAATTCTAATTATTTTTTTGATGTAGAAAAGCTATGCATGATGTATAAAACTTTGAGTTTGGAAATAAGTATGCACGGTGAAACCATCACTGTGATCTGTCATAATCCTGTCTATGACCTATAAAAGTTTCTTCTCACCTTCTTTATTATTACTGTAATATTTTGCTATAACACTTAAGATTGACCCTCTTTGCAAACTTTTAAGTATAAAACTCATTGTTATTACCTATAAGCACTGGGCCTATTTTTATCTACACTAGATCTCTAGGACTTCATTTTGTATAAATAAAACCTTCTACTTATTTCTAATATCTTCCCATTTACCCCTAGACCCAGCACTCAACAACCACAATTCCACTCTGCTTCTATGATTTTTACCCTTTTAAATTCCTCATATAAGTGATATTTGTCTTCCTGTGTGTGACTTATTTTACTCACCTAGCATAATATCCTCTAGGTATATCCATGTTGTCACAAATGACTGCGTTTCCATCTTATGGCCGAATAACATTCCATTGTTGTATATATCTGTTTTTCTTATCCATTCATTTGTCAATGGACATTTAGTTGTTTCTACATCTTCACTGTTGTGAATAGGGCTACTATGAACACAAGAATGGTAATATTTCTTTGAGATTCTGATTTCAGTTCTTTTGGATAAATACTCAGAAGTGGGGTTGCTAGATCATTTGGTGGTTCCCTTTTAGTGTTTTCAGGAATCTTTACATTGTTTTCCATAGTGTTTGCACCAACTTACATTCCCACTAACAATCACCAAGAATTTGAATTTCTCTACCTCTTTCCCAACATTTACCTTTATTTGTTTTTTTTTTTTATAATAGCCATCCTAGTAGATCTAAGGTAATATCGTGAATATTGATTTGCATTTCCCTGATGATTAGTGATATTGAGCACCCTTTCAGGTATTTGGTGTTTGTATGTTGTCTTTGGAGAAATGTTTGTTCCGTTCCTTTGCTCATTTTTTAATTGAGTTATTCATTTTGCTATAGAGCTGTAAGTGGGCCTTATACATTTTGGATGTCACAAATGCATGGTTTGTAAATATTTTCTTTCATTTTCTAGGTTGTGTTTTAATTTTGTTGGTTGTTGTCTTTGTGGTGTAGAAGCAAATGCAGTTTCCCTCTGCATTTATTTTTGCATATATATGTTCTATTGTAGCCTGTTTTCCCATTTTTCTTCATAATATTCTTATTGATTTATATAAGACCTGTATAGATGGAAGAATTTAACATTTTTGTATTTGAAGAAAGAGTATTCCCCCCCTTTTTTTTTTGGTATTATGAAATTGGGAAAGGAAGGAATATTTGATAAGTAGTGCTGGTTGTTTATTTTGGGAGCAGAGTGAAGAAGCTTGGAGTAGTTATTAAATCTTTATACATTTTAAAACATCCACCTTAGGTAAATTTAAGAGAAAAAACTGATGAAATAATTAAGAAATCCTAGTATAATATCTGTGATCTAAAACTGGTGAAAGTCAAGGTGCCTATGTGGCTTAATCAGTTAAGTATCAGACTCTTGATTTCAGGTCAGGTCATGACCTCGCAGTTTGTGAGTTCAAGCCCTGTCAGCATGGAGTCTGATTAGGATTCTCTTTCCTTTTCTCTCTGCCCCTACTTTGCCTGCTCTCTCTGTCTGTCTCTCTCAAAATAAATAAATAATATATAAATAAAATTGTTGAAAGCCCTTTTAAGTATCAAGGCAGTGAAAGGAATTTGCAAAGAGAAAAATTAATGCTTGACCACATTTAAAAAATAGAACCTATAGGTGTAATAGTCTTTAAGAAAAGATTTCCAAGAGTAAATGACTATTTTAAATTTAAAATTATAATAATAATAATGGATGAAACCAAACAATATATTCTTTTTTTGTTGTTGAAGTATAGTTGATACAATTTTCTGCAATTAACAACTACTTTAATTTCATATTCTAAAATGTAGAACCATTTATAGTAAGATATGATTCATGTGTAATTGGAATTTCATATATAATGATTCTGTTGGAGTGTATTTTGTTTTTATTTTGGTGGTGTTTCATTAAAGAAAGATTGCCTTTCAAATTGGAATCAGTTTACTTTCAGAGAGCCCTTCTGTTTAGCCTTTATTAGGCTGAAGTCCTGGTGGAAGGTGCCTTTCTTGAATTCCCCTCAAATGTCACTCCGGCACTGAAGACTGATAACCACAGTCTCAATCTCTTTCATAGGCTCCAGGCTGGTGTTTTCAATTCAATATTAGAACGCCAGACTGTATATAAGACTATAAATATGTCCCAAATCTAAGGGATTATTCTCTCCCTTCAATGCACTCCTCCTTAGGTATCCCCTCTATTAGTTAATGCTAACATTGACGACCTAGATTCCTGTTCTTGGTGTCATACTGCATTTCCCCTTCTGTGCTATTCCAAAGATTTCATTATTTCTCAATAATTGTTTGTGGTTCTACAAGTCCCATTTCACTTTAGAAATCCCCTTATTTTCTTCTTTTTTTCCCTTTTTAATGATATTTCTGTAGGTCAGATTCTTCTCATTGATCTCCTCACTCTTCCAAGAATTTGCTTGTTGTTTTTTTTTTTTTTACATCTTCTCACCCCAAGAACTAGTTAGATGCTCAAAAACTGTCTGTGAAGAACTCCTCTCTGTGTGTTCTGTAACATTAACAACTGTGAAAAGAACTTGAAGAGAATTTGCTCTTTGTAACATCTCATTTAAACCTCTCTCCATATCTCCTCACACACATATTTTTTTTAATCTTGGAAATTCGAGGTGTTTCTCTAAGCAGAAGTGATTATACCAAGTATGATACAAAAATAAAATTATGACTGAGTGCTTGACAATGGTTGGGGGTGAAGGGCAGGAAGAGGGGAACTTAAGGAGAGAGTTAATGAGTATTTAATCATTTGTTCCACCTCCTGCTCAACTTTCTTCTTCCTACTACTTCTTGGTGTTAATCTTAAGTCTTTACATCAAGCAGCATGGTTGCCTTTACTCAGCACACTAACAAGGGATACATAAACAAGCTGAAATTTAACCAAAGGTGGGTCAAACACTGAAATAAACCACTAAAAGAAGAAAATCTTTTTACTTCTAAATTATGTCTCCTTCTCTATCTTTATACTTGCCATTCAAGCACTACACAAATACAACTTTCCCTTAAATAAAGTTTTCTCCCCCCTTTCTGTCTGCAGAAGTGAGGGGCTGTTGTATTTTTAGGAAAATAAGATTAAAATGGAGGTGGCCACAGCATGGATTGTAGAGGAAGAGGGGAGAATAGGTGAATTATAAGATTAAAATTATGTAAAAAGAGGAAGCCGAGAAAGAAAATGAAAGGGTTATTTAAGAATTCAAGAATTGGGGGCGCCCGGGTGGCTTAGTCGGTTAAGCATCCGACTTTCGCTCAGGTCATGATCTCGCAGTTTGTGGATTCGAGCCCCGCGTCGGGCTCTGTGCTGACTGCCAGCTCAGAGCCTGGAGCCTGTTTCACAGTCTGTGTTTCCCTCTCTCTCTGACCCTCCCCTGTTCACGCTGTCTCTCTCTCTCTCCTAGAAATAAATAAAACATTAAAAAAAATTTTTTTTAAGAATTCAAGAATTGAATGATGCAATCAAATGGAATAATATTCGCTGAAAGGATACTTGAAAAATCATAGCTGAGAACTTCCCCCTGGCGAAGGAAAGAGGCATTGAAAGTCAAGAGCTACAGAGAACTCCCCTCAGATGTAACTTGAATCAGTCTTCTGTATGACATATCATAGTGAAATTGGCAAAATACAAGGATAAAGAGAGAATTCTGAAAGCATCTAGGGATAAACGGGCCTTAACATACAAAGGTAGACACCTAAGGAAAGTAGAAAACCTATGTACTGAAATTTGGCAGGCCAGAAAAGAATTGCAGGAAACCTTCAATGTGATGAACATGAAAAAAAGGCAGCCAATAATCCTTTATCCTGCAAGCCTGTCATTAAGAATAGAAGGAGATATGGTTTCCCCAAAGAAACAAAAACTGAAGGAATCCATCACCACGAAACCAGCCCTACACGAGATCCTAAGGGGTACTTTATGAGGGAAATGTTGCAAGGAACACAAAGTACCAGAGACCTCACTACAAGTAAGAAACCTACAAATAACACAATGACTCTAAACCTGTAGTTTCAATAACACTGAATATAAATGGACTAAATGCTCCAATAAAAAACATAGCGTATCAGAATGGATAAAAACAAAACAAAACAAGATCCATCTATTTGCTGTCTACAAGAGACTCATTTTAGACCTGAGGACACCTTCAGATTGGAAGTAAGGGAATGAATACCTATCATGCTACTGGGAGTCAAAAGAAAGCTGGAGTAGCCATACTTATATCAGACAAATTGGACTTTAAAGTAAAGGGGGTAACAAGAGATGAAGAGGGGCATTATATAATAATTATAGGGTCTATCCAACAGGAAGAGCTAACAATATTAAACATCTGTGCACCGAATTCGGCAGCACCCAAATACATAAAACAATTAATTATGAACATAAGCAATCTTATTGATAAGAACATGCTACTTGCAGGAAACTTTAATACTCCACTTACATCAATGGATAGATCAACCAGACAGAAAATCACTAAAGAAACAGTGGCCCTAATGACACATTGGACCAGATGGAGTTGACAAATATATTTAGAACTCTATATCCCAAAGCAATGGAATACAGTTTCTTTTCAAGTGCACATGGTACAGTCCCCAAGATAGATCACATACTGGGTCACAAAGCAGCCCTCAATAAATATAAAAGAATTGAGATCATACCATGCACACTTTCAAATCACAATGCTATGAAACTTGAAATCAATCACAGGCAAAAGTCTGGAAAACCTCCAAAAGCATGAAGGTTAAAAATTTTCCTACTAAGATCTAATGGGTCAACAAGGCAATTAAAAAAGAAATTAGAGAATATATAGAAACAAATGAAAATGAAAATACAGCAGTCCAAACTCTGTGGGATGCAACAAAGGCAGTCCTAAAAGTAAAATGCATTGCAATCCAAGCTGGTCTCAAGAAACAAGAAAAATCATGAATACAAAATCTAACAGCACACCTAAAGGAACTAGAAGCAGAACAGTAAAGACACCCCAAACCCAGCAGAAGAAGAGAAATAATAAATATCAAGGCAGAAATAAACAATTTAGAATTCAAAAAAAAAAATAACCTCAGTAGAACAGATCAACGAAACCAAGAGTTGTTTTTTTGAAAAAATAAAATTGATAAACCTCTAGCCAGGCTTCTCAAAAAGAAGAGAAGACCCAAATATATAAAATCATTAATGAAAATTGATTTATTACAACCAATCTCTCAAATAAAAGCAATTATCAAGGAATACTATGAAAAATTATATGCCAACAAACTGTACAACCTGGAAGAAATGGATGAATTCCTAAACACCCATACACTACCAAAACTCAAACAAGAAGAAATAGAAAATATGAACATACCCAGACCCAGTGAAGAAATTGAATTAGTTATCAAAAATCTCCCAACAAATAAGAGCTCTGGGCCAGATGGCTTCCCTGGGGAATTCTACCAGACATTTAAAAAACCAACTCTTGGTTTCATTGATCTGTTCAACCATTTCTTTGTTTTCTATGTTGTTTATTTCTGCTCTGATTTTTACTATTTCTCTTCTCCCTACTGGGTTTGAGGTGCTCTTGTTTCTCTCCCTCTAGTTCCTTTAGGTGAGCTATTAGATTTTGCACTTGTGCTTTTTCTAATTTCTTGAAATAGGCCTAGAGTGCAATGTATTTTCCTCTTAGGACTCCCTTTGCCACATCCCATAGAGTTTGGATTGTTGTATTTTCATTTTCATTTGTTTCCATATATTTTTAAATTTCTTCTCTAATTGCCTGATTGGCCCATTCATTCTTTAGTAGGGTGTTCTTTAACCTCCATGTTTTTGGAGGTTTTCCAGACTTTGTGTGATTGATTTCAAGTTTCATAGCATTGTGATTTGAAAGTGTGCATGGTATGATCTCAATTATTTTATATTTATTGAGGGCTGCTTTATGTCCCAGTATGTGATCTATCTTGGAGAATGTGCCATGCACACTTGAGAAGAAAGTGAATTCCCTGGTCTCAGGATGTAGACTTCTAAATATATCCGTCAGATCCATCTGGTCCAATGTGTCATTAGGGCCACTCTTTCTTTAGTGATTTTCTGTCTGGTTGATCTATCAATTGCTGTGAGTGGAGTATTAAAGTCCCCTGCTATTAGCAGATTCTTATCTATAAGATTGGTTCTGTTTGTGATGAATTGTTTTAAATATCTAGGTGTTCCCATATTCGGTGCGTAGACATTTATAATTGTTAGTTCTTCTTGATGGATATACCCTGTAATCATTATATAATGCCCTTCTTCATCCCTTGTTACTATCTTTAATTTAAAGTCCAGTTTGTCTGATATAAGTATAGCTACTTCAGCTTTCTTTTGACTTCCAGTAGCATGATAGATATTTCTCCATCCCCTTACTTTTAATCTGAAGGTGTCTTCCATTCTAAAATGTGTTTCTTGTACACAGCAAATAGATGGACTTTGGTTCTTTTAACCATTCTGCTACCCTATATCTTTTGATTGCAGCATTCAGGCCATTTACATTCAGTGTTATTATTCAAATATATGGGTTTAGAGTCATCATGTTGTTTGTGGGATTTATGCTTGTGGTGGTGTCTCTAGCATCTTGCGTTCCTTACAACATTTCCCTCAGAGAGACCCCCTCAGGATTTCTTGTAGGGCTGGTTTAGTGGTGACAAATTCTTTCAATTTTTGTTTACATGGAAAGACTTTTATCTCTCCTTCTATTCTGAATGACAGGCTTGCTGGATAGAGGATTCTTGGCTTCATATTTTTTCTGTTCATCACATTGAAGATCTCCTGCCATTCCTTTCTGGCCTGCCAAGTTTCAGTAGATAGGTCTGTCACCACTCTGATAGGTTTCCTTTTGTATGTTAGGGCCCTTTTCTCCCTAGCTGCTTTCAAAATTCTCTTTGTCCTTATATTTTGCCAGTTTCACTGTGATATGTCGTGCAGAAGATCGATTCAAGTTACGTCTGAAGGGAGTTTTCTGTTCCTCTTAAATTTCAATATCTACTTCTCTCCCCAGGCTGGGGAAGTTCTCTGCTATAATTTGTTCCAGGAGTCTTTCAGCACCTTTCCCTCTCTCTTCCTCTTCAGGGATTCCTATGATACGGATATTGTTCCATTTGATTGTATCGCTGAGCTCTCGAACTCTTCTTTCATATTCTTGAATCAGTTTATCTCTCTTTTTCTCAGTTTCTTCTTTTACTATAATTATCTCTTCTAAATCACTTATTCTCATTTCTGCCTCTTCAATCCGTGCATTGGACACCTCCAGTTTATTATGTATCTCATTTATCACATGTTTAATTCATTATAACTATTTTTAAGCTCCATAGTGTTTGTAGCCATAGTTTCTCTGATGTCCTCCTTGTTGTTTACAAGCCCTCCATGTTTTATGATTATTGTTGTAAATTCTTGTTCAGTTATGTTGTTTATATCTGTTTTGAGTTCTTTAGCTGTCATTTCTTCCTGGAATTTCTTTGGAGGAGAGTTCTTCTGTTTTGTCATTTTGGTTAGCTTTCTATCTCTTGTTAATTTTAAAAACTTGTTATACACTCTGCCCCTGCGAGTTCTGCTGTATTAGAGAGCGCTCTTTGACTGTTCAGGGCCTGTCTGATCAGGAAGAGTTCTCTGAATGGTGTCTCTTGGTTTCTCTTGTTGAGCGTTTGGTTATTTTGTTTCCCTACTCTTAGCGGTATTTGGGACTCTCCACCATGTATAGTTTGGCTTGTTTCTTGAGGCAGCCCTGGAAAAAGAAAACAGACAATCATAGAGGGAACAAAGGTACACAAACCAAAGACAAAACCAGTAAACACCCAAACCCAGGCTCAGGTAAAAACAACAACAAAACAGCTCTCTGGCAGGGGGATGGGCGGCATGGTTTGGTGTTGGCAGGTCTCGCCTCCACTGTGTCTGCTGGCCACTCCCTGAAGCCCTGCCTTGGTGGTTGTGGGGAGAGTAAAGGTGTCACCCCAGCCCCTTCTCAACCAAGCGTTGCAAATCACTCCTTTGGGTCCGATCTCCCTGTGCTGAGGATGTATCCAAGTTGGACTGAATTCTATGCCCCAGGCCCCACCTTGTTTCCAGGTCCCAGTCTGCAGACTTTGTTTATATCGCCCCAAACAGTCCTGTAGGTTTCTGCTTCCCTGCTGCTGGGGGGTTGAGTGAGGGGTGGGGGAAGTGTGGCACCCCTAGATCCGCTGGGACAAGCAGCAATACAACCTGAGTGTGTGCAGGAACATAGCAACTTCAGGTTCCCAGAGTCTGCGCTGCCACCAGGGATGGTGCCAGGAGTGCTGCAGTACAGTTTTTTCTGGTGCCTTCTGGGACCGAAGGCACCTAGTTCAATGTCAGCACCCCAGCCAGAGCTATAAAACACTCTCTTTCCAAGCCAAGGTTTTTCTCTTCTCCAGGGGCGGTTCTGTGAGCAATCTCAGCCTCTCTTTCCTTTCCCCTGGACTCACCACCACTTGCTGGTTTATCACTCACTGCAGCTGCATGCAAGCTAGGTTCCCCTCCCCCCCGCCCCCGTATCTCTGGGTCCCCGCTTTTATCTTCCCCAGTTCACACTCACGCAGTTATGAGGTTTCCTTCCCAGTGTATTCTGTCTCTTTCTCTTCCCAAATTCCTGTGGCTCAGTGTCTCTATGACTTCAGGACTTCTCTGAGAGATGGATGCAAGTGAAATGCACGGAGCTCCCTACTTCTCCGCCATCTTGCTGGATCCCCTTCTCTATCAGACATTTAAAACACTGTTAATACCTATCCTCAAGCTGTTCCAAAAAATGGAAATGGACTCTTTCTATGAAGCCACATTTTTTGAGTCCCAAACCAGACAGAGACCCAGCAAAAAAAGAGAACTACAGGCTAATATCCCTGATGGATATGGATGGAAGAATTCTCAACAAGATACTAGAAAATCAAATTCAACAGCATATAAAAAGAGTTATTTACCATGATCAAGTAGGATTTATTCCTGGGTTGCAGGACTTGTTTAATATTCACAAATCAATCAATGTGGTATATCACATTAACAAAAGAAAAGGTAAGAACCATATGCTCCTGTCAATAGATGCAGAAAAAGCATTTGACAACATACAGCATTCTTTCTTAATAAAAACTCTCAAGAAAGTTGGAGTAGAAGGAACATACTTAAATATCATAAAAGCAATTTACAAAAAGCACAGAGGTAATATCACCCTAAATGGGGAAAAACTGAGAGCTTTCCTTCTGAGATCAGGAACATGACAGGGATGTCCACTCTCACCACTGTGTTTGGAGTCCTAGCATTAGCAGACAACAAAATGAAATAAAAGGCCTCAGAACTGGCAAAGATGAAGTCAAACTTTCACTTTTCACAGATGACATGATACACTACATGGAAAACCCGACAGACTCCACCTAAAGTCTGCTAGAATTGATCCATGAAATCAGCAAAGTCGCAGGTACAAACTCAATGTACAGAAATTGGTTGCATTTTCATAAACCAATAATGAAGTAATAGAGAAATAAAGAAACAATTCACAATTGCACCAGTAGGCATAAAACACGTAAGAATAAGTCTAATCAAAGGTATAAAAGATCTGTATGCTGAAAACTATAGAAAAATTATGAAGGAAATTGAAAAAGACACAAAGAAATGGAAAAGTACTTCATGCTCATGGATTGGAAGAATAAATATTATTAAAATGTCAGTACTTCCCAAAGCAATCTACACTTTCAATGCATTCTCAATCAAAATTGCACCAGCATTCTTCTCAAAGCTAGAACAAACAATCCTAAAATTTGTATGGAACCACAAAAGACCCCGAATATCCAAAGTAATATTGAAGAAGAAAACCAAAACTGGAGGTATCACCATCCCAGACTTTAGCATCTATTGCAAAGCAGTAATCATCAAGACAGTATGGTATTGGCATAAAAACAGGCACATAGACCAATAGAATAGAATAGAAACCCAGAATTGAACCCACAAATGTATGGTCAGTTAATCTTTGACAAAGCAGGAAGAGTATCCAATGGAAAAATGACAGCCTCTTTAACAAATGGTGCTGGGAGAACTGGACCACTTTCTTACACCATACACAAAAATAAACTCAAATGGATGAAGGACCTGAATGTGAGACAGAAAACCATCAACACCCTAGAGGAGAAAGCAGGGAACAACCTCTATCACCTCAGTCACAGCAATTTCGTATTCGATACTTCTCAAAAGTCAAGGGAATCAAACCCAAAAATGAACTATTGGGACCTCATCAAGATAAAAAGCTTCTGCACAGCAAGGGAAACAACAAAACTAAAAGGCAACCAACCAAATCGGAAATGATAGCTGCAAATGACATCTGATCAAGGGCTAATATCCAAACTCTATAAGGAACTCATCAAACTCCACACCGGAAAAACAAATAATCCAGTGAAGAAACGGGCAGAAGATATGAACAGACACTTCTCCAAAGAGGACATCCAGATGACCTACAGACACGTGAAATGATGCTCAGCATCCCTCATCATCAGGGAAAAAACCACACTGAAATACCACCTCTTGCTGGTCAGAGTGGCTAAAATGAACAAATCAGGATATTATCAATGCTGGTGAAGATGTGGAGAAACGGGGAATCTCTTGCACTGTTGGTGGGAATGCAAACTGGTGGAGCCACTCTGGAAAACAGTGTGGAGTTTCCCCAAAAAATTAAAAATAGAGCTACCTTATGACCCAGCAATAGCATTGCTAGGGGTTTACCCAAGGAATACAGGAGTGCTGATACATAGGGGCACATGTACCCCAATGTTCATAGTAGCACTTTCAACAATAGCCAAATTATGGAAAGAGCCTAAATATCCATCAACTGACGAATGGATAAAGAAGATGTGGTTTACATATACAGTGGAATACTACTTGGCAATGAAAAAGAATGAAATCTGGCCATTTGCAGCAATGTGGATGGAACTGGAGGGTATTATGTTAAGTGAAATAAGTCAGGCAGGGAAGGACAGATACCATATGTTTTCACTCATATGTGGATCTTGAGAAACTTAACAGAAGATCATGGGTGAGGGGAAGGGGAAAAATAGTTAAAAAGAGGGAGGGAGGCAAATCATGAGACTCTTAAAAAATGAGAACAAATTGAGGGTTGATGGGGTGTTGGAGAGAGGGAAAAGCGGGTGATGGGCATTGGGGAGGGCACTTGTTGGGATAAGCACTGGGTATTGTATGGACACCAATTTGACAATAAACTATATTTAAACAAAACAACAGCAAAAGATGCAAGAATAACAATCCATACAAAAATGCTGTAAATTGAAATAAACGTAAGTATTACAAAGGCAAAAAATAAATGTTAAAAAGCTAAGAAAAGGAATATAAATCATATATATATGTATATATATGTATGCCCAATTGTATATAAAAATCTGTGTTGTCAACTAAGTATAAGATAAAATGGCTGTGCACCTGGGTGGCGCAGTTGTTAGAGTGTCTGACTCTTGATTTTGGCTCAGGTCATGATCTCATAGTTCATGGGATTGAGCCCCACGTTAAGGTCCAAGCTTCTTGCAGACAGTGTGGAGCCTGCTCGGGATTCTCTCCCATTCTCTCTGCCCCTGTCCTGTTTGCATGCATGCACACTATCTCTCAAATAAATAAACTTAAAAAAAAAACCACAAGATTGGTTGCTGGAGACTTGTGTTCAGTTGAAAAATATATTAATGGCATTCAAATACAAAACTTAAAAATACGGTGCCAGCCAACATGGCACAGCTAAGAACCTCAGAATTCGATCTCTATGCCACTACATTTCTCTCTCTGATTGGTAGGATTGATGATGATATTCAAAAGATAAAATATCTTTATCAAATCTTTAAATTGTGGTTGTAATTTAATGTAAGAGTACTTAAGTTACCTTGTAGTTATTCATTCCTAACTACAAGGTAGCTTAAGTCCTCTTATATTAATCTATTTAAAAGTAGTTACTTTATGCCTGCAGTGTCATGGGCTCTCTTCTAGGTACTTGGCTTACATCTGTGGCAAGATAGATAAAAATCTCTCTCTTTATGGGAGTTTACATTCTAGCAAGGTAAAGAAATAAATATAGGAAATGATTTTCAAAAGTATTGTGGCAAAGAGAAAAGGAGACAGGTTAATGGTAGGTAAGTAGAAGATATTTGTATTGATGGCAAATTTTTTATTGAAGTATAACTGACATACAGTATCCTGCTTCAGGTGTGCATCATCGTGATTCTATATTTTTACACATTAAGGGATGACCCCCATGATAAGACTAGTTACCATCACATCACACAAAGTTATTACGATATTATTGACTGTATTCCCTGTGCTAATATTATATCCCTGTGACTTAGTTATTTTGTAACTGGAAGTCTGTACCTCTTAATTACCTTCACCTATCACTCACCCCACCCACCTTATAACCAAAGTTTCTTTATATATATATATATATTTCTGTGTGTTTCTGTTTTGTTGTTGTTTTTTTTTTCAGATTCCACATACAAGGAAATCATATGACTTTTTTCACTTAGCACAATACCCTTTAGGTTTATCCATATTATTGAAAATGGAAAAAAATTCTAACTTTTATGCTATGTAATATTCCATTATATATGTGTGTGATATATATATTATATATATATAACGTATATTATATACCAAATCTGTGTTCACTCATTTATCAACGGACACTTAGATTGCTTCCATATATCAGTGATTGTAAATGATACTGCAGTGAACACAGAGGTGCATATCTCCTTGAATTGGTGTTTTTATTTTCTTTGGATAAATATTCAGAAGTGGAATTGCTGTTTTCAATAGCCAATTCAATAGGTGTGAGGTGATATTTCTTTGTGTTTTTGATTTGCATTTCTCTGAGGAGGAGTGATGTTGAACATCTTTGCATGTGCCTATTAACCATCTGTATATCTTAAGTCCTTGTCCATTTTTTTTTTAATCCAGATGTTTGTTCTTTAGATATTAAGTTGCATAAGTTCTTATATTTTGGATATTAATCCCTTATTGGATGTATGACTTGCAAACATCTCCAATTCAGTAGGTTGCATTTTTCAATTTGTTGAATTTCTCACTATGCAAAAGCTTTTGATTTTGATGTAGTCTCATTGTTTATTTCAGCTTTTGTTGCTCTTGCCTGACGAGACTGACTGTTCTAAAAACCTAGGGCTAAGACCAATGCCAAAGAACTTACTACCTATTTTTTTTTCTTCTAGGAGTTTTATATGGTTTTAGTTTTCAAATTCTAGTCTTTAATCTAGTTTTGAATTTATTTTTGTATATGGTGTAAGATAGTGGTCCAATTTCATTCTTTTGCAGGTAGCTCTCCAGTTTTCCCAACACCATTTATTGAAGAGAATGTCTTTTCTACATTGTATATTCTTGCATGCTTTGCTGACCATCTATGCATGGACTTAATTCTGGGCTCTCTAATCTATCCATTGATGTATGTGTCTGTTTAGTACCATGTTGCTTGGTTACTATGGATTTTAGCATAGTTTGGAAACAGGGAGACCGATACCTCCAGCTTTGTTCCTTTTCAAGATTGCTTTGGCTATTTGAGATCTTTTGTGGTACCATACAAATTTTAGGATTGTTTTTTCTAGTTCTGTGGACAACGTCATTGGTATTTTGATGAGGATCGCATTGGATTTGTCACATTTTAAAAAAATGTCTATTTAGTTTTGAGAGAGAGAAACAGTGCAAGCTGAGGAGGGGCAGAGAGAGAAGGAGACACAGAATCTGAAGCATGCTTCAGGCTCTGATCTGTCAGCACAGGCCCGATGTGGGGCTTGAATTCTGAACAGCGAGATCATGACCTGAGTCAAGTCAGATGCTTAACGAACTGAGCCACCCAGGTGCCCCAGTTGTTTATAATTTTTAATGGGTGATTGAGAAGTGGATTTGGGCCAGTTCTTCAAAGTCATAGTGAGTTGTTATGCAGAGAATTGGGAAGTATGCTCCAGCTGAGGAAAGAGCCACTTGGGAAGATAGTTGGTGATTGTGTGAGGCCTGTTCTCATGACATGAATGAGGCCAGTGGCTGGAGTGAAATGAATGAGGGGTAAGCTAAAAGTCCAAGGGCTTTATAAACCGTCTTAAGAATTTGCTTTCCTTTTAGGAAATGGGAACTGTTATGTGGTTTTATTCAAAGGAAATGATCTAAATTCTGTTTTACAAGGAATATTCCATCTATGGTGTTGAGGATAAAGTCTATGTGAACAGAGGTGAAAGTATGAACACAGGATTGGAAGCTATTTTAATAGTCCAAGAAAGAGACAATAACTCACAAAATATTCTTCTGAGGTAATAGGCAACACTCTTACTGAATTCCTTTGGCGATAAAGTGTCAAAGTATTTCTAGGACAAGGTTGGTAGCTAGGATGTATACTTATTGAGAAATCTGACAAATATAGGGTGGTAAATGACAGTAACATTGAGTTATCACCTGATGGCATGTGATACAAAGCTCTTACATTATTAGGTTAGAGGGATCAAGAATGTTCTGAATATTCTGCAAGTAGGAATGAGGACTAAGGAAGACGAGTATGTTGCCTTCAAACCCACTAGTACAAAGACTGCGTGTGTTGGGGGTGGAAGGGTTATTCTAAGAGCTATAGGAAAGCACAGTCATTAGGAAAGAACATATTTCGGTTTCAGAGGAAATATAAAGGGAATATCGAGAGAGGATGTTGAGAATGAATATAGAGGACCTTTGTATCCCAGAGG
This sequence comes from Proteles cristata cristata, assembly GCA_017311185.1. Classification (NCBI taxonomy): domain Eukaryota; kingdom Metazoa; phylum Chordata; class Mammalia; order Carnivora; family Hyaenidae; genus Proteles; species Proteles cristata. Next base: position 1,090,981 of record JAESUZ010004165.1, read on the forward strand.
GTACAATGGGAGGTGTTTGGAGTTGAATAGAGATAGGAGAAAGATACAGAACAGGCAGAGTGAATATTTAAATAATTTTTCTAAAGGACATTTTTTTAAGTGTAAGGGATGCCATTAATGGATATGCCAAGACATAAATAGGAACCATTTCAGGCCCGCACGGACTCATGGTAGAAGCGTAGCCCTAATCGCCTTATGAGGATTAGAGTGTGAGAGATGATGGGTACCCTGGAATCCGGGGCTTCTTGAAGTGACAGCCATGAACAGGGTTAAAGGGCCTAATGAGATTAGTCTTGCTGCTTTCAAGGCAGATATTAGCTGGGTTGGAGTGTAGAGAAGAGAGTCACATATTTGAGCTGAGACTTGGATGACAAGTGAAAACAGCCTTATTTCATTCTGGAAGAAAAGAGAAAGAGTTCCCAAAGAGGGACCAACAAAGGGCAAAGCTTGCCATTTTTGGGGAAGATAAAGGCCAGTGTGCCTGAGGTATATTGAACAAGGTAGATTAGATGAATTGACAAGGACTGGGTACAGGATCTTTTAGAGTAAGTCTCTATTTTTCCAATTTATTAACTATCATCTGAAGTAAGAATCTTTTGAGAAGGAAAGGTGGTTCTATTATTGGTTATGCTGTGACAAGAGTGTAAACTGGCTTGTCTTCAGTCATACTGGTATGTAAGGTCATCCAAATTTTGAAGCCGTGTAAAAAGGAATCAAAACTGCTGTGGTTAGGCTGTCTTATTTATATGATCCACCTGGTGGCAGTATAGGACAAGAGTTTATTTCCTTGCCTATCTGACCCAATATTGACATTTTCAGGAAGGCTGTGTATATGTGTGTTTCCAAAACCTTCTGCAATTTGTTAATTGTATTCATGGAACTCATCCATGCATTTTTTATTTTTTGAGAACATTTATAGACTGTAAAAAAAAAAACAAAACAGAACAGCCACCCTAATGGACAGTCTTTTATTCAAAATAGATATAAACACTTCTCAAAATGCTAGTCATACTACCTTATAAGGAAAGCCTTGTTACTTTATAACAAGATTATGAACAAGGTGTATACATTTAAAAATCAATTATGGACTAAGAGCTGACTCTTTAGTTGTTGCCAAGTCAGCCAAACACAAATTTAGTCTTGTCTGAAAGGCAAGACTTCTAAATCATTGTGCCTTTTCAGCTCCATCTTACAAATTTAATGCCAGAATTTTCTTAAGTGGTAGTGTCTAGACTCTGTTATTATTTGTGAGATGAGCCAGCTTGGGAATCCGATCCACCAAGAGTCTCTAGATGAGAAGTGCAAATAGGTCAATTGTCATCACCAAAAAGTCCAGGGGCAGGCAGACAGACAGGTGGCTTTCTTGGCCTATTAGTTGACTATGGCAAGAGAAGCATTTGGCAGCAGATAATAGGTGAGACTCCAGGAAATTTGTCTATGTCTGGGAAATTTGGTCGTAGAGAAGGGTCTTAACACATGAACAGGGATTCAGTCCTTGGATAAGGAAGAAGAACAGCTATTTTTAATCACATCTCCACAACTACTATGCTTAAGGGTGAAGAGTTATTGAAATACTGACCATCTCTCTCTAATTGTCTTTGGGAGAGGCTCAGGATGGCCTGGATGGATTTGGATGTACATTCTGTACAGATGGATGGAGGCTAGACCAGACAAATATGGACAGACCATTACACTACAGCACTAATAACTTCTGCTTAAATAGCTGTGGGCTTTGCCCTGGCACATTAACCTCCGAAACCACTAGGACTTCTTTTTGTAGTCCAACAGCAATCAGAATTCATTCTTTTGTCAGGTACCATGCAAAATAAGGACCCAGACACTAGATGGGATCCCCAGGTGTTCGACTAGCACACTTATCTGACAAGGGGAGATTGACGAAGGGACTCAGAAAATAGGATTTCTAAAGGCCTCGAGTGAGGCCAACTTAGATTTTTACTTCTTTAAATTAATGACCGTATTACTCAGCTAAGAGAAAACCAAAATGTATTTCTGTGATGGATTTGATATTATCACACCCATAGAAATTTCTGTGAAACTCTGGCAAAATGTTAACAAACATAAAAGAGACTTTAATGAAATTTAGCCTCATTACTGGCTTTTCCTTTGGCTTGCCTTTTCTTCTCGGTACTATCCAGGTAGGCTTAATAATGTTCACAGCTGTGTTAAACATTGTTATTAATAACAAATCTTTCCTAAATCCCTAGCTAGAAACCATCAACTTCCTTTTCAGAAGCTCAGTAGTTAATTTCATCTTTCATTTACTGTCTAAGACTTTTGTCATTATGATGATTATAATTACTATTAGCTACAAAAATAATCAGTGTACTTAAAAATGCAAAAGATATTTTAGGGAGGAAGAGAGGATAAAAATAGTATGTCTTGAAGGAATTTTATGATATGAAGCTCTTTATTTTTTTTTTCTCCTTAGAACTCCAATGTATTTGTGAAGTTTCTTCCATTTTCACTCTCAGGTAAGGTAATGGTGGTTGTACAAATTCATCTTTAGTGTGATTGTTATTTACTTTTTTTAGATAGATATCAAGAGTTGTTCAGTGTTGGCTTCAGCTTGACCTGTGATGGAAGCCTGTTCTAAATTTTATAGGAGTTTTAGAAAATGTTCATTCTAGTTACATAATGTGCCCATTTATTAAAGTCGTATAGTGCTTTCTTCTAGGAAGATCAAAGTAGTGTTCAGAGAACTATCATGAAGTGAGTGCTAACTCCTTTCATGCCATAAAGCATATGATAACTAAATAGAGGAGAAAGACACCAGACACATTGAGTGCTGAGAGGCAAGAGACATGTGGAAAAGCACAGAACAACAGGTGTGATAAAAGGATCCTTTAAAAGGTACTATAGAAGAGCATCTTTTAGTCTTCTTTGTATATTTGAAAAGCTGTACTTCTATGTGATAGTGAAACAAGTAATTGCATATTAGTCTATTGAAGCACAACAGTACAGTTAAAAGCCATTCAGTTTTTAAGCTGCAATCCTGACAGGCAAAATTCCACAATAGATGCATGACAATAACACTTAATACTGAGATAAGTAACAATGAAGAATATTAAGGAGTGGTCAGTTTGCCTCATTGCTTCATGTTCAGGCTAATGCAACTTTGTGCTAACAGTGCTAATAACTGATCTGTACCTTAAAAAAAAACACCTTAAAATTACATTCCTGTAGAATAAACTGAATTAAGTGAATTGGGAATTCTATGGCCATTTTCATATTGCCTCCATGTGTTACCTTTGAAACACACAAATTACTAGCTACCTCCCTGTAGCTTGCTCTGGCATGTAAAATGTAGATAATGTGGATGCTTGTGAAAATTATATTTGCTTAATAGCTGGTACCAGAATTAGGAACATTTTTGTTTAGAACAGTGATTGCCCACTGGTTACCCCCAGACAGCCTGCAGATACAGTGACATGAATGATATATATTAAACTAAACTAATATGTGAAACTTAGGAGATTAAAAAATTTTTTTACATTTATTTCCTTTTTTTTTTTTTTTTTTTTGAGAGAGAGAGTGAGACAGCATGAGTAGGGAGGGGCAGAGAGAGGAGACACAGAATCTGAAGCAGACTCCAGGCCTGAACAAGTGTTTAGCACAGAGCCTGACTCGGAGCTCTTACCTACGAACCATGAGATCATGACCTGAGCCGAAGTCGGACACTTAACTGACTGAGCCACCTAGGCACTCCAAACTTAGGAGATTTTTCTCTTTTTTAAAAAAATGTTTTATTTATTTCTAGGAGAGAGACAGTGTGAGCAGGGGAGGGCCAGAGAGAGGGAGTCACAGACTGAAACAGGCTCCAGGCTCTGAGCTGGCAGTCAGCACAGAGCCCGACGCGGGGCTCGAACCCACGAACCGTGAGATCATGACCTGAGTGAAAGCCGGACGCTTAACCGACTAAGCCACCCAGGCGCCCCCAAACTTAGGAGATTTGACACAAACTTTGGATTCCAGATTCCTCAAAAGTCCAGACCAGTGTACCCATATGTCAAACACTTTGCTAAGCTAAGTATTACAGCTGTTCCCCTTAGACTGGACATGCCCTTTTCAGCTTACCGAGGTCCCATTCGGTTTCTGTTAGCATCCTAACCCTAAAGCAGGGTGTCAGGTGCTATATGTCATTGGACTTGAATTGCTTTTTATTGACATCAAGTTTCTTTTATTCACGTTATCCTCTTCTCGGTTTTTGTATTTTTACCCTCTTACATTTTAGAAAAATTCTTTTATAGAAGATAATAGATATGTTGAAGGCAAGAGCCAAAGCAAATAGTTATAGTTTGAGAGAGAGACAAAATTTGTTTTCTGCGAAGGAAGAAGGGAGAGGAAGAAGGAAGTGGAGAATGTAGGAGGGAGATAATTCCAAAGGATTTTGTAACACCACAATAGGAGTACAATGTTAGGTGGTGTGATCCAAGACCTTCCCTGGTATTAGGGAGGTCATAGTTTATTTCATCAGGAGGCTCTTGGAATCCTCAATTTCTAGTTTATATTAGGCTTTATGGGATGGCTGGATACTTCATCAACTGATGACATTGATGCATAAAGCTAGAAATGAGAGGGAACTCCCAATAAAGTTAGTCCCCTAGAAATCCAAGAGGGTAAGTGGGGGGGCTTTTTCTTGTGCAAGGTTTAGAATGGAATTTCAGAGACATTTTATATAGATTTCCAGGTCTGGTAGATCACTTTTGACATGATTTTGCACCGTGATTCCTCTTTGGATTATAATCTTACAGTTTGAGAGCCCTGGGAAGAAGTAAACAACTGGATTCACTAAAAAATACTCATTAAAAATAAGTCGTGTCATATTAACCTTTTCTTCTGTTATTGAGTAGATTAGGGAAATGTAGCAAACACAGTATATCTGGACATCAGTGAAGCTTTTGACAAGCATTTATGATATCAAATAATAGGCCGGCAGCTATACTTGGGTAGTTCATAATCATTTGAAAAACTGGTAAGAGTTCATCTCTGCAGATGGTTGTTGATTACATATTGAGTCGATGAAACCTAAAGGTGGGTAACTTTGAAATTGTGAGGTTTCTGGAGCAACAAGAATCTGTTGAATTTGAAAATTTTTATTATTTGATGAAGAGATAAAAATAATTCTAATCAAATTTGGAGATGGCTTGAGGCTGGGGAGCTTAACCTACTGAGCCACTGAATGGAACTGAAATCTACTGCATGGGAACCTAATTCAAATGTCTCAGTAGGTTTAAATACAAGTAAACACAGCTTCTCTGGTGAGATAAAATTCCATAATGCCCAGTACAACCTTTTAGCAACAAAGATGAAAGAGTGTTTATATATCTTGTAAAAAGATAAACTCACCATGAGTTAATAGTTTTCTGTGATTGCCAAAATGGCTATGTTTGTCTTAGTCTGTTAAGGAAAATACAGCCTCTATGGCAGGTATGAAAAATCTATTTTATCTCACATGTCAACTCTGATTAGTGATTGATTCTGCTTTGAAGACAGTGTTGAGGGGCTGTCTAAGCTTGACAGGAGAGCTTTGCCATGAAATAATGGTACCTGTCATGCCCTCAGCATGGAGAAGCAGCACTTTTATGTATCTTCTGTCCTTGGTGGGGAATGAGGGAGATAGTGTGATAACCCCCATTTTGCTATATAAATGGTTATATGGCATTTGGAACCTTTATTTTTTGTGACACGTTCCACTCTTAAAAGTTGTTTGGAGTTTCCACAATGCACATATATATTATTAATGTATATCACATATACCCTAAATATACATAATTTTAATTTGTTAATTGTATCTTAAGAAGCTGGAAAAATATTTTGGGTCATTGTCATTCTTAGATGGAGATGACTGGAAGAGGGAAATGAGACATTGGAAATGAGATGGTAACTTTCCTTTCAAAACTTTTTTTTTTTTTTTTTTTTTTTGCTTCTGGTGTGTATCAGTTACTTTTGGCACTTTTTACTTATTGGGTTGCTGGCTACATACTGCCTCTCCCTTTTCAACATGTTTTTGTCTTTTGCTTTGACCTCAAATCTTCTATTCTGGTAATTTTTCTCTTGTATAGAGGGGAAAAAAATCTCTGTCCTTTGTCCTCAGCCCAGGGTGATTTTTGACCTGTAGAAGATGTTATTTTTGGTTATCACAACTAAAGAGTTGCTACTGGCGTTTAGGGGCTCGAGGCCAGAGATGCTGCTAAATATCCTGAAGTACACAGGGGCCTCAACAACAAAGAATTGTCCAGTCCCAAATGTCAATTGTGTGAAGGTTGATGAACCTTGCCCTAATTTACTGATCCTGCTTTCTCAGTCAGAAAACAGGCTGCACCCAATAGGTCACTGTTCCTCTTTCTTTGGGTTCTGTTTAAAGAACTAACATGAGCTGCCATAAGTTGTTCTCTTATTAAAATCTACTACCCTTTGGATGTGACAGAACTTCAGCTATTTTAAATAGCTCTACTATGAAAAATAGTACAATGTAAAAGATACTCTGAACCAGAGTGTCTTAGTTCAAATTCTGCTATTCCTTAACTGCATACCTTAAAATCCATTTTTGTAAAATAAAGTAAAATAAATTAATAGGTAATAAGCATAATCTTCTACATGGGGTTGTTTTAAGCATTAAATGAGTGCATATATGTATGTATGTGTACATATGTGTACATATATCGCCAAAATGGCTATGTTAATTTTAGACTACATCGGGGGAGGGGGAAGGAGGAAAACCATGAGACTCTTGAATTCTGAGAACAAACTGAGAGCTGATGGGTGTAGGGGAGAGGGGAAGGGAGGTGAGGGGCATCGGGGAGGGCACTTGTTAGGATGAACACTGGGTGTTATATGGAAACCAACTTGACAATAAACTATGAAGGGAAAAATGTTTTAAAAATAAAATTCATTTATTTTAACCTTAAAGAAATTTTAGACTACATCAAATGAAGCATGGAATCAAAAATAGATTGGATTTGGAGCAAAATGTGTTATATAATTATTATTCATGCTCAGGTTGTTTTTTCCCCTAGATTAAGTATTTCTACTTATTTCAGCTCTTTAGCAAATAACATGGTTTGTGGCCACTCTTACTGGGTCACTAAATTCAAGGGACCCTCTAGGTTGTGGATGTCTTCTTGACATAGAAAAATAAAGATTCTGCATTGGGTTCAAAAGTGAACATGTTAAAGCCACTTACTTATTAAACTTATGAAACATTTTTTACAGGGAGAAAACCATAAGACTTTTCTGTTGTTTTAAGGGCATCTCAAAGTTTTAAAACACTAGACAAGAATGTGTTTGTGAGTTACTGACTGGAAACAATGGTTTATCCACTGTTGTCAAATATTCAGGATTAGGGAGAACAGTAGTATTGACTTCATAAAAAGAATAACTTTTAAGTCTGACTACACAATTCTCCTGACCTTGAGATGCATGAAATAATTGTACTAAAATTTTTAATTTGAACTCAGAATTTTGTAATAGCTGCACGGTCCAAAATTACAACCAATCCTTTAAGATCACTTGCATTACAGTGAGGTTGAGGTATCATAGGGGTTCCATGATCAATAAATTCATGCTTGTTTGAGCTTAGTATTTCTGTATAAGCTAAACACTGAAATAACTTTTTCTTACCATTTTACTATGGAGTGAATCTAGAAAGAGAGTAATAATAGGCATTATTAATGGATATTTTACTTTTAAGCCCTGTGTACTTTATATAGTTCCATAAATAATTATTGAATGAAATTTTGACCAAGGCTTAGGACTTTCAGGAACTTTCAAATGAAATATACATTCTTTTAAAAATTTTCAATGTTTATTTTAGTTTTTGAGACACAGAGAGACAGAGTGTGAGTGTGGGAGGGGCAGAGAGAGAGGGAACAGATAAGCAGGTTCCAGGCTCTGAGGTGCCAGAACAGAGCCTGACGTGGGGCTTGAACTCATAAACTGTGAGATCATGACGTGAGCTGAAGTCGGACACCCAACTGACTGAGCCACTCAGGTGCCCCAAATGAAATATAAATTCTTATATGCCTTTGCTATCTTTTTTACATGTTAAGGAAATATCCTTTAGGTATCCTGTGAGTGAAGAGTCAGGTTGAGTTTCCTCAAAGCAGAGCCTGAGACAGGGATTTTGTGCATGAAATTGGAGCTGTGCTCTTCACAGAAAATCTATATGCAAAAGAAGCAGAGCATGAAAGGGGAAGAGAAAGCTATAAGATATTGCCTCATGTAAAGTGGAACCTTGGCTTGACACACAGGATGTTTCTGAGTCATAACTGCCCCTACAAAGAGGCAAGTTATTTCCTCCTGAGGAAAGATGGCCAGCCATCTATAACTTGTGTCACTCAGACATTTGTTATATGTCACCTTGTGAGTAACAGGTAAAGCATTATCCCCATCCTGAGATTGCTACCTGGGGCAATTTCTAGTGTAGCAAGCATCTCTGTTCCATTAGCACCCAACTGTCACAGCAGCTAGGGCCCAGGTACACCACCAGTGCAGAATGAAGTAAGCATATGAAAACTCAGTAATAGAATTAAATGGAGTGACTTGGTATTGTCACCAGAATGTTTCTTAAAGTGAGTTGATAGCCAGTCCTATTTGAGGAGTTTAAAGATGCCTACAAAGAGGAGAAATCCTACACGTAATAGGGCATATTTTGGGTTTATCAAAAGGTGAATTCTGTGAAGATTTATAAATTAATTTATATAACAGTTGCAACCGATGAATTACATAGGACTCTTTCTGTTAAATATTTCTTTTCATACTTCCAGGCTTAATCCTCTGTGTTTTTGAGAATCTAAATATATTACTACAATAATGGAAGAGAAAAAGTGAAAAGTTTTGTTGAGAAGTGAGAATATGTGTTTTCAGCTGGTACTTGTGCAACAAGTCTCCTGGATCTAAGTTTTAAGTGAAGAAATATGAGTGATGTTTGGGCTGCTACTGCTTTTGGATACATTACAAAACAAACAAAATCCTTGGGGACTGATGTTATTGGAAAGTCAGTTTTAGATAGTACATGGTATTAATAAATGCCCTTAAGTTATATTTATACTTTAGAGTCTTAAAAATCCATACATACGTACGTATATATGTATGTAAAATATAGATCTTACAAATAGGTTTGTTATATATGTGGTCCAATTTGATCTTGACCCAGGTGAAGTGGACACACTTTTTCCTCATATCTTTTAGAAATGGGGAATATCTTTGAGACTCACTTATGGGTAACCCATGCTTACACAGAAATGAAGTGTTAGAACTTGATTCCCCCATGATTTCTGACTTACCTATGTAGACTGTGTTGGTCAAATCACACATTAGATTCCTATCCTGTGTTCTTCCTTCTCATATCCTTCTATCTCTGCGCCATTTATTTCTATCTCCACATTCTTTCAAAGTTATCTTCTTAAAACATATCATCTTCCTCTTAAAGTCTTTGAAGCTTCCCTATTACCTGTAGAGTGGAGTCTAAATTCCTTACAAGGATAGTTTTGGTAGTCAGAATTGGGCATTAATTTGTCTCATCATTTTTACACACTTTATAGGCCATCCTGAGCTAGTCCCAAAGCTACAATCATCTTCAGTACTTCTTAAAAACATTTATTTCATGTTTGTTTATTTTGAGAGAGCACAGCAATGATGGGTGGGTAGAGAGAATCCCAAGCAGGCTCTGTGCTATCAGATCTTACAAATTGCAAGAGCATGACCTGAGCCGAAATCAAGAGCCAGACAATTAACTGACTGAACCACCCAGGTGCCCCTTCAGTACTTGTATTAAACTAAAATATGCCTATTTCTATTAGTTTTAACACATGCTCTGACTCACTCACTATTCTTCAACCACTTCATATCCTAGGATATAATCTCTTTCCTATAGATGGCTAATAGGATCTGAAAGACTGACCTCACACAGGACAATACATTATCTTGACAGAGAAAGCAGTTTCATGCTGTAGAGAGGAGTAAGGAGGCTTTCGTGATGAGTCATAAGCAAGATGAGTTTGTATAGTCCAGTCAGTGGGGGTGAGGTGGGGGAGGGAGCAAAGTGGAGCAGCCTAGAAAGAATTATAGTAGTAAATCCCTTAAGTAGCACTTGTCTGGTACTATCTACATGCTTTGCATATGTTGACATCATTTAAGCCTTACCCCTCTATTTCCGCATTCTTTTTCCAAAGATTGATTGATTGATTGATTGATTTATGGCGGGGGGGGGGACAGAGAGAGAAAGAATCCCAAGCAGGTTCTGCACCATGAGCACAGATCCCAACACTGAGGGCTCAAACTCCCGAATCCCAAGATCATGACCTGAGCTGAAATCAAGAATCCATCCTTAATCAATTAAGCCACCAGGCCCCCTCCCCCTAATTTTAAGATGAGGAAAGACAGACAGAAAGTAAATGGCTTACCTCACTCAGATCACACAGCTAGGCTGGGATCTGAACCCAGGAAATGGTTACACGGGAACAATAGATAACCAAGATATGGTGAGAAAAGCCTCTCTATTTCAGTTCATAGTTCCACTTCCCATCAGACCCAGGTGTACTTTGTTTCTTTGAAATTTTGTGAGGCTGTAGGTAAATGATACAGCTTTCTTTTGTTATGCTATTTTAAATATATTTCCGTTCTCTCATCCACAATAGCCTTAGTGAGACTTGCCAGTTTTCATTTAAAAAAAGAAGAGGTCAAATGTACCCTGTAACTGAAATGCCTTTTCCAAAAATATTTTGTTGAAATGGTGCTAATGCTTCATGATCTAACTTGTGTCCTTTTGCTTATTTGTGGCTTTCTCAATTCTAGCCCTAAATTAGGATTGTTTTTCCTTTTCTTTGTTCTTAATGCACTTCTTATTCTATTCAAGGACTAGAGTCATTCTACTTTTGATATTTTAAGTTCTGTACCTATTTTCCATAATATTAATTTGATGAACCATATGAAATTGTCAGCCCTCAAGTATTTTTAACTTCCTAAAATATCAGTTTCACACAGTTCAATTTACTATTTTGGAAGGAAACTGACTGACAGGGAGGTATCTTAATGATCTTTGTACCCTGAATATCTGATAGATGATAAGAATTTATTTAATTCTTGGATATAATACAATTTTAGTGATTTGGCAATTTACCCAAATTTCCCCCAGGATAATAAAATGTTTAGAAGAATAAAACCACCATTTCCCCTGTTTTCTACTTCTGACATTGTTTGTACTTATTTCCCAAAAACACGAAAGTATATATTCAGTGTTCTTGTGTATGGATAACCACAACTTTAATTTGGCTGCCTAAAATAAAACAAGTTCACATTTACTGAAAGCACATTCATAAGAATTTTTAAGTTGTTATTTTTTTTTAGTAATACTCAGGTAAATAGCTCAGAATGTCAGAAATAAACAGGATCCTAGTTATTCTAGATCATGGAATAGTGAGGGACCACATATACATGCACCTCTTTGGAAAGTCAGGAAATGGATCTATGTCAGACAGTTGTCATGGGAGATTTCACAAAGAAGCTGAGTTGGAATTCCTCAGAACAGGAGACAATGTGAGGTGTTGCAGAGTAAATACAGAGCTTATGAAAACTTGAGAGAACTGCAAATAGAACCATGTAAACAGAATCTGTAGGATATATGGTAAGTTGTGCAAAATGACGGGAGTTGTCACTTGAACATTTTAAGTAGGGTATTAACATGGCCAAATTGTGCTTTCTAAAGGCAGAGGAGAAAAAACTTCAGTAATTACAAGGAAATGTAGAAACTGCTGAGTCAGTGAAGTTGACTTCTCTGGTTGGATTGCCAAGCATGATGAACAGACAGCTAGGGAGGCCAGATCAGACATTACTACTGTGATCTGAGCAAGGACGAGGAGGTCCTTGAATAGGATGTGACCAATTGACATCAGTAGGAAAGTGTATTCAAACAATATAGGAAAATAGAATCGATAGGAACTGGAGATCAATCAGAGGCTGGGAGTAATTTGTATTACCTGATAAGTATATCTAAATAATTTATTTATTTAGAATAGGGCTGGATCATTTTACACTCAATTGTGAATTATGCTTGCAACAAAGTCCTCTGTGAACTGAGTATTTTATTCAAAATATGTATACGTAGCCCAGAATAAATTGTCATATCTCTAGAGGTACTCTTTTCAATGAAGTTTCATATAAATTAAACATTTGATGATGATGAGTAAAACACACTTCAATTTAATATGCAGTAGTATTAAATAGAAGGAACTTCTAAATTGATGTTGCCGTATACATCTTCACTTTCATTTGCTTTTATGAAACTGTGTTATTAATGTTCCTTTTAAAAATGGAACATTAGGGGTGCCTGGGTGGCTCACTTGGTTAAGCATCCAACTCTTGCTTTTGATGCAGGTAATGAATCATTGTCTTGAGTGAGGAGCCTGCTTAGAGTTCTCTCTCCGTCTCACTCTGTCCCCTCTGTCCCATTACTTACTTATTTCATAACTGAAGGCTTGTATCTCCCTCTTCCCTTCGCTTATTTTGCCTAATCTGCCATCTCCCTCCCCTCTGGGAACCATCATTTCTCTGTATTTATCTTTCTGATTCTGTTGTTTATTTATGATTCCATTTGCAAGTGGAATCATAAGGTATTTATTTTTCCTAGTCTGACTTATTTCATGTAGACCCTCTAGGTCCATTCATATCACTTCAAATGTCACCATCTCATCCTTTATATGGCTGTGTAATCTAGTATGTGTGTGTATGTGTGTGCATTACGTCTTCTTTATATATTTGTCTATTGATGGACACTAGGGTTACTTCCATGTCTTGGCTATTGTAAACAATGCTGCAGTAAACATAGGGATACATATATCTTTTCAATTTAGTGTTTTCACTTTCCTGGGGTAAATACACAATAATGGAAATATTAGATCATATGATATTTATATTTTTAATTTTTTGAGAAACTTTCATAATGTTTTCCACAATTCCTACAGCAATGTACATTCCTACCAACAGTGCATGAGCGTCCCTTTTTATTTACATCCTCACCAGTAGTTGATTCATGTCTTCTTAATTTTAGCAATTTTGACAGATGTGAGGTGGTACCTATTGTGACTTTGATATGCAGTTCCTTGATGATGAGTCATGTTGAGCATCTTTGCATGTGTTTGTTGGCAGTCTGCATGTCTTCACTGAAAAATGTCTATTCAGTTCCTCTGCCCATTTGTTGGTCAGATTATCTGGTATTTGTGGTGTTTTCTTTTCTTTATTATTATATATTTATTTTAATTTTTATTCTTTTGAGAGTGAGTGTAAGTGGGGAAGAGGTAGAGGCGGAGTGAGAGAATCTTAAGTGGCCTCCATGTTCAGTGCGGAGGCCAATGTGTGGCTTAATCTCGTGACTTCATGAGATCATGACCTGAGCCAAAATCAAGAATCAGTCATTTAACTGACTGAGCCACCCAGGTACCCCTTGGTGTTGAGTTGTATAAGTTCTTTTTTATTTTGGATATAAACTTCTTATCAGACATCATTTGCATATATCTTCTCTCATTCAGTAGTTTCTCTTTTTGTTTTGTTTTTTGTTTTCTTGATTATTTCCTTTGTTTTGCAAAAGCTTTTTATTTTGATGTAGTCCCCATAGTTTATTATTGCTATTGTTTCCATTGCCTTAGGAAACATACCCAGAAAACTTGCTATGGCCAATGTCAGAGACATTACTGCCTGTGCTCTCATCTAGGATTTTTATGGTTTCAAGTCTTTTGTTTAGGTCTTTAATCCATTTTAAGTTTATTTTTGTATATCAGATTAGAAAGTAGTCCATTTTCATTTTTTTTATATATAGCTGTCTAGTTTTTCCAACACCATTTATTGAAAATACTCTCTTTTCCTCCATTGTATATTCTCATCTTCTTTGTTATAGATTAATTGACCCTATAAATATGGGTTTATTTCTGGGGTTTGTATCCTGTTTCATTGATTTGTGTGTCTATTTTTGTGTCAATACCATAGTATTTTGATTACTATAACTTTGTAATATACCTTGAAATATGGAATTGTGAAACCTCCAGGGTCTTGTGTGGTTCCATACAAAGCTTAGGTTTCTAGTTTTGTGAAAAATGCTGTCGGTATTTTGATAGGGATTGCAAAGAATCTGTAGTTTGCTTGGGTAATATGGACATTTTTACAATATTAATTCATCCATTCCATGATCATAGAAAATCTTTCCATTTCTTTGGGCTTATATGCATTTATATATAAGTGTGTGTACATGCTGTTCTCAGCATTGGGGGTGGGTGTTCCCTTGATTACTGTGTCTATGTCTTGCTGTTCTGGCAGTTTTCTCCCATCTTTGGTTGTTCAGTCGTTGTTCAGTCAGTCCTCAGTTCTTTGGGAGGAATTGTTCTATAAATGGGTAAAATTTGATGTATCTGTGTAGGAGATGAGTTCAAGGTCTTCCTACATTGCCATCTTGAACCAGAATCTCAATTCAAAGGAATTTAAATAATATACATATTCTAGGCCATCAGGAATGTTGAATGCATTTAAGAAAAAAATTTGTTAAGATAGCTCAACTAAAATATGTAAATATATTTTATATACTATACATTATATATATTTAATATATAAAATTCTATAAATATATATTTTATGTATATAAAACATGTAAAAATCTATAAAATAGCTCAAAGATAATAAAAACTCATGTTTTACCCATTCAAGTCTCAAAATTTTTCTTGACATTGGAAATTACAATAGGAATAAAAATCTTAGAAACATGGTCAGAGAGACTTGTCAAAACAGACACCACAGCTTTCAACAAATCTCCTTTTGTTACTGAGGGGTCTGTAGTTCATCTTAAGGCCAAGTGTAATTTTGAGTAAGAGAATAAACATTTATCACACTGTTCATTTTGTTAAAAACTGTGTTTGAGAATTTAATGGGTGCCAGTTGCTGAGTGACTGCTTATTCCTTCTATAATAATAAGGCAATGATACTGCACCCGCCCTTATGCAGCTCATGTTCCAGAAGGGAATACAGACAAATGGCCAGATAATCATATTATTGTGATAAGAGAAAGGTGATGAATCAGTGAGGTTTCTTAGAAGAAATACACTTGGGCAAACACGAGTGGGGATTATGCTGGTTACTGAGAAAAAGGAAGTAAGAAGCATTCCACAAAGAGGCGATATGTGGTAGATGGGCCATGGTATAAGAGAGTACCAAGACTGAGTAATTTACAGAACTTCAATATCCCACAGCTCACTTAACACCTCATAAATCACGTTGCCAATTTGGCACATATGTATTGCAAAGGCTTGAAGAAAGTTTCATGTTACTTGCCATTTTTCCTTTGAAAAAGTTTTTCAAATTTAACTTCTAAATTACCATTATTTCTGTAATTGATCTTGACATGATTAAACAATTTAGGAGAATAACCCAAAAATTTATAATTTAGGATCAGTTAAATTCAGTTTAGTTTTTCCATACTGGTCCTTATCACACAGTCTGTGCTCTTCAGTACTTTTGCAAATCTAAAAATTCCTTAGTCCCTCCACACCATGACCACGAACTCCTTTTTTGATAGAGGGAGATTTTCTTCTGGGCAGAGACTATTTTTGTATCCCTGTAGGAAGGAGGGTGGGTGAGTTCATTTATTCACATAGTTTGTATTCCAAGAACAAAATAACCAGTTCAGGTTAATGCTGCAAGAGGAGTAAATAGAGAAGCTAGGAAGCTACATTTTAATAAGAAAAATAATATGGAATAATATGTAATAATAAATCTCCACTTTTCACAATAGAGAGGTAGGTACATTCAAGTTCATACACTATGTTTGTATGAGATCTCTCAGGCTGTTTTTCTGTTTATTGAGCGGGGGGGATGTTCAAACTGTTTGATAAATTTGGTTGTATATTCTGACAGATGCTAAATTAGAAATCAGATTATAAAACTCAGGTAGGTGATAATCTATCAGCAAATAAGTTAAACTATAGAGAAGGGGGAGAACCCCATTCCATTACAACATAATGCAGTAATTAATGGCTTCAATATTGTTCTTAATTCAAGAAAAGTAATTATTTTCAATATTTTCTGTTTGCAGAAAATATGTAATGGATTTTATACCTTTTAAATGAAATTATTGATTAAAAACATTAGCTGAATGAGGAATTAAGCTTTAGCTGTCTTGGAAATTACAATGGTGATACCTCCTAATTCCCTAATGGTGGCCAGTCATACGTGATATAATAAAACTTTAGCTATTAATAGTGTAAAACAGGTTTACTAGATTAGAGAGCAAAACTGTAGAGTGCTTGGGTTAAGGGGTGAAAGATCATTAGAAACCAAAGACATATGACAGTATTCTAAATAAGAGCAAATAATGAAGCAAATAGGGAGATACATGGTGATGTCTAACAACAGTAAGGTGTTTTACCAATGCCTCGTGCTGATCTGGAAATGGTTTGTTGCTGTGTTTTGAAGAAGATCTGAATAAACGGCCAGTAATTATTGCAGAGACTTTGTTCTTCCGGCAGGTGGTCACCACAGCAGATTGTTCCATAAGTGTGCAAAAGTTTGCTTTGTGATGAAAATGTGGTGATGTCTTGAAGAGGACAAAAGTGTGTTGGAGTTCCATGGTAGCATGGTCACCAGGGGGAGTCTACAGGGCAAAGCACAGGTTTTAACTAAAGGTAGGTGATAGAGCTATAGGCAGTGATTGCCACAGGTCTATACTTGAGATTTTGGCAAATGTTTTATCATTTTCTGTTAAATTTAAAATAAATCTATGTCAAGAAGATGTGGTTTATCTATATAATGGAATACTACACGGCAATGAGAAAGAATGAAATCTGGCCATGTGTAGCAAAGTGGATGGAACTTGAGGGTGTTATGCTGAGCAAAGTAAGTCAGGCAGAGAAGGACAAGTACCATATGTTTGCACGTATAGGAGGATTAGGAGGAACTTAACGGAGGACTGTGGGGGAGAAGGGGAAAAATAGTAGGGAAGAGGGAGGGAGGCAAACCATGAGAGACTCTTGAATGCTGAGAACAAACTGAGGGCTGATGCAGGTGGGGGAGAGGGGAAGGGGGGTGATGGGCATGGAGGAGGGCACTTGTGGGGATGAACACAGGGTGTTATATGGAAACCAACTTGACAATAAACTATTTTTAAAAAATAAAAATAAAAAAATAAAATAAATCTATGTCAAAAGTGCTAGTGTGACATTTCAGATGTTGCCATGTGATTTAAAAAAAAAAAAAGCCAATATGGCTCCATTGTTCTCAAGCTGCTTTCACCTTGCTTTATTATTCTTCATCACTCTTCATTTGCTGATGAGGTGAGGTTGGTGGAATCATGCTTCTAAAGATGTCCATGTCCTAATCCTCAGAATCTGTGGACATGTTACCTTACATGGCAAAAGGGACTTTGCAGATCTGATTATGTTAAGGGCCTTGAGTTGGGGAGATTATGTTGGACTGCATAAACACAGTCTAAAGCCATGGGTCCTTAAAAGCAAAGAGAACCTTTCTTTGCTGTAGCCAGAAGGAGACAGAGCTCTGAAAAGATGGTCAGAACATAGTTGGCTTTGAAGATGGAGGAAGGGGCTCATGTGAGAAGATTCTAGAAGCAGAAAAAGACAAGGAAACTGATTTCTAGAACTTCTAGAAAGGAATGCAGCTCAACCAACACCTTGGTCTTAGCCCCGGGAAATCACTGTTGAAATTTGAACCTAAAGAACTGGGGAGTGCCGGGTCTGCCTTCGGAGAAGCTTTGTCAAACCAACCATCTGCTAAGACGGAGATGAGATTTCTCCAAGCTGCTTCAAAGGCAGACTAACCAAGAATATACACACAGCTTCACACATGCACACATCCACAAAGGAAGAGATAAGACCCTCTGTGGCCTTGGCTTTGTTAGGGACAAACCAGCTGGACTACATAACAAGCAATTTAGTAAGTGCTCAGGAACTGTTACATCTCAATAAAAGCAGAAACTCTTTTGAAAATTACAGTATATCATTTCACACCAACCGATTGAGGGAAAAATGACTTTGTTGGAAATAGTCGATACTTTCACACACGGCCACAAAGCTTTCCTGTTATGTAACCAGCAATAGTGGTCCACTCGTCTTCCCCACAAATCATAGCCTCGCAGAAAATGTGAAACTTCTACTTAATGCTTTTTTGACATCCCTTTCAAGGAAGTACCTTAAAAGTGAAAGCATCTGAAAATAAAATATTTTTTTATTTATGTGTTAAAAAATAAATAAATAAAAGCAGCTGAAGAGGCGGGCAGGGCTGGCAGCGGCCTGAGTCTCAGCGGCTTCTCCCACCAGGAGCTGAGCCGCAGCGGGGAGCTGGCAGTGCAGGCCCTGGAGCAGTTCGCTGCCGTGGTGGAGGCCAAGCTGATAAAACACAAGAAGGGGATCATCAATGAACAGTATGTGCGCAGCATCTGGCGGACAGTGCCATTGACCTCTACGCCATGGTGGTGCTGCTGTCCAGGGCCTCGAGATCCCTGAGCGAGGGCCACCCCACGGCCCAGCATAAGAAGATGCTGTGCGACACCTGGTGCATTGAGGCTGCGACACGGGTCCGGGACAACATGATGGCCTTGCAGTCTGACCCGCAGCAGCAGGAGCTCTTCTGGAACTTCAAAAGCATCTCCAAGGCCTTGGTGGAGCACGACGGCGTGGTCCCCATCAACCCCCTGGGCTTCTGAGTGCTCCCCACCTTCTGCTCCAACCTGAACTTGCCTTTCTCCTCAAGCCAAAGCCCACTTCCCTCGTCCTGCCTTAAGGCGGGCCTGGCCCCAGGGCCACGGCCGCTCTCGGAGTAAAGGTTCTCACTGCTGCTGCCTCTTTTCTGTCTCTCCCTCGCTGCCTGCTTCCCTTCCACTGCCCAGCCCTGCCTGCCTCCTCAGCTGCTTTTTTTTTTAATGTACTTTTTTTATTAGAAGTGAAAACAAGTTCAGAGAGCTAATGGTGGGAAGATACAGGGACAGAATAGAAGTTTGTGACTTCCTTTCCTGTGCTATCTTTGCAATTCTATAAGGTCATGGCTGTTGAGTCACAGGAATGAAAGCCAAACACAGGTTCTCTTGGACAAATGTGTCACTGACAGTTGTCCCTCAGACTGTACAAACACATGCAACAATTCAAGTAACACTTCATAATGATCTGTGTTTAAAAACTTTCTCATGAAAGCACACATGTGCACCCATAAAGACTCACACATACACACGGACCCCACACTCTCTCTCGCTACATTTTATACAACCAACCATCTCAGGGACTAAGTGCTGCAACCCCTGCCTCTTCTGGAGGAACGCGGACACGGCATAGGCCTGAAGTGCAAGGAAGTCTCCATCTCCCCAGGAGAAGAACCCGTGGCTCAGAGAGTAATGAATTTGTGTTGTTTTAAGCCACTACATTTTGTGATCATTTGTTATAGCAGCAATAGAAAACAAATACATATGGTAGATGTTTTCTTCTTGTCTGTCTCCTCATTTCCTGTATACACACACACACACACACACACACACACACACACACACACACACACGAATGTAAACCTAGTCCAGGGCTTTGGGCTTGTCTTTACAAATCTAGATAAGGGATGCTGTTATTATACATGGGGACTCTCAGGATCTTAAGGGATAACATTCATTCATTCATTCATTCATTCATTCGCTCATTCATTCATTCAATAATATTGCTGAGTGCTTGCTCTGTGCTAAGTATTGGTCTCTAGATACTAAGGATACAGCAAAGTACAAAGTAGACAAGAATCCCAGCCCTCATGAAAACAACATTCTAGTGGGGGAGGTAGACAATATACAAAATAAGTAATGAGAATATAAAATATATGGTGATTAGACCTGTGGAGAAAGATATGACAGGGCTATTTGAATAGGGAGAGAGTATGTGTTGTTTCTTTTATAAGGAAGATGTCAAGGGAAGTCTTCAAAGAGCAGGTGAAGTTGGAACAAGACTTTAGAGAATTATCATTTGGAGAGAGCAAGAGTATGAACTACTGAAACTCTGTGGGCAGAGGAAAGTATTCCAAAGTGGGGAAACAGTAAATGTAGAGCCTTGTGGCAAAGTGAACCTGGTGTATTTGAGGACTTGCAAGACCTTATTTATAGTATATAAAGCTATATTAAGGCCATAATAAGCTTATAAGCTTATTTAATCTTATTGCTTATTTATAGTACTTATAGTATGCTTATAGTATTTCATTTGGATACAAAACGTGAAATAAAAAAATCCCAGGGTTTTCCACAACCGTCAGTTCACATGAGCTCTTTAAATTCTCTGATTATCATAACTCTTCCTCTTCAGTGAGGTTCTGGCTTAGAAATCTTGGCTTTGTTGATGTGCAGGGAGTGGTCAAATAGTAAGCTTTCCTGGGGTTAGAAAGGACATATTTTGAATTACTGAGGAATTGAATAAATGAAAACTATGTAAGTTGTGATGGAGGATACAGCTTTCCAATGACCCCATATACTACTTTTGCCTCAGAGAATGGCTCACTGATAGAAGGTTCTTTGGGCGTGGCACCAGATCAGGAGCAGATAGCACATCAAGAGAAATATTTCATCTTGGCCACTGTAAGGACAAATGAGCTTTCTGTGCCCCATGTATGTATCTAATTCATTCATTAGTTCATTTAAATATTTACTGAGCATCTCCTTAGTACAAGGCAATCTTTTCTGGGCTAAGGATATGTCAAAGAAGAAAGCAGATAGGAGTTCCTGCCCTCATAAAATTTATACTGCAGTGGGAGAAAAAAAAAGATACATGGTGTCAATGTTTTCAGAAGTAGGTTTTGGATTTTCAAATTCTTTTTTTTCAGGTTGTTTATTGAATTCTTTCCTATAGTGTCTCCATGACTTGGATAGTGCTAGATAGATAAATATATCTTTCTGCTTGGTTCCCTCTTCCATAGTTGCTATGAAGACACTTGACTGTGTTTTAACTTGTAACTTGGCAGAGTTTTTTCCACTCCATTTGTTTAGGTTATGGTTCAGAGATGTTGATAGACATATGTCATGCCTCCTAGTTCTTTAAGTGATATCTTTCCTCAGAAGTTTGGTGACTGTCTTTCTAAGTCCCTCCTCTAAACACACTTTTTTCCCCTTCAAAGCAAAATCCTACATTACATTTCCCCCCCAAAATGTTTAACCATTACTTAATTTTTTCTGGAGTATAGGAATGCTTTCCATTTATTAAATATAGGTTCATGTCTATATTCACATGTTAATGCCTCTTACTTCTCTCTCTCCCTCTTCCATTATAAAGGTGAAAGAAGGAAGAGATAATCTTAATAAAACTTGATGGTTCTCCAGGAATAATTTTAAGGGACATTGAAATTTATGTATGTACAGCTTTTCTAAAGAAGGATAATTTTAACTAAATTATCTCTGTCTTGAATTTTATTTTTATTATCTGTAACTTGTTAAAATAGACTTTTAAAATTTCTAGTTACTTATTATAATTAACTTTACATGGACTCTGTGTAGTCAGTCACCAAATTGCTTCAGTAGATTTCAAAATTGCAAATAGCTGTCCAATATCAGGAACTAAATGAAGCTTATGCCATTTCTCAAATAAAGGTCTTAGAAATGTAAGCAGTAAGAACTATTTGGCCATGGCACAGATGTTCTGATCATTACAGGACTGTGTCTTTAATTAAATTTGTACGCTAGTGCCAGTTCAAAAACTTTGTTTTTCATACAAAAACCCAATTATACAGCCAAAAAGATGTTCATGCTCCAATGAGTTGAAAGTCAGGAAGAAAAATGTTATAGTATTAATGCAAGCTTTTATTCAAGCACTGATGTTTTTTACTACATGATAAAAATATCTCTAAGAGTCAAGAGTTTATTTTTCACCAATAAAATGCTATTTAAATCAAGTAGAAATTGACTTAAAATTTAAAATCAAGGGTTTCTGGTTCTTTTTGTTTCTATTTAGGCCAAGTGTTTAACACACTGACATTTTGTAATTTTTTCACTTATTTATCAATCAATATCTGCTTATTAAAACTGGCTATTTTACCATCTTGCATGTATATTTTAGTTAACAAATTCTCCTTACTTACATTTAAATCATTTATATTTCCCTCTCAGATAGCCTGAGGCTTTTAGAGAAGATTAAATCATCAAAAAGCAAGTATTTTTATTGTTTTGATCTAGAATAATGCTATAAAAAGTAGAGTAGATAGAAAAATTATAATATTTATTTTATGTATTGTGAACAAAAAGACTGAAGATATTGTCCATGATGCAGTTAACAGTAGTGCCCATCAAACTCACACAACATAGATCTGTATATAGTTAATGCTCTAAAACATGAAGAATGAAACATTTCAGAATATTAATCTCACTGTTTACTACAGGATGCAGAAATCTCAATTGTTTTGTAGCAGTGAACTTTATTAAAATATTACAATTCTGTAATGTCAAAATCTTGAGACTTTTCATTTATATGCTTTACTTGCGAGTAGACTTTCCAGGAAAGTAAAAATAAAAATTTAAAGAAAAATGAGAGAAATAGTTGAAAAAAAGCAGAATATTTTTAAATATTATTTTCTTAATATAGCAAGTCATTCAGTTGTGTTGCTAAATGCAGTTTTATTAAATTGATACTTGTCCTCTTTTATTCTTTAGTATTTTATTTTTTATATGTATGTATGTATTTATTTATTCTTTATTTTTGAGAGAAAGAGAGAATCTTAATCAGGCTCCACACTCAGCACAGATCCTGACATGGAGCTCAATTCCAAAACCCTGGGATCATGACTTGAGCCACTCATGTGCCCCTCTTTTGAATATTTTAGAATGAACTGATCTAGATTCAAATTATATAACTTTTTGAGCCAATATACTCCAGTTCATTATATATATATGTATGGTCCAGTTTATTACAGATAGATTGATAGATAGATAGATAGATAGATAGATAGATAGATAGATAGATGAAGGAAGACCTCCCTCTTAGGTAACATTTCCTGAGGGCAACCCAGGCAAAAGTTCAATTTCCCTAAAACTGTCTAGGAAAGTTTACAAAGAAATTAAGGTGGGATAAATCTGAGAAAAATAACTTGCATTGATGAACTTAACTCAAATCTAACTCAAATGTTTCAAAGAGGACACCTCAAGGTGTCTCTGTTTTCTAGGAATGATTTAATATTATACAATTGCTTCCTTCCACCACCCTAGTTATATTATCTGATACCCTGCAACTGACATAAAATGTCTTACTTAAAAAAAAAGTTTGTATAATTTTGATAGTGAGAGGGGGAGGGACAGAGAGGGAGAGAGAAACCCAAGCAGGCTCTGTGCTGTCAGCACCAAGCCAGACATGTGGCTTGATATCACCAATTGCAAAATCATGACCTGAATCAAAATGAAGAGTTAGATGCTTAATTGACTGAGCCACTCAGGTGCCCCCAAATTTTTTACTTTTAAAATATATACTTTATATTTGAGGATAAAGTAGGGGAATATTAAAATTAAAACAACTTACTATTGTTTATCATAGTCTTAATTCTATCACAAGATGAAATGGGGTACAAATAAAGGACTAAATAATGTTACTGACTCAATTTCTTCAATACCCTTTTTGTTGTGTTGAAAATGAGATTTCTAAATTTGGGATTGGTTTGTTTCATTGGCTGTGAGTATTAGGCTAGCCTTCTTGACTGGAGAGATGTACAGCCTAGAGACGAGTGATCAAATGTGTGTAATTGCAATGGGAGGGTGGCATCATCAGCAGGCTCTAACCCCTGATTTTCCATTCTCTGCTTAAACTGCATGATTTTTAGGGGTGTCTGGGTGACTCAGTCAGTTAGGTGTCTGACTTGGGCTCAGGTCATGATCTCATGGGTTGTGAGTTCGAGCTCCATATGTCAGCTGTACTGACACCTCAGAGCCTGGAGCCTGCTTCAGATTCTGTGTCTCCCTCCCTCTCTGCCCCTCTCCTGCTCGCACTCTGTCTCTCTCTCTCTCAAAAATAAATAAACATTAACTTAAAAAAAAAAACACATGCATTTTGCCCCTGAATTTTGGAAATTTTATGTATTATTGACACTGTTGCCTTTTCTGTCTTTGAAGCCCTTGAAAAGATCAAGAGTAATTGCCTTGCAGAATTTTAGGAAATGTTATTCACCTTCAGATGTTTGCTAATGTCATGACAATGTTCAATTGCAAATCAAACTTACTTCAAAGTTGTAATTTTACATAGATTAAATCCTACTTTCTTTAACAATCTCACATTTAGCTCCATCCAAACACCATATCAACCTCAATGGACATAGAATTATTATAGAGGATAAGAGGAACTATCCTGAAAATGTAGCTTGTAAATGTAGCCTGAAAATGTGTGTCCTTGTTGGGTGTCATTTAAATCTTCCTTTCTTTTTGACTCATGACAAATTATGACATCAGTGTCGGTCTATTAATTCTGGAAAACTGCATAGTTCTAGTTCATTTCTAGACGTACATCTTTCCAGTTTCAAGCTGTGATGTCTTTATTCTTTATATCAAATTAGAGAAAGGTGTCATGTATGTGATTGGGAAAAAATTTACCCATAAATGTTTTTCTCTGTAGATGTTGAAACAGCATACAAGGGGACAGGGTCAAATGTTTCTATATCAGTTTTTTTTTAAAGTTCAGGCTATGGCTGTTTTTTAGGCACTATCATACTGCTTAGCTCTGTTGAATTGGTTGGTACTTATTATATTACACTTCAAGCTTGTTTGTGTGTCCGTTGTTTCACATGTACTCCAACATTTTGTCATTGCTACTACAACTTTTAGAGCTCGCTGGCCATCCATATGTGTAACTGTAAGAAAGGATACTTTGTCAAAAATTTCTACATATGCACCTAAATCCACTGTATTCTTTGTTTCTTACTGGGAAACAGGTAATATTTCCTCACCTCATTTATTGTGAGGTGGCCATGTGACTAGCTTCTAGCTATGAGATTATGAGTGGAAGAGATGTATGCATTTCTAGCTCAAGACTTTTCTGAAAATAACGTGCCTTCTCTTTATTCTCTTTCCCCTTTCCTGGCTAAATGCAAACAGTGGTGGGTCCCTGGGAGATGACAGAAGTTTTAAATGGAAGGAGCTCGGATTAATGGGTAAAGAGAATGTTGACCAGGAACACTTTTTGGGTTATTAATGTGAGCAAAAACTACATTGTGATTATGATTGAGTCACATATTTTGAAGTCATTTTCCTCTAACAGGGATACCAACTTTGACATTTTAGTAATTGTACATTTTTATTATTCTAAAATAAGGATAAAGCCACTAAAGTTGTGAATGCATTGTGAGTATTGTTGAAACCATAAAAAGAGCTATAGTTAGAAGTTTTCTGAATTGGTTTAAAGGCTAAAGAAATAAACTTCTACTGCTAGGTAGTTACTAAGAAACTTTTTCTTTTTTAATTTGGTAAAAGTCTCAGCTCTCCCCAAGTCCTACTATCTAATCTAATCCTGAGTATTGGACTCCAAAACTCATCCCTAAAGGCCTAGTCTTGAGTTGGCCCATCTGTCCCTACAAGCCTAGGGAATTACTGTGCTGCTCCTTAGTTTTGGGCTTTGTTTTGTTTTGGCCTTTGGTCTCCTAAATATTCTGTGCTCAGTCTGGTCTGAGTGATTTATCTTTGCTAACCATATTCGTAATTAAGTCTAAGGATGGTTCTCATTTGGGATGAGTGAACATATTTTGTTCAGAGTTCTTACTGAGTGATCCAGGACATGGTTTCTATAGGCATCATGTGTCACCAGTGATGTTTGTTCACTTTATACAGAACCTTCAAGATTGTGTCAGGTAGCTTTCTACTATGTTTATAGCTAGGACTCCCATTTCCTATCTGAGTGGTGCTGCTTATTCTTAGATCACCTACACAGTGGACACAATTGACATACCTGAGATCAGTTAATGAGAGATTTCTGGGATACTTGGCTCACCCACCTTCTCCAATTTTTGCTCATGGTTACATCATGTTGCAAGAAGAGTCAAGTTTGTAATGTAATAGAAAGAAGACCAGACTGAATTTAAGCTACTTGGGTTCAATTCAGGCTCACTTTTTACCATGTAAGTATATTATTGAGATTTTATTATTTCTGCTAAAAATTAGGAATAAAAATACTTCTTACCACAAACTAAGTAAGAACTTGTGTTTTTTCACTAGGGTTTCTGCAAGGACTAAATAAAATCATGACCCTGGAAACCCTTCACAAATGTTATTTATACAGTAAAGTAAATAAATTATTTATATAGTAAGTACAGGTATAATGTTTTCAGAGTGCCTCAGCATCATTGCAGTGTATGATGTTTTAAATACTTAATATATAATAAATTCACAAAATATAAGTGGGTGTTCAGTTTTTCCTGTTATACATTGTGGAGTCTTTTTCTCTCTTTATATATTAATCAAATAATTGCTCTGGCTTTCCTTTTCACATGCCTTCTAAATAAACAAAGACTCAAAATGAAGGAAATTGAGTAGATGAGGAACATTGCAATGAATCCTGAGAGCCCAGTGAATTTCAGCAGTAAGAAAGCAGTCTCTGAAGTCTGCTGGCCTCAGATACATCTGCCTGCCTAGATCGTAGCAGCTCGGTGAACGGAATGTTGTTTTGGAGGGATAGCTTTGCGCAGCAAGGACTCCTCTTTTGGGATATGAACTGAGACATTTTAGGAGATGACTTCCACAACCAAGAACAGAGGCAGATGCTATTAACTAAATCCAGCAGGAGCCATGAATAAATTACATACCATGAAAACTTTTTGTGAACTGAATTTTCCAAAGATCTTGGCTTCACTTTATGCTCCATTTCTTTTAGCTGCTGCCTTTTCTTTTACTTTTTTTTTCCAGTGGTACCAGTGCCGAGGGGTTTTGCCAATGATGCATTTTATTTATTTATTTTTAAACATAACACATGTGCTCTTCCGATGAAACCAAAGTGACATACTCTATTTTCCACAAACAACAATTGAATCCTTCCATTGCTCTGCATGGTCAATCATCACTTATGTTTAATGTTGCATATCAATTACCTGATCTCTCTCTGCCCATAGTGTACTGACATATAGAAAGTGTTTACTGTGTCATTTTCAATAAATGAATGTTATAGTACAACGTTAGAATTATTGCTTGCATTTTCTTCCACGCATATCCCAAAAAAGATAGAATTGTTATCTCTTCTAAATTTTTCTTAAGATAAAATCTATGTGCCTCAGTTGCATAGATACTTTTTATAAAGATTTCCTTTGAAAAATATGTCCATTCCCTGGTGTATAGAATAGATTTTCATATGGTAGCTTTAGTGTGGGTGGGAATAATGTGTACCTCTAATAATTAAAAATTGACCTCCTTATTTGAGGCAGATATATATTTGCTTAAATAAATGTTAAATAAGATGAAGGAGATTCATTGAAAAAAATAAAGGGTAGCTGTATGGTTGTCTGATAGTCTCCTTTCTACAGACTATACTTAAAAAAAAAAAAAGAAAAGAAATCTGCTGCTGCTGCTGCTTATTAATCCTCTCATGGGGACCTCACCCTGATTAGGGCTTCAACATATGAATTTGGGGGGAGACACAAACATTTAGTCGATAGTATATCACTAGAAACCTGCACTATCACTTTGCCAAAGGAGAAACGGCCATATGGTTAATGATGAGTGCTTAGATATAACCAAGCAAATTTCAGAAACACTTCTAAGGGTTGCTCATTGAGAAACTTGATCAAGATTATCTAGTGGTTAACAGTTAAGAATATAAATATAAATATAAATATGAGACAATATAAACATGTCTCGAATTTTACAATGTGAAGTCAACACAGTATAAGATTAGTGTAATTATCAGTGATGGACCTTGACTTAAGTAAATAAAGTGGAAAAATTAATACCATTGCTTAATGTTTACTGTGTTTACTTTGATTACCTTGTATTTATTGCTAATGATAATGTTTTCCATTTAAGATAGTAATACAATAATTTCTTTTTAAAGCTAAATGTATTCTAGAAAGAAATCATTTGATTTAATACATATTTAGTAAGTTCTCTTAGATATGACAAAATCCTGAAGTTGGTACATTGGAAAATAAAGTATAGGAAAACTGGATTATCATAAATCTTAAGTATTCCTTCTATAAACACCCCCATGGTTTCCTTTTGTGACCTTTTATGACACTCAGCAATGATACGGACCATAGTTGTTATTTATTCGAGATTTTATTTGTTGTACTTTGAGCTATTTTTATCTTGTACTTTTCTATCATGGTTACCACCACATACCTGTTACATACACTACACCATGTTACTTACTACTAGGATTTTAGCAAATATATAAAACTAATTCTATAACCTGGTTAGGGTAGTAAACATATCTACATGGAAGGCTAATTACCATGAACTGGGCTTTACCCAGTTTCAGAATACAAAGAAGATAATCCGAGTGTCCACATGAAATATGCACACTAATTTGTCTTAATAATTGTCTAAAAATTATGAGGTGATAATCAAAACAGGTGATCTTGTAAAGCTGTTTACTCTTTTTAATTCTGACCTTTAAAATCATTACGAAAAGCATATTATTTGAGTTAAAGTCTTATAAGAAACAATAGGTAAGTAGCTAAAATAATTGTTACTATCTGTTTCTCTAAGAGGTAAAAGATGGTAGTATAGATACTGAAAGGAAGAGAAGAGAGCGTGAACATTGATAAAAGTCGCATGCTTGAGGGGGAAAAACACATTTTGCCTTTTCTTGTCCTTTTTTTCTTTTTGAAATTTAGTAGCATCCTTGTCTTCCAAATTTGTCCCTTTCCCTGAAGATATTTTCAAATTCTTTTTTTTTTTTTTTAATTTATTTCTAGGAGAGAGAGAGAGACAGCGTGAGCAGGGGAGGGTCAGAGAGAGAGGGAGTCACAGACTGAAACAGGCTCCAGGCTCTGAGCTGGCAGTCAGCACAGAGCCTGACGCGGGGCTCGAACCCGTGAACCGCGAGATCATGACCCAAGCGAAAGTCGGACGCTTAACTGACTAAGCCACCCAGGCGCCCCTTTTCAAATTCTTTAAAGATGATTTAAATAAACTTAATTTTACTTTAAAAAAAAAGAATGTCATGCACATTTTTGAAGAAGAGAGAAGGCTCCACTAGATCAAATATAAGATATTAAGTTGTCTTAATAAACAACAGGTTGATAATCAGAGGTTTTTAATATTGTATACTAGAAGAAAATAATCTGTAGTAGCCAGAGATTGTGGTAATATCATATGGTGTGTTTCTATCACCCTGCTAGATATCAGTTCTTGGTGATACTCTACATACTTAAATATTTTATATTTTAGAGAGGTGCCTATGTGGCTCAGTAGGTTGAGCATCCGACTCTTGATTTCTGCTCAGGCCATGATCTGACTTTGCTTCACTGGGAGCATTGGTTGCAGGACAGGACCAGCATAGCAAACTTTTGTTTTATGTTCTTGGGCATCATTGTTTTTCATACGAGTGGTGATACAAATGGTTTCAGTCTATAGGAGTCTGCAGAGCACCTCTTCCTGTCTCAGAGATTCATCTGTGTAAAAGAAAGAGGAACCTGAACTTTTTTGTTTTGATTAATCAAATTATTCAGTTTATTTTCTACTGGGCTGTACAGTCTTGTGGGTGACTAGCAGCAGTAGATATGATCAGTTTAGTCCTTGGAGTCATGTCCTATATGCTTAACAATAGACTCTGACAATGATTATGAACTATGAGGGCCTTTTGAAAGCTTGAAAATTTATTGCTAAAAATAACAATTTGTAGGTTGACCAGCAAATGTTTAGTCAGTACCTGTGTTGAATATTGATCATTAGACATATCATTCTTTTTTCTCTATATTCTTATTCCTTTTCTTTTATTTTTTTTTATTTTTTTTAATTTTTTTTTAAATGTTTTATTTATTTATTTCAAGGAGAGAGAGAGACAGCATGAGAGGGGAGGGTCAGAGAGAGAGGGAGTGACAGACTCTGAAACAGGCTCCAGGCTCTGAGCTGGCAGTCAGCACAGAACCCGACGCGGGGCTCGAACCCACGAACCGCGAGATCATGACCTGAGCGAAAGCCGGACGTTCAACCGACTAAGCCACCCGGGTGCCCCTTATTCCTTTTCTTTTAAAGTTTATTGTGGGGGAGGGACAGAGAGAGGGAGAGAGGATCTCAAGTTGGCTTCTCATTATCAGCATGGAGCCCTACATGGGGCTTGAACATACAAACCATGGGATGGCGACCTGAGCTGAAATCAAGAGTTAGATGCTTAACTGGACTGAGCCACCCAGTGCCCCTTTGTATTCTTATTCCTTAGAGCACAGACACATACACTATGAATGGATGTACATACACTCATAGGAGTCAGGGCATGCGTCCTCTGACACAATTAAGCTCCTGACCATATATGTAGATGTATGTGACTCTCGCAGTGAATCTTTCATTCCTGAATACAGCCTTGCCATTTCCTCTCCTCACTTATACTTAGCCCTAACCCTTCACTCTCTGTATGTCCTGCCTCTCCAGCTTGTCTGCTTAAGAACATTAAATTCAGTGACCAACCTCTCCAAGCATCTTTGTTTCAGCATTCCTGAGTTGGTTTTCCAATTTCTGATTCAATATTTTTGAGGCCTCCCCTGTCATTATTTGACAGCTCTCATTTATGGACAAGGGTTATTCCCTAGTCTCTCTTCGTACTCAGACACCCCTCAGCTTAACTACGTTGTGTATTTTTTTTTTAAGGAGGACAGGGGCTCCTGGGTGGCTCAGTGGAGTAAGCATCCAACTCTTGATTTCAGCTCAGGTCTTAATCTTACGGTTCATGAGTTTGAGCCACATGTTGGGCTCTGTGCTGACAATGCAGAGCTGGCATAGGATTCTCTCTCTCCCTTTCTCTTTCTGCCCACCCCCCACACTTGCATGTTCTCTCTTTCTCTAAATAAATAAATAAACATTTAAAAGTTTTTCAAAAAAAATAAAAGAGAAGGACATATGTTTGGTCAGTTTAAGTTCATAACGGTTGACAGGCCACATTGGTGTAGATACCATGCTTAAGTGGGAGATCTGGTTGCTCACATTTGCTTGATGTGGCTGAGAAGTCAAAGGCATGCAGAGTGGGCCTTTTTTCTCCATTCCTCTATACATGTACAGAGAGGGCCAGAGCCTGATGTGCAATGGTGAGGATATGATGGTGGTGATGTTGATAACCATCATCATGATAACTAATATTTACTTGGTGCTTAGTATTTATCTTCCATTGTTGAAAGCATTTTACATTAATGTATTCATTACTCACAACTCTAGCATAACATGGAAATGATTATTTCATTCCACAAATGAGAAAAGGTACAGAGAATTGAACTTGTATGTCCAAGATGTTGGCATTGATGAGCTCAAAAGTAGCCATTCTGCTGCTTCTTTATCCTTGACTTTTCTCTGTGTAAACTGTTAGGAATGTGGCAAGACATCAAGATTCAGATGTGAGAAAGGAAGGAATGTGAAACTTGATGAAGAGAGTAGGTTTGTTCAGATCCCAAGACTAAAGTGTATTTAGTTTCAACATTTAACAGAGTATGACAGTAAGGGTATTGAGTGGTATGAGATTTTCATTTTGCAGCTGTCCCTAAGGACGGTGCTTTCAGAAAGTTTATAGGTAGAATTTGGGGATATAATGATTTAATTGACTAGAGCAATAACTGGCCATTTGTGCCTTTGATGCCTATCTTCACCCCAAACCTACCATAATTTCTAACTTACATAATTGTAATTGCAGCTTTTTTATTTAGCATGCAACTAGTTTAAATTTACCTTTTAATAGTTTCCATTAATTAAGGATACAGATTTAAATTTTAAAATTTGCTTTCTTTTTCACACTCTTCAAATATTTGAAAATGTGGTGAAGTGACCAGGGTAGAGTGATGATTTATATTTTTCTGGTCCATTTAACCCTAAACTAAGGGACAGAAAAGTCATTGTGTTAAGGTCCATGTCCCAGTCAGCCTGAGACTAAAATGTGCTCACTTCAGGTAAGATAATGAGAAGGATGCAAGAAAACTATTTGCACGGAGCAACTTTTGATAAGATGGTTCTACCTTAAAATAATTAGATAAGCTTGGACTTACAACACATGTTTAGAGGTCAGAACTGAGTCTGTTCATATTATAGTGTTTATTTATTAGATCTGTTTCCCGTCCAGCCACCAGAGTCTCATCTGGAGAACAGAGACTAGAGCTCAGAAAGTAGGGACAAAAAGGGGGTAAGAGGGGGGAGGAATCAATGAAAAGATCCAGAACCAGATAGAGATATTTTACTTAAAAAGTTCTTAAGATTTAGGAACTCAAATGTGTATTTGCTTGATGTTCTTAAAGGAAAAATGTCTTCTTTTTCCCCTTCTTATTGAACACACAAGCTGAGTGTGAAAACCTGATATTGGATAGAGATACATTTCTCTGTTGTTGTCTCCAGAGCATAGTTTCTACAGAGCTTCTCAGCAGAAGTAGCACTGAGACTGCTTAGGAGAAAAAACAAACAGACAAAACAAAACAAACAAATGAATAAAACCAAAAAGCTTGACTTAAGAAGAAATAAAATGTCTTTATATAGCTTTGGAGACAGGGCCTCCGCAGCTGACTCTATTAAAAAGGGCTAAAGTAAAAGAAAGAATTCTTGAATGCCCCGTGATCGCTAACTGACATGGTCATGATACCAGAGAATACGCTGCAGGATGACTGCAGGGATTTGGGCACGGAATGTCTTGCTTAAAATGGTAAATCCTGTAATAACAGGTGGACAGTAAAGGAGTAGAGCCAGGAAGTATTTTTTTTTTTTTTCTAAATTTGACCCTTTTGTCAATCCCTGGGCTTGTTCGGCCATGTAGCAAATTAGGTGTATGTGTCTGGGGATCATTTCTAAACTCCTACTGAGTTTTATGAGTCTCCATTTACTAGTTAGTACATGAGAAAAATATTAATAGGTATTACATGTTTAATTAGGAAATTATTTACAAGCTCACTATGAATTCAGTATTGTGCTAGGTGCCTTATACAATTCAAGAGGGTAAAAATAGCATGAGGACATGAAAGTTTTACATAGTGGGCAGAAATCCATTATGGAGAAAAATAAATATTTAGGACATATTTTCCAGCAGAAGGAAAAAATACAAATGGTTTGGGATGCACTGTATAATGTGGCATTAGAGGTAGAGTGCTTGTTAAAGAACTTACACAATAAATAGTATTTGGATCAGAGGAAAGGCAGCAGCAAATTTTAAACACTAGAATGTACATTTTACAAAAGCAGTTTTTTCTTTTTTTTTTTTTAAATTTGTAATGTTTTATTTATTTGTAAGAGAGAGAGAGAGAGACAGCGTGAGCAAGGGAAGGTCAGAGAGAGAAGGAGACCCAGAATCTGAAGCAGGCTCCAGACTCTGAGCTGTCAGCACAGAGCCCGACACACAGCTCGAACCCATGAACTGTGAGGTCATGACCTGAGCTGAAGTTGGAGGCTCAACCGACTGAGCCACCCAGATGCCCCGCATTTTTTTTCTTTGCTGTTTGCTCAAAACCCCAAACAGTGTCTGGCACACAACAGATATTGAATACCTGTTTGTTAAATGAATGAGTATTGAACCGTTAAAAGATTTTAAAACCATTATATTTCTTTTTATGATGACATGTGAGATGATCTGATTAGAGAGAAGTTTTTCTTTTTGTACTTAAACTTGGCAGTGAATATGGTTAAGGTTGACCAACTTCTGTCTCATATCAATTAAACCTTTCATGGGTTTTTACTCAGATGCAGTCATTAACAAGCAGCTGCTCAGGGCAATGATAATAATGATGATAATACATTGCCCTTATACCATCTCTCTTATCCATGGAAACCCAAGTGCTTTACCAACAGTAATTATCAGAGTTCTTATGGGAGTTAGGAAAGTGTAACTAACATTGTTTGCAGATAGGAGTAGAAATAGAGATATTAAGCAACCAGCTAAGAGAGATGTAGTCAGTTATTGTTGTTTTTAAAATGTCAGTCTCCAAGTTTTTTTCTCTAATTGAAGTATAATTGGCATACAACATTATATTAGTTTAAAGGGTACAACCTAATGACTTGACATTTGTATAGTGTGAGATCATCACAACAGTTAGGTCTATTTACTATCATACAGCATACATACAGATTTTTTTTCTTGTGATGAGAACTTTTTGGATTTACTTCTTAACAACTTTCAAACACACATGCAATACGGTCTTGATAATAGTCACCATGCTGTGCATTACATCCCCATGACATTTTTTTTAATTGGAACTTTGCACCTTTTGATTCCCTTCACCCATTTTGCCTACTTCGCATCCCACCCCTGACAACCACCACCCTATTCTCTATATTTGTGAGCTTGATTTTTATTTTGTTTTGTTTTTGTTTGTTTGCTTGTTTGTTTTAGATTCAACTTGTGAAATCACATGATATTTGTATTTCTCTGTCTTATTTCACTTACTACAATACCCTCAAAGTCCAGCCATGTTGTTACAAATGGTAAAATTTCATTTTTTAATGACTAATATTCCTATGTGTGTGTGTGTCACATTTTCTTTATCCATTCATTGTCAGTGGATGTTTACATTGTTCCCATATCTTCATGATTATAAATAAAGCTGTAATGAACATTGGGAATGCATGTATCTTTTTGAGTTAATGTTTTCATTTTCTGTGGATAAGTTCCCAGAATTGGAATTCCTGGATCATCTGTTCAATTTTTATTTTTTTTTTGAGGAAACTCCGTATGGTTGTCTATGATGGCTAGACCAATTCATATTCCTAGCAACATTGCATGAGAACTCCTCTTTTCTCCATATCCTCACCAACACTTATTTCTTCTCTGTTTGATAACAGCCATTCTAACAGGTGTGAGGTAATTCCTTTTTCTATTTTCTTTTGCATTTTCCTGATGACTAGTGTTGCTGAGCATCTCTTCTTGTATCTATCGGTCATACGTATCTTCTTTGGAAAAATGTCTCTTCAATTTCTCTGTCCATTTTTTAGTTATTCTTGTTTTTGGCTATTGAGTTGTATGAGTTTTTATACACTTTGGATATTTTCCCTGTATCATATGTATAATTTGCCGTTGTTCCAGTCCATAGGTAGATGTTCCATTTTGTTAATGGCTTCCTGAACTGTGCAGAGGCTTTTTGGTTTGATGTAGTCCCACTTGTTTATTTTTGCTCTTGTGGCCTTTGCTTTTGATATCAAATCTAAAAAGTTATTGCCAAGACCCATGTCAAGGGGCTTACTGCCTATGTTTTTCCCTAGGAATTTTATGGTTTCATGTCTTATTTTCAACTCTTCAGTTCATTTTTGAGTTTGTTTTGGGGCATGGTATAAGATAGTGGTCCAATTTTCATTCTTTTGCATATGGTGGTCTAGTTTTCCCAGCACCATATATTGAAGAGACTGTCCTTTCTCTATCATATATTCTTGGCTCCTTTGTCATAAATAATTAACCATATATGTGTGGTTTTATTTCTAGGCTATCTATTCTCTTCTATTTATCTATGTGTCTATTTTTGTTTTGACACCCTACTGTTTGATTAATATAGCCTTATAATCTTGTTTGAAATTAGGAAGCATGATGCCTCCAGCTTTGTTCCTCTTTCTCAAGATTACATTGGCTATTCAGGGTCCTTCATAGTTCCAAACAAATTTTAGGCTTGATTTTTATATTTCTATGAAAAATGCCTTTGGGATTTTGATAGGGATTGCATTAGATTGCCTAGATTGTATGAACATTTTAACAATTTTCTTCCAGTCCATAAGCATGGATTATCATTCCACTTATTATGTCATCTTCAACTCCTTTTACCAGTTTCTTAGTTTTCAGTGTATGGGTTTGTTACTACCCCCACCCCCCACCGATTAAATTTATTCCTATGTATTTTATTCTTTTGATGTAATTGTAAATGGGGTTTTTTAAATTGATCTTTCTGATAGTTTGTCAGTGTATAGAAATGCAACAGATTTCGGTATATTGCTTTTGTATTCCGAAGATTTACTGAATTCATGTATTCCAAGTATTTTTGTAGAATCTTTTTTTTTTTATTTTAATATATAGTGTCACCTCTTCTGTAAATGGAAACAGTTTTATTTTTTCCCTTCCAGTCTGGATATTTGTTTCTTTTTCTTGCCTAAATTGCTCTGGCTGAGATTTCTAGTACTATGTTGAATAAAAATGGGGAACATGGGTGTCCTTGTCTTGTGCCTGAGTTAGAGAAAAAGTTTTCAGCTTTTTAATATGGGGTATCTTTTCTATTATCTTTTTAGTCTTTACTTCATTTATTTCTGTTCTGATCTTTGTTATTTCCTGCTATTAATTTTGGGATTTGTTCCTCTTTGTCTAGTTTCTTGAGGTGTAAAGTTATTTATTTGAGATTTTTCTTATTTCTTGAGGGTAGGCATTTATCACGATGAACTTCCCTCTTAGAACTGCTTTTGTTGCATTCTGTAAATTTTAGTATACTGTATTTTCATTGGGTCAAGGTATGCTTTCTCTTTTGATATCTTTGTTGACTGGTTGTTCAGTTACATGATGTTTAATCTCCACATATTTTTTCAAATTTCCAGTGTTTATTTTGTGTTTGATTTCTAGTTTCATATCATTGTGTTTGTAAAAGATGTTCATATGGTTTCAATCTTCTTAAATTTGTTAAGACTTGTTTTACAGCCTAACATATGATCTCTCCTAGAGAGTGTTCCAAGTACACTTGAAAAGAATGTGCATTCATTGTTTTTGGATAGAATGTTCTATAGGTGTCTTTAAGTCCATCTGGTCTAATGTGTCATTTAAGGCCAATGTTTCCTTATTGACTATCTGTTTCAATGATATATCCAATTATATAAGTGGGGTATTAAAGTTCCCTACTATCATTGTATTGCTGTCTATTTCTCCCTTTAGTTTTATTAATAATTGCTTTACATAGTTAAATGTCCCAAATATATTTTTTACACTTTGAAATCAGTGAATGACCAATATCTGGTAACTATTTAAATCATTAATTTGGATGGTATTAAGATGATGGAAAAGAATATAAATATTGTGTTTTATCCTTTAGTATGCTTCTTGAGACTTGATTTGAATTCTTGTACAAATTTATGGGTGCTAATAGATTAAGAAAAGTATACATTTCTTGAGAGTTTTCTACATAAATTTATTTGGTTCATACAAATTTATGCATGTAGTAATTATTCAGTTATCAAGTGGAAACAATTGCTGTCATCTGTTTGGTTCTCTGTTCTCAAAGCTTTTCTGTTTTTCCTCCTCAGTTATAAAAATGGTCCCACCCCAGACATTAAGATCAATCTTGATCTGTCAAGTGGATCCGAAGAACAATTAAGTTACATTGATTCACCATCAGGATAAGCTTACTTTTGATTTTGACTTGATCTTGTTTTTCACTTCTAATGATAAAAAATGGTTCATTGATGTCTGTGCACACGTGAGTGTGTGCATGTGTGTGTGTGTCTGTGTGTTGGGAGGGAATGCCAAGCATTTGTTGTCTTCCCCTCTTCTTTTGTGAATAGCATTTGATAATGCTTGTATCTGGATATTTCTGACACAAGGGACAGAAAACCAAATCCAAATGCATATAAGCAAAGAAGTTTATTGGCTCTTTCAAGTAAAACTTTAGGGGCAGAATTGACTTCAAGTGTGGTCTCTTTGAAGCCAAACTTTATCAAGATCCAATTTTTCTTCCTCTCATGCTCACCTATCTTCAGTGTATGGGCTTTACTCTTGGGTTAGCTGTGGGAGCAAGACAACTGCAACAGCTCCAATTATTATCTTTTCAGGTTTGAGTTCAGTGGAGGAGAGTATCGCCAGAGTCCTCAGAGCCTCAGAAGCATTTCCATTTTATCATATTGGTTCTTATTTTATGAACTGTTAGTCCTTACCACATTTTTGTTTTAGTTTTTGTTTCTTTGCAAGGCATGCTATCTGATGCATTAGGTTGAAAAAAATAGGGCCCACTTTTAAATGTGGGGTTGGAATAAATTCTCACTGAAACCATAATGCTTGTTGTAACACTATGTGCACCTCACTCCCATCTTTTAGGGAACTGTTCCATCACCAATGTAGCTGTATGATTTGTGATGGTACCAATCACAGTACTGCATAGCCATAGTACCTACAGCATGCCACCGCCATGGCTGGATATGTGACATAGATTATAAACCACAATGCTTATTTTCCCATCTAAATTGTTTGGTTCACTGAGTGACTAATGCCAACTAAATCAGTGTCTGTCCCTGGGACAAATACGTATAATGAAAAGAGAAAGTTGTCTTAGATAAGTGGCAGGTGCCCAGATAAGTGGCAGGTGCTCACATAAGCTGAAAGTTTGAGAAATGAATTTATAGAAACATTTGCTGGGTTTAGAAACTGAGATTACCAGAACATCCGTGGTTTCTGCAGCCTTTCTATTGATTCTGTAATTTTTTTCTTGTATCCAAAGCTCCAAAGCTTTTGTTGCTGTTGTTGGTTTAAATGAATTTAATTCATTTGTTGGTTTAAATGAATTCTACTTATGTTTCTATCAGTAAAAAAAAAATCTTTGTTCTCTAGACTTGACTTTCTTTCTACTTAGGGTAGGTCAAACTTTGTCTTACCTCCCTATGAGTGAGTACCTGCTTTGAAAAATTGCTTTGTAGATCTTTTAAACATTTCTACTGTGATATATTTTCAGACTTACAAACACTTTAATAGTGCAAATGATTTCTTTATACCCAGATCACCCAAATTTTAACATTTTATTATGTTTGCTCCAATCTTCTCTTTAAATTCCTTATTTTTGTATAAGTTGAGACTAAGTTGCATACAT
Source organism: Proteles cristata cristata (assembly GCA_017311185.1). NCBI lineage: Eukaryota > Metazoa > Chordata > Mammalia > Carnivora > Hyaenidae > Proteles > Proteles cristata. Next base: position 1,129,885 of record JAESUZ010004165.1, read on the forward strand.
GATGCCCCTGACCCCTAAATCTTCAGTGTGTTCTTAATCAAAATATGTGCATCATCTTGCATAATTGAGACAAATGCTAAAAACCATGATTATCATAGACAAATGATAGTATTTCAGATTTTGCCAATAATCTTAATTATGATCTTTATAGTAGAAGAAAGTCCTGGATCATACAGTGTTTCCATCAGTCATATCTCTTTAGTCTCCTTTAATCTCATGTAATTGTTTTTGGTTCCTCCTTTTTCCTGACATGTTTGAAGATGATACAAGCTAATGTATTTTGTACTATACATATGATGCTGATTTGTCTTTTTTTTAAAGATTTTTTTAAATGTTTTATTTATTTTTGAGAAAGAGAGACAGCATGAGCAGGGGAGGGTCAGAGAGAGAGGGAGACACAGAATATGAAACAGGCTCCAGGCTCTGAGCTGGCTGTCAGCACAGAGCCCAACCTGGGGCTCGAACCCAAGAACCGTGAGATCATGACCTGAGCCGAAGTCGGACACCTAACTGACTGAGCCACCCAGGCGCCCCGATGCTGATTTGTCTTAATGCTAGTGTGAACAATAGTCACTTTGTTAAAGTGGTATCTGCTAATTGCTTCATAAAATTAGTCATTTTTTGTAATTAATATATATGTTGTAGGGAGGGACTTTGACTAAAATCCTTTGATTCCTTATACTTCCACCCACTCTTTTTTTTATTGCATTCCCACGCCTTTATAATTTATGTCTTTATTCTCACCAATTTCTTCTGTGAATGATCATCTATTTCTCCCACTTTGCAGTCCCTGTCATTACCCACCCATCATACAACCAATGTCCTGTTTCTCATGACCATTTTTTAGAGTCTTGCTATGCAATGAGTATGTGCTCAGTGCTCTTTGCCTGATCTTGGTTATCATCTTAGACACCTTATTAGTCAATTTGTCACTCATTTCCTAGGTATGCCATTTAGAATTTTATTGAACCTAGCCAATATTGATGACTATTTGTTATCTGTGGCTTTATACTCTAAATAATTGACCCCACCTAACTAATTGAATGACTCTATCTGTAGCAAGCTCCTACCCCAATTTGTATCTGTGTACTGGTGTTTTATTTTTACTTTTATACCCTCTAGGTCTTCTAACTGTCCTAATCTAGCTATCCCTTAATAGCTTTTTCAGATAATAGACAAATTTCAGTTCCAACTGCGCAAAGTTGTTAAATTAAGATACATGCAAAATATTGTGGAACAACTCTATTGTCTGGTGACAATAATGATACTATTTCATATAGGCAAAGTTTGTATTATACCATTATGAAATCTGGATTTTATCATAAAATTGTGAAATCTAATTTATACAGTTATGTAAATTACATGCACAGAAAAATGAGTACTCAATCCTGAACGTGTCATAAAATTGTCCAACTGAAGCAACAGGACAATTAAAGCTTGTTTTGATTTTAGTTTGTCTGTTAAATTCAGGACAAGATCAGAAACACTATGATGGTGGAGGAGGAGGAGGAAAAAACCTCCTGCTCACCCCAGAAGAAAAGTAGAATATGGAAATCAGAAAAGGCTTTCTGTTGCTGTCATGGAGAGGAAATAAAAAACGTGTTCACTTGGGATTCTTTCTATAAGAATTTAGTAATGTTTCTTAAAGTGTGCAAATTACTTGATGTTTATTATTTTTATCTTTTATTTCCTTGTGACAGTAGCAATACAACTTTTAGCAATAAGTATGACCCTGTGTAGAGAAGCAGAAAAAAGAAAGCTAAAGAAAAGGATTCCTATTCTAAAGAGTGATATTGATTATCAGGATGATAGAGCAGGTTATGTTCCTGTACCTGAGAAAAGGCAACTAAGGCCTTGTATAGAGATATTCTCAGCTGAGAAGCAGTCCATTGTTCACTCATAAATGGCCCACAGGGACTTCCTGACACCACTATGACTCTTTCAACCACAAAGGATTATGGTTTCTTTATTTATATTTATACTTCAGCCACAACATTATCATAGATTCTAGATCCTGAGTACGAGTCTCCAGTAAGTTTTATAGGCATTTTTCATATTCGTTTTTCCTGTACTAGCAAAAAAGCTAAATCATATGTTTTTATTTGTATAAAGTTATTATTACTGTAAAAGTGAAGGGTTCTGAATACTTAGTTTTCAGTCTGTAAGCTCCATGAGGACAAGTGCCTGAATTGTTTACTACAACACTCTGGGCATAGTTTTAGTTGCAGAGGATGTCATCAATGTATATATAGTCACTTACAAAAGGTTTGCTTAAACAGAGCTTGCTGGCTGCAGATAGAGTATTTTGCCTCTTCCCACACTTTCCCTTCAATAAGAGGCTTAATAAATCCTATGCTTAACTTTATGAAAAGGCATGCAAAAGCCTAGAGAAACTGACATATTTATTATTACAAATTGCTGAAAGAATTACTTTAAATAGTTTATAAATCAAGTCAAACCAGATACGTTTAGTCTAAACTATGTAACTGAGCTACATATTGAAGGAAATGATCAGGAAACTAAAGGATATTACAGTGTGCTATAAATCAGTAGAGTTTGGAGGCTGATTTTTTTGCCTTTATCTCAACATCCATTTTCTATAAGGGCATAGAGGGAAAACATGCCAAATACCCAAATGAATGACTGGTGCTCATAACTTATCTCTTACCCACTTTTAACAGAGTTTGCTCCGAAACTTGATAGAGAGCAACCTTATTCAGTTTTATACTTTTAATTAAATGCAAACTCCAGCCTTAACTGTTAAGAAGAAAATTGCCATATTATCAATATTAATAACATCCAGCCTGGAGAAAAATGTGAAGAGTCTTCATGATTGACTCTCCCTTGGCTGACCAGGGTTCAGAGAGAAGACCCTGAGGGTTACATTAGCTCTCTTTATACTCCCTTCCAAGGTTTGATCTCAATGTCCCCATTTGAGAGCCCTCAATCACAGATTTGTAAACCTATTGTTGCATTTTAATCCTTCTCAAATTCCAATTAAGCTATGGTCTTAATGCAAAGTAATTATATTTACTGACAGACCAATGATTAATGCAAGCCACAAAGCAATTAGCTGAAGAGAGACAAAAATATGGTTAATATCATTGACTTACTGGTCCTAAGCAGAATTAACATTATCTCTGAAATGTGTACCCTTCTACACAGATCATTGACATGGTTGCCATAGAAACTGTCTGTCTTGTCATTACTGCAGTCTCGAGACATCTGTACCAGGTTCAAACACTCATTGACAGGTGCATTCATTTGGTCAGATAAAATGTCTTATCTTAGATATCTTTATTATTCATGAATATGTTGATTCCCTTTAAATAATAAAATGACACTTGAAAATTAGTAACCAGAGATGTGTCAGCATTTAGAGTTTTGATTGACAACAGCTGACAAGATCACTGAGACATAATTGTGGCTAGTGTTACATGGATTTATAGCCAACTATAAATTATTTGCAATAAGGGTAGACAGCCCTGGGATTTAAGAAATATCAGTTGTTTGGTTTGTTACCTAAGTGGAAGAATTCTTGGAATTCTAAGAGTTTTTACAAACATACTTGAATATAGCCCCAAAGAGTTTGATGTTGGAAAAATTCGCCACACTTCTAGTCACAGAGAACTAGTAAAGCTATTCAATGCCCATTATTCATTTGCTTAAATTTCCTAACTTCTTTGGCCACTGCTGCAAATATTTGGCATTAGTTTTCACAGTGACATTCTTGAGGAAAATGATTCTTAATTTTGCAAGACTGTGTTTAACTTTTTTGGAAGTTTAGCATCCTTGTCCTCCAAACACTAAATGCCAGTAGTAGTGCTCTGTCCCAGTTCTAGTCATAACCAAATATGAATCCATACATATTCAAATGTCTGCTATGCGGAGCATGGGCTGGAAGGGAGAGGTGGTACTACACATGGCTGGGAGCCACTGTAAAAGTCTTAGCAAAGATGTCTTTTCTAGTTCTACCATTTTCTCAGCAAATGATTCTTGTTATATTTAACTTATCAGTTGTGAATCTCAAGTTAATTGTGGACTGTAAGGTTGCAATTGCTTTAAGCTGTCAAGAATACCGCAAGAATATCAGGAAAAGGACAAAATCCATAAATATGTTCATACCCTAAAAAATGATAAAATAAAAAGAAATCACTAGGATAATAAATATTAAATAGAATGGTATAAAAGAGAACAGTTAAGGACTTATATTTCCCTCTGTTGAAAGTTGCAAATAATATAGGAGTGGATTATCCATTAGAAAGAAATATAAAATAGGGTCACCAGGGTGGCTCAGTAAGTTAAACACCTGACTCTTGGTTTCGGCTCAGGTCATGATCTCACAACTTGTAGGTTGCAGTCCCACAGCCGGCTCTGTGCCCACAGCATGGAGTCTTCTTGGGATTCTCTGTCTCCCTCTCTCTCTGGCCTTCCCTGACTCGCTCTCTTTCTGTCTCTCTCAAAAATAAACAGTGATTTTTTTTTTTAGAAAAAAAGAAATGTAAGATAAATAGAAAGCAGGACTGAAAGTCTGTGTTATGTAGAAGGAATTCAAAAAATTATAGAAAAGATAAACCCATCGGACCAGGAGGAAATATCTTGTGGTTTCTTATACCAAAGAAACTTGGGCAAGTGGGTCTTCAGAGAAGATTTCTCGTTGAAGGGATGCCTATTTTTCCTGTAACTTCAAAATTCATGTAGGAAAAGAAACTACACTCTTTGAGTCTAGTGAATAGCAGAAAAGTATTTTTCTTCCATCTACAAAAAACTGTGTCATATTTCATTGATTTATATTTTCTGCTATTGAATTGTACAACAAAGAATTGCTGCTAACGTAATATAATTACCATAAAATATTGCTACAATCATAGTGTTGGTACATAATAAATAATAATGGATTAAAATAAACCCAAGGGTGGCTAGAAATCATCATCATCATAATCATAAAAAAAAACACTAAACCCTGGCATCATTTTCACATAGGAGAGAAAATTAATGTTGAGAGATATTTAAAATAGTCCTTCTGCTATTTACCTGAAGAAACTGGCTAAAAATCTCAGGAGATCTACTTGGAATTAAAATATAGAATTGAGAGTCATCAGATTTCTGTGTAAATAAAGTGGAACTATTTCCTATGATGTGCTTAGAAGTGATAGTGGAATTCGGCAGCTGTGGAATTCAGAGGCCAGGGCTTGTTAGATGTCAGTTTGGGAGAATATATCAACTTAGCTATTATATATCAGTTAGTAATGGTGAGAAAGAAGAAGAGATGGAACAAAAGGTCAGGAAAAACTAAGTGTAGGAGGAAGAAGTGCTGTCCTGTGTTAAAGTTGACAACTGTGACATTTCCATAGCCTGGATTACTGACCAGTAGTCTGGACGACTGCTTTTTCATTACTTTGTTCATTATCTGGATTAGCCAGTGAAATCATGAATTCTTTGATTTAGAGCTAAATTTTAATGGAAATAAGGTGGTGCCATAAGTATAAGCTAGATAGATTTGGTGTTTTGAGCAGAGTGAGATCTTTAAGACTTCAGAAGCAGCAGAGTTGGTAGGTGGTAACATATTCCAGCATGTTGACATCATAGTGATTGGGAGAATGGAGTGTGCATGCAATAATTGGAATTCTAGAAAACCAGAAAATGAAAGGCTCAAAAGTCAGATAACTCTGTCACCTGGTCATTAAGTTCAGTGAAGATGGTGGTAGGTACTGGAGTAAAAAGGAAAACATTAAGGTAGAAGCCAAGGTCTTTGATGAGTAAATTGAAGTGATAGGAAGGTAAATAAAAGATACAAAGGAGGAAGGGTGGAAGATGAAGCAGTCATGGTCCAAATGAGTCATGAAGTGAAGTTTCCCTCCTTCTGGGCTCTGAAGAAAAAAGCAGAATACGAGAGAATGAAAAGACAGTCCTTACCAGGGAAGTTTTGTAAGAGAAGTAGTATTTTGTCTATCAGCAATGCTCTGACAAAGCAGGAGACTTTGTAGATGTCTCCAGGAAGGGATTTTAAAGAGAGAGGTACTTAGAAAAATAAGAATCCTACTCTGTTCATTCAAGAAATTACTACAGGGGAAAAAAAGGACCACTGCTAATAATCTTAGCTGCCTGCAGACCTGAATTAGGAGTTTAACAGAAGGAAACACCAAGTGCACTGGATATGTCTCCTATCCAGTCATCTAAATGCCAACGGATTGCTCTTCTAGCTTCCAAATCTTATATGAATATCTGTTATTAGTGGAATCTAAGCCAGAACCTTACTGGCAAGGAGTCTGGAGATAGTTTTCCTGGCCCTGATCCCTTAGGATACTTGACATTGGGCTGCTTAGCAGGTGGGAATAACAAGGAGTGTGAACAGACAACATCAAAGAGAAGTATCTACAAGTACAGTGAGTTAAGATGAGGCAGAAAGGATACCAGTCAATAAGTTAAAGGCAGAGATTTGTTTATGTGAGACAAGTACTAAAGCAGTCAGTGGGGAAAGTTTTGAAAGAGAAAGAAATAATAGGAAAATGCATCAAAACCAAGGAAGCACAGAGCAGTTTAACTCAAGCTTTATAGGACCAGAAAAAGTCTAGAGGAAATAGATTGTGGGGTGTTAATTAAATGTCACAGTGAAGTGAGGCCTGGTAGGGCTAGCTGACTTCACATATCCTTGGAAAGGTTTCTCTTTTCTTCCCTAATGAAAAGAAAAGAAATCAGTTCTTCTGAATGAAATAGGCAATGTGGATTATTTATGTATCCATGGAAATTCTAAACCTGTATGCAGATAATAATGATCTAGGATCATAATTATGCATTAGAAAGAGTGACAACTTCCAATAAATGGCAGCATACTTCAACTGGAATTGGAAGTTGATTTTAAAGGCTTTAATTTTTTTTACTTCAAAATTTGGAAAATGTCAACAAGACATGTGAATACCAAAGAGGAGAATATAATGTGGTACATGAACTCTATTGTATTATTATTCTGAATATGTATGAGTACTTTAAGAGGACTTTGATTCCCATTCCATTGATCTGGTTTTGGTGAAAAAAAATGAGTGGACATGCACTATTTATGAACAAAAGTTTAATACACATCAAATGTTTCTCTTTTTACTCTGTCACTAGGCCAGTATGTCCCACATAGGGACTGCTGTCTAATCCAAAGCATCTGTATGATGAAGACATGGAGGAGAGCTGTAGCTGACTAGCAAGGAACTGATTAGGGAAAAATCCACTTGTTTTCATAACTGTGTTTGAGATTTTGAAATTGTCTATAACTGCACCAATACTTAAAGCCATGTACATTCTATTTCCTAAATATATTTGACCTTACACATCTTTTTCTGTTTTTAATCTGAGAGAATCTAGTAGAACACATTTCATTGACAACATTTGGAAAATAGTGGTTTAAAATTAACTGCATTTTTTCTTCAAATACATTTTTGAAGAAAAATGCATTTGGCTCCTGAATTGTTGATCTTTTTTTTTAATTTTTAAATGTTTTTTTATTTTTGAGAGACAGAGGGACAGAGCATGAACAGGGTAGAGGCAGAGAGAGAGGGAGACACAGAATCCGAAGCAGGCTCCAGGCTCTGAGCTGTCAGCACAGAACCTGGCGTGGGGCTCGAACTCACCAACGGTGAGATCATGACCTGAGCTGAAGTTGGACTCTTAACCGACTGAGCCACCCAGGCACCCCCCTGAATTGTTGACCTTTAAGATGCAGTAAATGAAATTACCTTGATTACATTTCTAAACAAACTGGCTAGTAATTTAAAAAGATACATGCTATTATTACCAAACAGTAACATAAACAAGATTTAAATTCTTTCTTTAAGATTTTTTAATTTTGTTTATTTGTATGTGTGTGTGTGTGTGTGTGTGTGTGTGTGTGTGTGTGTGTGACAGAGAGAGAGAGAGAGAGAGAGAGAGAGAGAGAATGAATGGAGTAGGGACAGAGAGGGAGACAGAATCTGAAGCAGGCTCCACAGAGCCCAGTAAGGGACTCAAACTCATGAGCCGCAAGATCATGACCTGAGCTGAAGTCAGATGTTTAACCAACTGAGCCACTCAGACTCCCAACAAGATTTAAATTCTTTTTCTAATTGTTCTGTAACTGCTTTGTTTTTACTACACATGTGACACTCAAGTGATTATTTTGTGGATTTCTTTGTTGACTTTGGTGTGACAAAACAGAAGAGAAAATAAAATATTGTGTCTCTCAGCACCTCTCCTTTGAAGTTACAGATGAAGACTCATTATAGATATTGGGTCTTGAGTTAATTCTGGCAGGGAGAGGTAAACATGCATGAATAACATGGTATACTGGTAAATGGTTAATAGGTTCTGATTTGTAGCATTTGGCAGTTTCCAACAATTACTCTTGCCATACTCAGTTTCTAAATCCTGTTGTATAAAGTTCCTGACCAGGGAGTTGGGAGGAGCTATATACACTTAATGGCTGCCCTGAAGATTTCAACCAGCTTTCAGAAACAAATGGAAAATCGCTTGAGCCTTTCAACTGAGGTCTGGATTTTATTGTGCTGTTATTAAGCTGGTAATCACAGAGTAGCCCTAGATCCCCTGAAGTACTAAGTAGTACAATGTCTCCTCACCTGTTTTTATTTCACATTGGCCAAATCAATGTGAAAAACTCTGAGGTCTACATCTTTATACTATTTGGTTTTGGCTTAAACTCTGGAATCCTGTGGTGAATTACAGCCCAGTTTTCTAGAAACCTGACAGTCCCTACTTTTGACAGCGCTTTGGAACTGAATTCTATAATTTATACTTTCCACATCCATCTGTCCTTCCACAAACAGATCAGCTGCCTATGATACTGGTTCTTCTCATCTTGTCTTTAAGAATTGGTTCTCAACAATCCTCATTCTCTACTACCACTCCTTCTCTCCTGAATTTTTCGCACTTTTTCTGTCATTGATACATGTCCACATCAGCTTAACTATGCCCAATAAAACATCTCATCAACTTGCCCAATTATCCTATTGTAATGACACTATGACTTTTTTTTATCTTTAGTGACTGAGATGAGAGAAAGCACCTGAGTTAGAACAATTATTGTGAGTAAATGTAATACAGATGCTTTAGACAGTTTGTCTTTTATTAATGGACTCACAAGACCCAAAGTAATTAAAACCTCACATTGAGCAAGATATAAAGTGGATTTTCTGTGATATAAATGTGGATACAAGTGGATTTTCTGGGATATAATATCATAATGTAAAACTATTCAAATTTAAAGGTATATTGCATAAATTCTTCATTTGGTAAATAATGGGAAAGAAAAAAACAATGGAATATACACAAAATATAGATATATGTGTACTTGGTAAGATTATTTCATTTAGGTAAGATAATTTGAATAAGTTCTTTCAAGATTATGTAATATGTTACTTATAAGTTTTGTCCAGTTGATTTTAAAACTTCTCTTCATTAAAATAAGATAGCAAGTAGGAGACATACTGATAACCATGCTTTTTAGATCAAAGCAAACATTAAGAATTCGAGTAGCAATGCATTATACAGTGATACTTTCAAACAAGTTAGCAGAACAGTGTTACTAAAAAACCAGCAGCATCTGAAACACACCATTAGAATGTGTGACTAGAGTATTAAAAGTGGAAAATATATTATTTGAACAGATGTTGCAGGCTATTTGAAGAGGTGTACCCACTCACCTCTGTATATACTTATCTTCAAATGGTCAGGCTGACCCTGCTTGAACATGGAGAACATCTTTTCTAAAAGAGTTCAAAATAGTTTCTGCTGTGTCCTAGCTAGTGCTTATATTACATTAAAATTATCCAACTGGAATAAACAAACAAAAGGTCCATGATTCATAAAGTTCTTGAAAGAATTTGAAATTTAATTTGAATATTGCGAAGTATGAAAGCCAAATATAACATCATGTAGCTATTAAAATTTTTGGTGAGGAAAAATATGTTATATAAAATAAAGCCATGAATTACTTGAAAGAGAAAAAAACGATTTTTTTCATGTACATGACAATTTTTTAGCTTTTCTTTAATCTCTAGGCTTTAGATGCTAGACATTTTCTTGTATTTTGTGAGAGGAAATGTTGTTTCGTGCTTAAATTTATGAAGCACATCACAAATATTTCGGCACATGAGAAATGGTTTACTTCAACCATTAGTCAAGCTTTTATTTCCATCAAGGAGGCTAGGATATAAAATACAAGTAAGTGCTTATTCCATATTCCATATTAAATATATTCCATATTAAATATATGGTAGAGTTCCCCTGTGGAGCTGTCTGGTCCTAGACTTTTGTTTCTTGGGAGTTTTTGATTACTGATTCAATGTCATTGCTGATAATCAGTGTGTTCAAATTTTCTATTTCTTCAGCTTCAGTTTTGGTAGGATACACACACACACATATATATGTATATAATCATACATATGTATATGTATATATATAACATATATGTTATATATAACATATGTATATGTATATATAACATATGTATATGTATATATAACATATACATATGTTATATATAACATATGTATATGTATATATAAAACATATATATATTTTTTTAAATTTACCCATTTCTTCTAGGTTGTCCAATTTGCTGGCATATAATTTTTCATTATATTCTCTTGCAATTATTTGCATTTCTGTAGTATCAGTTTTTATTTCTCCTCTTGCATTTGTGCTTATTTAAGTTTTTCTTCTTTTCTTTTTTGGATGAGTCTGGCTAGAGGTTCATTAGTTAATCTTTTCAAAGAATGAGCTCCTGGTTTCAATGTAAACTTATTACATTTATATACATTAATAATGAAGTAGAAGAAAGGAAAAAATGAGAAAACAATCCCATTTACAATTGCTCCAAAAATTATGAAATACCTAGGAATAAACTTAACCAAAGAGGTCAAAGATTTATACTCTGAAAACTGTAAAACACTGATGAAAGAAATTGATGATAAAAAGAAATGGAAAGACATTCCATGCTGATGGATTGGAAGAACAAATATTGCTAAAATGTCTATACTACCAAAGCAATCTATACATTGATCAAAATACCAACAGCATTTTTCACAGAACTAGAACAAACAATCCTAAAATTTGTGGGTTCACTGAAGAACCTTAATAGCAAAAGCAATCTTGAAAAAAGAAAAAAAAAACACCTGAAAGTATCACAATTCTAGACTTCATGTTATATTACAAAGCTATAGTAATCAAAACAGTATGGTACTTGCAAAAAAAAAAGGACACATAGATCAATGGGACAGAATGGAAAGCCCAGGAATAAACCCACAAGTATATAGCCAATTAATCTTTGACAAAGGTAGCAACAATATCCAAAGGGAAAAATACAGTCTTTTCAACAAATAGTATTGGGAAAACTGGACAACAACACGCAAAAGAATGAAACTGGACCATTTTCTTTCACCATACACAAAAAGAAACTCAAAATGGATTAAACACCTAAATGTGAGACCTGAAACCATAAAAGTCCTAAAAGAGAGCACAGCTAGTAATTTCTTTGACATTGGTCATAGCAATATCCTTCTAGATATTCTCCTGAGGCAAGGGAAATAAAAGCAAAAATAACTTATTGGGACTACATCAAAATAAAATGCTTTTGCACAGGAAAAGAAATAAAACTAAACTAAAAGACAAAACTAAAAGACAACCTGCTGAATGAGAGAAGATATTTACAAATGACATATCTTATAAAGGGTTAGTATCCAAATACATAAAGAATTTATACAACTCAACACCTAAAGAAAAATAATAATCTCATTTAAAAGCAGGCAGAAGAAACAAACAGCATTTTTCCAAAGAGGTCATGTAGATGGCCAACAGGCACATGAAAAGATGCTCAACATTACTTACCAGCAGGGAAATGAAAATCAAAATCACAATGAGATATCACCTCACACCTGTCAGAATGGCTAAAATCAAAAACACAAGAAACAACAAGTATTGGTGAGGATGTGGGGAAAAAGGAAGCCTTGTAAACTGTTGGTGGGAATGAAAACTGGTGCAGCCATTATGGAAGGGAATATGGAGGCTCCTCAGAAATTTAAAAAAAGAGCTATCCTATGATCCAGTAATCACCCTATTGGTATTTACACAAAGGGTATGAAAACACTAATTCAAAGGCATATATGTATGTACCATTATGTTTATTGTAACATTATTTCGAATAGCCAAACTATGGAAACTTCCCAAGAGGCCATTGATAGATGAATGAATAAAGAAAAGGTGATTTATATATATATAAATCACTTATAAAAATAATATCCCTATATATATATAATATATAGGGCTATTGTTCAGCCATAAAAAGGAATGAAATCTTGCCATTTGCAACAATATGGATGGATCTAGAGAGTATAACATTAAGCAAAATAAGCCAGTAAGAGAGAGACAAATAGCATATGATATCACTCATTTGTGGTATTTAAAAAAAAAAAAAACAAGACAAATGCACAAAGTTTAAAATAAAACTATGTACACTCTCTTAACTGTAGAGAACAGTTGTCAGCATACAGGTATATAAAATAGGTGAAGAAAATTAAGAGAACACTTATCTTGATGAGCACTGCATAATGTATAGAATTGTTGAATCACTGTATTTATTGTACACCTGAAACTAATATAACAGTGCATTAACTACACTGAAATTTTAAAAAAATCGAAAGCAGAAAAAGAAAGAAGAAAAAATGTTTACTTAATTTTCAAAATGATAAGTAATAAGATGAATATATGCTAAAAATTGTATCAAATAGTTTAAAAAAAAAGCAAAAAGGAAAAGGTAGATGGACCCCATTCTAAATGTCAAAGATACTCCATTTTTAAATTAATAGTGGTAAGATTATATAATTCAAATTCATTTTTTAATCTTAAGCTTTTCTATGTTTCAGAGCATTTTTCTTCTATAAGATACAGCATATTAATTTATAATTTGCTGCCAAGCAGTCTAAATTCTAATTTTAAATATCATACTTTTTACAAGTCAGAACTAAAGCATCTCTCTGATTTTCACTGATATTTTTATTCTTATTTTTAGACATCTCTTGATATACAAAATCTTCACAGTCCATGTTTCCATAGTATCTTACTTCATATCTTTTCATAGCAGTTGTTCTACATATCTTATGCTATCTACAGAATCATGCCATTAGGTATTTCTGGTTACCACAAGCGTATGAATGAACCACTTATAAACTCTGAATTTTTTGGAGGTGTAAAATAAGTTTGATATATTACCAACACTTGGCAAAAACTATCATTTCACACAGCCATATTCAACAGGAGAGAGAGGGAGTACTAAGGCCTTCCTGGTCAGCCTCAAAATGTGTTATTTAAACTTAGTCTTACATGCATTAGTGATAATGCAATCTCTCACACCTTTTACCATAACCATGACTTTTTATGAGTCATGGGAAATTTCGCAAAGACTGGGAGTTTTGGCCAGGATATTTGGGGAGATTTTATTGGCACAGGATACTGTCAATCTAAGTGAACCAGATTGTTCACTAGTAAGCCTGATTCATAGAGACATTCATGAGTGTTATAAAGCTGACCTATTTTCATAACATTCTAGGTCTCTTCCTCCCAAGGCTATGGGTAGTGCATGGAACAACATTAACAAAGTGGAAAGAGGTGTTTTAAATGCTGTGTTATGTACCTTGTCTTATACTTTGATATTTCAAAATATACTATACCACCACCAATGCATTCTGCACTTAGCAGTGACAAAAACAAGTGGCCTAAACTTTACAGGTTGAAAGGGCTGGTTTCTCACGGAGATTCAAAGAAAATCTATGGGATGCTCAAGCAATTAGTTGTGACAACTTTAAGAACAAAGTGAACAAAACTATTCTATAAATTTTGAGTCTTTCACAGTTAGTTGGCTCTGAAGATTTTGGCAAGAATGGGGGAGAATATATTTCCTTCCTGGATACGTTACCCTTTTTAATCAGATATGTATGATTATAAATAGTATTATCAGTGCTAGGTCTAGCTGATATTCCATCCTAATAATGATCACTAACACTCATTTCGGCACTTTCACTCTTCCATTAACTTTCTACAGTTTGTGTCCATCTCCAGATTTACATATGTGTATGTATTCCCCAAATTCCTATTACTCAGTACCATCACTGAGTGTACCCAGAGGTCTCATTCTGTCCCGTTGTTCCCATACCTGAAGCCTGCTGCCATCTGCTTCCTCTGTCCACAGGCAATCCCTTCCTGAGCACTTTTGTAGCAGGATTCTAGCACAGAGAGTCATGACACCGAGGCTTTTTTGTCCAAGAAGCAACTTTCTTCATGCCAGCACTGCTCAGTTGAGTTCATACCTGAAGAACTGAGCCCCAAACGCCACATGGTGTAGTTTTTTTTATATACATTTTCTATTTCTTTGACTCCCATATATGGTAACACACAAGCATGCAGTCTGATTAAGTTGGCTCATGTTACAAGGTCGTGAGGAATGTTGTCCTATAAGCATATAGCCAGGTTGCCTTGAGGTTTGTTGTTGTTGCTGTGTTTCCTTACGGAGGGGACCCTACCACACTTTCTCTTTAACCCTCCCTTGGGGAAGAGAGCCCTCTATACTATCACCTCTTCTTTGGTTTTAGTAATCAGAAAGTAATCTTACAAATGTAAAGTAACGACATTGGAGAGAGAGCACTCATTAAAAACAAATTACAACAACTAGGAGTAAGAAGTGAGGAGGATGTTGTTTCCAGTGTTGTTATTTCTGGGCGGGACAAGTCCAATACTTTCTAGCATTTGAGAGCCATTTTCTCATCAGAGATGTGTGAAGAACAAAAGGAAAGAGATGGAGAAATGCAGAAATTGAAATGGAACATCTGTGTAGTATGTACTCTAAAATAGAGCCAGGTGAGAATATGAGAATTTTTTTGATATCAGAAGTGGCATATAAGGTTTCCTTATCAGCGACTTAGTACACATTCTTATTCAATATTTTTTCAAGAAGTATTTTTAAGCCCTTAATATTTGCTAGACATTACCAAAGGGTATGCAGTTACTTAGAAACAATTCTTGCCCTCAAGTAATTTAAAAGTAGAAGGAGAGATGGTGAGAGAATCCATTAAATATGACACAGAACTGAATCCCTTAATAAGGAAGGCTAAGGAGACAGCAAACAATTAGTAGTAGGGATGGTAAACCAAGTTTTGGTGCAGTAAGTGTGATAGGGAAAAATCTGCTATGAGATGGCCGACCGGACTGATAGGGAAATTTCAGTCCCCAACCAAAGACTCCCCTTCAGGGCTCTTGTTTTTAACCCCACTTGCCTCCTGTAGCAAATTACTACAGAATGTGGAATGGAAGTAACAAATTATAAATTGTTCTGTCTGCTTACCCTCAGGGCTCAGACCTCTGGAGAGTGATCTCCTCTGAGCCCGATGGTGTAAACTAAACCTCCTGCCTTCCAAGATCTCCAACTGCCACTTGGTTCTTCCACAAGTGATCCAGACCAGGTTTCCTAACAAGCGAAGGCCACTTTGGGTAGATATTTCCAGTAACATGCCTCTACACACATATGTTGGTTTCTCTGTAAACTGTGTTACTAGAAATGAAACTTTTAAAGGATTTGTATATTTAATTTTGAACGCTTTTTCATTTGCTCTGTCAAGAGCTTGTATTAGTTTTATTCAACTACTGAATGTTTTTACATCTTCACTAACTGTGCGTTGACAAGAATTTAAACTCTAATGTTCTGACTTCTTTCGTCTTTCCGTATTTTTATTTTGAGCAAGGTTGTGACCCTCTTCATCAGATTAGAAACCATATAACCATATTTTTTTTTCTGTGACCGCTCTTTATGTACTCTACCCATTTTAAAAAATTGAATAGTTTTTACTTTTTTCTTAAAGCTTGAAAGAACTCTTTATATTAAGGAAAAGTTTTAAATCGTGTTATAAATTTTTTCCACATATTTTTTTCTTTTGACTTCATTGTAACATTTTTTTGCACATAAGTATTTTATTTTTATGTAGTCTAATTTTCCATGTTAAGGGATTGTTTCTCTTTTCAGGAATTGCTATTTAGATTAAGTGTTTTATATTTTATATTACTAGTAATTATACTATACACTTTCTTCTGTAGCAAGCTCTCTTCTTCAAACCATTAACAGTATATAATGCAAAATTTGGGATATCTCTAAC
This sequence comes from Proteles cristata cristata, assembly GCA_017311185.1. NCBI lineage: Eukaryota > Metazoa > Chordata > Mammalia > Carnivora > Hyaenidae > Proteles > Proteles cristata. The sequence goes on from JAESUZ010004165.1 coordinate 1,146,063, forward strand.
CTCAGTTTAACTTTTCTAAAACCTGCAGATATTTCCCACATATGGTTTTATAATAATTTATGTAATCAGTCCCTTATTATTGTACATATAACTATCTTATGTAAGGGGTATAAAGAGATATATGTAAAGTTTTCATTTTTTACCAAATACTGGAAATTCTAGTGATGGATTCCTAATACTGAACTATTTACATCCTTATTTTATGTATTGAGTCAATTTGCTCATTTTATTTCATATTTTTAATATTTATTTTTTAAATGTTTATTTTTGAGAGAGAGAGAGAGAGAACACAAGCGAGGGAGGGGCAGAGAGAGAGAGAGGGAGACACAGAATTCGAAGTAGGCTCCAGGCTCTGAGTTGTCAGCACAGAGCATGTTACGGAGCTCAAACTCCCAAACCATGAGATCATGACTTGAGCAGAAGTCGGACCTTTATCCGACTGAGCCACCCAGGCACCCCTAATATTTATTTTTTTAATCATGAAATTAGCTTGATTATTTTTTCAGAGTGTAACCTTCGTCAGGTTGGGATCAGTATTGTGCCGATCTCATAACTGATTGGTGGGATGACTTCTCTTTACGTTCTGGATCAATTTAGAGAGAATTAATATCTTCTCTTCCTTCAAAGTACAAGGAAACTATGTAACTATTTAAGACTGGAGCTTGCTTAAGGGAGAGCTACTTGATGTTGTCAAATTTCTAGATTCTCTAAAAATAGAATTTGAGGGGCACCTGGGTGGCTTAGTCCATTGAGCGTCAGACTTCATCTCAGGTCATGATCTCCTGGTTCATGGGTTCAAGCCCCCAGTTGGGCTCTGTGCTGACAGCTAGCTCAGAGCCTGAAGCCTGTTTCAGATTCTGTATCTCCCTCTCTCTGACCCTCCCCTGTGCACACTGTCTCTCCCTCTCTTTCAGAAATAAATAAAACATTTTTAAAAATTTCAAAAATAGAACTTGAGAATTGTTGTTTTCAAGGTAAACTTCAGTTAATTTGTATTACCTGGAAAATAATAATTTCATATTTTCAAATTTATAATGGTTAATTTAAATTATTGATTTTAAAACTGGTTTATATCTGACTTTTCTTGCTTTATGAATTTTAACTTGTTTTCTTGATTAATTTTTTTCTGAAGCTCATTTATTCATTTCTAGTTTAACTATATTTATTTTATCGATTTTTCTCATAAAAATGAGCCCTTGGATTTATTTTTTATAAGTTAAAAATATTAATTTTTACTTTCTACTTCACCAATTCTTTTGTTCTGCTTTCCCTTGGCTTATTTAGCAATGTTTTTCTTCAAGTTTTGAATTTACTTAACTCATTTTATTTGTATTCTTTGTTTGTAAATTACTTAATTATGATTAGAGCTTTCTCTGCCATGAATATAGTTAATTTTTAAAGTATTTAATGCTTTAGATATTTCGTAAATTTTTTGACCATGTTCTCAGCAATAGTTGCTTCAGAGTATTTTTGAATGGTTCATGTTTTTATATTTAGTATTTTTTACAACTTATGACTTATAAATTGTCATGCTTTCATTTTTGATGCATAAAGTTTTATGGTATTTTTTTTTTTGGCTTTAAATACTTTAAAATTATAAAGTGGCCACTAAAATCATCAATGCACTGACATTTAGTATGAATTAAACCTTACTTGGTAACTAAGCCTTGGTTCTCATTTCAAACTTTTTTGTATCACCTGGTTTTGTATCCCTGGGTTTTGTTTTGAGCCATTTTTAGAGAATTTTTTGTTTGTTAAGTGATTTTTTTTTTTTACCTCTTGATGTGATAAGAAAGGTTCTACTTATGACTATAGTTTGTTTTTCTTCTACTTTCTTTTTATATTGTGCCTTTAAGCAATGTCTGTCTTTGTTCTTTTTGACTTGGTGTATATGCATGTGCATATTTGCATATGTAAAAAGCATGTTTGCTTTTTATGTAAAGTTTATCATCTTCACGTGGTTTCCTCATAGTTATTCTAAGGGATCTCCACTAACATGAGTTATTTTAAGCATTACTTTTCTGCTCTCTTTGTAAAATATAATTAATGGAGGTCCGTGTGTGGGAAAACTTAATTCTTAGGTGGCCTCTGTGGATCTTGCACTAGCAGTCTGATTTTCCAAAAAGAGTCTTTTCATCCCACATGCTTCTCTACAATCTGACCTTTCTGACTTGGCATCTATGTCTACTACCCTTGAATCTGGGCAAACTTTTATGTTGCTTTTAGCCGGTAGTGTGCAATGGAAATGATGTTTAATTGTCAAGAGTAGGTTCAAAAGACCAAGCAACTTCATCTTGTTGTTTTGAGATAATTCTTTTCCTGACAATCAGTGGACATAGAAAAAGTGAGACCATCATGAGACCATCACGCTGTAAAGGCCCTTTTAAATCCAGAAGATCTATAAGTACATGTAAATTATCCTACCCCCAAACTTTTCTTTTTTTTCCTTGCTGAATAATTAGCTCACTGTTTGAGTACTTTTGTTGTATAATTTCTTTGTTGATATCTTGCAGATTAACCTTAAGTTATAATTTTTATAAATGTCCTATTTTCTTCCATGTCTTGTTTTAGTTTAAAAACTAATAGACATAATTTTCATTAGTTACATACATTTTTTTCCTCAATCTCTTCAGCTGCCTTTGATTTGTGATTTTTCTCTTTTTAGTATGGTAATTTACATAGATGTTTCTAAATTACTACTTATATTTGAATTGAGGCTGTCCTTCTGGGATCAGATAATTTATTCTTCTATAAATAATGTAAGATATTCCTGGAGAATGAGCAGTTTTCAGAGACAGCTTGAGCTCCCTTCTGTGGTCTATGGTAACTTGCTCATCAACACTCCTTTGCCCTTTTTGACTTGATTCAGCTCCTCGTAAGTTGAAAGTCCCACTGACTCAAAATGAAGCTAAATAGGGTTTTGCTTACCCCCTCCTTTCTTTTTCATCTCTCTCCTGTTATATCTATCTCTTTAGATGACAAAAATTGGCAAGTACAGAGCTTCTTTTGACTGAGAATTGTTCCTCTTTCTAACACAAAGATAACCTACTGGCAAAGGTTAGTCTAACTGCAAATTTCTAAAATCAGTGCAGTCTTTCTTCTATGCCATGATATTAAACTTAGTTCAGGGACCAAATATATATTTGGTCTTTGTCCTCTTCAGGTCCAGCGCCCAGGCCCTAAAACTTGAAATTTCCAAAGTGGAGAAAACCCTGAGAGTGTCTTTTGTTGTGTTAATCAGGTGACTCGGACCTGCTCCTAAGGATGTGCTGGTTGCCAGGGGAACCATCCACTAGTTCCCAGGCTTGGAACTTTTCTCCCACTCCCAGACATCCAGTGTGGGAGAGGAGCTAAAGGTTGAATCTATCTCCAAAAGCCAATGATTTAATTAATAATGCTCACAAAAATGAAGCTCCACAAAAACCCAAAAGGACAGATGTTGGAGAACAAGAAGCCAGAGCCACCATAAGAATGTCCTGAAGGAAAGAGACTGAGCAGCAAGGAACTAAAAGTAGTTCCATTCCAAGGTCAGAAAGCCACCAGGACTGCTCTCCTCTTCAGAAGGACATCAAAGGGATGCCAGGCCAGGGATAAGAATGTTTTGTCTGGTGCTGAAGAACCAAACCAGCGCCATGACAGGCTTCAGAAGGCCCCAGAAATTAAAAGGCCCAAGTTTCTAAGGCATGATTCAGCAGGCTTAAGCAACCGCCCTTCCTCCTGCCCGAACCAATCACCGGAGGTTGGGAAAGTACCGGACGTCCCCACCACTTTTCTGGCCCGCTTAGTTTTAAACTCACCAATCCCTCCACGCGGCATCAACCTCTGCCGTCACCCTGTCCTATCACATTGTAGTCTCTGCCCATCACCCCTTTCCCTGCCCTAACTGTGATAAAAACCCCACTCCTCCATTGTTCGGTGATCTCAGCATGGATCCACTGCGCTGGTGAGGTCTGGGAGCCCGAGCTTAAGCCCGAATAAATGCCCTTTGCTTTTGCATATGTGACTTGGACTCCTGGTGGTCTTGGGATTTTGGGGAGATCCCGATCTGGGCATAACAGTGCCAGATATACTCATGACCCAATATGGAATATACATAGGTGCATGACCTGTCAAGATGCCAAATACTATGTTGTATGTGCTTGCTGTTATCAGACAAGTAGCAAAATAAAAGAGGGTTGAGCCTGGATACTGATGCTTTGGCTCCTGGAGAGTCACAGCCCCCTGCTTCTTTATTCTCTCATCACATCTTTGGGACCTGTCTCTCTCTCTCTCTCTCTCAGACAGGGGTTCCAGATCTTACGGGTTTGTGAACACGTGAAGGTGCTCAGAGAGTGGCGTGCCTGGAGAGAAGCTCTGTGTACTTTTCCAATAACTTGCATCTCTTTCATTTGGCTATTCTTGAGTTATGTCCTTCTATAATAAACTGGTGATAAGTAAATAAAATGTTTTTGAGTTTTGTGAGCCACTTTTGCAAATTAATTGAACTAAAAGGAGAGGACTGTGGGAACCTCTGATTTATAGCCAGTTGGTTAAAAGGAATTATGATTGGCATCTGAAGTGAGGGTAAGAAGGCAGACAGACTGGTAGAGCTGAGCCCTTACTCTGTGGAATCTGATGGCATATCCAGGTGGGTAGTGTTAGAATTGATTTGAAATTTAAGACACGCAGCTGGTGCCCAGAGCACTGCTTGGTGATGTGGGCAGAACCACCCTCTCTGATACAGTGGAATTGGGTCCAGGAACCCAAAAGAGGGAGACTTCTAGAGACAACCCTGTTCTTCCTGAGGTCCTGTTTGTAACTTTGCAGGAAGAGGAAAAATAAAGACTATCCCTTTAAAGTATAACGACAGTTTACCTAGGACATTCAGTGATATAAAACTGGTAATATATAATGGAGAGACGTCTCCAGCTTTTCCTGTGGCCCACCTGCAAAGAGATGTGGCTTGTACATCTAATATTGTGTCTCTTTTTAAAACATTTTTTACTATTTATTTTTGAGAGAGAGACAGAGACAGAGTATGAGTGGGAGAGGGACAAGCAGAGAGATGGGGACACAGAATCTGAAACAGGCTCTAGGCTCCAAGCTTGTCAGCACAGAGCCTGATCTGGGGCTCGAACTCCTGAACTGTGAGATTAGGACCTGAGCCGAAGTCTGACGCTTAATGGACTGAGCCATCCAGGTGCGTCTATTTGACACTCTTAAAAAAAAAAAAAATAGAATTCCTGTTAACTCTTGAGGTTTTCTTGGGGTGACAGTGGGGTTCATGAGGTCCAGAGCCAATGACCAAGAAAGGATTCTTGAAGATGTCTCTGGTGCAAAAAGGTTATTGAAGTACGGGGACAGGACCTCTGGGCAGGAAGAGCTGCCCCAGGACCATGTGGAAAAATTGGTTATTTACTATGGGGTTGGGGGAGGTAAAGTCCAGGGGAAGTTTCTAGTGAGATTTTTTTTATGTTGAAGAAGACTTGCAGGATACTGGAGGCCTAGCTATTGTCAAGCTAAGGTTGTTTTTCCCTCTAGCAAAGCATGAACATTAAGACAGAAGGAGTTCCTGGGGCGCCTGGGTGGCTTAGTCAGTTAAGCGTCTGACTTTCGCTTAGGTCATGATCTCGCGGTTCGTGGATTCGGGCTGCTTGGGGCTCTGTGCTGACTGCCAGCTCGGAGCCTGGAGCCTGTTTCAGTCTGTGACTCCCTCTCTTTCTGACCCTCCCCTGCTCATGCTGTCTCTCTCTCTCTCCTAGAAATAAATACAACATTTAAAAAATTTTTTTTAAAAAGACAGAAGGAATTCCTGGAGAAAGGTTTTACTCAGCCAGCCTCAAGTATTTGTCAATGGGCTGCTGGTTATAAGGAAATTTAGTTTTATCTGCCATTTCGTTCTGCCTTTGTTTCCCACATCACTGTGGAGGGGGGGTATGGAAATTTAGGTGGGGGGGGGTTGTGATCCCTATCAGTTAACCATTTGTTTACCCCTTTCCTTTTTTCTTGGGCAGCCAGAAGTTCCTGAGGAATATCACACATATCCCACCTGAGGGGGGAATGTTTGTGGCCCTGTCAGCTTGGCTTTGGCTCCCTCATCATTAACCTTCTGTCATTAATTCCAAGTTCCAGGTTGAATAAATAAACTATTTTTAAAATATTTATTTATTTTTGAAAGAGAGAGAGACAGACAGAGTGTGAGCAGGGGAGAGGCAGAGAAAGAGACAGAGAGGGAGACACAGAATCTGAAGAGGCTCCAGGCTTTGAGCTGTCAGCACAGAGCCCAGTGTGGGGCTCCAACTCACAAATCCTGAGATCAAGACCTGAGCTCAAGTCAGGCACCCCCAGGTTGAATAAATTTAGGGCCTACTAGGCAGCCTCTCTTACTTTAGAATAGTCTTTTCCCTGAAAACTTTGTCTTATAAGAATGTAAGAGCCCTACACTTTATAAGTTTAAATTTTACAAACTTTACTATCTTTGGCAGTTTTCGTCATATTATATGATTTGTGATTTCAGTTCATTTATTCCATCAAATGTTATTTTCCGCTCCACTTTGGTGTGTGTGTGTGTGTGTGTGTGTGTGTGTGTGCGTGCGTGCGTGTGCGTGCATGTGTGTATGTTTTCCTGTGTGGAATTTTGGCAGAAAATGAAGTTAAAATTGCTGGATTTTCAAATCATTTATTGTAAAGCCACCCTAGGTTTTCATTTTAATGAAGTTCTCTCTGATAATTGATAATTGGGGATAGAGAAAGAGGAGAGAAAAGACTACAAGATTAATCTGAAGGCCTTTAATAAGCAGAGTTATGGACCAATATATTGGCATTGGTAATAAAAAATAGCAATAATTTGAGACATATTAAAGAAGAAGAGCTGGAGGAATTTCATGATTGTTTTCATACCAGGCTTGAGAGGGACAACAGAATCAAGTATGAATGTCCATTTGGTGTTGAAACACTATGTTGATTTCCTGCCATCTCCTGGATTAGGGAGATCAGAAGGAAAAGTGAGTGTGTTGTTAGAGATTATAAGTTTATTGTTAGAAAGGGTCAACAATATCTCTGAACATTAAACTGATAATTTTCACTCCCAGGCAACATTTGTCAATGTCTGTAGAAACTTTTGTTAGTCACATCTGGGGGCGTAAGGTTAGTGGCAACTATCTAGTGATTAGGGGCCAGGGATGCTGCTAAACGTCCTATGATGTACAGGATATCCCCCGAGAAAAGCATTATTTGGTCTGAAGGTCAATAACATTCAGGTTGAGAGACTGTATTCTAAGTGGACATGTCCAATAAGCAAGCAGTTTGATATGCAGGTCTGGGCTTCAAAAGACAAGCCAATGTTAGAGTCACAGTTTTATGGAGATTGCCTGTTGATCACCAAAGCCAGTATTTCTCCTTACTGGATACACAGGTAGTCTTCATTTCTTAGTGACCCCCATTTTAGGTGAGCCTCTGTGTCTTTTACCTAATGGAATTTGAGACAAAGTGTACACACTACTTTTAGGTTTGGCACGTTACAGATTTGCCACTTGGAATTCTCCATGTGTTTATCTTTGCACTCGCCTTATACAAATGAGCAAGTGAACCTGGAGTCCATGTGAAGATGGTGGATCCACAATGTAGAATTTGCTTCACTACTAAGTCAGTAATTGAAAGAAAGAGCTTCTTACTTCTTAATAACATTTGTTTAAGACATCTTGTAAGTGTAAAGCAAGTTCCTATTTTGAGAATTGGAGATTTTGTGGTTATACTAGTTATCTGTTTCTGCATTAAAAAATTATCCCTGCATAGCAGGTCAAACCAAACATTTTTCATCATGTAGTTTCTAAAGGTAAGAATTTGGGAGCAGCTGAGCTGAGTGGTGCTGACTCCAGATCTCATGAAATTGCAATCAAGTTGTCACCTGGGGCTGCAGTCACTTCAAGACACAGCTAGAGCTAGAGAATCTACTTCTGAGCTCTCACTCACGTGGTTTTGGTAGGCCTCAGTTTCTTACTGGCTATTTGTTGGAATCTTCTGTTTCTCACATGGTCTCCTCATAGGCTACTTGAATAGCTTCTTTATATGCTTGCTGAGTTCCAGGAGAATAATAATTAATAGAAAGAGGCAGGAGGGAGGAAAGGATGGAGAGAGAGACAGGCAAAGACAGACGGAAAAAAATTAAACTGAAGGAGGAAACCACGGTCTTTTATAATCTATTCTCAGAAGTGATACATCATCAATTTGCCACATGCTGTATGGCAGATAAACCCTGGTACAGTGTGGGTGGAGAGTATTTAAGAGTGTGAATACCAGAATATAGGGATCACTGTGGACCACTTAAAATTTTAAAGATTGGCTACCACAAAGTTTTATCCTTTAGAGCAGGTAGGATTACCTTTATCAATTCCAAAAGTTTATTTGTCTTTCATTAAGAATTACTAGCATTCCTTGCATTGGGAAGTTTGACTTGGAATTGAATGAACATGTAGTGAAAAACTGACACAAATTGTCATGAAGAACAAATAGATGGCTTTATCTGCTATAGACTGAATTATGTCCCTTCAAAAATCATATGTTAAAGCTCTAACCCCCCTCCTCCCCCCAATGTATTTGGAGATAGGCACTTGCTGGAAATAGTTAAGGTTAAATGAGGTCATAGAGGTGGTATCTTGATCTGATAGGATTAGGATCCTTATAAGAAGAGACACCTGAGAGGTGGCTCTGTCTCTACCATGTGTAGACACAGGTAGAAGGCAGCCAGCCTATCTACAAGCCAAGAAGAGAGCTCTTACCAGAACCCAACCATGTTGGCACCCTGATTTTAGACTTTTAATCTCTAAGAACTGTGAGAAAGTAAATTTCTATTTTCAAGTTGTTCAGTCCGTGGTATTTTGTTATGGTAGTTGCCAGCTGACTAACATAGAGTCCATTGTAGAAGTTTCACCCAATGCCATACTAGAGTGACAAAGAGATCTTTTTCTCAAAAAGACTCATTGTTACAGAGACAAAGCCATGTCATAGGTATTAAGTAACCCGATTAGGTTCAAGATGGAGTCTCTCATGCTAAGTGAAACCAAAACTTCACTGAGTTTTGTGCTCTACTCCACCAGAAAGAGGAGACTTGGGTCACCAAATCAGAGCTTGCCTGCTCAGCTGGCTACAAGATTTCCCTTTGATTCATGTAAGGAAAGTTACCTTGCTTTAACCAATCAGCAAATGCCTAGTATACCCTCCTTGTTCCTACCCACCTTGGTCTATAAAAATCACTAGCCTTGTACAGTTATTCAGGTATCGTTTTTACCTGCTAGGTTGTATGACGCATGATTTATGAACTGTGGAATAAAAGACCAGTAAATAGTGGGATTTTTTAAATTTAGGAATATCTGTACCAAGAATGTTTCATGTCCAGACTGTTGAGAAACTTTAGACTTGTTTCTAGAGGGAAGGTAGAACCCAGGAACAGAACCCAAGTCAGATTGATGTTGTCTGAATGGAATGTGCTGGCAGGCAAGGAACAAAAGCCCCAAGGAGCAAGCAGTAACAAAAAAACTAGAGGGTAGAAGAACCTCATGATTAAACATGGACTTCAATTGCTTACAGATACAGTTTTGAATCTCATCTTTGAGCAGGAACAATACTCTGAGCAAGTTAATTTACTCAGTTTTAGTTTTTGCACCCATAAAATTGGGATGTTAAATATACTTTATATGGAATACTGGGGTGGCTGAGTCATGATTTCATGATCCATGAGTTCAAGCCCTGCATTGGGCTCTGTGCTGAAAGCTCAGAACCTGGAGCCTACTTCAGATTCTTTGTCTCCCTCTCTCTCTGACCTTCCCCTGTGCTTGCACTCTCCCTTTCTCTCTCTCTCTCTCAAAAATAAATAAACAATAAAATTTTAAGAAACTAAAGTGTACTTTATAAGAGTAAGGAATAAACTATTATGCATGTAAACTATTAATGGAATGTCATTATAGAGGAGCAATTGATAAATGTATTTACTGAAGTATCTAGTCAATTATTTGACAGTAGAGCTTGATGTAAACTGAATATTATAAGACCATCTGTATTCTTTATTAGTCTCTATTTCCAGTAATTATGTTGGCTGATCACAATATATAATTTTTTATACCTTAATTTTATTTTTAATGGGAAAGGCAATAAATATGATCTAAATATTGGAAATGTACATTTTTGGAATTATAAGTATTGTGGTTTTTGTTGTACTCAAATGTTGATTTTCCAAGTCCAGATGTGTATAGTATAATAGAAAATAATAACTGGTGGGGCGCCTGGGTGGCTTAGTCGGTTAAGCGTCCGACTTTCGCTTAGGTCATGATCTCGCGGTTCGTGGGTTCGAGCCCCGCGTCGGGCTCTGTGCTGACTGCCAGCTCAGAGCCTGGAGCCTGTTTCAGAGTCTGTGTCTCCCTCTCTCTCTGACCCTCCCCTGCTCGCGCTGTCTCTCTCTCTCCTAGAAATAAATAAAACATTAAAAATTAAAAAAAAAAAAGAAAATAATAACTGGAGGTCATAAATTCACACACATATTCTTATTAATTTTTCATTACCACTTTTTGAAAATTTTATTATTTAAAAAATATAATGTTCATTTATTTTTGAGAGAGAGAGAGACAGTGAGCAGGGGAGGGGCAGAGAAAGAGGGAGATAGAATCCAAAGTAGGCTTCAGGCTCTGACCTGTCCTCACAGAGCCCAACGTGAGTCTAGAACTCACAAGCCGTGAGATCATGACCTGAACCGAAGTGGGACACTTAACTAAGGCACCCAGGGACCCTTCAAGTCCTTTTTTTTTTTTTTTTAAAAATATTTTTATTTATTTCTAGGAGAGAGAGAAGTGTGAGGCAGGGGTCAGAGAGAGTCACAGACTGAAACAGGCTCCAGGCTCTGAGCTGGCAGTCAGCACAGAGCCGACGCGGGGCCGAACCCACAAACCGCGAGATCATGACCTAAGCGAAAGTCGGACGCTTAACCGACTAAGCCACCCAGGCGCCCCCCAAGTCCTTTTTTTTAATTATAGATTTTAATATTTACGAACCTATTGCACATATGAAGATCAAACTAGAGGTTGCATGATAGACTCTTACCCCAGTTCTGCTGAAAGATTTTCATTATTGACCTGGACAGGGAGTGTACTGATTAACTTTGCCACTGACAGATATGAAAAATATAGGTTAAAAGGAAAATGATGTGTAAAAGAGAAATTCAAACTTCCAAGTCATGTAATTTGGAGAAGAAATCAAGGTCAAGTAAATTATTTGATTAAATATCCATATACAATAAAATTTTGTTGAGTGTATATTAAATGGTATAAGAGGTGACAGATGTATGTGTATATATCTAATAATGGTATATCAGATGGCATATATATGTGTGTATTTATAGATTTTATATACACACACACATATATATAACTCAGATTAATTTGAGTGCTATGGAGAAAAATAAAGGAGAGTGTGGGGATCTGGGGAATCTGGGGATTTAGTTCATACAGAATGGTCAAGAAAGACCTCATTGACAAGTAATATTATACAGTCATTTATATAGTTTATTGATTGATTCCATAATATTTATTTGGGTTGTACTCTGATAGGCTCTGGACAGTCTCTGATGATAGTAAATAACTATGGTCACATTTGCAAGAAATAATTCAGTCTGTCAATGATTGTTAATATTTTTAGTAGCCTTGAGAATACTCTGAATGCTATTAATCTTCTCCCAAGAGCATGCCTATGTTACATATGCAAAAAAAAAAATGTGCTTTTCAGTGATTCCTTGAAACTACAACTCAAAATTAAATAAAGTTGAAACTATAACTTGACTAAAAGTTGGCAACATGGAGACATTTTTTTAAATTTCAAGTGAATCATAGTTTTGTATTTAGGATGGACAGTTCTTTTATGAAATTACAGTATTCTGTATTTATGAGAAAAGAACCATGATGGCAGTTAAATGTTTGAAAATAGCATCTATTAGGACTCTACGTTGGAAGAAAGGAAGTTGGGGGAAAAACAACTATTATTGAAATTAACAAATGATTATTTTAATAGCTTATTTTTATGCAATGTATCTATAATTTTTATGTAATGATAGTATGAAATGATAAATGTACAGATAAAATCCCCTCTCTTTATAAAGGTAACTTTTTCTAATTTCTTTTCTTTCCTTTTCTTCCCCTACTTTGTGTTAGTTCTTCATTTATATTCATTTTACTGGCTTCACTTCATGCCCAAAGTAACTCTGATAGTGGCTTCCAGTGCTTTTTTTTGTTGTTATTTTTATAGAACCATAGACCTTTAAATCTACATGACATCACATGGTCTAAGTGATTCGTTTTCTAGATTGAGGAATTAGGACAAAAAGTGAAGTGACTTGCCTAGGTTTATACATTGAGTTATATTAGAAAATAATGGTTAATTAAAAGGCTATATGAAGCAGGCACTAAGTAAGCTAGGCACTCATGTGATATTCTCTTTAGAATGTGGAAACTGAGCCAAAGAGGAGAGGCATCATTTGCCATGGGTCACAGAATAAGTTAAGTATCTGAGTTGGGATTTGAGACAAGGCTTCCAGACTTCACAGCCCATTGCATGTCACTCACGTTTTCTGGCTCTAAGTCCTTTGTAGTTTTTACACAGCCCTAGACTCTTCTATCCTAAACTCTGCAACTTCCTGTTCTTTTATAGCTCTAAATCTTGGTTCCCTAAATCCTGCAGTTAATGACAGGAGGAAGATTGTTGTGGAAAGAAGAGGCAGCAACATTCTTGTTTAGCCTCTTTTTATATCTATTTTTTTCTACAGACTGGGATATTTTTCTCCATTATGCATACTTATTCATCCTGCCAAAAAATTCTTTTAAGGCAGTTAAGGCTGTAGTCAATTTTCTCAGTTTGATGTTCCTAAGGAACCTGCTGTGTCTTTTTCATTCTGTGCAAAAATAGGCATGGGAGGACCCACCAGCTGCTAAAGTCACTGGATAGCTTAAAAAGTTTGTACTTGTTTTCTATAGTGTTACATTTTCATAGTTTCAGAATTTGTGCAGCATTTAATTTCCCTGTGCTTTGTATTTTCCTGTAGAGAGAGAACGCACTGGTATTTGTTTGTAGATGTTGGAGAAATACTTTCAAAGAAAGAAATTATTCTTCAAATATCTATGGCCACTGAATACTGAATAATTCTGCAACCTACTTAAAAAGTAGAAACAAAACCCCTAACAACTAAATGACACCAACAAAAATCCTGCAAACTAGAAAGTAGAAGAAGTCTCAGAATATAGAAATTATTTTTGTTTCCTGAAATGCAAGGGTATTTTACTGTATACTTTCTGGAAAAAATTCTGGCAGTATTTACCAAAGACCCTAAACTTATTCACATCTTTTGACCCAGAGATTACATATCACAAAAGTACATACAAAAATGTATAATGTAGCATTTCTTGTAAAAATAAATAATCAGAACCTAAATGTTCAACAATAGGGAATTTATCGAATGAATTAGAATCATACAGTAAAGTTATTTATAGAGTGATTATAATGATGATTTAATACCAGTGTTATTTATCAATATGGGATGTCATTCATAATTTTTGTTAAGCCATAAAACAAAACAAAAAGTTTTAAAAGTAGTATGTACAGTATCATCCCATATTTTCATTTTCATGTGGCTTGAAAAAAATTACCCCCAACTTCTTAAATTTTGCACAAATGTCTTATTTGATTACTATTCTTGGTACTTTTTGTCTTTGAACCCTATCTACTGATTTCTTGCTCATAATATTTTCAGTGTGTGGAAGAAGCAAAAAGAGAATGAAAACACATATGAGCTGTCCTGCTTTTATGACGCTTGTCAATGAACAATGATGCAGGTGTTCAACATCAGCAACAACAGAACAGAAATATGAGAACTGCTAGGAAGGCAAAACACAAGATGCTTTTTGAGTGTATAGTAGCAATCCTTGTTGCCTGAACGTTTCTAGGGTAAATTTTTACACAGGACTTTACAAGAGAAGATGTTTCCTTACCTGGATGGGAAAAAAATATATAAGATCATCTCCTTTTTTTGTTTTAAGCTTATTTATTTTGAAAGAGAGAGAGAGAGAGCACAAGTGCAAGTGGGGGAGGGGCAGAGAGGGAGTTTTGTGGGGTTTTTTTTTTTTTTTGAGAGGGAGAATCTTAAGCAGGCTCCATGCCCTCAATGTAGAGCCCATGTGAGGCTCTAAGTCACAAGACCATGATACCATGACCTGAGCCAAAATCAAGAGTCAGATGCTTAACTGACTGAGAAACTCAAGCACCCCAATAAGATTGTCTACTTTGTAATTTGAACTTCTTAGATGTTACATTCATTGTTTGGGTTTTTACAGATTCTTGAGTGTTAAGCCTCACCCATTTTTGCTCTTCCAAAGTCTGGAGTAATTTTCTTCTTTTGAATTCCTCTAGTACTATTTGTCAAGGATACCCAGAATATACCATGTTTTATGTCATATCATCTTTGTTTTCAACATGATAGGAGATACCTTCAAAGCAAAGAGCTGTTTCTCCTGACTCCTCACAGAATTTATTATGAAACCCAATAAGTAACAGATACTTAATAAATGACTATTGAACAGAAAGCCTCCATTCAAGGCTAGTTACAAGTAATATGTGTTCTATACAAGAGCAAGGTAAATATACATCATCATTTTAAGAAAACATGTAATCTGCCACTCTCTTAATTCTCAAAGACTTTCTAATTAAGATAACTTCTATACATATATTATTAAATTATTTGAGTGGATAAAACTCAACCTTTATGTAGCATTCTAGAGAGGATAGAACATGATTTTTGGAATCAGACACATCTACCTTTGAATTCTATCTCCTGAATTGCTATCTGTGTCACTTTATTCAGGCTTTATAGTCAACACAGGTTAAACAGTTGCAGGCCTAAAATGTTGTTAGAGGGATTTCATGAAATAATCTTGGAGAGCCGCTTAATTCTGTTCTTTATATCTATAAAATAATCTATAAAAAATATATATAATGACCAATTCTTATGACCTCTATATAGTCTAAGTAGCATCATTTTACTTTTGGATAATACAATAGTCTTTTAAGTGATCTCCCTGTTTTCACCATTGCTGCATTGCATTTTATTCCTGTTATGGGCTGAATGGTGTTCTCCCAATAGTTCATATGTTGGAGTTCTGACCTCTTGTACCTTAAAATATGACTGTATTTGGAGATGGGGTTTTAAAGGGGTAATTAAATTACAATGAGGTTTTTGGGTGGGTCCTAACTCAACCTGATATATCCTCATAGGAAAAGAAAATTTGGCCACCAAAGATTCAAAAGTAAGATGATGTGATGACACGAGGAGAAGATGGACATTTGTGAGATGTGGAGACAACTTCAATAGAAACATACCCTGCAGACACCTTGATCTGGACATCTAGCTTACAGAACTGTAAAAAATGTAATTTCTGGTTTTTCAGCTACCCAGTCTGTGGAACTTTGTTTTCGTCACCCCGGAAAACAAATACAGCTCTCTACTTAAGTAATGGGAAAACCCTTTAAAACTTCAAAATGTTGTGGTGCCTGGGTGGCTCAGTCGGTTAGGTGTCTGACTTCAGCTCAGGTCATGATCTCACGTTTTTTGGGTTCGAGCCCCACATTGGGCTCTGTGCTGGCTCTGTGTTGGCAGCTAGCTCAGAGCCTGGAGTCTGTTTAGGATTTTGTGTCCCCTCTCTCTCTGACCCTCCGCTGCTCCTGCTGTCTCTCTCTCAGAAATAAATAAAACATTTAAGAAAATAATAAACCTTCAAAATGTCTAAATTATTTCACAACTTACTTGTCCCATCACACTTAGAAAAAAACCCTAATGCCCACAATGCTACAGGTCAAGTACAACGGGAGACTTGACTATTTCTCTCTCTTCATTTTTTCTCTTTCAGTCATTTAGTCTGATCCTACTTTATTGTCCTCTTTCCTCAAAGATACCAAACATTAGTTCCCACTTTTGTTTTCATTTTTATTTATTGTTGCTTAAGCCTGAAAGATCTTATTCAGATATTCACATGTTTAGTTTCTCATGTAATCCAGGTCGCTGTTCAAATGTCACCACCTCAGAGAGGTCTTTATTGACTGTTCTAGGAGTGGGCAATCTCCTACCACTCTCTATCCTTTTCCCTAGCTTTATTTCTTTTCCCAGTGCTTATTGCTGACAGATATATTACACAGATATTCTCAAATTATTTGCATATTTATACATTGCCTCTTTCCACTATAATATAAATGCCATAAGAATAGGGGCAGTATTTTGCTCACTCTTGTAATCCCAGTGCCCAGAAATCACTTTGCAAAATGTACATAGCCAGGAGATATTTATATAGTAGTAAAGATAACTTAAAATATTGTTTCTTTAGTTAATGTGGAAGAAGTTGGTGTATTTCATTTAATGAGAATATCAAGAAAACTCATAAATCAGTGTATTTTTATTGTGACAAAATTTAAAGTAGCAAAGTGGTAAAACAAACACACAAAAATCCCCAAATATTACCCAGATAGAATCAATAGATAGTGTTGATTTTGTCACATCCAGCTAGTCATATCAGATTGATACTAAAGAAATTAGGGTATGGTCAATTATAGTTATTGGGATTGTATGAACATTTGAGAATTCATTTGGTTGAGCACTCTTCTTTACAGTCTTATAAAAATATAAACTTGGTTCTCATCTTAGTCTGTCATTTAATAAACCAGTGACCTGGGACAAATCTTTTAATACTACTGAACCTAACTACTTCATCTGTAAGCTATGAATATAACATTGGTCCTGCCTGTCACATAGGGTTATGTCAAGGTTCTATTTTCATAATGCATGTATTTTTTAACCTGAAAAGCACTCTGAAATGATAAGTAGCAATGTGGTTTTAGGGACAGTTCAGTTAAAATTGGGAAAAGGTGCCATTTTCTGTCCTTAACATTTCCATTGCTGTAATGTAGTCTTCAGACCTGCCCCAGAATTTAATACAAAGGAGTAACATAATTGGACATTTTTGTATTATTAGGTCTAAGGATAATTTACCTGGTGTGATAAAGTATTAATCTAGTGACCCTCATCAGATAATTAGCATAGAATGCATTATGCATTGCCCTTCAAGGACCTAAGTGGGCTTTCAAATTTGATATGAAGCCAGGCACTGAAAGAGTTTAGCTGAGGCAAGATCTATTACCATCTCTAGGGAGGAGTGGTTAGAGGCACCCTGACTGCCCCTCTGGGATGTTGTGTCACAGAGAACTGCATCACAGAGTGGCAGAGAGTACTTGGGATTGGGACAAGAGAAGAGAATGACAAAAAGGACTGTGACTTATTAAAAAATTTGCTTAGAATGTGTCTGTCTCAGTTTCCTGCCTCTTGAGAAATCATCATTTTACATGAAGTATGCGTATTATTAAAGACCAATGGTGGGTGGTGTTCAAAATGGAAAACAACAGTCCCAGATTATATTTTATTTATGAGATCACTTGTACCTTTTCCTTCAGTTAGATGTGTTTAAATGTAAAAATACCCCTTTAACACCATTTAAAGCTATAAAGCAGAATGTGCAATTCAGGCATATGTATAAAGTTTTAAAAGGTTTCATCTAATAATGACAGTAATTTAGGTATTTTCAATAAAATAAATTAATAACTCCAGGAGTTTGGAAGAGAATTGTACATAGGGTTATAACAATGATAGTATATAATATTTTTCACTTTTGTGAACATTTAAATCCATGTTCAATCTTTAGCTCACCTGTACATGTATATGCACATTTGAATAAATGCCACAGTATAACATTTCTGAAGAATGCACACCAGAAAAGAATGCGAATAATACTTAAGGAAAAAAAAATTCCCATTTAATTAACAATCTCCTGTGGTTTAGTTTCAAAAAGGCTGGGTGATCAGTAAGAATTCTATATGCAAAGCAAATCAGTGGTTACCCAGGACTAGGGTTCACGATTAAGGGATAATATGAGAATATCATCTTTGTGGTGATAGAAAAGTTTTAAACCCGGATTGTGGTAATGGTTACATGAATTTATATTTCACAGAACTATAATATACCACGCACACACAGTCACATGTGAGACATCTTGATGTAAATGTATAAATCTTTGAAATCTGAATAGAGTCTGAACCTGACTTAAGGGTATTGTACCAATGTCAGTTTCCTGGTTTTGACAGTGTGTTAAGAATATGTGAGTAAGGTATGATTATTGGGGGAAGCTAGTTGAAGATAACATGGTAATTTGTCTTTACTATTTTTGTAACTACTTATGAGTCAAGCTATTTTAAAATGAAAAGCACAAGTAGAAAAAAAAAGTTTTGAAATCAAATTGATGCTTTCTTCATTATTAGTTGTATGAATTTGAGCATAGTGTTATTCAACTAAGTTTTCTCATCTGTAAATTTGAGGTCATAGTATGATTTATATTTTATAGCATCGCTGTGATGAAATCAGATCATAAGTGTATGTATCCAATGCTGTTGAGAAAGTTGAAGCTTACACATTGAGTTACCTAGCTCTTTCTGTGGCGTTTGGGTATAAAGGTCTCAAATGGGAAGCTTGTTCAAAAAGAGAGAAGAAATGTATAGTTGTATCTCAAAGCACTGTCTGAACAAGGAGGATATTCTCTATACCTTGAAAAGGTCTTAGTCCTCTTAAATCATTTAGCTTCTACTTAGGTCCTTCCAAACCAATAATGCCACAAATTGCTATGTCACCAATAAGAATTAATTCTCACTTAATTTTATTACTCCTATATAATCAGTAGAGGCAGGGACCTAAACTGCTGGAGACCAGCTTCAGCAAGTCCAGGGGTCCCTGAAGGATGGATGGTGTTGGCGAGAGAGGGAGTGAGAGAGTCCCGAGATTCTTTCTGATCACCAGGCAGGCATCTCCGTCCTGTCGGTTTTGGTGTCTTTATTTATAGGTCAAATGTTAACATGGCATCAGAAAATGGAATTTTTACAATGGATAGCACTCTGTGATAAGATGTTTATGGAAATGTACAGAAACAGGTTTTACAGAAGTATTCTTGCAGAACTGCCCCAATTATAGTGAGTTTGAGTAACTAAGAAAAAAACAGGCTGTTCACATTTTAATAACACTAAGATTAAGTCATAGGTTTGTAAATACTCTTATCCATCCCCATCACAGCTGCCAGGGTAAGGGAAGGTGTTTATGGAATGTAGGCCTTAGGGAAGGGGCTGCTATACATCACCAGTTAGCAAAGGTATATGTATTAACTTATACTCTGCTCTTCTCTCTAGGCTCTTTGTCTCTGGGCAAGACTTGATTTTCCAGTTATATTCTTTATGGCACCAGAGAGCCAACCATACCTTTAAAGAATTTAGCTCATTACCAATACATAGAATAGCCTCTTTGAGTGCATTTAACTTTGTGTCTAGTTTTCTGATTTCTTGAATAGCTAGGGCATCGGAGACATTTTTGGTTAGCTGATTTACATGTTGAGCTGTATGAACATCTTGGACTAATGCAACGGTAGAAACAGAATTATACATGTAAAGGTCAGTCTTTTATGAGTGAGGGTCATTAGCCTGTTCATAGCTCAAGGGAAAGTAGGGAGGGAAACAGGACCTTCTGTAGACACGATGTCTGTTCCCATAATCAAAAGAAGAAGTTCCCACAATATATTCCTTCACAAGGTGCAATCATGATACCAGAGCCAGAATAAGGGGACAAGTCACTCCCGATATTGATCAACAATGTACCTTAGGGGCCAGTGCTCAAGCAGAAATAATTGAGTGAGGATGGATATCGGTCATCATCTGATTGGCAAGAGACCGTGCAAACTTGCTTTAACCTCACCAGGAGTTTTCTCAACTAGCGGGCTCAGAATGGCTCCCAACACTAAACCTTACTGGCTTAGTTGCTTTTTAAAATGTATACTAATTTAATAATTTATATTAATTTATACTAATTATGTTTATGCTGCTTCATTTATACTATTTATATTGCACTATAATGCTATAATATAGAATATTAATTTACATTAATACCATTTTAAACATTTATTTAGTATGAAATTATTAACTAATATTCATTTATTCTCTTTTCTAGTCATAACTGATTGCAGTCCAAAAGCATTCAACATTTTTGTCTTTTCAAATATCTAAAGATAATCAAAATTGAAACTAAGAAATACTCTGAAGTCCTATCTTCTCAACCAGACTATACATTTTTTGAGGGTAGAAACTCCATTTTCTTTTCTAGGAAAGATATTTAAGCACAATGGAACACCAATCTTCAATGGAAAGTGAAGAAGGATGGTGTCAAACATTCTTCCTTCTTTGCCATGCTTTGAAAACTTTACTTGTGAGATTCCAGTTAAAAGAAGTTGTGATATATACATGTGCATGTGCACGTTCACACTCACACACACACACACACACACACACACATGAATATTACTCAACCATAAAAAAGAATGAAATCCTGATATTAGAAACAAACATGGGTCGACCTAGAGAATATTATGTTAAGTGAAAAAAGAGAAAGACAGATTTCACATGATTGCACTAATATCTGGAATCTAAAAAGCAAAATAAAAACAAATTTTAAAAATAGACTCATAAATATAGAGGACAAACTTGTGATTACCAAAGAGCAGGTAGGTGAGGGCACAAGTAAAATAGATAAATAGGGTTGAGAAGTACAAACTTTTACTTATGAAATAAGTCCTGGAGATGGAAAGTATTAGCATAGGGAATAAATTCAAAAATATTCTAATAACATTGCATGGTAACAGATTGTGACTGAATTGCCTTGGTGAGCACTAAGTAATGTGTCAATTGTCAAATCACTATATCTAAAACTAATATAACATATGCTAATTATATGTATAGAGAGATAGGGATATAAATATACATTAAAACACAGAAAAGAACATGACTGTGGAAGGAATTAGTTCCTTGAAAACCCATTGTATTAGGACCAACTAAAGAAATTAGGAATTTGCATTTGAAAAGATTAAAATGGAAAGAACATGTAAAAGAATAGACTATCAGAAAGACATGATATGATATTCTTGTACCTTGTTCACGATGTTTCTGTATCACAAGATAACATCCTGTGAAGCTCCAAAGGATTATATTTAGGACACATAAGAACATTTATTCTCACAATGTGTACCAGGGCTAAAGTATGCTTTCTTGTAAGAGTTAGGAATTTGCATTTGAAAAGATTAAAATGGAAAGAACATGTAAAAGAATAGACTATCAGAAAGACATGATATGATATTCTTGTACCTTGTTCACGATGTTTCTGTATCACAAGATAACATCCTGTGAAGCTCCAAAGGATTATATTTAGGACACATAAGAACATTTATTCTCACAATGTGTACTAAAGTATGCTTTCTTGTAAGAGTTGGTGAGGCATAGGAACAAACTGATTC
This sequence comes from Proteles cristata cristata, assembly GCA_017311185.1. Taxonomy (NCBI): domain Eukaryota; kingdom Metazoa; phylum Chordata; class Mammalia; order Carnivora; family Hyaenidae; genus Proteles; species Proteles cristata. Next base: position 1,167,488 of record JAESUZ010004165.1, read on the forward strand.
ACAAATGTTTGGTAAATTATATTTTTTACCTTCTAATATGTAGACATACTTATGTATAATTATAAAATTAAAATATATATAGTCTATATCTTTTTAAAAAGCAATACATGAAACATAATACAATTGATTTCAAATAACAAGAGGTAAATAATATTTATGAGCAAATAAATTAAGGAACTTCTAGGCCAATTTATTTGACACATATTTATCAAGTGGCCTGACCATTGATTAAGTGTCATGGTCATCTGGGAGCCTAAAGTTTGACAGTGTGCATAACAGACTCAGATTCTTGTGCTCAAGGACCTTATATTTGAATTGATGGAGAAAACAATAAACAAAGTAAGTTAAATGATTAGAAGTTCTATGGTAAAAATTAAAGCAAGAAAAAGGGATAAAGTTAATGAAGATATTCACTTAAAATAGAGTATCCAGGCAAAGTTACATTGAGGTTATATTTGCATAAAGATCTGAAGCAGGTGAAGGAATAATTTATGGGAACATCTGGAGGAGGAGTTTTCCAGACATTTCAGAAACAACTAAAAGACCATTATGACTGAAGCACAGTAATGGAGAGATGTGAGGGAGAGCAGGCGATGAGGAGAACAGAAAAGTAGGTAGGTCATTTTGAGGGATAGTACTTCTCAAATTTTAATTTGCATGTAAGTCACCTTGGTGTCATATTAAAATGAAGATTCTGATTTAAGAATTGTAGAGAGTTTACATTCCGTGCAAACGTTCTTTCAGGTAATACTGTTACTATTGGTCTGTAGATCACACTTTGAAGAGCAAAAGATTGAGACTCCTGCATTGTAAGGACCTTGGATTTACTTTATTTAGGGTTGAATTGTGTCCGCTCCATTGCCAACAGCAAAAATTGAGGTGGTAATTCCCACTGCCTAGGTATATGACTTAATCTGGAAATAGGATCTTTACAAATATAATCATGTTAAGCCGAGGTCACAGTAGATTGGAGAAGATGGGTGTTAATCTAATAACTAATGTCCTTATAAAGAGAAATTTGGACAGAGACACACAGGAGAGAAAGCCACTTAAAGATGGAGGCAGACTTTGGAATGATATGGTTGTGTGATCTAGAACACCAAAGATTGCCAGCAGTTACCACAAACTAGGACAAAACAAAGAACGATCCTACCCTAGAGCCTTCAGAGAAAGAATGCACCCCCCCCCATTACTTGATTTCAGACTTTAAGCCTTTAGATCTGTGACAGAATATGTTTCTGTTGTTTCAAGTTACCCAGTTTGGGGTAATTTGTTACAATAACGTCAGGTAACTAGTGCACTGAGTGGAAGTAAAGGAATTTAAGAAGAGTGGCTTGATATGACTTATATTAAAACAAAACAAAACAAAATTCATTCTGGCTGTGGTGCAGAGATGAGAATAGGCTGAAGGGCTGTGGGCAGCACAGAAGCAGGGACCAGTTGGGAGGCCAGAGCAGGAAACCTATCTGATTATGGAGCCGTCAGGTTGGAATCAGTGTGGTAGTGATGGTAATGAAACATGGATATACTCCAAACCTATTTGGAAGTCATTATCAATGAGATTGGTTAATATAATATAGACTATAAAAGAACAAGGGGAATTAAAGATGAAACCAAGGTTGGGGCTTAACTAAAAGGATGGAGCCTATTAATTGAGATGGAGATGGGGAAAATAGCAGAGATGAAGAGCTGTTTGTTTGTTTTTTTAATGTTTTCTTTATTTCTGAGAGAGAGAGAGAGAGAAAGAGAGAGAGCAGGGGAGGGTCAGAGAGAGAGGGAGATACAATCTGAAACAGGCTCCAGGCTCTGAGCTGGCAGTCAACACAGAGCCTGATGCGGAGCTTGAACCCATGAACGGTGAGTACATGACTTGAGCCAAAGTCGGCTTAACCGACTGAGCCACCCAGGTGCCCCATGTTTTGGATATATTAAGTAGGTGACTTGGTATGTGTTTGGAGTCCAGAATAGAGGTTTTAGCTGAAGACATAACTGATAGGAGTGATGAAGAAAAATCACCATGTTTAGGAAAGATGCCCCTATATTTTGAGATTGGCATTAGGATGGACAGTTATATATTTCTAAAACATGATCTTTAGTGCCGCTTGTCATAAATTATACTGGTCATGTACCTGACCTGTGACAATTCTAACATTGGTTATGAAGACTACCAAGAAAGAGTCAGGAGATCGATCTTTTTCTTCTTAGGGCTTACTACAAACTTAATTTTGTTCTCTTCCCAATTCCTGTGTTCAAGCCCTAACCCCAAATGTTGGAGACAGAGACTTTGGGAGATAAATATTTTAGATGAGATCACACAGGTGAGGCTCTCATGATGCGATAAGCACCCTTATAAGAAGATCCCTCTTCTCTTACCCCACAATCCATCCAATGTGAGCACACAGGGAGAGAGAGGGTGGCTATCTGAAGGCCAAGATTAGAGCTGTCGCCAGAATCTGACCATGCTGTCACCTAGATCTCAAGCTTCCACTTGAGATCTGTGAGAAAATACATGTCTCTTATTTAAGCCACCTGGGTTGATATTTTCTCATGGCAGCCCAAGCTAAGACAGGGATCTTCTTATAAACTCAATTTTCCATTTCTTTAAAGCTTTCAAGATACATAATCAGCTTAACAGGGATATTCATTATGTATTGCTAGCCTTGAATTTGATGCCTCACTGCAAAAAGCATGACCTCACTTGGGTTTGTGTGAGTGATATTTAAAAAGATCATACCGGCCTGAGAATGTAAAAACTCATTATTTAGTATTTCTGACAAAAGTCAGTCATTCAAATGTGGACCTTTTGTTCACCAGGCCTGTGGAAAAAGCAGGAGTCATGTTATATGCATTAAATACCACCTAGGATCTACTTTGATCACATATATTTTCTGCTTTTGTCTTAGATACATTCACCTCAGGAAGTGTGTTAGTACCAGGAATTATTTCCAGATGTAATATAGGAATTCTTTTTCATCAATGTTTTAAGGAAAATCCTGCCCATTGGTAGGGACAGGAGATGGGATGGGGAGAATCTGTAGAGGTCAAACACTACTTGTGGCTGGGAAGCTAATTTATCTTCAGTAATAGGAAATCTATTGTTACTGAAAAGATCTCCAATAGCTCTTTTTAAAATGAAAACTGTCATTTTGATCTCTGTCTTTATCTTTGTCATCTCAGTTGGTCCAAAACTCTCACAGGGAAAAGAAATATGGTTATCAATCCCACCAACCCCTAATTCAAGAACGGAAGGGAGAAAAAAATCCCTGTATCGAATCAGCAACCAATTCCCAATGACAAAGCTATAGCTATAATCCTGGTTTTATTGTCAATTGCCAATAGGAAAAAAAAGAAATAGGTAATCTGACCCAGTTTAATTAGATCATGTTGAAGAGCAGAAATTCTACTTCAGGGAATTATTTTTCTAGGTATGGGGAATTTGCCTTTCTGAGGAATGAAGTATTGCTAAGGCTGACAAAGTGATGTTACCACCATTTACCTGTTATTACTAAGGTAATAGGTAGCATCCTTGGATTGTATAATATATCCTAAATGAGTCAGCTACTGTATATAGCCTTTATTATCTCATAGAACATATATGAAAACCGGAATGTGCATTGAAATTCAACATTTGCAGAGTGTTATGTATAGAGTGTTTGCTCATAATAATGAGATTTACTTATTTTACACCAGCAAATTGTATGTGGTAAGCTTCCATCTATGTCTGGTTTGACACAGTGCACTGATACTGTACCTATTATGATTGTATTTCAGCTACTGTCAGACATAGCTGATGCTATATTACCATATTGATAGCCACTCACCAGTTCTATTTCCTAAACCTTCTACATTGTTTAAATCATACATATTTATATTTAAAAAATTTGTAACATTAGCTCCCTCTGAGGCTACACACTTTGTTCACAAGAGATTCTTTATTTCATGCTATGCCAACAATTATAAAGATTCTCTACATGTAATTATTTCTGTATAGAGATTTCAACCAATATATTTCCTGTCTTCTAATTAAGTACATCGCAAAAGTGTGGCCCCTGGAGCATTAGCATTAGTGTCACCAGATATTTATTGAAAATACAAATTATCAAGTGTACCATAGACCTATTTAATTGGACGTAAGGCCCAGGAATCCATGTTTTCACAAGCGGTCCAAGTGACTCTGAAGTGTGCTAAAGTTTGAGAACCATTGTTACAGTTAGTTCAACCATCAAAAAAATAGCATAGGTATGGATGTGTACATCTTATGAAGCTTACTACCTTTTGATTTTCTAAAGAAAATGCATTGAGAAATAGGTCTATCTTAGGTCCCGTTAGATAGATTGTGCTATTAAATATTAAAATGCTTTCCTTGTATGAAGTTGTAATTGCCCATCTATTCCAAGGTGTGTATATACACTATGAGGATAAACGTGAGCAAGACTCAAATATGCAAATAAATAATCCAATGCATTAGGAAAGAATTTGCAGTGAATCAGAAACTTTACTGTCTTATGTTTAAAAATCTATATTTGAACATATATGTAAACAGAAATAAATGGTTTAAACATTCAGTTAGCTTTGATATTAAATCAACATATGGCCAAAATTACAATCATGAACTAAATTCTAATCCTAATGGAAAAATTTTCCACTTTCTTTTTTGCACCTGCATAATGGACATGACCTGTAGCAGCTCTATCAATAATAGAAATAATGAGCCCTTCTATTCATTTAATCATCAACTCTCACAAAGGCTCTGTGAAATCGTAGGTATTACAGACTTTGATTCTTCTTGGGGATTTGTTGCTTCTGGTTGCATATGCGGTACTTAGAGAGTTAGTCACTCCTTGGGAGGGTCTCTTAGTACTTTGAAGCCCATAGTTTCAAAGAGGATTTTTTTTTACCCCACTAAAGAAAGACAAAGGCAGAAGAAAAATTGAAACTAAATTACCCATTTTAAATGCAGCAAGAACCTCACAACACAAGAGGAAGAACAGGGTCATCTGGCCAGTGGGCTACAAAGGGGGGCCTGGTGGTGCAGCACTGTCTGCCCTTTCCTGTGGCTTCTAGCTTGCAGTCATGCTCACATTGTCTGGTAAAACTCTCCTTGGGGAGGGGGTCTGGCTTCAACTGCTCCTGCTCAGTTATGGTCTCCTGTGCCATATGATATCTCCAGGCCCTCTGGAATAATAAAAACACTTTCAATCTTACCTCACACTGTGAATAACGGAGTATCATATGGTGGTAGTAATTGGGAAAAATGATTCAAACACTTCCAAAATTTGCAAAGTATTTTTTGTTGATTTGGGGACCCCCTGCTCTTTAAGTGTTTTGGAATACTTTTGAAAGAAACTATTCTCTCTAGCTATTGAGCTGTGACAAGCTGTTTTATTTTTTTGTAAGAACTTCAGAAGGAAGAAGAGTAGAGAAAAGATCAAATTGAATGGGAAAACTCTGTATGAATATGATTAAGTTTTTATTAATTAAAAGCATTTAATGTATTTTAACTACAAAAGTAGCAGTTTCAGGTTCTGTCTAATATATCAGGAGAATAGGAGCTCACTTTGGAAATGAAGATATGTTATAGTAAGGAAAACAAATTTCATATGTTTCTGGTATTCTTGAGATTGTGCCTGACATCCAAACTCACCAATATATTTATTTTAAAATTTATTTTTATTCTGTTTGCATAAAAGATTGTCATCCATAGGTGGCCATTTTTTCCCATCTGTATCCATAAAGAATCAGATAAGAAATAAACTTAATCTTTATTAAAGAAATTAATTAGACTATAATTAATAACCACAAATATACTGATTAACAGGATAATTTATTATCAAAACTGGCTGCCAGTGATATTTTCAGCTTAAATTGAAAGGTGCTTGACTTTTGAGAATGTTTTTCAAGCTGTAGTAATCTCTTTTGAGGGTTTAAAATATTTTATTCTTAGCATCTGGAGTTTGTTCTGTTATTTTTGCCTCTTTCAGATATTATACTATGATTCAGAATTTCTCTGTTCTGAACTGAATGCAAAAATCACATTTTAGCTTACAATAAGTAGCAACGTTGGGAAATGAAAACTAATAAGATATACAATACTCACTCTTAGGGAACTATGACACTCATTTGGAAACAAAGGAGGCATTCTACCAGAATGTTCCATCTTTAAAGTTTCAGTTCAAATGTCACCATCCACATGAATGTTTCCCTGATTGAACATTATCTACTTTTATTTGCATAACTACCCTTCTGTGAACCTTTCAGGGAAGGATCTGTGTTTTCTGATTCCTTTTTTTTTATGCTATAAGTAATCATAGGCATGACCTCTGTGCAGAAACGTTTTAAAAACATGTTTATAATTATGATCTTTTATTTTTATTGAGAGATAGGGAGTGCATGCAAGCAGGGAAGAGGCAGAGAGAGCAGGAGAGAGAGAATCTCAAGCAGGCTCCACACCCAGCATGGAGACAAACACAGGGCTTGATCTCACAACTGTGAGACGATGACCTGAGCTGAAATCAAGAGCTGGGTGCCACCCAGGCACCCATATAATCAGAATCTTAAATATACATATGAATAAAGCCAAAATTAGGCACATTACACAGGTAAGCATTGCCTGCGATTTTGGAAATGATATGTTAAAAGGTTATCATATAACCAAAACCTTCTAGAATTGAAAGTATCCTGGAGATAATTTCCTTCAATTTTCTTGGATTACCCAGATAAAGTGGAAGTTTAGAGAGGCTAAATGATTTTCCCTAGGATGCAAATTTAGTTGTTGGCATGTTTTATGTTCCTTAACACATAAAATATTGAGTTAATGGCAAGGCAATTATATCATACAAATGATTAGATAATATCATTAAGCAATTAAACATTTTTAGGTTAATAACACTTGAATAAATTTTACTTAAAAGCAATACATGGTTCTACTTGGCACAGTCATTCCTGTCTTAAATATGCCTCTTCTGTACAAGTAGAATCCTATTTTTGCTTTGGCTTCAAACTTAACAAAGCTGATTTAGACACTGGCTTCTTACATATAAAATGGGAGGGAGTAAGTCTCCATGTGTGTATACACAAGTGTGTATGTGTGTATGTGTGTGACTATATTTTGGATAACCTTTTAGAAAATGCCTGAGGCATAGTTTGTAACATCATCACAAAAAATCAATGCAACAAACTGCATAGGAAATGGCATTATGTGTATCAGAGCCATATGAGTCCAAGAGGGTAGACAAAGAGGGATATCTTTGCAAGCGACTGCCCAGCAGGATGGCTTTTGCAAGGACATGCATGACATGGCTTTTTTTTTCCTTCCCCTGTGAACAAAGAGCTTGTCACCTCTCCAACACATTCACTCTCCCCTGCATGGAGTTGTATGGCCCATGCTGACTTTCAGAACTTGACCTGCAAAAATTCCCTTTGGAAATGCCTTTCATTTAGATTATTTTTGAGAGAAGCTGGCAAAGCTGAATTAAACAGTGCATTGTAACAGTTTACTATTCCTTTTATATAAGAAAGATGTCTTATCTTGGAAAAAGGCTATATGCTTAAATAATATTGGTTTTGTCTTTCTCCTCTTAATTATCATTGTTCAATATTCTTTGGAAAGCACATTTTTTACTGAGCATATTAATTTTTTTTTACTGAGAGTTTTGAGAACATTTGCAACACCTTTCCAAATATCTTCAATAAATTTATTCACTTATTCAGTTTTCTTTGAAGTCCAACAAGGTGCCAGATATTGTCATACACACACACACACACACACACACACACATATATATATGAGACCCTATAGATGTTAATAAAGTTTCAGCTGCTTTGAATATTGTCATTAAGAGTTCTCAAAATGTTAAGGTTTGTGACGCCTGGGTGGCTAAGTTGGTTGACTGAGATCATGAGCAGTTGGTCACGATATCACTGTTCTTTAGTTGGAGCCCCATGTAGGGCTGTATGCTGATAGCTTAGAGCCTGGAGTCTGCTTTGTATTCTCACTCTCCCTCTCTTTCTGCCCCTCCTTCTCCTCTGTCTCTTGCTATCTCACAAAAAATGAATAAACATTAAAAATCATTTAAAAAATCAAAGGGTTAAGGTTTTGGTTTTTGTCAAGACTACTTCAGAGATGGCCTTGAGAACTTCTGTCAGAGGACACATAATGCCAGATTGTTCTCTTAGTGATGTTAACAGCGACAAGTGATCATTGCCTTGATTCGTTAATTCATCAGGCACTGCAAAATCATGATATTCTAATTATATCATTCTTTTTTCATTTATTAGTTGGATCATTTTATGAACAGAAACTTGCCCTCATCAAATTTTGATTATCCTTACGTATTCTTCCCAGGGGAAAGACAGATAAATGATTTCTTTCTGTTTCATTTTCTAGGTTTCACGATAATGTTTCCTAACATCTTTTGAATTTGACTACTAAGTATTTTTAATACCATCATGAACTAATGTAATGAAATATACTTAATGTGTTTTAACTCATTGCATTTATTATCTTATTGGTCCCCAAATGTTTCTATCTGGCCCAGTGGGTCCTTTGCTAGACCCTAGGAGTCTTTGATGGCTTCCTTAATTTCTGGTATGACAAGATATGCCAGACTAATTATGTCTATATCTTTATCAGATGCTATTTCTCTAGGAAATTTGGTTGCTAAATTTTAGTGAGCAATCATACTTAGTGATGAAAATTTGGATACTGTTACTCATTGTGACTGAGTGGCCACATTTCTAGGCATTTTCAGAAACACACCCTTATGTGGTGTGTATGTATGTATACGTACATATGAATCTTCTGGTTTATAATGCATTATATAGTCTCTATATAATAAAACATTATGAATTTATACTATTTCTAATCTGATTTCTGATTTAGGTTAATAAGATTTTTATTCAACTTACTCATTTAAAAATTGTATCTAATTTCTTCTAAGAAAAAGTCTGTGATTTTAATTTTTTTAAATGTTTCTTTTATTTTGAGAAAGAGAGAACAGAGCATGAGCAGGGGAGGGCGAGAGAGAGAGAGACACAGAATCCAAAGCAGGCTCCAGACTCTTGAGCTGTCAGCCCAGCGGGGCTCCAACCCATGAACCAGGAGTCACAACCTGAACTGAAATCTGACGCTTAACCCACTGAGCCACCTAAGCACCCCACAAATATATGTTCTTACTTGTTTTACACCCCCTACAGCATCAACATTCACAGAGTACAATACCAATGTTACCACCAAATATATAATTACTAAAAGCATCTCAAGTTTATTTTTCCAACTGTTTCAGTTCCTACTAAAGGCTGTGTCCCACTAAAGATATACGATCAAATTACCATGTCTTAAAATCAATTGGAATAGTTTTTCTCTTTGTACTTTATGCCACTAACTGTTTATACAGGTTCACTTGTTTCATATTATTCTTGGTTTTCAGAGACTGCTTCTTTAAATTTCATTTTGTTTTATGATTTAGTGGAATATTTACATTGTCCCTACATAAGTTTTATGTTTTACAAACATTTGTAAAACAATGTTTATTCAAAGAAAGGTAGTTCCTGTCTTCACATTCACTCTACCCTATTCTCTTTCTCTCATTATATATAAACACTTTAAGCAAATTTTATGGCTTATTCATTTGAACCTTTTAATACTAACAGGCGCACACATTGTTCTCCTTCCATTGTATCCTTACAATTTCAGATAAACTGTAGCACATTGCATACATTTGTATTCTGCTATTTTACATAACAATAAAGAGATCACCACATAGCAATGCTTAAAGGAATTCCTCATATCTTTTTTATCTACACATTACTGCACTTTGTGGATATACATAATTTATTCAACTTGTTCCCTATGATGGTTATTTGAATTGTTTTCAGGTTTTTTGTTTGTTTGTTGTTTGTTTGTTTTACTTATAGAATGATGGGGAAAAATTCTTAAATAGACTAGACTCATTTACCCTCTAGAGTTATCATATTCCTGGAGAATCAGATGAATGAGGGTCATGTTAAGCAGTTTTCAAGAGCATAATCAGTAAAACAAACATTGTGCAAAACTCCATAGGACAAATGACATGAATTCTTCAACCACAAAGATGAAACTATAAGGAAAAATAAGATGGAGAACAAGATTAAAAGAATATTAATAGATATTTAGTAGTTCTAAGGTATGAACCTTATTTTGGACCTAATTAAACAAACTTACAAGAAACAGTTGTGGACTGTATAGTTGATGATACAAAGAAATTATTTTTAATAATTTTAAGTGTAATTATATTTAATGATTTTAGGTATAATAGTGTGGTTATGCTATACAGCTTGGAGATACATGCTGAAAATTTACTGATGAAATAATATATCTGAGAATTGTTTCAAAATGTTATTAGAGGGTGGAGTTTGGTGCCAATGTAGATAAAGTCCTGACTTAACAAATATTGATGCTAGCTGATGAGTATATGGTGGCCCATTATACTACTTCCTCTTGTTCTTTATATCTTTTAAATTATCTATATAAATTTTTGAGAATTCAAGTAGCTTTAATTAATTGTATATTGTTTTCCATGACAGAATTGTCTTAAAATATATGTATAGTATAGTTTTCTCTAAGGATTCTGGAACTCTACATTAAACAAAATCATTAGCTTCTAAAATACAAAAATGTAGTTTAATGCATATTTTACATGTAGGACCTAGTCTATTTTAGCTTCTGGATATCATAATGAATGAAGTGTTGTCTGGGGTGCTTATTAGTATATAAAAACAGGAAAAGTGAACAAATAAGGGGTTATGGAAATAAGAATAAAGATACATTCCAAAATAAAGTGTTCATAGATTCCCCACTCTGCTTTGATCATGATTTCCCCTTTTCTTGGAGTAAAAAGTGCTGTGTAAGTCATGTCTTGTATAAATTTCGGAAGCCATAGGTGACTTTGAAGCTGCAGGTAGGCAGCTGTAGTCAAATATTCAGCCAATTGTAGTCAAATATTTAAGTAAATATAATATTAGTATTTAAGAGACTAGGAATTTCATAGTTTCAAAAGGCTTTATCAGAACATCATGAAGCAGAGATGAGGAGTGAAGGGGGGAGATATATGTACTTTGGTAACTCAAAAATTGTATTCCTCTTCTTCCAGATTATGCATAGTTTCTTCTCATGGTGATTATAGAGAGTTTACTCTTCAAAATATGATCATACATGTTTTGAAATTTTACCTGTCACTGAAGAAAAGGGAGGTGGACAGGCAGGAATTCAGAAATTACTGAGTTTGTGGGTTGAACTCCAAGATCCACAGATGTAGGGAACATGTTTGATTTTATATACCATTACTAATATTTTTAACAAGTTTTTTCATTTTCAGAGAGAGAATGTGCGAGTTGGATAGAGGGACAGAGAGAGAGGTAAAGAGAATCATAAGCAAAGGGCCTGACATGGAGCCTGATCCCACGACCCTGGGATCATGGTCTGAGCAGAAATCAAGAATCAGATGCTTAACCAACCAAGCCACCCAGGTGCCCCTGATTTTATATACCATTATTTCCTCAACATCCAATCCCAAACCTGGGTTATAGCAGGCCTGCAATAAGTTCTGTTGCCTAAGTGAATGTGTGCATAGATAGGACGAAAACAGAAATTAGATGAAGGAAACAAATAAGGAAAAAACAAACAAATAAATGCAAGCATTACCTGACTAGCCCTTCTTTTCTTAATGTAGATCCCAAAGTATAAATGCTCCTTAATATTCTCAGAATGGTTTGCCATCTGTGACCTTGATTTTAATTTTTTAAACTTCCTTGCCTTTGCAGAATGTCTTGAATCATGTTTGCTTACTTTCACAGAGGCAAATTTAGCTTAATTATTTACTCATTCATTTATTCTGTGAATTTTTTTTCTATTTAGACTTGACTTTGAGAATTTTGTAATCATATAGTAATATGAAGATATGCAATCAGTTAAAGATAGCATTTAAAATATGTCTTTTTTTCTTATATAGAAGTATTTCTTGAGTTGGGTGAGAAAATAAATTTAGAATAACCATATTTAGTACTTTGGGCAATACAAGTATGGAAAGATTTTCTATGGAAAATGAATCTAGAAACTCTAGGAGGTGGCTTAGTTATAACAATAGCACTTCTAGAACCTTAAGTCAATTATCACCACTGGAAATAAAGCCCAATAAGACAAACAGAGCCTATAAATATATGTGAGAAAGTATCTTCCCATGTTCTGAGAAATCTGTTATAAAGTAAATACTAACAATTACCAATAAATTCCAGATACTGAGGTTATAACCATAGAAGTTACATCTGTTGAAGGAGGAGAATGAGGTAGCAGCTTCTTATTTAATATCAAAACTATGTTCATATGTTATTCAGCAAATATTTACTGAATATATACTATGTGGCAGGTAGTTTTTCGAGATGCTGAAGGCACAGTGGTGAACAAGATAAACAGTCCTTGCTGTAATTTTAATGTGGTTCTAATTTTTCAGTTGTAGGATTTAGTGGGATGGAGACAGACATATAAGAAATGTGGTAATTTCAGATAGTGCATGTTATGTTTAAAATAGAGTGGAATAAATGACTGACATTGATAGAGGTAGATATTGGGAAATTGTTTTCAGTAGAGTACTCAAGGTTTTTTGTTTTGTTTTGTTTTTCTTTTCTTTTTTTTTTCTTAGCCGGGGTCTTATGAGGTAAGGGTCTCCCCATTTAAAGATGTAAGAAAGCAGAGGCATCTGGGTAGCTCAGTCAGTTAAGTGTCTGACTTCAGCTTAGGTCATGATCTCACAATTTGTGGGTTTGAGCCCCAAATCAGGTTCTATGCTAACAGCTCAGACCCTGGAGCCTGCTTCGGATTCTGTGTCTCCCTCTCCCTCTGCCCCTTTCCCACTTATGCTCTGTCACTCTGCCTCTCATAAATAAGTAAATGTTAAAAACATTTAAAAAAATAAAGATGCAGGAAAGTAGGTGTTGACTAGAAAGTGAATGAGACTGAGTAAGGTTTCTGCTTCAGAGATTTTGCATTTGTTCTTTCTTTTGTCTATAAATGATTTAAAATTTGAGAACGGACAAGACTCCAGCATGAGGAGTCTTTTAGGATATGGTGAACAGTCTTGTTTCAGTTTAGAATCTGAGGGCATGTCACTTAAAAATTTTAAGACAGTGTGATTTGAGCAACTTTTTATTTTTCGGAAACCATTTGGCCTACTGTGCAGAAAATGGGTTGAATGGACCTAGTGAAAATAGTGAAATGAGACAGGAGGCCATTTCACTGACCAAATGAGAGGAGAGGGATAGCAGCTCAGAGTGAAAAAGACACTTTCTGCATATATTTTGGAGATAGAACAAAAGGTGTTTGTAAATCAATTTGATGAAAGGTCAGGGTGGGGGATATGTATTGAGGCAATATGATGATATTTTCCATATTGAATTATGTGACGGATATATGGACAAATAGTTGTTAGACAGAATGAGTTTTTAATTGATATTATAGGATAAATTCATTTATCTTCAATAAGAAAGTCAATATGGGAGGGACACCTGGGTGGCTCAGGCCATTAAACATGGGACTCTTGATTTAGGCTCAGGTTCTGATCTAATGGTTTGTGACATGGAGCCTGGTGTCAGGCTCTGCCCTGACAGTGTGGAACCTGCTTGAGAGTCTCTCTCTCCCTCTCTCTGCCCCTCCCTGGCTTGCTCTCTATCTCTCTCAAAATAAATAAAAACTTTAAAAAAAAAAGGCCATATGGGAATATTACTGGTTCCCTTGAAGTTAAACTGGGTATTAGTGTCCCATCCCAACTGAATTTCAATTAAACATTTTTGTTTCAGATTCTATTATATGTAAGACCCTGTTCTAGAGGCCACAAATAGATTTCTGTCCAGGGAACATTAATATTTTCAATGTGACAGATGCTGTTTTAAATTTTTACCTGTTAACTCATATAATACTATATGCCATGGACAGTTGTACTATTATTATTACACTTGGAACTGAAATGTGGAAAAGTAAAGTAAACTGCCAAAATGCTCAGCTGTAAGTGATGGGGCCTAAACTTAACCAAGGCCTTTTGTCCCTGAATCATGGCATAATCATGCCTCTCACATAACAAGATTAAGAATAGCTCATTTTTACATCATGCTTCAAGACTCTTTGACATGTGTTAACTTAGATTCTCTCACTTTATTATCATCTTTTTTTGAATGTTTATTTTTGAGAGAGAGAGAGAGAGTGCACAGGGGAGGAACAGACAGAGAGGGGGGCAGAGGATCCAAAGTGGATTCTGTGCTGGCAGCAGAGAACCCGACGTGATGCTTGAACGTAGAAACCATGAGATGAAGTCTGATGCATAACTGACTGAGCCATCCAGGTGCCCCTCACTTTATTCTCATCTAATCCTGCTAATAGCCAGAACATATCTGTGTATGTGAGATGTCATTTGGCAAGCTAACATTTTTCTGATTTTCCGCTCTGTAAGGATTATTCCAAGTATACCAAGGACAAAATGTTGGTATCCTCAAAAAACTTAATATTCTGGGCCTGAATTTCTTATAGGTGGTTATGTGAAGTTAGCAAGATGTAACTTTTCCAATTTCCCTTTCTTGGGCTATAAAATGGAAGATATATTAAATGTGATTAGTGACTAATTCATAAGTAGGAATTGATTTTTAACAAAAATTGGTTGGTCAAGCAAAGTAGCCAGATATAAGTTTAAAAAAATCAATAACTTTTCTCATAAATAGCAACAAGCAAATTAGAAAATGCAATAATAAAGAGAGTGTTACTTAAGGATTTCTTTCTCATTGGTAACAGAAACTCTTATAATTCAGCAAATGGGTATCCTAAGAATCCTAGCAGTTTTATTTTACTACTGTGGAGAAAGTTCTTAGATATTAGTAAAGGGCACACAAAAAGTCCTGAATAAATGGAAATCTTTACTATGTTTACAGAAGGGAAAGCTCAACATGGTTAGGATCAAGATGCTGATTCTCCCAAGATCCATCTATGTGGTAGTTTCAGTTATGATTGTTATGATTCAACAAATGGTTTAAAAAATTAATACTGAAGCATGAGACTAACTTTCATTGAAAGAAAGGTGGCTTGTTCTACCACTTAACGGTAGATCATATACCTGTAGAAATTAATAGTGTGGAATCTTGGCTTATGAGGGAATAAATAACAGAATAAAAAGTCAAAATATAAGTATATGTACATGTGTATGTATTTCATATATATTTTTGTATTCAGAATTTTATTCACATTTTCATAATTTATTCATTAAGCTCAAGTAGGAGAAACACACACACATAAATGAAAAATACTATCACTAATGGGAAAGAAAATAGTTCAATAAATGTCAAGAAGGTTGTTATTTTTTTTAAGTTTATTTATTTATTGTGTGAGAGAGAGAGATAGAGAGCATGAGCAGGGGGCGGGGCAGAGAGAGTGAGAGAAAGAATTCCAAGCAAACACCACAATGTCAGTGCAGACTCTGAAGGAGGGCTTGAACCTATAAACTGTGAGATCCTGACCTGAGACAAAATCAAGAGTAAGATGCTTAACCAACTGAGCCACCCAAGTACCCCTATCCTATTATATTTTTATGTTATAATAAGAGCCTTCTTGGGGCATCTGGGTGGCTTAGTAAGTTGAGACTGATACTCTTGATTTTGGCTCAAGTCAGGATCTCACAATTTGTGGGATTGAGCCCTGCACTGGTCTCTGCTCTGACAGCACAGAGCCTGCTTGGGAATCTGACTCCTTCTCTTTCTGCCCCTCCCCCACTCATGCTCTATTTCCCTCAAAATAAATTTTAAAAGTAAACATTAAAAATATAATAGTATAAAATTAATTCATATCTCATACTATATAAAACCAAAATCTAAATAAATTTTAAGCATAAGGAAGCAAACAACAGAAGATCAGATTAAAACAGGATACAATCTTTGTAAACAGTTGATAAAAGCAGTCAACTTGGGGAAAAGGGCACACACTAAAAAGGGAATGTAAATTGAAATAGGCAGAAAGCAATAATATTATTTGAGCACTGAACTCAAATAGGTAGTTTCTCTTCTAAATATATGTCCTTGACAAAGGAAAAGAGGTAAAACAAGAAACTATATAGAGATTTTTTTATTGCAACTTGTGGGAAAAGGGCTTCTCACACACTAAAAAGGGAATGTAAATTGAAATAGGCATTTTAGAAAGCAATTTCCCAATATTATTTGAAACATAAATTGCACTGAACTCAAATAGGTAGTTTCTCTTCTAAATATATGTCCTTGACAAAGGAAAAGAGGTAAAACAAGAAACTATATAGAGATTTTTTTATTGCAACATTAATTGCTAATCAAGATTATTGGATATGACCTAAAAATCCTTTTGTAGGAAATGACTAAGTGATAGGAATATTTTTACCTTGGAATTCTACAAAGCACTTTAAAGGAACGAATTAGACCTGTGTGCATTACTGTTGTGATTTCTTTAACATATATTTTGAGTTAAAATGAAAGCAACTTGTAAAAACATATTACAGGAAGATGTAATTTTATAATTTACAGTAAAAAAATGAACGTATAAAGCACACTGTGTATTTATTGTGGTTTGGTAAACAAAGACATGATAAAGAACCAGTGATGAAATACAAAAGAGAACAATGACCCGTATAATTGTGGTCCAGAAGGATTTTCTCCCATATTAGAATTGGTGGAAGATTCACACATTCTGGCATGGCTGCTTCTAGCCTACACTGTTGAATTCCCTAAATATCTCTTTTCTGTGCTTAGTCAGTGGATCATCACCTCCAAGAGTGCATTGAAAACTGAATTTCCAACTTGCGGGGCAATTCAAAGTCTTCAGGAGTGTTGCCATAAGATGGATCTGGAGTGTCAGGTAACTATATTTACTTGCTCTCGTCTACCCTTGATCTCTGCATATGTCTTTGCATATTTGTTTTCTGGTTTATAGTAAATTGAAGCAAAAGCAATCTAAACCTAGCATCATTTTTTTTTTCAATTTTTTTCTACCTCCAGGCTGATATAACAAAATACCACAGACTGAGCAGCATATAAACAACAATAATTCATTTCTCACAGTGCAAGAGGCTGGGAAGTCCAAGATCAAAACATCTGCAGTTGTGTCTCTAGTGAAAGCCATCTTCATGATTCATAGATGGCCATTTTCTTACTGTGTTGTCACATAGTGGAAGGAGCAAGGGATCTCTCTTATATCTCTTTTAGGAGAGCACTAATTCCATTCATGAAAGCTCTTCCTTAGTAACTTTTCTACCACTCACAGGTTTCATCTCCAAACAGAACCACACTGGGGATAAGGTTTTAAGTTAAGAATTTTGAGGGAACATCATATTCAGCCTATGGCAATAACTAGATCACTTTTGTGATCTGGCCTATCTCAATTTATTTTAAGTTACTTTAAGAGGTCTGGAAAGATGGACACCAAAACCGTAACAGTGCTTACCTTTGGGTATGGGAGATGAGTGGAAGAGGGGGCTGAAAAGCAAAGTTAAAGACTTTAATAAAAAATGTCTTTGATTTTATATATTTTGCTATACTGTTTTAACTTTTTATATTAAAATAATTATAAACTCACAGGAGGCTGTGAAGATAGTATAGTGAGCTTCTATGTTCCTTCTCCCAGTTTCTCCCAGTGATTGTTTTCTATTTAAAAAAATGTTAATTTATTATGAGAGACAGAGAGGATGAGTGAGGGAGGGGCAGAGAAAGAGGGAAGAGAGAATCCCAAGCAGGATCCATGGCTTACTGCAGAAGCCTGACTCAGGATTTTTTTTTTAATGGTTTGGTTTTTTAAATTTATTTCTAGGAGACAGAGAGAGAGAGACAGCATGAGCAGGGGAGGGTCAGAGAGAGAGGGAGTCACAGACTGAAACAGGCTCCAGGCTCTGAGCTGGCAGTCAGCACAGAGCCTGACGTGGGGCTCGAACTCATGAACCGCGAAATCATGACCTAAGAGAAAGTCAGACACTTAACCGCTTAACCGACTAAGCCACCCAGGTGCCCCCTGACTCAGGATTTAACCCCATCAGCTGTGAGATCATGACCTAAACTGAAATCAAGAGTCAGACACTTAACCAACTGAGCCACTCAGGCACCTCTAAATTCTCTATTCTTAATACTTACTAATTCATTAGATATTATACACAAAACTGAGAAAAACATTGATGTATGCATAGAGTTGCATAATATTCCAATTGCTTGCATAATATTCCAATTGCTTTTTCCCACATACGTAGCTGTTGAATTGAATCATATATAAATATTGAAAATATTTCCATATTGCCTTGAAGAAATGTATCAATATAAATTTTCACTTGGAGTCAAATAGAGCATTTCATTGTAACACAAAGGTCTTGAAAACTTTATTTTTAAATATTTCAGTGCTTAGCAGTGTCCAGCACATAGCAGACACCCCAAAAATATTCATAGAATAAATAAGGACATGAAATAATTTACCAAATTTAAATGCAAAAAGAGTAACTTCTTTTTAACATTTTTTCCCCTATGACTAGTAACCAAAGGCACAATAGTTATTTTGTCTTATAATTGGAACTCATTTAGTTCCTATGAAATTGCTTACATTTTCCTATTAAAAAACTATGCTTCTATTTCCCATTGACTCTTAAATTCAATTCTGTGTTAAAAATAATGACTGCTGTCTGTTATAGACACTTTAAATTTTCTTAGATATTGTTGACATAATTTTCATCTTTGTGTAATCAAAATTTAACCCTTTCCTGATATTTTTATTTTTATTTTTTTGTTGGTAAGTCCTTCCAAATATGAAGTCAGTAAATATTCACTTGATATAAGCTAATTTCTTTGCAATTAGCATTTTAATTTAACTTTGGATAGGATATGTTATTATAGTGCTCAAACTATTTTCCTCAATTAGCTAGTGTCATATACAAACACTATTTGTTGAATAAAAGTTTCTTTCTCCTTTCATTTGAAGAATAATTATGGAGGATGCTAAATTATGACACATATACGAACTGTACCTGGGGGTTTTGTTGTCTTGCAATTTTTTTAGTAGTCTCAAGTCCTTTTGATATCTTAGCATTATAAGATATTTTAATATCTAGCAGTGATACCCACGCATGTAATCTTATTTTGAAAAATTGCCATTTCAGTTAACATTTAGAAACATATAAAACTCAACAAAGCAGTCTACATGTTATTTGTGACTTCTCATTTTTCCTTATAATTAAATCTCAGTGACTGCATCTTTACATTTAATATATTCTTTTTTGATAAATGCTGAGTAAAATAGTATTGACACCATAGGCATCTAACCAATAATTACTTCCTTCTCATTTCCTTTCCCAAAGAACAAAGAGATTATAAGGGAGAAGGCAACTGGGAATTAGAGGGGTAGAACAGGAATATTGCTTCCTTTGCTATGCAGAAACTTTTTATTTTGATAAAGTCCCAATAGTTTATTTTTGCTTTTGTGTCCTTTGCCTTGGGAGACCTATCTGGAAAAAAAAAAGTGGCTATGGCTAATGTCAGAGAAGTTTCTGCCTGTGTTCCCTTTTAGGATTTTTATGGTTTCAACTCTCACATTTAGGTTTTTAATCCATTTTGAATTTATTTTTCTGTATGATGTGGCCCACAATCATTCTTTTGCATGTTGTTATTAAGTTTAAGTTTTCCCAACACTATTTGCTGACAAGACTGTCTTTTTCCCAGTGGATATTCCTTCCTACTTTGTCAGAAATTAAATGATCATATAGTTATTAGTTAATTTCTGGGTTACCTATTCTGGTTCATTGATCTATGTGTCTGTTTTTGTGCCAGTACCATAATGTGTTGATTACTACTGCTTTGTAATGTGACTTAAAGTTTGAAATTGTAATTCATCCAGTTTTGCTTTTCTCCTTCAAGATTTCTTTGGCTAGTCTTTCATGGTGCCATACAAATTTTAGAATTGTTTGTTCCAGTTCCGTGAAAAATTTTTATTTTGATAGAGATTGCCTTAAATGTGTAGATTGCTTTGGATAGTAGAGACATTTTAGCAATATTTGTTCTTTCTGTGAACAAATCTATGAACATGGAATATCTTTCCATTTCTTTGTGTCATCTTTAATTTCATTCATCAGAGTACAGGTTTTATACCTCTTTGATTAGGTTTATTCCAAGGTATCTTATTATTTTTTGCTGCAACTGTAAATGAAATTGTTTCAATGGAAAATTTTTGAAGTAATGGAAAAAGGTATCATAATGATCAATAGTTTGTACAAACACTTAAAGGTAAGAAAACACTTAAGGTAAGAAAAGAGTGACTTATTTATCCAAAAGAGTTTGTGAAGAATTAAACAAAATAATTGGAAAACATGGATAAAATGAAGCAGTAAATCTAACAAGTAAAGCAGTCACTAAACAGTATTCTATTATTATAGGTTCTTGCTGGATGTGATGAACAGTGACTAATTAGTTGATAATTATTGTGCACTAGTATTATAATACAAAACCCTCTGAGCAATTTTTAACTTCCTTGCCAGCTGAGAATTATCTGTTAGCAATTGTTTTCAACAAATGAAATACGTTTGGGATGATCATAAAATGTACTTTAGCAATAGTTGTGGTCAGTCACATGACTACAAGGTGATAACAAAAGCTGTAGACTTATGAACTTTGACAAGGAGGCATCATATTATCTAATGTTCTCTTATTACCTTGTTCTCATCAGAGAAAAACACTGCATTCAAAGTCCTTGAGTTTATTGACAGTTTTTAGTATTTTATAATAATAGATTTTCTTTTGCACTTGAAGTATTGTACACACATGCCTACTCCTTCTTTAAAGTTAATAAGTTTAATGAGATAATCTGCCCATTCTAAAAAGAGTGTGAGTCCTGGAACATTGCTACAACAACAACATTTTAAAGACTGAAATATATTTTTAAATTACATGGTAGATGCAGCCTATACATTAATAAAATACAAAAAATTTACTGAAAAAATTTTGTATTTTTATCACTGAGAGAGAGAAAGGCTCTGTCAGTACAGAACCTGATGCCAGGCTCGATCTCACAAACTGGGGAATCATAAACTGCACCAAATTCAGACACTTAAGCAACTGAGCCCCATATTGAAAAATTTGATAAAGCTCAGATAGTACACTTTAAACTACAAGCTACATTTTAATTTTTATTTATTTATTTTTTTTTACGAATAGTTTATTGTCAGGTTGGTTTCCATATAACACCCAGTGCTCATCCTCACAAGTGCCCCCTCCATGCCCATCTCCCCCCTCCCCCCCCAAACCCATCAGTCCTTACTTTGTTCTCAGCATTCCAGAGTCTCTCATGGTTTGCCTCTCTCCCTTTCCCCCACCATTTCCCCCCTTCTTCTCACCCGTAGTCCTCCGTTAAATTCGTCCTAATCCTCCTATACGTCCACACATATGATATTTGTCCTTCTCTGCCTGACTTATTTCGCTCAGCATAACACCCTCAAGGTCCATTCATGTTGCTACACATGGCCAGATTTCATTCTTTCTCATTGCCATGTAGTATTCCATCATATAGATAAACCATATCTTCTTGGTCCATTTGTCCTTTGATGGACACTTAGGCTCTTTCCAGGTTTTAGCTATTGTGGAGAGTGCTGCTATGAACATTGGGGTACATGTGCTCCTATGCCTCAGCATTTCTGTATCCCTTGGGTAAATTCCTAGCAGTGCTATTGCTGGGTCATAGGGGAGTTCTATTGTTAGTTTCCTGAGGAACCTCCACACTGTTTTCCAGAGGGGCTGTACTAGTTTACATTCCCACCAATAGTGTAGGAGGGTGCCCGTTTCTCCACATCCTCGCCAGCATCTAGAGTTCTCTGATTCCTCATTTTAGCCACTCTGACTGGCGTGAGGTGGTATCTCAGTGTGGTTTGATTTGTATTTCCCTGATGAGGAGGGATGCTGAGCATCGTTTCGTATGTCTGTTGGCCATCTGGATGTCCTCTTTGGAGAAGTGTCTGTTCATATCCTCTGCCCATTTCTTCACTGGGTTGTTTGTTTTTTGGGTGTGGAGTTTGGTGAGTACCTTATAGATTTTGGATATTAGCCCTTTGTCTGTTATGTCATTTGCAGCTATCTTTTCCCGTTCCGTTGGTTGCCTATTAGTTTTGTGGATTGCTTCCTTTGCTGTGCAGAAGCTTTTCATCTTGATGAGGTCCCAATCATTTATTTTTGCTCTTATTTCCCTTGCTTTTGGGGATGTGTCAAGTAAGAAGTTGCTGCAGTGGAGGTTAAGGAGGTTGTTTCCTGCTTTTTCCTCTAGGGTTTTGATGGTTTCCTGTCTCACATTCAGGTCCTTTATCCATTTTGAGTTTATTTTGGTGCATGGTGTGAGAAATTGATCTAGTTTCAATCTTCTGCATGTTGCTGTCCAGTTCTCCCAACACCATCTGTTAAAGAGCCTGTCTTTTTTCCATTGGATGTTCTTTCCTGTACAAGCTCCATTTTTAGAACAATTTTGAAAAATAAAAAAGTATAGGCTTCTTATATGAATGTATATAAAAGTTCTTTTAATTTACACTTTTTAGGTGAAGAATTTTAAGGTAATTAAGGAAAAATTAGCAAAATGCAGTAAAGGATTATAAAATCAAGAAATGGAATTATTATTATTCTGACCCCAGAAACAAATTGTTACAAATACTCCTATAATACCAAGGACATCAATTTAGTTGGAAGAGATACACACTTTGAATAATAGTAATGAATGGGTTCTTTTATTCTTTGTTTATACATTTAAACACAGGGAGTAAATCATGTGTTAGAAAAAAACATTAGAAAAACTTTATATTTTTACTATTTTGATTGCATAAGTCACTACCTAAGAAAATCTGAAATGCTGAGAAATATACCTAATATTAAAAGATTTATGATTTTTTCCAAAATATGACTACAACCTGAAAACCCTTAATAAATATATCAATTGAAAGTTATAAAGCTAAAATACAAAATAAAGTTGAATAGAATAAAATAAAAGCAAATTCCAATTGATCATATTCTTTCTAAAGCAAATTATAACAAAATCTTTAATCTGTAGTCAGAGTGTCCAAAAAATTGATTAAAATATTATTGGCAGTGGGGCGCCTGGGTGGCTTAGTCGGTTAAGCGTCCGACTTTCGCTTAGGTCATGATCTCGCGGTTCGTGAGTTCGAACCCCGCGTCGGGCTCTGTGCTGACTGCAGCTCAGAGCCTGGAGCCTGTTTCAGTCTGTGACTCCCTCTCTCTCTGACTCTCCCCTGCTTATGCTGTCTCTCTCTCTCTCCTAGAAATAAATAAAACATAAAAAAAATATTATTGGCAGATAGAAAGTTATTTCATAAAATCAATAGATTATTTTCTGGGTTTTTTTTTGGTGACACTTGTGTTACTTGACAATTTTTTAACATTATGCTTTGCAGTGATTTCTTTTCTCTAGATAAATATTCACATCCATACCTGAATGTGTATTTAAAATTTTGTATTCTTTTTCTTAAAGAAATCCTCCTGTAAATAATGTAAGCTCCAGGCACTCTAAATCCATGACAGCACAGCACCTTCAGTGCATACAACATAAAGAACTAAAATTGCTGCTCACAATTTTTGCTTGCCCTAATCATGCAATAACTGTTAGAGACAAAGCATGGGAGCCAACTGTTGTTATGCAATGGAAGCCACTGCAGTATATCATTCCTGAGAGAACAAACATACGTGAGCAGGTAATATTGCATTAAGAAATTCATAATATATGTAGACATAAAATGAATGCTTAAGTTAGCCCCTAATATAGGAGAGTGGTAAATGAACTGTATAATTTTAGATTATTAAATTGTATGTCAAGCAGCATAATATTAATTCCTGATAGACTTTCTTGATATCTTTGAGTATCTATCACAAGGCCCCAAAGGCCTAGCCTTGAGTTCTTCTGCTCTCATTAAAAATGCCTCTCACCCAGAAATGGTGCCCTACCTGGTTGGCTCCTCCATCAGCTGGACCCCTTGCAACTTAGTGAGTCTTCAAACTAAGGTGTTTTTCTCTTCCAATCCACAAAATTATTCAAACAAGCTAATTATATCTTCCCATAAGGTCCAAGGGTCTCCGTATTCTTGTCACTACAAAGCCTGCCTCTCACAGCCCATGCCAGTTTACTCTGCACCTGAGTACAATTCCTGTAGCACTGCATGACTTGCAATGGTTACCTTTTCTGAAGCTGTGAGTGTATGTGACTAAAAAAGAAAATCTTGCCAATCTTATGTATCTGGTACCAAGTATCATGTGTTTGGATACTGTATTATTTAGGGTTTTGGATCCTATAATGGAGTGAATAGGGAGTGGTGAGAAATAGTGGCAATAAAATGTATGGCAAAAAAAAATTTGAATGTTTGATTAAATGAAAGAAGGCACGGAGGGAAGAAAACATATTGGACAAATCAAAAGCAAACAGCAATATAGTAGAACTAAATGAAATCAAACTATAGTAATTATAAATGGATTAAATCTTTAAAGATATAGAATGTTTGATTTGATTAAAATTAAGAATTAATTTCAAGAGATACATCTTAACTTTACTTACAGGTATGTGGCCAAAAAGATCAGTAAGGCTCTAAGACCCTCTTAGTGGGTATTTATAAAATAATCTAGGGTGCCTGGGTGTCTCAGTCATCTGAGTTTCTATTTGAAGAAGTTAGAGAAGGAAGAACAAAATAAAAACTAAGTAAATAAAATAATAGTAAAGGTAGAGGTCTCTGACCTAGAAAAAGAAACAATAGAGAAAAATCAATGATATTTGAAATAATCTCTCAGAAAACATCAATAAAAATGATAAATTCCTGATTAAGTGTTCAAGAAAAAAAAAGAATGCACAAAAGACAAACACTGGAAATTAAAAAGGGTGCAAACCTGAGATCCTAAAGTTATAAAATAGTTAAGGATTATTATGAACCATTTATGCCAATAAACTTGACAATTCAGATGAAATGAACAAATAAAATTGAAACAAGAAGAAATAAAAAATTAGTTTCATATTTGTAAAAGTAATCATATTAATAATGAAAAATTTTCCCAAAGAAACCTTTAGGCCCAGATGGATTCTATTAAATATGTAAGGAAGAAAAGACCAAAAAACCCTCAAACACTACATTGTACCATACACAAAAGTTAATTCAAAATAAATCATATGACTAATCATAAAAGCGCTAAATACAGTTGACTTTTGAACAACACGTGAGTTGAGGTACTGATCCTTCCATGCCGTCAAAATCAGCATAACTTTTGAACACCCCAAAAGTTTAACTACTAATAACTTCTGTTAACCAGAAACCTTACCGATAGTGTAAATACCTTATTATCATATATTTTGCATGTCAAAGGTATTATATACTATATTCTTAATCTAGAAAAAATCATATGTTAAGACATTCATAAGGAAATGAAATTCCCTACCTAATTCTGTAGGAAAGCAAAATTTGCCACCCCAAAATGCATGTTTTTTTAAATTATTTTAGGCTGAACCTCAGTCAGTTCAGTGTCCAACTTCAGCTCAGGTAATGATCTCACGGTTCGTGAGTTCGAGCCTCACGTCTGGCTCTGTGCTGACAACTCAGTACCTGGAGCCTGCTTCAGATTGTGTGTCTCTCTATCTCTGCCCCTCCCCCTACTCATGCTCTGTCTCTCTCACTCTTTCTCTCTCAGAAATAAATAAATATTAAAAAAAAAATTTTTAAAAGCAAACTACATTAAGTTTTTAGGAAAAAAATAGCCTCCTGATCCTGGAATAGGTAAATATTTTTAGGAATCAAAAATCACAAAAAAAGCACTATAAATAAGATTTTTTCAAAATATCTCATCAAAGGTACCACTAAAGATAAATAGGTAAGCAGCTAACTGAAAGAAAATGTTTGCAATGTATGTATCTGACGAAAGGTTGTGTTCAAAGTATGTAAACTACTATTACAATTTGATAATTAAGAAGACAAACCTCATATTTTTAAAAAAGGCTAAAAATTTAAAAAGACATTTCATGAAGGAAGATATATACATGGCAAATAAGCATATGAATAAGTTCTCACCACTAGCAGTTATTTAGGAAATGCTAATTAAAGCTACATGAGATTTGATATGGATGGCTAAAATTAAAAAGACTGACAGCATTAAATATTGATGAGAATGTAGAACAACAGGAATTTCAGACACTGCTTGTAGGATTTTAAAATGGTGTAGCCATTTTGAGAAAGTTTGACATTTGCTTTTAAAGTTAAATATAAACCTCTACTATCACCCAGAAATTCCCTACTAGGTATTTACCTAAGAAAATCCCAAGTACATATACATAAAAACACTTATCAGAATGTTCATAGCAGTTTTATTGAAAATGGACAAAAATTGGATATAACTTAAATGCCTTTCAACCAGAAATATATATAAATTAAAAGTGTTATATTTAGTAAGAAAATAATACTTACACATACAATGACATACATACAACTTAAAAACAGTAAGTATAGACAAAAGTACAAACTACCTAATTCTGTAGGGAAGCAAAATTTGACACCCCAAAACGCATGTTTTTGGCCTTTGAATTATTTTAGGATGATTTGAAAATATATTTATTTATTTAGAGAGATTGCATGTGCATCTGCATGAGTTGGGGAGGGGTGGAGAGCAAGGGGAAGAGAGAATCCCAAGCAGACTCTTCACTGTCAGTACAGAACCTGATGCAGAGCTCAGTCTCACCCTGAGATTATGACCTCAGCCAAAATCAAGAGTTGCTAAATTGACTCTTCCACTTAGGTGCCCTGACGGGCAGGCGAACTTCTTAATCCTATCTTCTAATTAACCCATCCCGCCACCCTTCTCCCCTCAGGCCACCATTAGTTTGTTCCTTATAATTAAGTTTGTTTTTGATTTCTCTTCCTTTGCTCATTTGTTTAGATTCCACATATGAGTGAAGTCATATGGTATTTATCTTTCTGTGAGTGACTTATTTCACTTAGCATAAAATTCCTATCTATGTCCCCTTGTTTCTGTGTGACCCAGCAAACATTTGTTTACCATTTACTATTTTTTTTTATTTTTTTGTTAAAGTTTATTTATTTTGAAAGAAAGAGAGCATGCCCAAGTAGGGGAGGGGCAGAGAGAGGAAGACAGAGAATCCAAAGTGGGCTCTTGCAGGGGTCCAGCCTCTGCAAACCAGGGTTGACCTGGAGAGTGAGGGTTGGAGTCGGTAAAGAAGACACGGAGCCAGCCTCTTCAGGTGGACTGCTCAAATTTATTTTTCAGCTTAGGGTTTTTATATAGCAAATACAATCATGCTTAAACAATTTACATTTTTAGAAAGCAGTCATGGGACTTAACATTTCTAAGTTTTCTTGGCAACAGTGATTTCACGATACATAATTTCCACTTAAACCAATAAAATTTAACCAGGTAGTCATAACAAAGTTCTACATATTCTTTACTACATATGGCAGAGTATCTAAGGATAAGTGACGCATATTGCCAGAATACATGAGAACACAGTGCTCTTTAATTGTTTAAATTCAGTGGGCATACAAAAACACGATATACTTGTACCCACGGTTATAGGTAATAGACTCTGAAAACCCCTTACTAAGAAAGAACAAAGTCAACATTTATCATAGATGACACATGGAAATGTTTTACGTGGTCAACTAGAATTTGGTCTCTACATTTACCGATCTCATTCTTTGGCCAGAACAATCCATAAGTTACCTCACAGGCTTGAGGTCAGCAGGCAAATATTTCTCTAACACTTTTCTGAGAAAGTCCTCCACAACTACTAAGTCTTGTTTTTGTCTCTGCTTGTGGCATAATATGTATTCTTACTGGCAATTAGACCCATACAAGGAAAATGAATTCTAGGTCTCTTACAGACCCCGTGCATACTGGACTGTCTCCAATTTTGCTAATTGCTACAATATTCATTAGACAACATCTGATTGAGGGGGCAGACATGATATTTAGGTACCTTCCATTTTGGAAAAAGAGGGGGAACTTTGGGCGATTCTGGTTTCATATTGACCCTAGAATAGACTAACAGCAGAAGTGACAGTAAAAGGCACAGACTAAGCAGAGAAGAATTCTTCAGAGGGTTCTTCTGACTGCCCTGCAGTCTTTTCCCACAGGTTTTTCCCTGGGCCTTGCCATCAGGGATGACCTGTGCAGTTTAGGTCTCTGACAGGCTCTGTACTGACAGCAGAGAGCCCAATGTGGGGCTCAAACTCACAAACCTTGAGATTATGCCCTGAGTTGAAGTTGGACACTTAACTGGCTGAGCCACCCAGGTGTCCAATACTCTTTCATCTTTCTATGAATTGCTTTCCTTCCCTTTCAAGTCCAGATTCCTACCCTTTCTCCTTAGTTCACAATGACATATGTACTCTATTTTGCTTTGCCGTCTTTGGAATCTGTCTTGTTAATGTGGATTTCTCTTATGTATATAAGTAAATTAAATTTGATTTTCTTCTGTTAATGTTTTCTTCATACCGGTTTCTTAGATCAGCCAAAAGAATCATGAAGGGTAGAGAATTTTTTTCTTCCCAACAATTCCATGTACATGAATTTTATAATAGAGAAACCTGGTATAAAAAAATTGGAACAATAGTTGTCTATGTAGTGGAGTGGAGATAAAGAACAGTATGAGATGAAAACCTCATGTTGATGGAAATATTTTTGTTTTAGTATCCATATGGGGTACATAGATGAATGCACTTGTGAAATGCATGGAGATATTATGTTTAGATCTTGACATTTCACTGTAAATTACACCTTACTAAAAACTGTTTTCCACTTTACACATCAGTTTTCTGATTTTTGTTTTCATTTAAATTAATAATTTTGAAGTTAAAATCTCCACAGTCTCTAAGGGTAAAATGGCTTTAGTGCAATTAAATTTTATTTGCATTGTCTAAAGCGTGTCTGAGAAAAAGTTTATCATCTGAGAGTATATGTTGTTTTTGCTCTGAAGTATTCCATTATCTGATTTGTTGAAATAGTCACAACATGTTTATTTACTTAGTTGTCCATTAGGAAAATGAAATGTTCCTTTTTGAAGAATGATTTTATACTGCTGTGCACTCGGCAATTATCACTATTCTAAACAAATATGCTCTGTTGGCTTAATCCCCAATTCTAATACAGTGCCATACTAGAAATGATTATACAGTGTGTAAACCTAATACTCTTTCCATCGTTTTATGACACTTGGGCTTCACGCATTTGGAGCCGGCATTCTGATGTCAAATGTATTTCTTGTTTTCCCAAGCAGCCCATTGCTTGAAGGACCAGCAAAAGGAAGCTATTCTGACAATTTGGCTGAACTCATGGAAATTTCAGTCTGGCCCAGATGGCGACACTCAGCTGTTGTGTAAAACAGGTAAAGGCACCATTTAAAATGCTACTGTCAGTGATCCTGAGCCTTGACAACGACAGGTGTTCCAGATTTCCTTTTTCTAAATCATTCTTCAAAATTGCAAATCATAAAGCATTATGTTTATTTTGAAAACAAAGGGAACTTTTTCCATTAGAGTGATAGGTGATTTTGACTACTGTAGTCATGTTATCATTGGAACTCTACCTCTAAACTCTATATGATTCAGGTAGGGTGAAATTTATTTTTTCACTGAGATAAGGCTATATAAGGAATATGGAAAATTCAATTTATCATTCCAGCAGAGCTGTGCAAGTGATAGACCCTTGGCATATGTTACAATGGCAAGAGGGGGACAGTTATGGACTACATCCACTAAAGTGCTTTGGTCAGGCTCAGAAGGGTTTTTGTTCCTGTATGTGTGTTCACATCACAGCCAAGCACTGAGCTATGTCAATTTTGCACAATTGAATTATATGTGTCATTTTAATCCTCCAAATTACCAACACTATTCCAGTTATCTGGGTCATTAAGCTGACTGAATTAGACTGGCTACCCTTGATCTGATTGTTCACTAGGAAATTGATCTTCAAAGAGATAATCCTGGACACTGTGATAACAAACTATGATAATGTGATGCTAAACAGATGTGCATTGGAAGTTTTTCCCAAGAGGCTAGAGTTTTTGCTAAAGAAAGAGTCATGAGGATCTTTAAAGTCCTTATGGAATTAACAAAGTAAGAGTTTTCCACTTTTATGGAATCGTTGCTTAACACAAGAAGCTAGTTAAATAGTTGGATAAAAATATGAACAATCCCTTTCAGTTCTTTAATTTTCTCCTTTTTTAGATCACTAATTTTGTGGAGTTTAAATACAATTTCAAGAAAAGACTTCTTAGGCTACTGGGTAAATTTTACTTCCAATCTCAGGGAAGCCAGGAAAAAGGGGGAATTAGTAAAATATAACCCAACAGGTGCAGTGACATAAAAGGATGCTATTTGGAGAAGTACTTCTCCAGATTTGGAGGATGCACTAATAATAAATCTTTCATTTCCTGGTGATGTCTCTCAAGTTGCCATTTTTCACATGTCTACATGTACTTCTTCACTGCTGGTTTGCTATGTACATCCTCTTAATTACTCAGGTATATGTAGTGTTTCTGTTCCTGAAAGAATCCATCTGCCATCATTGTGTGAAAATTTTGTCTGACGGAGCAGTTATTATTAGTCTTTCATCCTTTTCACCTTGGCTGCTTTTCCTGCACGTGGATATGGATGCTTTCCTCCTGTGCTTGTATCTCTGGGGGCAAATAGACTGTGTGTCTCTGGTGTTGAGTCATGTGTACCTTGTGCCACCTAATGAAAGAAAGCACGTCATTTGTTCATCACTTCAACAAATAATTAATGAACCATCCTATATGCTATAAGTTGCGGTCATATATAGTATTCTTTAAATTAAGTGGCTGTTATTAGCTCCTATAACTAGAAAGTAGAAGACCTTTCCTTTTCTCTTTTTAAAATGTTTTATTTATTTTTGATGCTCTCTCTCTCTCTCTCTCTCTCTCAAAAATAAACATTAAAAAAAAGAAGGCCAGTATGGTGGAGTTAAGGTGGTAGAGACAGGCACTGGCCTCTTATCAGCCTTGCAAATTTAAGTCAGAATTAGACTTTGTTCTAGCCATAAGATGAAGCCATGGGAGGCTCCTGAACAGAAAAATACGAAATCTAAGGATCTTTTGGCTATTTTGCAAATAGTTTAAAAGAGAACAGTGGATATAGGGATTGTTGTATGAGTCCAGGTTAACAGTGATGATAGCTTGGGCTGGAGTATACCAGTAGAGAAGATAAAAAATGGTGGATTAGGAATATATTTTAAAATTAGAACAGATTAGAAAAGAACTGCATACAAGGTATCAGAGAAAGAGAGGGCTCAAAAACACATGCCAGGATTTTGGTTTAACTGAGTAGATGGTGGAGCTATGTACTGAGATGAGAAAGATTTAGGGAGGGATAGATATTTGCTGTTGTTATTGTTGTGGTTTTGTGTGTGTGTGTGTGTGTGTGTGTGTGTGATTGTTGTGGTTTTGTGTGTGTGTGTGTGTGTGTGTGTGTGTGTTTTGTTTTGCTTTGTTTTCAGAAAACCCAGAACTCTCTTGATTGATCTTTTTTGGTTTTGCAGTTCATTTTGAAGTATTAAATATTCAAATGAGATTAGATTGGCAGTTTGATGTATAAGTTTGGAACTCAGGGAAAAGGTTAAGAGAGGAGATGTAAATTGGACAGTCATTAGTATGCTGATGATATGATATTTAAAGTCATATGATTAAACGAAATAAGGCCATATGATTGAACTAGATCCCAAAGGCAGAAGGTTTAGATGAGACCACAGGTCATAAGTCTGGTTACTTCTGTAACCCCTACTTGCCCTAAAGTTGGTATAACATGTTTGTCTGAAACCCTTTGTACCACTCTCTTTGATTACTTTAATATACATATCTCTTATGGTCTTGGGTCAATTATAGGAAAAGAAACTCCTGTGGAGGTAAAGGGAAGTTTCTGCTGACATTTAAATCAAGGTGCATTTAAAAACTTTGTCACAACTGCTGAATTTTATTTAACTGTCTTTGTAGATAATGTCCAAATCTCCAGATTTTTCATATTTATTATATTAAAAATATTCTGTCCAAAAGTGGAAGAAGTTTCAAGCAAAGTAAATAATTGCTAGTGCCATCTGGGGGATAATTTTCTCAACCAGTTCCCTGGAGAGCTTAGCAGTTGTTCTTCCTGTTTATTGAATCAGCCAAATAATAAAATCATGACCATATCCTAAAGGGATTTCAGCAAGTTGGATTCACTATAATATCCTGGATAGAGAAAATGAATATTCACCAGCTTTAGTAAGGATTAGCCCTACCTCCTACTGTTTCGGGTAAAAATTAAGAGAATTTAAATGTCAATTTGCATTCCAAAGAAATTCTAAAATCGAAAACAAAAAGACCAAAATCTTATAATACAGCAGTTAACTAGAAAGAAATTCTGTCCTTCAAAAAACGGACATAAACAGGTAGCTTTCTTGCCTTCTGTATTCATTTTCCTGAGAAGTTATTTAAGTACTTTTACTGACCAGAAATTTTTCAGTTTAGGAAAGACCTTTGGTTATTGAAAAAATAGTAAGAAACTTTATTCCTAGGTGATATGCTGTAGGGTACATTTCACTGGCCGGGTTATCTATGTTTCTAGTTGTGGCCTAAAATCAACACGGAAACAATCTTTGTCCTACGGCACACAATTTAACTTCTTTGAAATTCGGTGTCAGCATCTGTGAAATGGAATGGCCCATGGTCATTTTAAAATATCTTTATTCATGCCATTTAACATTTTAACAAATTTTAATTGATGAGGGATATTCTAAATATAATACAGGAAGTGAATAAGTGAGTGAGTCTAGTGTATTCTGTGCCTGACAATCTACCAGATGCTTTCCACATATCTCAATGAATAACCCTAACAACCCTATGCTTTAAGTACTAGTATTTCTATACTAAATGTAAAAAAAAAATGGGAAGCTCAAAGAGTTTAAGTAGCTTACCAATACTGTACAGTAAATAATGTCTAGATTTCTAGAAATTAACTTCCAATTTTATATACTCTTTCTTACCAGATTTCTACTTTAGGCTCAGAGAGCAAAGATTATTTTAGTGGTGATTCTTTTTTAAGATCTATTTAAGATTTTATTTTATTTTGATAAGAACACTTGAGATGCACCCTTTTAACAAACTTTTAATTGCACAATACAGTATTATTAACTACAGTCAAAGTGTTGTGAAGATCTCTAGAAATTATTCGTCTTGTATAATTGAATATGTTTTTTTTTGGACTAAGAGCTATATAGCTATATTTTCAGACCCTTGGTGATACATTTAAAAAGGAAGACTGATCCCTTCTCTCAAATGTCTTTCTCATTGGCTTCAGTATTTCTCGAAATTAAATAAAAATACAATACAAATATTTAAGGGATTAATATCAGCCCATTACTCATTATTTCTCCATTTCCAAGAAAGCAGAACTACATTTTCTTGAGATAAGACAAATAAGGTTTTCATAGAGATTTTAATAAACTCCTGATTGTCAGGTTGAACTCCCAAGATAGCATGATCATTTTCCAGCACGATTACACCAGGGATCAACATAGTCGAAATCAGTGATGGGATCAGGCTTTAAGCTGAATTTTAAAGAAGCTACATTATCCCCATATAAGTCCTATTTCTAGAAAATTGCATGAATGCTAAATTTTGAGTCTCTGGCATAAATCTGGTGAGGAAAGAGTCAAAGAGGGATAAAGTTCAAACTCAGTGAATCAGGAGAAAATGTCAAATAAAAAATGCCTTGAAAACCCCTTGAATTTTCTATGAAGTATAGAGTACAGAGTTCTCAATATACTAGCTTATTATGTTAATAAATATGAAAACTGTGTCATAATATACAGTGTTTGATCCTGAAGTGTTTCTTGTCTCAAACAATTCACTGTGTTTTTCTTTCTATTACCTTCACCTTCATTTTGTTGGGATTCTTTCCTTCTGATTCTTGTCTGAATAATTTCCTCATTTCCCCCCCTCTAATATATTTTTAAAAACCTTATCACCCACTTAACAGGTAACTTGAAAGATGTCATTTACTCTGTAAGTGGTGGGAGAAAGATGTTACGGTCTTCTATTCTTTTTTTTTTTTTTTTAATTTTTTACTGTTTATTTTTAAGAGAGAGAGGGAGAGAGCTAGAGATAGGCAGACACAGAATCTAAAGCAGGCTCCAGGCTCTGAGCGGTCAGCACAGAGCCAGATGCGGGCTCGAACTCAGGAACTGTGAGATCATGACCTAAGCCAAAGTCAGACACTTAACAGACTGAGCCATCCAGGTGCCCTATTCTTAACTCCTCAAGTTTATATCAACCTGTATAGACTTTCTTTTTAAAATATTCATTCTTTATTTTAAATTAGCTTTAGATATATAGAAAAGTTGTGAAGACACTACAGGATTCCCGTATGTTCAATACCCAGTTTCTTCTGTTAACATCTGACAATAATATGGTCAGACAATAACATTTGTGACAATAACATTTGTCACAATAAACCAATATTGGTACATCATTACAACTAAAGTCCATACTTTATTTGGTTATGGAGCCCACACTTAATGAGTGAAGAATTATACTCCACTTTCTTGAACCAGAGAATGTACATAAATTACTTGGACTTCTTCTGCACGAGAGGTTTGTCCATTTTCTCCTATTTATATATGTATTCAGGAATTTACCTGTATTAGCTGGACTAATGAAATTTTTTAATACTTTGGATTAAAATAAATTATCATTTTAATACATTTTGTTCAAATTGTTCCATCTTTTCCCATTTGGAGCTTTTTCATTTAGTTTCTGTGTCCCTTTTCCATCTTAACATATCCTCATCATTTTGTATGAGGGACAGGGTATGTGTGTGTGTATGTATGTATGTATATGTGTGTGTGTGTGAGCACTTCCATACTTTCTGGCATTATAAGGTATTCAGCTCATCTTGTATAATTTCTGTTCTAGTCTTGAAATAGTCTTTTTATTTTTTCCAAGGATCCCGGATTTAATATTGATCATAAGCTCTTTTTATTTGATTGTATCCATTTGCTGTTGGCAGTAGACTCTCAGAGATTATAGGGACAAGCTAAAAATTAATAAAATTCACATGGCCCCCTGCCAAGTAAATGTATTTTGTGTTTTGAAAGTTAAATGCTTGCATGTTTTTACCTTGTTATATTCAGCAGCAGCCAATGAAGGTAAATATTAGAGATTTAAGAAAATAATTAATAAGCACAGACTTCTTAACAGTTATAACAAAATTTTGCTTATTTAAGGAAATTTATTTTGAAAGTGTAATGCAAAAAAAAGAAAGTATAATGCAAAGGTAGATTACATAAAACTAATATTCTTTTAAAAGTTCGTATTAAAATATTTACAGATGCTCTATGCAGATTATCAAGATTCATATCAATTTAAAACAATGTAAATATATATGCATCCTTTTAAGTAATACCAATTTAAAATTCTTTGAATTTTTTGGTCCATTGTAACAAATACAGAATTGACATTTAGTCTTTTATAGTTTATGTTTTATTTCACATTTTGTTCATAGCACTTTTTTGTTCATGTATTTGATAGAAAAGTAGGGTATATCTTGTTACTGCATTTAAATGTAGACCCTACAGTATTTGGGAATATTTGGTAATCACCAACCATTGTATTGTGTTTTACAGATTAAATTTCACATTTCTTATTCATTTAAAACCCAATTTAAATAAAAATGTCAACTTGATAGAACATTCTTAAAATTCTGTTCGTGATTGTCTAAATGTGGAAATTGGTATGGAAAAGATAAGGCAGATTTTGGCTCAGATAGAGAGATTTTTTTTTGTTATTTTTTAATTTAAGGATTTCTTTTTTTTCTTTCATAGTTTATTTTCAAGTTGGTTTCCATATAACACCCAGTGCTCATTCCAACAAGTGCCCTCCCCCATTCCCACCACCCTCCTTCCCCTCTCCCCCACCCCCATCAGCCCTCGGTTTGTCCTCAGTATTCAAGAGTTAGAGGGATTTTTTTCATTGCAGAATATTTCTATTTTTCTTCTGGGGGAAAAAAAGCAAAAGCCCTACTAAAAATATTGGAAGTAAGCAGTGAGTCTATCTATTTTGGTTTAAAACGTGTAATGAATCAAAGAAATTTTATACTAGCCAACACAACTTAACTAAAAAGAGTTCTGATTATATGAGAAAGAACAGTTATGTCAGTAGTAATTAGACTCCTCCTCTTCCCACTGATTATTTTTTTCAGTGAGAGATAATTTACATAACATTCATGTTTCTAAACTGCGCAATTCAGTGCTTTTTAATATAGTCACAAAGTTGTCTAATCATCCCTGGTATCTAACTCCAAAATACTTAATGACCTTAACAAGAAACTTCATAGCCATTAGATATTACTACACATTTTCCTCTTCTCATAGCCCCTGGCAATCACTAATCTACTCTGTGTCCATGGATTTGCCAATTGTAGGCATTTCACATAAATAGAGTTGTACAGTATGTGGCTTTTTGTGTCTGGTGTCTTTCATTTAGCATAATTTTTCAAAGTTCATGTGGTACTATGAATCAGTACTTTATGGTTCAATATTATTTCATTGTAAGGATATACCACATTTGTCTATCCACTCATTACTTGATGGACATTTGTTTTTTCTCTCACTTTTAGCTTTTTATGAATAATGTTGATATGAATATGTATATACAAAAAATTTTATGGCTATATTCTTTCAATTCACTTAGAGATATATCTATTAATGGAATTGTTGGGTAACTGTGTGAGTTTTTTTTAGGAACTGTTTCTTAAAGCACCTACAATATGTTATAATTTGATCGGAACTTTTTGAAGGTTCTAATTTCTCTGTATTCTCATCAACATTTATTTAGTTTCCATGTATATTTTTCCAGTACTTTTAATATAATCATACTCATGGCTGTGAAGTATTATTGCCTTGGGGTTTTGATTTGCATTTCTCTAATGACTAATGATGTCAACCATTTTTTTTCATGTACTTAGTGACCATTTATATCTTTTTTGAAAAATGTACATTCATTTCTTTGTTCACTTTTTGATTGGGTTATTTGTATGTTTATTGTTGATTTATAATAGTTATATATATATATACACACACACACACACACACTGGATATTAGACATGCATTGACAGCATGGGATTCTTTCTCTCCCTCTCTCTCTCTGCCCTTCCCTCTGCTTGTGCACTCTTTCTTTTGCTCAAAGTAAATAAATAAACTTAAAAAATTAATATGAAATAATTTTGATGAAGTCTAACTTCTATAGATTTTTCTTCCTTTGGTTGCTTACACATAGTCATCATATCTGAGAAACCATTGTCCAAGGGGTGAAAGACATTTCATAGTTTTCCTTTTATTAGTTTTGTAATTTTATCTCCTTCATACAGGTTTTTCATATTGTACCAGAACCATTTGTTTTAAAGACTTTTTCTCTATTGAGTTGTCTGCCATTCTTGTCAAAAATCAATTACTGATAACTATGTGGGTTTATTTATGGACTCTCAATTCTATCCCATTGATTTATAGGTCTGTCCTTATGTACCACATGTTTGTGATTACTATATTATTTTGAAATAGAGGAGTGTGATCTTACTAACTTTGTTCTTTTCCAAGATTATTTTGGCTCTTTTGAGTTTCTGGAACTTCCATATAGTTTTTAGGATCTTTTTGTTTATTTCTGCAATGAAAAACCACTGGCTTTGATGGGATTGTATTTCATCTGTAGATCAATTTGGGTATAATTGCCTTATTAATATTAAATCTTCCAAACCATGACACTGATGTCTTTTCATTTACTTAGGTCTTTAATTTATTTCAAAGATATTTTTAGTGTACAAGTCTTACAAACTTTTTGTTGAATTTATTTTGAAATAATTTTGTTGTTATTTTAAAATGGATTTTTTTCTTTTTAAATTTTTTAATGTTTGTATTTTATTTTTGAGAGAGAGAGAGCCAGAGAGAGCGAGAGCGAGAGAGAGAGAGCGCGCACAAGTCAGGAAGGCCAGAGAGAGACAGAGACAGAGACACAGAATTTGAGCTCCAGGCACTGACCTGTCAACACAGAGCTCAATGTGGGGCTCGAACTCAGGAATTGTGAGATCGTGACCTGAGCTGAAGTCGGAAGCTTAACTGACTGAGTCACCCAGGCACCTCTAAGATAGATTTTTCTTAATTTTACTTTCAAATTAATTGCTAGTCTGTAGAAATACAATTGATATTTGTGTATTAACCTTGTATTCTGTAATTATGTACTCTGCAACCTTTCTGAACTTGTTTTTTTAACCCTAATAGTTTGATTATGGATTCTTTAGTGTAAAAGATCATGTAATTTGCAAATAGAGATAGTTTTACTTCTTAACTCCTCTTAAGTGAATTTTTATTATGTTTTTTCTTATGCAATTGACCTTGGCAGAAACTTCAATACAATACTGAGTAAAAGTGGTAAAAAGAGATAAACTTGTCTTATTCCTGATCTTAAAAGAAAGCCTTCTATTAATTATGATGCTGCCTATGGATTTTTTCTGGTTGCCCTTTATCGAGTTGTCGAGGTTCCTTTATATTCCCAGGCATTTACTATTTTTGTCATGAAAGGGTGTTAGATTTTATCAAATACATATTTTTATTTATTGAGATGGTAATTGTTTTCTGTCCTTTATGCTCTTCATATGGTATATTGATTGGATTTTCTATGTTGATTCACTGTTCATCCTTGAGATAAATTCTACTTGGTTATGGTATATATCCCTTTCATATGGTGCTAGATTTGTTTGGTGTATTATTTTCTTACCGATACTATAAAAAATTACCATAAACAGTTGCTTAAAACAACACAATTTATTGTCTTTCAGTTGTGGAAGTCTTTGGTATACAATGTGTCTTACAATTGTAGGATCATGCTACATTCCTTCTAGAGGTTGTAGCTGGAGAGGGATCTGTTCCTGGCCTTTCTAGCTTTTTGAGGCTCCCTGCCTTCTTTGTCTCATTGATTCTTCCTTCATCTTCACAGCTAGCAGCGTATCTCTTTCTCTTCCACTTCTGCTTATAAGGAAATTGTGATTATATTGTACCCACTCAGCTAATTCAGGATAATCTCCTTGTTTTAACTTCAACAGATTAATAACCATATTCCAATGCTACCTTAATTCCCCTAAGTCGCCTATACAGATCCCAGGGATTAGGATATGGACATCTTTAGGGAGAGAGTATTCTACCACTCAGAATTCGGTAATATTTGTTGAGTATTTTTGTATTTCATAATGGCTATTTGTCCAAAGCTTTCATTTATTATCATGTGTTTGTTTGGTTTTGGTAATGTTAGTCTTATGGAATGAGTTAGTTGGATAAGTATTCACTCTTTTTCAAGTTTTTTGGGGGGGATGGATTTATGAAGTATTAGTATTAACTCCTTAAATATTTGGTAGAATTTAATAGGGAAGCCATATGAATTCAAGCTTTTCTTTGTGGGTAGATGTTTTTATTATTAGTTCAATTTCTCTGTTTTGACAGAAACTTTAATATTTTTTATTTGTGAATAAAGTTA
Organism: Proteles cristata cristata; assembly: GCA_017311185.1. Classification (NCBI taxonomy): domain Eukaryota; kingdom Metazoa; phylum Chordata; class Mammalia; order Carnivora; family Hyaenidae; genus Proteles; species Proteles cristata. Next base: position 1,207,087 of record JAESUZ010004165.1, read on the forward strand.
TAGTAGTTTATTTCCAAAACTATTTCCATTTTATCTAGGTTATCTGATTTGTTGGCCTGTAGTTTTTCATACTACTGGCTCCTAATACTTTTTATTTCTGTAAGATTGGCAGTAATACCCTCTTACTTTTGATTTTAGCAATTTGAATCTTTGCTTTTCCTTAGTCAGACTCACTAAAGATTAGTAAATTTTGTTAATCTTTTTGATACACCAAGTTTTAGTTTCATTCGTTATTTCTGTTCTTTTCTATTTCATTTGTGTTTACTATAACATTTGTTATTTCTTTATATGTCCTTCCTTTGGGTTGAATTTTGTCCTCCTATTCCTAGGTGAGTACATTGTTGTGATATTTTTATACCTTTAAAAATAGTTACTTTTGGCTATAAATTTTTCTCTAAGCACTGTTTTAGCTGCACCCCAAACATTTTGAAATGGTATTTTCTTGCTTCATTTTCATTCATCTCCAAGTATTTTATGATTTTTCTTGTGATTTCTTATTTGATCAATTAGTTATTGAGGAAAGTGTTTAATTTCTAAATATTTATGAATTGACCAAATTTTCCTCTTATCATTATTTTTTTTAAGTGTATTTATTTATTTTGAGAGAGAGAGAAATCCCCAAGCAGGCTCCATGCTGTCAGAGCAGAGCCTGATGCAGAGGTCAATCTCATGAACTGTGAGAACATCATCTGAACGAAAATCAAGAATCAAATGCTTAACTGGCTGAGCCACCCAAGGATCCCACCCTCCTTATTTCTTAAAATTTGGTTGGAGATTATACTTTATGTGATTTACATCCTTTTAATTATTTTACATGTTTATTTATTTTTGAGAGACAGCATCTGAACAGGAGAAGGGCAAAGAGAGAGAGACAGAGAGACAAAGGATCTGAAGCAGGTTCTATGCTGAGCCACCCAGGTGTCCCAATATCTATTTAAATTTATTATGACTTATTTTATGGCTTAACATATGATCTATCCTAGAGACTGTATTATGTGCCATTGAAAATAATGTGTATTTGGCTACTTTTGGTTAGAGTGTTCTTTTTTATTTTAAGTTTATTTATTTATTTTGATAGAGAAAGCATGAATGGAGAGGGGCAGAGAGAGGGAGAGACAGAATCCCAAGCAGGTCCCATGTCATCAGAGCAGAGCCTGATATGAGACTTGAACTCACAAGATCATGACCTGTGCCGAGGTCAAGAGTCGGACGCTTAGCAGGCTGAGCCACCCAGGTGCCCCTATTATTGGGTAGAGTGTTCTATCAAATTCTGTTAGGTTTAGCTGGATTTCATGTCAAGTCTTCCATTTTCTTTCTGGTCTTCTACTTAGTTGTTCTATCCTTATTGAAAATGGTATATGTAGGGGCGCCTGGGTGGCTTAGTCGGTTGAGCGTGCGACTTTCGCTTAGGTCATTATCTCGCGGTTTGTGGGTTCCAGCACCGCGTCGGGCTCTGTGCTGACTGCCAGCTCAGAGCCTGGAGCCTATTTCAGAGTCTGTGTCTCCCTCTCTCTCTGACCCTCCCCTGCTCAAGCTGTCTCTCTCTCTCTTTCTCTCTCTCTCTCTCTCCTAGAAATAAATAAAAATATTAAAAAAAAAAAAAAGAAAATAGTATATGTAGTCTCCAGCAGCTATTGTTGAATGTTTTGCTTCTCTGTTCAATTCTATCTGTTTGCTTTATATATTTTGTAGCTGTATTCATAAGCATGTGTGTGTATGTGTATATAGAATATATATGTATATATATACTTTTATTTATTTATAATTGTTACATCTTCTTGACAAATTGACCTTTTATAATTATGAAATATTCTTTCTTTTATCTAATATCAATTTTGGGTTGGTCTGAAAGTCTGTTTGATATCACCATAGGTACTCCAGTTCTCTTTTAGTTACTGTTTTAATGGTATATGATTTTACATCCTTTTAATTTCAATCTATTTGTGTTTTGAATCTATATTATATATTATAGACAACATATAGTTGAGTAATTAAAAAACACATTTGACCTATTTCTGTCTTTTAATTATGGTATTTAATCCATTTTATGTATAATAACTGATAATGTAGACTTTATATCTGTTATTTAGCTATAACTTTTTCTTAAGACTTAATATTTTTAAGAACAGTTTTAGGTTTCAACAGAATTGAGAGGTAAGTGCAGAGATTGTCCACATAACCATGTCCCCCCAATATTAACAGCCTCCCCCATTACTAACATCACTTAACAGAATGGTACATGTTTTATCAAGTATGAACCTACATCAAAACATCATAATCACCCAAAGTCCATAGTTTACCCAAAGGTTAATACATGGTGGAGTACATTCTATAGTTTTGGAAAAAGTAGAATGACATAGACTCATTATTATAATAGAGTATTTTCACTGTAAAATTTTTCTGAGTTCTGCCTTTTCATTACACTCTCTGTTCCACCCTTGGCTACCACTGACCTTTTTTATTGTCACCATAGTTTAGTCTTTTCCAGAATATCATTTAGTTGGAATCGTATAACTTGTAGACCTTATAGCTTGGCTTCTTTCATTTGGTAATATGCATTTAAGATTTCTCCATGTCTTTTCATGGCCTGAGAGCTCATGTTGTTATAGCACTGAATAATATTGTACCATGGTTTATTTACTCACCTATTGAAGGACATCTTGGTTTTCTGAGTTTTACAACAATTAGTAAACTGGTTATGAATATATGCAGGTTTTTGTATGGATATGTTTTAACTTCTTTGGGTAAATATAAAAGAACACAATTCCTGGGTTATATGGTGTGGGAAAAGCATGTTTAGTTTTATTTAAAAAATATCAAGCATGTTTAGTTTTATTTAAAAAATATCAAACGTCTGGGGCGCCTGGGTGGCTTAGTCGATTAAGCGTCTGACTTTCGCTTAGGTCATGATCTCATGGTTCGTGGGTTCGAGCCCCACGTCGGGCTCTGTGCTGACTGCCAGTTCAGAGCCTGGAGCCTGTTTCAGTCTGTGACTCCCTCTCTCTCTGACCCTCCCCTGCTCACGCTGTCTCTCTCTCCTGGAAATAAATAAAACATTAAAAAAATTTAAAAAAAATTTAAAAAAAAATAAAAAATATCAAACGTCTAACAAAGTGTACCATTTGGATTCCCACCAGCAAAGAATAAGAATTCCTGTAGTTCCAAATAATTGTCAACATTCAGTGTTGTCAGTGTTTGAGATTTTGACCATTATAATAGGTCTGTAGTAGTATCTTGTTGGTTTAATTTGCATTTCCTTGATGACATATAGTGTGAAGCTTCTTTTTTATGCTACTTGTCATCTGCATATCTTCTTTGGTGAGATACTTATTAAGGTCCATTTTTGAATCTGATTGTTTTCTTACTGTTCTGATTGTTCTTTGCATATTTTGATTACAAAATACGTTTGGATTACAGTGCTTTGTCAAATGTATCTTTTGCAAATATTTTTTTCCTAGTCTTTGGCTTCTTTTCTTATCTCTTGGTATTGTCTTTCAAAGAGTAGAAGTTTTAAATTTTAATGAAACCCAGTATATTAATTATTCCTTTAATGGGTCATGTCTTTGGTGTTGTATATAGTAAGGCACCACAAAACCCAAGGTGTTTTAGGCTTTTCTCTTATGTTATCTTCTAGGAATTTTATATTTTTTGCTTTTTCCATGTGGGTCTATGATCCACTTGAGTTAATATTTGTAAAGTGTGTAATGTCTGTATCTAGATTATTATTATTAATATTATTATCTTGCATGTGCATGTTCAGTTATTCTAATACCACTGTTGAAAAGAATATCTTTGCTCCCTTTTGTTGTCTTTGCTTATTTGTCAAAGATCAGTTGACTATTTTTATGGGAGTTTATTTCTGGACTCATTGTTTTGTTTCATGGTTCTATTTTTCATTTCATTCACCAATACCATACTAACTTGATAACTATAGGTCTATGCTAAGTCTTAAAGTAGGGTAGTATCGATCCCCCAACTTTGATATTCTCCAGCAGTATGTTGATTTTCATCTTTTGTGTCTTCATATAAACTTTAGAATCAGTTTGTCAGTATCCACAAATTGGCTGTGTTGGAATTTTGAGTGGTATTGCTCTCAATCTATAGATCAAGTTGGGAAGAACTGACATCTTGACACTATTGAGTCTATCCATGGACAGGGAACATTGCTCCATTTATTTATTTCTTTGATTTTGTTCATGAGAGCTTTCTTGTTTTCCTCATATAGATCTTATACATATTTTGTTAGATTTATACCTAAGCATTTCATTTTGGGGGAATGTGTGATAATGCTAAGGCAACTGCTTTTAATTTCAAACTCCACTTGTTCATTTTTGGTATACTGGAAAACAGTTGACTTTTATATATTAACCTTTCATCCTGCTTGCTATAATTGTTTATTAGTTCCAGATTTTTTTTTTTTTTTGGTAAATTCTTTCAGATATTCTATATAAACCATCCGGTCATCTGCAAACAGACTTCCCTCCAAATCTTGAGATGTGTTATTTGATTTTCTTGCCTTGTTGCATTAGCAAGGACTTCCAATAAGATATTGAGAAGAAATGGTTAGAGAGTCCATGCTTGCTTTATACCTACTCCTAATGGGAAAGCTTCTAGTTTCCTACCATTAAGGTTGATATTAACTGTAGGTTGTTTATAGACTACCTTTATCAAGTTGATGAAATTCCCTCTATTTTGTTTCCTGAGAGGATTTATCATGATGGGTATTAGATTTTGTCAAATGCTTCTTCTGCATTCATTGACATGATCATGTTTTTTTGTCTTGTTTATTTTGTGGGTTTTGTTTGTTTGTTTTGTTTTTCCAACTCTTGATGTGACGGATTGTATTAGCTGATTTTCAAATTTTGAATTAGGCTTCCATATCTTGGAAAATTCTACTTGGTTGTGTTGGTAGAACTCTATACACATTGTTAGAAATGTTTACTCTTAATAATCTATGCTTTCTACTATGATCCATACTACTGTAGTTATCATCCATAAACTCCTCAGTCTGTGAATAAGTCACATCTACCAATATGCTTCCCTTTCTGATGCCTATTTCTGAAGTATGCACAACACTGACTTTTATTTATCATTTTGTTGTCTTTTTAAAAAATATATAAATATGCCTACAAACATTGAAAAAAATCTGTTATATTTCCAGTCTGGCTAATAACTATCTTACATCCCTGATCAGAATGTCTTTTTTAAGGTTATAAAATGAAAACCAAAGAAACCTGTGGTTTCTTTCACTTTATTGTTCTTTTTCTGTAGTCTTATAATTCTGTGATTCATTCATTATTCAGTGAATTATTCTGTCATCTTAATTGGTTTCTTTTTCCTTAAAAATAGAAACACCTATTAATCAAACCTACTTCTATGCACTGATTTGCTGCAGTAAGTCACTGTCTGCAAACAGAGACAGATGCCTATCCTTAGGCTGAGCACTGATGAAACAGTCCTATTACAAACTACATGGAATGTGAAGGGTTTCCAAAATTGTATGTCTACTCAAAACTGACAAAATTATTTTAGTGTAATGTTTTTGGTATTGAAAAAGAAACTTTTTTTGAATTAAGGCATTATTATTTAATCTTGATAATACAGAAAAGAGATTCATTTAAAGTGGATACATGTGGGGCACCTGGGTGGCTTAGTCGGTTAAGCATCCGACTTTCACTTAGGTCATGATCTCGCGGTTCGTGGGTTCAAGCCCTGCGTCAGGCTCTGTGCTGACTGCCAGCTCAGAGCCTGGAGCCTGTTTCAGTCTGTGACTCCCTCTCTCTCTGACCCTCCCCTGCTCACGCTGTTTCTCTCTCTCCTAGAAATAAATAAAAAATATTTTAAAAATACTTAAAAAAAAAATAAAGTGGATACATGTAAAATTTCATACTTTGAAAATCCATAGTATATTTAAAGCATAGAATCCAAACATGGAAAATAAATACACACACACGCACACACACACAGAATTTATATATAAAATACAACTATATAATTAATATAAATTAAAATATACAATCCAATATGATGTTGGATTGTGTATATAATTTATAAATCTGCATATAAAATTATGTATAAAATATATAAAAATTTCAGGAAAATAGGTATTGTGTCCCATCAACTATTAGCTGATTTCAGCTTACTTTTTTTTTCTTTTTATTTGAGAGAGAGAGGGAAAGAGAGAGAGCATAAGCAGGGGAGAGGGGCAGAGGGAGAGAAAGAGAGAATCTTAAGCAGGCTCTGCCCTCTGCACAGGGCCGTCCTCAGGGCTTGACTCCATGACCCTGGGATCTGAGCTGAAATCAAGAGTCAGACACTCAACTGGCTGTGCCACAGGGGCACCCTGAGGTTACTTCTTTTTCTAATTTTAGAAAGATATTTTCACTCTGAGTGTATGTTCAGTGAATTCACAATTATACAGTTGACCTCTTAAGTTCATGTTCTTGAACATGTGTCAGTACGGATTGGAATAATAAGTGCCCACCTTAATTAATACTCTTCATCTCTTCCTTAATGTGATGTAAGTGCTTTCTGTTTATATTGGAATAAAAATGTATCATTCACTACTGAGCATACCATTCCAAAAATGTAGCCTGAGTACTATTCATTTTCAGGTGAAAACAATTCCAGCTCTTCTAGACACAGAAGCAGCTTGTCCTCTTGTAACCATGGAGACCTACCGTGGGTTTAGGGCTTTAACCTGTGTGTTGCATTTCAGAAGAAAATAGCTCTAAGAAGATAACAGAAATCAGAAGCTCAGCCTGTAAGGAGGGAAATGTTAGACAATGCCCACTCAAAGAATTACAGATTCATACCCTTTAAATTTAGTTCTGATATTTGATGCTTTTGGTCAACTCTATTCAAAATTAGTGCAAAACAAAAGCAAGCAAATTGAATAGTTATAATGTTGTTTCCAGTAAATGAATTTTAAAAGAGTTGATTTCTTCCCGAAGGCAAAGTCATTATCTACCAACCAACAATTTTTTCAAACCAGTTTGAAATATTTCATCTGATTCTGTAGTCCATCTGATCTTTTTTTTTTTCCCTTCTCTCCATGCCTCCTTCCATTCATTCACCTGTATTCATTTAAAACATCGTAAAATAAGGTCCTTTGCATGTGTTGCAAGGACTATATGATTTCACCCCTGCTGCTATTTCTCCTTCCTGTCTTTTCACCTTGCATCTGCTCTTGCTTTTGCGTGCACGACTTTTGCCCAGCTGTTTACACGGCTCATCCCCCCTCTGTCACCCATCAATCTTGTGTCACTATCTAGCTTTCTGTGCTCTATTTTTCAGGTCATTTTTCTGCTTTCTCCATGTATGCATGTTTGTAGATTATTGAAAAGATCCAAATTCCTACCATACTCCTAGAATACAATCTTCTAAGGGAAAATACCCTGTTTTCAACACTTACAATAGTGCCTGGCATAAGAGAGGTGCTCATAAATATTTGTTGAATAAATGGATGAAATTATTTACTATCTCTATTGTCCTTTGATTATAATTCTAATAATGTGAAATCAGGTTAAAGCAAAATTCATCAGTTGTCTGAGAGTTTTCAAAAATGGTAATGGTAGGAAAGCAAAAATGATGGTAAAATTATTTTACAAAATAGCATAGCATTTCTGAATTGTACTTTAGAGTTAGAACCTCCCCCCACCAAAAAAAAAATATATATATACCCACTAGACAGGTAACAACTTTCCAATAAATAAGCATATCCACCTGATATTCATTATGCCAGATTCTTTTAAATCATGATGAAAATATGATAATTCCAGTGTTTTAAAATATCTGCATTGAAGAACATCATTTAATGCTTGTGGATCTATTAACCTGATCCAATTCCCATCCTCTCTTCTTCAAACTAAGCTTTCTAATGATTTTATTATTTTTCCTACAGTCACAGGCATTAAATCATTCAGTCTTACAACTTAGATGACGGTTCTAATTTTCTTGCTTTTATTTAACCTCCCTATTAAATTGGCTATCAAATTTTATATGTCTCAGTTTGTGGGAGGAATTGCTAATTACATAGCCTGATACACATTAAAAACCCAATCTTAGTTTCTGCCTGGATTCACAGGACTGTTTTTCTCAGCTATCCCTGCACCTAAGGGTAGCCAGAAGACTAAGTTCACACCTCAGGAGATTGTCAGCAGAAGTTTTAGGCTGCTTAAAGGGAATGGACTCAATAGGGAGGGAAGTCCTTCTTTGCTATTGTACTTTCCTATCTATTCTTGCAATGAGGATGTGAAGATGGAGATCCAGCCACTATCCTGAGGGACATGAGGATGGAAACCTTATGGTACAGATAATTAGGATACTCTAAAGGCTCTATGAAATATACTAGATTGAGTGTTACCAATGGTCTTTTAAATGAGAAGTAGATAAAGCTGCATCGTGTGTAAGCCACTCTTATTTAGGATTGCCTATAATTTATTTACTTTCAATCCTGATATATACCTCACAAATATATATAGATCTATCTATATAAATCTATAGATATATATGAATATATCTATATATCTACATGTATATAGATAGAGATAGATAGATATTTTATTGCCATCTTTCCACTAGACAATTGTAACAGATTTCTAGTTTACCTCCCTGGATCCAGTTCCTCCTATGCATGCTACCAGATTGATACTTTTTTATCTTGGCTCTGCTCATGTTGTTGGCTCAAAAGCTTTCTATGGCTTACATTAGCTAACATATAAAACCGTCTACCTTCATCTGACACTAAATATTTTCCGTGAAGTTGGGTGAACCTCTCTTGCACGCCTTAGCTCTCTCCATTCCTTCCATTTGCTCTATATAGTAACCACAGTGAACTATGCCTTTCTTCTACCTGAATTCTAACTGGGTCACCACCTGACAATTGCCGCCATATCCATAGCCTTTCCTGACCAACCCTTTGTGTCCTCATTCTTTCCTCTCTAGCCCTATAGCGTGTTACCTATTTCCTCTGTAGTGCTCATCACATTATACCTTATATTCTGGCTGTTGCTACACATTTCTTTTCAGAATAAGTTCTGTTTTATTTAGTTTTGAATATCCCATTGACTTTTATACATAAGGAGTGCTCAAGAAGTAATTTTTAAAAAATTTTTAATGTTTTATTTATTTCTGAGAGAGAGAGAGTCAGAGAGAGAGAGAGAGAGATCAGGGGAGGGGCAGAGAGAGAGGAAGACACAGAATCCAAAGCAGGTTCCAGGCTCTGAGCTGTCAGCACAAAGCCTGATGCGGGGCTCGAACCCACAAACCGTGAGATCATGACCTGAGCCGAAGTCGGACGCTTAACCAACTGAGCCACCCAGGAGCCCCTCAAGAAGTAATTTTTAAATAAATGGATGGATGGATCAATAGATGGATTTTGGCTATGTTTCTTTTCCAGTTCCTCCCTTCATTTCACATGTTGATTCTCACACTCTGGCAAGTCTGTCCTTCTTGAGGCCATAGTAAATCTTTGGTTTGTTTCTCATTAATTACTTTGACTATTTCACTGTGGTTCCTAAGTAATTTTCTGAGATAACAAGCATTTGAGTGTTCATGAAGTTTACTTTTCTTCTCTCAGGGATAAACCCTATTAGACTGAAAATAATGCATACTAATATATGTTATTTGCTTGCTACTGTCAAAAGGAGGAAAATGAAGTTGAAAGGAGAAAGTTAAAACCGAGACATGTGCATGATTTTTCAAAGACCATTATGTATTCTCAGGTTTTCTTTATGTTTTTTTTTTAATTTTTTACACAAAAGAAAATGGATTTTAGTTTTTATCCCTCAAAATTAGAAACAGGATGTTTCTTTATCTTACTTTGTTTCTCATTTATATAATTTTAGCCATATGATTTACTTATGACCTCAATACTTATAGCAACTAGTACTTATATGACACATTACAATCAATTGTATCTGGGATCATCTGGTCTTCACAGCAATCTAGTGAGGTAAAGAAGGTGGAAGTGTATATCTACACTTAAAAAAGAGAAAACTAGAGCCCTGAAAAGTTGTAAATTATCTGAAGGCCCGTACATACAAGCAACAAAGGACTCGTGTTTTGATTTCTAGTCCACAGACCTCCTTTGTATTTCTACTTTCTTTTTCAGTCTGCAATGAAAAATTGCAATGAAAAATTCTTCCTTCTTTCCTTCCTTCCTTTCATTCTCTTTTCCCCTCCCTCCCTTCATCCCTCTCTTCCTCCCTCTTTTCCTTCCTTCTTGGTTTTTCATTCTAAAGAAATGATCATATAACCAATTAATTTGAGGGAACCAAATATGCATATCAACTGTATCTGTCTATCTATTTATCTACCTATCTGTCTGTCTGTCTGTCTATCAACACTTAATAAGTAAAATGTTTTGGTTTTTCTCTTCTTACCTTTTTAAAACCTTTTCTCATCACTTTCTCTCTACCACTATCTATCATCCTGGTTTCAAGCACCATGATATCTCACCTGGACCACTGTAAAAGCTACACTGCATGTCTTCCTGTTTCCGCAGTCCATTCTCTAGGCAACTATGATCATTTTAAATATGTTATTATTTAAGTAAATAATTTAAAACAATTTTCAAGGTAAAGCAGTAATTTAAATGTCAGGCCATGCATTCCTGTTTATGACTCTAACATGGTTTAGGATTGCCAAATGAAATATTGAACACCCAGTCAATTTTGGATTTCAGATAAAAAAATTAATATTTTAAAAATAAATATGTCCCAAATATTGCATGTAACATACTTATACTAAAATTGTTCAGGTAATTTATTTGAAGATTTATTTTTAAATAATCTCTACACCCAACATTGGGCACAAACTTACAGTCCTAAGATCAAAAGTCCCATGCTCTACCAATATAGAAAAGAAATACAGCAAAGAAAATACTTCTACTAAAATATATTCATTATTTATCTGAAATTGATATTTAAATGTGTGTCTTCCTTTTTATATGCTAAATCTAGCAATTTTACATGGGTTCCTGTTCTCTGAAATTAAAAGCAATGCCCTTATTGTGGTCTACAAGCTCCTATGTGGGAGGCCTTTGTGACCTGTCTGACTTTGTCTCCTACCACTCTCTCCTTCACTCTGCTCATTGTTTCCTAACAGATCAGACACTTTATTTATTTATTTATTTATTTATTTATTTATTTAAAAATAGTTTATTGTCAAGTTGGTTTACATATAACATCCAGTGCTCATCCCAAAAAATGCCCTCCTCCATACCCATCACCCCCTTTCCCCTCTCCTCCACCCCTATCAGTCCACAGTTTGTCTCAGCATTCGAGAGTATCTCATGGTTTGCATCCCTCCCTCTCCCCATCTATTTTTCCTCTTCTTCTCCCCTGTGGTCCTCCATTAATTTCCTCCTGATCCTCCTATACATGCAAATATATGGTATCTGTCCTTCTCTGCCTGACTTACTTCACTCAACATAACACCCTCTAGTTCCATCCATGTTGCTACACATGGCCAGATTTCATTCTTTCTCATTGTCATGTAGTATTCCATGGTATAGATAAACCACATCTTCTTGGTCCATTCATCAGTTGATGGACACTTAGGTTCTTTCCATGTTTTGGCTATTGTTGAGAGTGCTGCTATGAACATTGGGGTACATGTGCACCTATGCATCAGCACTCCTGTGTCCCTTGGGTAAATTCCTAGCAGTGCTATTGCTGGATCATAGGGGAGTTCTATTGTTAATTTTTTTAGGAGCCTCCACACTGTTTTCCAGAGGGGCTGCACCAGTTTACATTCCCACCAACCGTGTAGGAGGGTGCCCATTTCTCCACATCCTCGCCAGCACCTGTAGTCTCCTGATTTGTTCATTTTAGCCACTCTGACTGGCATGAGGTGGTATCTCAGTGTAGTTTTGATTTGTATTTCCCTGATGAGGAGGGATGCTGAGCATCATTTCTGTCTGTTGGCCATCTGGATGTCCTCTTTGGAGAAGTGTCTGTTCATATCTTCTGCCTGTTTCTTCTCTGGATTATTTGATTTTTGGGTGTAGAGTGTGATGAGTTCCTTATAGATTTTGGATACTAGCCCTTTATCTGATATGTCAGATTAGGACCTCATCAAGATAAAAAGCTTCTGCATAGCAAAGGAAACAATCCATAAAACTAATAGGCATCTGACAGAATGGGGAAAGATAGTTGCAGACACTTCTTTTAGAGACTTTGTTCTGTCTCTTCTTTCTGCCTAGAAGCTATCCAACTCTTCCTATTCAATACTGCAAACCCTCCTTCTGACAGCAACCCTGAACCCCCTTACTCTCTGCTGTATGTATTTTTCCATAGTACTCATCTCCTTCTAGCATCTATATTTATTGGGTGTATTGTTTATTATTTGCCTTTCCTCACTCAAATGACTGGTCTACAAATGCAGGGGCCTATGTTTATCATTGACTTCTAATCATCTAGAAAGGTGCCTGGCACATAGGAGACAATTAGTATGTATTGAATAGATTGCTAATAAAACATAAGGATGCAAGGGATGAAATCAAGAAATAGCAAAACAACCTAATAGCCTTATCCATGTAATAGGGAGATGATAGAATGTAGGTAGTTATCGATCAAAAATAAAAGCTAAAATACCCTATTCACAGGACTATTTTTGAGAAGATATGCTTTTGTGTAAGATACAGGCCAGATGTTTTTCCATTAAATGTAATAAATACCAGTCTGAATATTGCTACTGCCTGAGTGCATCATTCTTTTGTTGCATGTTATTTCCTGTTGGCTGTTTAGAACTGGAGTGTTTCTGTATGGCTCTATTGATGTCAGTAAAATAAAATATTCAAATGAAAAAAGAGAACAATGGACCTGTTTGATATTTCCATTGTAATCTTCTATCTGGAAGGGTCAACATTTTTTTTCTGAGAAACATGGCAGAACGATCTGTACTAAATGTCGCAGCTTTCTCCAAGCCCATTCTGTTTGTGTTCAAATATATTTGTACCGAGTAAAATATTATTCATCTCCTAGACCTTAGGTCTCAGCCCTAAAGATTAGACCAGGTCCTTTTAAAAACTTGCAAAGTAAATTAAAGTGTTTATGGTGGTGATGAGGCAGAGAGGTAAAGAAAGAATAATATTTGGTCTGTTTCCTCTAGCATGAGAATAGATTATTATGTCTCTGGGACATAGAAAGAGATTATATATTTACTAAATGTCAAGTCATTATCAGGGGGAATTGAGGTATTCAAAGATAACTGCTGGCACATCCCATACCAATTCCTACTTCCAGTGATCAGATGCTAGTACATAGGCCATAACTAATGTATTATTTATTATCACAAATATGCACAGTTGGTTGAAAACACAAGATTGGATGACAAAATGGAAGAAATTTGTTTAGGTGAAAAAATAAGTGTTTCCTTTTCTGTTTTCTAAGCTTGCTGTGAAGTAATTTTTCTTAGTTGGTAGTTAAAACAGTAATGTAATATAAAATAGGAGCTATCACAGAATGCAACAGGGGCTTTGGCCCATGGCCATCAGAGCACAAACACTTGTCCAGCATGACACAGGGATAAATTTCCATGGGAAGAATTCTATGCTTTCTGGTCCTTCCTGAACAGACTAATGGTAGGCCAGCATTAGAGACAATGGTGAGAAGGACTTTCAAACCTGACCAACTTAACAAAAGGCTTTTATTTCTCTTTTTAAAGGAACATAAATCCTGTCTTCTAAATTTATAAAGTTCGGTTACAATGATTTTCATTTAAAATGTATATCAAAAGAGTCAGAATTATCTAAATTGGACAAATTTAAATTATTATAAATAGAATGAATAATACAGGAATCTTAAATAATGTAAAATATGAGCAACATATATATCTAAATATTTATTTATCTATTATCTGTCTACCATCTGTAGACTTACCTGTTTTTTTTCTCTTCCAAGAAAATCATTGATTCTTTTATCTAGAACACAATAAACCTCATAGTTAGATATCATCATGTAATGTTCTTGAAGTGGCCATAACCACAATTATTTAATAGTAATATTATTTTTTAATAAATAAAGAGTTTTACTTGGGAAAACCACATCACTCATTTACTTCACTGGAAAAAGGAAGGCCTTAACCTAAACTTCTAAGTTAACTCTTCGTCCTATAAGACCCCCTTCTTATACTATAGTATATCTTCCATTGTGTTTGCATTACAAAATCCAACCAGTAATAGAGATTAGATTTTCAGGTGATCAGGCTTAAATAAACCTTATGAATATTAGAAATAAATAGTGAAGTTTCAAGGAACTAAATTGCCATACACTTATGGGATATGTCATAACTACATCTCATTCAAGCATATTAAAATATAATTAGCAACATAAGGGAGACAACATTGATTTAGAGAGAAAGGATATAGATAAATGAAACATATCATGGTATTTTTTATTAAACAGGATTACTTACTTGGCAATGACTGCAGGAGTTTCTTATCCTTCCTTTTACACACACACACACACACACATACACACACACAAAGAAAAACATAAAGAGACACAGAGAGACAAATTGGAGAGTGCAAGCTTAATGTACTTAAATTAGCTATCCAATAATTTAAAAACAGAATGCCTTAATTCTGGTTTCAAACTATTTTGAGCTCTATCTATTTTAGTAATAAGTTATATCTAGAATGGCATTTGGGAAATGTGGGAAGGGTATGCCGTTATAGTCAATGATGTGTCTTGAGTTCCAGTGTCACTACCTATTACATTCTTGATCTTGGAAAACTCCTTTATGAACATAAACTTCTGTTTTCCAGCTTATAAAAGAAGATGTTTTAAATGTGTATGTATTTATAATGTGCATATACTACTAGCTCGCTAGTTGCACAAGACAAATGTTGAATTATGGAGAAATAATGATTTGCATAACTTACTTTGCTGTTGCTTTCATTATGAATGATTATATTTTTCTTTTAATTTTTAAATATTTTTTTATTTGTGAGAGAGAGACAGTGTGAACAGGGGAGGGTCAGAAACAGAGGAAGACACAGAATCTGAAGACAGGCCCCAGGCTCTGAGTTATCTGTCAGCACAGAGCCCAATGCGGGGCTCAATCCCACAAACTGTGAGATTATGACCTGAGCAGAAGTCAGATGCTTAACTGACTGAGCCACTGAGGTGCCCCAAATGATTATATTATTGACTGAACAAAGAATGAAGTAGGAAATGCCAATTTAGCTTTAGCTAAATAAATGAACCGGTTAATTTGTATCATACAGTGGAGATCCTGTGTACTGTGTCATGATCATGGGAACCACTCTCGTCCAGTGCTTGCACCTCTACCCTTTGTTTTCTCCCCATGCTGCTTAACTGTAAGTAAACTCAAGGCAAGCCTGCTTGTCCTCTCCCTGCTTTTACTGCCTGGTAGTGCAGCTAGAACTGTGGTCACTGTTATGGCTGTGTGCTTAATGGTTCTGTCTTTCTATGAACCACCAGTATGGGTGGACAGGTAGGGGACCTCTCCTTTGCTCGCTTTGTCCCTCTCTCTGCTTATGTGTGTTCTGGTGGAGAGGGTTGGTTACACTTATTATTTGCATGAACTTGTTTAGAAAGAAAACTAGACAAGAATTCTGTCCTGTGATTCAGTCCAGATTACTTGGAAGGTCTACATTTGGTTTTCAAGAGCATATTCAGTAAAGGATAAAATGCTGTTCCACTTTCCTTGGCAAAATATTCTTTAAGAACTTCATGGGTTGGTTGCTATGCTTTGACTAGCTACTATAATCCTTTTTCTCCTTGACTTTATTGCCATCTCATACAATTATAATCCCATCCTGGTTCTTGTCTTTTAGCTTTTTACCATCCTTTTTTGTTTTTGTTTTGTTTTAACCCCTCCATACCTTGTTTCTCAAAAGCCTTTATTCTCAGGACTGCTACATAGTCATAATTTCAGATTTTTACCTCTAATTCTAAGAAGAGGCTTGCAGGTCCTTTAGTTTAGTTTCCAATTACTTTAGTTTCTAATGTTACTTGGGTTTCACTTCACCAATAAAAGCTTTTATTAACTCAATTTTGCTCAGCAGACTTATGGATAAAATAATTATGTATCCTACTTTTCCTTGAATAGTCCCCATTGCACAACAACATTCTATGATTCAGGAATAACTATTAATAAATTCTTTTTGACTCTAAATGTTTTCCTAGTTTGTATGAAAAATGATATGGTCTCCTAGCTGTAGAGAAAATCAAGATGATTAACTTAATTCACATTGCTTTATGTGTGACTACAAAAGTCATACTTCTTCACACAAAGAACTCTCTGGAAGCTATCTTAATAAGAAAACAAAAGGATCATATCTGATACCTCAATTAAACATTGAGTAGAGTTTCTGAAGGAAATATGAATAGTGAAACAAAAGCATAGCAAAATAGAGGGGAAGATATGTCTTATACTTAGGGAATATTCAGATTTGTTCCTTGCGCATGAAAAAACTTCTTGAACTCTAGATAATTACATATATCTTATGTGGTGTCTTATCTACGTTGAAGCTGTCACTTGTGACATTTGATGCTTTCTTACCACTATCTGAGATGTCCCAGGACTTACAAATGAATCAGATTCACCAGCAAGACTTGCACACTGATTCCTAAGAAACCTCTCACAATTATTCACATTTTATTATAACATGCTCTTTAAGCAGTATCTCTGAAACTCTGTTGCTTTAGACAAGTTGTTTGTTATTCATTTTCAATTTCAGCAAGGCATTACTCATTCTCTCTCTTCAGACAAGAAACAGTTCTGATTATAAAAGCAGAAACTCTATGGATATCAAAGAATAATATATCTAAGTAAATAGCTATGGTTTATAAGTAGTACACTGACAAGAGCATAAAAAGCACTGAAAGTGGAAATATTTTCCACAAGAAAAGGAAAGTATATTCAAAAAGTGTTCATTTTCTCATTCAGAATCCAAATAATGTGAAATGGTAAATACACTGACAACTTTTGCCCTCTAGTTTTATGAGAAAAGGATAGATGGCATTAAAAGGTAGTTATAAATCACTTCATTGGGTCTGTTTTATTTTCCCTGCTGAAATCATCATTCTCATCACGTCTGTCCCTGTACTATGAAAGAAGTGATATTCAGGAGGATACTCCTATAGCACTGAAATATTTTAAGTATAAAATATCACCAAGAACCCAAAATGTATAAATTGATATAGGATATACAGTTTAGTTGGAATAATTCCTGACACCTAGTAGGAGATCCACAAACGTAGTCAAAACTAAAGAGTCCTTCATTCAGGGAATTTATGATCTAATAAAAGGACTGGGGAGAATATCCTATACAACAGAGTAAGTCCAGGGTAAAGAGGAATCACCTCCCTCACCCCAGCCCCATTTAAAGACTTCAAGTAGGCAATTATGAGTCAAGTTTGTTACCCTTTGTGTTTGTTTTTAGTCCCTAGGTGAGACCCTGCTAAATAGCAAAGATTTCTTCTACTCTTCTTAGGCCTAAGTATTACTTCACTTATTCCTTCCCCTCTAAATCTTTGAAGTTACTTTTTCCTCTTTATGGATTTGTTTAAAACAAAGATACCATCTTTAATGACTATAACTTAAACCTGAGAGGATTCTCTTTATTTTACTATAAGTGCAGTTAGTTCAACAGAAATATCACAAACATTGCAGAAAATAGAGTCCCAACTAGTGATCTCAATAGAACCTCAGAAATTTGTGGAGACTTCTGCTTCTTGGCCATTGGAGCAGGGCTGGTCCAGCATGACACCCTGGGGTATAGCCAGAAGCAGAAGAGAAGAGTTGTACCCTAATGGGAGATGGCAAATGGAACTTTACTCCCTAAAAAATTTGGGGGGGGTTGGGAAGAATTTTTTATTGCTTTTTTAGAATTGGCAAGCCAGAATTCCAAAAGATCCCTTGCCGGTGAGTTGATCTAAGCGGGTGACACAATTGTTTTACCACTTACCAGGAAGTAAGAATGAGAGTGGCAAAGCCAGCTATTAGCACTATTTCTATGGTCAAATTGATTTTCATCCTGAGTGGGTAAGTGTATTGAGATTAAAACAAACTACAAAGAACAAAAAAGTTTTTTGGAAAATGTATCCCTGTTTTATATTTTATGATGAAATACCTTCCCAATACATCTTTAGTTTGAGTACAACTAACTGGGGTAAAATTTAAGATAGAGATATGATACTTGGAGGTTATAATAGCAAATGACAAGCTTTATGTTGTATTTATGACTAAGGTTTTGAAATAGAGCTTGCAGCATACACACTAGTTTAACATCTATAGGGTATTTGTATAAGAGCCTTTCACTAGTGCTGAAAGTTCCTTAAATTAAAGGTTGGCTTGAAGCCTTGTGGAGAAATCAATTGACAAGCATCCATCCTATATCTAGTATACTTTATAATGGTGTCCTTAAGGAAGTTGCAACCCAGTTGGGAGGCAAAATTGATATGGATGAAACAAGGAGAAAACAGTTAAGGGCTTAATATTGGTACCATTGACTCAAATTGTGAGAACCATTCATAGAAAGAAGAGAGAGGGTTAGCCATTAAAGAAGCCTTTATAGGTAATGGAAAATTGAAATTGCCTTGAAGAAGCTGAAGAGGTCTTGAAGAATGAGGACATTTTTAAAAATAGGACATAAATAAAAGGAGTATTCAGCTGAGAATCATGGCATTGTTCAAAGATTGGTGCAGGAGTAATGATTAAGTGATGAGATAATGATGTGGGAACAAAAAGAAACTGATTTTTACAAGAAGAGAGTAAATGAAGGAAACTTCTGGTTTCTCAAGTTGCTTTTAAGAATCTCAGATGAATTTACCAGAGTAAATACTTGAATTATTATTTGTGATAGTATCTATAGTTTTTTTCCTGTTACCTGTTTTGAGAATGAAACACAAATGAGGCAGACAAAGAAAGGAGTGAGCACTTTCACTGAGTGGACTGGTAGTGTTGGTTAGGGGTGTTGGAATAGGCTGTGGTCTCATAATAAATGTGAACAAACACTACTGCCACATGCCCTGTAGACTAATCAGGTCATATCACTCATCCGCATGGTGGAAAGAATGCTGTCTAATTCTGACCTTTCTCTTCAGGCTTTCTATGTTAAGTGTGCAATTTTTCTCAAGCATGATTTAACATAAAGATAAAGAAGATTCTGATTAGAGGCTATAAAACATTTCATCTTAGAAACTTTTTTAAAATTTTTTAAATGTTTTTCTTTATTTCTGAGAGAGAGACAGACAGCTTGAGCACGGAAGGGTCAGAGAGAGAGGGAGATACAGAATCTGAAACAGGCTCCAGGCTCTGAGTTAGCCATCAGCACGAGCCTGACAGGGGGCTCGAATTCACGAACCGTGAGATCATGGCCTGAGCCAAAGTTGGACCCTTAACCAACTGAACCACCCAGGTGCCCCTCATCTTAGAATTCTTAAAATCACATGAAATTAAATATCTATATCTATAAAACAGATAAACTCTAGTAGTTATTTTAGACCGAGTAGATAACATTTGGCTGGTGCTAGGTTAAGTGCTTCATACACATTTGTTTTTGTTGTCTAAAATAGCATTCACAAACCACTGTGAGGTAAACATTATCATCCATGTTTTTCCTGTGATGAAAGTGCCTTAGATCTTATATCCACTAAGTGGCAAATCCTGGATATAGACTCAAATTTATTTGATTTAAAAGCTTACATTTTTCAACCCCTGTCTGTGTTTAAACCTCTGGATTCAACTGTAACTGAGACACAGGAGATGCACACAGGCCATGACCATTCCTCATGAGGGGCATTTCTGCCATTTTTGAGAGAATCCAAAAGGACTGTATGAAGCACAATTTAGAAATCATAAGTTGGGTTATTTTATATTATGCAATGACGTGGCATTGTCTCAGACATCTATTTAATTAAAATAGTTATACTCTTTCCATAAGTGTGATTTTGATATTAATAAGAGAGTCCAAATCTAACCTTAATCTAGAAGTAAGAAATTTAAAACATACTTCAAGGATTATTACTTATTACAATATAGATTCGTTTTATCAGTCATTCTAGAATATTGTTAGTAATTGGTTTGTTAGAATTCAATGTATAGTCCCAGTTAAATAATACTAAGGTTTTGTTAGATACCTTAAACAATTGATAAAAAAAAATCTATGATGTTTGTAAAACCTGAAATTTAGTACTAAAATAACTTCACATCATAATGTTATTTTGCAAAGGTATTTTGTTGGGAAATGTCTCCAAATAAAATTCATCATGTTCAGAAACTATCTTAGTTCTGTCTTAACCCCTCACTGTCTCCATATACAAATGCGTTGCTACGAGGTTGATCTTATATTAGTACTTTTTTTTTGGTGGGGGGTTGGGGAACAATAGGATCAAGGTCTCTCTTTGCTCTAACACAGTTTGGTTATTATTCTTATTTGAGCAGGTCACTGGAACAGTCAGGAAGCTGCAGAGATGTAAGGGTTAGGATGGAATGAGTGATAGGAGTTTGAAGGAAACTTTACTGAAAGGAAAGACAGATATCAAAAGAGGGGAATCCATCAACTTTGTCCTTTGGAAATGTTGTCACTGAAAATATAGTGCAAATAGTATATGTGGCTTTAAATTTAATACCAGCTACATTGAGGAAAAGTAAAAAGAAACAAGTGATATTAGTTTTAATAATGTATTTTATTTAACCTAACATATACAAAATATCATTTCTACAAGTAATACATATTAAACATATTAATGAGAATTATTTTACTTTTTTGGATTATTATACATTCTTTTTTTTTCATAATCTGGCACTTCAAAATCTGGCACTTATTTTACACTGACAGCGCATCTCAATTTGAACACCAAATTTTCAATGGTTAAAGTGTGTCTAGAATTATGTTTAATGGAAAACTATTGCCGAACTTTTAAGCTTTCAATTAAGATTTTAGATGTCGAGCTACAATAGCCAAGTTGGGAGGGCTGAGGAACTGCACATGGCAAGTGACTTTCTCTGAGGTCTAAGCTTGGGTCTCTGGTCTTTACCTATATTTTCAAGAACACTTTTAGAATATCTCTGTTTGGGTGCATTTTCAGGGCTTTCCAAGCCATAACTATATAGGTGTGTACATGACTGTTGTTTACATAGAGGCAGGAATCAAAAAAATCTGTATTTGAATATAGTCCACTGGAGAATGCAGATAAGGCCATGACTGGCTCAGCAGGGCACTCCTTAATTATAAAGCATCTTCCATTAGGATATAAGAACTAACAGAAGATCCTTTAAGACTTATTAAAAATAGATCATTTCACATATTTCTCAATAAAAAAATAATTGAACTCTCTAGCCGGGAGATTTGATGGTATACCTGGAGCAGTCATGAAAGGTTGGGCCAATATAGAATACAGAGGGGACTTGGATGGTCCATGAGCATCAGGAATACATAAGACATACAACACATGACAGAACAGCGTGACACACAAGCAGATGTGTACACTTAAGTAGAGCAAAAATAAACTGCAAATGTAAACTTAAACTTCCTGGAAATTTGAGCCCAGGGCTTATTGTGAACCCTGGCTATTTTTGTAGCTGATGAAGTCAATGCAATGGATTGTAATGAGATAGATAAAATTCTGTCTGCAGTACAGGCACCTATTCAATAAATGTCCAGTCCAGACAGATGAGGTGCAAAGCCAAGATGTGCCAGGTCACCAGCTTCCATGAGGTCTGATGGATGTTGCCATGTGAACAGGACTCTGTCAAAATATACTTGGCTGAGGATAGTGACTGTTTCGTGTGAATAAGACACAAAGCTTAATGACACATTCTGGAGCTAATCCCAAATAAGACTACTGAAGAGAATTTGCACTGCTAAATGTTTTGTTAATGGGCGTCAACGTGGATGTGAGGAATTTGAGGGTATTTTAGTGCTCACCTGCAGCAGATGGCCTCTGCTTTTCAGCTGCTCCTATGATTTAGCTACAAGTATTTTAAATCCCAGCTGTCAGCCCATAAGCAGTGACCGTGAATGTTAAGATTCATAAACAGCATCGCCAGTGGCAAGAACACACTTGCTGGGGTCATCCTGTTGTGGGAAAAATGACTCAGCTGACCTCATTGCTCCGGGTTACTTAAAGATGTTACAAAGAAATTGCCAAAAGAGAGCAACTTTGTCCATTTCATGGTACTGCCAGAGTCACATATAGATTTTCTCTTCTTCTGAGATTAGGAATTTTGCAAAATACATCAGTAGAACCCTTTGATATATCCACTGAAGTAAGACTAATTTTAATATTTGTATTACTTAGTGACTTTATATTTGTATAGGGCTTTGTTGCTTGCAAAATATTTTTACATCCATTATCTCATTTTATTACTAAAATATCCATGGGTAGTAAACTGGGAATAAAAGTGCTTTTATTTATTTTTAATAATTGTAGAAACCGAGGCTCAGAGAGGTATAAGGTAATGTTTGTGCATGTGTAATTTGATGAGATCCAAAATGATATTTAAAAAAAAATTTTTTAATGTTTTAATGTTTGTTTATTTTTGAGAGACAGAGACAGAGTGTGAATAGGGAAGGGGCAGAGAGAGAAGGAGACACAGAATCCAAAGCAGGCTAGGCTCTGAGCTGTCAGCACAGAACCTGATATGGGGCTCAGACTCACAAACTGTGAGATCATAACCTGAGCTGAAGTCAGACACTCAACCGGCTGAGCCTCTCAGGTGCCCTCCAAAATGACATCTTGAGTAAAATCATAGAGGAAAACAAGCTAAAGAATCACATTTGGGTCAAGGACATAGTATTTAAGAAATTTGTCTCATGTAGATGTCTGGTGTTTATTTTCTTTAGCTTGAGGCTTCGGACCTCTTGGTATAGTGCTGTGAAAAATAGCGTAAGGAGATCCCTAGAATGATGCAGAGCAAAGGCCCTCTCCAGCAGTGGGCCTCATACTATCTGAGGTCGAATTGCCATCAAAGGAACTCTCGTTTTAGTTATCATAGAATTCAATGATTTTAAGCTGGCACATGGTCATCCTGAAATAGAGTATTTCTCATCTTTCATTACACTAAGTTCTGGCAAAAGTGTTGGGAGCAGCTTCTAGAAAATGTTCTTAGTGGTAAATATTAGCCAATAAACACAAGCCATTCTATATTTTCCAAACATTGAATAAGTTTAAAATAGAGAATTAGGAGCTTACCCAATAATTGGAAGAACAAGGGAAGCCAAAGTCAGGGAAACTCTTAGTGATTTTCTTAAAGCGACATATTGGGTGGTTCTTCAGAATCTGCTACAGAAGTGTTGAAATTATAAAGACTCTGGAAAACTCCCACCAATTACCTCTGTCAGCAGTAGCAAAGTGAGCTGTTGATAGGGCTCACTGGGAAGCAGCTGTGAGTCACAAACGACAAAATACCTGCCTTCAGATAATTGCCTCCAGAGATTATGGTCTTTACCTTTTTCATCCTCTGAATCTCAAGTTAAGTGCCTCTCATTGGAAAACTCTAACCTTGAAGGACAGGGGAGAATGTAATTGTTAACTTCTCTTTTGTTTTGCAAGGAAACCTTAGAATGAGGGTGTGGTGCTATTGGTTTGTCAACAGACAGTCCAGCACAGTCCACTTCTTTGTTCAACTCGGCATCCATGGCAGTTAGCTCATATTTAACTTTCAAATGAAGACCATAACACCCCCAAACTCTGGCTACCATAATGTAACTCTTCTTACATACATGGGCCTATGCAGTGTCCCATATGTCATTTAACCACCTCGATATTATGTTCATTGCCTTTTTAGTTCACTCACTTTCTCTTTGGTGATACTGTAACTTAACTATTGAATTACAAGATTAACTATTATTTTTAAAATATTTATTTATTTTTGGGAGAGCACAAGTGGGGAAGAGGCAGAGAGAGGAGGACAGACGATCCAAAGTGGGCTCTGCACTGACAGGCTGGCAGCAGTGAACCCAATGTGTGGCTCAAACTCACGAATTGGGAGATCATAACCTGAGCCAATGTTGGACTCTCAACCAACTGAGCCACCTAGGTGCCCTAAAATTAACTATTATTAATACACCTCATGTTCAACAGAAAAGGGATGTAAAAAGAAAAAAAAATCAGTTAATATCTATAAATGCATACATGTCATGGCCAAAAGTAAAATATTCATAGCTGCTACTGCCCTGCAGTCACAGAGTTGTAGGTTACATTTAAAATTTCTTTCTTGACTATTTTCTGTTTCCTTTGCCATAAGTTACTACCTCATCTGGTCACTGTTCTAAACCTTATCTATTGAAATGCTTGTGCTACCTGTCATTCTGCATATAGTTCATTGCCACAGCTTTTTATTAATTTTTATTACTGAACAGGGGAATGCTGAGTGGTGCTCTTATAATCGCAGGCTCTAGATATACCCCTCCATTATCCCATATGTGGTAGTAATTCTTTCCTCTCAAAAACCAGAATCAGTCACCCCAGTCAGAATAGTAACTCTCTTATTTGCCTGTAGATTTAGTGGCATGAGGAATTCAAAGTGATGTAGTAGAAATTTCAACTTCCGTTTCAAAGAAACTCTTATTTAATCTTCTGGTAGAAAAGTTCCTCTTTGGAAAACTTACATTTCTAAAATGAGCAGAGCTGTAGGGAGATGAAGCAACTATTTTCCTAGTTCATCATTAAGGATACTAGCCAAGGAAGGGAGCCTGGATGGTTCAGTCAGTTAAGTGTCCGACTTCGGCTCAGGTCATGATCTCACAATTCGTGGGTTCCAGCCCCACGTCGGGCTCTGTGCTGACAGCTAGCTCAGACCCTGGAACCTGTCTTCAGATTCTCTGTCTCCCTCTCACTCTGACCATCCCCTGCTCAAGCTGTCTCTCTCTCTCTCTCTCTCTCCCAAAAATAAATAAAACATTTTAAAAATTAAAAAAAGAGACTAGCCAAGGAGTTAATTCCATTTCTACCTTTTGATTCCCAGATTGAAAGTTCCTTACTAAGGGAGAAAGATCATGATATATTGCCTACTGTTTTCAGAGCATATAGATATTACTAACAGACAAGTGAGTCCTCATTTTTCATAAGGCAAGTCCAGAATTGTCTAACATATTATTACTTTAGCTCTTTTTTTGGTCACTTTCATTTCATCTAATGCTAACTTCTACATCCATGTTAATTTGTTTCTGTCTTTAAAAGTTTAGTCCTCCTTTATGTTCTCTAAAAAATCAACAGGAAATCCATTTTTATATTTCTAGATTAAAACTTCATATCACCTGTATGTAGGCCTGTGTTATGAGTGTGGTGAAGGGCATAAGAAGGATATTATTATCATTTAGAAATGATTCAAGTTAGGGATGCCTGGGTGGCTCGCTGGATTATGCATCCGACTTCTGCTCAGGTCATGATCTTGCAGTTCCCAAGTTCGAGTCCCCACTGGTGCTCTGCACTGACAGCTCAGGGCCTGGAGCCTGGTTCAGATTCTGTGTCTCCCTCTCTCTTGCCCTGCTCCACTCATGCTCTGTCCTTTCTCAAAAAATAAATTTAAAAAATTGTTTTAAAAATTTAATAAAAAAATTATTCAAATTATACCTTCCTAGGTAGTAAATTTCCCTCTCCAACCTGAAAGGTTTGGAAAGGGCATAGAGTAGCATGCACAGACATATAAGGTAGCAATATATCTCTATCTGTCTATCTATATCTATATAGATCCACCCTGCTGAGAGAGGAATAAAAGAAAAGGAAGGTGGTAAAAGCATAACATGAAAATTCTCCTGATGTTCCGTTGGATGCCACTCACCACATTCACTGCAGGGACATGGACATAGCATTTCTTGCTCTCTCACTTGGTTTTGTTATCCATACTTGCTCGTGATTTCAAAGTCATATCTGTGGTCAAATGTACAATCCTGACCTTTATTTTGAGATTCAGTGCTTTGATGTGTTGCTAGATACAGATGGCCCTATATTATTTATTTCTAATTTACTTCATAGGCCATTATGAAGATAAGATGACAATCAGAGTGCTTTGCATAGTGCCTAGCATGCAATAAGTACTCAATAATTGCTGGCTGAAATATTGTTTGTAGTATATGTACTACTTTTATGTACTATTATCACAACACCTGGACATTCTACAAACACTTCTTTAATATACATTTAAAATTCTTTTTACACTTTTTTTTTTAACATAGGAGCCATTAGCAGTTCTTATGTTTAAGTCATCCTACCTCGAAGGATGATGAACATATTACATTTTCCTTATTATCATGTTTTTCTTGCTGTATTTTCTAAATGTATTTGAAAGTCATATTTTAAATAAGAGGTCAGAACTGAGTCATAGAATAACATGCTCCAAGTTCAGGTGTACTAAATTGAAATAATAATCCTTCACATTATTCTTATGTGTGTCAGGCACTGTTCAAATCTTAATAAGTTTTCTCATTTTATACTCAGATTACCTATATGAAATGGCCAATACTAGTGTTCTCATTTTACAAGTGATAAAACCAAAGCACAAAGGGATTATGTCAATTAGCTTCTGTTGTATAAATTTACCTCCACATTTAATGCTTCTTTACAACAGCCATTTATTTAGTTCATGATTCTTCTCTAGGTCAGCAAATTGATCCGGACTCAATTGAGCAGTTCTTTTGTCATGGCTGGGCACACTTACACTTCTGTGGTTAGATATATGTTAGATAAAATATAGATATTTTGGGAGGCTCTGCCTCTGGGGCTTGGGTAAATGTTGCCTGGGGTGACAGCAGTGATGGGGTCATAATCTCTCATCAGCCAGCAGACCACTCAGGGCTTATTCACATTCTAGCTTGGTAGGCAGAAAGAGTGAAAGAGAGCAACCCTAAATTTGGAAGTGGCAGTCTTGCTCACTACATTCTGTTGGTTATAGCAATTCATAATGCTGTCCAAGATTCAGGGGATGAGGTAATATATCCCATTCCTGATGGGAGGAGATGCAAAGTTTTATTGTAATGGCATGTGTTTAGTGGCCCAAGTTTGCTGAGTACCATTTAAACTGAGGGGGTGAGGGTGGGAGGGAGCGAGAGAGTAAAGGGTGCAGGGGAGAGAGCGTGTGTGTGAGGAAGGGAAACTAACTTTATTGGGGATTCTTTAATCTATTAAACCCAATTATTTGAATGACCACCCATGATATTCTATCAAAGTTCTAGGGAAGCAAATACTAGCATTAGCATTCTAAAGTCTCCCTTATCCTGAAATTCCGTATCTGTCTTCAGGTGCAGAGAGCATTGCTGCAAAGTATCCACAAGTTAGTTTGACAATTTTGAAAAGCTTTTAGTTGGTGTGATATTCAAAGCAGCAGACAGAGGTCAAAGAACTCTCTCTGAACATTCATTACCTGTAAGGACTTTGAGCTCTTACTTGTCTTAAATTTGCCTATCATATAGCAGATGGAGAAAGATTACTTTGTGATTATACCCAAAGATGGTCTCCTCTTACTCTAAAATTAAACAATTTTTAAGCAAACATTTATTGAGCATCTTCTATAAGTCAAAAATTTTGTTGTAAGAATTGAAATACAAAAGAAAAAGTCATGCTTTTCTGGTCTGATGTAAGACATAAATAGTTAATGTAATACCATATAAATCTAAATTAGAATAGAGGCATGAACAATGAATTTTATAGAAAATGCTAACCTACCTTAGAATTAGGATGTTGGGAATTTGGGTGAAGATTTCTTCAGAGGATGCAGTTTTATTTATTTTTTATTTTTGCTTCTTGTGATTTTCCAAATCACCTAAGAATTGTAGAATCTTTATGCCAGATTTTCCCTAAAACCCAAGATGTGCCAATGAATTCTATCCATGTTATATATTTCATAAAATTAAGCAGTTTATTTATTTAGTTTTAATTTTTTGTATAACTTATTGTCAAGTTATATAGCTTATGTTATATAGCTTAACATACAGTGTACACAGTATACTCTTGGTTTGGGAAGTCGATTCCCATGATTCATCACTTACATAAAACACCCAGTGTTCATTCCAACTAGTGCCCTCCTCAATGTCCTTCACCCATTTTACCTGCACCCCCAGCTCCTCACCCTTATCAACCCTCAGTTCTTGTATTTAAGAGTCTCTTATGGTTTGCCTTTCTCTCTGTAACTATTTTTTCCCTTCCCCCATGGTCTTCAAGTTTCTTGAACTCCACATTTGAATGAAAACATTCAAGTCTCTGCCTGACTTATTTCACTAACATAACTTATTTCACTTTCCAGTTCCATCCACATTGTTGCAAATATCAAGGTTTCATTCTTTTTTCATTGCTGACAGTGGATGTAGTTTAAAAATAGGAGTTGTAAAAAGAGGACAATGATGGAGATTGGAAAGGCAGAATGTAGAAATATTACAGACACAGCAACTACAATTATTAGATTGCACCTTCAGTTATCTATGGATAAGAAGTACTGAGAGACTGATACGAGAAGAATGACAAGGAGGATGGAGAAAAGAAGGGACATTAGAAAGGTATAATTGATAGATTTATAGAAAATAGCGACTGATGTGAGGGCCAAGAAAGGAGGATGGCTTCCAGCTAATTCCCATAGACATATAAAATTATATATCTAGGTTTTAAGTATATATACTACATATGCACTACATAGAAAGGATGCAGAGGAGGAGAGCTTCTCATAAAGATCAGTATAGAGAATATTTATGTACAGGCTTGCTCACTGCAGCATGAGAATTTTTAATAGCAGTATTCCAAAAATACAGGTATCAATATACATAGAAATAGAGATTGAGACAGAATGAAGATATATTTCTAAAATAGATTTGTAACCTTAGGGCACCTGAGTGGTTCAGTTGGCTAAGCATCCAACTGAAGCTCAGGCCATGATCTACCAGTTTGTGGGTTTGAGCACCCTGTCGGGCTCTGGCCTGACAGCTCAGAGCCTGGAGCCTGCTTCAGATTCTGTGTCTCCTTCTCTCTCTCTGCCCCTCCCAGGCTCATTCTCTGTCTCTCTCCCAAAAATAATTAAACATTAAAAAAAATAATAATAATTTGTAACCTTGAGTTTTTTAAAGATGTTTTATAAGTGTGTGTAGGCTATATATTTGTAACCTACTTGTCTTACGTTGAAAGCATTTCGCATATCGTTATATAGTATAAAAAGATGCATTTTATAATGGCCACATACTATTCTATCACATAATCCTGTTATACTTAACTTTGTTCATTTTCCTATTGCTAATTATAATCCAAGGACTTATATTTAAATCTTTTACCACACTATCAGCTAACTAAAGGATGACCTGTTTATGGTATTTTCCCTCAGCATGATCCTCTCCATGGAGGAGGAAGAGGATTTTCTTTATTTGCTCTGAAGCACTAAAAATTGTGCCTGAACTCATGCACAATAAAAACACTGGCTCCATTTTCTCTGAAGCTTATAGGGAGGACTTCTCCCTTCTCAGTGACAAGATTTGGGCTTAGAGGAGACAGAGGTTATGTAATATTTTGTTTTGCCCTTTCCAATAAGCCTGTTTTAGGAAATGGATTCCCTCATGGATTCTTAGATGATACATTATAAAGGTTACAATATAAAGGACCTTTAACTGGGAGTATAAGATACCTATACCAGTTGTCCTCGTAAGTGACTACAGTGTGGCTTTTACCAGGGCATGTGTATCAACACAGGTTTACTGTGTATTTATTTCATTTAACTAATACATATTGCATTTCTACAAGTGTAATAAAAGAGATAAAAATGGCCTTTCATGTCTTCTTTGTAAAAAATGGAAAAGTATATACTACATTACACTGAAGGTCAAGGCAACAAAGTCCAGGATGGATGTGGCCCAGTAGTAAATTATACACATGACACACACACACATGCACACACACATTTGTATATATGTGTGTATATATGCAATGCATATATGTATACGTATATAATGCATACATATTTATGGGTTTGTGTAAACATATACATATTTAATAGTATAATATACACAGATGAATATAAATAATGTGTGTATATATTTACACACACATACAAGCAGGTCTGTATATATAGACAGGGAGTCAATGTTGACCTCCATTTGGTAAAGTATTTGAATTGGTTCCCATAATTTAAAGATAGCAAGATTTCACATAAATATCTGGATTTTTAATTTTCTTGAAAAGCAAAACAATTGACAAATCCTGTTTCTGAATCTAAACATTGCAGTATTTCTGTATTCTTTGCATGGTAACAGTGAGGTTGACCTGAGCAGTTACTAGCAGTGTTCAGTTTTCCTTCTAGATGTATAATTCTCATGAACTCTGCAGTTGGTTACAATAAGAGAATTCACTAATTTTTACCTTATTTGCCCAGTTTCTGTATATATTTGATTTTGAAAATTCTACTTCATACCATATATAATAAAAAGGTGAATTTCAGTTCAAGAATCTATTTCCTTAGACATTATCTTCATAGATGTAACTCTAGGAAGCCAAAACAATTGACCAGTTCAACTTCTTCAGTAAAAAACTTTTCAATTTAGAGAGAAGTCAGCAAAATTGATAGTTTAAACCTGAGCAAATGTTTGAGTGGAAGACTATTCCTGTCAAACCAATAAGCCTACTAACTCTATAAGGATGCAACCTATATTTTTATAGATACAGTGGATATTTCATTTTTGTCAGTCCTTGCACGTCAGTAAGAGTGATGATTTATGCTTGAAGCGTGTTATACACAGACTATTATCTCAATTTCATATTGGGTGACATTCTTGCCACCTATTTCATTTTCAATTTCTTAGAGAAAGTAATGTCTGAGCTCTTGTTCAGATGCATCACGATTTAAAAATCATTTATAGCCCTTGAGATGTTTAAAAAAAAAAAAAGGACAACGTGACTGTAACCGTAAAATGCTGTGTGTATAGCATGCACATTGCTTGCAAATTTATTTTCCTAAGATGATTAATTCTCATGTTTCTCACTAGGAATCTGTGATTTAATTATGTATGGCCATAGAAACTACTTTTCAATAATTATTCTTGTAAATACATGTTTTTTAGGTTGACTCTTCAGTTTCTAAGAAAAAAAAAGCAATCCATTTCATAGAATATGAATTTGCCTGATTAATGATGGTTGACTATACTGCATTGCAAAACTGGATATGTTTATTCTTCTATTATAGTTAAGGCTTTTTATTTTTTCAAAGAAAGCATTGATCTGGGATCAAAGGTATACATTTGGCCTTCGATGTCATTAAGTTAACATCAATACTTTCTTACAATCTCCAGGATAACAGTGAAAATTTCAGTCAATGTTTTCAGTTTTCACAACACTGAACTTCTTATATTATCAGACTGATTTATAAAAGCATTATTTTTCTTTTTATGTAAATCCTAGGTTAAATTATATCTTTAATGGATAATAGTATATGCTATAATGATACATCTTGTTAAGTTTATCTCAAAGTATTACATTATAATTTTATAATATTTAATGTGAAGTTTATCACCAACTAACATGTAAAATATATAATTTATTTAACTAATTTTTCCTCCTACAACCATGTTAGTTGCCACAGAGATTACAAAAACATACAATTTAAACATTTTTGCATCTTCCAGTATAATACCAGAGATTGAAGATTGCAGATAATTGTTAAATTATCAAAATTTAAAAGCCTAATATTTTAAAAGTTTAATTTTTAAATTTTTATGTATTTTGAGAGAGAGAGGGAGACAGAGAGACAGAGAGCATTAGCAGGGTAGGGGCAGAGAGAGAAGAACAGACAAAGTTCAAAGTAGGCTCCCTGCTGTCAGTGCAGAGCCCAACATGGGGCTCAATCTCACGAATCATGAGACCATGACCTGAAATCAAGAGTGAGATGCTGAACCGACTGATCCACCCAGGTATACCTAAAAGCTTAATATTTTTAAAAATGAAGCAAAATTCAAACATATGTTACAATTTTGTTTCATCCATCAATTCTTTAATAGTTACCTTAGGAAAGGATTTTTTAAAATATAATTTATTGTCAAATTGGTTTCCATACAACACCCTGTGCTCGTCCCCACATGTGCCCTCCTCAATGTCCATCACCCACTTTCCCCTCTCCCCCACCCCCGATCACATCACGCCAGTCAGAGTGGCTAGAAAGGAAAGGATCTTTTGACTACATGACCTCTGCATATGTTATCTCTTTTGGTTCATCTATTTGATTTTTTTCTATACTATTCTTGTTAGTGTTCCATAAGCATCTTGCCAAAAATTTTTTATGTTTCTTAGAGGGAACCTTAGTTTTCCTTTTAAAAGGTAGATGTCTAGAAACAAGTTCTCACTTTCTGCTCTAGAAAGTCTGAGTTGATCCGAAATATTTTTAGTGAAGTTATTTTACTTGGATTTCATTAAGTTTTAAAAAGATGGACCTCACAGTTTTATCTACTATGCATTTTGATTTATATATCCTGGATCAAGATATATTCTTTTAGGATAAGCTACAGATCCATTGTTCTCTGAAAGAGTTCTCTTGATTGTGTTCGCTGGGAAAATTAAGTGTTCCAAATTACTATGGACTGAATCTGTTGTCTTTGTCCTTCTCTTTTTAGAAACTCTCTGGAGTACAATGATATTAATATACTATAATGTTTTTAATGTAGTTCTCCAGGAGAAATATTAACAAAGTACCTTGAGAGCAATAATTTATGCAGGAATAGATCACTTTCACAATTCAACTGGGGTGACAGATAATTTAGGAAAATTTAATGGATATGGAGATACTGCATTTAAATTCTTATGGACAAGCACGATGTGAAAGCCTGAACTGGGAGGCAAGATATGTAAAGAATAGGACACAATAAAATATATAGACACTGGCCTTTCAATTGGAAAGAATATAGAATTTTTTCTTACTATCACGTTCTCAGCTTGCTAATTATTTTGTGAATATTCAATCTGAAATATTGAAATAGTTTAACAGATGTCAGTCTGGGACATCAAATAGCTCTTTTGTCAGGACTACAGTGTCATCAGTTGTGCGTCTCTAAATGAAAGTACTGCATGTTAATGCTTACTGTGACATGAATAGTAAGATTGGCATTAGAGACTTTCTGAAATGAGAACAACATTCATGATTAACCTATGGAGTGAAAAATTGGGGAATCATCTAGTAACATCATAAAGCTGTGTTGCATTGTAATTGAATTTTCATTAGCGATGAAATTGTTATGGAATAATGAGGGAACTTGAAGTGTAAATAGTCAGGTGAAGACAAATTGTAGCACCAAGTTTACAACTTCCAGTTATTTTAATAATAAAATTTTCCTTTAATGCATGAACTAAAATTTAGAGACGGACTCTTGTTTATTTGCCTGACTTGCTACCTTTGGCATACTATTTACAAACATATCAAAGATGATTATAGCTGATCATGTATTCTTAGATCCAATTACCGTGTTCTGCAGTCTCATGGGAAGAGAGGAATTAATATTTATTGGATGCCTCCCATGTGCCAGGAGGTTTACATGTGTTTTCTCATTCAATCTTCCCAGTGGACCATTGGACCAGTGGGCTTGTTGCTATTATTTGCATTTTACAAATGAGAAGACTAAAATTAAGGGAAATTAGATAGAGTGGACATATAAATTTATGTTCCTTTCCTTATTTCTTTGTTTTTGAGAGCTGTACCTTACTGCCTCTTGTACCACATGGTATTGTTAAAATCCTTGGCCCATCTTTCTTCACCTCCAGGAGAAGGAATCTTAAGATCTATGGAAACTCAAAACCATGATTAATCTGCATGTTTATCCATCCATGTTAATCCACTTATGATTAATCCATAAGTGTAGCAAGGCCAATAAATCCTCTTTATTGAGGATTGATACAAACGTTATGGAAGAAATTCTTTTATTTCTGTGGTCCCGACCCTTACAAAACATAAATCCTGTCATTCTTCAGGTAACTATCTTTGCTTACGTATAGAGAGATTTTACAAAAGAATAAAGCTGATAGAGTATATGGCAGCACTGAAGATGGCAAAAAAAAAGAATCTCATTCTGAGGCTATAATCTGAAGTTTAAAAAGATCTGGCCATAAAAGCTAGTAGAAGAGGGCCAGATATACATGTAAGTGCAATAAATACTATGCTAACAATATTTCTTAGAGGACTTATATTCTCTTCAGTAAAATTTGCCTCATTTCTCATGGAGTACAAGGTCTAATTTTTGAACAATTTAGGACATACCTATGATAGTTATTCACATCATGGAAATGACTTATTAATAAAGGAAAAATGAATCCGTGAAATATGTTGAAAAGAAGAGTAGTCAAATTCAGTCAAAAATGTAGAAATTAAGGAGAAAATTCTTTGTGGAGTTCTGGGTGATTTTAAAGAATAAGGAGCACAGCGTTAATTCTTTATGTATTTACTGAGTTTGTGATGTGTAAATTGTGCGTGTGTTTCTATGAATTTACAAAGGCAACATGGAAATAGCAGTACACAGACGACCCTCAGGGTAAAATCTATATTGGCCTTAATACATTATAGCTTTGTGGCCTTGGGCTTAACTCTCTCCTGCTATTCTCCATGGTGTTTGAGTCTTCTAGGGGCATCATTTTTTGTTTGACATACATGCTGTGTGCAGTAGTCTATAAGCAGTTACTAGTCTAATGGTTTGAAAGTGTTGATCCCCTCTAAAGAGTAGTTTTTACTTCCTGGAAATAGTTCTCTCAGATGCCAGGTGATGCATGATGACTCTGGGTCTACCTTTTTTGAAAGAGGATAATAACACTGCTTTTCTATTTTATCCCCTCTATTGTGAAAGGGAGAAACTGTTCTCATAGCTTTTCTAGGAAACAGCTGTATAGGTGATGGCAGTTGATACTGATACTAATGTCAGTACCAGGCAATGGGTTAGGAATTCATATTGTTAATCTTCAAAACATTTTTTAAGCTTTAAAAGATGAGGAGACTGAGAGTCCAGGAAGTTTTAAGTGATGGAAACTATCAACAAATGAATTGAGATGATGCATGTTAGAATACCTAGCGTAAACATCGTAGAGGTAAGTAGTTAGTTTTGGTTCTGTCCTTTCTTCTTCTTCTCTTCCCCTCTGCTTTACTTTGAATGTTTGTGTCCTCCCAAAATTCCTACATTGAACCATAATGCCCAATGTGATGGTACTAGGAAATGGGGCCTTTGGGAGGTAATTTGGTCATGAGGGTAGAGGCATCATAAATAGACTTAGTGCTGCCCTAAGAGAGGACCCAGAGAGACCCCCTGTCCCTCCCAACATACAAGGTTACAGTGAGAAAATAGCCATCAGCAAAGACACTGAACCTTGCCAGACATCGAATCTGCTAGCACCTTGATCTTGGACTTCGTGGTCTCCAGCACTGTGAGCAGTAAATTTCTGTTGTTAATAAGCCACCTGTCTATGATATTTTGCTCTAGCATCCTGAGAGGATTAACACACCCTCCTTTCCACACACACACTCTCTCCCCACCATCCTTTCTCTCTTTTCCTTGCTTCCTTTGTTGAATACTGAAAGCACTTTCCATTTAGGCTTCTCTTTAGTTATTACAATGACCTGATTCGGTAATTTGTGAGGTTTTTAAGCCCTTTTCAATCCTGCATTAAAACCAATGTCAATTATTTGGTGAATTTTACAGTTCCAGATAGAGCAAAAGCTATATATTGACCTTGTTTACTAAGTACAGGAAATTCCCAGGTAGTGTAGCTGCAGTGGATCTTGCATTCACGTCAGAATGAGCTAAGGTCTAAAAATAGATTATGTTC
Organism: Proteles cristata cristata; assembly: GCA_017311185.1. Classification (NCBI taxonomy): domain Eukaryota; kingdom Metazoa; phylum Chordata; class Mammalia; order Carnivora; family Hyaenidae; genus Proteles; species Proteles cristata. The sequence continues at coordinate 1,242,825 of JAESUZ010004165.1, forward strand.
TGTGCGTAAGATTCTTCCCTAGCGCTTTCAACTTCTGTTTCTTAGAAACAGTTGATGCAGTTCAGAGGCAGAAAAAAATAGTGAGAGTAACTCCATAATTCACAGTGGAAGGAAATTATATTAAATTCCTAATGAGTTCTGACACATAACGTCAGAAAGTGCTGTAAGTCATAGGGACATTTTTAGGAGCAGCCTTGGTGAAAAGTTACATATTTGAAACTTCATAATGTGAAGTTTGTTTATATATTTATAGCTTTATTTATATATTTATACGTTGTGTCTTTGTAATCTATTATGTATATATTTATCTATATATACTGACAATTTCTGATACTTTGGGGAAATCATCTTTTGAATTACCCTGATTTTTTCATTATACCACCTAGTTCTTTAGCACATTTCCCCCCATTTAATAAGGATCTCATCTTTCTTTTTTTCTTTTTTAACAAAAGGCATGTCTAGAGTTTGCTTACTGCATCAGTAGTTGTTAATATAAAGTAGTGTTTATATGCCACTGAACTTGAGGTCTCTGAATGGATGACCTGTGTAAATAATCAACCATCTGCAAGGGTGGGGATTTGGGGGTGTGAGGGATTTGTAAGAACTCAGCTAATGCCTCTCATCTCTATGCTTTCAGACCTTTACCATGGTCCATATGTGTTCTGTAATTACTACTGCATATCTGCCTTGTCTGTCTGTGTTTGGGCACCTACAGGAAAGTAGTCATACCATATTCAGTCTCGTGTTGCCCTCAATGCTTCTTGTGATGCTGGATACGTACTCTCTCAAACCTCATGGCAGGGAAGAGTGAACGTGTGACCTGGGGGAACTAAGGATGTAGTTTGTAGAGGTCTGTTACTACCACAGTGCTGCTGTGAAGTCTTTTGTTTTGAAACTTCATTCAGGCTTGGATTCCTTACCTAAAATGCACATGCTACTTACTTGAATGGGGGGGAGGGGGGGAAGCTGATTGCTTTAAGTTCCGTGACGTTGAATGAAATTTCCAAGCTAGAACATGTGCTGTATTCAATCCTGAAATGTATGAGGATGGATACCTAGTCAGAGGGTGTTGAATTTAACTGAATTTAGCCATACAGTTTCAGAAAGCAAGGAATGCAGATAATTCAGCTGAAGATGAGGTAGATATAATTTTTAATCTTCTGATGACCTTCCAGCATTCTCTATCTGCTTTTCTCTCATTCCCTTATCTCTGGGTCTTCATTACTTCCAACAAGCTGTGTACACTCACCTACTGTCAGCATTTATGCCAAATCTCAGGGGAAAGACTAACAATGACTATTATACACAGGCTCCAAGCTCATATTGTCGCTGCTAAAGGATATTATAGCCCTGCTGAGGGGCTAAAAAGCAATTATATATGTTCCAAACTGGCCTGCTCTGATGGCTGAATTCTTATGTTTGAATTACAACCGCTGTAGCATAATGGCAAGATCAGGGGCAGTGGAATCTCACAGAGCCAAATCCATATCCTGGCTCTCTTATGTCATTCATCTGTCCTTGGGCAGATTTAAGCTTTCTGTGACTGGCATTGTTTTGGGTGCTCCATATATTTGATTTCATTTATTCCTCATTACCACATTCCTGAGGCTGTTTGTATCTTCATCGTACATATGAAAGGGCACCATGTCTTTAAGAAGGACTAAATTGTGCTGGTGTATAAATCTACAAAGTGGCAGAGGTGGGATTGAACTCCATCAATGTGATATTAAAGTGCTTTTCGTGCAACCTGCTATCATCTGAAATGACTAACCAAAGTCTTAGAGAAAATGCTTCCAATTATTAAAATGCATTTTTAATACTGTTTTTATAACAGTGTTGGAATTACAGAAAAATGAGAAGATAGTAAAGAGCATTCCCATATACTCTACATCCAGTATCCCCTATTATTAACACTTTATAGTAGTATGGTACATTTACTGCAAGTAATGAACCAATACTGATACACTATTATTAAGTCCGTAATTTATTCACATTTGCTAAGTTTTGACCTAATATCCTGTTTCTCTTCCATGATCCCATCCAGTATATCATATTACATTTAATTCTCATTTCTCCTTAGGCTCCTATAGACTGTGGCAGTTTCTCACTTTCCTTGTTTCTGATCATTTTGACAGTTTTGGAGAGTGCTGGTGAGATATTTTGTAGGATTCTCCTCAATGGAATTTTTCAGATGTTTTTCTTGTGCCTACACTTGGGTTATGAGATTTGAGGAGGAAGATCACAGACATGAAGTGCTGTTTTCATCACATTATATGAAAAATATATACTGGCATCATGATTCATGACTGTTGATCATAACTTTGGCTGAGGGAGTGTTTGTCAGAGTTCTCTAATAAAGTTACTCTTTTCCCCACCTTTCCGTATTTCATTCTTTGGAAGACCCACTATCAATAGCCCACATATAGGGAGTGGGGACTTATGCTCTTCCTCATTGAGGGAGAAATATCTACATAATTATTTATGATTTTTCTACATGCGACCATTGTCTCTTCTTCATTTATTAATTTGTTCAATTATTTTTACATATCAGTATAGACTTACAGATACTAATTTTATATTTTGGGTACTTATCTGAGTTTACTTTAGTTCTCAACATTTTCCAGCTCTGGATATTGGAAGACTTGCAATTGGCTCCTATGTCCCCTTGACATACCCCCATATAACTCCAAAAATATTTTGTGTTTTGTTTTGTTTTGCTTTAGTGTGTCCTTACTTTATTACATACCAAGCTTATCTTGTATAATTCCTGCTTCAGTCCTTGAATCATTTCTCAAAGGAGCTTCTGGTTCCTTTCATAGGAGAGAATGTTATTAGGAACCAAGATCTGTGCCCTTTACTCCTGGGGTGGACCTTTCAGCTGACCACACAAGGAAATGTATGTGTGTATACTAGCCCATGTGCCAGAGTCCAATTCCAGACAGACCAGGGGTCCCTGAAGGATGGATGGTGTTGGTGAGAGAGGGAGTGAGAGAGCCATGAGATTCTTTCTGACCACCAGGCAGGCATCTCTGCCCTGTCGGTTTTGGTGTGTTTATTTATAGGTCAAACAATAACATGGCATCATAAAATGGAATTTTTACAATGGATAGTTCTCTGTGATAAGATGTTTTGGAAAATGTACAGAAACAGGTTTTATAGAAGTCTTCTTGCAGAACTGCCCCAATTATAGTGAGGTTGAGTAACTAAGAAAATAACAGGATGTTATGTTCTTAGTAAAAAACAGGATAACATACACATTTTAATAACACTAAGATTAAGTCATAGGTTAAGTTGTAGATACTCTTATCCACCCTCATCACAGCTGCCACTGTAAGGGAAGGTGTTTGTGGAATGTAGGCCTTAGGGAAGGGGCTGCTATACACCATCAGTTAGCAAAGGTATATGTAGTAGCTTACGTTCTTCCCTTATCTGTTCCTTCTCTCTAAGTTACGCTCTTTGTCTCCAGGCAAGACTTGATTTTCCAGTTATATTTTTATGGCACCAGAGAGCCAACCATACTTTTAAAGAGTTTAACTCATTTCCAATACATAGAATAGCCTCTTCGAGTGCATTTACCTTTGTGTCTAGTTTTATGATTTGTTGAATAGCTAGGGCATGAGAGACATTTTTGGTTAGTTGATTTACATGTTGAGGTGTATGAACACCTTGGACTAACACAACAGTAGAAACAGAATTGTCCATGTAAAAGTCAATCTTTTATAAGTAAGGGTTATCAGCCTGTTCATAGCTCAAGATAGAGGAAAACAGGACCTGCTGGAGACACAATGTCTGTTCCCATAATCAAAAGAAGTTCCCACAGTGAGTTCCTTCACAAGGTGCAATCATGATACCAGGGCCAGAATAAGGGGACAAGTCACTCCCAATACCAATCAACAAGATACCTTGCGGGTCGGTGCTGAAGCAGAAGTAATTGAGTGGGGGTGGATATCAGTTGTCATTTGATTGGCAAGAGAGCGTGCAAACTTGCTTTAACCTCACCAGGAGCTTTCTCGACTAGTGGGCTGAGAATGGCTCCCAACACCTATGTATATACACTTATCTATAAATGTTTCTACTTGCACCTATATGTGATATATTAGAGCTTACTGATGTCTCCAACTCAAATCCATTACTATGAATCTTTCTAGCCTTTTCCCCTTGCTTATTGTTCTACATTTTTGTTGTTATTATTAAATGATCTTTTATTGAAATATTTTCTTTCTAGTTTTTAACTAGCTGGGTGTTCTACTGCACTACTATTGATGTCATCTATGATGTCATGAGAGTGGCAGCCATCAACATTACCGCCCACAGATTGGGCAGTCCCCAGGAGCTCTATAATGGTTCCAGAGAGTTCTCTGGCTAAATACCAGTGCTTCATCTGAAGGACAGTGTTGACAATCTTAACAAAAGTGATATTTCCACTGTGCTTAATGTTTTTCTACTGTTTTTGTCTCGGTAGTTCCTTGAGGACTTTCACAATCAGGACAGAGGCAGAAGATGCCACTTCAATCTGGGTCTGTTTTGAATAGTCAGTTTCATTGTAATCCTTAGACCCTTCCAATCACCTATTGCTTTCGAGGTATCATCACCAACCTTTTTTGGAAACAGGTCCAGGGGGCTGATCTTTGGGGCCAGGGCAGACATGGTGCTCACTGACTTCCTCACAAGTGCACATTTTGATTTCATTGGGGTCAAATTTAGAAGGCTTGATGAAGGCAGCTGAACTCTGATTTGAGATTTCAAAGAGATGGTTACACCTTTACCTCCTCTGAGCTGAAAGCCAGAAGTTGTAATACGTTTTATTAGAACATGAGTGTGATTTTTTTTTCGAACTGCTGATAATAAAGATAACATTTATTGATGGCTTATTATGTTTCAGGCATTGCCCTTAGAACTTTATTTGGATTATCTCAGTCAGTTCTCACACCTAGACTGGAACTAGTGAAGATGTCTCCCTCTTTTTTTTTTTCAAGTTTCATTTTGAACAACTCAGTATTTATATTTTGAAATTTCACACTTATACAAAGAAAGAGATAAACTCAGAGATACTCAAACTTGGCGAACTTTGTGCAGTAGTGAGTATGTTAGCCTGTATTTTCTGACTTCAGAGCTTGTCCCTATCCTGCAAACTAGCTTCCAGCTCTCAGTCTTCCTCTGCTGAGTGAATACAGTAGGACAAACTGGGTAAATACAGTGTTGGCACCCTCAGGAAAACAGACAATACTGAGGCATTTATACAACCAAGTACATTAGAGATGCCCAATATTTGTACAGTTTCAAGGCGGTATCAACATACATCCATTATCTAACAAGAACAATAACAGAGACTACAGAAGAAGTTAACATATTAAGCTCAGAGAAGCTTCTATTTGTTATTTATTTTCATACAAACCTTCCTTCTGATGGCTGCTATATTCTTTTAAAATGTTGAAACTGTACCTTTTAGGAGTATGTGGACTAGGGAAATATGAAAATAATGCCTTATAGTTTTGGCAGATCAGCCAGAACTGCTTTTTTATACATCTTGAGGAAGTGTTAATAAATGGTTTTGCCAAAATGGTCAGGACATGTAATGCCTAGTGCTTGTATGAATGTGGTAATTTTGGTTTATAGGGTCTGTGAATGGGTAAACATTTTGAGAGAATCTCTCTTGGTCATAAAATTATAGAGATTCCCTGGAGGAAATGAATGGTGACAAATTGAATTGGGGAAACAATTGTTACCCTATGATCACTAGCAATACTCTGCTTATGTGGTTATATCCATGAGTAAATATGAACTCACTTGGGATTAGACATGAATCTGAATTTTCTCAACTTAATTCTCTGTATGTGAGTATCACCATCTTCTTAGAGCTGTATCTATGCAGCACCAAATGACAGGTCAGTTCAGTTGTTATTCTGTTTTGACCTTTACCACCTGTCTCTAAGAACTTCCCATGTAACTCATGAATGTTTAAGTTTTATCATCAACACTGCATAAGCTCTGAGCCACAGAATCTCAACATGAGATCAATAGGTGGTTATCAATCCCCTATTATTTTTTAAATATTCATTCATTTTTGAGAGAGAGAGGGAGCATGAGTTGGGGGGGGCAGAGAGAGAGTGAGACACAGAATCTGAAGCAGGCTCCAGGCTCTGCGATGTCAACACAGAGCCAGACCAAGGGCTTAAACCCATGGACTGTGATATCATGAACCTGAGCTGAAGTTGGATGCTTAACCGGCTGAACCACCCAGCACCCCTCAGTCCACGATTAGATACAAAGCACTTTTAAGAGGACTTTACGTGCAACTTTTCATTTTAACTTCATGACACTTTTATGAAACGGGCATTATTAACTACTTTCATTTTATGCATGAAGATTGTTAAAGACGTTAATAAACTTTCCTGAGTCTACACATTTCATATGTGGCAGAGTTGGTATTTAAACCAACGTGATCTTGCACCTCTAACTACCACTCCAGGGTATAAATCCAGGTAAATGGCAATAACAAGCAATCCCAACTGTACAGTGGCTAAACTAAATATGTATTTTTCAGTCATGTTACAATTCAGTTTGGCATGGGTTTGTGATCTACAGTCCCTCTGAGACCCAGGCTGATGGAGGCTCCACTATCATGTATTATATAGTCTGGAGCACAAGGTCTTCTCAATCACTGTGGCAAAGGAAGAGACTACTAGAAAGTTCCATTTTACTTAGCTCCCAAAGTAACAATCTTTTTAGCTACAACTAGCCAATGTCCCTGTCTAACTGCAGTGGGGCTAGGAAATATGTGGATATACGTAGAATAACAAAATAATATTAGAGACTGTATAATGTGCCCCTCTAAATTCATAGGTTGAAGCCCATAATGGTTCTATTGGAAATGGAGTCTTTAGAGAGTTAATTAAAGTTGGATGAGGTCTTAAGAGTGAGGGACAAATCCCATAGAGATGCTGCCCTTAGAAGTGGAAGAGATACCAGAGTAAGGTAGCCATCCACCAACCAGGGAGAGAACTCCCACTACAAACCAAACTTTCTACCACTTTGACCATGGACTCCTAGCCTCCAGAACTGTGCAAAAAATAAATATCTGTCATCTGAGGCACCCAGTCTGTTATTGTATCATGGCAGCCCAAGCACATAAAAGCAGCACCACTGGGTCTGTCATTGGGATGTGATACATATTTTAAGGCATTGTTGGGAGAATTAAGCTGAAAAAGATACAAAAATATTTTAAATTTAACTACTGAAAAATAATTAATGTTCAGTAACTATCAATTTCAAGTCTTTCAATTACCTTGCATTAATACTAAACACTCCTAAAATTCTTGCCATTCAGTGCTTTTACTGCTCAGTTGTTTTCACTGGCCTTCCCTTACAGCATAGATTTTCTGTTGATGGATGTTTTAGTCAACTTTAGTCAAGAGACACTTGTCAAGCTGACACACAAAATCAACTATCATAAAGGAGAAAACCTGAAATACTTAAGAAGAAAAGGATTAATGAGTTATGTAATCATCAACCTTTAAAATAATCTATGAAAATGAAAAGTATACATATTTTGATATTGATCTCTTGATCACTTTCACAAATACTTCTCAATATTTTACTATATCTTAATCTGATTATAGAATATAGAAATGCATTTATGTGTACATTTACATATATATTTTATGATAAATATATGATATGACTTATATGCAATATTCAGTCATTTACCTTTTTATGAATTAGTTTTTTTTTCAAATTCAGCAAATCCCATTTTTGTTCCAATTCATAAATACTAAGCAATAACTCACAAAAGGTTTCTGCAATTAAGCTCTCAATATAAATATTACAAAATGTTATTGTTTGGTTCTCTGAAAGAACAGAAGTGTAATTTGTACTGGATTTTGAAAACTCTACATATATAGGTAAATTTGGAAGGGCCCTACTTATATGCAGTTTACACGGTAAATATTGATATGTATATTTCCTTCTCCACTCCTTTATTCTCCCCTCCAGGTTTAAATTCCGTATCGCTGAATAATTACATTTAAAAGCTACAAAACCTGTTGTCAAACTGAAATTCTTTCTATTCAAGTTTCCAAAAGTTCAAAATATTATTTAGAAAGTGTTTATGCCATGGAACGGTAATATATGGAGAAGATTCGTAAGACTTTCTGCCTCATCATGAATTTTTTAAATTTTGCCTAACTTATTTTTTAATTTATGTTATTGTTAGCAACAGAATTTACATATCCTAGTAGACTCACTGAAACAAGAACTAGGACAAAGAAAATAATGTAAATTAAAATCACAGGTAAAAAAGTACTTCAAAACTTTTATCCCACAGTGTATAAGAAATTCTTTTCATTCCCAACCTCTCAAACTTGATACTGTTTTACTTTTTAATTATTTCCAATGAAGTGGATAAAAAATAGTTTTCATTATAAACTTCATTTACTTTTATATGTAACAAGTTTGAGCATATTATTGTAACTTATTGGACATTTAAATCCCCTCTTTGAAGAAGTAACTATGTAATCTTGTCATCCATTGTGCTATTGAGTTGTTTGTCCCTTCCTTTTTGATTTATGATACACACACACGTATACACATTCATTCATGTGCACATGCCTACCCACATAAAACCATTATTAAAATACAGAATAGTAATACTTCTGGTTATAGACATAGTGACAGGATAAGAAAAGTACACAAAGCACATGAATACATGTAACTTACTTTTAAAGATCTAGTTATTGGATTTGGTGCTAAATTCACCAGCATTATTAGAATATTAATACATAATAGTGCATATATAAATAAAGAGAATAACAAGGGGCCAGGTTTACATCAATAATTGCAGTATCTCATGAACTAAGTTTTGTGAGTATTCCCATTCTGTATTCTTGTCTTCCATTAGAAAATTATTCCCTGATAAAATGTGTACTCAATAATAATTTATATTTAAGCATGATGATTATATAAAAAATATTAAAGCAGTGATACTTGTAATGGTTTATGAAGAGGAATCAGCTGTGTTCTAGTAGGAGTAGCCCTGGACTTGGATTAGAAGACAGAATATCATTACTTATTAGCCACAAGTACAATGATACATATAATACTTTGTTTTCCTCTAATCCCAATGTATATAATGCTGATTATACTATTATACTACTCATTGTACTATAATACTATTATATTACTAATACTGGAAGTGATTAATACTTGTGCTAATATTACAAATGTTTAAGCTTCTATGTGGCTTAAATAAATTAAGATTAACAGCTGTATTGCCGATGGAAGATATTCAACACCAAATAAATGTATTATATTGGCATAATTAAAAACAATGAATGAAATTAAAAACAATGAATGTGCTTGGGATCCACCAAGCTGAGGCATTGGTGAGTATTACTATACTTAATCATAATGAGTATACTATACTTACTCATAATGAGAATATCTCATAATGAGTTTACTATACTTACTCATAATGAGTATACTATACTTACTCATAATGAGAATATCTCAGTGTCCTGTCAGAAATGGAAACTCTGTTCTGTATCTAAATCTTGTTAGAAAGAGATAAAACAATTTTGTTGTAAGCCAACGAATGAAGTTATGGAGATTAATTTTTTCACTTTTATACTTGAATGTCTATAGGTAGAAAAATATGCTTTACCCCATATATTTTAAACATTTACAACTTTTACTTAATTAAGTCTTTATGTGTGGGGAGAAATTGTTTCATTTTCACATTTAACTAAAAATTTCAAGTAAAATCAAACTCACCTAATTAGGTTCAGAGGAAATCAGAGTTTAACAGGGTTTATCAACAGGCTCAATTAATCCTCAACAAAATCCTATAATATTAAATAAACACTAGCATTCACCCAATATATAATTCATAATTTTAATACAAAACATTGAAAGCACATGGTTATTTTAAAAAATTGTTAATATTAAAAATTTTACTGTAAATTTTACATAGGTGGCTATATTGGTATTGTTTTCAGTTCCACTAAAATTTTAAACCAACCAAACCAAGTATTGGATCTTTTCACAGTCCGTTGATTATGGTAGGAGCTGTTAAGATTCCCCCAAATCACTTTCCTTTTCTTCCTCTGCACACAGCTAGAGTACATTATCAAATTAGGTATGACTCTATGACAAGTTCTTGTCAATGATACATACATGGAAATGATGTGTCCGTATCTAGGCCAAGGTTTTTAAGGATGCAGATATGCCTTCTGTCCACTATTTTCTCCTCATTCCATGGCCTGAGTGAAGATGATAATAAGGTTCCAGAAGAGGCCAGGGAGTGCCATAATCATCTCCTGAAGAATAGACACCTGCCAGTCAGAACACTAGCCGCGAACTATTATAGAACAATGTTCACATTGTGTAAGAATTATTATACATTTTGAATTTTAATTTGTTACAGCAGTTTGCTTATCAGCTAATATTTAAAGATCCTCACACCTTTTAGGTATATGAAGAATTGAAGATCTAATAGCAAATATAATAGGGAGGTTAACAGATCAGTCTCTGAAGCCAAATTTTGTTGAACATCTGGTCTGCTGCCTAATAGCTGGAAAATCTGGGATAGTTTCTCCATTTCTCTGTTTCTGAATTTCCTCATATGTAATATGGAGTCAATGATAGCATCTACCTCCAGAATTGATATTCATCTGGTATGCCTTGACAGTTGTGATAACATGAATATTAATAATCTGTAAAAATATAAAAATTATTTAGAAGATATTAGGCATATTTGATATAATATATAGTAGCAGGTATAACATTTATTTAATTTTGATAAAATTAGAGATCTCTTCCAGGGAAACTAGTTAAAATAAACTTTGGGGGAGGGGATAGGGTAGAGGTGAGGATTTTCTTGTGTTTTCATTTGTTTGTTTTTAACCATAATGACCAAGAGTAAATCTATAAAGAGGAATGTAATATGCATTTATTTGAAGATTGAGGAACTCACATTTCCTTTTCTCATGCAGTCTTAAGCAGGTTATATTTCACTTTTTAAAATGTTTTTTTAATATTTATTTATTTTTGACAGGCAGAGACAGAGTGCTAGAGAAAGAGAGGTAGACACAGAATCCAAAGCAGGCTCCAGGCTGTGAGCTGTGAGCACAGAGCCCAATGTGGGGCTTGAACCCATGAACCATGAGATCATGACCTGAGCTGAAGTTGGACGGTTAACTGACTGAGCACATCCAGGCATCCCTCACCTTTTTATTTGGGTACTAAAACTTTTTCCTATGAAGTTTGAGAGACAGGAAAAGTAGTAAAGAGATGAGTGTAAGAATGTATGACAGTTCATCCTGATTTGCTCAATGGCTGATGGGCATTTTCAGTCCATTTATTCTACCTGAACTTCTGCAGGGACACTCACCTTAGAGAAACGTCCAATATCATATAGCCCATGTTAGTTTTTGGTGTCACTGCCTAGATAGATAAAACAGAATAGGGTAGACTTACTGCATGGGTGAATGCATCTTACTGCCTTAAAAGTTCATTTGTACCAACCACTGATGCCTTACTTCTTGCCCCTGAGCTTTCTCAAACTATATTTGATTTATGAAATATACCCTTTGTCCACAGTCTCTCAAGATGTCTTCTTTCCTAGCATTGCTTATGAAATCTCATTTTCTCCATGAAACTTCACTAGCAGCTTTAAAGAAAAAAAAAAGAAGATATTACTCTCCTATATAAATATGCATACTAGAATGTTTTTCCAATATTCCATATTGCTAATAACTCTATTTCTCTGTATGAAAAGATACTGATTCATGGGAATTCTTCTACATTTTCATTGTATTCAACTGTATCACTAACTTAGGCACTATACTTAAGTCTCCAACATAGAAGTACATCTGGCATCATTAGCCTATGTGATGACAGGTTGAATCAGAAGCCAGGCATTTGTTTGTTTGTTTGTTTGTTTGTTTGTTTTAAATATAGTTTATTGTCAACTTGATTTCCTTATAACGACTCGTGCTCATCCCAACCAACAAGTGCCCCCCTCCATGCCCATCACCCATTTTCCCTTCTTCCCTGGCCCCATCAATTCTCAGTTTGTGCTCAGTATTTAAGAGTCTCTTGTGATTTGCCTCCCTCCCTCTCCTTAACTATTTTTTCCCCTTCCCATTCTAATAAAACATTATGTATGCTTTCAGCTGTCTGAGTTGCCTTATCAAGAAGCAATGTGGTATATTAGAATGTATTTTAGGCTATAAATTAAAAACAAAAATGTAGGATCTTGGCTCTGGTCTACTACTCACCCAGCTACTAACAAATGATACAGTATCTGAGAGATTTAGCTATTCATCCTTAAAATGGGAAGAATAAGCTTGCTTATCTCAAAGTTTGCTATGAAAATCCGGCAATATTTAACTGGACTTGTGAAGCACTTCTTTCTCCAAGTGGGAGATAATAAGGATCTGAAGTAATGTAAACTTTTATTCAAAACTAAAAATATTGCTAATTCCTTTCTAAATAGTTTGCTCATTTTTAAGGGTAATCTGTTCATATTAATCATTATAATTCCATTAATAATGTTTTACCTACAGATAACATTTGGCAAGAAATCAAAGACTTTATGCACCACATAGAGGTTTTTTTTGTTTTTGTTTTTGTTTTTGTTTTGTAACGAAGTAAACCAACTGAGGACCTTTGATCAATACATCAATATCTAGATTTTTTAAACTTCTATTTCTGTTACATTCTGCCAGTCAAGTCTTTTTATATAAATATGAAAGAAAATGAACAGCTAGTAACACATTGGTGTGTCATTCCGATGAACTTTAGAATGCTTAATATCATCTTGCTTAATTTCATGTTTCATAAAAGCTTCTCAATTGCCGGATCAATTACTTTCAATCTCCACATCAATCAGTCCAGATGGTTCTCATTATTTGCTAAGGATAGCTGCAAATTGAAATTTTTGAACTCATGATGCATATTGTGTTAATCCTTGATATGGAAGGGTCCTTCTGCAGAATAAGTGGAGCTGAAAACGGTGTGTTTTACATTCACAAATGGAATATTATTTAAGGATTGAAAGGAACTCTTTAAAGTGTTATACCCAGATGAACATTAAAAAATGCAGTCTTGAGAAAAATCAAGACAATTATGTATTCATTGCTGAAATAACATATTTCATTTCTGATTCTAATTTGAATTTTGATTTGAAGGTAAAAACAAACCCCTCAAGATTGTTTTGTATTTCAGAATAAGCTATAACTTATTCTGTAAACACTATATGTTGTTAGAATAAAAATGTGAGTTACTCTTTTTTGTGTATGATACAATCCTTTACTGTCAATTTTTCCCACACTTAGCTTACGTTTAGAATATGTTCCAATTTAAATAGTTTGAAAGATAAAGTAGCTTATACATGATAATAATTTCACTTTCATTATTGATTTAACTAAGGTAATTTTAAAAAATTTCCAGTTGGTTGTATTTTAATGTACTTCAATCATTTTCTGTATTGAACACAATTAGGAAGATTTTTATTCAATCTGCTTGCATTTATATAAACAATATATTAATATGTTAAATTTAGAGTGGGAATCAAGCCTCCACTTATTACTAAGTTTATTAACACTTATATTGGGAAAAGAATATAATTCTCCTGAGTAAGCAAGCAATGGAAATTCATGAGAGACAGAAATATTAATTGAATGGTCAAATCATTAAGAAGTTATGATGATTGTAAGTATATGTTCATTCCAACATTGGGAGACCTATATATTTAAAGCAAATATTAAAAGAACTAAAGGGAGATATAGACAACATTATTAGGGGATTTCAGTACTTCATTTTCGATGGTGGGTAGATTTTCCAGTTGGCATGAAGAGGGAGGCAGTAGACCTGAATAACACTACACACCAAGTGATTCTAGCACATATAGAGCATCACATACAACGGCATCAGAATGTACTTTCTTTTCAAGTACACATGGAAGACTCTCCATAATAAATAATATGCTGGGCTGCAAAGCAGCCTTAATAAATTTAAGAAGATTGAAATCATATCTGACATGAAAGTAAATATCAGTAACAGGAGGAAAACTGAAAAATTCACAAATATATGGAAATATATATAACACATTTTTGAACATTCAAAAGGTGTAAAAAGATATCAAAAGGAAAAAGTATCTTGAGACAAATATAACATACCAAAAACAACATACCAAAATTTATGGGAGGCAGCAAAAGCAAAAGTTTCCAAAGGGAAGCTTATAGCTATAAATGCATAATCAAGAAAATAGAAAGGTGTGAAACAACACCTAAAGAATCTAGAAAAAGAATAACAAACTAAGCCCCGAATTGGCAGAAGAAAGGAAATAATAAATATTAGATCATAAATAAATAAAATTTTGACTAGAAGACAATAGTATAAAATTAATGAAACTAAGAGTTGATTTTTCAAAAGGATAAACAAAATAGAAAAATCTTTAGCTAGACTAACCAAGAAAGACAAGATAGGACTCAAACAAACATATAGGTGAAAAGGAGCACACAACCACTGACACTACAGAAATGTTAACAATCATAGGGAACTACTATGCACAATTTTATGCCAACAAATTGGATAACCTATAAGACATAGATACATTTCTAGAAATTTATAACCTTCCAAGAATGGATCATGAAGAAATAGAAAATCTGATCAACAATAACTAAGAAGATTGAAGCAGTAATTAAAACACTCTCCCAAAAGAAAAGCCCAGGACCAGATAGTTTCACTGGTAAATTTTATGAAACATTTAGAGAAGAATTAATGCCAATCCTTCTCAAATTGTCCGAAAGCAAACAAACAAAATTAGAGGTTATTCACAATAGCCAAGACATGGAAACAACCTAAGTGTTCATGCATGAATGAATGGATAAAGAAAATGCCACATATATATGCATTGGAATATTACTAAACTGTAGAAGGAAGGAAATCCTGCCATTTTTGACAACATGATTGGATCTTGAGTGCCAGAGGCAGGCTACAGCAGGTCCAGGGGTCCCTGAAGGATGGACGGTGTCGGCGAGAGAGAGAGTGAGAGAGCCCTGAGTTCCTTTCTGATCACCAGGCAGGCATCTCCGTCCTGTCAGTGTTGGTGTCATAATTTATAGGTCAAATGTTAACATGGGATCAGAAAATGGAATTTTTACAACAGATAGCTCTCTGTGGTAAGACATTTTTGGAAAATGGACAGAAACAGGTTTTACAGAAGTATTCTTGCAGAACTGCCCCAATTATAGTGAGGTTTAGTAACTAAGAAAATAACAGGGTGTTTACATTTTAATAACACTAAGATTAAGTCATAGGTTTGTAAATACTCTTATCCATCCCCATCACAGCTGCCAGGGTAAGGGAAGGTGTTTGTGGAAAGCAGGCCTTAGGGAAGGGGCCGCTCTACACCATCAGTTAGCAAAGGTATATGTAGTAACTTATGTTCTTCCCTTATCTGTTCCTTCTCTCTAAGTTAAGCTCTTTGTCTCTGGGCAAGACTTGATTTTCCAGTTATATTCTTTATGGCACCAGAGAGCCAACCATACTTTTAAAGAGTTTAGCTCATTTCCAATATACAGAATAGCCTCTTTGAGTGCATATACCTTGTGTCTAGTTTTATGATTTGTTGAATAGCTAGGGCATCGGAGACATTTTTGGTTAGCTGATTTACATGTTGAGCTGGACTAACATGTTGATCTTGGACTAACGCAACGGTAGAAACAGAATTATACATGTAAAGGTCAATCTTTTATGAGTAAGGGTCATTAGCCTGTTCATAGCTCAAGGGAAAGTATGGAGGGAAACAGGACTTTCTGGAGACATGATGTCTGTTCCCATAATCAAAAGAAGAAGTTCCCACAATAAGTTCCTTCACAAGGTGCAATCATCATACCAGGACCAGAATAAGGGGACAAGTCACTCCCGATATTGATCAGCAAGGTACCTTAGGGGTCAGTGCTCAAGCAGAAATAATTGAGTGGGGGTAGATATTGGCCATCATCTGATTGGCAAGAGACCCTGCAAACTTGCTTTAACCTCACCAGGAGTTTTCTCGACTAGTGGGCTCAGAATGGCTCCCAACACTTGAGGGCACTGTGCTACATGAAATAAGTTAAAGAAAGGCATTTACTCTATGATCTCACTTATTTGAGGAATCTTAATAACTCATACTCTCAAACTCATAGAGAGTAGGATGATGGGTAACTGCAGCTGGATGGTGAAGGAAATGGACAGATGTTGTTTGAAGGATAAAACTTCCAGATAGAAGATGGATAAGTGCTGAATATCTGACATTAAGAATTGTGACTATAATTACAAATCTGTATTATATACTTGAAGGTGCTAAGAGAGAAGATTTTAAATGTCTCATCCCATACATACACACACACACAAAAAAGCAATTACCATGTGAGGTGATGGATATGTTAACTAACCATAAGTAGCAATAATTTTACAATATATATGTGAATCACATTCACATTGTACACCTTAAACTTACACAATGTAATAGTTAGGTCTCCATAATGCTGAAAAAAAGAATAATTGAAAATATCCATCACATTGTATTGATATTCCCTCTATGCTTCTGTCCTTTCGAGTAGACTTTGAGCTCTTGAAGACATTGATCAGATATTCTCCTTGTTAATATAACCAATATTTTCAGGGAATTCATGAACATAGTTCATCTACAGGGAATATTGACAGTAATAGACTATGTGATTCAGGAACAAATGCACCTAGCATTTCAATGGAAAAAAAGGTGAATAAATCAATCTGATTCATTATGGAGAATTCTTCCAAAAAATAGATAAAATTGGATTAGGCTAAGTAATGTAGTGGTTAAACAGAAGATAAATCTTGAATGTCTGAATGGTAGATATAACTGAACCAATGCCTTTGTTTTTATCAAGTTCTTCTTTTCTGGGCTGATATCTATCAAGTGGTAAATGACTACTTACACACATTATGGTGATTGTATTCCTGCAAATGTAATTAAAATAAATGTGACTAAAATAAGCTTTTGAAAATTACGAAAAATTTCTATCTCTAGACAAGTTTAATAGGGAACTCTGAGAATTTAATAGCAGAATAGATGTAGCATTATATTTCTAAGCTTGACTTTCCTGTCTTTCTCATTAATGTAAGACTCTGCAATCAAGTTCAATGGAGAGGGGATGTGATAAGTCAACTTGTGTTTGTCCAAAAGGTTGTATTATGCTTCTCCCTTGTGCAAATACACCTGCTTTTTAAAATAATTTTTATTCATTTATTTGTTCATTCAAGAATTATTTTTGAAGCACTGTAGTGTGATGACTAGAAGCAATTCCTCTGAAGCCAAACTGCTTAAAATAAAATCATGGTTTCTTCCTATACCAGCTGTGTGACTTTGGGTGAACAACCAGCTGTAAATTAAGGATGTTAATAACAGTATCAATATGATCCGATCATTGATAGTATCACATGAGTTCATGTGTATAGTCATTTGCATACCATACACATTGTATAAATTTAGTTGCTTTTATGTAGTGAATATTTAACATTTTTAATCTTTTTATTTTAAGATAATTGTAAAATCACAGGAAATTTCCAATAGTTACAGAGATCCAATATACTCTTTACCTAGTTTCCTCTAATAATTACAGTTTTTATAATTATAGTAAAATATTAAAATCAGGATTTTGACATAGACACAGTGTGTATATGTAGTTCTACATCAGTTTTCATATGTGTCAGTTCATCAAGATGATACATCTTCATCTTACGATCAAGATACAGAACTATTCCATCACCATGGAGCTCTCCCTCATGCTTTATAGTCACAACCACCCCAAACTCTCTGTCATCCCTAACCCATGGAGATTACTGATCTGTTTTCTACCTCTATGTCAATTTCTAAAAGTTATATAAATGGAATAAGAGACCTTTGATATATTTTATTCCTACTCAGCATAATGCCTTTAAGATCCATCCAATTTACTGCATGAGTCAATTTATTTCTTTAAAAAGATTAGTTGAAATATTATTAGCATAGAGTGCTGTATTAGTTTCAGGCATACAATATAATGATTCAACAATCCTATACATTATAGTTTATTCGTATTTATTGCCGAGTGTCATTCCATCATATAGATGTACAGAGTTTGTTTAACCATTTACATATCCAATAGTTTGATTGTTTTCAGCTTTGGGCTTTTAAAATTAGTGCTGGTAAGAAAAATTGTATACAGATTTTTATTTCTCCGAGATAAATACCCAACAATGACTGGATCATATATTAGCACATGTTTTAGTTGTTTTCTTTTAAAGAAACTTCCAAAATATTTTCCAGAGTGTTGTACCATTTTATATTTTTACCAGCAGCACATGAATGATACAGTTTTATCATTCTTGCTAGTATTTAGTGTTACCACTTTTTTTTTTTAACTTTTAGCTGGTATAATAGGCATTTAGTCACCTAGCATTTTTATAAGAGCTGAAGACAGAAATTTGAATATGACCTTGATCTGAGGGAGACACAATAAACAAGAAAAAAATAGAAAATAACAATTGAAGATTATGAAGGAAATAAATAAAATGAGAAGGTAGTTAGTAACCAGGGAAACAATTTTCAGTAATTAATGTAAGTCAGGAAAGTTTTCAGCAGAGATTTCAAATAGAAGAATAACTATACAAGAGACTAGAGAAATATTATTCTTGAAAGAGAAAACACACACACACACACACATGCGCGTGCACACACACACACACAGTCCCAGAGGTAGAAGAGGGGCTGGCATACCCCAAAGACTGGGAAAGTGATCAAGAATCATTGGGGTAAGGATAAGTATTATGGACTAAGTGTGTCCCCCTCAAATTCATGTGTTGAAATTCTAAACCCCGTGTGTTGGTATTAGGAGGTGGAATTTTTGAGGGTAGGTAGGTCATAAGGGCAGATCCCTCATAAATGAAATTATTACCCTCATGAGAAGAAACACAGAGAGGCTGCTTCCTCTGCTCTTTCTGCCAATTGAGAACATAATGAAAAGACAACCATATGCAAACAAAGAATAGGTTCTCACCAGAACCTAACCATGTTGGCATTTCTGATCTTGGACTTCCCAGCCTCTAGAACTATGAAAAATAAATTTCTATTTTTTAAGCCACTCAATCCAGAGTAATTTTTTTAAAATATTTTATTTATTTCTAGGAGAGAGAGAGACAGCGTGAGCAGGGGAGGGTCAGAGAGAGAGGGAGTCACAGACCAAAACAGGCTCCAGGCTCTGAGCTGGCAGTCAGCACAGAGCCCGACGCGGGCCCGAACCCACGAACCGCGAGATCATGACCTAAGCGAAAGTCGGACGCTTAACCGACTAAGCCACCCAGGCGCCCCTCCAGGGTAATTTTCATAGCAAACAGAATGAAGACAATAAGAAAAGAAAGGAATGATGTAAACTGTGGTTAGATAGGCAGGAAAATACCAAGTCTGGATCTCTGTCATCATGAAGGAGTTGGCATTTTTCTTGCTGGCAATGGAAAACCAATCAAAGAATCAAAGCAGAGTGTGTGGGGAGTAGGAAGTCAAGAGTCAAGGTCTTGTGATTTTTCAAAATATCACTTTGACTGCTGTAAAATAGATTACTGAGGGAGGGGTTGACATGTAGAGGACCAGAGAGGCAGGTTTGGGATGGGACCAATGGGATGGTTTTGACAAGAGTTCACAGTAGAAAAAGGTAAATGGAAATGTTGGCACTTGAGTATGGAAAGGGAGGATTCTAGGCCGACCTCTGGGTTTGGGGAAGGGCTTTTTTGAGATGAGAAAAACCATTCAAGAAATTTTGGGTTTTGTTTTGTTTGCTTCAGTGGGGGAGTTGTCAGTTAGCTTAATTCTAGACATACTATGTTTGAGATTTCTGTTAGCTATCCAGGAGACTTCAAACAGGAGGTTCCATGCATAAAGTACTGCATTTGTGAGTCTCTTTCTTCAATGGATTTTTAAAATTTCTTTTTTTTAATTTGCATCTAAGTTCATTAACATATAGTGTAATAATGATTTTAGGAATAAAATTGATTCAATGGATCTTAAATAGATATCAGATAAATGAGTAGAGGTACAATGGAAAATTTCCATTAAACTTAGATCTGGGTTCTTATTGTGGTCTCTTATCTGTGTGACTAGAGTGAGTGACAAAAATCTTTGAGATTCAATTTTCTCATATGTGCAATGGTAGTAATAGTAATTAATAGTACCTATTTGATATGCATAGGGTGAAAATCAAGTAAAATTATTCACACAAACTAGCTCCAACAGTGAAGTTATAAAATTAAAACTGGAGTTTAAATAAATATTCATTGTCTTCCATTTAATTTTCCCATTTTTAAATGTATACGAAGACATAGAAAGATATTCTATTTCCACATGTTTATCCTATATTGTTTATATAGATATCTCAGTATATAAGTACATTTTTTATAATTCATCTTGAATGATACTTGCATCATTGTTACCTATGTTACCAGTTTTAAATAATGGATAGTTTCAGATTTTACTTGATCTTAAACCATCAACTCATGTCGTATACGTAATACTATTGATATTTGTAAAAAAAAAAAAATGCAAAATTTTGCCTCTCTCTATGAAGGCAATTTTCTTCATTTTCTTTTCCCAGTTGTAAATATGAGGTACCTAAGAATCAATAACTTGCTCACAAGTCCCAGAGCCAGGTAAAAATCTTACCCTCAAATCTGAATGATAATATTATGTTACACTGATGTTAAGATTTTAGGCATCAAGAAATAGCTTTTAACCTATTTCCATTCTACATTGGTATGAAGATATTATTTACTCTATAGGCAGAATTTTTGTAGTTGTTTGCTGTCGGGCTTTTGTAAAGAAGAAGATAATACATTTTCAGTCACAAAATATAGAATTGAAAAGTTTTCTTGACTCTTCATAGTATTTTTTTAAGGTGCTACTGAAAGAAAAAATCTTAAAGGAAAAAAGAATAATAACCTCTTTTATATATTAAAGAATAATTTATATTAGTCAACACTACCTGAGAGAACAGAGAGTTCAACAGAAATGACAGTGAATAACCAAATTCAGAAAGAGACAAGAGCTTGAAAACAGACTCTAATGAATGAATGTTTTCTTCTCTTCTGAAACTTAGAGATTTGCTGTCCTTGTAAAAATACTGAAGCCCCTTTGATTTTTGACTCATATTGTAATTCACACTTTCGGCTTAATAGTACATGAGGCCTCATGCATTTTTGTTCAGAAAGCAGGAGACATTTCTGTTAGATAAAACTAATGTCTTTGAAGGGATGTCAGTACTTCAACTATGTGTGGTATTTTCAGTAAGCAAGACTGCCTCTCTGTAATTTAAAGGATTTTAAACTTATCTTGATTAAATTATGCCACAGGGCATTGTTCTTCAAGGTTTATTAAATATTCATTATTAATGATGAATAGTTCTTTTCCATAACATGAGACAGTATGTTTTTAATAAAATAGCATAAGATTTTCTGCTAAGTATGAGATGTTCCTGGTCATCCATATTTGAAAATAAACTTCAAGGAGACAGTTCACATTCTTTATATAGAGCAAATTTTCAGGACAGTGTATATTGACTTAATTCTTCAACAGTCAAAATATTACTTACATTAGGTAGTCTCTCTCTCTCTCAACAGACAGACAGACAGACAGACAGAGGGTGAGAGAGATAATCTTAAGCAGGTTCCACATTCAGCACAGAGCCTGATGCAGTACCGGATCACATGACCCTGGGATCATGACCTGAGCCAAAATCAAGAGTCAGGTGTTCAAATGACTGAGCCACCAAGGTGTCCCTGTATTAGGTAGTCTTTTCCCTTTCCAAGAAGTTCAAGGAGTAAGTGGAGGTTTGTAAAAGCAGTTATGTACCTCCTTCCAGAAAACAAGATAGAAGAACTTTAAATATTTTGACATCACTTAAAATTAAGTGTTTTGGTTCTATAACTAAGATTCAATATATTAATTATTTTCCTTTCCTATTACCTGAGTTGGTAATCTGAAATGACCTCTGGATTTCTCAGTAATCTATGAATACTGTAAAACATTTTTACACTTTCAGAACTAATGGTCTGGGTGATTTGGAAATTGATATCCCACAACCTATGATGGTGCGGAGTCCTCTGTCCATTAGTATCTCTTGTGGGGTTTCTACATTTTATAAAGAAAAAGGCTAAGGAAATTTGCATATTTGATCAAGAATGGACTAGAGACAATGTCCTACCTAACTAGGTATAAAAGACCTTTAGGTCACCATTTTGCCTATTGAAAGAGGGTGAAGAGTAAAGGATAGTCTTTCAGACAAATTGAGGCATTGCAAATGCTGTAATTACCTTTGCTGTCCTACAGTGCCTCACAAAATTACAAAGGTTTATGAATAATCCTGTGTGCAGTTGGCTGGAATGTGAGGTATGTTATTCACAATGAAATTCACATATATCCCATGGACATGATTATATAGACACACATGTTTGGGTTTCTCTCAATCAGCCATTATCTGATTCAGGTATAATTCTGCCTCAGCCCACTCCGTGTGCAGCTGCCTGCTCTCATTGTGTAATTCCCATTATTTCTGCTCAGTTTCTGCTTTAATGGCTTCATTTAACTTGCTCATCTGCATTCTGCTTTGCCTTTTGGCGCGCTCTTGTTTTCTTTTTCCTACTCTTAGAAAACTTGGCTAAATAACTATTATTTTAGCCTCATTTGGCCTTAGGATTCTCTCATAGCATTCGTTTGAACATCCCGTATAAATGGTAGCTAATATTTCTGAGCACCAATTTCCTTCATTTCTATTTTCTTATTCTTTCTCATTGCTATGACAATGGAAGGTGAAGAATGTAGGCATTTTTTCTGTCCTAGAAGAAATGACCTAAAATTTGCCATCGATCTGTAATGTTAACATTAATAGTGACCTCTGGGTGATCCAGAGAAAAATGATAAACCGTATATAAGAGTGTGTGTTCTTTCTGTAGATCTCTTGACATTTGTATAGAAAGGGTTGTTAAATATCTAAGTAAATATTTTTATACAAATGAAGTATGTGGGTTAAAATCTAGTGAACAAAACAAGTAGACATTTATTACTTGGAAGCTTTTCTACACAATTCCTTAAAGAATTGTTCAGTTGCTAATTACTTCTGCCTTCTCTGCCAAAAAGTCTACTATTTGGACTTGAAATGAGAAAAAACCATGGCAAGGGAAAGTGAAGTTTCTTTATGAAGTAACTATGGAGTACCCCACAGGGAGAGTGAATCAGATGAAAACAATCACTGTAGAAATTTCTTGTTAGAGAATATCCATCCTGGCCTTGGGGAAAATGTATTTCTGTCTTGCTGCTTTGTTTCTTTTCCCTTTTACTATGTCAGTTCTGACTTTAGTAAAACTATTATCTATTCCAAGAGCATGCCACTCTTAGGTGCAGTCGTCTATTATAATTGATCTTCCTGGTTCAATTATATTCCATTTGGGTTCTTCCTCTGCTCTGTAACAATTCTATCACTCTCTCTCTCTCTAGATAGATAGATATAGATTATAGATAGATATAGATATAGATGATATAGATATAGATGATATAGATATAGATATATAGATATAGATATAGATGATATAGATATATTCACTATATGCTGAGATCCAAAAGTAATTTTCATTTGAGGCAAATATAATTTCTCTGCTGGGTCAGCTCACTGGCCATTGCCTGATTTGCTTTTGGACTAGAGCCCTATCTCTGGCGTTCTTGGCTCTACTCTTAAATTTTGATTTTCAGCTCTGCAATATCTCTCAAATTAATTTTGAGACCTAAGATGGATACAATTATCATGAGATTTTAGTGCTCAAGAGTTGTGCTTCGTTTAATTATATCTTAGAAATCTGGTTAATCTATGAATGGAATTGAATAAAATGATTGTCTATTGAAAATGGCAAATGATTGCAACAGATAGCAATCCCTTTACATCACATACCTTTGTAACCCTCACAACGACTACTGATAAGCACGTAAGGAATTTTCAAGTGCAATTTTGTATTTTAAAGGATTTTTAACCATTTAGTTTAACCTTTCATGAAATAAGATCTAACTCTAATTCTATTTGTATAAATAATAATATATACTAATTATATATAGAGAAAAATCTATTGATTCTGTTTCTCTTGACTGATATAGATAATAATATAAGAGTTTAGGAAAAGATATATTATAATATATAGATTTAAATATATTAAATATATATCTAATAATTATATATTACATATACTATATCTCTTATATAAATAAGAGATATGTTATAAATATTATAAATGTAAATCTCTATTATTAAATTATAAATTGGCTTTAGGTATACATAATAGAATTGTGTATAATTTTTTAAGAGACAAATTTGAGTTCAGCAAGGAATTTTACTTAAGATTATTGCTGCTTCCATTGAGATCCAGTGTGTTAAGCCTGGCTTAGGAGCCCTGTTATAAGAAATACTATTCAGGTAGTTTATGTTCCAGGACTAAAGAAAAGTAAGTATGAGTACAATATAGGAAATGTTCTTACTTTCACAACTGTTTCTAGGCATGCTGTAGTCCCTTGAGAAGTACTAATTTCCCTATACCTAAAGAGATTCATGAATCAGAAAGGATGTGGACTCTGAACGTTCAAAATACCTTCAAACCTTAGAGATAGTTGGTTTGTGATGGTAATTATCATCTCATAAGCATATAATTAGTTTCTTTTAAGAGACATATTAGAGTCC
Organism: Proteles cristata cristata; assembly: GCA_017311185.1. Lineage (NCBI taxonomy): Eukaryota > Metazoa > Chordata > Mammalia > Carnivora > Hyaenidae > Proteles > Proteles cristata. The sequence continues at coordinate 1,267,595 of JAESUZ010004165.1, forward strand.
CTGAGTCATCCCCAGACACATATTATTCCAATTGCCTGGAGAAATGTTGAACAATCCACACAAAATTACTTTCAATGAGGCTTACAGAAAATATTCTCCTAAGAGTTTGAAGAGTACCAAAGCTGAGGAAAATATGGTAGTGCTTGTAGCATGGTTTATTCTACCTCTGTGGTTCTGAGGACTTCAGATCATGGTACATGCCAAGTCACAGGATGTTCACCAGAGCTGTAACAATTCAGAGAACTATAATGAAGTCTTTGCTGTGAAACAATAATCACTGTCCAAGGCCCATAAAATCAGATTATCTGTTTTACATTTAGTGATCTGCATTTCCTTCATTTTGTTCTCAGACTTATTTATAGAGCATCTCTACTAAATAACAAAAGTATCACTGTAAGGTAGAGACAAGGTCTTTTTGATAAAGCTTCATGGCCAAATCCTGTTGCTGTATTTGATAATATACTCCAAGGAAATTACTTTGAAATGCCCTTTCCTGTGAGAAAGGATAAATTACACACACCCATGGTCTATACCACACTTTGATTTGTACCATTTTCAGTTGTAAGCTGGGCACACAGCAGATTTTCTTTGTTGTTGGAGAGCATGGCAGTTTAATGATTCAGATAAACTATTTTGCAGAGACATTTAAACTCAGAAATTGATTTCACAGCTCCTCTGATTATCTGAATTTTAAAGAAATCCACTTAACCATGTTTTATTTCCATTAGTACTCACTGACAAGTTGATTTACCATCCAATTCCCACACAAGTGTCAAGATTCCAATATGCATTTAATTGTTTCTAAAAACAGTGTCCATTTGATTATAGTTTCCACCAGTTTTTATTTGTCCTTATTTTGATAGAGCCAGAACATTTCTCATTTAGGATGAAAATTTCTACTCCTTTCTAATTACTTAAACATAATGGTCAACGGGGATTCTTATTTCACTCCTTACAATACATTTAATTCAAAATGGAGAGGAATTATTATATAGACAGCCCTAATGTTGAAAGCAAGATTTTAGCATTAAAGTATCAAAAAAGCACTGAATAAAATCTATCCATCCAGCAGTATTTTCCTTACAAATACTGATATCTGAATAAGATTTTCACAGAGAGTCACCTGAGTCTGAGAATACAGATTCCTTACTAAGGAGAAACTGGCTTACCCAGACTTTGGATAACGTTTAAAGTTCACTAGACAGAACCAGGGTAGGTAGTCAGCACTATTGTCCTTGGGTGAAACTGGAAATGCTTGCACACCCTGTTGTCTACCCTAGTGGAATCTTGGACTGTGGGTAGAGATAAGAAAAAATTAAGTAGTTTTGAGACTAAACCAGTGAGTTTTAATTATTGACTGGTTATCTGGGTGTTTTCTTGTTTGTTTGTTTTAGTTTTAGGTTTTTTTTTTTTGTCAACAAGGCATAAAGGAAGGTTACCTTTTATTATATTTCAGTATGAAATTAGGGAGGGTTTTTTTAAAATGCATTTTAACACCAATATAATCAATATACAGTGTTATATTAGTTTCAGGTATACAAGATACTAATTCAGCAATTCTATACATTACTCAACTTCACTGAATTCTTTACTGCAACTTTACTGGATTCTTGTATCCGTTCCAGTAATCTTTTGCGTTTTATCTATAGAGTATCATGGCATCTGCAAAGAGTAAAAGTTTTACTTCTTCCTCAATAATCTAGATGCTTCTTATTTGTTTTTGCTGTCTGATTGTTGTGGCTAGGACCTCCATTACAATGTTAAATAACAGTGATGAGAGTGAACATCCCTGTCTTGTTCCTAACCAGAGAGGAAACGCTCTCAGGTTCTCCCTGTTGAGGATAATATTAGTGGTGGGTTTTCTGTAAGGCCTTCATAATGAGGGTATGCTCCCTCTATCCCTATTTTGTTGAGGATTTTTAACTCGAATAGATGTTGAACCTTGTCAAATGATTTTCTACATCTGTTGAGAGGATCATATGGTTCTTATCCTTACATTTATGAATGTGATGTATCATGTTGGTTGATTGATTTGCCAATATTTAACCACCTATGTTGACCAGGAATAAACCCCACTTGATCATGGTGAATGATTCTTTTAATGTACTGTTGGATTCAATTTGCTCCTATTTTGTTGAGCATCAGAGATATTGGCCTGCCATTCTCTTTGTCTGGTTTTGGAATCAAGGTAATGCCGGCCTCATAGAATCACTTTGGAAGTTTTCCTTCCATAGCTATTTTTCAAAATAGTTTAGGAAGAATGGGTATTAATTCTTCTTTAATGTTTAGTAGAATTCATTTGTGGAAATCATCTGGCCCTGCACTTTTTTGTTTTGTTTTGTTTTTGGAGATTTTTGATTCAATTTTTTTGCTTGTTATCAGTCTGTTCAAGTTTTTTGTTCCTTCCTGTTTCAGTTCTGGCAATTTATATGTTTCTAGGAACTTACATATTTCTTCAAGATTGTCTGATTTGTTGGCATATAATTTTTCATAATATTTTCATATAATTGTTTGTATTTCTGTGGTGTTGGTTGTTATTTCTCCTATTGCATTTGTGATTTTATTTATTTGGGCTTTTCTCTTTTCTTTATTGATAAGTCTGGCTGAGATCTTTCTTGCTTTTTGAGGTAGGCCTGTATTACTATATACTTCTCTCCTATAACCACTTTTGCTGTATCCCAGACCATTGTGTTTTCATTTTCATTTGTTTCCATATATTTTCTTTTTATTTATTCTTTAATTTCCTAGTGACCCATTCATTTTTTAAAAATGTTTATTTGTTCTTGAGAGAGAGGCAGAGCACGAGTGGGGGAGGGGCAGAGAAAGAGAGACACAGAATCCAAAGCAGGTTCCAGGCTCTGAGCTGTCAGCACAGAGCCCAGCCTGGGGCTCAAACTCACGAGCCATGAGATCATGACCTGAGCCAAAGTCAGACTCAAGTGCCCCTTAAGGAAAATACCTTTATGTATTTGTGGTCTTTCCAAACTCTTTCTTGTGGTTAATTTCAAGTTTCATAGCATTGGGGTAAGAAAATATGCATGATATGATCTCAATATTTTGGACTTGTTGAGGTCTGATTTGTGATCTACTATGTGATATATTCTGGTTTATGTCTCCTGTACACTTGAAAAGAGTGTGTATTCTTATGTTTTAGGATGAAATATACTGAATATACCTGTTACATTCCTGTGGTCCAGTTTTTCATTCAAAGCCATCATTACCTTGTTGATTTTTTTGCTTAGATAATCTGTCCATTGCTGTATGTAGGATGTTAAAGTCTCCTACTATTATTGTATTATTATCAATGAGTTCTTTTATGTTTGTGATTGTTTTATATTTTGGGTTCTATGTGTTGGGGGCATAAATGTTTACATTTGTTATATCTTCTTTATTATGATATAGTGTCCTTCCTTGTCTATTGCTATAATTTTTGCTTTATAGTCTCATTTGTTCAATATAAGTATTGCTGCTCTGACTTTCCTTTGATGTCCATTAGCCTGACAGTTGCTTCTCCATTCCTTCACTTTCAATCTGTAGGTGTCTTCAGGTCTAAACTTAGTGTCCTGTAGGCAGCATAGAGATGGGTCTTGTTTTTTAATCCATTCCGACACCCTATGTCTTTTGATTAAAATGTTTAATCAATTTACATTCAGAATAATTATTGATATGTATGTGTTTAGTGCCATTTTATTACTTGTTTTGCCTTGTTTCTGGGTATATCCTCTGTTCCTTTCTAGTCTTTGTCACTTTTGATCTTTCTTTCCTACTCAAAGAGTCCACTTTACTCCTAAATTCAGGGCTGGTTTAGGGGTCAAAAACTCCATTAGTTTTTGTCTATCTGGGAAACTCTTTACCTTTTCTTCTATTCTGAATGATAGACTTACTGAATAGAATATTATTGGCTGCATATTTTTCCTATTCAGCACATTGAATATATCATGTCACTCTTTTCTGGCTTGCCAAGTGGAAAGATCCGAAGATAGTCTTATGGGTCTTCCCTTCTAAGTTAAAGACTTCTTTTGTCCTATTGATTTTAGGATTTTTTAAATCACTATATTTTGCACATTTAATTACAATATGTTTTGATGTTGGCTTGCTTTTACTGATTTTGATGGGAGTTCTCTGTGACTCCTGGATTTGGATGTGTAGATTTTTCTCCAGGTTAGAGAAGTTTTCAGCTATTATTTCCTCAAATAAGCCTTCTGCCACCTTTGCTTTCTCTTCTTCTTATGGGACTCCTATGATAGGAATGTTATTACATTTCATACAGTCATTGACTTCCCAAAATCTACTCTTATGATCCATAATTTTTCTTTCTCTAAGTTGTGCCACTTCATTATTTTTGATAATTTTAGCATCTATATCTCTTATTCATTCATCTGCTTCTTCTATCCTTGTGGTCATTATAACCAATCAGTTTTGAATCTCAAATTATTTTTTTCATTTCTGCTTGATTGTTTTTTTTTTTTTTTTTTTTTTTTAGCTTTTTTATCTCTGAGGAAAGGGTCTCCCTGATGTCTTCAATGATTTTCTCAGTCTCAATGAATATCCTTATGATTGTTCCTTTAAATTCTCCATCAGGCATGTTACCAATATGTCTTTCAATCAGATCTCTGGCCGTGAGCGTTTCTTGTTCTTTCTTTTTAGATGAATTCTTCCGTCTTGCTTTTTTGTCTATGTTTCTGTATTCTTCCCTGTGTTATGTTTCTTGTTCCTGAAAACAATGGATTTATGAAGAAGAAGTTATATAGAGTTCAGGGCCTCGTGCTTCAGGAAGTGTTTCTGGTGTGCGCTGCATGGACTCTGTTACTGTATTTTGCTACTCTATCCTCAGGCCAGTCGTCTGCAGAGGTTCTCCTTGCATACAGTGGACAGTGTTTGGACCTTGGCCTGAGTATTACAAATTTTAATTAGGTGTGCTCTGATCTGTTTGTTAAATGAGATTTGGTTCTACTTCCATCAAAGCTGAAGCCTTGCAGAACTTTATAGACAGGAGACATGGAGAGGTTTCTGCAGGTCTTCTGGGGAAAGGGCTCATTGCACTGGTTCTAAGGCACACGTGGCCAAGAAAAACAGTACCAGCAGAGCACAGGAGTGTTACTTAGTGTAAGCAGGTTAGGCAGCCATTTCTGGTGCTGTGCTGTTTACTGAAGTTGGTTTATGCTGAGGAGCAGGGGAGAGAAATTGTGCCAGTCAGTCCTTTGTCCCTGGAGAGGGGACTCTGTGCTCACTGCTCTCATGGAAGCACTCCGAGAAAAGTAAGTAATTTCCCCTTGTGCATCCCAGGCATATCTGGGTTGCTTGTTTGCCTGGAGAAGCACAGGCTCTTTCCCAGCCAAGCTGAATTTTAAAACTTCAAACATTAGATAGATGGTATAGTGGGGAACTTGACTGGTCTTTTGGGGAGGGTCTCACCATACTGGGACTGATGCAGTTTTGACCCAGAAAGACAGTCACACCAGAACACAGAAACACTGGATTTGGAACAAAGCAAGCTAAACAGACAGTGTTGGACTTAACTGTGTCTCTGCACCCATGCTGAGTGGTTGGGGAGGGAAATGGTAACTTTTGGCTCTTTTGTCCTTGGAAAAGCATATCTGTGAATGCCACCTCTCACAGATGCACTCCAAGAAGAGCAAAAATGTCTTATGTGATCCTCAAATTGTGTGGTCTGTTCTGGGGTTGCTTGCATGCCTTCTTTCCAGGGGTAAGACAACACTCTCATGGCTCTATCACAAACAGACCCACAGCCGTCTAAAACCTGTCTTTACAAAAAAATGTTTTATTTATTTTTGAGACAGAGATAGAGCATGAGTGGGGGAGGGGCAGAGAGAGAGAGGGAGACACAGAATCTAAAGCAGGCTCCAGGCTCTGAGTTGTCAGCACAGAGCCTGACTCAGAGCTTGAACTCAGGAACTGTGAGATCATGACCTGAGCCAAAGATGGATGCATAACCAACTGAGCCACCCAGGCACCCTTAAAACTCCGTCTTTGAGCTCCGCTGGTTGCAAAACCTCAGGAAGATCAGCCCCTTTTATTTTCTTAGGCAATGGGTTTGGGGAAATGGTCTCTTTATGTAATCCCTGTGCACTCTCTCTCAACTTTCTCCATGATCAGGACTCCCTTCCTTCTGTAGTACCCATGATCTGTTTCTCCCCTAAACCGCATCATCATGCATCCTACCTTCCTTGATGTGGTCTCTTCTTTCCCTCTAGTTGTTCAGTTTGTTCTGTCAGTCTTTATGTTAATTTATTGGGTATTCAGAATTATTTGATAGTTATGTAGTTGTGTTAGAGGGATGAGGTAAGCCGAGGATCCTCCTGCTACTTGCCACCTTAGTTCTCTCTGATTATCTGGGTGTTAAATTTTGCTTTTAAGTATATGGTGCATCATTTAATAATCATTTTGATAGACCTCAAATTTACAGGGAAAATTTAAGATAACAGGTGACAGCATGAAGATCTATATTAAGTGGGGAAAAATTTCCCAAGATATAATACAAAGTTCAGTAAGACATATTTGGGAGTACTTTCAAAGATTTGGAAAAAAATATTAATGGCATATTTGTACTGCCCCAGACTGCACTGACATGTAGAATTGATGTCAGTATCCACTGAGAACAGGTTTAAAGCATGAGACCTCCCTTTGCTCCCAATTTCCCTACTAAAATAAAAGTTGGCATTCCTCATTTTGTCCTATTAGCACTGCCTGACTGGAATCCTTACATTTAAAAAAGTATATAGGGGCGCCTGGGTGACTTAGTCGGTTAAGCGACCAACTTTCGCTTAGGTCATGATCTCGCGGTTCGTGGGTTCGGGCCCGCGTCGGGCTCTGTGCTGACTGCCAGCTGAGAGCCTGGAGCCTGTTTCAGTCTGTGACTCCCTCTCTCTCTGACCCTCCCCTGCTCATGCTGTCTCTCTCTCTCTCCTAGAAATAAATAAATTTTTTTAAAAAAGTATATAAATCCTTTGGATTAAGATGTTGAAAGTATCTGACAAATGCTTATGATATCATGGAAGAATATGAGACATTAGTTGGTATATCTGAGCATTGCTGGGCATTTTTTATAGCCTAACACACTCCCATGAAGACTATCTGTCATTTAAGGTAATAATTCTCAAGTATAGGACTGAAAGGGAAGGAGGGAAACCTCAATCCCAGGGGGGGGGCAGATGCCCCAAGTAGGGAATCACTGCATCATATAAACTAGGATTAACAGTTAGGGAGTAGTTATTATTTTATTTTTATGAACTTTTTCTGGCAAGGCAAGATAGGTAGGAATTAGAAAATTATTCTCTCTAGTTAGGTAGTGTATTAGTTAATATAATTCTAGCAACTATAACAAACTCCAATAAGTATAATGTCTAAAAAAAAAGAAAAAAGAAAAAACAAGCAAACAAACAAACAAGCAAACAAAAACCAACCAACAGCACCAAATCTTATACAAATCCCAAAATGGATTTTCTTTGTAATGCAGGTGGTCTTCCTCCAAGAGATGTTCCAGGGATCCAGCCTCCTTTTATCTGTAGTTCCACTATGATCTTGTGGATAAGTGTGCTTATTTGCATAAAGCCAGGAAAGAAAAGTAGAGGAAACACAGAAAATTATATGGGGTGACATTTTTATAAGCAAGATCTGGGATTCATGCTCACCATTACTACTCATAGTCTGTTGGCTAGAGCTTGAACTTATATTCTTCATTCCCAAGCACAAAGAGGGCTGGGAAATATTGTCTAGCAATTTCCCCAGGGAATCCGTAAAATAGGGTTGGTGAGTCGTTAGCAGCAGCATGAACATTGAATCTCAGCATCCAGTGAATGGAGGTATAAAGTGGGGAAAAATAAAATGGAACTAAATAAAGATTAATTTCCAAACCTATTGCACACAAGTCCCAAATTTTCAAAACTTATACATTGCGCTCTACTCAAATACATGTTAATGTTCATGCTTACCACCAACTTTATCTGGGGAATTCTTACAATTTCTTGAATACCTCTCAGTCTCAGTTCTTGAGATTCTCAGCTCTCAACTTGATAACTCTGGAGATCACACAACCGGAGAACATATTTAACATGCAATAATGACAATTAGAGTGGTGACAGATTAGGTTGAATACTAGAGGAATGCAGAGGGAAGGTATTGTAAAATCTAGAAAAGAAGGCTTATTTTTTTAACATAAATTTGCCATCACAATGTAACTACTTAACATGCAGTGTAACATTTTAGACTACAATTTATTCATACCTGCAGTTGAGAAACAGCTGTGATCTCAGAGAAATATTTGCAAATATCTGCTCCCTGTCATATTGCTGTTACTTTGAGCAAGTAATTTCACCTCTCTGGCTTTCCATTCTCTCTAAGATAAGAGAGAAACTAGACAACAAGCCTTTCACCCTCACCCAACTTGTCCATATTTTTTATCCATCATCCTATAAAATACTCTTTTTAGAACTTGTTTCCAAGTTTAGAGTTTAAGGATTTAAGAGTCCTTAAATGGCCTTATAAAATTGTATTTCAATATGAAGGCCCATGTGAGGGAATTTTTGCAAGCCCTTTTCCTGTCAAAATCAACATTACAATTTTACTGCTTGCATGGGAGTAAAGAAAAGGGATAATGCTTCTTTTACTAATATTGGAAGTCCGGGAACAGTTTGGGGGTATAAATTATATTCTTTTTGGCAAAAATGTTATTAATTAACCCAGAAAGCAGAGTGTTTCTAATCAGAACCTTAAATGGCCATGACTTTTATGTACCAAAAGAATTTGTATTAGTTACAAATACAGGGTGAATATATGTTCTGTAACAAGGTTGCCTTCCTAAAGGAAAGGGTTGTTTTGTTCTGGTACAATAACTGCTCTCACTCCTATCCTGCTGAGCTCCCAGCTCTAAGGTCATTAAGCACAGAGCTGGCGGCAAACCTTTTGCAGCCTAGTGGGAAGAATTGGTTCTTGATGTGGGACAAGTAGGAATCAACCCTGAAGATATTGGACTCTTCTTTGAAGTCTTTCCCTAAGTAACCTTTTTCTTGTGTCCATCTTACTCTCAACCCTGTCACATTACCTCTAGTTCTAGATTTTTCTTTTTCTTTTTATCCTTTTTAAATTTACCATGCACTATTCAGGCCTTTAAAAATTATGTTGGAAATTTCATTACACGCTTTGGGAAATGTAGAATGTATTGATAGAATGAGCGAAGCTTTCTTTATGGTTTATTCATGCAGACTGAGTTAACATGAGCCCCCCAAAGAAGCTACGGCCATGGGGATAGAGAGAGACAGAAACAACATTAACATGCTGTGCACTTGAAGTTGCAAGTTTGAAATGAAATCGCTTGGGCTCTCTCCTGGAGCAGCAGATTTTTCACCATAGGAAGTTCTTATCTGTTGCAGAGAGGAGATTAGGTTATATAAGGGTAAACAAACATTGCAGGTTGAAGATATTCTGCAATGCAATGAAACCAAATTTCAGACCTCAGCATTATGAACTCTTAACTAGGAAAGTCTGGGCACCAGGGAATTTCAAAGTGAAGAGAAAAATATTTGAATATCTCCCAAGTTTCAAGCCTTTGTGCTTTATTTTCTGCATTAAAAATGTAGGCTTTTGATAATTATGCGTAAATATGAATGGAAGTCTACTCTGCACAATAAGTTTCAGGAAGGTTTTTTGAGCTTAATGCATTTTAGAAAATTATGTATTGAGAAGTTAGGAGCATCAGAGCTCTAACGGGCTTTCAGATCATCTTATTCCTCTATTTTATTGATGGAAAAAGAAAGGCCTAAATACATTGAGTGACTTGCCCAAGTTTACATGTGGAGAGTCACGTATATGGAGGTGTGACAGGTCTTCTGACATTCATTACAGTTATCTTTAAGATTAAATATGTAGCAGCAGAAAAAAAAATTTACAGCCAACATTTATTTTTACAACCTGAAATCAGTGGCATTGTTTTTCAGTATCACAAAAATATATTACCTGGTTTAGCTTTGTTCCAACTAACCAAATGAAAAAATAGAATGAAATATCTGTGTGTTGAAATAACTAAATACTGAGCTAAGATTACTGAGCATAGTTTTACAGAGAACCTTCTGAAATAAGAATTTAGATAAGAGAAACACAGATGTTTATCTGAAAAATATCTGAGTGAAAAAAAAAAGTAACATTAGCCAGGTGAGTGATAAAAAAAGATAAAGCCTATACAAAGACATCAAGACAATGGAGAAATTTAGCATTTCATTCTTCATGGAAATAATCTCATTTGGCCATTATGAACACACAGATGTGGAAAGACAAACAGCATCTCCTGAAAGCCCCTCATAGCATTTTTCTCCTGTGACTGCATGCGTATGTGAGGGAAAAATTCTTTGGATTACAGTAGTATTTTTACAGTAACTAGCTACAGTGGGAATGTGTGTGGGTACATATTTACATAAACTAAACTGAGGATAAGACAGATTAGGTGAGTGGCTGCTATCTCTGAATTAGGCTAAAAAATGAATGATGGAAAGAGGGAGATATTCAGACCGTACACCCAAAGTCTTGGTTAATGGTCACATTGACTAAAATAACCAAATATATAAGGCAAATTAACTTATTTGAAGTCCTCAGGATATTATTATAGAATATTAAACATATCAAAGATAAAAATGATACAAATATTATTTGCTAAAATGTGAGCTAATTTCCATGGGAACATTGAGGAAGAATGTATAAGGCATAAAGTGATTACCGTTGCAATGTACATATTAAGCCCATATAGTGTGTTGGGAAGCTTCACTTTTTCTTTGTAACAGATATCAAACTTGAGTGTTTAGATTTGGATAATTTAACAGGAATAAAATTCCATGTCTTCAAATTCTATAATAGTCATATATAATGTTAATCTGAATAGAGGCCATAAACACGCTCTCAAAACTACTGTTTCACTTTATAGAATAAAGTCATAGCTCTCTCCCATTTTGTATCTGACTGGTATATTATCTCAAATGTAAAAATCTAGGGAGACATCAAACAAGTAGACAATTCAATATGCTGACTTTCGATACCCCCTTTTAACCAATTTGTGCATTGTATAGCTGAATTTTTTTGCTCAGGTTATCACAAAGATGCAACATGTTGCCTGGGGTGCACTTATCTTTCTGAATTAGCGTTTTTATTTTCTTGGGTAAATACCAACTAGTAGAATTACTAGATATAGTATGTCCATTCTTCAGTTTTTGAGATACCTCCATACTGTTTTTCACAGTGGTTGTACCAATTTACATTCCCATCAACAGTCAATTAGTAGTCCCTTTTTTCTACATTCTTACCAACACTACTTGTTATTTAATTTTTCTCTTTCTTTTTCTTTCTTCTCTTTCCCTTTCTTTATTTTTTCCTGATACTAGCTATTCCAACTGGTATGAGGTGATATCTCACTGTAGTTTTGTTTTCCACTGTGGTGGTGATTATTGATTAATAATGTTGAGCATCTTTTCATGTGTCTGTTAAGCATCTGTATGTTTTCCTTGGGAAAATGTCTGTTTAGATCCTCGACCTAGTTTGTAATTGGATTTTTTGCTGTCTAGTTGTTTTATATATTTTTGGATATTAATCCCTTATTGGATATATCACTTGAAAATAGCTTATCTCATTCCCTTGGTTGCTGTTTTGTTGATGGTTTCTTTTGCTGTGCAAAAAGTGTTTTGTTTGTTTTGTTTTCTGGTGTAGTCCCCATAATTGTGCGTGTGCATGTGTTCCCCTTGCCAAAGTAGACATATCCATAAATATGTTGCTAAGACTGATGTCCAAGAGATCTCATTGCATATATTTTCTTTTAGAAGTTTTATGGTTTCAGGTCTCAAATTTAGGTCTTGATTTAATCCATTTTGAGTGTATTTTTGTGTATGGTATAAGAAAGTGATCTAGTTTCATTCTTTTGCATGTAGCTGTCCAATTTTTCCAACACCGTTTATTGAAAAGACTGACTATTCCTCATTGTATATTCTCACTTCCTTTTTCATAGATTAATTGACCATGGTAGGTTAGGGTTTATTTCTGGGATCTTTATCCTGTTCTATTGATCCATGTGTCCATTTTTGTGCCATTACCATACTGTTTTGATTATCATAGCTTTGTAGTGTGTCTTGAAAATGAAAACATTAATTTGAAAAGATATATTAACTCGTATGTTTATTGTAACATTCTTTACAGTAACCAAGATATAGAAGCAACCCAGGTTGCTTGATAGATGAATAGATAAAGAAGATGTGGTATACAATGAAATATTACTGGTCCATAAAAAATAATGAAATATTACCATTTGCAACATGGGTGGACTTCAGGGTTTTAATGTCAAGTTATATAAGTCAGACAGAAAAAGACACCATATGGTCTCACTTATATGTGGATTCTAAAAAACAAACAACAACAACAAAAACAAATGAATTTTTAAAAAGTCAGACAAATACAGAGAACAAACTGGTGGTAGCTACACGGAAGAGCATAGGGGGATAGGTGAAATAGATAAAGGGAAATAAGAAGTACAAACTTCAAGTCATAAAATAAGTCATGGAGATAAAAAAGTACAGCACAAAGAATGTAGTCAGTAATGTTGTAATAATGTTGTGTTGTGATAGATGGTGACTACACTTATTGTGGTGAGCAGTGAGCAATATATAAAATTGTCAAATCAGTAAGTTGTAAACCTGAAACTAATATGACATTGTTTGTCAATTGTACTTCAGCAACAACAATAATGATAATAAAATTATCGATCAGGGCTGCAAACTCATTTTAAGCTCATCTGAAACCCTCTTCCAAATTCCTTAGGTGTTGGAAAGATAAACTTCTTGCAATAGTATGACCTAGATGTTGTTTTCTTGTTAACCATAGACCAAGGCCACTCTCAGCTTCTAGAGGCTCCCTTCTGGTCAATAACATGCAGTGTCTGTCTCTCAAACCATGGCAGCTTACTTTCTCCTAGGTTAGCTGGAGAATTTTTTTCCACAAAGGGCTCAGTCCCTCCTTAAAAGCTTTCTCAGATTAAACCATTCTCACCCAAGATAATCTTCATTTTCATTAGCTCAGAGTCAACAGATTTGGGATCTTAATTTCATCTGTAGAAGGCCTTCACCTTTGACATTTAATAAAATCTAATAATCAGAATGAAATCCATCATATCCACATCTCACCCATACTCAAGAAGAAAGGATTAAACAGGATGTGTGCCCCAGGGGATGGGAATCTGGGGATCATCTTAGGATTCTGCCTATAACAGGGTACATTCCAGAAATTGAGAAAGAAAAAAATAATCTGTAATTGCTGGTAAAATGTTATATCTCTAAGATTTCTCTTTTATCTAAATCCTCACTATCTGTATTGAGAAAATGAATAGATGTGGATTTCTTTTTTGAGATAAGGCTAGTTCTCCCTTTCCTGTTTTCTTGTAAGTATGAATTATAAATGGATCAGATTGCTTAAAGGTTATTAGATCTATTGGACTGAACAAGCCAGTCTCCTAAGAAGCATCAAAAAATAAATACTAATTATTAAAGATGTTTCTCTCAAGATTCATAATGTCAAAAACATTGTTAGCGAATTGGTTTATGACATGCTTTCTAACTTCTTTCTAATGAAATTTCCTGAACTGCTAAGGCAGGAAAAGTAAAAACCACCGTATTTAGATTCTTTTGCAAGTTAAGATTCCAGAGTGACTTGGAAATATTTACATGCATTTGGAAAGTAGGAAGTGAGGCTGTCACTGGAAAATTGCTCCTTCTGAGGATGGTAAGCAGTATTGTGGAGCTTTCTTTATTTTCTTATTTAATAATGCATTTATTTATGTCACAGGACAATTAACAGAGGTATCAGTATCCAGTCAATAGCATCATAGGCATCAAAGAGACTGAATGGGACACTGTTTTGATCATGACCATTATAGCATGTTTCTGAAGCTGATAGCACCTTCTCAGTCATGGAAAGGGTTTCTAATTACACTGGTCTTGTATGGATTGAGATGGCTCTGAGGTTAGTCTTTTAATTCAACAGGTGACTTCTTTATCGTAGAAGAGGTCCCTTTAGTGGCTCATTCTCTGTTGAGGCCTTGGGAGTATTTTCTGAAAGTGCAATCTTAATTCTGTTTTTTCTGCACTCCCAATGATTCTATAAAGCATCTCTGTTGGCTTTATGCCAACAAGCTAGAATGTATTCTTTGTTAATGAATATCGCCGATACAGGCAGTACTTTCTTATCTTTTCTTACCCTCTCTATTTCTGGAGAGACAGTCACACTGCTGTGCAGAACAATAATTTTCGTTGCTTTCTTACACCTCTGAGGCCCGTTGGATATGAATGGAGCAATTCTCCTTATTGATGTTCTTTTTCTTTCAATGTGACCCCCTTATAGTGTGGACCTAATTATATTTATACCTAAAGGCACTTGTTCTAAAATCTTCTTGGTGGAAGGGAAGTGGGTCGTTTGTTCTTAAAGTTCAATGGCTGCTAAAACTTAAAAATTATCTCACTGATAGCCCAGAGAGCTTGGATTATTGCTAGTTATAGATTCACTAGGAGTCTTCAAATTTAATGACCTTTTTTATAGTTAATGTGTGTAGGTTAAATTGTCCATTTTCTCATGGTTATTTTCCCTGCAGGCAAATTAATTTTCTTCTTCCTCTTCTTATTTTTTTAGTCACTTTAAAAGTTTAGTTCCATAAAATCCTAAAAATTACTTTTAAAAGGATGGATTATCATAGTGTTTGAGAAATAAAATTGAATCATGCCTTCTTTCTATTTTGCCAGTGCTAACTAACATCCTATTCTGGGTCCAAAGTCTCTAGCAGAGAAAATGAAGTGAACGTAGAAGAAGAGACATTTGGGTTTAATATAATGAGGACTTCTTGGCAGAAAACCTGTTTGGCATGGTGCCTACCTTAACATCATGCCATGCGCACAGCATGAGTTAGTCCTCAGAGAATATCCAATGTTTGAATTTTGATGAAGTTTTGGATGATTTGTTGAATTTTTTGCCTTTTACCTTAAAATACATTTTTTTCAACCATCCTTTTTATCTGCCAACAATGCCCTCTGTGGTTCCCCTTTCAGATCACTCACACTCTTAAAACCCTCTGTGTAATATCTGTATCTGCCATGAAGCTGTGAGTTCTATGAGGTTCAGGCTTTTTGTATCAGTTTTATGAGCCATTATTTATCTAGCCATTGCATTAAATAAATAACCGAAGAGATGTGTAAGAAAACCTCCCAAGTATGTTTAAACATAGAATGTTAGAAAGTAAATGCTGTGGAGGTTTAACACCTTATATGAAAATAAGACAATTTGAATTCATTTTCTGTTTTATTTACTTAACAAATAAATAGCACTTTTTATGGGTCAGGCATAATTCTAAGTAAAATCCAGTATTTACTTATTTCATCCTCAAACATCCCTTTACTGAAAGTGCTTTTATTTACCCCCAACACACAAGAAATTGAAGCAAATAAAGTTTACCCCAGGTCACTCAGGGAGAACTGAGCCAGGTTTCAGATCTAGTCAGTCTGGGCCCACAGATGAGATTCTTAACAGCTTCAAGGAAATAACTTCCTAGTTTTGACTGTCTTTGATTATAAAATTTGGGAGAGCAGTGGTAAAAATAGATGCCACATTAAAAGATAAATGTGTTCTTAATCTATATTTTATGAGTTTATGATAACTAATTATTGTTTGTGACACATTTTATAAAAGTATAAATAAATATACCAATGAGAGTCCATATGAGGATCCAGCAACAATAATAACCATTTATCAAAATCAGATAATTAATTTGAGTTTTCAAATGGGGGTAAGAACGAAAGAAGTTTTAAATCAGATTCTTCCCCTAATGAAAATTTAGGTGGGAAGGCTCTTGCTGGGGGTTATAATGACAGTATTGTAAAGTAGCAATTATAGACTCTGAAGTTTGTTGAAATGGCTTGTACTTTAGAGGAATTCTAAAGTGTTAAGACTGACTAAAATATTATTTTAGAAAGCATTGGCCCAGGAGGACAAGTCTGTGCATATCACAGGTGCTTCTAATTATATAATAGTGTCTACTGCCATCTTTTATATAGTGTGGGAAATCATTCAGCACTTTTAAAAAGCTGAGGAAAAGTTCTCTGATTTGCTTGAGAATGAATGTGATAGAAGTTATATAGAATGTAATACATATAAAATATTATTACTCTCTGAGCATTTAACATATGAAAGCTTAACATGGACAAAAAACTAACATTTTTTCTGCTTTAATAATAGAACTAAATCCTATCTCTTCCCTTACCTCCTCAAGAACTCAAAAGTACCAATAATATATCATTTTTTGCAAAGAGATATGATTTTCCCATCCACCTCCTTGACCACTCATGTTTATACTTTTTCCATTAGAACACTGATATATTTTAATGTTCTCTTGTCCCTGTTCTTCCTTAAGCTGTGAGGTCCATGGGAACAAAGACTATCCTGTATTTTCCTAAAGACACAAGAATACCACTTGGTACAGAGTAACCATTTAACAAATACAAGTTGACTAAGCAGAGCCTCTTAGTGTTTATTTCCTGTGTCTGGTTTCTATCGCAGCTGTAGCAAAGGAGCATTTAGTGATTTAGAACAATTCAAATTCATTATCTTTTTCTTTTTTTTTTAATGTTTTATTTATTTTTAGGAGAGAGAGACAGCGTGAGCAGGGGAGGGTCAGAGAGAGAGGGAGTCACAGGCTGAAACAGGCTCCAGGCTCTGAGCTGGCAGTCAGCACAGAGCCCGACGCAGGGCTCGAACCCACGAACCGCGAGATCAAGACCTAAGCGAAAGTCGGACGCTTAACCGACTAAGCCACCCAGGCGCCCCTCAAATTCATTATCTTACAATTCCATAGGTCAGAGGTCAAACATTAATCTCACTGGGCTAAAATCAAGAGGTCAAGATGGCAGAATTCATTATGAAGGACATAGGGAAGAATCCATGTCTGTCTGTCTGTCTGTCTTTCTCCTTTCTTTCTTTTCTTTCTTTCTTTCTTTCTTTCTTTCTTTCTTTCTTTCTTTCTTTCTTTCTTACTTTCTTTCTTTCTTTCTTTCTTTCTTTCTTTCTTTCTTTCTTTCTTTCTTTCTTTCTTTCTTTCAAAAAGAAAGTTTCAAAATTTTCCATGAAACATTAGCTATATGTACTGTTCTGTCCTAGACATAGCTTTCCAATTTGCATCAAAATGTCAACTGTTTAATTGAATATGTACAGGAAAGATAGAATTGTGTCAGCAAGATGGACACATAAGATGTCCCTCCATGGGTGAAGTGGGCATAGGTGATCACAGCATACAGACTCCCAGTTATAAGATAAATAAGTTCTGAGAATATAAAGTACAGCATGGTATAGTTAGTGAACAATCCTCTATTGTATATTTGGCAGTGCTAATAGCATACATCATCAGAATTCTCACCACAAACACAAAAGGTGACTATGTGCAATGATAGATGTGTTAACCAACTTTATGGTGATAATCATTTCACCTTATATGCTTTATGACGTCACCACTATGTACCCCTTAAACTTACCCAATGTTGTATGTCAATTATAATGATCTCAATAAAGCTGGAGAAGAAAAGCAGAAGAACCCACTAGTCCACAGCTCTCTATTAAATCTTCACTGAATGATTTCTCTTAAAATATATTTATATATTTTATATACATGCATATAAAATATATGTATGTATATGGAGGATAAAACCTGTTAGAACATGTTTTCATTTGTCCATTTTTAGTTTCTATTTAATGTGGATAATTATTGATGCCCCCAATTTTATTTTGTTTGCATAGAGGCAAAGAAGCAATTTAAAATTCAAGAAATGTTGCAAAAAGCATAAGACTGATCTCTGGCCCAATGATGGCATATAATGAGAAAAAAAATAGACACATAACAAATTTAAATTTAACCAAAGCAAAGGAACACAAGTCATTTAGTAAATACAAATAACACTATACATTACTGTATTTGTGTATAATATAATAAAGAATAATGTGCAAAATTATTTAAGTTGCCAGGTGGTGCTTTTTAGTGGATACAAACAGATGGAAACTCCCTATCACTTATTACTTTTGTGCCCCTGTGCAAACTGTTTCAACATTTTGTGTCTCTTTCCATCTTTGAAAATTGCCTGTCACCCACTTACAGTAGTATAAAAAAAAAAGTCCTAATCACTGCTTTACATGCCCAGCTTTGCTTTGAAGTAAAACTATCCTCCAGATGTATGTAAATGTTCATTAATTGATACTTTCAGGACATCCTTTGTAAGGGGTCCTGACCTTTACCAAAACAAAATAACCAAATTTAAATTTATTTGGAGAAATGCAACAGCAAATGTGTCTTTTATGAAAAGGGGAAAACTAGCTGTCAGCAAGGATTTTCATCAAGTGAGACCTCTCTTATAGATTGCCTGTGCTCCCCAAACTCTCTAAATCCTGGGATATTCTGCTCACTTCCTAAATTTCTAGCTTATAAGGCATGGCAGGCGAATAAATAAAAAATTGGATCCATGTATTTTGTTTTCTTTAGGACATCTAAAACAAAATTAAGACTTTTTTTTAGCATAGATTTAAAATCAAGGTAAAGAGGGAATGACTTTTTTAAAAAGGTGAATCTATATACAGTGTAAATGATGGGAAGTCATTTCTTGGAACTCAAATGTCATATCCCCATTAGGGAGTATGAGATGATTTGATAAATGTAAACATTGTGAAATAATTTTCATAATCAAGTTAACACATTCATCACCTCCATAGTTTGTTTGAGTGAGAATGTTTAAGGTCAACTTTCTTAGCAATTTAGAGGATACAGTACAATATTATTAACTATAGTTATGACAGTGTATATTGGATCCCTGTAATTGGTCTTACAACTGAAAATCTGTGTCCTTTGATCATTTTCCCCATTTCCCCAGCCCAAGACATCCACTGTTTTACTCTGTTTCTATGATGTTTTTCTTTTCTTCTAATGGTTCCACATATGAGTGATATCATACAGTATTTGTTTTCCTCTTTTTTCACATAGCATTGTATTCTCCAGGTTCATCTATATTTTGTTAACGGCAGGAATTCCTTCTTCTTCTTTTTTTTTTAATGTTTTTTATTTATTTCTAGGAGAGAGAGAGAGAGAGAGAGAGAGACAGTGTGAGCAGGAGAGGGTCAGAGAGAGAAGGAGTCACAGACTGAAACAGGCTCCAGGCTCTGAGCTGGCAGTCAGCACAGAGCCCGACGCGGGGCTCGAACCCACGAACCGCGAGATCATGACCTAAGCGAAAGTCGGACGCTTAAGCGACTAAGGCACCCAGGCGCCCCGCGGAATTCCTTCTTTTTAATGGCTGAATAATATTCTACTATGTATGTGTGCATACCATATTTTTAAAAATCTATAATTTGTTAATGGGCATTTAGGTTATTTCCTAAATATGATATGGTAGCTCTATTTTTAACTAATGTTTCCATGCTGTTTTCCATTATAGCTGTACCAATTCCAATTCCTACCAAACAGATACAAGGGTTTCCTTTTCTCCAGAGCCTTGCCTGCACTTGTTTCTTGTGGTTTCAATTTTAGCCATTATAATTGGTGTGAGGTGATATTGCATTGTGGTTTTGATTAGCATTTCCCTGATGATTAGTGATGTTAAGCAGCTTTTCATACCTGTTGGCCATTTGTTTTATTTGGAAAAATGGCTATTCAGATATTTAGATCTGTTGTCCATGTTTAGTCGAGTTATTTGTGGGTTTTTGTTTGTTTGTTGCTATTGAGTCATGTGAACTCCTTATATATTTTGTATATTATTCCCTTATTGGTTATATGGTTTGCAAATATTTTCTCCCTTTTTGTAGGTTGCCTTTTTATTTTGTTGACTGTTTCTTTTGCTGTGTAGAAAATTTTCATTTGATGTAGTCCTATTTGTTAATTTTCCTTTTGTTTCTGGTACTTTGGTGTTATATCCAAAAAATCATTGACGAGATTAAAATAAGGAGCTTTCCCCCTATGTTTTCTCTGGGACATTTACAGTTTCAGAATTTAGCCTTTTTTTTTTTTTTTTTGGTTTGAATCAGACAGTTCTGGGTTTTATATCCTGGTGCAGTATTGAGTATCTCTGTGAACATGAGCAGATTTACAAAATTGTTTATTCCTCGGTTATAAACTTCTAGCTTATCAGGTTCCTCATCTGGTCAAAGTTAAAAGGGCTAAAAGAGTTGAAATTTTTTGTATAATAAGCACTCCAAAATGTTGTTAATATACTTTTCATGGTAAGTTTTCAAAATGTTCTTAGTATTATTATCATTTTGATTTTAAATTATAATTTTTATCTAAATGCATATATTCAGCTACATTTATGGCAAAGTTTATTGTCACAGTCACAGCTCTTATTTCACCAAAGATTAGCATAATTTTAATCAGTTTTATTGGGCTATAATTTACATACAGTAAATACATCCATTTTAAGTTTCATTTTCCAGTGTTTTGAGAAATGTATGTACCTATGGAATTGCCATTGCAATTAAAGTGTAAACATTTCCACAATACTGAGAACCCCTCCCAGAAAGCCTTTGATTTGCTGTCTTAGGAAATTAATTTTGGCTTCATACGGGAATCATACATTATATCTTCTGTTGTGACTAAGCTACTGTCTCTCAGCATAATGTATTTGAAGGTAGCGGTAGTCCATTTCTTCTCATTGCTGAATAGTATTCTGTTGTTTGAAAATACCATGGTTTTAAGCTAATTAATTCATTAATTATGTATTATTATTATTTTTTAATTTTTATTTATTTCTGGGGGGGGGAGAGCAACTGGAGCAGGGGAGGGTCAGAGAGAGAGGGAGACATAGAATCCAAAGCAGGCTCCAGGCTCTGAGCTAGCTGTCAGCACAGAGCCCTATGCGGGGCTTGAACCCACGACCATAAGATCATGACCTGAGCTGAAACTGGACCATTAACCGACTGAGCCACCCAGACGCTCCTGTATTATTATTTTAATGCTTATTTATTTTTTGAGAGAAAGAAAGGGAGGAGGGGCAGAGAGATAGGAGGACAGAGGATTCCATGTAGGCTCTGCTCAGACAGAGCCCCCTGCAATGTGGGGCTTGAACCCATGAACCCTGAGATCATGACCTGAGCAGAAGTTGGCCACTACCGACTGAGTGACCTAAGACACCTCAATTTATTTATTTAAATTCAAGTTAGTTGACATACAGTGTAGTATTGGTTTCAGGAGTAGAACCCAGTGATTTATCACTCATATACCAGTGCTCATCCCAACAAGTCCCCTTCTTTATGCCCATCACCCACTTAGCCCATCCCGCCACCAACCTCCCTTCCATCAACCCCCAGTTTGTTCTGTGTATTTCAGAATCTCTTAGGAAAACACCATGATTTTTAAAAATCTTTTTACCTGTTGATGGAAATTTAGGTTGTTTCCAGTTTTAGCTATTGAAAGTGAAGCTGCTATCAATACTTGTATAAACATCACTGTATGAAACGTATTTTCATTTCTCTTGGGAAAAATACTGAAAACTGGTGTTAATATACTATTTTTCAAAATCATTATGCCATTTTAAATTTATACCCATAATGTATGAGAGATCTGGTTGTTTTACGTATTGTAAACCTGTGATAGTTAGCTATTTTAATAGTAGACATTCTGATAGGTTTCTAACAGCATTTCATTTGTGTTCTAATTTCTATTTCTGAGAAAACTAATGATGCTAATAATCTTTTCATGTGCTTATTAGTCATTTGTGTATCATGTTTTATAAGGTGACTATTTATTTTGCTTATTTTTATTGGCTTTTTTGGGGAGCTCGTTATTGCAGTGTAAGAGAATATCTTTAAAAACTTTCACTGTAATTAAAATGTAATTTACTCTGCAAATACAGAACTCAAAACTGCTGGTTGTCTGATGTAATAATGGATTGAATATAACACAAAGAATATTAAGTGTTATTATAAGTACATTTTAAATTCAGAGTGGATTTTAGGTAGACTTGATATCAGAGCTGATCTGGTAGTCATTCTAATCACCTTGTGCATTAGACATTTCTGACCATGAATAAATTCCATAGATTAGGCCACATTTTGAATTAGCTGTTTAGTCAAACAAAACATCATTAAAAATGTAAATGGTGCCTCTTAAAGTCTTTTGCCAGCCATTAGCTTTTTGGATTTGAAAGCACAGTACATTTGCCATGCAGATGCTGAAGTAATTCACACAATATAAAAACATGAGTATTAAAGCATTGGGGAGCTATTTGTTTACAATAAGATATAAATATTGCACAGAAATTGTTTTCATTTGTTCTTCATATTTTTATTATATGAAGCATATAATAAGTTGTATACAATATTTGTATAAGTTATCAGAGGTTAATACTTTTTTTCTTTTTCTTTTTAGGAAATTGATTATAGTCTCTAATCCCAGTGGATGTTAGGCTTTATTTATCCTTGACAAGCTTCTTGTTTTGAGCTCCCTAAGCTTTGTTAAACACAAAAGGTAATACCAGTTTTTAATTATATTTTTCCCATTGAGATATTTTAATTTATTGCTTTAGAATTGCACCTGGTTGTGGCAAGCAATTTATATGCTATTCAAGCAAATCAAAAGTCAACAAGAATTATACTTTACTTGACCATTAAAATGTGATTTGTTTGATGTTTTCTTTATGTTAAAGCTGTTTGGCAGTTGGGGAAATAGACATTTTCATTCATTTACTTATTTTTTCAACAAACATAAAAGGAGCATTATTATATATCAGATACTATTGTAAGTGTTGTGGATATAAAGATATCAACTCAGATCAGCCTTTGCCTAAAATGGTTCACTATCTACCGGGAAAAAAACAAAACAAAACAATTGTCCATGGGCTATTATAGCTTTTAAGTAGTCTATTTATACTACAGTACATGATTTTGAGTTAGCATACTTACATGGACTTATATAGATCCTGCTAACAGATTTTTCTGGAGGAGTGGCTTACTGAACTTGCTTATTCTGGGTATTGTACACTTGATTGCATTAATCAGGTAAGATCTTCCAAGTTCATAAATGTTTCTAATACAGAAAATGGCAAAGAATGATATACTTAAGTTGGAATTTTACATATCCTACAAATGAAATTAGTTGAAAATGGTTTACCCAATAATATAGATGAAATATTTTTTCTTTACACTTTAGTATAAATACATTTAGCAACTGTAAGAGCTATAGTAGGTTTTTATATGAATCACTCAGCCTTCATATTTAAGTAACTTGTATAAGTACTTAGTATAGTTGAAAGGATAAAAATAGGTTCTGAGAATCTTCTCTATTGTATTTATTTATTTATAACATGATAGATTGATGTGCGATGCTGCTTTCTAGTTTTAGAGGTTTTATTGTAAGTCTCTGCTTATGCACCAGCCTAGAAATTCTTCTTCAATACAGAAGTTATTTTCTAATCGAGAATTCCTTCATGTACAATTTCAGTTTATGCAAATTGATTTCTGTACATATTTTGAGAAAGGTAAATAATTTGTATTCCAATATATTTGAAACAGAAATTGTCCCTGTTGTAAATATATTTTAACTCTTGTTATTGTAATAAGGCCAGAAATAGATACATTTAAAAAGTTAAAGATGAAGCTAAAAAGTATGGACAATAAAAACAGGAGTTGATATGTGTAGAAAGATGTGCCATTGTTGCTGAGTAGAGGAAGAGGCAACTTAGAAAAAATAATCTTGAGCCTTGGGCTTGAATTGTTGTCTCCTGTCAGCAAGGGCAAATGGAGTGTGCTTAAAATGAACTAGCTGATCTGTGCTGGGATTAAAAATTTCTGTGGATGCAGTTAAATTCTCTGTCTAACCTCGTGGACACTGAGAATTACTTAATCAGATGTGCTGAGTAGTTTAAATAAAGGATGGTTGATATTTTCTTATAATTCTTGCATCTGAATTTTCTCTGGACCAGAAGTTAGATCAGGTAGGTAGTTATCAGCAATTCTAAGTGTAAGATGGTGGATTTAATTTTTTTTTTTTCATTATGACTTTCACATACCAGGCAAGCTTATAACAGTATACCTGAGATATTTCTGAATACAGTGTCTTGTTTTGGAATTTTGTCAGAATAAGAGTGCATTCAACTAGGTTTAATTCCACTTATAACATTAATCTTGGAAAAAAAGAAATGTTTCTAAAAATATTGCTCAACTTCGTTATTAAGATTAGATTGTTTATTTGCTGGCAGTTTTTACCCCAATAAGGTCATAAGCATAGCACAATTTTGTTTAAGATGTACATATTTATTGGTTTAAGGTGACATGAAAGACCCATACTTTCAATTTCAGGGTAGAGATGGGATAGTTAAATTTGTACCACCTAAGATTTACCCCTTCCTTTTGGAATTTAGTCCTACCATTTCTTGTATAAAAAAACAACCCTATGAGATGGAAATATAATTAATGGCATAAGATCAACAAGTTTGCAGTAAAAGTCCCATATTACCACCAAACATTTTTTTATTACCAAAAAATACCAATATTACCAAAATATTTTTTATTTTCAAAACCAACTCATATTTATGGAAATTGCATACTTAAAATCTTCATTATAAAAATCCTGATTTATATGGCTCTATTCTTAGCAAATTCAGGATTATGGTATGGTTAATTCCTTACAACAGTTTACATTAAATTTGTGCTAGTCTGCATCGTCTTGTGTTTTTGTTGGTTTTCATGTTGTTTTAATTTTTTTATATTATACTATTCCTTTCCTGTTTATGTTTTATCTTCTTCCTTTTCTGTTTTATATTCCTTTTATATTCCTTTTCTGTTTCCCTCACTGAATCCATAAGTCATATATTATCCCTTAGGTACTGTTTATTTCAATGAATTTCAAGTGAGTCATTATATCTTGGCAAGAGTATGTGCCTTTGCTCTGCTAGCTTTTACCAAGAAAGCTAGAAGCAAAAACTTGATTCTTTGGACATCCGTGGTCTCAGATGTTTAGCATCTAGAAGTTAGTGTGTGAAACTGCAATATAATGGATTGGATCTATTTCTGTGTTATATTTTTTTTATTATGGCATACATGCATAATGAATAGAAGTGGGATATCACTGTTTTCAGAGCTTTGGTGAAGATTTTAAGTAGTTTCATTAAGTTCCCTAATCATTAAGTCTCTTAAGAGACCCCATCCTAAGTATCCAGGCTACAAATTCATTATCAAGGGATATATGTTTGCCTCGGTTAGTGAAAGAGGGGAGTTTGAAATGGGAATTTTGGATGGCACTAAACATTTTGGGACACAGAAGTTGTCACTGCTGTAGATAATTGCATTGGAAGATTTTTATATGGATGTGATGTTAGGCACTATAGAAGCCTAGGTATATATAGGGTATTTCTTTGGGTGAAGACTAGAGTTTCTTAGGGGCTAAGCCTGCTCCCATTCAACTATTGATACTGACAATAGATTGTATTCTTTGGGTTAAAGGCTGCTTTGTCTCTGATGCTGACTCTGGTTCCTCTGGAGTCAGTCTCATGAATCAGAGCCCTAACAATCTATAATCTGGTCATGTTCCACTTAATAGTTTCTTCTCTTTCTAGTTGGTGGAATTTTATTTTACAATGGGTCCAAAAAAACACAACAAAACAACAACAACAACAACAAAAACCTTTGTTCGTTGTGTATTCTTGTCAGTATTAACTTTATAATTAACTGCATGCTTTGAGTTTAGTTTCATAGCCTATTTGTAACTCTAAAGAACTCATCTTGCTCAAATAATTAGACCTTATAAAGTCCCTTCAAGCTTATATTTCTTTGAATGAGTTTCAAGAATCTACTCTGAAATAGAAAGATTAAAAAATAGTGCTTTATTTGCCTTCTTTACTTATTCATTTATCTAGCATCAACATTGAGTGCTTACCATGTTCTAGGCATTGTTTTTGGTACCGGAGATAGAGAAATAAATTAGACAAAGAAAGCTTTGGCTCTCTTGAAACCTCTATTCATGGGTGAGATGGAGGCAAACAAGCAAATAAGTGTATAAGAAAAATATGAAAGAGTAATAAGTGGATACAGAGAAGTAAAATAGAATAGTACCATAGTTTGCCTTAAGCCAGGCCTGGCCACCCTCAGGAAGTAACCTATGTGCAGAAATTTGAAGGAATTTTATACCATTAATCTACACAAGGATATCAACTATGTCCTATTCCAAATGAAGGAACTGAGTGGAAATGAAGGACAAAAGAAAAATAAGCTATGCCGTAATATTTCAGCAGTATTCCTCTTACTTCATTGTGTATTAATATTATTGATGATGTTCTTTTCTAATCCAGAGTTTAGGAGTCATTTATTTGGCTTGCAGTAGGGCTCAATTATATGAATTTTTATCAAATCCCTGAATGGTCTTTAGAAGGTACTTTGAGAAACTACCTGTTATAACCCATTGATACAGGATAGACTTCCATCTAAAATTTGGCTTAGATGTCAAGACTGATGATGCTACGGGTACATCAAAAAGATATAATCACTACTCTTGTCCATTTCTTCATATATGGTTTTAGTCCCTGGACATAGATATTATATATTTTTCCTTTCCATACAACCACACCCTACTTCTCATTTATGTTTATGACCTGAAACAAAGTACTCTATTTTTAAGACTGACAAGGATCTTAAAGTCATTTTTTTTTTTTATTTCTAGGAGAGAGAGAGAGACAGCGTGAGCAGGGGAGGGTCAGAGAGAGAGGGAGTCACAGACTGAAACAGGCTCCAGGCTCTGTGCTGACTGCCAGCACAGGGCTCGACACGGGGCTTGAACCCATGAACCGCGAGATCATGACCTGAGCGAAAGTCGGACGCTTAACCGACTAAGCCACCCGGGCGCCCCTTGTATCTTAAAGTCATTTTGACCAAATCTCTTATATGTTCAGAAACTGAAGAAAACAGGTAAATTGAAAAACATGTGGACTAAGGCAAAACTCTGAAGTTATATGCCATGCTCATCCATCCTTTTCTTCTTTTTAGCATTTTATTTCTGCTCTTCATCAATAGTACATTTGGAATTTGTATGATATCCTGTATGTTAGCATCTGGCTTAACATTTCCTCCCAATTCTACCTTTCTTACAAGCATTTTGTTCTGATAACTGCAGTAGATGTTTCCCTTCATTATAATCCTCACTTACTACTGCTGTCTATAATAATATAAAGTATCACGATTTTTTCCCAGGAAATGGGTAGAAGTTAAATTTTACTGCCCTCAAGTTTTATTTGGGGAAACAGAGTTAGCATATTGGAAATATTTCAACAACAGAAACAGTTCCAGCATACTGGAACTTACTTGCACATGATTTATGTTCAATTGCATTTGTTGAATTAGTGGGCAAACACATCAATCAATATTTCCACTAGGCTAAGCCAAACTTAATTTATTAAAAATATTGTCATTGTCAGGGCGCCTGGGTGGAAGAGTTGGCTAAGCATCTGACTTTGGCTCAGGTCATGATCTCATGGTTCATGAGTTTGAGCCCCATGTCAGGATCTGTGCTGACAGCTCATAGCCTAGAATCTGCTTCAGATTCTGTGTCTCCTTCTTTCTCTGTCCCTCCACTGCTCACACTCTGTTTCTCTCTCTATCAAAAATAAATAGACATTAAAACCTTATTGCATTGTCAATAAGGTTGAAGAATATTTCAGAATTCAAAGCACAACATACATATTACTTCTATGTGGTAGATAGAGCTCAGAAAGTTTAGGCTATTTATAATATTCAAACAATATTGCTAGGCATGCATGTTAATGAAGCCTCTATCTTGAAGCTGTGTACATATTATGATACATAATAATTACTAACATAGCTACTTATGACCCCTTTGTAAAGAAAATTATATTCCCAAGTATTTTATTTATTTATTTATTTATTTATTTGTTTGTTTTATTTATTTCTAAGAGAGAGAGAGAGAGACAGCGTGAGTAGGGGAGGGTCAGAGAGAGAAGGAGTCACAGACTGAAACAGGCTCCAGGCTCTGAGCCGGCAGTCAGCACAGAGCCCGACGCGGGGCTCGAACCCACGAACCTCGAGATTATGACCTAAGTGAAAGTCGGACGCTTAACCGACTAAGCCACCCAGGCGCCCCTTTCCAAGTATTTTAAATGTACATTGTCAAATTAATAGGCTATTAAAGCATCCCTGTGGGGGTTGCCTTATTTTCATCATTTTACAGGAGAAAATGGAGACTAGAAGCTGTAAATGACTTACTGTCTCTGTCAGATCAGAAAAGCTATGTTATAATAATAAGTAACCCTAAAATTCTGGTACCTTAACACAATACCAGTTTATTATCTTGCTTCTAAAAAAAATGCGATGGGTCCTGGTGAGTCTGCAGGACAATTGCCCATGATATGATAATCCAATTATTCAGGCTAAGGGCAAGTCCAAAGACCATAGCTTCCTAAACATATGGTCTCCTGAAGAGTGAACACTGATTCTTTTTTTCTTTTTCTTTTTTTTTTTTTTACAAATAGTTTATTGTCAAATTAGTTTCCACATAACACCCAGTGCTCATCCCCACAAGTGCCCTCCTCCATGCCCATCCCCCCTCCCCCCACATCCATCAGTCCTCAGTTTTTGTCAGCATTCAAGAGTCCCTCATGGTTTGCCTCTCCCCCTTTCCCCCACCATTTCCGCCCTTCTTCTCCCCCTTGGTCCTCTGTCAAGTTCCTCCTAATCCTCCTATACGTGCAAACATCTGATATTTGTCCTTCTCTGCCTGACTTATTTCGCTCAGCATAATGCCCTCAAGGTCCATCCATGTTGCTACACATGGCTGATTTCATTGTTTCTCATTGCCATGTAGTATTCCATGGTATAGATAAACCACATCTTCTTGATCCATTCATCTGTTGATGGACACTTAGGCTCTTTCCATGTTTTAGCACTGATTCTTAAATGCCCTCACATAGAAGGAGTACATATAATGTCTGCTTACATTTCATTAGCCAAACGTAGACTCATGTTTATTCTTATGTTCAAGGGGACAAGAAGCATGACCTTCTCCTATTGCCTAGCAGAAGAGAGACACTTGTCACTGGAGAGTAGAAATATCTTCCATACTCACCTGAAGTTTTCTAGCTAATAAGTAGAAGAACAGGGGTTTCAATCCAGATCTATCTCCAAATTATGCTCTTATTCACTGAGCTGTCATTCTTTACCATAACTTAGTGAACTAATGGGAACTCAGAATAAGAAAATTTCAAAGGAAGAAAACTAAGAAACTGATCTTTGTAGAGACAGATTACTAAAGGATTTGTAGGATAACTGGAGATCCTGGAGGCTTAGTGTATTGTACATGCTACTTAAATCTCTACCTTTGCTTTTTGTGGCACCTGCAGAAGGAAAGAAGGCTGTGGAAAATTTAGGAAAAAAACATATACTGAAATAATCAGTGTTCTGTTCTAGGTTGTAACTTTGATTGGCAAGACTTGAATACCTAGGCAACAAACATTTTAGGGTGGGACAACATACTCATACTGAATATGATGTTTAAAATGCATTCTGCATCTCAGATGAAAACCACTGAATATTGGATTCAGATAAACAATCTGTTTGGATACTTGGCATACTGTCAAATTGAAGAGGGATTCTCCTGAGATGTCTATCAACAGAAGAGGACTTCTCTGTTAGGATAAAAAAATGTTAATTAATGATTGATTGACCTGCTGAAATGCTAGCAGATATCTACAGCTCAGCCACAATGTACAGTCACTCGAGAATTCTCATTCTACTTTGCTATAGAATGGATTCATTAGTATTCTAACTGCTTATTTTATTGTCACTATAGCTGATTCTGCAGTTACAGTTTTACTGTTACTGAGCATGATGTTTAATGATATTTTTATTTTGAAAATAAAAAGCTTTATAGTCTCACATGGTATATTATGCCAGAGTATAGCTGCTAGATGGATAAAGGTCAAATGAAGCAACCAGTCTAGGGTCTAACTAGATTTATTTGGCTTTACGTACTTATTTTTAATGACTAGCCATGTAAAAGTCCAAAATAACCACTTTTTATCTTTTTTTGGTAATGTTTATTTTTACGAGAGAGAGAGAGAGAGAGAGAGAGAGAGAGAGCGAATGAGTGGGGGAGGGGCAGGGAGAGAGGAGACACAGAATCTGAAGCAGCTCCAGGCTCTGAGCTGCCCACACAGAGCCCAATGCAGGGCTTGAACTCACAAACCACAGGATAGTGACCTGAGCCTACATCCAACGCTTAACCAACTGAGCCACCCAGGCACCCATTATATTTCTGCGCATTTTAGCAGTTACAAGGATGAAAATACAACTGAAACACACTTTTCTAATTATTGTGTGGCCAGTGTTGACACTTCAAGAAATAAGTCATCACTACTCAAGAATTATAGCATTGGAAATGACCATCTGAGAAGATGCTTACCTTCAGTGTCAGCAGATATACTACCTAATAATGTACCCAAACTCCCATGAAGAAGCATTAAATAATGCTTGATGTCTTTAAAAAAAAAAAAAAGCCATACACCTGTCAAGCTATGATTTCTGGGATTAGTCACACAGATTAATTTTTCAATTAACACCATTTTACTTTTAGACTTACTTTTCTATAAGAAAATATAGACATGTTGGTTTCTTAAAATTCATAAAACTTCCAAAGCAAGGAAAATATTTTAGCTTATTGCTATCACAATATACAAAGAAAATATAAGAATGCAGTAGAATTTTGAAGATTCTGATTAAATTTGAAGATTACTAGGAAATGCTTAGATTTGCAAAGTGTTTTCATAGGCATATGTCTGTTATGCTTACAAGAGAAGTTCTACATTGTATTTTCTGGTAGATACTTCTGATGGCACCAAAAAGTAGTGTTTCCTAGTTGATCAAAGAATAGACTAAAAGGAATACTTTTAAATGTATGAATATAAAACGTATACATATATACACACACATAAAATTGATATTTTAAAGTTGAAAACATATACTGATGAGTCCTTAAAGCACATTCTGTTTTCTACTTCATTTTTCAGGAGAGCTTTCATTGATAGAGTCTAAAAAATATGATACATGATAATAGTTGTGAAGAAGCATTTGACCTGTTTTTGAAAAATATTTTATTATAGATTAAAGTCACTGAATCTACACTTGGTTCTGTTAAAGCAAACCAGAAAAATGTCACAGGAAAAAAACCCATTGATTTTCAGAAAAATAACCACAAAGCATTTAATATCTGGAGTAGATTTCACCTTAAATGTGTTTGTGTCTTACTCTATATTTTCTTTGATGAGCTTTAAAAATGGTCTATTCTAGAAAAGGTATAGAACAAGATTCATTAATCACACAATTTCTAAAACATGAGTGGTAGAGTATGATACAATATGGAACAAAACAATGTAGAAAAAAATGAGTATGCATCAGAAGAATAGTATTGTATCCCTTGGTTCTGATACATTCTGCCTCTTTGGTGTCTAGTACATGACTTTTTGCATTAACCCTCGGTTTCCTGAGAAAATGGATATACAACCTCCCAATTGTGTTGTAATGAGTAAGGGGAATAATATATGAAAAAGCTCTTTCAATATTGAAAATTGTGGGGCGCCTGGGTGGATTAGTCGGTTAAGCGTCCGACTTTCGCTTAGGTCATGAACTCGCGGTTCGTGGGTTCGAGCCCCACGTTGGGCTCTGTGCTGACTGCCAGCTCAGAGCCTGGAGCCTGTTTCAGTCTGTGACTCCTTCTCTCTCTGACCCTCCCCTGCTCACGCTGTCTCTCTCTCTCTCCTAGAAATAAATAAAAATGTTAAAAACAATATTGAAAATTGTGACACAAATTGCTCTTCAACAGAAGGACTCCACTGGAATTACATGAATTTAAAACTATTTTCTCATTACCATACATTCACCTGAGTTCCATGTTGACTAGCAATACTGTTCTACTTTCTTTTGTAATCACTTCTTTGTTTTGAACAAGGTTTCTCTCATTTCCTCACCCCTATTTTTTTAGCAGTTTATAGTTTTACTGTACTTCTGTACCTGAAGGCATCCTAAGGGAAGCAGATTAAGATTATCAAACAGTGAGAAATTTGCAGTAAACTGTTTCATGTTTTCTGTCCCATTTAAATAAAGTTTTTTCCTTCTTCTTAAATTTATTGCTTTTTTTTTCACTTTTGCTCCATGATCTTTTTTCTTCAAAAATTATAATAAAAATAAAATAAAACTAGAAACAGAAAATGTACTAAAGTAGATGCTTTATCTACAACTACCACTGTGTCTATTACCACCACTGTTTCTACACTTGTTTCTTCTTCTGCTGATATTACACCTGGCTAGTATATTCTAGGTACTTATCTCAGAATTATATATTTATTGTCTCATAGGATCATCGTGACATACTTATATGAAGGCTCATTTAATATCTATAATTTGTGGGGCACCTGGGTGGCTCAGTCATTTCAGTATCCAACTTTGCCTAAGGTCATGATCTCACGGTTCATGAGTTCAAGCCCCACTTCTAGGTTTGCAAGGATAGCTCAAAGCCTGCTTCAGATCCTAACTCCCTTTCTCTCTGCCCTTCCCCCACTCGCTCTTGCTCTCAAAAATAAATAAACATTACAAAAAATCTTATAAATCTACAATTTGTAGCTCATAAAACTTTGGCCCAAATAAATTACCTAATTCAAAATGGCTACACACACCCTCACTGAGGAGAAATAGGCATTTGGGGCACAAGTCAGGGGCAGGAAATGAAGGAACTCAAGATAGTCAGAGCCTGACCTATACTATGGGAACAGTGGGCAAGTATTCCAATGAAATTAACCACTCACAACTGTCCTCTAGCAGAAGATAACAAGTGAGTGTCATAAAACACATGGGGTTCAGAAAAAATCATCAAGTGATCCTATCTGCAACAAGAGTGCAGTCAGGTGGAAACTCCCCTTTTCAGATTTACAACCTACATCATTGATTAGCTTCTTCATTTCCTTTTCTATAAAGTGGTAATAATAATAGTATCTAACTAGGACTATTAATGAGAACTGAATTTCACAATCCACATAGCACATCTCACAGAGCCTGTTCCATAATAACTTCTACACATGAATCTTATAATTATAGTATTTAGTGGTTGTGACCAAAACCCTACATATCTTCTGTTTTAGGGGAAAATATTCCTGTTATGGAATGAGTAGGTCGTAGAAATAAAAGTTTCAGCATAAAGAATATTGTCAATGATACTGTAATGTTGCATACTGACAAATGGTAGTCGACCTTGTGATCATAGAAAACATATAGAGTTATTGAATCACTATGTGCTATACCTGAAGCTAATGTAACTTTGTATGCCAGCTAAAAAACAAAGAAAAGGCATAAAGTTCATTATAAAATAAGTCACAGGGATATAATCTACAGTGTAGAGAATATGGTTAACTAATTGTATTGTATACTGATAGACAGTAAGAGAGGGAAGCCGCACTGGCCTCATTGGAGGACAGTCACAGCGAAGAAATGGCAGCGTTTGTACAGCTCCTGCCATGAGAAACCAAAACTGGTATCTCCTTCCGCTACTACTGGCTTATGTTGGAAATCAGGCTGCTGGTATTGACCAGGCCTCACAATATTCCAAATCAGACCGATATTCCCCACACAGATTCCTCAGAAGGAAAAGCATATTCCTGCCTTTTCAAAAGAGATTTTAGACGAAAGCACTGTGGATGATTGTCAAAAGCTTCTTCTATGGGCCTTGCAGATCCAAGACTTAGATAATAAAGGGGGTTAAGAACACAAGAGTTACAAGTGAGGCTGGCCCTGAGACAAAGAGCCTAATTTAGAGTTAAGGACCGATAGTCACCCCCACCCAATTGTTTCTGCTTAGAGCACTGACCCCCAAGGCATCTTTGTTGATCAGTATTCTGAGTGACTTACTCTGGCCTAGAATATGCTGATTGCACCCTGTGAAGGAACCTATTGAGGAATGTCTTCTTTTGTGATTATGGAAGCAAACATTGTGATTCCTGAAAGACCTGTTTTTCTTAATACTTCTCCTTAAACAAACAAGCTATTGACCTCTGCTCACAAAGAACTAACTTCACCCTTTTTATGCTAAAAACATTGTCTTGTATGCTAAAGATACCTTCTTTCCCCATAGGATAAGTACCCAAATCCCCTCCCCCAATCACTATTGATAAAGGTTATGCAGGAGTCTTCTACGAATCTCTGTTCTGGGAAATTCTTACATGTCAAAGAAGTTTGTCATCAGAAATCATTGTCTAAGGCAAATGCCACTTCTGTGCCATCCCCCAAACACTTAATTATAAAATAAAGTGGAGCCCCAGTCAGAGCGGAGATGCCTGCCTGGTAATCAGAAAGAATCTCAGGACTCTCTCATCCCTCCCTCACCGACACCGTCCATCCTTCAGGGACCCTTTGACCCGCCGAAGCTGGACTCGGGCAGGTAAGTACACCTACAGAGGTGATTATTTCATAATGTGTAAATTATTGAATCACTATGTTTTATATAAAAAATTAATATAGTGTATGTTAATTATAATTCAATAAAACTAAATTTAAAAAATTTCCCTAATTCAAAAGATTCGTAGGCTTAAAAGCCCAAATCAGGTGCGCCTGCGTGGCTCAGTCAGTTAAATGACCGGCTTCAGCTCAGGTCATGATCTCATGGATGGTGGCTTCCAGTGCCACACTGAGCTCTGTGCTGACAGTTCAGAGCCTGGAGCTGCTTCTGATTATGTCTCTCCCTCTCTCTCTGTCCCTCCCCTGCTTGCACTCTGTTTCCTTCTCTCAAAAATAAATAAACTTTTAAAAAAATGCCAAAATCACTCATTTAATTTTTTAAGATACTCAAGGGAAGACAAATCAAGTTTTCTCCCAGAATACCATTCCTACAAACTGAGAGAAAATCAGCTGAGAACATAAGTCTTGTGGCTTTCCTTAAGATCAGTGAAGCAAGACTGAAATGGAATTTGCCATCTAAAGACTTTCTTTAGATGAAATTCCACGTTTGATTCTTTTATGTGTGCTCAAGTGAATAGTCACAATTTATAAATGTCCTGTGGTGGTAATATGCCACCAATTCTTCTCTCTGCAATAAAATTCAGCCAATTAACTAGCTTCAGGTGGGAAACCATACGACAATCTACTCAGCAGGAGCAATACCTACAACCTGTATAGTTAATAGTGCATTCCTCCCTTAGCCCCCGCACAGCTTTTGAACTATGAACTATTTCTTTTTTACTGATCATCTGAATTCAGAAGTCTAATATTTAAAATAAATACACAAATGTTATATATATATATATATATATGTGTGTGTATACTGAAACAATAATCTTCTCCTCCTTAAAAACCTTACAAGAGACTTTTCCTTGCAAAATTTGAAATCCACTGATGTGTGTCTCAAATCTGAATATGAGCCTACAAAGAATTATTGTATTAACCTCTTCAGGCTAAACTTGCTATGCTGTGGTCAGTGACAAAAACAAATAATAGTTTCCACTTTTTTTAATGCAACTCTAAACATAATTCTATAGAATTGGATTAATCAGAAATTAACTTTGAGTATCAAACAAAAACAGATATAATAATTTATAACTGATACACGAGTGTTAATGTTCTATATCCATAGCAAATAGTAATGCGCATGTAGAAAAAAACGTACATGAAAGAAAATATTCTGTAAGTTGCCTTTTAGTTTTGTGAATTGTACAGCTAATTTCTATACATTCTGTTACGTGCTGAGTTCATGTATCACTTCTAGCAGGTTTTTGGTTGAGTCTTTTGGGTTTTCCATATACAGTATCATGTCATCTGCAAAGAGTGAAAGTTTGACTTCTTCCTTGATAATTTGGATCACACCTGTCAGAATGGCTAAAATTAACAACTCAGGAAACAACAGATGTTAGTAAGGATGCAGAGAAAGAGGAACACTTTTGCACTGTTAGTGGGAAGGTAAACTGGTACAGCCCCTCTGGAGAACAGCATGGAGGCTCCTCAAAAAAATTAACAATATAGCTACTCTATGTCCCAGCTGCACTATTAGGTATTTATCCAAAAGCTACAAAAGTACTGACTCAAAGGGGTGCATGCATCCCAGTGTTTAGTGGTGCTATCAACAGTAGGCAAATTATGGAAATGACCAAATGTCCACAGACTGTGAACGGATAAAGATGTGATCTATCTATATCTATATCTATATCTATATCTATATCTATATCTATCTATCTATATAGATATAATGGAATATTATTCAGTGATCAAAAGGAATGAAATCTTGCCATTTGCAACAATGTG
Source organism: Proteles cristata cristata (assembly GCA_017311185.1). Taxonomy (NCBI): domain Eukaryota; kingdom Metazoa; phylum Chordata; class Mammalia; order Carnivora; family Hyaenidae; genus Proteles; species Proteles cristata. The sequence goes on from JAESUZ010004165.1 coordinate 1,303,922, forward strand.
GATGAAACTAGGGAGTAGTATGCTAAATTAAATAAGTCAGTGAAAGAAAAATATCATATGACTTCCCTCAAATGTGGAAGTTAAACAAGACAGATGAAAACAGAGGACACGAAGGAAAAACAAGATAAACAGATAAAGAGGCAAACCATAGAGACCCTTAAATACAGATAACAAGCTGAGGGTTGCTGGATGGGTATTGGCTGAGGGATGGGGTAAATAGATGATGGGCATTAAGGACGGCACTTGCTGGGGTGAGCACTGGGTGTGTTATGTAAGTGATGAATCACTAAATTCTATTCCTGAAACCAATACTACACTAAATGTTAACTAGCTTGAATTTAAATAAACATAAAAAAGTAAAAATAAACATTAATAATTGTTAAACAAAGATTATCTGCTCATTCTTATTATTATTTTTAAATTTTTTAACATTTATTTATTTATTTATTTATTTATTTTACAAATAGTTTATTGTCAAATTAGTTTCCACATAACACCCAGTGCTCATCCCCACAAGTGCCCTCCTCAATGCCCACCCCTCCTCCCCCCCACATCCACCAGTCCTCAGTTTTTGTCAGCATTCAAGAATCTCTCATGGTTTGCCTCTCTCCCTTTCCCCCACCATTTCCGCCCTTCTTCTCCCCCTTGTTCCTCCGTCAAGTTCCTCCTAATCCTCCTATACGTGCACACATATGATATTTGTCCTTCTCTGCCTGACTTATTTCGCTCAGCATAACACCCTCAAGGTCCATCCATCTTGCTACACATGGCCAGATTTCATTGTTTCTCATTGCCATGTAGTATTCCATGGTATAGATAAACCACATCTTCTTGATCCATTCATCTGTTGATGGACACTTAGGCTCTTTCCAGGTTTTAGCTATTGTGGAGAGTGCTGCTATGAACATTGGGGTACATGTGCTCCTATGCCTCAACATTTCTGTATCCCTTGGGTAAATTCCTAGCAGTGCTTTTTTTAATAGATAGTAGGAAAGGTATAGAATTTGTATTGGAAGAAGAGGTTAGTTGTCGAATGAGGCATGTATCTTATTTTTTCCTAGCAGTGCTATTGCTGGGTCATAGGGGAGTTCTATTGTTAGTTTCCTGAGGAACCTCCACACTGTTTTCCAGAGGGGCTGTACCAGTTTACATTCCCACCAACAGTGTAGGAGGGTGCCCGTTTCTCCACATCCTCGCCAGCATGTAGAGTTCTGTGATTTGCTCATTTTAGACACTGAGACTGGCATGAGGTGGTATCTCAGTGTGGTTTTGATTTGTATTTCCCTGATGAGGAGCGATGCTGAGCATCGTTTCATGTGTCTGTTGGCCATCTGGGTGCCCTCTTTGGAGAAGTGTCTGTTCCTATCTTCTGCCCATTTCTTCACTGGGTTGTTTGTTTTTCGGGCGTCTAGTTTCGTGAGTTCCTTGTAGATTCTGGATATCAACCCTTTATCTGATATGTCATTTGCAACTATCTTTTCCCATTCCGTTGGTTGCCTATTAGTTTTCTGGGTTGTTTCCTTTGCTGTGCAGAAGCTTTTAATCTTGATGAGGTCCCAACAGTTTATTTTTGCTCTTGATTCCCTTGCTTTTGGGGATGTGTCAAGTAAGAAGCTGCTGCGGTGGAGGTCAAGAAGGTTGTTTCCTGCTTTCTCTTCTAGGGTGTTGATAGTTTCCTGTCTCACGTTCAGGTCCTTGATCCATTTTGAGTTTATTTGTGTGCATGGTGTGAGGAAATGACCTAGTTTCATTCTTCTGCATGTTGCTGTCCAGTTCTCCCAACACCATCTGTTAAAAAGGCTGTCTTTTTTCCATCGGATATTCTTTCCTGCTTTGTCAAAGATTAGTTGGCTGTATACTTTTGGGTCCACTTCTGAGTTCTCAATTCTGTTCCATGGGTCTATGTGTCTGTTTTTGTGCCCATACCATAGTTTCTTGATGATGACAGCTTTGTAGTAGAGGCTAAAATCTGGGATGGTGATCCCTCCCGTTTTGGTTTTATTTTTCAGGATTACTTTGGCTATTCGGGGTCTTTTGTGGTTCCATACAAATTTTTGGATAGTTTGTTCTAGTTTTGAGAAGTATGCTGGTGCAATTTTGATTGGAATTGCATTGAATGTGTAGAGTGCCTTAGGTAGTAATGACATCTTAACTATATTTATTCTTCCTATCCATGAGCATGGAATGTTTTTCCATTTCTTTGTGTCTTCTTCAATTTCCTTCATAAGTTTTCTATAGTTTTCATCATACAGATCTCTTGTATCCTTGGTTAGGTTTATTCCGAGGTATTTTATGGTTTTTTGTGCAATTGTGAATGGGATCAGTTTCTTGATTTCTCTTTCTGTTGCTTCATTGTTGGTGTATAAAAATGCAACTGATTTCTGTACATTGATTTTGTACACTGCAACTTGGCTGAATTCTTGGATCAGTTCTGGTAGGCTTCTGGTGGAGTCTGTCGGGTTTTCTATGTAGAGTATCATGTCATCTGCGAAGAGGGAAAGTTTGACTTCCTCTTTGCCAATTCTGATGCCTTTGATTTCCTTTTGGTGTCTGATGGCTGATGCTAGGACTTCCAGCACTATGTTAAACAGCAGTGGTGAGAGTGGGCATCCCTGTCGTGTTCCTGATCTCAGGGGGAAAGCTCTGAGTTTTTCCCCGTTGAGGATGATGTTAGCTGAAGGCTTCTCATAGATGGCTTTGATGATGTTTAAGTAGGTTCCTTCTATCCCAACTTTCTCGAGAGTCTTTATTAAGAAGGGATGCTGTATTTTGTCAAATGCTTTTTCTGCATCTATTGACAGGATCATATGGTTTTTATCCTTTCTTTTATTGATATGATGTATCACATTGATTGATTTGTGAATATTGAACCAGCCCTGTAATCCAGGAATGAATCCCACTTGATCTTGGTGGATGATTCTTTTTATATGCTGCTGGATTCGATTTGCAAGGATCTTGTTGAGAATTTTTGCATCCGTATTCATCAAGGATATTGGCCTGTAGTTCTCTTTTTTTGCTGGATCTCTGTCTGGCTTGGGAATCAGAGTGATGCTGGCTTCATAAAATGAGTCTGGGAGTTTTCCTTCGATTTCTATTTTTGGAATAGCTTGAGAAGAATTGGGATTAATTCTGTTTTAAATGTCTGGTAGAATTCCCCAGGGAAGCCATCAGGTCCAGGGCTCTTATTTGTTGGGAGATTTTTGATCACTGATTCAATTTCTTCACTCGTTATGGGTCTGTTCAGGTTTTCTATTTCTTCCCGTGTGAATTTTGGTAGTGAGTGTGTGTTTAGGAATGTGTCCATTTCTTCTAAGTTGTCCAATTTGTTGGCATATAATTTTTCATAGTATTCCCTGATTTCTCAGGGGTTGGTTGTAATAAGTCCATTTTCATTCATAATTTTGTCTATTTGGGTGCTCTCTCTTTTCTTTTGGATAAGTCTGGCTAGAGGTTTGTCAATTTTGTTTACTTTTTCAAAAAACCAACTCTTGGTTTCATGGATCTGTTCACATGTTTCTTTGGTCTCTATGTTGTTTATTTCTGCTCTAATTTTTACTATTTCTCTTCTTCTACTGGGTTTAGGGCGTTCTTGTTGCTCTGCCTCTAGTTCCTTTAGGTGAGCTGTTAGATTTTGGACTTGCGCTTTTTCTAATCTCTTGAAATAGGCCTGGAGAGCAATGTACTTTCCTCTTAGGACTGCCTTTGCCGCATCCCATAGATTTTGAATTGTTGTGTTTTCATTTTCATTTGTTTCCATATATTTTTTAATTTCATCTCTAATTGCCTGATTGGCCCATTCATTCTTTAGAAGGGTGTTCTTTAACCTCCATGTTTTTGGAAGTTTTCCAGACTTCTTCCTGTAATTGATTTCAAGTTTCAAAGCATTGTGATGTGACAGTGTGCATGGTATGATCTCTATTCTTTTATATTTATTGAGGGCTGCTTTATGTCCCAGTATGTGATCTATCTTGGAGAATGTGCCATTCGCACTTGAGAAGAAAGTAAATTCCCTGGCCTCAGGATGTAAATTTCTAAATAGATCCTCCAGGTCCATCTGGTCCAATGTATCTTTCAAGTCCATTATTTCTTTAGTGATTTTCTGTCTGGTTGACCTATCCATTGCTGTAAGCGGAGTATTAAAGTCCCCTGCTATTAGCACATTCTTATCTATAAGCTTGTTTCTGTTTGTGATTAATTGTTTTAGATATTTGGTGCTCCCATATTCGGTGCGTAGACATTTATGATTGTTAGTTCTTCCTGATGGATGGACCCTGTAATTATTATGTAGTGCCCTTCTACATCTCTTGTGATTGTCTTTATTTTAAAGTCCAGTTTGTCTGATATAAGTATCGCTACTCCGGCTTTCTTGTGATTTCCTGTAGCATGATATATATTTCTCCATCCCCTTACTTTTAATCTGAAGGTATCTTCCCGTCTAAAATGAGTTTCTTGTAGGCAGCATATAGATGGATTTTGTTTTTTAATCCATTCTGCTACCCTATGTCTTTTGATTGGAGCATTCAGCCCATTTACATACAGTGTTATTATTGAAATATGTGGGTTTAGAGTCTTTGTATCTTTTGTAGGGTTCATGTTCGTGGTGGTGTCTCTGGTATCTTTGTTCCTTGCAACCTTTCCTTCAGAGCATCCCCCTCAGGATTTCTTGTAGGGCTGGCTTCGTGGTGACAAATTCTTTCAATTTCTGTTTGTTTGGAACTTGCTGGATAGACGATTCTTGGCTGCATATTTTTACTGTTCATCACATTGAAGATCTCTTGCCATTCCTTTCTGGCCTGCCACGTTTCAGTAGATAGATCTGTCACCACTCTGATGGGTTTCCCTTTGTATGTGAGGGCCCTTTTCTCCCTAGCTGCTTTCAAAATTCTCTCTTTGTCCTTGTATTTTGCCATTTTTACGATGATATGTCGTGCAGAAGATCGATTCAAGTTACGTCTGAGGGAGTCCTCTGAGCCTCTTGTATTTCCACATTGACTTCCTTCCCCAGGTCGGGAAGTTCTCTGCTATAATTTGTTCCAGGACTCCTTCAGCACCTTTCCCTCTCTCTTCCTCTTCTGGGATTCCTATGATACGGATATTGTTGCGTTTGACTGTGTCGCTGAGCTCTCGAATTCTTCTTTCCTGTTCCTGGATCAGTTTGTCTCTTTTTTTGTCAGCTTCTTGTTTTTCTAGAATGGTGTCTTCTAAATCACTTATTCTCCTTTCTGCCTCTTCACGTGCATTGGAGGCCTCTAAATTATTATGGATCTCATTTATCGTATTTTTAATTCTTCATGCCTATTTTTATTTTCCATTCTGTCTGTAGCCATAGTTTCTTTGATGTCCCCTATGTTTTTTCAAGCCCTGCTATTAATTTTACCATTATTGTTCTAAAATCTTGTTCACTTATGCTGCTGATATCTGTTTTGAGCAGTTCATTAGCTGTCATTTCTTCTTGGAGTTTCTTTGGAGGAGAGCTCTTCGTTTCATCATTTTAGTTAGCTTTCCGGCTCTTGTTGGTTTTAAAGACTTGTTATGCTCTCTGTTTCTGAGCACTGCTATATCAAAGAAGACTCTTTGACTGTCCAGGGCCTATCCTTTCAGAGATTGTTTTTTGAATGGTATCCCTTGGTCTCTCTTGTTGGGACCTTAGTTATTTTATTTCCTATTCGTAGTGATATTTGGGACTCTTCACCTTGTGTACTCTAGCTTGTTTCTTGAGGTAGCCCTGGAAAAGAAAACAGACAGACAAACACACAGGGAGCAGGAGGCACACAAACGCACAGGCTGATTCAACTAACATGCAAACGAGAGAAACGAAAAGTTAATAGAAAGACGGAGGAGGGAGGGCGAATAATAGAGCATAAAATTACATAAAAGGGTCAAAAAGGAAAAGAAAAGGAAAAAAAGAAAACTGATGGACAAAGAACGGTTTAAAGCATATACCTGATTTCCCAGCTACAGTTAAAATAGCCGTGTTATGCAGTGCTGGTTGAAGAGCATAGAGAAAAGAGAGAAGGCAGGGTGAGACGAGGAAATTGGAAATAGAATGAACAGGCAGAAGGGATAAGAAGCTTTTCAAAGAGCTAAAGGGTAGAATATGGTTGGATAGGTGAGAGAAGGATGCTGGAATTATCCAGAGAAACTATATAGTCTAATTACTCCTGAGAGAAAGAGATGAAAAAGTCGGTAGGTGTAGAATTTACATCTACAGAATGGACTTGATGTGATTGTTTAAGCAAGCTGGCAGTAACCAGAGTTAATCAGGTCAGTGTTTTGGGGAAAAAGCGAAAAGAAAGAAGAAGAAAAAAGAGAAAGAAAGGGGAAAAAAAAGAAGAAAAAAAAAAAACAAGGAAAAAAAAGAGGGGAGGAGGGCACCTCTCAGGCAGGGATGGGCGTGGCGTGATCCAATGCCCAGGCGGGGTTCTGCCTTGGCGGTTGTGGGGAGGAGAGTGACGGTGCTCCAGTCCCTTCTTGAACCCCGCGCTGCAGCTCGCTTTTTTTTTTTGTGTCAACTCCCCCCGGGGACGCAGCCGGTTGGTTGCACTCTTCAACCCAGGCCTAGTTCCATCCCAATCCAGTCCGCGCCCCCTGAAGTTGCCTTAGACACAGCTTCCCAGACAACCCCCGGGCTATTCCAGGCCCCCTGCTGAGCCTGGGGTGGAGTCAGAATCGCTGCTTCTCTCTGGTCGGGCTGGTGCGCATGCGGGGCTTGCCTGCCGGCCGCATAGCCTGAGCCCGCTGAAGTGAGGAAAACCGGTCTCTATGGCTCATCACCCGAAACACGAACTCGCAGGCAAATTTCCCAGTTTTTAGCTCTTTGCCTTCCCTCTCGAGTTCCAGCCAGCCAGGAGTGCGGACGCCCGGTGTCTGTGCGGCTCTCAGGGGTCCCAGCCGTGCTGGAGCTACAATGGCGCAGAGGCGTGCGCCACCTAAACCAACCCAGGAGCGGCACAAAGAAGCAGTTTGTGTGCTCAGCCTCCCCAGGACCAGTTGGCGAGGGGACCTGGGTGTGCAGGTATTTGGCAAGTACGCATTTCTATGCAAGCGGAGGTTTTTCCTGAGCGGAGGTTTTTCTGTCTTGGACTCTCTCCTTTCCCCTCTCACCCCGTAGAGGGGTAGAGCCCTCCACCCTGGAGTCTCCGATCCCAGCCCGATTTTACCTTCCCGGCCGCACTCACGTTAGAAGGCTTTCAGTGGATTCTGTCCTTTTTCTCCCAGTCTCTCGGTTTTGTAAGGTTTCCAATGGCTTCAGATCTTTTCTGTGTGATGTATGGGCGCGAGTGCAAGTACCGGAGCTCCTTACTTCGCCATCTTGCCTCTATTCTCCCTCTTTATATTATTTTTAAAAATCTACCCAGTATACTGTCTTCATGATTTTCTCCACCCCTGATGTCTCCCATCAGTGAGAATCTTGCCATGTGGAGTAACAGTTTTCCTATCAAATTCTTCAAAATATAAACGTGCCTATGAAAATTGTTCTAAGAAAATTGTAATTAAGTGTTGTCTTCAGGATTCTTTTGGGTGAGTGTATTAGGTCACTTGTATTAGGATCAAAATAAACTGGAAGCAGAATAGGAGAATAAAGATTTCTTAGACATTTTCCTGTGAAACTGTCATGATAGAACTACCGTAGTATAAGAGGCATCTGGGTGGCTCACTGATTAAGCATCTGACTCCTGCTCAGGTCATGAACTTACAGTTAGTGAGTCTGAGTCATGCAATAGGCTTTGTGCTGACAGCTCAGAGCCTGATGGAGCCTGCTTCTGATTCTGTGCTCCTCTCTTTCTCACTTGTTCTCTCTCCCTAGAAATAAATATTTTTTTAAAAATCTTAAAAAAAAAAAGAAAAGAAATGAACTTCATTAGTATGAATGTATCTCTTACCAGTCAGGGGTTCTCCAGAAATCCAGACTAGTTGTGTATATATGTATATATACACGTATGTAGTGTGTGCATGATCGCACGTGCGCGTGCACACACAACACACACACACAGAAAGAGGGAGGAGGGGAGGGAGAGAGGGAGGAAAGGAGGAGCAATGGGGAGAGAGATTATTTTTCTTTTATGGAACTGGCCCAAGTGACCATGAGAACTGGCAAGTCCAAAATCACTAGATTTGACAGGAGGGTTGGAAATTCAGGTAGAAATTGATACTGCAGTTTTCAGGCCAAATTCCCTTTTTTCCAGGAATCTTCAGGTTTTGCTCTTGAGGTTACATTAAAATCAACTGATTGTAAATGCTAATCGCATCTACAGAATACATTCACTGCAACATTTAAATTAGTATTTGAATAAATAAATTTGATACCATAGCTTATCCAAGTTGCTACACAAAACTATCACATCCATTGAGAGAAGCTGTTATGCAGAGTGATCTCAAATTCAAATCATACTGTTTTTTAATATTTAATCATAAGTATTAAATTATTGTCCTTTTAGTACCATCTTTAAACTAGAAGGAATATCATCAGTCAATAGTTACATTAGAAAACTTAAGCTTTCTGCAATTTAGTTATTTTAAAAAGTGAGACATGATAATATAAATATAAATAAATATAATAAAACATATATATGAAACATTTTTTAACATTACAGTGTTTTATTTGAAGAAACAAGAGACACATTTAAGGAACTTCTGGTGGTATGGAAATATAGAGTTACACAAGGTCTCTAGGGTTTGGAGGTTTTTTTTGTTTTTGTTTTTGTTTTTGTTTGTCTTTTTTGGTTTGCTTTTTGTTTATTTGTTTTTCTTCTTGCTCTGGCATTTTGTGAAGCCAAAAACTTAATGTGGGCTATCTGCCACCTCACCTAAGCCTTCAGATCCCACACAAGGTGCCCAAACATTCTATCTGAAAGAGAACTTTCAGTAACCAAGATGCTGTTTCAGCTCTTAAAAAATGAAGTGCAGAGAACTGATGTTCAGCTAGATTTGGCTTTCTTTCTCACATTTAATGCAGCAAGGAGGAGAGAATAGAACTGTATATTCCATCCTCAGTTAAATTGGAACTATATGGAACCTCAACCTCTTAAATAAAATGAAGAGTTTTCAAAAGTAGTGAAATAATATAGTGGTAAAGGAAGCTGTAAAAGAAGGTGTTTCCAGTTGCAGATCTCAAAAAATATCACAAATACTCTTTTCCATGGTAGCCATCCACACAGACTCACAAGACTTTCCTAAGTTCTGAGTAGTGTTTTTTAAAATTATCTTTATATTTTTATTTTATTAACACTTTATTTTAGAGCAATTTTAAGTTCAAATAAAAAATGAAAAGGTACAGAGATTTCTCATATAATCTCTCTGCTCCCTCATACCCACAGACTCCCCCATTATTGACATCTCCCACTAAAATAGTGCATTTGTTACAGTTGATGAACCTGCATGGACACATCATAATTACTCAAAGTCCATCGTTTACATTAGGGTTTGCTCTTGGTGTTTGGACAAATGTATATGATATATAGAATATTTTCACTGCCCTAAAAATCCTCTGTGCTCTGCTTATTCATCCTTCCTCCAACCTCTACTCTGGCAAGCACGATCTTTTTACTCTCTCCATACTGTTTCCTTTTCCAGAATGGCAAATAGTTGGAATCATGCAATATGTGTAGCCTTTTAAGATTGGCTACTTTCACTTAGAAATATGCAAGTAATATCCATCCATGTCTTTATGTGGCTTGATAGCTCATTTGTTTTTAGCATTGAATAATGTTCCATTTTCTGTATATACTACCATTTGTTTATTCTTCTACTGAAGGACATCTCAGTTACTTCCAAGTTTTTTGTATTTATGAATAATACTACTATAAATATCCATGTACACATTTTTGGGGGGACAAAATCTCTCAACTTTTTTGAGTAAATACCAATGGTGTAATCATTGGATCATATGGTAAGAGTATGCCTAGTTTTACAAGAAACCACCAAACTGTCTTGCAATATGATTGTATCATTTTGCATTCCCACCAGAACTGTTTTAGAGTTCCTGTTCCACATCTTTGACAGTATCTAGTGTTCTTAGTATTCCAGATTTTGCCCATTCTAATAGGTATCTAATAGTAATTCATTGTTGTTTTAATTCACATCTCCTTGATGACATCTCATGTGGAACATCTTTGCATGTGCTCATTTGCCATCTGTGTATCTTCTTTGCTAAGGTCTTTTGTTCATTTTTAAAATCAGATTATTATTGTTGAGTGTTGATACTTCTTTTTATATTTTGGGTAACAATCACTTATCGGAAGTGTATTTAGCAAATGTGTCCTTTTCGGTGGTTTGTCTTCTCATTCTCTTGATATCTTTTGAACAGCAAAAGTTCTTCATTTTAATGAATTCAGCTCATCCATTATTTTATTCACAGGTTGTAAGTTTATTGTTGTATCTAAAAATTTTCACCATGCTCCAAGTCATCAGTGATTTCTCCTATGTTATCTTCTAGGAGTATTACAGCCTTGGGTTTTAATTTAATTAAGTTAAATTAATTTTGGGGAAATGTGTAAAATCTTTGTCTAGATTTATATTTTTGCATGTGGATGTCCAGTTGTTTGGCACCATCTGTAGAAAAAATTGTCTTTGTTCCTTTGGTTGACTTTGCTCCTTTAATCTATTGACTATTTTTATGAGTGTCTATTTGAATGTTCTCCACTTTGTTCTATTGATCTATGTGTTCATTCTTTCACCAGTCTGTCTTGATTAATATAGCTTCATAGAAAAACTTGAAGTCAGGTAGTGTCAGTCTTCCTTCTCTTCCAATATTGTGTTAGCTGTTCTGTCCATTTTATCTTTCCATATAAACTTTGGAGTCAGTTTGTTGATATCCACAAAATGACTTAGTCTTTATTATTTTTTTAGTTTGGACTGCATAGATTCTATAGATCAAGTTGGAAAGAATGGCATCTTGGCAATATTGAGTTGTCTGAAAGTATGGACTATTTCTTTACTAAGTTCTTCTTTGATTTCTTTCATCAGAGTTTTTTTTATAGCTTTCCTTATGTAGGTGTTACAGATATTTTGCTAAATTTATACCTAGATATTTCTTTTTCAGGGTACTAATATAAATCGTATTGTGTTTTTAACTTCAGATTCCACTTGTTCTTTGCTAGTATGTATAGGAAAGTTACTGATTTTGTATCTTGACATTATATCCAGAAACCTTCCTATAATCACTCATAAGTTACATGAATTTTCTTGTTGATTCTTTGGAGTTTTCTACATAGATGATCATGAGATCTACAAACAAAATGGTTTTATTTATTCTTTTCCAATTTGTACCTCTTTTATTTCCACTTCTTGTTTCATTAATACAGACTTATAGTATGATGTTTAAAAGGATTGGTGAAGGGGACATCCTTGCCTTCTACCTGATCTTAGTGGAAAAGCTTTGAATTTCTCACTATCGAGTATGATGTTAGCTGGTAGCCTTTATTGTGTAGATATTCTTTATCAGGTTGAGGAAGTTATCCTCTATCCCTAGTTTTCAGAATGTTTTTTAATCATAAGTGGATGGGTTTTTTTTTCTAAATGCTTTTTCTGCACCTACTGATATAATCATGTGATTTTTTTCCCTTTTTACACTATTAATATGATTGATTTCATTAACTGATTTTTGAATATTGAATCAGCCTTGTATACTTGAGACCAATACCACATGGTCATACTACCTAATTCTTTGTATACATTGTTGGATTGGATTTGCTAATATTTTATTGAGGATTTGCATCTATGTATATATTAGAGATATTGGCCTATTATTTCTTTCCTTGTAATGCTTTTGGTTTTGGTATTAGGGTAGTACTGGCCTCCTAGAATGAGTTAGGAAGTGGTGTCTCCACTTCTGTTTTGTGAAAAAAATTGCAGGCATCTGGTATAATATCTTCCTTAAGTTAGTACAATTCACTTAATTTAGTACAATTCACCAGTGAACCTGCCTGCACTTATTGTTTTCTGCTATGGAAGACTATTAATTATTGACTCAATTTCTTTAATTGATATGGGCCTATTAAAATTGCCTATTTCCCCCATGTGAGTTTTGGCAAATTGTATTTTTTAAGTAATTGGTATATTTAAGGTATCAAATGTGTGGGCAGAATGTTATTCATAGTATTCCTCTATTATCCTTTAAATGTCCATAGGAATTGTAGTGATTTCCCCCTCTCTCATTTTTGACATTAGTAATTTATTCCTTATTCATTCTTTAGCATGACTTGAGTCTTATCAATTTTATTATTATTATTATTATCATTATTATTATTAAATCAGCTTTTGGTTTCATTGATTTTCCTTATTTCTTGTCTTCCACTTTAACTTTTACTATTTGTTTTCTTATGCTTACTTTCACTTTAATTTGTTTTTCTTTTTCTAGTTTTCTAATGTGGAAACATAGATTACTGATTTTAGTTATTTTTTAAGTATATGCATATACAATGTTATATATTTCCCTCTAAGTATTCCTTTTACTGCATAGTATAATTTTGATACATTTATCTCCATTTTCATTTAGTTTAAATATTTTTAAATTTTCTTGAGATTTCTTCTTTGACCCTTATGGTATTGAGAGTTAGACTATTTAATTTCCACATATTTGGGGATTTTCCATTTATCTTTGTGTTATTGATTTCTAGTTTCTTTCCATTGGGTTCTTAGAGTAGAAACTGCATTATTTCTGTTCTTTTAAATTTGTTAAAGTGTGTTCGTAGCCAAGAATGTGATCTGTTTGGGTTAATATTCCATATGAGCTTTTAAAAATATGTATGTGTTCTGCTGTTGTTGGATGAAGTAATCTATCGATATCAATTATATCCAATTGATTGACGCTGTTAGTGAGTTCTACTGTGTCCTTACTGATTTCTGCCCACTACATTTGTCCAGCCCTGACACAAGGTTGTTAAAGTCTTTAACTATGATAATGGATTCATTTATTTTTATTTGAAATTCTATTAGTTTTTGTCTCATATAGTTTGACACTCCATTGTTAAGAGCTGTTCTTCCCTCTACCTCCATAAAAAGCAGTGGTTACAGGGCCAAAATATAAACATCATAGACAATCTTTACATTAAAGAAATACATTAGTGAAGTAGGGGTTCTGAGAGTTGTGCATGTGATCAGGTTGTTCTTATCATACTTATTTGGTTATGGTAAGTATGCATTAAAAGAATATGCTTAACACAATACTTTGAAAAGTTTAGGAACATTTCTGCCTGTTTGGGCTCTCATCTACTTGATGGGGAGTTTTAAAATAAATCTAAGAAAAAGGAACCATCACATGAGGTCTACAGAGTACTGCAAAATAAAAGTAGGAAAAGACTACAAACAAATGCACATGAGCACATGTGTGTGCGCACACACACATACACAGGCACAAATAGATTAATAATACCAGTATGAAAAAAATGTTCCCATAGATCAAGTCAAAATCAACCAAATACCTCACTAAAAATAAAAGTGCAAAGGAAAAACAAAGTAAAATTCTTTCTAATATGAGAAGACAAAGTAGATATAGAAAAGAGAGGACGAAATAATAGAAGCCTATGAAAACAAAACTACTTTCTAAAAAAAAATGAAAGCTGAATTAAGATAAGCACCTATGAGAATATATATGACCAAAATTATAGTAATTATAGTAATGGACTTTGTTTTGGCTCAGGGATCATAGAAAAAATAATCTAAGGCAAGAGGAGGGGTTGGGGGATGTACTAATGCCTGACTGAGGTGTGATTTCCAGAGTAGCAAGAACACATAGAGGTAGATAATTAGAGAAAAGAAATACAGGATAGTGAATTACTGAGTTTCACAGAAAATAAAGCTTGTTATTTGGATGTATATGATATCTACAGGAAGGCTAGATGAGACCACTATGACTCAGAACATTCAGTTGAGGGGAAGGAGGAAAGATTTATGTGCTTGTATTTTTTATTTGTTTGGTTGGTTTTTGTTTTTGTTTTCCTCTTCTTATTGGATAAATTAGGCCCATGGAGTGTTTACTCTCCTTCACTTTTATCTTGTGTTTCATGAGTCCCGGGAAAGGACTAAGAAGTCATCTCTGGAAGAGCCAGATCCCATGTCTTATGATATAGCACTTTATTTGATTCTGAAAGGGCTGGAAGAAACCAGAACTTCCATGGATTCCAGTTTGTTGGGTTGGATACTGGAACTTTTTCAGCTTTCATTATGGTAGGAGAGGTGGAGATGAGCTTTCCTCTCGGAATGATGAAATAGAGGCATTAGTAAATGAATCAAGAAGCCAAAGATGGGAAGACAGGCACAGCCAGTAATCATCAGAGACTCATAAATTGTATGTAAAAATTAATCCCTTTCACCACTCATATCCAACATCCTCTATGATATCTGATCTTATACAAATATATGAAAGTGAGATATTCTCAATTCATGCCTGAAAAGAACAGGAAAAAACAATTATTATTATTATTATTTTTTTGCTAGTGGTCAGTTGTAATGCCCTAAGAAGGGTTAATGATTAAAACAAGCAAACAAGTAAACAAAAACAATGAATAACAAAGTAAGATCTTCACTGCTGCAGTTCTCCAAGTCCTATAAATGATCACTTTTGCCTCCATCAACCATTCTGGATTCTCTGGAATGAAACTACCTTCTAGAAATGGTTTGCATGATAGCTAGCATGGACCTTCTTCTCCAGGATATCTGAAGCTTTACTTGTCTGGCTCTTGTAAGATTGCACTTGTTGAAATTGCCCCATCCACATTATCACTGATGTCAGAAACATCAAGAGATACCCTAATGAATGCCCTAAATTGCAGGTGAGTATCTTCCTGCCCTCTGTGTACTAGCAGCCCTAGCTCCTCATGATAATTAGGGTCATCATCCCAGGTAGAGCAGTGACCCCATTCTTTACCCTCTGGTTCCCTGGTGTGAGTTACAGACTCAGGTTGTCAGTCAAGCTCTCTCTGTCATCTTTAGCTAAATAATCCACCTTTCACATCTGACCACTATCTCAGGAACTAGAATCTCAAATCTATCAGCTCTGAAGAATGCATGGAAGATATGTTCAAATTGAAATGGTTAGGAAAGGTACCTACTTACTTTTGCCACTTGTTTAAAGACCTGTATATTCTGGTGATACTGCATCATGCATCATATTCTGATCATTGATACAGTGACTCATTGCATCCTGTGGAAGAATGCTACAACAATGCGAGATGTCCTTGAGTTGTTCCTTGGTTGTGCATTCAATATCTTCTTCGACCATTCTGTCAGATCAGCTGTCAGAGTGACTACCTACTTGGTTAATTAGCCCATTGTTGTATCTCCTGGTCTGAAGCAATCCGTGAGGATATATTGAAGCATGAAGCATAATGTAAAGCCGTGTGGTATTTTTCCTGGAGACACTATAGACAGAGAAGATAGACTCATATTTGAAATATGAGTTATTTTGGTTTGTGATAATCACTGTCCCTTTTAAGATGGAATGTAATCAACCAGTCTCCAAATATCTATCTTGAGAACTCAGTATCAGCCCTTCCATATGACAAATGGGGCAGTCAGCAGGGTAGTAGTTATATTAGCTTTCATATAAAAGAGCTATGTTGTTGATTACACATATATACAGGATCTCTGCCACCATGGGTTAATTAACAGATTAACTATGTAAGCATTTGAGTAGTTAAAGACAGAATCTAGGTAAGTCATTATCTGTATCTGGTCACTGAGAGCATCCTCTGAAGTAGATACTTTTTGAGTGTCATGAGACACAAATGACAATCTCTGTGGCCTCTTCGATCTCGTAACTCTATGCTTCCAGTATTTAAATCTTCTTCATTCCTGGTCTCTGATTAACCAACTAGTCCATTTAATCATCAGAGTTTGGTATATATAATTCACTCCTAACTTTCTCCTCATGGAGCCCATCCATAGCTTTGTCCATTGGAAGGATTTCTTTTCAGCATTGTGTTCAGGGACCCTACTCAATAGAGGCTCTAATATAGTAACAGTACATTTTCCACTAGTGCAAAAGTCCATTTATTGGTGTAAGAATTAGACTGACATAATTTCCTTGTCTGTCAATTGGTTGCTGGAAATGGCCCCTTATCCCATCAGTGTGAATTGAGAGATCATTAGCAATAGGTGCCATTGAGTCTGAACCCTCTGGTAGAGCCCAGTCCAGAATGGAGTGCTTCACTTATACAATGTGATACTTCTATGCCTATGTAACTTTGTACCTCAGTGACTCCAATGATAGCTCGATCATGATGGGCAAGTCGTGTTGCTGTATCTTGTTCCATTGCCAGTTTCTCAATGTTTTCTAGGATATAGCACTAGGCCAAGAGCATTTCTTCCAAATGGTGAATAGTTGGCTTTAGAAAGCATTGCCGTAATCCTAAACATTAGATACATGTGCTACAACTATCATATTGGGATTTACAAGAGACTTTACTCATGATTCTTAACCAACACAGATCTATAAACTAATAACTTATTTGCTAGTTCATGAAACAAAAAAGACAGGACAGCTTTCACTAGAATATGAACCTGCCATGGAGCTCTCTCCAGCTTTGGGTCTTAATTGAAATTGGCAGCCTTCTGTGTTACCCAATAAATAGATTACAAGAATATTCCCAAGTGTAGTATGTGTTTGCAAATTCACTAAGCTCTTTGACTCTTTCATAGTGGTAAGAGGCATGGGGCAGAGAGTGGGGGTAAGGAGCAAAATCTTGTCTTTTACCTTGATGGTGATGTCCCAACATGACTCAGACCACTGGACTCCTTAAAACATTCATCAGTGTCTCATCTGAATCATCATAGAGTTTATTTCCTATATTCTGGCACATGCATGTCTTCCAAGGACATAGCTCCATAGAAAAAAGGTGAATGAGAGGGTCCTACTGGATCAGTAGGTACAGCATGCAACTTTTGATCTTGGGGTCATGAGTTTGAGCCCCACATTGGATATAAAAATTTACTATTTATTTTTAAATGTTTATTATTTATTATTATTTTTTTGAGAGAGAGACAAAGAACATGCAGGGGAGGAGCAGAGACAGAGGGAGACACAGATTCAGAAATGTTTGAGCTGTCAACACAGAACTCTGAGTTCATGACCTGAGCCAGTCAGATGGTTAACTAACTGAGCCACCCAGAAGCCACTAAAGTTTACTTTTAAAGAAGTTTAAAAAAATAAAGAAAAAAGGTGAATGATAGGAAGAGAGTACTAAATATGTACTTTTCTTAAATATGAAGAGATTTTTTTCAACCTCATTTACAGGAAGAGAAATGCAAATTAAATTTACACCTTGATACTATTTTTTATTTCAGTTTGTTAAAGAACAAAAGTCTGTATTAGAAAGAGTGAGAAACAGACTTACATATTGTTCCCTGAGAACAGTATTTATGACAGTCAGTTTAGCATATCTATCGAAATGTATGTGCCATTTGTCCTAGCAATTTATTTTCTTAGAACTACCCTATAGATAATTACACATTGAGAGAAGTGACATATTTACAACATTATTGAGTAATTTTTTGTTTATAATAGATTAATAAATGATTTAATAGTACCCTGGTTAAATAATGCCATTAAATGGATAGAAAAAGGATAATGATTTTTAACTACTGATATGGAATAATATCCAAAAAATATTTTTAGTGAAAAAAGCAAGATACTGAACAATGTATAATGCATCCTACCATTTTTTTTTGGCCTCTGTGTTTGTGAAGAATCTCTGAAACCAACGTTTAAGAGAAGTATTACTTTTAAAACTGGCTTCTTTGTGGGTGGAAAGTTATTCCAATGATTAGATATATAAAATCAAATGGACAAGATTCCTGTCTTATTGAAACCTAGTCAAATTGAATGTATTCTTGTGTTAAGATAATGAAAAACAAGACACTCCCAAACATGGAAAGGAAAGTACCAGTTAAGAGAGGAATGAACTGCAACTGCTAGTTGTTCCACAAATTTGAAAGTAACAAAAAACTGAATCTACTGTGTAATAGTAGTAATATTTGCATTCCATATTTCATCTTTTCTAAGAAAGAATGTCAATGACTAGTCTGGGCTTTGTTTAATTCTCATCAAAATGGAGCTAGAACTGGATAAAAATATTAATAGTTTTAAATTAGCTGCTTTGTGTAATTCAAACTTTTAAAATACATGTTTCTACTAAGATATTGCTTGTTTATTAATAAGTTATGGAATAATCACATTTCATTATTGCATGCCATTATTTTAAATAACGCATGCATTTACACATAATGTTCCTTACCTCTCTCAATCTTCTGGAACAATTTAGCCTCACTGTTGATGGGCAGTATTAGGGTGTTGTGAGTTGCTTTTTAGCCACTCTTACCTAGGCTTATTTAAAGTACACATGCCTTTCCACACTAGCTTAGAAGAATGTAGCCATTTTTCCCTTAGTAAAGGAAAATTATAACTCTTCCAACAAAATTCTAGATGAGGCATGGTATTTTGATTTTGATTTTTTGCTTACAAAAATGAATACCTTTGATTGATTTGAATATTTTTTGTGGCATTTATTTGGAAACAGAACATGTTCTCAGGACAATGAGAATATGTATGATACAAAAGAAAGCAATGACATGAAACATTTTCCGATATAAACAATGATACTCATTTGAGTCTCAAGTAGACTTCCTTGGATAGAAACCTTATATAAACATTACTGCATTCATTAGTGAAGAAAGGAGCATGTTCTTTGCCATACCACCACTCTCTAACCTAAGAAAGAAAACTTGGAAGTTTGTTCCTGATACCCTCTAGACTTGCTGTTGTGTCTTTTTATGTTGCTGATCCTTCTCTGTATTTTTTCACTGTGATTTACCATAGCCATCAGGACAACTGCCGCTGGGTCTTATAGTTCTTTCAAGTGTCACCAAACATTTGCTTGTAGTGGATTTCCCAAATCACCTCCCATACTTATTAAAATGAAGTTATTAGGAAAAGTTCTCCAGAAAAATTAAGGTGCAAATCAAAATAGAGGAAAATGTATCCAAGAAAGAGTGGATTAGATCCAAGAGATCAGTAAATCCAGGGTTTAGGATGACAACAGTGCATCAGATTAAGAATGGTCAGTCTTTCTCTTGAATGCTGACAAAAACTGAGGACTGATGGATGTGGGGGGAGGGGGGATGGGCATGGAGGAGGACACTTGTGGGGATGAGCACTGAGTGTTATGTGGAAACTAATTTGTCAATAAACTATTTTAAAAAAAAATTAAAAACAAAATTAAAAAAATGGTCAGTCTTTGTTTCATTAATGTTTATTTATTAATTTTGAAAGAGAGAGAGAGACAGAAAGAGAGAGAGAGGCCACATATGAAATGGGAGAGGAGCAGAGAAAGAATACCAAGTAGGCTCTGTGCTCAAGTCTTGATCTCATGAACTTGAGATTGTGGCCTGAGCTGAAATCAAGAATCAGAGGCTTAGCCAAATAAGCCCCTCAGGTACCTCAGAATAGTCAGTTCTAATTGAAGGCAAGGAGTATAGAACGAGCACAAATAAATATATGCTATTATTGAAATTGTAAAATGTATGAGGATATAAGAGAATCCAAGAGTATAACAAAAATTAGGCAATTGGCAAACTTATAATGAACAAAAATTGCATAAAAATTGCTCAATATGAGAGGAAAATGTTATGAATTTTAAATTAATCATTAAAAAATAAAACATGTGTTTTACCTAGTGATGGGAACACTTTAGGTCATGTGGTTCCAGGGTTAATTACTTGGATGCATTAAAAAATGTGTTATTACTAAGTCTAATGTTGGATTTTATATTCCATTAATAATGTAAATGTTATTTAATACCATTCATTTTAATAGCTTTTGACTTAATGGACCAAATTACAAACTTTGGTCATTTTTACAAAATTGAAAATAAATATTAAGCTTTACTTTGTAAAAATAAAATATGAATAGTAGAATTTAGGAGATACAATATGAAGAAAGAATAGTATTAGTAACACCATCTTTCAGTGTAGATAGTCAAAGCTTACAATAAACATTAGTGGAAAAAGAAATAAAATATTTATATTGTATTTAAAAGTTTATAGTAAGTGAAAGAACTAAAATGATAACATACATTAAAAGTATGCCCAGTTTCATTGCTAGGGCAATAGTTATTATGGTAGATGCTATATCCGAGAAAGCACATTCCAAGGACACCTGTCTCGGGCGATGGGTTGTGTGAGTTGTTTAGATTAAGATTATATCATCTATTGTACTATTAAGGAGTAGCCTAGTGTAAGTAAGCTAGATCTCTGACCTGGTCTTTCAGGTCAGAGAATGGATATCCAGTATTTAAAGTTAAAAGTCAGTAAATGTACACACATATATGTATTTGTATGTATATTTATATATATATATGTATTTGTGTTTATAAATATGTATTTTGAAATATATTTTTAATTAGGAAAGCATCAGTAAACTATTTTATTCAAAAACTCTTCTGTGGCACAGTGAATGTGCTATCCAGTACTTTCACTGATTTATATTAAACCTTTACAGGAAGAAAATATTAATGGCAGGATGCCAATATGAAAGTAACAATTTCATCAAAGCAGTGGAATAATATGGAATTTTTCCTTTATATCTAAGATTCAAGTTCTCTGATGTTACTACACTATCTTTAAAAGGTAATATTATGGGACACCTGGGTTGCTCAGTAAATTAAGCCTCTGACTTCAGCTTAGATCATGATCTCACAGTTATGGGTTTGAGCCCTGCTTTGGGCTCTGTGCTGACAGCTCAGAGCCTGGAGCCTGCTTCAGATTCCGTGTCTCCCTCTCTCTCTGCCTTTCCCCTTTTTGTGGTCTGTCTCTCTTCCTCTCAAAAATAAATTTAAACCATTATAAAAAAATTTAAGATGATTTTATGTTAAACTTTTAAAAAATTCACTATAATGTTAATTCCAGGAGGACAGAGATAGTTTTTCTGCTCTATTCTCAGAACACAGAACAATAACTGGCCTACACTAGATGTTCCCTACACATACGTTGAGTGAATAAAATTAGAATTCAACAAATAGTTTTTAACTGTTTCCTACAGGATGACAGTATTTTAGGTTTGGCAACTCCCAACTCTAATCGCTCACTTTTAACAAATCTCACTTTAATTCTACTTCATAATTTAATTTCTTCCATGTTGCTCCATGACCTTTTGCCTCATATGGTTTGTATCCATGGAAACCTAAAATTGTTTAATATTATATTTGGCCTTCCAGGGGAATTGCCATTGAAAATGAATTCTGCAGGATGAGTAGGAATGACATAAGGCATATATTACAGATGAAGGCAACAACATTTATGAGAACTTGATGTGTCAGAGATAGGAAGATCTTTGATAGGGTTAGGACATAGAGTTCAAGGGGGTAAAATATGGTCAAAGTGTCTACAGATGACTGCATGTACCTGACTATGGGGGAAAATATGAAAGAAGAGTGAAAGCCATTTAAGGACATTTGTGTTTCAAAACCATGGGGATAATAAAGACGTGTGTGTGTGTGTGTGTGTGTGTGTGTGTGTGTGTGTGTGTATGTGTGTGTGTGATCATATATATAGGGATTAAATTATTAGAACTTGGTATAAATGGTTATAGGGAAGGAGATTCAAGGGAGGTGTTGGGATTTTGGTATGACTCTCAGAGAATTTAAAGGGAAATAGATTTTTTGATAGTGGTAGTGATTATGTTCTGTCTGATACTGTTTTTTTAATTGTGCTTATGCATGTGAATTAGTGAATTCAGATGAGCATGTTAGAGTTGCCTGAGTAAAATCCAAGTAGAGATGTCTACCTACTTATTGGTTAGAAATTGAGACTTTATCTAAAAAGAAGATTGGACCAATGACAAAAGTTTTGGCAGTCAACAAGCATATAGAATTAATAAACTTGAAAATTAACAAGCCACTGCATTGACTGCTATCTTTTCTTAAAATTTATAATTCTTTTATATTGTTTTTATTGCTTTACCCCACCTATGTTCTACATGTACATAGGAAATAATAATCACATTTATTATTTATTGAACATATGCTATTCACTGGGTACTATACAGGATACTTTATCGCTCATTTTACAAAACCTTAAGAGGTATTGAGATTCCTAGAATACTGATGATGGAACTCAAGTTTATAAATATCTTTCTTGTGTTTCCTAAGTACCTAGACCACTTGAAAGAGCTGAAATCTGGGACCAAGTTTGCCTTATTCTTAGGTCCATATTTGTCTATCAACAATACTGGCTAGATTCTGTTTAAGTTCAGGTACAAGTCTATCTAAAAATTGTCTCTCTATCCAAGTTTTACTTTGACGTATTTCCTTATGATGCACACAGAAAGAGGAATTTATCAAGATGGACTATAGAGCAACTCTTAAGATTTTACTTTTGAGTTACTATTATACAGATCATTAACAATGATAAATAAATCTTTGGAAATGTGGTCAAAGTTCCTAAAATCCATACTTCTCTGTTTTATAGTCTGCAAATTCTGTTTAAAATAGATGATGTGCACATACACACACATGTACATTGGATAAGAAGTCCATGAAAACATCCGGAATGATGGAACATCTAATAACACAATGTCCAGACTTTCAAATTATAGATCTTTATAAACTAGGAGATGGACCAATTTCATAATTAAGAGGGGTTTTTCTCTGTGGATGATATCCTTTATTTTGACTGTGAACCCACATGTGTCACATCATACTTGTGACAGTGGTAATTGTCACTGACAAAGTTTCTGTGCTGCCCCAAATCCTACCAATTATTCATTTCCTCACCACCTTCCTTGCTCACTAGTGATGAGAAGCAATAGCATCATTTCCTGGAACTGCTCAATGAATAACTCATGAGGGGATTATTAGGTTAACAGAAAATCAGAGATTCTGTAACATCCAGAAAAGACTTTGTTAGAATATCCTTGGTCAGTTACTCTAGGTATGTTTGTCTTCCTACAGTCTAAGAATTAGCTTCTAATTTGACTTTCCTAGATGCAATTTTGCAGGAAGTTGCTAGACACTTGATGACTGCAGCAAGGACAAGAAAGTATAGTTAATGAGAATCAAAGAGTCTAAAAATTGTACCGTAAACTGAAGACCTATCTTTAATGACTTGTATTGCTTTTGTTAAATCTAAATTTTCCTTTAAAAATTTTTTTTAATGTTTTATTTATTTCTAGGAGAGAGACAGCATGAGTAGGGGAGGGTCAGAGAGAGAGGGAGTCACAGACTCTGAAACAGGCTCCAGGCTCCGAGCTGGCAGTCAGCACAGAGCCCGACGCGGGGCTCGAACCCACGAACCGTGAGATCATGACCTAAGCGAAAGTCGGACGCTCAACCAACTAAGCCACCCAGGCGCCCCTGTTAAATCTAAATTTTCAATGAAAATAATAAATCTTTTCTTGGATAAGTGGCAGATGTTTTCAATTGGTAAATTTGCTTTCTGTAAATCTGTAAGAGGAAAATGATCCCTCATGTTTCAAAAGAGCAACAATAGGTCAAATACTAAGATTTAGATCTAATCCCTCAGCAGCTGCTCTATGAGTGAATATCCCTCATCTAATACTATCTTTCAGAAAATTCTCTTTGGGAAGATGTGTTCGGCATCTCATTTCAAAAGAAACCTGATTAATTTCCCATATGTTGTGCAAAATTGCTTTTGGGTGCCAACCTTCTCTGTATATTAAATACGCAAGTATGTGCATGTGTGCATTTCTCTGTGTGTAAACTGATAATGAGAAACAACTACAATTCCAGAAGCTTAAATGTTCTTTTTATTTACATGGAAGTATTATAAAGCATATTTTCATTCCTTTTATTTGATTTTATTTTGCAAAATTAGAAGAGAGCAGAAAAATAAATGAGGACTTCAATCTTGATTTATAAAATAACGTTGGCTGTTTTTTTTTACCACCAAAATTAATAGAAACTAAATAGTTCATGGATAAAATAAAACAAATTGCTCTCTAAATGTTCATAGTTAACAGTATTTGATTGTCACTCTATTATTGTTTCCATTTGGCTCTGACTTACACAAAATCCTACTAATATGATTATACTAATATAGGCTTATATTTCTCATGTAAAAAAAATTCAGAAGGAGGTTATGCAGAGCTGGTAGTGTGACTTAATAGTGAATTGGTAACTTGGTGTCCTTTATCTCTGCTTCACTAATTATAGCTTGTGATTTTGGCTTTCATGATCATATTGAAGAACAGGTCTCAATTAATTTAAGGAAAAGGAAAGTACCAAGGGAAGATAGGTCATTCATGAAGTGCTTCCTGTGACTAATTATAGCTTCAAGGAAACATTGGATAATATGTATTTTAGTTTTATTGCATTGTTAATAGAAGAAGACAAAGGAAATTAATTGGATATAGCTTTTGAGAAATTCATACAGTATCTACTATAGTTATTACAGTTATTAAGTAAAGTGCTATCTTTTTAATTAGAAAGGAATGAGCTCCTTTCAGAAGACAGTTGAACACTAGGGTAAAATTAAACTTGCTCCCTTGGAGATATACAAAAATGTTTTTGTCTTATTCCTAGTTATGGTGGTAAACTATGTATTTGCTTATATTTGTCTGTCCCTTATTTTGAAGACTAATATCTGTTGTAGAATCATAATTACTAAATTTTACCTTCTCAGAAACAAGAATCACATTGTATTCATCTTTGTCTTTCTTCTAACACATGCCATTGCTCAGGGTATTAATAGACATTCTGCAACACTGATGGATTTAATGAATGATTTTTTTTAAAAAATAGTTTATTGTCAAATTAGTTTCCACATAACACCCAGTGCTCATTGCCACAAGTGCCCTCCTCCATGCCCATCCCTCCTCCCCCCCCACATCCATCAGTCCTCAGTTTTTGTCAGCATTCAAGAGTCTCTCATGGTTTGCCTCTCCCCCTTTCCCCCATCATTTCCGCCCTTCTTCTCCCCCTTGTTCCTCCATCAAGTTCCTCCTAATCCTCCTATATGTGCAAACATCTGATATTTGTCCTTCTCTGCCTGACTTATTTCACTCAGCATAACATCCTCAAGGTCCATCCATGTTGCTACACATGGCCAGATTTCATTGTTTCTCATTGCCATGTAGTATTCCATGGTATAGATAAACCACATCTTCCAGACTTTAGCCTCTGCTACAAAGCTGTCATCATCAAGACAGTATGGTATTGGCACAAAAACAGACACATAGACCAATGGAACTGAATTGAGAACTCAGAAGTGGACCCAAAAGTATACAGCCAACTAATCTTTGACAAAGCAGGAAAGAATATCCGATGGAAAAAAGACAGGCTTTTTAACAGATGGTGTTGGGAGAATTGGACAGCAACATGCAGAAGAATGAAACTAGATCATTTTCTCGCACCATGCACAAAAATAAACTCAAAATGGATAAAGGACCTGAACGTGAGACTGGAAACTATCAACACCCTAGAGAGAAAACAGGAAACAACCTCCTTGACCTCCACCGCAGCAACTTCTTACTTGACACATCCCCCAAAGCAAGGGAATCAAGAGCAAAAATAAACTGTTGGGACCTCATCAAGATTAAAAGCTTCTGCACAGCCAAGGAAACAACCCAGAAAACTAATAGGCAACCAACGGAATGGGAAAAGATAGTTGCAAATGACATATCGGATAAAGGGTTAATATCCAGAATCTATAAGGAACTCACCAAACTCCACACCAGAAAAACAAACAACCCAGTGAAGAAATGGGCAGAAGATAGGAACAGACACTTCTCCAAAGAGGACATCCAGATGGCCAACAGACACATGAAACGATGCTCAGCATCGCTCCTCATCAGGGAAATCCAAATCAAAACCACACTGAGATACCACCTCACGCCAGTCAGAGTGGCTAAAATGAGCCAATCAGAGAACTCTAGATGCTGGCGAGGATGTGGAGAAACGGGCACCCTCCTACACTGTTGGTGGGAATGTAAACTGGCACAGCCCCTCTGGAAAACAGTGTGGAGGTTCCTCAGGAAACTAACAATAGAACTCCCCTATGACCCAGCAATAGCACTGCTAGGAATTTACCCAAGGGATTCAGAAATGCTGATGCATAGGGGCACATGTACCCCAGTGTTCATAGCAGCACTCTCCACAATAGCTAAACCATGGAAAGAGCCTAAGTGTCCATCAATAATGAATGAATATTTTAATCACTTTAAAAATATCCAGAAATAGGGGCGCCTGGGTGGCTTAGTCGGTTAAGCGTCCGACTTTCGCTTGGGTCATGATCTCGCGGTTCGTGGGTTCAGGCCCCGTGTCAGGCTCTGTGCTGACTGCCAGCTCAGAGCCTGGAGCCTGTTTCAGTCTGTGACTCCCTCTCTCTCTGACCCTCCCCTGCTCACGCTGTCTCTCTCTCTCTCTCCTAGAAGTAAATAAAACATTAAAAAAGAAATATCCAGAAATAATTACTCAAGGTAGTTTGGAGGGAAATTTTTATTTACCATAGCTATTATATAGTTAACATAAATTAGTTAATAATATTATAGATTTTAGAAATATATAAGTAATATTTTATATTTATTCCAAAATATATTTGAAGTTATATTTTTGGAGATACTTACTTTTATAATTTCATCCAACTTGTCCTGCTACTCAAATAGACCCAATAGGCCTTAGCCTTTATTGAACTTAACATACAGCCTGGGATTAATTAAGACAGTCCCTTTTCCAGGTCACTGTTATGCCAATCTTCCTAATTTCATTCCAGCTTTAAGACAGAAGGAATTGGCTGTACTGGTTAAGATATTAGGAATATTTTTTGCACTAAAATCCTAAAGATAGGGTCACTGAAAAGATGAATGTTTATATCCTTTTAAATAATCACATTTCCTACATTATTCAATATGAAACGCCTCGACAATCCTCTTAGAAACTATTCATCCCCACATTTAAATTTTTTTAAAATAATTATTTATTTTTGAGAGAAAGAGAGAAAAAAGGCAGAGTGCAAGTGGGGGAGAGACAGAGAGAGGGAAACACAGAATTCAAAGCAGGCTCCAGGCTCAAGAGGTGTTAGCACAGAGGCTGGCCCAGGGCTGGAACTCATAAACAGCAAGATCATGACCTGAACCAAAGTGGGACGCTCACCAGACTGATCCACCCAGGTGCCCCTGCATCCTTACATTTATACTTCTAAGAAAGACCTATTCTGAGCATTGGAGAAAAAAGAGCAACAATGAAACTACTGCTCCTGCCTTCTCACTTTTACTGATGAATGGAATTGTAAAATGCTGGAATATTAAGACGTAGATAAATGATATAGTCCTAGGATTTAGCAGAGATCTATTTAGAGTAGACTTTTTGATTTAACTTTTGCTATTAAATTTGACTAGGCACAGGTGATCCCAAAGGGAAGATTATGGAAGACAACACTAAGGATCATTAAAGTACCTGATTTTATTCTCTTTTGGGGAACATGTCCCTGAGAGTATCATGGCCATATGATTTGTGTTATCTAATGAAATGTTGAACTTGAAGTGACATATATATATGTATACATACATATTCTGAGTGGAAGTATTTGAGAGTTGTGAGTGATTATCTGTGCAGTCTTTCTCTGCACCTAGCAATAACAGAAGCACCTATTCATACGGAATGCCATGAAATCAAAGCAGCCTGAAATGAGTCAAAACTTACCAGATAGCTGTCCAGGGGAGTCATCTAGACACAAAATGGACTGCATGATTGAGAAAGAAGTTTAGAAGTATCTGATCTTGTTGGTAATACAGTTAAACCTAACTTAGCTGAGCCTCTAAGTTCTAAGAAAACTGATAAATGAGACGAAATATTTTAAAATATCAGCTTATTTTTACTAAAAAAAAATCTAAGGTGAGAAATAAAAATCTAAGGTTGGTATGGGGATGCAAATGGAGTTTATAAATAAAACTAAAAAATAAGCCAATTCTTACCTCACTCCAACCCACAGATAAAGCTCAAGTCGCTACCTGGAACACCTTCCCAAGAAAGGATTAAGAATTGAGATAATGGTGGGGCGCCTGGGTGGCTTAGTCGATTAAGCGTCTGACTTTCGCTTAGGTCATGATCTCGCGGTTCGTGGGTTCGAGCCCCGCGTCGGGCTCTGTGCTGACTGCCAGCTCAGAGCCTGGAGCCTGTTTCAGTCTGTGACTCCCTCTCTCTCTGACCCTCCCCTGCTCGCGCTGTCTCTCTCTCTCTCTCCTAGAAATAAATAAAAACCTTAAAAAAAAAAAAGAATTGAGATAATGGTGAAAAATTCAGGATCTTGAATTCAGATTCACCATCAAAAAGGAGAAGAGGGGACCTAAGCTGAATATGACTAGTTTATGGTTATCAATGTTTTTAAATTAGGTAAAAGTTATCCCATGTCCCCTGGCATTTAAGACAATAAGAGGCAGGGAAAGGGCAGTAGTGCATCAGGAGCTCTACTTGTAAGCAATCAGGATGGAGTAGCCTCTACCTTCTCCTTCAATCATGAATTGCATTCCTATGTTTAATCTTGAGGGCATATGAACATATTATTTCCATTGAATTTAATGGTCTTCTATTCTTATCCAGGCATCTCTTCCTCCTCATTCAAATCTCAACTCAATAACAATTTTCCCAGTTAAATCTTCTCTGCCTCCTTAACTGGATCAAATTACTTTATTAAAAGCTTTTTACTGCATTATTTATCTCTTATGTACTTAACCACATTTGTGATTTCATATTTATTGTGTTATTAATTTTATTAATGTCTGTCTCCCTAATAAGATTATGACTGAATGATATTATGCCTGTTTTGTTCATCATTTATTCTTTGTGTCTAGCATGGTGGAGCTCTTTCTGTCTCTATTTCCCTCTGTTCCCCTCCCCCCCCCTCTGTCCTTCTCTGTCTCTCTCTGTCTCTGTCTCTGTCTTTCTCTCTCTCTCTCCCTCCCTCCTTCCCTCCCTCTGCTACCTCATTCTTCTCTCTCCAGAAAAAGAGAGAGAGACAGAGATGTTTACAGATAGAGATTATAGGGGAGGAAAAAATTCTCCTCTATACTTTTAGAATCTCTATCTGGCCCTAAGAATTAAACTGATGTAAGACAAATTAACAGGAGAAAAGCATACAAATTTTATTAGAAATTTTTGTGAGGACTTCAAAAGAATGAGTACCTGAATAAGTTGCCAGAGCAGAAAGCTTGTATATATTTTCAACAAAGAAATAATACATATTTTTAGAAATGATTACACAAAGTAGGATCATGGACAATATATTGTGGAAAAGTGACTAGGACATTTATGGGGGTGAGGGAACCAGTGGAAGATAAGTCATTTTCTTTAGTTTATTTGTACAGATCCATGACAGTGTCAGCACCCAGTCTCTGGTGATAAGGGTATTCTTTTCTCCCTAATACTGGGGGGCACCTTACTCATGGGAAATACTATGCCCAGATAGAAAAGGGTATATTAGAAAGCCTTTCTTGCATCTACTGTTTCTCAACAGCCTTCAGCTTACAATAATGAATGTACCAAACCAGTATACTTTGGGGATGGCCTATCATAAGCTCATCTTCTATATATTTCTCCTTCTCTCTATCTTTATATCTATGTGCATTCACATAAATCTACATACAGGATACAAATGTACATATAGTAAATATTATATATATATTATGTATTGTATATACTAAGTATATAAAGAATGTATATGAACTAAATATTTTAAGGTGATACATTCATAACTGTACAGGTGAGACATTATTTGGAAGGCAGGCAAAGTGTCTGAAAGCAATCTGAATAAAATAACCATTTGGCAAATGAAAGAGGATTTAAGGAAAAACAAGGCATGTCAAATGATGGAAAGGAATAAAGCTGTGAACATGAACAGTCTCAAAGTAAATTATAAGGGGATATGTATCTGCCAATGCTCTTAATTTTGCTTGTGAGAGTGCTTTGTTGGACCAGCAGTTAAGTTTCATGATTTTTCAAATTGGTGATTCAAATTGGTTTTGTTATTGATTAAGTCATTTATCCAAATTTGGGTATACTGTCCATATTTGGGTGTAAGCTATGTGGTTACAACAGAGAATCACAAAGTATACTGACAAAACCCAAATATTTCCCTTCGACCACCTTCTAGATCTGAGTGGGTCAGGTTCTTGTGTGTATGTGTCAGGGTGCTATTTCACAGAATCACCCAGGGACATTGATTCTTTAATTTTTTTTCGCATAGTCTTTCTTGGTGTTCTTACTACATGCTCAAATCTGAGTTATTATTGTGATGATATTCAGGCCCTAATCTTATAATCCAAGGAAAACAATTCTATTTTAATTGAGTGACCCCAAATTACTCAGTGTGTCTATTAACTATCACTAGTTTCTAAGGAGGTTGAGGACTGTTCTCTCTCTCTAAACAGACAGTTAAAACTCTTTTACTAAGGGAGAAATCTATAATGGAATTTGGAGAACAATGAAACCATCTGCCACACAGCCTATGTAAGAAAGATAATTCTGATGATAGGAACTACAGATTTCTTTAAGAAATTATTACTTTTTAAAGTTTTTCAGAAAGCTGCTTGATCATAAGATTTTTTAAAGTTTTACTTCTTTCTGAAGTAACTCAGATATTTTTTCAGAAATGTAAATAAATATGAAATTGTATAAGATAGTTTAATGAAGAAAATAAGCATCTGGGAACAGAATTATTATTTTTTTTTTAATGTTTTATTTATCTCTAGGAGAGAGAGAGAGAGAGACAGCGTGAGCAGGGGAGGGTCAGAGAGAGAGGGAGTCACAGACTGGAACAGGCTCCAGGCTCTGAGCTGGCAGTCAGCACAGAGCCCGACGCGGGGCTCGAACCCACGAACCGCGAGATCATGACCTAAGCGAAAGTCGGACGCTTAACCAACTAAGCCACCCAGGCGCCCCCAGAATTATCTTTATATGAAACTTGCGTTAATCCTTTCTTTAAAGGAGGATATTTTTAAAAAGGCAAAAAAAAAAAAATTAGGTAATTTCGAAGCTAGAATTCATTTCCTCAAGCTACCTAATAGCACAGGTTTTCAAATTCTGTTAAGCAATTATAGAATTTTGAAAAGATGCCTGAGGGATTACTTTGTATGTGTGCATGTTTGCGGGCAAGGGAATGTAGCTGTCTTTTTTTTTTTTTTATGTTTATTTATTTTTTTAGAGAGAAAACGAAAGAGAGAAGACAATGTGAGTGGAGAGGAGCAGAGAGAGGGAGACACAGATTCTGAAGCAGATTCCAGGCGCTGAGCTGTCAGTACAGAGCCTGATGTGTGCCTGACGCCAGGCTCGAACCCATGAGCCCTGAGATCATGTCCTGAGCTGAAGAAGGCTGCTCAACCGACTACTCACTCAGGCGCCCCAGAGTGTAGCTGTTCTGAAGGAAGCTGGGAAGATTGAGCTCTGAACTTCCAGAGGTTTTAATTGATGCAAAAAACAAAAAACAAAAACAAAACAAAAACAAAAACCTGCTAAGAACATTGGTAGATACATTTTATATTCAAGATATATATTTCATATATGTTTATGTTAATATACATGGGAGTGGAATTGCTGGCTTGTAATCATATGTTTAACTTTTATAGAAACTACAAACAGCCAAGAAGTTTTCCAAAGTTTTTTCTACAAGTTATCCGTTGAAACTATCTGGGCCTAGAAATTTCTTTTTAAAACCTTTTAGGGGTGCCTGGGTGGCCCAGTCGGTTGAGCATCCAACTTCTGCTCAGATCTCGCGGTTCGTAGGTTCAAGCCCGGCGTCAGACTCTGTACTGACAGCTAGCTCAGAGCCTGGAGACTGTCTTTGGATTCTGTGTGTCCCTCTATCTCTGACTGTCCCCTGCTCACGCTGTCTCTCTCTCTCAATATATTTATAAGAACCTTACTTCAAATATAATGATATAGATAGGTTGAAAGTAAAAAAAAAAAAAAAAAATTAAAAAGTACACTATACAAAAGTGAATTTTTTAAAAAAAGAAAGCAGAAGTGGCTATATTAACATTAGGGAAAATAAGACTTCAGAGCAAAGACAATGATCAGGAACAAAGAAATAATATTGATATAACTATAAATCCCGTATCTATTAAAAGAAAAATAAGGGAATACTACCAGCAATTCTATGCATATAAGTTAGAAGGATAGAGAAAGTAGCCCAATTCCTTAAAAACACAAACTGCCAAACTTCCATCAACATGTAGTCCCTGGAGTGGATAAATTGCATATGAATAGGCAATGTTTACAAATAAATGTCTAAAACCCATATTTTATTTAGTTTAATTAATTTGGGGGGAGGAGGTTCATCTTTTATTTTAAAGTTGTGATAAGTCTTCAAATTTCAAGCATTTTCCATCAGAACAAACAAATCACCTGTGTATTATTTTTATTAGGAACCATGATTTGTCCATTAATTTTCATCAGAAAGACTGGAGTTATCTGAAGAATAAAGTATCCCAGGGGAGTTTCTTTAGACTCATCTTACTGCTTTTTCAGTAAAAGAGTTTTCCTAAGATCTTGAGTCACCAAGAGCAGCAATTGTTAAGTACTAGGCTGCTGATCATATTCCACGAGGTAAGCTGTCTTCAGGTCTCAGATAATTATTTAAGATCAGATATAGAGATGAAACTACTCTGTACAGTTAATTTGAAGAGAAGACATTTGCTTCTTTTGGGTAAGGGTAATGTTTAGAATTGGCAACCTGGGCTGGTTATTCCTCTTTGCAATTAAAATAACAAAGTTAAATATTTAGGTAGCATAAGTACAAAGAGAAATGAAGGGGCACCTGGGTGGCTCAATTGGTTAAGTGTCCAACTCTTGATTTTGGTTCCAGTCATGATCTCGGGGTTTATGAGTTCAAGCCCTGCATTGGGCTCTGTGCTGACCACAGGGAGCTTACTTGAGACTGACTCTCCCTCTTTTTATTTCTCTCCTCTACTCTTTCAATAAGTAAATAATCATTTAAAAATAATAAAGATGAATAAAATAATATTATATATAAGTATAGGAAAAATTGGTTATTTAAACTTAAAATATACCTAAAAGATCTAATAAAGTTTACTGTTAGAATTAAGATGGATAAAAACAAATGCCCTAAGCACCCTTAGGGGACAAATTCAGGATACCTAATGGGAAGAGCTTATGAAGAGAAAGTGCACAGGTTGAGGATCAAGCTTGCCACCCATGCTTCTGATTGGAGACCCATGAGCAGAACACCACAATTTATTGGAGATCAATTATGACATCTGGTCAAAGTTATTCCCAATAGTCGGTGGTGAAAAGTGAAGTATGGTAAATGGAGGGATATTTTCCTTGGTTTGTGGGCATTAGCAGGAACCCATTACAACCTCTATTTTTTTTCTCACAAGTCTTAGTATTTGCTCCTCTACATCTTTTCCATTTTAGTAAGTACTGGATAAAAATAAGAACACCATGTTGTCAGATTCTTCTCTCGTACCACACAGATTCACTGTATACCTTCAATTGGTATCCTTATCTTTGGCTGGTCTCTGACCAAGATCTGAACAATGTAGGAGGCCTTCCACCACCCCCCCCCCCCACACACACACATTCATAGTAATCTTTGTATCCTATACTTCTGGAGTAAAGCAGTAAATTTCTTTCCACTGGGGTATCTGTTCTGTCTATATTCTGTTGTGTTTCCTCATTTCATTTGTCTGGAGTTCTGTTAGACAGTTAAGATCAAATTCAGTTTACAGAAGAAAGACAATTTCATAAGTATTTTAATTCTTTTTCATTACTACACCTCTAACAGATACAGTGGATCCTCCTTCATAGTAGATAATAATAAATATTCATTAAATGAATCAACAAATGAATACCAATGTTAGTCCCCTATGCCTTTATATATATATATTTTTTGAGTTAAGATCTTATATTCTGTTTATTAACTCAGGTCAATACTGTCTTTTAAAGATCTAGATACCATTTGTATCTTTCCCCTGATTCTGTATGAAGTTTTGTTACAGACAGAATAAATGATAAAAATATCCATCTAATATAAAATGTTGTTGTGAAGTTTGCAAATTCTGTTATCACATTTTAACCTCCAGACTGTATACCTAGGAGCATCAACTAGCTAGAATTAAGTAAAATTGCCTTGTTCCTTTGCCATATATAAATAGCTACAACATGAAGTAGTGGCATGAAGCTTTGTTTTGTAATAACCCACATCAAGATTCCAGTACTGTTGGTAATTGTGTTGTGTCCAGAGGCAACTTTCTTCATTCAATTAAAAAAATAATAACTGTGTGTTCCAACTCCTCAGGAAAACTACTATAACCAGAGTTATCAAGATATAGTCATTATTCTCAGAGACTTCAATATATAATAGAACAGTCACATAAATAGATGACAAAAAAAAGTTTTCAAATGCCTAATGGTGATTTAACAGAGGTCAAAAGAGAAGAATGTTACCAGCCTTGGGAAATTCCTAATTGAAATTGCACCCCATATGAAATTGCCATCAACAGATAGCACAAATATAAAATTTCTTGCTATCTTCAGAGCTAGCATGTTAGTGTAATCAAAGTTATCATCACCTCTTCTTTGAAAAAAAGAAGTTTCAAGTTTGTTCACCTATATTTTTGTCAGTCCAACAATAATATTTCTCATTAAAATATAAATTCTATCATTTTCCATTTTAAAACTCTTCCCTAGTTTCCCATATTACTTACAATAAAACCACTATTCCCTGTCAAGACCCACACAAGTTTGGCAGTGAGTGCCCACCCACCTGCTCATTCAACGTACCAATTTCCTGCATGGGCAGATGGCTGGGCAGCCAGTCCCAGACTCCCTTTCAGTGATGTGTGGCTTTATGAATGCATTCTAGGTGACGGAATTTTAGCACAATATGGACTTGGAATCCATGTATTAAAGATGATATTATTTCTGGATACTTTAAGCACCTTATGGAGCGGTGACCCATCCCTTCTCCCATCCCCATTGGCATATCAAGAAAATGAGTTAATTTATGGATATTACAGGTTTACCTATGAAATCTGCCTGAATTAGCTTAACACAAGGTCCCTATTTTGTATCTTCCCTGCCCATCTCTGCCTCATCTCCTACCATCACATTCGCCTTCCTCCTATACCTTCATCATCCCAAATTTGTTCCTTCTTCAGGACTTTGCACTTACTCTTTTCTCTACTTAGCAAGACATGTGAGAGGCTTATTGCTTGCTTCATTAGTTTCTGACCAAAGTCACCTATAGGAGTCTTTCCCTGACAACTTTCACTTTTAAAATAGCCACACTTCTATCATGCTCTGTACTCTTTCCCTGCTTTATTTTTCTTCATGGTATAATAAAATCTCTTCATAGTATTTTATATATTTTGTATTTATTCTTAATATAATTCCAGTTAATGAAATAATCCTGTGTATTTATTTTCTTTTTTGTCTTCCGTACTAGAATGTAGTTACTTGAGGCACAGACACTCTATGTTTACTCTTTTCATCCCTAAAAGACTACTTGTGCATGGTAGGTGATTGGTAATATCAGTTGAATGAGGATTGAATGAATATTGGTGTTTAGTTACCTAAGACATAATGATTATTGCAGATCTGCGACACGGTTTTGGGAATAGAAGCCTAAGGTGAAGTAGAGTCATGGTCAAGAACATGAGGCTTTCTATGTTTATTTGTTCAAAGTGGTTTATTGAGCACTAGACTAATCCATGATAATTTTTTAAATGTTTTATTTATTTCTGAGAGAGAGAGAGAGACAGCGTGAGCAGGGGAGGGTCAGAGAGAGAGATACAGAATCTGAAACAGGCTCCAGGCTCTGAGCTAGCTGTCAGCACAGAGCCCGACATGGGGCTCAAACTGTGAGATCATGACCTGAGCCCAGGTCTCACGCTTAACCAACTGAGCCACCCAGGCACCCTCAGACTAATCCATGATAAATTATGGGGATAGCAGTGTATAAAGCAATGCCTCTGCCCATATGGAGTTTGTTTACTAGTGGAGAATATAAAAGGCAAACAAATACATTTAAGATGTAATAGTTTTTCCACATTGACAGTAAAATATTTTATGGAAAGGAGAATTTTGTACTATGTCCAATGTTTCCATTTTAAGTAGAGGAAGACACCTGAGGGAAGATTTAATATTGACGACAGGGAAAGGATGATAGGACTGGAATTTATTAATCTCAAAAGAGAAGCAGTTTTGAAATCAAGTCTCCAATTCTAGACCAGAATTCTTTCCAACAAATATTGCTGCTCAGGGCTAGTTTTCTTCTATAGGAAGAGTCAGTAACTAGGGCTTTCTTGACACGGCGAAAAACCCCTGGACTTCTACAGCTCTCTAGAGAAAGAGCCATCAGGTCTGTTTATTGTATTTTCTAAGGATCACAATCCCAAGATGTCAAATGTAGCCTGTGGTAAAAAATTGTATTTAGGAAGGCACCTCTAGGCAGGAAAGAAAGCTGCTGTTTTTGGAAATGGTGAAATCAGAATAAAAAACTAAAATATGTATCAATGTGAGTTTATGTTCTTTAAACTAGATGTAACTGCAACCTTGTGTACATGTGCACGATCTCTCTGCTCATTACTTAAAGGCTTGCCTTTTAAACCCTGATTATAGATTTTCTGCTATCTGAGTGCATGGACTATAAGGTAAACATTTTTAAACGTACATTTTCAAGCAAAGTGCACTGTACATAACAGAACAAAATTATTTATTGAAATGAATTGTCTGTATTAAGGAAAATTTGCCCATATTCTTGAAAACTCAACTCAGATTTTTTTTTACCCTGTATTCTATTTAATTAGAATGAACAAAAGTAAAATAAAGCCTCTCCTAATTCTTTAGACTCAGATTCCCCCCCATTGACTCTATATATAACGTATGTTTTTGTAAGTTTCATTTTTCTGTGATTCTGGCTGCCAGTCTCCATGCTAAATTAAGCAGAAAGTGGTCCTGCTGTGCATATCTGAGTTGCACGTGCAGGACTTCCGTGCTTAAGTAAATGTGAGGGAATTGGTAAGACCCATGGATTATTGGAAATGTATTCTCTTCCCTGTTGGGTTTGAAATATGATGTAATGGCACTCAATTAAGAATGTGGATTTAGAAAAGCCCAGTTTAGAAGGAATTTAAACTTTTTCAGGCAAAAAACTTTACAAGAGTCTACTCCCATGAAGGACAAATACTTACTTTCATTTATCATTTTACATTTTTACTTTGGTAGCACCATCTTTGGAATTATGGATGATACCGGATCTATTTTCCACCCTTAACTCTCATTATTTATAAATGTATTTATTAATAAGAATAGTTAGAGGCACTTGGGCTTGATCAGAGTATTTTAAAAAACTTCAAAACCCTTATCACATTATCAAGATTAAATTTCAGCCAGAGTCAACTGATATTTACTTTGAAATATATTTGATGGAAGTCAAGTCTTTCATCTAAAAAACAGCAGAAATAGAAAAATTAAAACTACCAGATAAGTAAAATAGTATTTAGTAAGAGTTTATTGTGAATGTAAAAACAGTTCACAAACCGGGAGTTCTCAAACCAAGAGTGGAATGAGGTTCTGAGGTGCATTGTTATAAGATAATAAGAGTGAAAATGCAGAGAACATTTATTCTTTACAATGATCCATTATAGCATTTGATTTTTTCTAGCAATAAGTAATTGATTAAAGGTGTTTACCTCATGCCAAGTTTGAAGAACAGCTTGTTTCATTTATGATTTTCAGTGACGTGCACAAGAAGTGGCCTGTTAAGTTTTGCTTGTTTTGCAGAATAAGCTAAATTGAGTTTTGTTTATGTGACTTAAATGTTTTTGCCTGCTCAGGAAATTTTTAGGTTTGGTCTCTGTTTTGTGTTTCACATTAACACATATTAATTCTTTTAAAACATTAACAGCACCATGTCATAAACAACTTAAAGAACTGGAATCAACTTTTAGGTTTTCATTTTCCATTGTCTAGATTAAGAATACCATGCAAAGGGAGATTTGGACTGAATCTGAAAAAATTGGGGGGGAAATGAACAATTTTGATATTATAGTATTTGAAGGACAGTAATATATTATTATATTTTACTTTTAGCCTGATACTGGTCTTATAGCATTATAGAGAATAAATTATGAGAAAGATAACACTGGAGGCAGAGAAACCAGATAGGAGAAGGTTGTATTATATGTGAGTAATGTTAAGGACTTCAACTAGAGTAATAGTATTCAAAAAGAATATAAAGAAATGCAGGATCAGTAAAAGTGCCTGACTGGCTCAGTCATTAGACCATGTGACTCAACCTCAGGACTGTGAGTTAAAGCCCCATGTTGGGTGTGGAGCCTACGTTAAATAAAAATAAACTAACAAACAAATGGATGGATAAAGGAATGAATGAATGAGTAAATTAATAAATAATTCTTTTAAGTGGCATAATTAGAGATGTGAAGATTGTAGGTTAGGTCTGGTGATTGGATGTGAGGTGTAACTCTGACAGCTACGCTATGGTCACTAAACTGCATGGTGACGACTGAAAGTTATACATTATTAATTAGGTAGTAATTAAGCTTGACTAATTAGGAATATAGGAAATCATCAGTATGCTTATAAATAATATTAAAACTACTAATCTATATTAACACCTCTAACATTGATAATGATCCTGATGATAGGTAGATGTCCCTTTTCATG
This sequence comes from Proteles cristata cristata, assembly GCA_017311185.1. Lineage (NCBI taxonomy): Eukaryota > Metazoa > Chordata > Mammalia > Carnivora > Hyaenidae > Proteles > Proteles cristata. The sequence goes on from JAESUZ010004165.1 coordinate 1,342,573, forward strand.
AAACGAATATTCTATATCAAATATATCAATAATATGTATATTAAAATATTTTGAATCCATATATCAATAAAGCCAAGGTGTGTGTGGGGGGTGAGGATTTCAAGAAGTAGAATGTTGTAGTAAATGTCAGCAGCTATAGAGGATTTAAATAAGAATGTATGCTGAGAATTATCCACTGTACTTAATGACTAAGTTATTTCAGATCATGACAGGAAGAGTTGCTGTGGGGAAGTGGGGGCAGAGACCAGGTGCAATTAGCTGAGGCATATCTTAGGACCCAAGATGTAACTCAGTTTCACTGTTACCACTACCAACTCCCCATACACTTTGGGGATAGATTGCTGCCTACTTGCCTAAGCACAGCCTTAGTATTGTGATGGTTTTTAAAGTAGCCTAATAACTTGTGCTACTAATTTAATTAGCTCACCTAGTTCATTCTACACTTGCTATTCCTCATTAACATGGGGATAGCACCAGAAATCTGCATCTCTCAACTCTGTAATCAACAATCTGTATTTTATGTGCTTTAAGATCTTCTGTAGTTTGTGATTAATTACCACTTGGTGCCTCCAAGCAAGAAAGAAACCCACCAGGGACATTCTCTGCATAGTTTAGCACAAACAAATTTTGTGAATTTGCACAATCAGCTTTTGAAGCTTAAGAGTGCGAGTCATCTCGACCTAGAGTTTTGACAGTTTTAAATGGTGTGTGAGGATGTTGAACATTAAGTATTGCCCATTTTCAACAAGCTGAGGCTATTAATAGAAGGGCAGAGATAGGGTGGTAACTAGAAGGATATGGAGAAATAAGGTAAGCAGATTTTCAATGCAAATAGGATTTTGAGCATGCTATTAATGCTTTTGACACATTAATTTAGAAGCTTGACCATACTTCCAGTATCAGGAAATGATAATATATTAAGTTGAAGTAACCTTGTCATTTAACTCTTCTCTTTATCTGTAAAACAAAACAAGTTTATACAAAATGGTCTTTTATGCTCCTTTTATTTCTTTATTCCTAAAAGTCTGAGTTTGTAGGCCAGTTTTTATGCAGAAGAAATAATCTGCATAATTTTGAAAGTTTAAGAGATTGACAACAATGACATTTATATGTTTGACAATATAGACAAAATGAAACCGTCCCCTTGGTACACATAGATTATATTAAATTAAGCTGTTCTTTTTCCCCTGTTATCTCTTGAGATAAAAATTAAACCCAGAGTTAAATATGGCTCTTTTTGCTTATTAACTCACTTAGTTTTTCCAATTTCATGGGAGATTATTCTTGGCTATTTAAATAATCATAATATTCTTATGTTGATGAACCTTGTGGCAATGGTTAGGAAATTTTAAATATGATTTTTCATAATGTGTTATTGTTTTCCAGTTTTTGAAGTTTTCATTCACGTAGACACATTGTGAGAATAGTTGGAGGTGCTTAGGATAGAAGTGTCAAAGTTAATGAACTGAAAGTACTTAAAAATGCTATCAGAGTAAGCAGAATGCCTTATGAAAAGGAAACATGGTGTATGTTTTGTCTTTTTAAAGTACGTTTATTTATTTTGAGAGAGAGAGAAGAGGGGGGGAGGGGAGCACATGAGTAGGAAGGGGGCAGAGAGAGAGGACAGACAGAATCCCAGCAGGCTCTGCACTGTCAGAGCTCTCCAGAACTATGAGATCATGACCTAAGCCAAAATCAAGAGTCTGGTACTCAAATGGCTGAGCCAGCCAGGTGCACTGTGTTTTGTCCGCCCTTTTTTCCCCCCTTATAAATGTATTGGACATAGTTGAAACTCATAAGGATAACTAAATAAAGATCTTTTTCTTACACTTGGCATTTCAGTTTTGTTTTATTTGTTATACATCTTTGAATGAGTATACTGCTTTTGATCTTCATTGTTATAGGAAGTTCACCAGTTGCTGAGGGTAAATACTGTTACACACACACACACACGCACACACACACACTTGGCTATATGTTTCTGATTTATTTAGTTAAGAATATAGAACTTAACAGAGCCAGAGTAGTTGTAGCTTTTTATTTGGGATGTGTTCCAGATAGGACATGATTATGGCAGTTGACTCCCATCATAGACATTTCTGACTTGATAAAGCCAGATTTTTGCTATGCCAGAAGCCTTTTACTGTCAGGCTTACATTATGTTTAGGAACAACTAAGGCTTTCTATCTATATGCTTCCAATTAAAAATATTTTATAAAAGGTAGTTCGTACTGATTCCTATGTATTTTCAGCATCATCTCAGATATATCATTACTCAGAGAAAGTTAGATGAATAAGCTACCAAGGTGTCTCTGAATATTTTTACCTTTATCAGTTTCTCAGCAAGTCTGTTCTCGCACAGTTTGATGTGTAATACATGCATGCTCACTCACCCATAAATACGCTCTGTTTAACTTGGGGATTTGTCTGTCTGTCCCGGCTGACAAAAGGTTAAAATATCTGACTCTTTATTAATATACTGAAATATAGTTAGAATGCTTTCAGTACACAGAATACACTGCAGAGGCCAACCTTAGTATAAATCGATTTTCATTATTATATTAACGTATATGATAAACTGGTAGGATTTTATTGTCCTCTTTGTACAAAAGATTCAGATCTTTGACAGTAATATTGCATTTCATAAGGTTACATTTTTCTAGTGATAAGTTAGATTCAACTTTAAAATCTTTTTATTCAATTCAAAGTACTCTGTGTTTTATATTATAATTGAATTAATATATAATGTTCCTTTTTCATCTCCCGTAAGTATTTTCCAGACATTCATTTAACATATTATGTCCTATGCAGACTAAAGAATTGATTAACATAGTAAAATATCCCAAGATGTGGAGAAAGTATATTTTCTCTTTTGAAATAAAGTGCTTAATTGGAGTTCCAAGTTGGAATGAAGTGTCACTTTTTTTATATATCTAGTTTCAAATCGCCATTTCCTCTAAACCATAATGGGAAATTGATACAGTTTTTCATTATTGCTGCTTTCTTAAAATGCACACTAATGTGAATTCATTTCTTTTTTCTGTAATAAAGTTTTATTTTAAGCCAGTAGGTTGCAAACTCAATGTAAGGCATTGGTGAAAGGTAAAAAAAATAAATTAAAAAAATAAACTGTAAAATGAATTACAATATTTTAATCACTTCTGTTATGCATAAACTTAGAAATTGTGCATTATAGTGTTCATTGTAGGATGATTAAAATCGTTTTACTAACCTACACACTGAAAAATTAAAATGCAAAGAATAAAGGGAAAATATGGAAGTGCCATCTCTTTTCTAATAAAGTGGATTTAAGTCCACAGACATTTCCAGGAATTTGTGGTAGGACCTTGGATTGTCTTTCAAGTCACATATTCAAATACTTAGTTACACAGAGATGAAATAGGATTGCCCATAATAAACCTAGGTATGACTAAAACAAAAGCAACACTGTGAGTCTAAAAAGTCTTAAAATCCATAAAATGAACGAACTGATGAAGCTAAACGAGCTTATTTGCTTTAAACTGAAGTATAGGATATTCTTAATTTTTTTATGGAACAATAGAAAGAAATGGATTTGGGTTTTCAATATAGTTTCGTTCTGCTTGATTTACCAATTTAACTTCTTGACTAATAAGCAATTCAAAAAGCAAACATTATAGCTATGAAATTTATTTTCTAAAATGCTTCAGTAGAGGCTATTTATATAAAATATATCTAATAAACATTGTATGGTGTCCTAACACAAAAATGTTAAATGAACTTAAGGATTACAGACAATGTGGAAAAATAGCACTTTATTTTTATTAGTGTTTTTATCAGGGATTTCATATTTCCTTATGTATTGCCTCTACATTTCAATTCAACCAACATTTTTTTATATCTGTTATACACCAGATACTGTATGATTCACATCAAGTAAGACCTGCCCCCACCCTAGCTCAGAGATTGGTAGGGAAGAAAAATGCAATCATATATCATAATGCAGTCTTATAAATTCTATTACCTCAATAAAATATAGTGTTACATGGCCATAAAAATAAATAGATATACCTACAGGTGGCTAAAATATTTGCTTAAAAGTTATGAGGAAAGCTGACATTGCACTTATATTCACAGGTGATATGAAATATAATAATGAGTAAAGACCTGGCTCAGATTTTGTAAAGCTGTATAACTGGAAACAACCAATTCTCAGTATCTTGCTGGGAGCCACACTGGCCTCTCTGGATGACAGTCATAGAGAGGAAATGGCAGCGTTTGCACAGCTCCTGCCATGAGAAATGAAAACTAGTATCTCCTTCTGCTACTACTGGCTCATGTTGGAAATGAGCTGCTGGTATTGACCAGGCCTCACAATATTCCAGATCAGACCGATATTCCCCACACAGATTGCTCATAAGGAAAAGCATATTCCTGCCTTTTCAAAAGAGACTTCAGATGAAAGCATTGTGGATGATGGTCAAAAGGCTCTTCCTATGGCCTTGCAGATCCAAGACTTACATAATAAAGGGGGCTAACAACACAGAGTTACAATTAAGTCTGGCCCTGTGACAAAGAGCCTAATTTAGAGTTAAGGACGGATATCCACCCCCACCCAATTGTTTCTGCTTGGAGCACCAGCCTCCCAAGTCATCTTTGTTGGTCAGTATCCAGAATGACTTATTCTGGCCTTGAATATGCTGATTGCTCCCTGTGAAGGAACCTGTTGAGGAACTTCTTCTTTTGTGATTATGGGAGCAAACATTGTGTTTCCTGAAAGACCTGTTTTTCTTGATACTTCTGCCTTAAACAAACAAGCTATTGACCCCTGCTCACAGAGAAGTAACTTCACTCTTTTCATGCTAAAAACATTGTCTTGTATGCTAGATACCTTCCTTCCCCATAGGATAAGCATCTAAGTCACCTACCTCAATCACTGTTGATTAAGGTTATGCAGGAGTCTTCTACAAATCTCTGTTCTGGGAAATTCTTACATGTCAAAGAAGTTTGTTATCAGAAATCATTGTGTAAGGCAAATGTCACTTCTGTGCCATCCCCCAAACATTTAATTATAAAATAAAGTGGAGCCCCAGTCAGAGTGGAGATGCCTGGTGACCAGAAAGAATTTCTCATGGCTCTCTCATCCCTCCCTCGCTGACACCGTCTATACTCCAGGGACCCCTGGACCTGGCTGGAGCCGGTCTCTGACATAATACCTTCTTCCTTTTTTAATGTTTATTTTTAAGAGAGAGAGAGAGAGAGAGAGAGAGAGAAAGCAAGTGTAGGGCAGACAGAAAGAATCCCAAGGAGACTCCACATTATCAGTGCAGAGCCCGATGTGGGGCTTGATCTCATGAACTGTGATATCATGACCTGAGCTGAAATCAAGAGTCGGACACTTAACTGGCTGAGACACCAGGTCCTTCCAAATAATACTTTCAAATGAAAAACTAATTCTGAGTAATAGTTTGGAAGTTCTCTTGAAATAGTTTTCAGATTTCTGAATTATTACAGGAAATTTGAGAAAATTATGCCCATTTTGATGCCTTGTGTTTGTGGCATGGGTGTGTGTCATGGTTTCCTGGATTTGATATAATTAAAGCAATATCAGATTGCATATTACATTATTATGATATGATCAAAATTTTTTCTTTCTCATAATAAGAAATTAAATTTAGGAATGAATTTTATTTGAAAAATTTTTATTTTAATATTTTTCCAATTTAACTCTTATTTTTAGGCTTTAAAATACATGTCTTTACAATTATCTTTTATTATGGAAGTAATGGTAGGTTTTGATGTTGATGATGTTTTAAGTATAATAATTACATAAACTTAAAACTATAAAGGAAAATATGTTATAGAGTATTTTAATATAGAATAGGATAGGGGCGCCTGGGTGGCTCAGTCGGTTGAGCATCTGACTTAGGCTCAGGTCATGATCTCATGGTTTGTGGGTTCGAGCCCAGCATCAGACTCTGTGCTGACAGCTAGCTCAGATACTGGAGCCTGCTTCCAATTCTGTGTCTCCCTCTCTCTCTGACCCTACCCTGCTCAAGCTGTCACTCTCTCAGAAATAAATTTTTTTAAAAAAATTAAAAAAGAAATAGGATAAAAGTGACTGAATTTAGAGATATATATGTCCACAGAAAACGTTTTTCTATTTTTGAACCTATTTAAATAGAGTAATATAGTAGATTTCTGCTTGATTTTTTTCATGTAACATTGTGATTGTGAGATTTATTTCATTTACCAGAGTAATAGAATATTTTTCATTTTAACTGCTATAATATTGATAGGCATTTTAAATTGTTTCCAGTTTGAGGCCATGAGACATATGGATGAAATAAACATTCTTGTGCATATTTAATGCACATGTTTATTCATGCTCTGGAGAAGAGCTTTATTTGCTCTTAATTTATGATTTATTTATAATTTGTAATTAATTTATTGTCATTAATTTATGATTTGTAATTAATTCTAGATTATGAATATGATCAGCTTCAGGAGATAATGTCAGTTTTCCAAAGTAATTTACCCATTTGCCCACCTATGAGAAGTTTATAAGGATTCAAGTTAATTTACAATATCAAGTATTAGTATTAACTTTATTTTCAGTTTTAGCCATTTTGAGGAATGCTGCAGCATAAAATTGAGGTTTTAATTTAATTTCCTTTACAGATAATAACATGAATCCTTCTTTATATGACTTTGTGAAAAATGAATATCGTTTTTCTATACTTTGCCTTTTTTCAAGTTGAATTGCTGAAGTTATTTATATATATTCTGGATACTAATTCTTTGTTGGTTATATGTATTTGAAATGACTTATTTTTTTCAATGTGTGGCTTTAGTTCTCAGTCTCTTGGTTTCTTTTGACAATGAGCTCCTAATTTTAATGTAGTCCATTTTATCTATTTTATTCCTGTAATATAAGTGATTCTTGTGTCCAGTTTTAGAAAACTTTGTGTACTACCAGGTCTTAAAAGTATTCTCTTATATTATCTTATAGACATTATAAGGGTTTATCTTTAATATTTATATCTATATTCCATTGTGTAAGTATGAGGTAAGAATTCATATTAATTATTTGCTGTATGGATGTACATTGGATACAAGACCATGTTCTATTTCTCTGCAGTGCCATCCTGGTAATAAATCAAGTATCTATCTGTGTGTGCATCTAATTCTGAAGTATTCTGTCTTGTCAATTATTTTGTCTACCCTGAACCACTATAACAAATTCTTAGTATACTTCTTTTTTTTTTTTTAATATTTTTATTTATTTCTAGGAGAGAGAGAGAGAGACAGCGTGAGAAGTGGAGGGTCAGAGAGAGAGGAAGACACAGACTCTGAAACAGGCTCCAGGCTCCAAGCTGGCAGTCAGCACAGAGCCCGACGCGAGGCTTGAACCCAGGAATCGCGAGATCATGGCCTAAGCGAAAGTCGGACGCTTAACCGACTAAGCCACCCAGGCGCCCCCAAATTCTTAGTATACTTCTATAATAAGCATTTACATTTTCCCTTTAGGAACCTAAAATGTGTTCTTTGTCTTCAATATTGTCTTGATTATTCTTTTCTATTTATATTTTCTTAATATTTTGAATAAGTTTGTCAAAGGAAACCTATTGTGATACTGATTTGGAACTACATTCAATCTATAGATTAATTGGGTGGAAATGGATAGATTAATTGGATGGAAATGGATGTCTTTATAATGTTGAATGTTTAAGTCTATGAACATTGAACCGTTCTACCCTGCAGATGTCATAATCAAGACACCAACAGTGATTCCTAGGATTTCATTTATGTAAAATCAAAAACAGGTCAAAGTAACATAGTGACAGAAATCAGCATAGTGTTTACCTCTAGAAAGGAAGATTGACTAGAAACCAGACTTTCTTGGTAGTAGGAAATTTGTTGGAATAAGAGAGAATTGTATTTTAAAGTTCACACCACTGTATATGCGTTTATAAACCTCATAGAACTGTATTTTTAAGATATATAAGCTTTACTTAAAATTTAAGTATTTTTTCATATTTGATATTAGGATCAAAATTCTAACATTTCACAAAGTTGTATTAAAATGTTTTCTTTTGAAGAACTCTCTTGCACTACTGGTGGGAATGCAAACTAGTGCAGCCACACTGGAGAACAGTATGGAGGTTCCTAAAAAACTAATAATAGAACAACCCTATGATCCAGCAGTTGATACTGATATATACTATTTGATATTTAACCAAAGGATACAAAAATACAGATTTGATGGGGTACATGCACCCCAATGTTTATAGAACCATTATCAACAATAGCCAAACTATGGAGAGAGCCCAAATGTCCATCAACTGATGAATGAATAAAGAAGATGTGGTATACATATGCAATGGAATATTACCTACCCATCAAAATAAACAAAGTCCTGTCATTTGAAAAGACATGGATGGAGCTAGAATATATTATGCTGAGTGAAATAAGTCAATCAGAGAAAGACATATACCATATGATTTCACTCATATGTAGAATTTAAGAAACAAAAGAAATGAACATATGGGAATGAGGAGGAAGAGAAGAAAGGGAAACAAACCAAAGAGATTCAATGATAGAGAACAAACAGGGTTGATGGAAAGAGGTGGTTGGGAGATGGGCTAGATGGATGATTGGTATTAAGGAGGGCACTTGTGATGAGCACTTGGATTTTTTCTGTAAGTGGTGAATCACTGAATTCTATTCCTGAAATCATTATTGCACTGCATGTTAACTACCTAAAATTTAAATAAAAAATAACACCTGACACCAAGATTTTAGCAAAGCAAAATCTTTTTGTTTTACTCAAAATCTTAAAGTGTCCATATAATATTGCTATGATCCCTGAAACTCTGATTTAATATTTTCCTATCATATTGGTTATCCCACTGAAGATGTACCAGCAAATTTATTCCAAAGCAGATTTGTCACAATTTCCATTATTTTTTCAATATCTCATTTAGAATAACTATTTCAGAACAGATTATCAATACCATTTCCATATTTCTAGCCAGTCATAAGCCTATTTTATTACCCATGTTCTCTGAATTAAAGACATGCAAATCCTCATTAAGATAGAAATAAATTTTACTTTTAGGACCAACAATGTTTTTGAGACAAAGTGTTTTGTTTTGCTTCATTTTGTTTTTTCAAAAGAATTTAATGTTTGGAGTTTTGAAAGAGTATTTTGTTTGTTTTTTTGGACTTACGTTTTGAGGTTTGCAAAAATATATGAAGAACAAAATCTCTTTTCAAAATACATAACTAATGAACAGTTCAAAAATTGTACTTAGATCCACAAACCAAGATTCCATTTAGATGAATTTGCAAAATCCTTATTACGGCTGTATTGTATCATGCTGATTTTTCATCTGATTAGTAACACATTAATCAAATGAATATTTTTACAGATCTGAAAGTGGAATAACAACATGGGGCATAACTATGAGAGAGAAATCCTGTAAGACTGGATAATTTTTCTTACTAATATACTCTCATACTTATAGCTACTTTCATATGTGCAGAAGGGGAGGGAAAAAATCTCTAGGGTAAAATTTTCCTCTAGAGCCTTGGCGATAATTCAGGGTGAAATTGCCACCTTTGCAGAGTTCAAGACCTGTGGGGAATAATTTCTACCTGGAAGATATTTCCATTCCTTTCAATTCATCAGTAGTACTGTTGATATTCACAATCATTAGTAAGAAGTCTGCAGGAGAGGACCTGGGTGAAGTGAAAAATAAATGACTCTATTTCCTCTAATATTAATAGTTTTGAATCCTTTTCTCCTTGAAAACACCTTTCTAAAATCCTGTCCCATCTTACATCTTTTCCAAGAACTTTTCATGGGAAATAATTATGTATGCTGGAATATCAGGGGAAAAATAAAGTATGTTGGATGCAACATAAGACAGACAACAGGCTATAAAAATTGCATTTGATTAATGCAATTATGGTCAATAATAAATTATGCTTAATATGTTAACGCTATTCAAATTTTAAAATAATACTATATAATGCATCCTTTATATAGTATATATTCAGTATTTACGTTCAAATGGAGTCAAAATAAAAAATAAGTCACAAATATTTGATATTCACAGGATACTTTTAACTAACATTAAGATAAATTAAGAAGAAAATATAAATTGGTTATTTTCATAAGTCAGTTTGGCTAGGCTATAGTGGTTAGTTATTTGGGCAAACATTCATTTAGATATTTCTATGAAACTATTTTGTAAATGTGATTTACCATATTATAACTAGTTGACTTTAAGTAAAGAGATTACCCTCCATAATGGGTAGGTGGGGTTCACTCGATAATCTGAAGTCCTTATTTTGTTTCTGTGAAAAGTTTTATTATGTATATATATTTCCATAACCAAAATACAGTTTTTATATAACATTTTATGTAATAGGTCATTTTATTCCATATTTTTTTCACTCAAGATTGTTTTCAAGATCTAAATATGTTGTTACTTCTGGTCCATTTCTTTTGACTATGATATTCCATTATATGACTGCATCACAACTTATATATTGATTCCTGCATTCTGAAGTATTATCTTTAATGGGAAATAATTGGAGATAAAACCATAACTGCAAACAGAAAATTTTTTGAATAAATAATTGCATATCTATATCTTGTAATATATACAATTCTTATAATGAATGAGAGAAATGCATTAACTTGGAAAGATAGCCATGATAAATAACTAAGCATATGGAATAATTTTATTTTTGTAAAAAAAAAAATAAAAGACAAAAAAACTTAAAAAACCCTGCCTATATATGTGTACATATATATACATATGTATATATATGTACACATATGTATATGTATATATAATACATACATATACATGTACACATATGTATATATAATACATACATATATGTGTACACATATGTATATGTATATATAATATATACATTTATGTGTACACATGTATATGTATATATAATATATACATATATGTGTACACATATGTTTATGTATATATAATATATACATATATGTGTACACATATGTTTATGTATATATAATATATACATATATGTGTACACATATGTTTATGTATATATAATATATACATATATGTGTACACATGTATATATATATATAATATATACATATACATGTGTACACATATGTTTATATATATATAATATATACATATATGTGTACACATGTATATGTATATATAATATATACATATATGTGTACACATATGTTTATGTATATATAATATATACATATATGTGTACACATATGTATATGTATATATTATATATACATATATGTGCACACATATGTTTATGTATATATAATATATACATATATGTACACATATGTATATGTATATATTATATATACATATATGTACACATATGTATATGTATATATAATATATACATATATGTACACATATGTATATGTATATATATATATACATATATATGTACACATATGTATATGTATATATGATGCTGATTTTTCATCTGATTAGTAGCACATTAATCAAATGAATATTTTTACAGATATGTATATATATTATATATACATATATATGTATATATATGTACACATATGTATATGTATATATAATATATGCATATATTATACATCTATATGTGAGTTTGTGAAAGTTTGGGTATGGAAGAACATAAACATACTCAATAAGCTCAGTGAAAAGAAACTCAATAAAAAAGATGTTAATACTGATTTACATGGCAGTGGAACTGGATGGGAGAAGAAGAGGAAAGCAAAACCTGAGGTTTCCTGGAGAAAAGAAATTCTGCCTCAGTTCTATAATAAAAATCCTGCCTGTTTCCAGCCTACTGGTCCACCCCACAGCGTTAGGACTTGGCTGGCAGTCTCCATAATTGCATGAGCTAGTTATTTAAAATCACTTTCTCTCACTTTCTTTTTTTTTTTATTTTTGAATGTTTTATTTATTTCCGAGAGAGAGAGAGAGAGAGTGTGTGAGCAGGGGAGGGTTAGAGAGAGGGAGACACAGAATCTGAAGCAGGCTCTCCAGGCTCTGAGCTGTCAGCACAGAACCTGACATTGGGCCTGACATTGGGCTGAAACCCGCAAACTATGAGATCATGACTTGAGCTGAAGTTGGAAGTTTAACTGACTGAGCCACCCAGGCGCCCCACTTCCTCTCACATTCTATCACTCTCTTGATAGAACCCTAAGTAATACATGGAAATACATTAAATACATTAATCTTAATGACAGAATCAGAAACTATAGGAATAATTACAGCCTATGAACAATGATTTTAATTTATTATATGGTTGATTTTTTAGCCAGTAAACCCAGCATTTTTTGGTGGACTAGTGCTTAGAAAACACTAATTTAGTTAGTTCTACCTAGAGTTTACTTTCAGAACCAAAATCTGTAGTGGATATTAGAATTACATTGTATCATATGTTTATAAATTATAAGTAATATGTTATGTTATAACTAAGCATATGTTATGCTTAGTTTAAAAGCTATAAATCTGTGTATAATCTGTGTATAATTATTCCACAGATAATTGTTACATGTTCATTTTTAACTCCTTTGTTAAAATGAACTCCATGCCATTATTCATAATAGCCAAAAAGTAGAAACAACTTACATATCTCTCAATTGATGATTGGATGAACACATAATTTACCTATACAGTGGATTATTATTTATTAATAAAAAGAAATGAAGCACTCATATATGTTATAACATGAGTGTACCTTGAAAATATTATGCGATGTGAGAGTTAATAATAACAACAACAACAAAACACTACAAAATAATATGGAAAACAGAGGTAAAAAAAAGAAAAAAATCAATTTTATCTACAATCACACTACCCGAATGTTAACATTGATTCAGCACTAACATTAAGACACAGGCTTTCAAAAAGGATGAAATACCCCCCTTACTCTATACCTAGGAAAACTGAGGATCAGAGAAGGGAAATATTTTATCTAACATCACACAGAGAAGTGGTGGAAGAATAAGGACTTGGGCACATATGTTTTATTTATTTTTTTAAATATAATTTATTGTCAAGATGGTTTCCATATAACACCCAGTGTAGGGCACGTATACTTTAGGTTTCAGATCAACCCAATAATGATTTATAATATATGGGTTTTTTTGGTAATTATGTAAGAAATAATACAGGAAAGTTTGAGGAGCCATCAAAAATCAGAAACAAAACTGAAATTTGAAAGTATCTGAACTGTTTGAACCAAAAAGGTTTTCAATGTTGCATTACAGTAATGGATTCCAGGGCTTGTTAGACCTCAAACTTCTATAATTTTGGTTGCCCACTGAGAAGAATACAAAATGGTCCTGTGAACACATTACTGAACACATTGCTAAGACTAATTCCACGTCAGTGGAGGGGTTCTGTGCAAATAATAAGCTCTGAAGCTTAATCTTCATTATCTCAATGAGAAACTGGCCTCTGTACATTTTAGTAGACTGAGTCTACAATATTGCTTTAGAGAATGGTACCCAAACCACTTGGCTATCTGGTCTTTACAAAAAAATGTATGTATCTGAGGCCGACTATAAATGAATTGAATCAGAATTATTTTTATATGAACAAATGACATTGAAATAAATAGTTCACATGAATTAAAGAGACTCAACCATAGAAAACACTATACACTAGGCAAAATAAAAAGGCAAAATTAAGCAATATCTGCATAATATCACAGTACATATGTGCATACACACACAGACATACATTCTCTTAATATCCAAATGAAATCAATGACGCATAGTATATATTTAAATTGATATTTTCAGCTATTATACATTGTTCAGAAATTTTATTAGTCAACAATTGGCACATTACTTATGATCTGTAAGCTTTGTTTTTCATTTGTAAAATTAACATAATCATGGGATTTTCACTATAGGCATGTGCCTTATAAACTTTTAAGGAAAAATACTTATACAAACATATAAAGCTGTTAGCACAAAGTGAAATAAGTCAGAGAAGATTTCACTTGTATGAGGAATTTAAGAAATAAAAAGAAACAGACTCTTAAACACAAAGAACAAACTGGTGATTGATTGCCAGGGAGGAGATGGAGACCAGGGCCAGGCAAAATAGATGAAAAGGATTAAGAGATACAAACTTCTTGTTATAAATTAAGACATGGAGAAGAAAAGTAAAGCATAGGACATATATTCAATCATATGTAATAATGTATACTGATACATGTTCACTACCCTTATCGTGGTAAACACTGAGTAATGTATAGAATTGTCAGATCAAGAGAAAGACAAATACCATATGATTTCCCTTGTGCAGCATTTAAGAGAAAAGAAACAAGCAAAAGAAAAGAGAGAGAGAAACTACGAAACAGACTCTTAACTAACAAAAACAAATTGATGGTTACCAGAGTGGGGGGACGGGATGGGTAAATTAGGTGATGGGGATTAAAGAGTACAGTCATGATGAACACTAAGTAATATATAGAATTACTGAATCACTATTTTGTACATCTGAAACTAATATAACATTGTATGTTAACTATGCTAGAATTAAACAATTAACTAAATAAATAAAACTCAAAATTTTAGCTAGGCATATAGATACTTAGAATAAAGACTACATTCCCCATCCACACCCAAAGAGTCAAATCAATATACTGTACATCTGAAACTAATATAATGTTGAAGATCAATTATTCTTCAGTCATTTATAAAAAGCTGTTAGCACAGACTCTGATACATAGTAACTATTTAAAATATTTAGTTATTAGCTGGATACCAATGATATCCTATAGTTTAAACAAATATTTAAATGTGAAAATTTTGAGGAAAGCCCCACTCAAGTTACAAGTAAAACTAAAGTAGGTCTATTCTAGTCATTTTAGAATATAATAAAATTCATTTAAAATTATATACTCTTGATATCTTTATTTTCTTTTTTAAAAGCCAAATCAAAAAGATGCTCAAAAGATTAATTCAACATGGACTTCTTTTAGAGTACAGAAAAAATATATCTCACTTAGTTAAGAAAAATACTAGCTTATTAACTTTTATAATTTATATATAGAGCTATTTATGATAGTTTAAGTGCTTATTGAAAGTTTGCTATTTACCATTAATCTAATGCTCATGTAACAATGAATAATATGATGAAATTATTTAGGATTTAATCCTTGAGTAAACTCTAAATGAGATTGTTGACCAAAATGTTAAATACACTTATCTCTTACCTCTTATTTAAAATAGTATCATGTTTTAGAGGAAAATGTCTTCAAACTCCATATAATTTTCTTTATTGAAATAACTTTAACTTATGTTTTATAATAAATAGTTGTTAAGAGTCCATCTGGAAGCAAGGGAATCAGAGCAAAAATAAACGATTGGCACCTCATCAAGATTAAAAGCTTCTGCACAGCCAAGGAAACAACCCAGAAAACTAATAGGCAACCAAAGGAATGGGAAAAGATAGTTGCAAATGACATATCAGATAAAGGGTTAATATCCAGAATCTATAAGGAACTCACCAAACTCCATACTCGTGAAACAAACAACCCAGTGAAGAAATGGGCAGAAGATATGAACAGACACTTCTCCAAAGAGGATATCCAGATGGCCAACAGACATATGAAATGATGCTCAGCATCCCTCCTCATCAGAGAAATACAAATCAAAACCACATTGAGATACCACCTCACACCAGTCAGAGTGGCTAAAATGAGCAAATCAGAGAACTCTAGATGCTGGCGAGGATGTGGAGAAACGGGCACCCTTCTAAACTGTTGGTGGGAATGCAAACTTGTGCAGCCCCTCTGGCAAACAGTGTGGAGGTTCCTCAGGAAACTAACAATAGAACTCCCCTATGACCCAGCAGTAGCACTGCTAGGAATTTACCCAACGGATACAAGGGTGCTGATGCCTAGGGGCACATGTACCCCAATGTTCATAGCAGCACTCTCAACAACAGCCAAAACATGGAAAGAGCATAAGTGTCCATCAACAGATGAATGGATCAAGAAGATGTGGTTTATGTATACGATGGAATATTACATGGCAATGAGAAAGAATGAAATCTGGCCATGTGTAGCAACATGGATGGACCTTGAGGGTGTTATGCTGAGCGAAATAAGTCAGGCAGAGAAGGACAAATTCCATATGTTTGCATGTATAGGAGGATTAGGATTAAGAGGAACTTAACGGAGGGCCGTGGGGGAGAAGAAAGGGGGAAATGGTGGGGGAGAGGGAGAGAGGCAAACCATGAGAGACTCTTGAATGCTGAGAAACAAACTGAGAACTGATGGATGTGGGGGGGAAGGAGGAGAGGGACATGGAGGAGGGCACTTGTGGAGATGAGCACTGGGTGTTATATGGAAACCAACTTGACAATAAGCTATTTGTAAGAAGAAAAAAAAGAGTCCATCTGGATTTCACTTCCCTCTTTTCAGCAAACTCGTCTCCCTAAGTACATTGACAAATTACTGGCATAATTTGACAAATGTATTGGTGTTTTTTATTATCCGAATCTTTTTGTACATTTTGTACATTGTAAATATTTGGCACTATTTCTTTGAATTTATGTAAATACTCTTCCTCTTATTGCTTTGGCAGAATCCTCATTTCTTAGAAGAGTTCTATGATATAGTTAATAATAATAGTAGTAGTAATATGCAGTTTTACTATAGTTATATGGAGACACAAAGGGAGAGAGAGTGAATTTACTATGTACTCAGCAATTTGCAGGTTTTTACAAGCATTAATTTATTTAACCTTATAAGAACTGTATATGAATCATAATGGTATGAGTATTAATCATTGAGAAGGTTGAAGTTTACCTGGCTTGTCCACAGTAATACATATATTAATTCACTATATGCACATAGGGAAGGTAGGTAGTGAGGGTTTGAAAACGACTCTTTCTGCCTCCAGTTCACAGACATTTAACCAAGATATTTTATTGCCTCAGAATGTATCACCAAGTTTTCTCCAATTTCAAAATCCTTGTTTACTGTGAAACAGAATCCAGAAATCTAGGAAAATATTTTGTGACACCTCCAATTGTGGCTTGATTTTGATTTATGGGTCCCATTTCAATAAATGCTGCTATCATTCACCTAGTTTTTGAAACCACACATTTAGATCTATCCTAAATTTCTCTCTTTATAGTACTACCACCATTCAATGCCCTATGAGTCATGTATGCTTTTAGTCTTGTGTCCTTTTTTTTTTCTAAATGTTTTGAATGTTTATTTTTGAGAGAGAAACAGAGTATGAGCAGGGGAGGGGCAGAGAGAGAGGGAGACACAGAATCCAAAGCAGGCTCCAGGTTCTGAGCTGTCAGCACAGAGCCTGATGAGGGACTCAAACTCACAAACTGTGAAATCATGACCTGAGCCAAAGTTGGATACTTAACTGACTGAGCCACCCGTACACCCCGTGTATACTGTGTTTTTAATACACTGTACAAATCATTGTACTTCTTTTTCTCTCTACCATTATAAACATATTCCTATCTAGTATGACATTTCTAATGTGTCTTCTACTTTATTGTTCTGCTCTTGCCTTTTTCTGTTCTTCTCCACCCCGTAGGCAGAATTAATTTTTAAAAACCTAGATATAATTTTACTCTGTTGCTCATGTTCCAATTGTTTTAAATTGCACTGAGAGGAAAATCCAAATTCCTTAATCTGACTTCTCAACCTGAAGATATTTGACCTTTGGTTAGAACTACAAATTGTATTATTCTTTCTCTAGATCATCACATTTTTTTCACTGTGACTTTATTTCTGTTCCTGAAACATATCAAGCTTTATTCAAATATTGGGTTTATTTGTTTCTGTCACAAGAATAGTTTCCCCCATGTTTGTTGCTTACCCTGCTCCTTTCCTGCCTTTCATATTTTAATTGGAGAAGCCCCCCTTGACATATAATTGAAATGATCTTTCTGCATCATCAGTGTGATTTTGAGTACTTGCTTAAAATTCCGCATTATCTCTCTACTGCCTTCAGAATAAGCCCTAGATTAGCATGGCAAGATATTTTATGAGATAGTAAGTGTTAAACTTTCTTTTCCCATTTCCTATAATTCTCTCCAACAGTCCAGTTTATTTCGGCCACCCCCAAAGATTGCAGTTCCTTGACTATTTCCTGATGTTTCAGCCCTCAGTACTTGCATATAAGTAACTAAGCAACAGCTTTGGGGTTTTTGTTTGTTTGTTTCACTTTGTAGAAGCATTTGTCTATGGTCTATTGCTATAAACAATAACAATAGACTTAAAGAAAGAGGCCTGCTCTTAAATGGGTATAAAGTTTCAGTTAAACAAAATGATTAAGCTCTAGACATCTGCTGCATAATCTTGTGCCTATAGTTAATAATACTTTATCATACACTTAAAATTTGTTAAGGGGATAAATCTCATGGTAAGTCTTCTTATAATAATACAAAGTAAGAAAAACATTTGGTTTTATTCTGTTTGGCAAAATGTGTAGTATAGCATAGGAGATTGATATCTTTTTAACAAATAAGATTTTATGAACCTCTATATTGTTAAATTCTATTCCTAACTTATAAGGTCACTTGAGAGGTACCTTGGCTATCTTCCTCCTACTCTATCTTATATTTACCAAGCTTTATGAATGTATTTCTTAGTGTTCATGGATTCTAACTACATAGAAATAAACAAAAAGACAGGTTGGAAAAAATTTCATTACTCAGTGAATTGGATAACGCTGTTAGAATGTGGAGGTGTTGTTATGAAATTATTTTAGATGCTTTTTGTACATTCCTGAAGAACAGTCTGGACCAGTGGTATGAGATGGCTGTCATGCAAATGTCCTCCACTCTATACATTGTAATTTTGCTCCTTTGATTGTTTCTTTTGATAGAAAGTTCTTAACTTCCTAGAAGCACAGAACCTACCAAGACTGAATTACAAAGAAATAGAAAGTCTGAACTAACAACAAGTAATGAGACTAGAGCAGCAATTAAAACACCCCCAATAAAGAGAAGCACAGAACCATATGGCTTCACAGATGAATTTGATGAAACATTTAAATATTAATACCAGTTTTTCTCAAACTCTTCCAAAACATTAAAGATTAGGGAACACTCCCAAACTTGTTTTATGAGTCCAGCATCACCTGACACCAAATCTCATAAAGAGCACTACAAGAAAAGAAAATTACTGAACAATATCCCTGATAAACATAGATGCAAAAATTTTCAAGAAAATACTAGTAAACTGAATTCAATAGTACATTAAAAAGATCTTTTTGCTATGATCAAGTAGGATTTGACTCTGAGATTCAAGGATGTTTTGACATATGAAAGTCAATTAATATGATATACCACATGAACAGAATCATATACCACATGATATATCTTCAGAGATAAAGGAAAGGCATTTAATAAAATTCACGAAGCATCCATGGTAAAAACTCTCAACAGTCTAGATATAGGAAGAATGCACTTCAAAATTATGAAGGCTGCATATGACAAAGACATAGCTAACATTATAATCATTCATAAAAAAGTGAAACTTTTCCCTCTAAGATAAAGAATGAATTAGGATGTCAATTTCTGCTACTTTTATTCAACACAGTACTGTAAGTCCTAGCCAGAAGATAAATTTACCATCTCTCTCCCCGATCAAAACATCCAGTCAATTTTATTTCTGTCTTCATATTTAAAGTTTGCCTCTTTTAAGCAGTATGGAGTTGATATTTTGAAGAAGAGAAAAAGGGAAGGGTATCTGGTATTCCCTGGGACAGTGCTTGGAATAGTTAGTGCCTGTTTCCATAAGCCAGCCTGAAAAATTGTATAACTCATGGACTTTGGATGGAGTATTAAGAATTGCATTACCTTAGTAGATAGGCAGTGGGGAATAGTTAGCCAATAGACTAAATGCTGTTCTGATTCAGCCTAACAAATCTTAAAACCAAGACACAAAATATCAAGCCATATTTAAGTTATTTAAATATTCCCCAGAACAAAGTAAAAAAATGGGAATATAAAAGTATCCAATGCTCAAAAAATGAAAATTCATAATGGCTAGCATTTAATTAAATTACCAAGCATGGAAAGAAGCAAGAAAATAAGACCTTGAAAAAAGAGAAAAAATAATCAAATTTGACCAGTAACTGACATATGAAATTCACTGGTTTGCTAATGTTAAAGGAACAATTGAACATTGTGTTATTTTGCTACAGTCACCATAACAAAGCACCACAGACTGAGTGGCTTAATCAACAAAATTTTATTTTTTCACAGTTCTAGAGATTAGAAGTCCAAGATGAAGGTATCAGAAGGATTCATTTCTTGACAGACTTCTCTTCTTAGCCTGTGAAGGCTCCCTTCTCATATTATTCTCACATGGCCTTTCCTCTGTGTGCATACATTCCTGGTGTCTCTTTCTTTTATCAGGTGACTACTCAGATTGGATTAGAGCCCAACCTAAAGGTTAATTTTTAATTAATTACCTTTTTCAGGGTCTATCTACAAATGTAGTCACTTACTGAAATGCTAGGTTTTAAGGCTTAACCATATAATTTTGGGGGACAGAGTTTAGTCCTGAACAAACATGTAACATAAAGAAATGTAATGAATAGCTTACACACAAAGACATGTTTTCTCTCTCTCTCTCTCTCTGTGTGTGTGTGTGTGTGTGTGTGTGTGTGTGTGTGTGTTTGTATGCAAACTGACCTTCTCAAGATGAAAATTATGTCTGAGGTGAATAATTCAATGGGAAGATTAAGGGAAAGTTTTACTGCAAGTTATATCAAACTGAATAAATTTTATGGAAAAAAAGTAATGCGTTGAAAGCAGAAGTGATTTACAAGCACAAGTCAATTCTTACTGTTTCACTCTTATAAGAGAAAAAAAATGATAGGTAAACCATTGATTACATAGAAGGCATTAAGGGCCTATGTTTGGTTTTCTGGAACATAGGGTTTTATGACAGGCTTGTGAATTCATCTCTCAAAGCCAGGAAAAACTTTCTTGGCAGGACACTTGTTTATCTGATTAATTCAACTTTATTTAGAAAATTCCATGTACTATTTTGGAATAAGTAGCTTCTTGGACTAGGGCCAACCTGGGTTTCAATTTCAGTTCTAGCAGTAACTTGTGAAAATTTAATTAAGTTGCTTAGTATCTTTGAGTCCTATATTTTTATTGCTAATAAGGATAATCATACCCAACTCATAAACTTATGATGTGGATTAATAAAGTGAAATTATTTTAAAAATCCAGACCAATGCCTGGTATAATAACTTACTTTCCCTTAAAAACCTGGGTAAAAATATCCTGGAAAAAAATCTTTATTAGGTGACATAAATAACATTTAAGATAAACATGGCAGTTTCCCATTTAGGGAAATTCTTATATTGCTATAAAATATCAAACATACAAAATAAGCTTGAAATTTTCAGAAAAATTATAACTATTACGTTACATGTATAGTTAAATTTGGATAGTTTTTTTTAAATTTTCTAAAGGTCTTTATAAGGAGAATATTACACTTAAAAGAAACAAGAAATAAATTCTAATATAAGAATTAAGGTCACTGATATAAGAATTAAGATCATGGGTAATTAGTGTAGTGGAAAAGTCTTCAAAAACAGAGACACATATACGTACAATCACCACTGAATAAAGCACAGTGAGTTACTAAAGCTAATAGAGGTGGGCAGATCTCCACCCAACAGAGATACTCTTGAATGCTGAGAAACAAACTGAGGACTGATGGATGTGAGGGGGGGGGAGATGGGCACGGAGGAGGGCACTTGTGGGGATGAGCAATGGGGGTTATATGGAAACCAATGTGACAATAAACTATTTGTAAAAAAAATAAAAAATAAATTAAAGAAAATAAAATTGCTTATAAAAGAAAAAAAAAAGATCTCCACCCAACAGAAGAGCTAATAGGTTATCTTAAGCTTGAAAAGAAAGACGGGATCTCCACTTTAATTGTGGAGTTTAACAAACAGCTAATTTGAACATTCACATATTAAAAGCAGAAGCTTCACCTTAGGAATAGAGAGGTTGAGAAAGTTTAAGGTCTTCTTGGAAGTTCTTACTCTAAGCTGGTTAGAGAGAGTGTTGAGTTCAAAACATCAGGAAACAAAACCACACATAACATTTTGGCAGGCCCAGAACTATGGAAAAATAATCAGCATTTTAGGGGACTAGAGTAGGGCCTGTGCTGGCAGAGGCAACTAGTTCTGAGGAAAATTTAGAAATAAAGAATCTAGCAAATATAATCTGTCAGACCTGAGAGAGGTGTGGTGTTTCCATTGATGTTTAATAAATGAAAATGAAAGGGCCAAAAGCTTGGCATCATTACTCAGGGTGAGGTATACTAGCTAAGGTTTCTCTTTGATGTCCTGTCTTTTATCATGGTAGATCAGAATAACACACTTTCCCTATAATGGACAATTTAAGGAGTCCATAAAACATGAGTTATTAAAAGACTTTCATTTGACTACATCCCCACCATTGGAGTCAACCTGCAAAAGGAATAAAAATATTCCACTCCGAGGAACAGAAGAGAAAGCAATGACTCTTAAGCACAGGGAGCAAGAGAGAGACTAAAGAAGAAAATGGAGGTAAGCTGAGATGAACTTGTGTAGAGCAGTACGGATGCGATACCTTGGAGTGAGGTGAAGATACTAGAGATCTGAAGGCCCACATTGTTGGATGTATCATTTCTAACAACATGGCCAATGTGCATAAATATCTGGGTAGATGCTACTGTGACAGAAGACAGTTGTAATATGATTGTAATCATAGTATACATGGATAACATAATTTTCAGACAAGGTAGTGCTTTTTAAGGCAGAAAGTTGATGGAAATGGCATTGTTTGAGTGGTGGCCGTGAATGAGGTCTTACAGTCCATCCCTTCACATGGTGTTGTGTGTGGTGTGAGGGATGGAGTCTCATTTTGAGATACTTGTAAACATTCTGGCCAGCTAAAGCTA
Organism: Proteles cristata cristata; assembly: GCA_017311185.1. Taxonomy (NCBI): domain Eukaryota; kingdom Metazoa; phylum Chordata; class Mammalia; order Carnivora; family Hyaenidae; genus Proteles; species Proteles cristata. The sequence continues at coordinate 1,365,550 of JAESUZ010004165.1, forward strand.
GGAGGAGGAGATGCATTCAGGCTGACCTTGTCGTACCCATGGTCTGATGGTACAAGTGACAGGGCTTAGTAGGGTGAGGAGAAGTGGAGGTGGCTGGGGATGAGGTGCTTGAGGACTGATGGAAATTTTCTCAGGGACTGAGTATTCTCATAAGAAATGTGAGGAGTATGTTGGTCTCTAGATAATTGTTCTCGTTCCTGCATCTTCCTGGAATACTTCCTTTAACACTACATTATGTTCTTAAATTAGGGGGTTTTGATTTGCTTCTTAGTTTCTTCTTCTTCTTTTTTAAATGTTTTATTTATTTCTGAGAGAGAGAGAGAGAGAGACAGCGTTAGCAGGGGAGGGTCAGAGAGAGGGAGACACAGGATCTGAAGTAGGCTTCAGGCTCTGAGTTAGCTGTCAGCACAGAGTCCATCGCAGGGCTCGAACCCACCAACTGTGAGATCATGACCTGAGCTGAAGTGAGACGATTAACTGACTGAGTCACCCAGGTGCCCCGCTTCTTAGTTTCTTCTATCAGAGCTTATCTGAATTTAAAATTAGCAAAACTCCTTCTACTTTGTGGCATGTACTTTTGCGTGTAAATCCACTTGGACTCCTAGAGTTATCTCAAAATAACTATCTCTTAGGCATCCTATGTGGGTGGCTGTACTGAAAGAATATGGTTTAAAAAATATCATTCTCCTATCCCAAGTAAATGATACATTCTCTTCCATGTATTAAAAATACAGTGCTGTCACCATAGTTAACAGTTATGACTTTATAAACTAACAATTTACTGCCACCATATTATCTTGCTTATGGTAGGTTACTTGGGATATGTGTTATAACATTTACTACAATTTACTGTACTTTAAAAAATGCCTTTTTTGGAGTGCCTGGGTGGCTCAGTCAGTTAATCCTCCGACTTCAGCTCAGGTCATGATCTCACGGTTTGTGAGTTCAAGGCCTGTGTCAGGCCCTGTGCTGACAGCCAGCTCAGAGCCTGGAGCCTGCTTCCGATTCTGTCTCCTTCTCTCTCTGACCCTCCCCTGCTCACGCTGCCTCTCTCTCTCTTTCTCTCTCTCTTTCAGAAATTAAAAAAATAAATAAATAAAATGGTTCATTATCTTCTTGTACAGCGTAAATGTACAAAGGAAATTCAGTAAGTACTGTTGTATCTGTCAATGTGCTATATACCCTAATATTTTGTCTTCTCTGAGTATATTTATTTATGCACAAATGATCATTTTAGTAGCAAAAAGTAAGGGAAATAATCCTTAATGTCACTGAAGACACAACAGATTGCTTGTCTTACATGGATATATCTTATATCCATTTACCCCTGGAAGTATGTTTTGTGTAAAATCTGGTTCCCAGAATTCAAGCAGAACACTTCTTTGAAACTAGAAACTGAAATAAGAAATGATAAAATATGGGCCAATAGTCCTGGGTATGCTCTTTATTTTTTATTTCTTCATAAAATGCCTTGGGAATTTTTGTGTTGTTGTTGTTGTTCCTGTTGCTGTTTTCAACTTGGATAGACATTGGGAAAGAGCTGAAAAGAGATCTCATTTCAGCCAAAGCCCATCTTTCTTATTATTTTATTCTATTGCCAGCTCTTTCTTCCCTTTAGAAGATTATTCTCACAATTTATTCTTTTGAGTTTCAGTTAAAAGACCAATATTTCTGGGGCACCTGGGTGGCTTAGTTGGTTAAGCGTCTGACTTTCGCTTAGGTCATGATCTCGCGGTTCATGGGTTCCAGCCCCGCGTCGGGCTCTGTGCTGACTGCCAGCTCGTTTCAGCCTGGAGCCTGTTTCAGTCTGTGACTCCCTCTCTCTCTGACCCTCTCCTGCTCGAGCTGTCTCTCTCTCTTTCCTAGAAATAAATAAAACCTTAAAAAAAAATTTTAAAAGACCAATATTTCTACTTAAACAGTTAAATAGGAATTTCATATATGCCCAGAAAATACTTAAACATTTTATCTTGTACTCTTTTTAATGAATCCATTATTCTAAAAATATGTGTATTAATATTTATTGTGGACTTTCTAGGTGGTAAGTATTGTGCTAAATGCCTATTTGGTATTTTTTGTTTGTTTGTTTTAAGTAGTAGTTGATAGAAATGCAACTAAGATTAGTTTAAGCAAAACTAGAAATTTAGTGCTCAAAAAAATCAAACCAGGCCTGAAGATCCAGGCTCTCTTAAAGACAAAGGTAGAGGTGACTTTTATCACCAATGACTAATATCTGGGATTTAGCAATTATCAAGACTGTCTCAATCTCTTACTACCTCTAAACCTTTATTCATGTCAGATTCTATTTCCCATAGTAGAGCTTTCTTCATATGATAGGAAATAGTCAATGATAACTTATGACTTTCACAACTTTTATCTCAACTCCAAGGGAAGAATTATTTTTTTCACTTTAGTTTGAAAATACTCAAGAAAAAAACACTGTGATTAACCTACTCTAATTAAAGATGCATACCCTGTAAGATGAATTAGGGAACAGTAGAGTCTGTGCCAGGTATAACAATATTGAAGATTCTTTTTTTTTCTTTGAGTTTATTTATTTATTTTAAGAGAGAAAAAGAGCATGGGTGACAGAGGGACAGAGAGAGAAAAAGGGAGAAAGAGAATCCCAAGCAGGCTCCATGCTGTCAGCACAGCATGGACCTTGAGATCATGACTTGAGTAGAAATCAAGTTGGAAACACTTGGGTTGACTGGATGACTCAGTCAACTTAGCATCGAACTCTTGATTTCAGTTCCAGTCATGATTTCATGGTTTGCAAGTTCAAGCCCTGTGCTGAGCCCCACACCTGCATCAGGCTCCATGCTGACAGTGTGGAGCCTGCTTGGGATTCTCTGTCTCTCCCTCTTTTCCTACCCTTCCCCTGCCTGTTCTTTCTTTCTTTCTCTGTATCTCTCTCCCTCTAAAAATAAGTAAGCAAACATTTAAAAAGAGAGAAAGACCCTTAACCAACTGAGACAGTCAGGTGCCAAAAAATTGAAGATTCTTATTTAATCATAAATTTGATGAGTGGGAGATGTTTAACAGAAAAGTATTGGGTTGGCTACACATAACTGTCCAAAAAACAGTTGATACATGTGTATTTTTAGTTACTTACTACTCTATGTATTATCACTTTTTTTCCAGATGAGAAAACTGAGGATCACAAAATATTGGTTGATATGCCTAAGGACATATTGATAAATAACTGAGATTTGATTCAGCTGGCTGCCTTTAATGTTCATATTTTTATCTGCTACAATACACATGTATAAAAATTAATATTAACTGCCTCAATAAAAATTCAGCAATAGACTACTTGTTTAGTCCTGGTCTTCTAAAAACTGAACCTCAGGCAAGGATTAAGGTGCTCATACATCTGGAAGATGCAGAAGGGAACAGCAAGTAAAAGAAAAGAGGTGTAAGGAAAGTAAGAATCAGTGTAAAAAAATTGTGATACTTCCTACCCTAATGCTTCTTAATAAGATGTAATGATAAGAGCAAGTCACAATCAGATGCATTTACTTGGCATATGGAACTCAAGAAAAAGGACAAGGAACATCTATCTTGTGTGATAGTCTATGGAGAAGAGGAAAGAATGGAAGTCTGCCAAACTCCTTTTTTTTTCTCCTATTTCCCATTGGTAAACTTCACCTCATGGAAAATTAACTTTCCCATCACATCTAATTTATATCCTATAGCCACTTTAGTGGCCATTCAGGATTTCAAATACCACAAATGTTATTATTGATTTCATTCAAAGTTGAAAGTGACAAGAAGAGACAGAAACAAAACACAGAGTGTAGCTGTTTCGGCTATTCTCTGATATCCAAGAACAGGTGACTATGACATGTAAGGCATCATGGTCCTAGAGTTGAATGATGCATTCAGAAGAAATAGGCAGTTAAGAGAAACTGAAAAGGCACATAAGATTTATCAATCACAGTCTTCTTCTTGCACCACTTGAATCACTTATGCTCTCTATTATACAGAGATTCCATTTTAAAATACTGAGCCTTCATTTTTTTTTAAAGAACAATGATGTGGGACACCTGGGTGGCTCCATCCGTTAAGCGACCTACTTCCGCTCAGGTCATGATCTCCCGGTTCATAGTTTCGAGCCCTGCACTGAGCTCTGTGCTGACAGCTAGCTCAGAGCCTAGAGCCTGCTTCAGATTCTGTGTCTTCCTCTCTCTCTGACCCTCCCCTGTTCACGCTACCAGTCTCTCTCAGTCTCTCTCTCTCTCTCTCAGAAATAAACATTAAATTTTTTTAAAAAGATTAATGATGTGCTTACTTCTTACCTCACAGGAGAAGGGCAGTATTCTTCAAATTAAAGGTATAATCTCTTGGACATCTCTAGTAAGAGGGTTAGTGAAACAAGATACAATATCTGCTACTCTATCTAGTCTTAAAGTCATAATTAACATTCATCATTTGTATTCTCATCTACCTATTATAGATTCTCCTCATCTTCTGCAATATTTTAGGTAGTTTCTTTTATGTTACTCAGATCTTTATTCTTCAGCTTTATAATTCTTGCTTGTGCTGCCCGTATTGTATTGTGGTTGTTATTATTGCTTATTGATGGTTCTCACTAAACATGAAAACACAAAAAGAGAAGAGCCAGTATATCAGCTGAATTCTGAACATATTTATTTTAGACTTCATTAAACTCTTCCATGTGTAATCAGGATCTATTATTTTGGCTAGTTCCATAGGTGCTTTAAAAAGAAGTTTATTTATTTTGAGAGAGAGAGAGCAAGCAGGGAAGGGGCAGAGAGAGAGAGGGAGAAAGAAAATCTCAGCAGGTTCCACACTGTCAGTGCTAAACCTAGCATGGGGCTTGAACCCACAAACCATGAAATCATGACTTAAGCTGAAATCAAGAGTGGGAAGCTTAACCCACTGAGCCACCCAGGTGTCCTGTACTGTAAGTCCTTTATTCACATGTTGTTCCACAACATGAGAAGCTCAGAGTGACCCAATAGTAGTCACAACTTCCAGTTTAGAAAGTTTTTAATTATATTCCTTGGAGAAAGTATTATTTTCCTAGGAAACAGGAAGTTTTTTGGGTTTTTGTTTGTTTTTTTTCTAGCAGAGATCATAATTGTAGAAAAGGTAAGCCCAGTTTCCACAGGTGTATGAACAGTGTTATAATGTGTGATATGGCTTAATTGTGGGTGGATCCATTCTTAATCACAATTATTAGTTCCCAGAATAATGTATTCTAGCAATAGGAGATATAGTAATGAATACACATCATTGGTTCAATCATTATATTGCAAGCTGAAGAACAATGCTCTAACTCAACAACTTTCCCACTTTGGTCTTATTGACTATATTTTCAGAAGACTGTTCCATGATTATAATAGATTAGTTATTTCTGTATCACGAGCCCACTGTCACATGCTTTTGCTATAATATGGATCCCTTGCACTTAGGGAATGTGTGCGGTAGGTACCACATGAATGAATAATGATTTTAGTAAGATCTGTGATGGTGGTGACTGTAAAAGCATTGTAAATAAGGAAGGAAAACCTAGATCTAGAAATTTTATTATATTCTATAAGAATAAGCTGTGGTTCTCTTCTTTTTCTTCCCCCTGCTCACCATGATGATAAGGTTTAGAAATTACTCTGCAGTAGGGTGCTGGTGTATTTATCCAAGAAATGGTGCCTTATTACATGTTGAGCATTGGTGTCTCCTACTGGCTGGATGGGTACTCATCAGTGAAAGAAAACAGACAATATCAATGTTGGTAAGGACATGTAACAAATGGAATTCTTTTTTTTTTTTTTAATGTTTTATTTATTTCTAGGAGAGAGAGAGAGACAGCGTGAGCAGGGGAGGGTCAGAGAGAGAGGGAGTGACAGACTCTGAAACAGGCTCCAGGCCCTGAGCCGGCAGTCAGCACAGAGCCCGACGCGGGGCTCGAACCCACGAACCGTGAGATCATGACCTAAGCGAAAGTCGGACGCTTAAACAACTAAGCCACCCAGGCGCCCCAACAAATGGAATTCTTATACACTGCTGGAGAAAATATAAAATGGGACAATTGCTTAGAAAAACTGTTTGGCAGTTAATAATAAAGTTTAATATATTCCTACTCTATGATCAGCAATTCTACTCCTAGATTTTATTCAAGAAAATATAAAGTAAAGCATATATGTGAGGAAAGATTTGAAAAAAAAAATGTTCATAGAAGTTCTACTTATAATATCCCCAAACTAGAAACAACAAATGCCCATCAACAGATAAATAGATTGTGATATATCCATATAATGGAATACTACTTAGCAATAAAAAGCTCACATAGGCAACAACATCAATTAATCTCCAAAACGTTATGTTAAATTCAAAGATTATATAAATATGATTCCATATATCTGAAATTCTAGTGCAGGCAACACTATTCTATAGTGAAAGAAAGAATATCAATGGCTACCTAGAGGGGGTTGTGGGGGATGGTAGAATTGATTATATAAGAACTTCCTAGGATGATGGAAATTTTCTGTATCTTGTTAGAGTACTGCTTACATGTGTACATTTATCTAAACTCATCGAATAGTACATTCAAAATCTGTGCATTTCTGAATGCAAATCATATACTTATAAAAAGATTAAAATGAAAAATGGGGTCATAAATTCCCACCAATTGTTTCATTGGACATTGCTAGCTGGATGTGGGGATAGAAGCAAAAGAACACTAAATTCATGACTTTTTAAACTGAGTTGTAGGTTATTAAAATCATGGCTACATGATTCACCCTTGATTTATATTGAGACCCAAGGCAGGCTAATATCTTTTGCCCTAACACCCCAGAGCCAAGTTCAGATAATGCCAAAATTCTTAACAAGACATTTGTGTTTTAACAAGAATAGTGAATGTGATTTAAATGGAAAATAAATTGAAATGAGCTTAATCTCATAATTATACCTGCAGTATCTATAAAGGGAAGGAGGAATGGTTCATTCATATAAAAATTATTATTGGGTAATCATGAGGATTCATGGAGACCTGAATATAATTTTAAATGCTCTTTACACATGGAATCTCTAATCAGTCAATCAAAGTCTGAATCTCTTGAAAATCTGATTTTTCCTTCCATTTTTTCCAAGGATAACCCATCCATACCTCCATTGTCTAAACAAGTCTGTATGGGGTCAGAAATTCTAGCCTCTTGTGTTCTGGACATCCTTGCCTGGGAGGTAGGAAGGGAATCAAAAGATTTTTCCAGTGTGGATTACAAGGAGGGAAACTGGAAGGGGATTTTGGATTCTTTAGATTTATATTCTAGTAGGGTTCTTTGGTCCTTCAGAGTGAAAAGTCCATAGGTCAAATCATGCTTTTCTTCCTAATTAACTACTTCCTATACATAACTAGCTGTTTTTATGTCAACAGAGTTCTTTACTTAATTTTTTCTATTTAATCAAAGACCTGCCTCCTAAAAATGATGGAGAAAGTATGAACATAATGAGGTGGGTTAAAGTGAGGGTTAAATAAAGAAAACTCTATATTGCCTCACTTATTCTATAATAAAAAACTTTCAGGTAAAATGAGGTTAAATGATTTTGTATTCGACATATCCTTGTGGCTGATAAAGTAATGACATAGAAATTATTACCCTCAAAATGTGTTTTTAGAATAGGGATTGCCTTGTGCTTAAGAATTTTAATTGCTTGATGGGGCACCTGGGTGGCTCAGTGGGTTAAGTGTCTGACTTTGGCTCAGGTCATGATCTCGCAACTTGTGAGCTTGAGCTCCATGTGTCAGCTGTGCTGACAGCTCACAGCTTGGAGCCTGCTTCAGTTTCATGTCTCCATCTCTCTCTGCTTCTCCCCTGCTCAAAGTGTCTTTGTTTCTGTCTCTCTCTCAAAAATAAACATTTTTTAAACATTTTTAAAAAAGAAATTTTAAATGCTTGGGTTGCCTGGGTAAGCGTCTGCCTCTTGATTTCTGCTCAGGTCATGATCATAGCAGTTCATGAAACTGAGCCCTGTGCTGACAGCGTGGAGCTTGCATAGGATTCTCTCTCTATTCCTATCTCTTTATGCCCCTCCCCTCCATTAAATAAATAGACTTCAAAAATTTTTTCAAGAAATTTAAATCCTTGTCCATTTTTTAAAAATCTGAATGTAAATCTTTCTATCCAAACTAGAAATTAGGATTATAAAATTAAAATATGGATTTTATATCCATATTTATCAACATACTTGATTCCCAGGGTCCCATCATGCAAGTAAAATAAGCATACTAGCATTACATTTCCATTCTGTATTCAAACTGTTATGGAGATCAGGCAGGATATTAATAAAATATAGTCTTTAATTTGATGGTTACTAACCAGCTGCTTCTATTTGCTTACCTGACTATTGAATAATATAAAATTATAGATACAGATAATATCCATAATATAGGAAACTGAAGATCAATTAATAACATGAAAATTCCTAGAATGAAATATTGCTTGCTAACTGAGAAGTTATTACTGCCTACTTAGGCTTGTATATTTAAAGAGCAATATAACCAAACTGGAAAGAAGAAACAAAAAAGAAGGTCTATTGTTATCTCTGTGCTCCTATATCAGGAGTGAAATCTGATGGTTCCTCAATTATGCAGGGCAGACTTCCAAGCTGGTAAACCTTTTTCCCCATTTGGCTTTTCATTTCTGTATCAGTTTGGGAGAAAACTTACAAGGAAACAATGTGGTCAAAGTTATAAAGTAATGTGTTTGTTCCTTTTGTAATACCTCTAGAATGTGTTCTGGATTGTGAGTTAGGAGGCAGAAGGGGAAGCAGGAAGAGAGCAGTCTGATGGTTGCAGATTTTGTTTGTTTGCTTTTTGTTTTTTACTTTAGCTTCTGACAAATACAGACAGGCATCAGGATATCCTGACATTAGGACAGTTCCATTTCATCAGTCATTTGCGATGGAGGCCATCGACTAGGCATTTTCATTTTTTTAAAAGTTTATTTACGTATTTGAAAGAGACAGAAATATCATGAGTCGGGGAAGAGTGGAGGGAGAGAGGTAGAATTCCAAGGCTCTGGTGGTCAGCACAGAGCCTGATGCAGGACTTGAATTCATGAAACTATGAAATCATGACCTGAGCCGAAATCAAGAGTGGGACACTTAATTGACTGAGCACCCAACCTCCCCAAAGCTTTTGAACTACCCATTAGATGGCATCCCTTCCTAAAAGATACAAATGATAGACCCTAGTAAGCCTAATCTTAACTCCCCCATTTGTATAGCCCTGAATGGTAGCTACTTCTTCCAGTTGTTACATCTGCATTATTACATCATTGTTCTTATTCGTATTCCTATTTGTTTCAGTTCTTCAGTTACTATAAACCAGTTGTCATATTAAATTTTGTTTAAATAATGTGTATGGTTTCTATATTCTTTCCAAATGAGACAAGAACATCTAACAAGGATAGGAAAGATTTCTGAATTTATTTTTTTCAGTGAAATGTAAAGAAGTACCTCCAACTGAAATCAATCACCTGATTTTTAGACCCACTGTAACACTGCTTATTGAAATCTCCATTTTAAAGTTCTATGGGTGTCTCAAACTGATCAGATTAAAAATAAAATTAATTTTTCCTTATGTTTTGCTCATTAAAATCGCCCCTTCCTCAGTCTTCCATATGGGACAATGAGTGGCATCATCATCTACTTATTCAGGTCAAATATCTTGAGTGTCATTAGCTCCTTCTTATTCAATCAACCACTAAATATGTGATTTCTATCCTTAAATACCCTTAAAATCTATTCACTTATTTCCATCACCAATTACTACTTCCATCATATTCCTTGATGAGATTGTTATTGGAATTTTTATTTGAACTTTTTGACTATAGGTTTATCTCATACAATTATTTACCACTTTGGCAAAAAAGTACTTTTGGGACTTCATCACGATGAAAAGCTTCTGCACAGTAAAAGAGTACAACTAATAGTTGATTGCAACATTAATGATAGATAATCTATGAATGGGAGAATATATTACAGATGACATATCTAATAAAGGGTTAATATTCAAAATCCATAAATAATTTAAAATGTCAACACCCAAAAAACACATAATCCAGTGAAGAAATGGGCAGAAGATATGAGTAGACATTTTTCCAAAGAAGACATACAGATGGCTAACAAACATATGAAAAGATGCCAACATCATTCATCATCAGAGAAATACAAGTTAGAACTACAACAACATATCACTTCACACCTGTCAGAAAGGCTAAAATTAACAACACCAACTACAGATGTTGGCAAGAATACAGAAAAAGGGGAACACTCTTACACTGATGGTGGGAATGCAAACTGGTACAGCCACTCTGGAAAAAATATGGAGGTTCCTTAAAAAGTTAAAAATAAAAATACAGAAACTCTATGACCCAGCAGTAACACTATTAGGTATTTACCCCAAAGATATAAAAATGCTGATTCGTTGGAATACATGCACCTAGATGTTTATAGCAGCATTATCCACAATAGCTAAATTATGAAAAGGGTCCAAATGTCCACCGACTGATGGATGGATAAAGAAGAGATGGTATACATACATGCATATATATACATGTATATAGATTTATACATTTACATACATATGTGTGTATATACATGTTCATATATGTGAATGATATATATATTCAAATATATATGACATGGATAAAGAAAATGGTATATATATATATACATGCATATATATATATATATATGACCTATATTTCAGTCATCAAAAAAAAAGAAATTTCACTCTTTGCAAGGACATAGATAGAGCTAGAGAGTATTATGCTAAGTAAAATAAGAGAAAGAGAAATAACTATATGGTTTCAGTCATATGTGGAATTTAAGAAACAAAACATCTGAAAATAGGGGAAGGGGGAAAAAAAAGAGAAGGGGGCAAGCCATAAGAGACTTTTAAGGATAGAAAACAAACTAAGGGTTGCTGGAGGGACGGTGTGTGGGGATGGGATAAATGGATGATGGACATTAAGGAGGGCTCTTGTGATGAGCACTGGGTGTCTTATGTAAGTAATGGATTACTAAATTCTACTCCTGAAACCATTACTATACTGTATGTTAACTACCTAGAATTTAAATACAAATTTGAAACAAATAATTTGGCACTTTGACTTCACCACACACTTAAAAGTATTCTCACTTAAGTCCTTTAAATAAGCTTCCCATTAACCTAAAGATGAAGTTAAAATGAACCTTTCATGACATGGTAACTGCATGTTACATGTGGTTTAATGATAACTGCTAACCTTGAGAAATCTTGGCAGGAAATTGTATTTTATAACTCTTCACAAGTCTAACAGACTGACATAAACACTGATGAAAACTTAGTAATGAGGATTTTACAGAGTTTCAGAATGAAATGTTTAGAACCACTGTTTTCTGGTTGTGCATATTTCTATTATTAATTAGACTTCAAAAACACTCTTGCAAAAATAAAGCATCTCATGAATTTATAATCATCCTTTGCCTAAAAATGATATCCTAGGAAAGTCAACCGTATGGACACACAGTGTGTGGGAACTGTATCAAATCTACGCTTGACTCTGAGTGCCAGATCAGAAAGACCCATATGCCAGTTTTTCAAAAGACAGCGCAACTGGAATAGATCTCTCCCTGTTGGGGAAGTTTACAAAGGCTGCCTGTGTTTGAATCTTAGCTTACTGTACCTGTGACGCTGGGCAAATCATTGTGTGCCTGTATGTACTAGTTTATTCATCTATAAAATGGGAATAAGAAGAACATTTACCACACACGATTTTTAGAAATTTAAATTGGTTAATATATGTGAAGCATTTAGAATACTGCCTGACAAGTGACAGTTGCTTGACATTATCATGAAACCATGCATATCTATATATCGCCTTATATTACCATTTAATATATAAGTATATAAAGTGCACAATAAACAACCAATTCTCAGTATCTTGCTGGGAGCTGCACTGGCCTCGCTGGAGGACAGTCACAGAGAGGAAATGGCAGCGTTTGCACAGCTCCTGCCATGAGAAACCAAAACTGGTATCTCCTGCTACTACTGGCTCATGTTGGAAATGAGCCTGCTGGTATTGACCAGGCCTCACAATATTCCAAATCAGACCGATATTCCCCACACAGATTGCTCATAAGGAAAGCATATTCCTGCCTCTTCAAATGAGATTTTAGATGAAAGCTCTGTGGATGATTGTCAAAAGGCTCTTCTGATGGGCCTTGCAGATCCAAGACATAGATAATAAAGGGGACTAAGAACACAAGATTTACAGTTGAGACTGGCCCAGAGACAAAGAGCCTAATTAAGAGTTAAGGACAGATAAGGGCAGAACTTAACTTAATACTTTTACCTTTTCTAACTGGTGATGTATGGCAGTCCCTTCCCTAAGGCCTACTTTCCGCAAACACCCTCCCTTACACTGGCGGCTGGGATGAGGATAGATAAGAGTAGCTAAAACATAACCCAAAAACAAAGGCCGACACATTTAGGGCCTCCATGGTGTTTACACGTTCAGCATCAGGTCAAAAAGGTTTCCACAAACAACTTATTAACCAGCTCAAAAACATTCGTCCTTTTGGGAGCCAGACAGAATGACTCCTAGCCTATCCATATACAACTTAACCTATGTCCTAATCCTAGCGTTATTAACTTAGAACAAATATGTATGTCATCCTGTTTTTCACTAAGAACATCCTGTTATTTCCTTAGTTGTAAGAGTTTCTCAACCTCACTATGAGTGGGGTAGTTCTGCAAGAATACTTCCGAAAAACCTGTTCTTGTACACTTTTCAAAGCATCTTATCACAAAGAGTTTTTCATTGTAAAAATTCCTTTTTCTGATCTCATGTTGTCATTGGACCTTTAAATAAAGACACCGAAACCGACAGGACAGAGATGCCTGCCTGGTGTGATCAGAAAGAATCTCAGGGCTCTCTCACTCTCTCTCTTGCCGACACCGTCCATCCTTCAGGGACCCCTGGACTGGCTGGATCGGGTCTCCAGCAATATCTGATTTAGTCAGTCTGTCAGAGGAATTTGACATCATCAGTCTCTACTTCTCTTCACATTTTCTTTATTTGGCTGCCAAGCCACTTCCTTCACTTGCTTTTCCTACTATTTCTCAGGCGTCTGCTTCTCAGTTATTATTACTGGCTTCTCATTGTTCTTTCTTCAAAGCTTAGAAACATTCTAGAGCCTTGTTTTGTTAAATTGGAAATAAGCCCTCTGCGGAGAGGAAATAGCACTGGGTTCTCTAAACCTGGGTTTCATTATGTTAAGGCACCTTGCTTAACCGTATCTACTGTAATGACATTTTTGGAGAGAGAGAGAAAGAGAGGCAGCATGAACAGAGGAGGGTCAGAGAGAGAGGGAGACACAGAATCTGAAACAGGCTCCAGGCTCTGAGCTGGCAGTCAGCAAAGAGCCTGATGCGGGGCTCGAACCCACGAACCGTGAGTTCATGACCTGAGCTGAAGTCAGATGCATAACCAACTGAGCCATCCAGGCGCAGAATCAGTCCATTTTGTAGTTAGAAACTGAACATATGTCTTTAGGTCCAGTGAAATATAAACAACCATGGTAATTATTTTAAAGTTAGAATGTTACAGAAGAGCATTTTGGTGCATTTATCTCTAAATTTTATTAATCTTTCTGTGCCTTATATAAGTCAAAGTATTTATTTTGACAGTAAATACAGTGATGATGTAAGTAAGAGTAAAGTCTAGTAAGTGAAAATGATTTTAACAGAGGGAAATGCGTATTGCAAGAGAGTAGTGATTATTTTGTATAAATCTTGTGTTGAAATATTTTCATGTATGACTTTTAAGATGGTCTAATTTGAATTACAGGATAGTCATATTATAATCATGTTTCACTTAGGTAATTCAACTATGTGTGCTAGTGAAAAAAAAATAAGTCAGGGAAGGAAGGTGGAGGAGGGGCATAAGTACAGAGAGAAATGAACATAAATGCCTCAAAATAAGTGTGATTTAGATTTGAATCGAATTCAGAAGTTGCAATTTCAAGTACCTAAGTATCTCATAATGTAAGCTTCTCACTATGCTCATCATTTATTGTTAAAACACCAACTGCTGGGGCGACTGGGTGGCTCAATCGGTTGAGCCACCTGCTCGGCTGAGGTCATTATCTCACGGTTCGAGCCCTGCATCAGGCTCTTTGCTGACTGCCAGCTCAGAGCCTGGAGCCTGCTTCAGATTCTGTGTCTCTCTCTCTCTCTGACCCTCTCCTGCTCACGCTGTCTCTCTCTCTCTCAAAAATAAATGAAACATTAAATTAAAAAAAAAAACACCAACTACTTCATCTGATGCTCATCTTTATAGCTATCCATCCCAACAGTGAAGGTAAAATTTGCTGTTAGCTTTAAAGAAGACTACTATGTGTATCTTTACATGATTTTGTCATAAAGAAATTTTGAGGGAATTTCTGATCATTTGCAAAGTCTGTCTTTTCTGCTATTGTTCTTTCCTTTTCAAACTTTTATTTGCATTCTAGGTAGTTAACATGCAGAGCGATAATGGTTTCAGGAGTAGAATTCAGTGATTCATCACTTACATACAACACCGAATGCTTATCAAAACTAGTGCCCTCTTTAATATTCATCACCCATCTAGCCCATCCTCCACCCATTTCCCTCCATCAACACTCAGATTTTTTCTGTCTTTAATAGTCTCTCATGGTTGCTTTCCTCTTGCTCTCTGTTCCCCTCCACTCATCCCATATGTTCATTTGTTTTGTTTCTTAAATTCACATATGAGTGAAGTCATATGGTACTTCTCTTTCTCTAACTTATTTCACTTGGCATAGTACTCTAATTCCGCCCGTCTTGTTGTATATGGCAAGATTTCATTCTTTTTGATGGCTGAATAATATTTCATTATATTATATGCATAATATAATATACACCTCATCCTTATCTACTATAATATTATATACATTAATATATACATATATATGTATAATATTTGCTTTGAATCAGTATTTTCGTATCCTTTGAATAATACATAGGAATGCAATTGCTGAGTCATAGGGTAGTTCTATGTGGGTGGTGGATGGGCTAAATGGGTGATGAGTATGAAGGAGAGCACTTGTTGGGATAAGTACTGGGTGTTATATATAAGTGATGAATCACTAAATTCTACTCCTGAAACGAATACTACATGGTATATTAACTAACTTGAATTTAAATAAAATCTTAGAAGGAAATAAAAGAACACGAGCTTGGGAGCTATAACGTGTATACGATATCTTGCCTTTTTACTGATAGCTGTATTAATCAATTTTGCTTCATGAACAAAGGGTCCCTAAATCTGTTACTTACATTAACAGGCTTTAATTTGGTAGCTGAAAGGGGCTGTAACTTGTCTAGGGTCATATTCTGCTGCAGAACTCTAGAAGACGGAGTGTCTCCAACTAGGTATGCTCTTTGCATGGCTCCGTCTTAAAGCTCATGCTCCATCTTTAAGCTTTGAGTAGACAGGTTTTCGGTCACCTCTTACTACCCTCTGGTCAAGCTGTCACATGGGGGAGCCAAAACTCAGTGAGTCAGGAATGTATTCTCTTCCCACAGGAGGCAAATCACATGGCAAAGGGAAGGGTGAGATTATCTTACAGGGAAGGGAGGGAGAGAATCATTGTAAACAAAATATAGGAGTGGTCCTGCCATCTGTCACCACATGTTAGACTGGCCTGTTTTTCTTCACTCTCCAGGTATTATTTTATGACAGCCACTACCATCCATTTGAAACTTACTGAATGGAAATTCTTTAGAGTTTAGGTATCTGAATGCATTTTTCATCTTCAGCCTGGTCGGTCTCTCCCAGCTCCTGTTTTTACCAAGTAACCTTAGAAAACATAGTATGCATAGTGTGGATAAAATAACTGCATTGTCAGGAACACTGTGGGTGATGGTTCTTCTCTATCCCCTACTATCTCAGTCACGTCTACATATCTGACTGTTCATTCTTTATATGACGAGAGCTTCTCCTCAAAGAAATAAGGGAGGAGAAAATGATGCCGACGTCTTGGGCTTTATACATGAAAGAGATTTCAGGGATTTTAACTCAAATGGATACTACAGAGCCAAAAGAACTATGCATAGGAGGGTCATAAAGTTTATTCACAGTATAACCCAAATATGTATAGAAGATGTGGCTCTTCAATTGTTGCGGACGAAATGACACAAAGGACAAGACACACACAAAAGACAGACACAGACACAACTCCGGCCAGAGGAACAATTCTACGCAAGCCCCTCTTGTGGTTTATTTTATACCCTGGTAACTGGATACAAACTGAAACCTACAAGATGCATTCCTTTACCAATTAAGGGCAAGTAGCCAAACACATTTCAAGAACAGGGGGGAGCAAAGGGAGGAAGCGACCACAACATGTTTACTAAGAGGCTTGCTCACAATTCCAGCCTCCTCCTTATTTCTAAGGAGGGCATGTTCCCTCGTTTGCGAGCAGACCATTAAACTTGGATATTGTGTGCAGGCCTTCTGGCAGAGCACCCTGTTTGCAGGCATGCTTTGCCCAGGCAGGGAGCCCCGTGTGCAGGCACATCCCCGCGTCCCTAACCACGCTTTCTTGTGGTCACTGTCGGGCTCCCACATCTCCCCCTTTTTTCTGAGAAGCGGAAGCAAACTGTAAAGTGGCGATAACGCGTTGTCTATCCTTTTTTAGTTGTTGCCTTCTTCGCCAGCACCGGAAGACTAAAATAATAACACAGCATAAAAGTATTATGAATAAAGTATTCACAAGAACAGTTCCAATTAAGGCAGACACATGTCCAAGAGGGTTCAAATTATTCATCCCTAGAAAGGGTAAATCCCTTGACAGATCGGACCCAGTAATGTCAGGTAGTGTTTTGCTAAATGTAGGCAAAATTTGCTGCTCTAACTCCATAATTTCCTTAGTTAGGTTCTGATGCCCTGTTAATGACCATTTCACCTTTTCCCAACCTTCACTCATGTTAAAAGGCACAGATGTTATACATAACTGAGAGGAGTTCCAATCACCTTTCAATACACTTCTTGTGGATAAGACAGTTAATTGATCCCCAAGCCATGAAACAGTATGTTGAAGATTGAGTACATCAGTTGCAAGTTGTGCATCCAGATCTCGTTGTTGCCATAATAAATGAGAGTCTTTATGCCATTCCCGTACAAAGTCTGCTGTTTAAAATCCTTGATGCAAAGCAAGTCCAGCCACGGCAGCTGTTGCAGTAACTGCAGCCACTGCAAGAACGGAAGCTATGATTATTCCAAGCATGCGTAGGGACCAGTGAAGCAAAGTTTGTATAGCAGTCACCCAATGAGATACAGCAAAAGAGTCCGACCAAGATCTTGTCAAATTTACAGGTAACCATACTTCAGTTCAAGTTTCAACAATCACCAATGAAAAATTAGAGTTACTGATTTGTGTTTCAAAACTTTTCCACCATGACTGATTTACACATTGTGTTAAATTACAATGATTACATGATATAGATCCCTCTGTAGCATTCCAAGCCCAATTCCCATACAACAATGCAAAGGGGTATTTTAGACAAGCCATAGCAGAATAGGATTTATTAACATGCAAGTTAACATGAAAGGGACCTGAACTGTCAGTCTTATCCAAAGTATAGTTTCCTGACCATATAGTGAGATTCCCTGAAACTGCCCATAATTTCCAAATATTCCCTTGAAAGTGGGGATACCCTAACAATTGCAACTGAGGGGGAATGGGCGCAAATTGCTGCCATTTTACGGTTTCATTGCCGTTACCCATTAAAGTACCATTAATTCGATGCCATTTAAAAGTTTTGTTAGACCATTTTCCCAAAATTTGACCATGATCAGGGCTCCAATCTACAATGACAAATCCAGAATAGTTCATGACCTTAAAGGGCCGATGACCTCGGCAGTTTTCCCATTCCAAAGATTCTAGAGAAGGAATAAAAAAATTAGAAGGGCATAATGGTATAAAGGTATCAGGATGGTGACTCATCGGCGTCATAGAGGTGTTGAATCCCCTGGTGGAAACAAGCACAGTAAAGACAGCAGGATGATAATTATTATATGTTATCCCCCAAGTATTATAATTGTGATGATTATGCTTCCTTGTAGAGAGGCAAAAGGGATGTCCTCCGATGCACAAGGGGAGACCCTCCACTGCAACAGTAACATTACTTATGTTATATTGATTATTATGGTGACGCAAATGATTAATTCCTCCACACGCGGGCGGTGGGAAGAATGCATATATTGATAAACTATTCTGATGCCACCATAGACCGTATGCCGTTTACCACAAAATCGCAGACAGGCACAGTCAGACTCCATAGGCTTTTTGGGACCTTAAGGGTGCCCACCCGTGGAGCCACAGAATCAAACCCAGCAGGCAAGCCAGACCTAATTGCATAGTCACATCTATATATATACTAGAGGTTACTATATTCCTTCTCACAGAAATCCTACAGGTGAGACTAACAATGACAATGACAAACAGGACAAAACAGACACAGAATTGGCCACAAAACAGGTTTATGAGTTTGCTGAAGGGCCAACCGATGTCTCGGTGTGCCCTGGGGGAGGGAAATAGCTGCGTCCAGCTTTTCATTTAATCCCCCAGACAGAAGCACATGTGCATTTAAGGATCCAGGTGATAAGTTGATGTACCTCATTTTTTCTTAATAACAAAAATGGGAGTGCTCGAGGAACTTGAGCAGTGGCCACTAGTTTTCCGACGGAATGGTTACAGAAGCCCCCATGGGAGAGAGAAGATAAGTATTTGTGCTATACGTTCTCCAGCCAACAGTTAAAGTGGAATAGAAGTAGAAACCATGATTAAAATTTCTCCAACAAAATCAGAGTCTATAACTCCAGGAATGATGGTTAGGCCTCTTAAAGCTGCGCTGCTGCGGCCCAATATTAAACCAAAGGTGCCTTTAGGCAATGGGCCAAATATGTTTGTCCTTAATTTATAAATGCCACCTCCCTGAGACAAAAAAGAACATTTTCAGCGAGAGGTAAATCAGCAGCCACACTCCCTGAAGTTGCAGAGAGTAAATCTGACACCATTAAGGGTTTAGCTATCCCTAATGTAGCAGTCATCTCTAAGGGTTATTGGAAAACAAAGGGGTTACTTGAGGAGTGGGAGGCGTAGCCATTGAGTCCCCGGCATTGTTCTAACAATTTCCACCCTTGGAGGGCTTCATAGCCTGAGCCAAAGCAGTAGCAAAAATAACAGCATTATGTTCAGTTCCCCCCACTCCTGAACAAGCTCTAATATATTCAGCTATAGAAGCTCCCTGCCCTTTTAAAGGGCCCAAAACACGTTTACATTCCGGGTTTGCATTTTCAAAAGCAAGTGTCTGCAAAAGTATCTCTGAGATTTCATCACGTCCAACATCCCGCTCAACAGCCACCTGCAATCTAGCAAGAAAATCAGTATAGGGTTCATTGGGTCCTTGTAAAGTTTTTTGTAAAAGAAGGCTGAGCGTGGCCAGTAGGTACAACACGGCGCCAAGCCCTAAGAAATACCTGGCACACCTGCTGTAAATCCTGGTCGGAAAATTGAGCCTGTTCTCTCAAGGCTTGAAATTGTCTCTCTCCCATCAATTTATCCTCCAGGGGACGAGGAGGGTTCTGTCCCTCATTAATTTGAGCCTGCTTTTGGGCTTCCTCTTCCCACCAACTCCTAATTGCAGAATGCAATGCAAGTGCTTGAGTGATAGCACTACATAGAGTCCACAATTTCAAAGGGATTATGTTACCCTTCTGATGCTGTTGCTGTAATTCCTTCTGTATTAACTTCCATTCCTTTAAGTTTAATAGTACTTTGGGTTGGCACTTAAACCCATAACAATGCTGCTCCACAAGGCGGAATAACTCAAATAAACGGTGACTAGATACCTTCACCCCGATGGAGTGGAGAAGTCTTTTGACTAGCTCCATGTATTGTGCCTTTGCTGATGGGGAATTCCCCATAATTTTCCCGAAAGTTCCCCTGCCTTGGACCTACAATCCCCGAGGGGTACTCACCCTTTCGGTTTCGTTCGCCCTCTGCCCCACGTTTGGGCGCCAGATGTTGCAGACAAAATGACACAAAGGACAAGACACACAAAAGACAAACACACAACTCCGGCCAGAGGAACAATTCTACGCAAGCCCCTCTTGTGGTTTATTTTATACCCTGGTAACTGGATACAAACTGAAACCTACAAGATGCATTCCTTTACCAATTAAGGGCAAGTAGCCAAACACATTTCAAGGACAGTGGGGAGCAAAGGGAGGAAGCGACCACAACATGTTTACTAAGAGGCCTGCTCACAATTCCAGCCTCCTCCTTATTTCTAAGGAGGGCATGTTCCCTCGTTTGCAAGCGGACCATTAAACTTGGATACTGTGTGCAGGCCTCCTGGCAGAGCATCCTGTTTGCAGGAATGCCTTGCCCAGGCAGGGAGCCCCGTGTGCAGGCACATCCCCGCATCCCTAACCACGCTTTCTTGTGGTCACTGTCGGGCTCCCACATTAATACTTTCTATGATTTATGTGTCTTCCTAATTTATTACTGCTAGTAATTGGGAAAATAGTTAGGCCCTACCCATTTTGAAATCTATTTACTCCAAGAATGGAAATAGTCCCTTTTAGATAATACACAGTTTCATTAGGAAAAAAAAAGTCTCAGTCTATCATAGTTCTTAGTATCCCATTCTCTCCAAAACTTGAACCAAGGTTTGAGCCGTTAGGCTTTAGAGAAGTTTCCTGAGATGTTTCTCGTGTGTGTGCTAGTAGAGATATAAAAGAATATTTATAGAAACATTGTTTGTAATAACAACACAACCCTTTAAGAAGGATTAACCTGAAAAATGGAATCATTGTTTGCATGTTTGTATAGATATATGCTATATATCAAAGAAAATATGAAGCCTAGCTACTTCTATTCATGAGGCTTAGTGCAAAAGCATAATGTGAAATGAAAAATGCAAGTCATCAGTGGAATTCTGGGAAAATGGCCATGACAGCAGCACAAGTTTTCAACATCTCCAAACTCCTTTATTGAAAACAGAGCAAGTAGCATAGGGAGAAAAAAATGCAGAACATTTAAAATGTTACTAAGTGACAAGGTGTTCCCACAAACCCAAACATAATAGCAGGAGGAGACAAACCACCCAAACCCACAAGAACTGCATATTCTTGTCTGTGTGGGAAGAAGGAGGCAGCAATGGCGAGGTGTCTGTCAGAACTGAGAAAGGGACAACCTCAGATAAACAAGATATATTTGCTCAACAACATAAAGAGGGAAATTTAAGAAGCTGGAACTTGGAGGGATTTTGCCCCTTCCAATACTGAGTGAATGCAAGAAATCTGTGGTACGAGAACTGTGAGCTGAAGGAGAACTCCTAGCAGAATCCCACAGTGATGAGAACATACCAGGAGCAGAATAACAATTGAAAATTAGCAGAAACAAAACAGTATGGAGGTTCCTCAAAAAAAGTAAAAATAGAACTCCCCTATGACCCAGCAATAGCACTGCTAGGAATTTACCCAACGGATACAAGGGTGCTGATGCAAAGGAGCACATGTACCCCAATGTTCATAGCAGCACTCTCAACAACAGCCAAAACATGGAAAGAGCCGAAGTGTCCATCAACAGATGAATGGATCAAGAAGATGTGGTTTATCTATACCATGGAATACTACATGGCAATGAGAAACAATGAAATCTGGCCATGTGTAGCAACATGGATGGACCTTGAGGGCGTTATGCTGAGTGAAATAAGTCAGGCAGAGGAGGACAGATACCATATGTTTGCACATATAGGAGGATTAGGAGGAACTTAATGGAGGACCATGGAGGAGAAGGGGAAAAATAGTGGGGGAGAGGGAGGGAGACAAACCATGAGAGACTCTTGAATGCTTAGAACAAACTGAGGGCTGATGGAGGTGGGGGAGAGGGGAAGGGGGCTCATGGGCATGGGGGAGGGCACTTGTAGGGATGAGCACTGGGTGTTTTAAGGAAACCAAGCTGACAATAAACTATTTAAGAAAAAAAAGAAAAGAGGGACGCCTGGGTGGCTTAGTCAGTTAAGCGTCCGACTTTTGCTTAGGTCATGATCTCGCGGTTCGTGGGTTCGAGCCCCGCGTCAGGCTCTGTGCTGACTGCCAGCTCAGAGCCTGGAGCCTGTTTCAGAGTCTGTGACTCCTCTCTCTGACCCTCTCCTGCTCACGCTGTCTCTCTCTCTCTCTCTCTCTCCTAGAAATAAATAAAAAAAGAAAAGAAAAAAAAAGAAAAAAAAGAAAAGAAAATTAGTGGAAACAAAAGAGAAGATCTAGACCAAAACTGAGTGAGGTGTGGAGTCCAGAAATCTTAAGGAGCAAGCCATCAAATATTTGAACAATATATAAAAATAAGACCAAGAGTTTATTGGGGATATATAAGCTTCCCCAATCTTGCATTATTCTAAAACTTCAGAAAAGCTAGTTTCATAGAAAAATAAATATCAAAAATGAATCAAACTCAAATCCTGTGCAAAGCGAAATAGTATCCCTAGAGAATGAAAAGTGTGCCCAAAACATATCAAACCATAAGCTAGTATTTAAAAAGAGCTAAAGATATATAACTTTTCATAAGGTATGAGCAAATCATTAATTAGAATTTTAAAACTTAAGAGGTAAGTGACAGATCTCTGTAAAGAAAAACAATAAAAGAAACAATTTCACAAAAGAAGAATAAAGAAGCCAGAAGTGAAAAAATGTAGCCAAAAAAAGCCTTAAGAGAAATACAAAGTGAAACAGGGAATGTTTAAATGGAAACAGAAGGAAAAGTACAAAGGAACTTCCAAGATGGTGATAAGTATTGAAGACAGGCAAAGAAAAGGCAAAAACAAAACTAAGGGAATCAAATTTTACTAGAGCGTATAGTATAAGAAAACTTTCTCAAAATAAAACTGGGCCTACATTTTTAGGGAATACGCAGTGTAGCTTAAATATTCACAGAATGGTCAACATCAAAACATCCCATTTTTTCTTGATTATAGAAGAAACAATTATTTCAACATATAATAAAATTATATGGTTAAAATTTGACATCAGTATTTTATGCCAGATGAAAATAGAGTAACATATTTAAGATATCAAAAGAAAGTATGAAACAAGCAATTATTTTTCAGCAAAGGGCACTGACAAATAGTTATTAATATGCAAGACTCACGTAATATTGATCTATTAGCTATCTTGAGTAATCTACCATTGAATGAGGTTGAATATCAAAGTGACTAGAGATATTGATAAAGGATAAATGTTGAGCATTAATTTTATAATTACTTATAAAACTAAGGCTAAATAAGGATAAAGAAGAAGAGAATGTGTGTAATGTTTATATGTTAAAATAATATAGATACAACGCCATTAAAATTTAATGTTTATTTATTTTTGAGGCAGAGAGAAACCTAGCATGAACAGTGTAAAGACAGAGAGACAGAGAGAGACACACACACAGAATCTGAAGCAAGCTCCAGGCTCTGAGCTGTTAGCACAGAGCCTGATGCAGGACTCGAACTCACAAACCATGAGACCATGACCTGAGCCAAAGCCAGACTAAGCCACCCAGGCGCCCCACAGTGCAATTTTTTTTTAAATGGAAGGCAATAGGGAGAATACGTGCAAATACCTTTGAAAATGTTTTCAGTCAGCACCATTGATGATAGAATTAGTATCAGTATTCTGAGACTCTAGTGTGTATCGCAAATCAGTAATTATGGATCATTCTAATTGTATCATACCTGTTGTTCTTAAGTTCTAAGATTCCTGATATAGAATAAAGGAGATACAGATGTAGTGGAGATGGTAGTTAATTAAATATTCTATAATCTTTCATTTGAATTAGAAATAATAAGATATACTCATAAGGTATTATACACACACACACACACACACACACACGCACGCACGCACGCATGCACATAATAGGTATTTCTGTCAACCAAAAAGGTTGATACATGGGGCGCCTCGGTGGCTCAGTTGGTTAAGCATCCGACTTCAGCTCAAGTCATGATCTCACAGTTCGTGGGTTCAAGACCCATGTCGAGCTCTGTGCTGACAGCTAGCTCAGAGCCTGGAGGCTGCTTCAGATTCTGTGTCTCCCTCTCTCTCTGACCCTCCCCTGCTCACACTGTCTGTCTCCCTCTGTCTCAAAAATGTTGATACAATGAGGACCTTAGAAGCAATGAACATTACCAATATCTAGATTCAGATTTTCAAATACCATTTCTTGCTAAAATAAACCAGTTGTTTGGAAAATGTCTGAGCCTGGGTCATCTTGTCATACTACATAGTAAGATAACCATCAAAGAATATTAGGGTCATGTCAAAAGGAATCCCATATTCATTTGAAGAGATTCTCATGGCAAAGATGGGGTGGTTTAAGTTTCAAAATAAATAAATGTAATAGGTGAAAAGGTATAAATGTGTTAAAATCTATGAGTTTGCAATGCTATTAAAAAGAGTCATTTTCTGGGGTCCCTGGGTTGCTCAGTCAGTTAAGTGTCCAACTTTGACTTAGGTCAAGATCTCATGGTTTGTGAGTGAGTCCCACATTAGGCTCTCTACCATCAATGAAGAGCCCTCTTCAAATCCTTTTCTCTGTGCCCCTCCCCAACCCATGATCACTCTCTCTCAAAAATTAATAAACATTTAAAAATGTTTTTAAAAAGCTCATTTTCTGAGGAATATGATAGGAAACCAATTATTTATTCAAATATAACAATTTAAGGTAAATGAGATTCTATTTCTGATATATAAGACATGAAGTATTCATGATCTAATCTAGGATTTAGACAATTTAACTTTGGGGCATTGCTGTAGAAACAAAGTATATGCATGTATGGGTAGTGTAGTGTTGGTTAAATTATAGCCCCATAAAAGATGTGTCTGCAGCCTAACTTTTGGGACCTATGAATGAGAAATTATTTAGAAAAAGGGTCTCTGTAGGTGTGATTAAATTAAGGGTCTTGAGGTGAGGTCCTCCTAGATTCCTGGGATGGTCCTTAATTCCAATGACAAATGTCCTTACAGGAGACAGAAGAGAAGAAGAAATAACACAGAGGAAAAGTAGTATGTAAATATAGTATTTTCACTTCCCTAAAAATCCTACGTACTCTGCCTATTCATCTTTCTTCCATCTTGCATCCCTGGCAACCACTGAACTTTTTATTTCTCCACAGTTTTGTCCTTTTACAATGTTACTTAGTTCGAATCCTATGGTATGTAGCCTTTTCAGGTTGACTTCCTTCATTGGTAATATGCATTTAAATTTCCTCCATTTCTAGTTCATTTCTTTTTAGCAAGAAATACTACCTTATGTTCTAGATTACTACAGCTTATTTATTGTCTAGCCTCCTGGATATCTTGGTTGCTTCCGAATTTGGGCAATTATGGATAAAAATGTGCGTGGATATGTATTTGCATGCAGGTTATTGTGTGCACATAAAATTTCAAATCCTACAGGTTGTTTACGAAGAACAACTGCTGGATCGCATGGTAAGAATATGTTTACTTTTCAAGTAACCACCAAAATATCTTCCAAAGTTACTAGAATGTTTTGCCTTTTACCAGTAATGGACAACAGCTCTTTTGCTCTGTTTTGTTGCCAGTATTTGGTGTTCTCAGTGTTATGGATGTTGGCCATTCTAATAGCTGTGTAGTGGTATCTCATTGTTATGGTTTATATTCCCCTGAAGATTTATAACATGAAAAGCATCTTTTCACATGCTTCTTTGCCTTCTGTATATCTCCTTTGGTGAGGTGTCTGTTAAAATCTTTAGCCTATTTTTAGACTGTGTGGTTTGTTTTCTTATTGTTGCATTGATTAATAGTTTGCTGTGTATTTTGAATAACAGCCCAAAAGGACTGTTTTCTTTTTTAAGTTTATTCATTTATTTTGAGAGGGAGAGAGACACTCAGAGAGCACAACTGAGAGAGGGACAGAGAGAGAGGCAGAAAGAGAAAATTCCAAGCAGATGCTGCACTGTCAGTGTGGAGCCCAATGAGCGTCTTGAACCTTGGGATCATGACCTGTGCTGAAATCAAGAGTCTGACGTTTAATCAACTGAGCAACCGAGGTGCTCCTAAAAAAAACCTGATATTTATTTTAGGAGTGCATGAGTGACTCAGTCGGTTAAGCATCTGACTTTGGTGTAAGTCACTATCTTACTGGTCCTGAGTTTGAGGTCCCACATTGGAGCCCTGTGTCAGGCTCTGTGCTTACTGAGAGCTCAGAGCCTGGAGCTTCCTTCAGATTCTGTGTCTCTGTCTCTCTCTGCCCCTCCCCAACTCAAGCTCTGTCACTTTCTCTCCAAAATAAACATTAAAAAAAAAGAACTGATATTTTTGCATATATTTTTTCCCAAGTCTGTAGCTTGTCTTTTCATTCTCTTGATAGTGTCTTTCACAGAGCAGAAATTTTACATTTTAATTAATCCAGCTTATCAATTATTTCTTTAATAGATTGTATCTTGGTGTGTATCTAAAAAAGTATCACCAGACCCAAGGTCATCAATGTTTACTCCTATATTATCTTTTAGGAGTTTTATAGTTTTATATTTAGATTTGTGATCAATTTTGAGTTAATTTTTTTGGTGGAGGTTGTAAATTATGTGTCAAGATTTATTTGTTTGTATGTGGATGTCAGTTGTTTTGGCACAATTTGCTGAAGAAACTCTCTCTGCTCTGTAGCACTGCCTTTATTCCTTTGTCAAAGGTCAGTTGATTATATTTATGGGGGCCTATTACAGGTCTCTATTCTGTTTCATGGATTTTTTTTTTCTTGTCTATTCCTTTGCCAATACCGCATTGGACTTGCTACTTTCTGCTTTCTTTTGTTTCATACTAGCATGCCTTATTTTTCCCATCCATTTACTTTTAATTCATATGTTTATTAACATTTTTTGGTACATCTCTTATAGACAAGATACAGTTGGGTGGTGTTTTAGCGCCCAATCAGATAATCTCCGTCTTTTAGCTGGTGCTTTTAGACCACTGGCATCCAAATTAATTATTTATATAGTTTGATTAATATCCATCATGTTTGTTTCTGTTTTCTGTTCGGTACCCTTGCACTTTGTTCTGATTTTTGTCTTCTACACTTTTTCTGCCTTTTGTGTTTTAACTGAACATGTTATTTGATTTCTTCTTACCATATCAGTTATACTTTTTCTTATTCCTTGTTTTTAGGAGTTACCCTAGAACTTGCAACTAATCCAAGTCCACTTTCAAGTAACATTAATGTACTTCACAGATAGTGAGTACCTTTAATAACCAAATAACTTTAGTTCTTTCCTCTTATACCCTGCATCATTTGTTTTACTTATGTATTAGCAAACACAACTGTAAGCATGTGTGTATATATACACATATATCTACGTATATACATACATGCGTATATATAACCAAATAAATTATTTTTCATTTCAAAATACATTCAGTATTTTCATTTGTGTTATGATTTTTTTTAATCTCTTGTGTTTCTTATTCATTCTTTCTTAGGATTTCCATTTCTCTGTTTCCATTGCCCATCTGTTTTTGCATGCTGTCACATATTAATCATAACTGTTTTATCTATTTATTTTTTAATGTTTATCCTTGAGAGAGAGACAGAGAATGAGCAGGGGAGGGGCAGAGAGAGGGAGATACAGAACAGGAAGTAGACTCCAGTCTCTGTGCTGTCATTACAGAGCTCAATCCTGGGCTTAAACTTACGAACTGTGAGATCACAGTTTTCTCATATATTTCAAAATGGTTCCTTTTCTCCTCCCCCTGCCAGAAGCCCAAGGGGATTTTCCTCTGGTATTTATTGTGAACCTGGTTCAGATCTTGTAGTTAAACCTTAAAATACTGTGGGAGCCCCATATGATTTGATCCTCTGGAGTGTTTAACACTCAGAGTTGTCTGCACTGATAGCATTTTCCATTCAGTCTATTTTAAGAATTTGGGGGAAAACACCTGAGCAGTGCAGATTAAAACCTGCACCTTTTTCTTTTATCTCACTTTAACTTCTAGTTACTTAACATACAGAGCAATATTGGTGTCAGGAGTAGAATTCAGTGCTTCATCACTTACATACAACACCCAGTGCTCACCACAAGTGTCTTCCTTAATGCCCATTACCCATCTAGCCCATCTTCCACCCACTTCCTTCCATCAACCATCAGTTTCTTTCTATTGTTAAGCGTCTTAAATTAAATTAAATTAAATTAAGCTAAAAATAAATAAATACTGCATCTCTACTCTGTAGACATGTAAACATCTGCCAGTCCAACCATTACTCTATATCAGGAATATAAGCCTATAACCCAAACCTGCCATAATGCCTATGTTTTTAATTGTGAAAATACATATAACAAAAATTGTCATCTTTACCATATTTCAGTATTGTTCAGCAGCATTAGGTACATTCACATTGCTATCTTGTTAACATCATGACCAAACATCCACAGAGATTTTTTCATCTTGGAAAACTGAAACTCTTGTAGCACTTAAAAAAGACCTCCCATTTTCCTCTTCTCTAACCGTTAGTAATTGCCACTGCACTGTCTGAATCTATGTATTTGACTACCTCATAGGAATCAAATCATACAATATTTGTCTTGTGTGATGTGCTTATTCTGCTGCAAAATATCCTCAGGCTGCACATATGTTGTAGTATGTGTCAGAATTTTCTTCCTTTGAAAGATTTAATAATATTTCATTTTCTGTATGTGGGTTGCTTCAGCATTTTGGCTTATTGTAAATAGTGTTGCTGTGAATGTGAACATGGATGTACATATACCTGTTTGAATTTCTGCTTTCAATTCTTTTAGGCATCTAGTTAGAAGTGGAAATGTTGCATCATGTTAATTCTATTTTTATTTTCTTTTTTACCTTTATTTTTGAGAGAAAGAGAGAGAAAGAAAACAAGTTGGGGAGGGAGCAGAGAGAGAAAGAGAGAGAATTCCTAGCAGGCTCCATGCTCATCACAGAACCCAATATGAGACTCGATTCCACGATCCTACTCCAGGGATCATGACCTAAGCCAAAATCAAGACTCAGATGCTCAATCAACTGAGCCACCCGGGCTCCTCTCTATTTTCAATTTCTTAGGAAACTAAGAAATGCTATTTTCCATACATATATGAACATATTCCTTGATGGTAGATTGCTATACATCAAACTCTAACGTATTCATTGAAGTAACGAACAGAGTTATAGCTAATAAACCAGCAAAAGATAAAGAGCAAAGGTATAAAAAGTACAAAAATGACATATAA
The DNA here is from genome assembly GCA_017311185.1 of Proteles cristata cristata. NCBI lineage: Eukaryota > Metazoa > Chordata > Mammalia > Carnivora > Hyaenidae > Proteles > Proteles cristata. Next base: position 1,394,876 of record JAESUZ010004165.1, read on the forward strand.
GGAAGAAAGAAAAAACGGAGTACATGGGAAAGAGAAAACAAAAATATGATAGAATTATACCTAACTGCAGCACAAATTACATTAAATGTGGATAGTCCAAACACAAGTAAAAGGTGGGTATATTTCAGATTGCATAAAGAAATACGACCAAAGTATAAGATTCCTACAGCAAACAAACTTTGAATATAGAGAGCAAAAATAACTTAACGTAAAAGGATGGACAAATATATATAATGTCAATACTATTAGAAATTACAGCAGTGGCTATCTTAACTCATGATGAAATAGATTTCAAAGCAAAAGATATTACCAGGTATTTAGAAAGCCATTTAATAGAGAGAAAGATAGGATATAATAATCCTAAATGTTTGTGAACCTAATAGCAGAGCATTCAAACAGATGAAACAAAAACAGATAGAATATAACAACAACAGCAGCAGCAGCAGTAACAACAAAGAACTGCACAGAGTAATATTAGAATTTGCAATTATAGTCAGTGATTTTAATTCTGTCTCCTAATAAATGATAGAATGACAGGCAGAAAATAAATAAGAATATAGAAGGCTTGAAAAAATACTATCAACAATAGTATCAACATGTGAAATGCTTAGGAATAATTCTGACCAATGATGTGCATTCTGACCAATGACGAAAAACTAGAATCATGAAAGACAGAAAGGAAAGACAGTAAAGAAATCAAGGGATATGCCATATTCATAGGCTGGAAGATTAAAATTTCTAAAATGATAATTCTTTCCAGTTGCTCCGATTCAACACAATCCCAGTTAAAATCCCAATAAATGTAGGGGATATTTTTGTTGAAATTTAAAAGCTGGTTTTAAAATTCATATGGAAAAGGATGCAGAATAGCTAAACATTTTGTAAAAGAAGAGCAAATTTAGACTCCTATCCAGGATATAGTGAGTTCTCATAACTCAGGAAGTAAACATGTTACCCAGTTAAAGATGGGAAAATATGTAAAGAGACACTCAACTTAAGAAAGTATAAGGATGACAAACAAGCACATGAAAAAATGTATGGCGCCTGGGTGGCTCAGTCGGTTAAACGTCCAACTTCAGCTCAGGTCATGATCTCACAGTTTGTGGATTCGAGCCCCGCGTCCGGCTCTGGAGTCTGTTTCAGAATCTGTGTCTCCCTCTTGCTCTGATCCTCCCCTACTCACTCTCTCTCTCTCTCTCTCTCAGAAATAAATAAAACATTAAAAATTTTAAAAAAAGAAAAAAATGAATAATATTGTAAGTAATTATGGGAATCCAACTAAAACCAAAATGAGATACCTATTAGAATGACTAACCATACAAAGTGCTGATGAAGATATGAAATGAAGGAACAGGAACTTACTGCACTTATGTTGTGGATGTAAAATAGTACAACTAAATTTGGAACAGTTTGGCAATTTCTTAAAATGTTAAACATATACCTACTGTATGGTCTTGCCATTGTACTTCTAAGTATTTACCCAAAATAAGTGGAAACATGATCATACAAAGACTTGAACACGAATGTTCATGATAAATTTATCTGAAATGCCTAAAAATTAGAAATAGTTTAAAGGATTTACAGTGAATAAATTCACAAATTAAGATATATAATTACATTAGAATAATACTTAGCAATAAAAGAATACACTATTGATATATGCAACAACATAATTGAAACTTGTAATAGTTTATGCTGAGTAGAATAAGCCTAACTAAAAAATAGTACATACTATATGGTTATACTTATGTAAAAATCTGGACAATGCAAACTGATCTATAATGGTAAGAGATATATCAAAGTAATTAATTATAAAGGCACCTGAAGAAACTATTAGGGGTGATCTTTATGTTTTCTATTTGGATTGTGGTGATGATTGCACTGGTGTGTACATATCACCAGTACTTTTCATTGTATGTTAATTATACTCCAATAACTTGGAAAAAAAAGAACAATAGAATACTTGATCAGTTATCTCTTAAGTCCTAGAGAAAATTTTACTGTTATATTACAAAAGTATAATCATTATATTCCATAGACATGATGTTAATCTTAGCTACTGTCTTGTTTGATCACATGTGTATTAGTTCCATTCTTTGAGAACATTTGCCTTTATTCTAGTTTGATTATTTCAGAGTACCCTTCAATCCTCTCCTACTCCCTACCTCCCATCTTCTCAGTGTTACCAAGTCACATATCTTCTACTTCATTTATTTTAAATTCATCAAATTTTTGCCTTATGTGTAGGGAATCCTCTGACCCTTTTGTCTCATCATGTCCCAAATCCCATCTCTTTTATTTAGATTGCATGGGCTTAGTTGCATTTTAATTCTCCTGCAGTAAGCCAGAAGAAAATATTTTGTTCAACCAGTAGCTTTAGTACAGATGGAAGTGATAAAAAATGTTCTCTAAATAATTTCTAAGGGAGGTCATCATGACCAGAGGGTTATTGTATTCTCAGTGATTATGCAGTATGCACCATGTGGCATTAGCCGTATACTAGAAGAAAGCACATTGTTTCTGCTTGCTTCTTGACATTGGAATGGTCTGACATTTGACATCTTGACATTTAATTGTCAAGAAAATTCTCAGCTGGAAAATTTGTCTTTTAGCATTTTACTGGCCTTCTGAGACCCAAGTTAAATATAATGGTTTATTTTTCTGAATTTGCTCCTTTCTGTTCAAACTGGTTCTTTCTTTCCTGGAAAAGTGTTAGAGTTTCTTCTATTATTTTTTTTCTTCAAATATGTACCAGGTAAATATATTTACATTTTTTAACTAGTGTGGGAGAGATGTCAGTTAAAATTATCATGTATAATCTACTTGTATTTGACTGAAAGCTCGAGTGTTAGTGTATGAAAGACAAGGAAATTATAAATAACCTTCAATTTCAAAATGTTATCAAAATAATTTGTCACTAAATGGAACAAATGCTTGAGGAACTTGAATATTAACTTGAACATACATTTCTTTCAGAAAATTTTTTTTCAGAAAAAAAAAACAATCCTGTAGTTTTCTTTTTTTTTTTTTTTAATGTTTTATTTATTTCTAAGAGAGAGAGAGAGAGACAGCATGAGCAGGGGAGGGTCAGAGAGAGAGGGAGTCACAGACTGAAACAGGCTCCAGGCTCTGAGCTGGCAGTCAGCACAGGGCCCGACGTGGGGCTCGAACCCACGAACCGTGAGATCATGACCTAAGCGAAAGTCGGACGCTTAACCGACTAAGCCACCCAGGCGCCCCCAATCCTGTAGTTTTCTATATGTCTGCTGAAAATTATTCTTTTCATAGTATTATTGGTAGCTACCACTACAAGCCAACTAGTCTGAACTTAACTAATCCTTTCAGGAGTCTTGAATAGAAAATCATTTTAAAGTAGGGTGAGAAATAAGAAAACTTCTTGCTCAAGATATTTCATGGGCTTACAAATAGTTGTAAAGCGCATAATTTTCATATAAAACATTTCAATCATATTTACATTTAATTTATTTATTGAGAGAGAGAGAGAGAAGGAGTACACAATCAGGGGAGAGACAGAGAGAGAAGGAGAGAGAATCCCAAGCAGGCTCTGCATTATCAGCACAGAGGCTAATATGAGGCTCAAACTCACAAGCCATGAAATCATGACCTGAGCTGAAATCAAGAGTCAGAAGCTTAACCAACTGAGCCACCCAGGTGCCCTTCAATAATATCTTTTTTCCTCAGTAATAATTTTTAAGAAGTTAAGGCTTGGTTTATCTATTCCACTTCTAGATAATTATCTAGAGGGGAAAAAAATCACCAATTTGAAAAGATTGCTCCATCCAGCATTATTTGCAATGGCCAGGACATGGACATAATGTAAGTGTCTATTGACGAATGGATGGATAACGAAGACATGATATAGGGACACCTGGGTGGTTCAGTCAGTTAAGTGTACAACTTCAGCTCAGGTCATGATCTCACTATTTGTGAGTTCAAGCCCCACCTCCAGCTCTCTGCTGACAGTTCAAAACCTGAAGTCTGCCTCAGATTTTCTGTCTCCCTCTCTCTCTGCCCCTCCCCTGCTTGCACTCTTTCTCTCTCTCAAAAATAAATAAGTATTAAAGAAAATTTAAAAAGAGAGAGCATTATATATGTATATATATATATCAATTACAGATATATATAATATATAATAGATATATGCCACTTCAAAACTCAACTCTGAAAACTTATACCCACTATTAATTTTTCTAATCCCCATCCAGCTTGAAATGCATTAAACCTTCAAGGTGACTTTGAAATCACAAGTAGATGATGGATGACTGTCCCTTGGCTTTGGATTCTCAATAACTGCATTGAGTAGGGTAACCCCACTAACTCTGAGGTACAAACAATACTGTTATCAGCAGAAAAAATGAATTTCTTTCTGATCCATGGTATATTTTTGGATCTATTTTCTGAAGTAGTAAGCCTATCACACAAAGCCAGCACAGTAACTGGCAAAAAGTTTGTGCTAACTAAATATTTTAGAGTAAGTAAATACCTATTTTACTCCAGCAGTCAACATTATACATGAAAATTAAAATCCATGGACATTCCTACTATAGTTAGGAATATCAGAAAAATGACATCTTTGGCAGTATTGCTTAAAATTATTCTAAAAGTTCTAAGAAATACTATTAAGAAAAAAGTTAAATATATAGTTATTAGAAAGAAAAAATAACATTATAAGTACATGACATTATTACTTAGAAATATCAATGGAAGAAAAAATGATGAAAACTATAAAGATAGCTTTTAAAAATAAATATTAAAACGATAGTTCTACAAATGTTGAAACTAATCAGAAAACACAAATTAAAATATTTCTTTTGCACTAAAAATAAAAATTTTAAATACTTAAGAATATGCTTTAATAAGAATATACCTTGAAAGCTTTGGAAGATTAGTACTTAGAACATATTTTAATATGTGTCTAAAGTATATCAAAGTATATATTAAAAAGCAATTGAAAAAAACTCTAACGAACAAAAATTGTAGTAAAGTCAGAAATGCATCCTGCATGAGAAGACTAACCACTATAATAATGCTTATCACTTGCATAAATCAATTTGTAAAGTAAATGCAATAAGTGTTGTCATTCTGCATAACAATTTTGGATGTTAAGAAAATGTAAAAAATAAAATGGAATGAAGTATAAGTAAGATGGAGAACCTATGGGTTTCTAATTGAGTAGAAGGAAATGAGAGTGCAAAGTATTTCTGTAATTTGCAGAAACAAGGCAATGAAGATTCTTATATATGGGTGTTTAAAATGACTCATTATTCTGCTTCAAAGCTCCTTACAACACACCAGCTGCAGTTATGTGGAGTCATATGTAACTATACAAGGTCTGGGCTAGGACATGGGGAGAATGAAGTGTAGGGAGGCTTGTTGCTGAAAATGAAGCTGAAAGTTACTTTCTACACAGTTATTAGGGAGGATAAATTGCTATTTGCTAAAGAGTGCTCAAGGTTTAGCTTTGTGGAGATGGTTAAGAATCTAAGTCTGCCCTTTGAGAGTTTTGTAGTGGTGGGGAATGCCATGGCTATAAAGAAAACTGGAAAAAAAGTACAATGCTAGTTCATTTAATTTAATTGGTATTAAAACAATTCATCAAAAATATGTGTTAAGGAGGTGCCTGGGTGGCTCAGTTGGTTGAGCATCTATCTGACTTTTGACTTCAGCTCAGATCATGATCCCAGGGTCATGGAAATTAGCCCTGTGTGTTGAGCTTAAGATTCTCTCTCTCTCTCCCTGCCCCTCACTCCCCCCTCTTTCTCTCTTAAAATAAAAATAAAAATAAAAAATTGTGTTAAGGTAGATACTATTTTCCATAATTTTAAATATGAGTTAATTTGTAAATCTACATTTAAAAACCTAAAATTTATATTAAAAGACTCATTCACATTTCCTAGGTTGGCAAACTGCAGGATAAGTAGGTAAAAGAACAAGAGAAGGTCTGATTATAAGGTGGAATGAGGGAAAATGGGAGAAAGATCTGCTAAATGAGCTACAGCTCTATCCATGCTGAGAAGAAATAAAAAGAAAACTTACCTTTTTTCATTGCTGGTAAGATATGTTAATAACCCAATTAAGCTGATTTCTTTAAGCTAAATCTTAGCTAGACCAAAGTTGTGTCATTTTTCTTTCCAGTGGCTAAATGGTATAGTTCAGAAAACTACTGAGAAAAGGCTGGTTGTAAAAGGAATGCAAATCAGCAAGGCAGAGCACTTTGGGGACCATTTCTTTATTTTGGTGAAGGTTTATGGATGTGTACATAGCCCATTTGCAATCCAAGGATCTTGCAAACAAGCAGCTATAAAAGGTATCTCAGGCAAGAGATACCGTATTCACTGTATCACATGTAAAGGCTTTAAAAAGGTTCTTTCTTTGTTAACCAACAGATGTAGAAATTGCACAGGTAAACTCTACCAAATCATTCAGCAAATTATGCTGAACCATTCTGATTACCATTTAATGACTACTCTTAAAATTGAATTTATCAAAGATAAGCAACACTGTGTGATACCTGGAGAGAAAATTTGATTGTGGATCAATTTCCTTAGATGCTGGAATAAAACACTTTCATCGAGAAGAATACATCAAAAGATTCAATCTGGCGTACTTTCAATAATCTTACTTTCCTGAGCATCTTGATTTTTTTTTCTGTATAATGTTTATTACTTTTCCTTATAGGTATGATTTCATATGTGTGCATTCACAATTGTTCTTATATGCAATAAAAGTTTGTACAATAAACAGAATTTTAAAGATGTATTTTTAACACGTGGCTTTTAGGTATGGTTTGGCTGCTTTGCAGCTCCTGGGTTGGGTGCCTAACCTGAACTCTCTGAGGGTCAAGTTCCCCAGTTTACAAAATGAGAATGGCCCACAGATTTCTCAGTACTACTGTAATGGTTTATGGGATGGCTGTTAAACAGTTGTTTTGTTAATTATAACACACTACATGATTACAGGTAAGTAGTCATATATTTGGTAGTGAGCTCTGTCCATATGACCTTGTACATGCATTTCTCAGTAGTCCCTGCACTGCTTGTGTTCATTGGCCTCTGGAGAGTCATGCCTGATACAAGGTATTATTGTTACAGGCTCTGTTTCTTCTTTCATCAGCTTGGAGACACTTGACTCCAAATGGCAATTGCCTGCTCCAGTGGTCTGCCAAAAGATACAGTTTCCCAGCAGTGAGTGTCTATGCAGCCCTGTTTGAAATTCTTCCACAGCAAATCTTAAGAATGTCTCATCAATCTTCCCCACCAACAGTGATTCTACTTCAGTCCAGGGCGCAGGAAATGAGGGGGTATCTTGCTGGCACCGAATCTGCACACACGTCCTGCCTGGAGGTTGTGTGCTGCAGCCTGTGGAGTTGCAATATGGTTGAACCGAATTCATTCTGAGAAACCATTCTAGCCGATCCTGGCAAGTTCGTCATGCCAAGCTTGGCATGGGACAACATGCTAATTTATGTGCTTCTTATGGGCTCGTGAAGCCTAATAAAGTGTTGGTCTCTCTGTGAATGTTTAATTAAGTTTTGACTTTAATTGCTAATTCACAGAACAAAATGGTAAATATCAAATTGTAGAAGACTTTAATATTTATTGAGCATTTATTATGTGAGATATTTTAAAGCACTTTATAGGTCATAGGTTATTTTTATTCCCTTAATCTATTAGTATGCAAGTTTTCTGATCAGGGAATTTAAGTACGTGGGGTTCAATGAATGCACCTCAAAGAGCTAGCAAAAAGAATCTATACCCTAAATTTGAACCAGAAAGACCCAACTCTGAACTTGGGCTATTTATTTATTAATCACTTCATCATTATGCCTTCTAATCATTTTGGTATGCTATCAGTGGAGAAAAATCTAAGCACTGAGTTGAATACTTTAAAAGAAAATAAAAACTTACTTGAACTTCTCTTAATTCTCTGTTACCTCAGAATAAATTAAGGCCCCAGAGTTGTTTCTGGGACTATTAGTCTTGAATTTATGTGGATGTATTTGAGTGTGTACTTCAGGGCATTAAAATGTATAATGTCACTCATTTTCCCAGGAAAGATATCTCATTCTTTTTGAGAAAGGAGGATAAAACCATTATATGGTATACCTATAACTAATATCATGTTACATATTAATTATTTCTAAATCTAAAAAAATGATTATTTCTAAATCTAAAAAAAGAGAAAGGGGGATAAAAATATTAATGCATAATAAAATGGTATAATAATATAACCACATTAATACACCACAATATCTTACAGGGAGGTTTAACCACACACTTAAGTCAAATTAGGAGAGGCTGGTCTTTCAATTCCTCCTCAAGAACAACAAAAGCGGCTATCAGACTAAACACTTTAATATCCTTCAGCCTGTGGGACTGGGAATGAGGAGTTAACATGAGCTAGGTTAGTAACAACATCTGAATCTCTATGTAACATCAGGAAGGGTTATTGGAGCCCAGGTTGTGACCCTGGGAGCCTTGGAGTAACGGTAGCAGCAAACGGCCATGTAGCACTTTCCAGAGGCAGAGCTGGTGCTGAGAACAACAGTCATGTTATAAGGTTTTCCAGGATGCAGCACAGCAGACATCAGCACCAAAAGAGAAGAAATGTCAGGCTTATTTCAGATAATATGTGAACAGCCTTGAACCCTGCAAAAGAAGGAGAGGGATTAATTCAGTTGGGTTTCTTGGTATCTCATCCTGGAGTTCTCAAAAGTAAAATCAATTTTCTGTTTCCTTTTTTATCTTGCATTAACTATACATATATCAAAATTTTCCTCCATTTTGGGAAACCAACGTTTATATATAGGTAAAGGGGAAATGGGAAACCTACATGCTATTTGGCCTATTGTCTTCTTTTGTATTAAATTGGAATAATGTATCCAGCAAAAGGAAACTATATTATAATCACACTTGTCATGATGTTTAACAATAATCCACTTGAAGAGATTTAAATGCGCCATGTTCATACAAGAAATCATACTTCGTATGAGGACAACATTCTTGTTGAATCAATAACATTATTGACAATAAGATATAAGCTTTAATATATCTCTATTTTTTCAATAATCTCATATGTTTCAGGACAAAAATTATTTGCTTTTGGATAGTAAGTTTTTGTGGCTTGTGTTGAAATTTACTTAGGTGTTACATATGTTTTTCCTAGGTTATATAGAAGATGATTAGCCAAAATGTAATATTCTAATGCCACTATTATCTCAATCACCAAGTAAATAATAGAAAAAATACAAGCATGGCACAGGCAGCACAAATACTGACACTATCCTTTGAAAAGGCGTATGTGTTGTTGCTGTTGTTGTTGTTGCTTAAATGTTGGTATGCTTGGTCTTTTTCTTTATTAAAAAATAATGTTTACTTTAGAGAGAGAGAGAAAGAGAGAGAGAGAGAGAGAGGGAGGGAGGGAGCGAGAATGAGTCGGGGAGGAGTGGAGAGAAAGGGAGACAGGGAATCTGAAGCAGGCTCCAGGCTCTGAGCTGTCAGCACAGAGCCCGATGTAGTGCTTCAACTCAGGAACCGTGAGATCATGACCTGACCCAAAGTCAGACATTTAACCAGCTGAGCCACCCAGGTCCCCCAATACTTGGTCTTTTTCAAGTAGAACATACAATCGGGGCGCCTGGGTGGCTTAGTCGGTTAAGCGTCCGACTTTCGCTTAGGTCATGATCTCGCGGTTCGTGAGTTCGAGCCCCGCGTCGGGCTCTGTGCTGACTGCCAGCTCAGAGCCTGGAGCCTATTTCAGTCTGTGACTCCCTCTCTCTCTGACCCTCCCCTGCTCACGCTGTCTCTCTCTCTCCTAGAAATAAAAATAAAAAAAACATTAAAAAAAATCAAGTAGAACATATAAAATAAGTAAACTCTTTGTTCAGAGAAAAAAATGGTGGGTAACAATAATAATTACTAGCCTGTTTTCATTTCCTGAATGAATAAGGTAAGCGAAAATAATTTTCAACTCTATTGATTTTCCAAAATGGGCAAGATTATACCATTTAAATAAAAATGGTAAGAGCTTTGAAGCTATTTTCAAATTCAATTCAATTCTTTTATTTCACTTCATTTTTTATGGTGGAGGGGTATAGAATTAGTTGCTGTGGGTATACAACACTGTGCTTGGTTCCTGGAGTTATAAGAAAAGCTTTACCTTGGAAACAATAAGATCAACGTTAATCAGATGTTCCCTTATACAAGCACAAAAACTACTGGTTTTGGAGAAAGGAAAGACTGGCTTTGGATTAGAATCTGGGAGGTTTATCTGGAGGAGACACCCTTTAAGCAACAACTTCAAGATTAGTATGGATTTCCCTTCTAGCTCTGGATTAGCCATCTGTAGTAACCATATAAATATTAATCAAAATCAATCTATGGAAGTATACAGAACATCTGAAGCTAGATCTGAACACAAAGACTTTAAAAACAGAAAAGTGGTTTTTAACAATAATCCCTCTAATCATGTGAGCTCTGACAATCACAAAACTCTTTTAAACCTTAGTTGTTTTCTACTTCATGAAAGAGAGACAAAAATAATACAATCCTGACTTCTATTGCTGGTGCTATACTGAGGTCCCTTAGTACTATGGTATTGTGGCAAGACATGAATGGCAAGAATATAAATGGTAATTTATAGATTATCAATGAAATTAGATTATTAATTTAATTTGTGTAATACATGCAGTCTGCAACAATTAAAACATATTATTTGGCTATTAAATAAGAAAATAAATAGAACAAAAGGCCATTAAAATCAGAAAATATGAGAATAAAATTTGATACCTTCAGACTTTATGACTACTACTGTAGTAGGCAGTTATTTTATATGGTAATGGGGAACTGAAGTTGTGAATGGAATTAAAGTTACTAATCAGCTGACCTTCAGGACCTAGTCCTAGATTATATGGGTGAGTGCAGTGTGATCACACAGGACCTTAAATGTGGATGGATGAAGTAGTTAGAAGAGTCAGTGTCAGAATGATATGTAAAACAGACTCAACCAGCTGTTGCTTGTTTTGAAGATGGAAGAGAGACTTGAGCCAAGGAAAATGGGTGGCTTCTAGAAGCTGAAAAAGACAAAAAAGACAGAGTATTGTCTAGATAACATAGATAGCTAGATAACTAGCCAGATAACATAGCCCTGTTGACACCTTGCCTTTAGCATAGGGAGACCCATTTCAGACTTCTGGCCTTCAAAACTGTAGCATATAATATGTTGTCTTGAGCCACAAATTTGTGGTAGATTTTTAGAGAAGCCATAAAAACTAAGAGAAACACCAGGTCTGCCTTTTGTACCATCACATTCCCAGCATTTAGCACACTGTCAGTACTCAGCATTTGTTAGATGAAAGAAGAGCTGAATAAACTCATTAAATTTTGAAAGTATCACTTTTTGTCTTGAAGACTCAGTTGATTGACCTCTCAAATAAAATTAATCCACATAAACTTTAAAATGCCCCCCTACCACTATGGTTTTATAATCCCTCCTATTTTATTAGATATCACTTTGGGTTTTAAAGACAAAAATTTGAAAAAAGGTTTGTGGAAGTTATACCACAGTATTTGTTGTTGTCTTTGAGGAATCGTTATATAGGTTCACTTAAGTACACATATTGACAATAATATTGTGAGCTCCATGGAGACATCATCTGGATATATTCTATAGTTCAGACTGTGTGTGCCAAAGAGCTGCCAAATAGCAGTCACTCTACAGCTCCAAAGATAATCATAAATGAAACATGGCTATCATACCACCTATAAGACCACTTCCCACAAAACTCCACAGTTTTCATTAGTGATATTGTTAAAAGAATTATATCCACAGACCACATTAAGCTATGGCAAATATGGAGGTACCATCAATCTTTTTTATCATATCTAAGGAGCTGTCTGAATGAATCAACTTGATTCATAACCACATAGTATGTTTTTCAATAACCTTTACCCTAGGCAGTTCGGAAGTAGTATTTTTGTTGCCTGACGAACAAAATGGTAAAATAGGCTACACATTAGACCCAAATGGTAGCTTTGATCATATAAGGTTCAGTTATCATTTGAATATTGTGTTACTTTCTCCCATATTGTCCCAGTGGATATTTTAAGGCAAAATCCATTAATTGCCATGAATACAATTTCCCTTAAGTGGAGCAAACTTATCTGATGGCTTATCCCAGTATCAGCAATTAGCATCACGTCTAAGAGATAGCTAAGAATCTTAATCCATCATTTTGGGATGGTCTCTTGAGAATGATTTTACTTCATCTTTTTATGGAATAATAGCCTACTCCCTTCTTGTTTAAATTGAATTTCTTCTTTTTCCATATATTACCCATATCCTTCCTCTTTAGATGAGATTCTTGGCTTGACTGTATTGCTTCTTCCTAGGGCATACAGTGAAGCCAGTTTGGCCAAAGCTTCTCATTTCCACCATTCCAGTGAGGGTGTGATAGGATTGGGCAAGTGAAGAATTGAATGAATGCCCCTAATTCTTGGTAATGGAGCTGCTCTCACTTTAATACCACTAATCTGTTTACTTAGGATGATGTTCAACAGCCTTTATTTGTCACATGGTCACATGGGTGTCTAGAGTCCTTAATTTATCTTACTTCCTACTAAGTTATTCTTGAAGATTATCAAATTGGAATTCTGTAGTGCCAGATTATAGTGGTATGTTGGTGACTTCAAATATATTCAAGGCAAAACTATAAATGTATACTGTATATCATTCCATGAACATGCAAATTATGACTTAGTAGAATCTGAGATAGAAAAGGAAAAGAAGACATTTACCAAGGATGTTATAATATATCAATAACCTTTAGCCTGTTGCACTTTCTTGAACAGTTTTGCTATACAAAGTATGGATGAAGCAATCAAGAGAACTACCTTGTCTTATCCTTGATATCTACTGCTATGGTCTGAAATGTGCCATGCCCCCACCCCGTCACCCCCATCATTCATATGTTGAGGTTCTAACTCCCAATGTGACTATATTTAGAGTTAGGACCTATACGGAGGTAATAAAGGTTCAGTGGGTCATAAGACTTCGGCCTTAATCTAATAGCACTGGTGTCCTTATAAGAAAAGAAAGAGATATGGTAATCTCTCTTTTGATGTGTATACAGAAGATTACACTCCATAAGGTGCGTGAGCTTCATTCAATCAGCTGAAAAACTTAATAGAACAAAGACTGACCTCTGAACAAGAAGAAATTCTCCCAACAAGAGTTCCATAACTCCCTGGATCTCTAGCCTGCTGGCCTATCCTGTAGATTTGGAACTTATCAAGCATCCAAAATTGCATGATCCAATTCCTTTAAGTATTTCTTTATCTCTATACACACATCCTATTACTTGTATTTCTCTGGAGAACCTGGCTAACACACCCTACAAAATAATACAAATAATAATATTTGACAGCATTTATAATTAGTGCTATGCCCTCCTGATCATCTATCCTTAGACTCCATGCTAGTAGAGATTTATCAGGCATCTGCTAGTTTCTCTGTAGAATGTTCCAGCTTCTTATCAGAAAACACTATGGATTTCAGGAGCTTCTGATCATGGCCCCAGCTACTGATACTTTGGGTCCTTAAGAGCTGTAGGCGAGTTACTTTACAACTGATTATATTCTCTCCCCATGTGGCCATGGCATGGTCCTAGTTCCCTCTAACAGAAATCTAGTTTTCAGCCTAAGTACTAATAATAGCCATGGAATAATAGTGTTTGCTACTTTTTCTTCTGCTTGGCATTCTCTAATTATCATCTCTTAGGTAATTCCTCTGGGTCTAAATTCATTTTTTCCTTATTCCACTGGTGAGACCTGTGTGCTATGATATCTTTAAGATTTTTACCACTTTTGGGGGCACCTACGTGGCTCAGTCGGTTAAATGTCTGACTTCAGCTCAGGTTATGATCTCATGGTTCATGGGTTCGAGCCCTGTATCAGGCTCTGTGCTGACAGCTAGCTAAGAGCCTGGAACCTGTTTCAGATTCTGTATCTCCCTCTCTCTTTGACCCTCCCCTGCTCACACTGTCTGTCTCTCTGTGTCTGTCTCTCTCTCTCTCAGAAATAAATGAAAAAGACATTAAAAAAGATTTTAAAAAGTGAAAAAAAAAAAGACTTTTACTACTTCTTACCAAAGATGTATAGAGGGCTATTTATGCCATCAAACTAACATTGTGTTTCCAAACTCATCTGTTTTCTTGTCAAATAGTGCCTTAACCATTTAATTCATGAGCATGAAAGATAATCCTTCAGCAGCCACCAATTTTTTTTTTTACAACAAAGTTTCAAATGTCAAAGCAGAGTGTGGTGACAGATCTCTTCCAACTCAAAACTTTAGTAATGATTCAAAAAAGGCAGGCACCAGACACAAATTAAATAATCTTTCCTTAGAGGAGTGCCAAACTATCAGTTACCATTTCCAGGTTTCTCTCTTCTACATTAAATATGTTTTAGTTTCAAGTTAAAGGGCATGTTTTGAGCAACACGTGTGAACATACTGTTTACAAATAAAACCATTTCTATTTTGTAACCTCTTCATTTTATACTCTGTTAATTACATATATAGGAAAATACTTGTGTGAACCCTCCCATTCTCCCACCACGTCTCATAAACACATACATTCCTGTTTAAAGGCAATTAGTGATCTAGAAGGACTAGATGGATCTTTTTAAAAATATTTCAGAACTAGGGATGTTATTATCTCTCTTCTGGCAAACATCATTAACTTGTTTATAAGAGGTTCTGCTCATCAGCACCTTGACATGTGTTGTCCTCCAGGTATTTTGGTGTGGAAAGCAGGAGTTACATCCTTGCTGTTAATGTCTTCCATTCCAACATAGCACATTCTGGTTGATCTTTGTAGCAGCGGTAGGAGATAGACAAGACAATTCACCAACAATAATTTTCTTTAAGATTCTCCCACGACTATTTAGAGAGCATTATTTCATTTGTTAAGTTTTCATTTAAAAAAATAAAATACTGGGGCACCTGGGTGGCTCGGTTTGTTAAGCATCTGACTCTTGGTTTTGCCCAGGTCATGATCCAGGGTCCATTAGATCAAGCCCTACATCAGGCTCTGTACTAACAGGATGGAGCCTGCTTGGGATTCTCTCTCTGTCTTTCTCTCTGACCCTCCCCTGCTCATGCACACATGCTCTCTCTGTCTCTGTCTCTCTCAAAATAAATGAATAAACATAAAAAATCCAAAAATTGTAAAACTTAATTTTTGAATCTTAATTTATGGAAAGATTTTAGTTCTTCCTAGTGGAGAATGTTTGAGGAAAACTGTTGTTGACAGGTATGATTTAGAAAGTTGATAGAAATTTATATTATTTAATCAAGCTAACAATATTGTACAGCATTTCCTTTTAGAACATGGAAATAAGAATTGTATGAAATTTTTTTGCTTACTTGTTAAAATATGTGGCAAAATGTAAGATGTTTAAAATGTTTCTTAGTGAGGCGCCTGCGTGGCTCAGTCAGTTAAGCGTCTGGCTTCGGTTCAGGTCATGATCTTGTGGTTTGTGGGTTTGAGCCCTGTGATAGGCTCTGTGCTGACAGCTAGCTCAGAGCCTGGAGGCTGTTTTGGATTCTGTGTCTCCCTCTCTCTCTGACCTTCCCCTGCTCACACTGTCTCTCTCTCTCTCTCAGAAATAAAACATTAAAAAATTTTTTTAAAAATGTTTCTTAGTGATTTGGGATGTGATAATTTGTGCACAGAGCCAGCTATTCTGAAATATTAAGAATATATGTATAATGTTTTAAAAATTAATTGCTCAGTCTTAAGTAAAACCGTGCAAATAAGTAGCACAAATCTTTTACCCTTTTACATGGTTATAAAATCCTGAGAGCCATATGCTACAAATAGATCCTCCTACATGTTTTAAAGTATTAAAAAATTGAATATCTCAAGTTAACACCTGAAAACTACATTATTTTATGATGCTTTAAAAAATTATAAAGAACTAAGGACTCATGTTGTATTCTTGTATTTGCTTATTAAATATTTAAGATATTCAGGAGGTATTAAAATGATATTTGAAACTAATCTCCAAAATGAAAATAAAGTGCATTTCACATACTTCTGATTCTTTTTTTTTTTTTTTTTATTTCTAGGAGAGAGAGAGCGTGAGCAGGGGAGGGTCAGAGAGAGAGGGAGTCACAGACTGAAACAGGCTCCAGGCTCTGAGCTGGCAGTCAGCACAGAGCCCGACGCGGGGCCCGAACCCACGAACCGCGAGATCATGACCTAAGCGAAAGTCGGAAAGTCGGACGCTTAACCGACTTTAAGCCACCCAGGCGCCCCAACATACTTATGATTCTGATAAAGTTTTATATTTAAGTTACTTCACACACACACACACACACACACACACACACACACACACACACACAATGTATTTTTGTTTTGCCATGAATCAAAGAAAAGTTAGCACTTCTTACAAATTACTGTTATTCCCTAGAATGAAAACAAACATTAAAGAATAAATTTAAAAAATCATGAAAAACCCTGGAAACATAATGCTATAAATAGGAGACTTGATTAATTTAACGTATTGCTTCAGAATTAACTAATAAATTGAAGAACATGTGTACATGTTTTTTTTATGTAAGCCAAGTAGATGGACGCCAAAGACACACATACACACATTTATATACATAAGGTCTTCTCTTTCTCCCACATACATACACATTATGAACTGAATTACTTAGAGAGTCTAAATAATTCTCCAAAACACTAGTCAATTGGATAATGATACTTTGTGGAAAAAAATTGAGTGCAGACTGCATATGAGATTGGAAGTAAAAAATATATGCTATGAATATTATGTAGAAAGTAAATTTATATTTCTTTTTACATTTTGAATGCCACAAAAGTTATGAAGCATTTTGCTCCCTTCAATTCATTTTAGATAGTCAGTAAGAAGAAACAATATTTAATGAGGAGTTTTATGTTAAACACTGTACCAACTCCTTTATAAGCATGTTATTATTTCTTATGACAACTCAATGGCATTATTATTGCTTTTCTGTCCTACATTTTTCAGATGAGATAATTGTTCAAAAGTGGTTAAATAGCACACTGTTCATAAATGGAAGACTAGGGTTTGAATATAATGCTTATGCTACTACATTGCATTGCCTCTTAAGCAGAAAGGAGTTGCTAATCTGTCTCAATGTGTATATTGGGTATTATAAGTATTGCTGCAATGGACATGGAGGTGCAGATATCATTTTGAGTTACCATTTTCATTTTCTTCGGATAAATATCCAGACATGGAATTGCTGGATCATATGGAAGTTCTATTTTTAACTTTTTGAAGACCCTCCATATTGTTTTCCATTGTGTTTGCATCAATTTACATTCCCATCAACAGCGCACAAAGGTTCCCTTTTCTCCACTTCTTCGCCAACACTTTTAATTTTTTTTCTTTTTTACAATAGCCATTCTAATATATGTGATATAAGATCTCATTGTAGTTTTGATTTGTATTTTCCTGATGATTAGTGATAATTAAGCACTTTTTCATGCCTCTCTGTATGTCTTCTTTGGAAAAATGTCTATTCAGGTCTCCTACTCATTTTTAAATTGGATTGTGGACTTTGTTTTGTATTGTTTTTGCTATTTTCTTATATGAGTTCTTTACGCAGTTTGATGTTAATCCCTTATCAGTTATATGATTTGCTAATATTTTCTCCCATTTTGTTGATGACTTTCTTTTCTGTGCAGTAGTGTGTAAGTTTAGTGTACCCCCACGTGTTTATTTTCACTTCTATTTTCTTTGCTTTTGGCATCAAACCCCAAAAAAATCATCTTCAAGACCAATTTCAAGGACCTTACTACCTATGTTTTCTTCTGACAGTTAAATGGTTTTTTGGTCTTACATTCAAGTCTTTAATCCAATTTGAATCAGTTTTTTTGTATGGTGCTTGATAGTGTCCAGTATTATTCCTTTGCCCATAGCTTTCTAGTTTTCTCAACCTCATTTATTGAAGTGACTGTCCTTTATCCATTGTACATTCTTGGATCTTTTGTGTAAATTAATTGACCATATATGCATGGCTTTATATCTGGGCTCTCTATTCTTGTCTATTAATTTCTATGTCTGGTGTTGTTTTTGTTTTGTTTTGCTTTGTTTGGTTTTACCAATGCCATAATGTTTTTATTAATATAGCTTATAATATAATTTAAAATCAGAAACCATGAGGCCTCCAGCTTTGTTCTTCTTTCTTAAAATTGCTTTGGCTATTTGGGGTCTTTTGTTGTTCAATACAATTTTTAGATTTGTTCTATTTTTTTGTGAGTGCCATTGAGATTTTGTTAGGGATTACACTGAATCTATAGATTGCTGTATATGGTTAAAATGTCCATACTACCAATTCTTCCAGTCCATGAACACAGAATATCTCTCCATTTATTTTTGTTTTCTTTAATTACTTTTATTAATGCCTTATAGTTTCATTGTAGAAGGCTTTAACTTCCTTGGTCAAATGGATTCCTAAATTGTATTCCTTTTGATTCATTTGAAAATGAACTTTTCTTAATTTCTCTTTCTGGTGGTTTACTAGTATATATAGAAACACAACAGAATTTTACATGCTAATTTTGTATTCTGCAATGTTACCTAATGCTTTTAGTTCTAATAATTTTTTTTAAAATGTTTTATTTATTTCTAGGAGAGAGAGAGAGAGACAGCATGAGCAGGGGAGGGTCAGAGAGAGAGGGAGTCACAGACTGAAACAGGCTCCAGGCTCTGAGCTGGCAGTCAGCACAGAGCCCGACGCGGGGCTCGAACCCACGAACCGCGAGATCATGACCTAAGCGAAAGTCGGACGCTTAACCGACTAAGCCACCCAGGCGCCCCATAGTTCTAATAATTTTTTTGTGGACTCTAGGGATATTTGTATATAATATGACCTGTAGAGAGACAATTTTACTTCTTTCTGATTTGAATGCCTTTTATTTCTTAGTTTTGCCTAATTTATGTACTAATACTTCTAATATTATTTTGAATAAAATTAGCAGTAGCTGGCATCCTTGGTTTATTCCTAAAAGGAGAGGAAAAGCTTTCATGTCTCCACTGCTGAGTATGATGTTAGCTGTGGGCTTGTCTTTTATTATGTTTCTTGTATCCCCAGTCACTTGAGAGGTTTATTTTCTTATCATAAATGGATGCTGAATTTTGTCAAATGCTTTTTCTTTGTCTATTGAAATGGTAATATGATTTTTATCCTTCACCTGATTTGATTTATGGATTGAGTTGCAGATGTACTTTTCCTTAACTTTTGAAGGATAATTTTAAAAAATGGATAATCTAGGGTGGTGAGATTTTTTCCCTTGAATCATTTGGTATTTCACATTACTCTTTATTTTCTCAGTTTCTGATAAGAAGTCTGCTATTATTCATATCTTTTTTTTTTCTGTGTGGATTAGCTTTTTATCCTGTTTTCTTTCAGGAGTTTCTACTTTTCCTACTTTCCTGCAATTTGAACCTACTATTCCTAGATATGGTGTTTGCTTGTTTTTGTATTTGCTTTTGTTTTTGTTTTTGGGGGTTTTTTTGTTTTGTTTTTTGTTTTTGGGGTTTTTTGGTATTTTTACTGCTTGGCGTTCTCTTAAGACTCATGGATTTGTGGTTTGGTGTCTGTTAATAATTTTTGAAACTTCCTGGCTATTTTTACTTAACATGTTTCTTCTACTCTGTTCTCTTTATTTTCCTTCTGCTGATAATCAAACTTGATTACAGTTTTGTTACAATTTTGAAATTGTTCCACAGTGCTTAAACTGTCTGGTGTATGTGTTTGTGTGTGTGTGTCTGTGTGTGTGTGTCTGTGTTATTTCTCTTTGTATTTTTACTCAGAAGTTTCTACTTACCTATCTTCAAGCGTACTATTTTTTCTTAGTCATTACTAGTCACTGAGAAGCCCATCAAAGGCACTCTTCATTTGTCTTATAGTGTTTTATATCTTTAGCATTTCCTTGACATTCTTTCTTAGAATTTTCATCACTCTGTTTATATCACCCTTCTGTTTGTATGTTGTTTACTTTTCTTTTCAATCCCTTAACCTATTAATTATTGTTATTTTAAATTCCCTCTCTAAAAATTTTAAAGTATGCTTCATATCTGAGTATGGTACAGTTGGTTTAAATTGTCTCTTCAGACTGTTTTTCTTGCCTTTTGCATGTTTTGTAGTTTTTTGTTGAAAGCCAGACATGATGTATTGGATAATTGGAACTGAATTAAATAGACCTTCAATGTGAGGTTTTGTGTTAATCTGTGTAGAATTTGGGCTATGTTTAATGTTTGCCATAACTGTAAGCGTCAGAGGCTTCGCATTTTGCCATTGTCCTTGTTTTTGTCTCTCTTGTTTTTAGCTTCCTTAACAGCAGCTCCTCAGAGAGACTTGGTGTTTAACTGTAGTTCACTGGCATTATTCTGGAGATGCAAGGTGTGGGTGAAAAGTATTGTCTATAATTTTACTATATACGAGTTTGGCGTGGCTGTGTTCCTGGGGTACAACCGTCACCAGGAATTCTTAGACAGCCCTTCTACTTCCCACCTTCCCACCCTAGTCTCCCCGCTTTGGGAGGCAGAAAGACCAGAGGGGAATTTCTCACGTTTTAAAAAATCTCTCTCTCCCCCTCCCAGAACCATAAAGTGATCTTTCTTGACTCTTTACCATTAGAACTTGATGGCGCAAAACTCACGAGAGATTCAGGTGTATGGGCAGGGAATTAATACTGTAGGTAGCAGGAGTTTCACACTCTCAATTGGTCAAGGCTAAATCTCCAATTGCACAAAGCTATCATTTGACTCTCCCTATCAGTTTGCAGTTTCAGGGGCTTCTCTTCCAAGTAGGCAGATCTTGGCTGCGACTCTGAATTTACCTGTTTCTCCATTTTAAGGGAATTGTGATTTGTCTTGTGACTTCATTTCTGTGATAGGTTCATGAAAATCCACTGATACTGACTTTGCTTTGCTTTTCTTGGTCATAAATATGATGTTGATGACTTTAAAGTTTTCTATCAAAGTTAAAATCCTTGTATTATTTAAAAAAAAATTCTTACTGTGGAAGAATTTTAAACAAATATTTTTAAAAATAACATCTTTTTTAAATGTTTTAATGTTTATTTACTTTTTGAGAGAGAGACACAGAGAGAGAAACCAAGCATGAGCGGGGGCGGGACAGAGAGAGAGGGAGATACAAAATCTGAAGCAGGCTCCAGGATCTACATTGTCAGCACAGACCCCTAAGCAGCATTGAATCCATGAACTGTGAGATCATGACCTGAGCTGAAGTCAGACGTTTAACCAACTGAGCCACCCAGGTGCCCTAAAATCTATTTAATCTTTAATAGAAGCTCTAATGTCTCATTCCATTCCATTACACTCTCATCTACTTTTTTGGACTATTACGTTTGATTCTCTAACCTTCTCTTACTCTATCATTTGTTTATTTTCACAACTACATGCTTAATTCAAGCTTCCAACCTCTCTTGCTTCATTCCTTGATAGGCTCCTAACTGATCTCCCCGCCTACACTATTAACTCCTAAATCCATTGCTTCCCTAGAGCCAAAGTGATTTTCCGCCAAACTGAAATTAAAAAAGAAGTCTAATCTATGATTTAAACCTTCTACAACTTTCTCAACATATTTAAAGCACATTACCTTACATTACCTTGCCATTACTTATTTCTCTGACTGCATCTCTTTTCAATACTTTTTTACCACTATAATACAGTCCCATTAGCATTACTTTTCTGGTCCTTGATGAAGCCAATATAATTCCTACTTTAAAGCCTTTAAAGTACCATTTATATTTGCCTGAAGGAGACTTCCTTTTAAGTCTCACAGTGCTAAAAAAAAAAAAAAAAAAAAAAAAAAAAAAAAAAAAAAAAAATCTCACAGTGCTGTTGCCAATTCCACAGAATTCTCTGAGGACTTGATCTAAAGTAGCTACTCAACTACTATTTACATTGCAATCACATTCACCTATTTTAATTCTGTGGAAAGCATATGCCTCTATTTGATATTTTTCCTGATTATAAAATAAATATATACCTATTTATTGTTTATTCTCCCACTGGAATATAAACTCCAAAATATAGAAACATTTCCTCTTTTGTTCCATGTTCTATTCCCAGAAGTTTTAAGTTGTATAATGAAATTTGTTGTCTGAATATTGAATAACTTAATTCTTTAGTAGCAGTTGTTTTAAATAAACTTCTTCCAGAGCAGATGTTGAAACTAGAATTTGAGTGGAAGAGTTTTTTGGGAGATGATCCCAGGATAAACTATTTAAAATTAGGGAAGTCAGAGGGAAAGAGGAAGAAGCCAATACAGAATGTAATGTTAAGGAAGGGAGCCTGGGTGGCTCAGTCAGTTGGGTGTCTGACTCTTGATTTCAGCTAAGGTCATCATTTCATAGTTGTGAGACTGAGCTTTACATTGGGCTCCACACTGGGCATGTAGTCTGCTTGAGATTCTCTCTCCTTCCCTTTCTCTCTCCCATTGCCCCTTCTCTGCTCATGCTGTCTCTCAAAAAATGAATGTAGTATTAAGGAAAATAATAGTCCTCCATTTAGTCTCTCAGTGATGTCCATGTCCTGATCTCTGAAACCTGTGATTATGTCAATTCAAATGGAAAAAGGAACTTTGCAGATGTGATTAAGTTAAGGATTTTGAAATGGGAAGATTATCCTGGATCATCTGAGTAGACCCAATATATCACAACGTGTCAGGAATATTAGAATACTAAAATCAAAGAAATAATGGGGCATCTAGGTGGTTCAGTTGGTTAAGAGTTCAACTTTGGGTTAGGTCATAATCTCACTGTCTGCTGTCAGTGGTGAACCCACTTTGGATCCTCTGTCCCCGTCTCTCTCTGCCTTTCCTTCTCTCTGTCTCTCTCTCTCTGAAATAAACATTTAAAAAGGAATCAAAGGGGGGCGCCTGGGTGGCTTAGTTGGTTAAGCGTCCGACTTTCGCTCAGGTCATGATCTCGCGGTTCGTGGGTTCGAGCCCCGCATCGGACTCTGTGCTGATTGCCAGCTCGGAGCCTGGAGCCTGTTTCAGTCTGTGACTCCCTCTCTCTCTGACCCTTCCCTGCTCACGCTGTCTCTCTCTCTCTCTCCTAGAAATAAATAAAAATATTTAAAAAAAATAAAAAGGAATCAAAGGTATATCAGAAGATGCAACCTTACAGGCTTTGAGAATTGAAGAAGGAAACACCTGTTAGGAAATGCTGTGGCCTCTAGCAAATCTAGAAAAGAGAAGGAAATGGGTTAATCCCTAGAGCCTCAAGAAGAATATATTCCTGCTGACATTGTAATTTTAGCCCATTGGTAACATTTTGGATTCTGAAGCCTCACGTTGTAACATAATAAATCTGTGTTGTTTTAAGTTACTATGCTGGAGTAATTGTCAAAGAATCAATAGGAAACTAAAACAAGTGAATTTAAAAGAATGTTACCATTTTGGAAAATGAAGCTTAATAATGCTGTGGATGGGAAATTGTGTAGAACTTATTTTAGAATTGTCTCACTGGAGATGTGAGAAGGTGGTGCGCTTATCCAACAACTCTTTTTAGTCTCTGGTCATTCTTCAGGCAGTGACTGTTGGCAGCACCACCAGTATAGAAAGTGTGTTCCCCCAAACAGAGAAAGCTCTCAGGCACACTCAGAAGCCTCACTGGGGATGTGCCTTGATGACTCAGTTGGTTAAGCATCCCGCTCTTGATTTCACTTAGACCATATCATAGTTTGTGATATTGAGCCCTGCATGAGGCTCACACTGACAGTGAGAAGCCTACTTGGGATCCTCTCTCTCCCTCTCTGTCGCTCCCCCCCCCAACCCTGCTTGCACTCTCTCTCTCTTTAAATAAATAAATTACCTTGAAGAAGGAGGAGGAAGAGGAGCAGGAGCCACCGTCTGGATGGAATGCATGGCAAGAATGGGTATACAGGGAAGATATGGGGAACCAAGAACATTTGGTGAAATTATCTTGACTTTTTATACTTGCATTTTCCTGCCATACTTGGTGTTAATTATTATTATGATAACTTAAATTTAACTAACACTTTTTGCCAAACACTAGACCAGGATAAGATATCTTGAAGCTCTAATCTTATTCCTTAGACACTTTCCTTTTAGTATGAAACAGGAACAATTTCTGGGGTCCATGATTAATGTTAAAATGTAAATATATATAAGATGACTTCATGGCATATAAGAGAATCATTGGATCCAGATAATTTTATAAGAGGTAATCACAATGTAATATGGAATCAAAGTATATAAGACAGTGGTAGAGGATATATTCTAAGCCTAGGGTGTATTATGCATGAATGTAGGCCTCAAGAAAAAGCTAGAGAGAGAGAGAGAGAGAGAGAGGTAAAATGGTGAAGAGTGGGCCTAGTACTTTGATGATGCTGGTAAGTAGATTCAAGGACTTCTTTAAAATGATACTTTAAAAAACAATTTCATGTTTGTTTATTTATTGAGAGAGAGAGAATCCCAAGCAAGCTCCATATTGTTAGCTTACAGCCTGACACAGGGCTTTATCTCACAACCAACTTGTGATCACCTGAGTCGAAATCCAGAGTGGGATGTTTAACCAACTGAGCCATGCAGGTGCCCCTTAAGTACCAATTTAATCTCAAAGTATCCATTAGAATTTTGGTTTTAGATTTTGCTAGGTAAGGCTCTATTCTCCACATGTATTTGACATGCACATTTGGGAAAAAGGGTAATTGACAAGAAATAAACATATACTTGAACTATTTTAATAGGAGTTTCTAAAATACAAAACATCATTAATGGCCCATTTTGTAACCAAACCAACATGAGTCGAACTCCCTGGTGAGTCAGAAACTACACCAGGATGAATTGTAACACAAAGAAAACTTTTATTTGTAGCAAATGAGATCTCAAGGAATGGCTTCCAATTCCCAACTCCCAGAGAAAACGTGAATGGGTTCTGTTTATTCAGGATTAAGCTGAATATTTAGATATTTAGATGCCTTATCATACTATGTAGAGGCAGGCACGAAGTCACACTTGTCCCTTGAGGAAACATACCTATACATACATTGTATGTTGATGTAAATGAGGCTGAGTATCCTCCTTGGGTAGAGATTTTAGTATTAGAATGAAGTAAAGGTAATTTTACTTTGTTCCAGAGGTTACTCCATGGTTCTTCTTGCATATGTATAGCTCACGTTTAGCACATACTATCTCGGCAGTCCTGGACTATGATAGATTTTGTTAGGGTAGTTGCCATTACCTGGGGGTAATTTTGGGTGTCATTTGCCTGAGTTAAGAGGAAAGCTGGAAAGAAGAGCTTAGGGGAAAATGTAAAACAAACATCAGTGATTACAAGCAGGTGGATAGTAAAGTCTAGTTCTTAGAGTCTAGCTGGTGGCAGTATTGGCTCAAGTGAAATAAAATTTTAGAAAAGGATGGATTTTCTCTTGATATTCATGTAAAATAGTTGAAAGAGTAATCCTCAACTGTTCTCATTTCTTTCTAATCTGCTTACATCTAATCCATCACCAACACTGATTTCAAAGTATTCAAGGCTCTGACCACTTTCATCATTTCCAAGGCTACTATCTTGGTCAGGTCAGCAGTTACCTCTCCCCTGATGTATTGTGATCACCTTTTACCTGAAGTCTTACTATCCTGATTACATGTCATGATTGTATATGCTCAATCTGGCAACCAGAGTGATCCTTCAGAACTGTAAGTCAGGTCATAGCCATTGCTGTTCAGAACTCTTTGAGTGGTTTCCATTTCATTCAGAGTAAAAGTCAAAATCTAAAATGAACTACAAGGCCCTCGTTCATTTAGATTCCCTTTACATCTTTGAATGAAGTTGTAGGAGTACAACTCTTTTCTTTCATTCTACTCGAGCCACATTTTTCCCCTTCCAGGGCTTTGGTATTTCTGGTTTCCTGTGCCTGGAGTACTCTACCTCCAAACATGCATGTGGTCTTTATTTAAGTTTTCATTTTAAGATCACCTACTTATAAGCACTTCTATGAACATCCTATATATAATTTTATAACTTTTTAATTTTTTTCTCTTTAGAACTTATCATTATCTAATGTATCCTAAATTTTGCCAATGGATTATATTCATTTATCATCTGCTATATTCTGTAAGGTCAGAGATTTTTTTTTCTATTTGTATTTTTTTCTGTGTTTTTTTGGCATCTAAATATTATCTAGTAGGTAACAAGTCCTAAATCCTTATGTTTTTAAATTAATAAGGTGTTTTTTATAGAGGAGAGATACAATAAGATTTACATTTTTTTTTAAAGATCAGTATTGATGTAATTAAAGACAGTGGAATTTAATGATTCTGGAAGCAGGCAATGTTGAATGGTGGTTTTTAACCTTAGTCATTGTTGGAATTTCATTTCCCCTCAGATATACAAGAATAAATTATTGCAAATACTATAACTTTATCACCTACACATCACTTACAAAGTTTCCATAAGTGTCCTAAGTACTTTACATTAGTAACTCATTTTAACCTCAGATCAGTATCATAAGGTAATGAGTATTATTATCCTTATTTTATAAATTGGAAACTGAGGTACAAGGATGTTTAATAATTTGCCAAAGGTAGTAAAATGACAGAGTCATAATTTGAATGCAGGTAATCTGTGTCGAGAGTCTACATTTAAAACACAGCCCTACTTAGTGTTTATATGCACACATGATAAAACTAGTTCCATGATCTTTGAATGTTCAAAGTTTTCCCATGATTTCTTAAAAAACTTAAACCTTTCTATTTTATACTTCCCCCCATAACTTGAGTTAAGCAGATTGCCTTTCTGCCTCTTGTGTCTTTCTTTCTCTCTCTTTTTTTTTTACTTTCATGTAACCTGATACTGAAATAGTCTTTTCAATGGTTTACACACACACACACACACACACACACACACACACACACACACACACACACACAGAGTCTTCAGAACAGCACTCAGCAATATTGACAAATCAAGAGTCACAACTGTGAAATGTATATAAAGTAATTAATCATTAACAAACATGGAGTACTTTATACTATAGCATAGCTTAGTACAATCTTAATACATTGTATTAAGTGCTTACAAGTATCACTTATTGAATACTTTCAATATCTCTATCAAGTCAACACTATTATTATCATTCTTCTATAGTTAGGAGTAAAGAGGAACATAAAGAGTTAAATAACTTGATTAGAGTAAAATAGAGAATTGGAGCTAGGTTCACAGTCAGGCATATGTTAGTGCTTTCTCTTATTGACTAAACTGTATTGGCCAGGTACAACTTGTTAGAAATAAACTGTATTTAACAACAACAATGAAAAAAAGAACAAGGAGACATAAATACATATGTATACCTATATCAAAGTATATACATATATATATATGAATATACCTATTATATATACATAATAAATTTATTTTTAATTTAACTTTTAGTTGGTTAATATACAGTGCAATATTGGTTTCAGGAATAGAATTCAGAGATTCATTACTTACATAAAACAGTCAGTGTTCATCACAAGTGCCCTCTTTAGTACCTATCCTCATCTAGCCCAACTCTCACCCACCTCTCTCCATCAACCCTCAATTTGTTCTCTATTTTAAGTCTCTTGTGATTTGTTTCCTTCTCTTCTTTTTCCCCCACTTCCAATATGTTCATCATTTTGTTTCTTAAATTTCACATATGAGTGAAATTATATGTTATTCTTTTAAGATTGATTTATTTTACTTAGCATAATACATTATAACTCCATCCATGTCACTGCAAATGACAATATTTCATTCATTTTGATGGTTGAATAATATCCTATTGTATATAAATAACACATCTTCTTTATCCATTCATCAGCCGATGGACATTTGGGCTCTCTCCAGAGTTTGGCTATTGAGGAAAATGCTTCTGTGAACATTGGGGTGCATGTACCCCTTCAAATCTCTATTTTTGTATCCTTTGAGTAAATACCTAATAGTGCATTTGATAAATCCTATGGTAGATCTATTTTTAGTTTTTTTTAAAAATTTTTTTAAGTTTATTAATTTATTTGTAGAGAGAGAGAGTACAATCAAGGGAGAGGCAGAGAGAGAGAGGGAGAGAGAGAATCCCAAGCAGGCTCCCCATTGTCAGCACAGAGATCATGACCTGAGCTGATATCAAGAGTCAGTCACTCAACCTACTGAACCACCCTGGGACCCTGACTATTCTTAGTTTTTTGAAGAACTTATATGCCATTCTCCAGAGTGGCTTTACCAGTTTTCATTCCCACCAGCATTGCAAGAGGGTTTCCTTTATCCTCATCCTCCCCCATTAACTTTAGCCATTCTGACAGATGTAAGGTGGTATCTCATCATGCTTTAGATTTGTATTTCCCTGATGATGAGTGATGTTGAGCATCTATTCATGTGTCTGTTAGACATCTTGATGTCTTCTTTGTAAAAGTCTCTATTCGTGTCTTCTGTCAATTTCTTAACTGTGTTGTTTGTTTTACATGAAGTGAGAGACTGTAATGTTTTCCCCATTCTTTGAGTGAGCAGGTAGACAAAAGATAACTCAGTTTGACCAAGCTCATATTATCTCAAATGTTAAATCCTACAAAGATAAACTTTATATACTGTTATCTAATTATAAATATATATGTATCAAGTCTCCTGGAAAGACTGAGTGAAGGAAGCCCCACTTTAGAAATAGTGTAAATCTGGGCACCTGGGTGGCTCAGTTGGTTAAGCGTCCAACTTCCACTAGGTCATGATCTCGTGGTTCGCACTCCTTGGACTCTGTGCTGACAGCTAGCTCAGAGCCTGGAGCCTGTCTTCCAATTCTGTGCCTCCCTCTTTGACCCTCCCCTGCTCACACTGTCTCTCTCTCTCTCTCAAAAATAAATAAAAAACATTAAACATTTTTTAAAAAATAGTGTAAATCATGTTGTATAACAGCAATGCAATAAAATTGAAATTAACCATAAAAGAATATATCAAAAACTTCGCTTGGAAAATGATAGAATAATACTTCTATAAATAACCCTATAGTTGAAGTGGATATCAATATTGGAGCAATCACTGTTTTAAAAATAGTAATAAAAATCCTATCCAGATAATAAATGAGTTCATGCCCTATCCATAGGGAACCTGTATATGCTTAAGCACTTTTCATTACTAAGGATAAAATTATGGATATTAACAAGTGCGTTACTATACTCAGAAGAAAAAGGCAATATAAAGAGGAATAAAGTAAAGTTAAAAATTATTCTCAAGGGGAACCTGGGTGGCCCAGTTGGTTAAAGTTCTGACTTAGACTCAGGGAATGATCTAACTGAGTTCAGACCCCACACTGGGTTCTCTTCTGTCAATGTGTAGACCATTTTGGGTCCTCTGTCTCCCTCTCCCTCCACTGCTACCCCATGTGCTCTCTCTCAAATATCTATCTATCTATCATCTATCTATCTATCTGTCTATCTATCTATCTATCTATCTATCTATCTATCTATCATCTATCTATCTATCATCTATCTATCTATCTATCTATCTATCTATCTATCTATATTAAAGTTAGTTAACATACAGTGTAATCTTGGCTTCAAGAGTAGAACCCAGTGATTTTTCTCTTATATACAACACCCAGTATCCATCCACAAAAGTCCCTTCCTTAATGTCCATCACCCATTTAACCCATACTCCCTACCCACCTCACCTCCATCCACATCCCCAATCCTGTTTGTTCTCTGTATTTAAGAGTCTCTTATGGTTTGCCTTCCTCTGTTTCTATCTTAGTTTTCCTTCCCTTCCCCTATATTCACATGTTGTATTTCTCAAATTCCACATGAGTGAAATCATATATTTGTCTTTCTGACTGACTTATTTCACTCAGCATAATACCTGATAGTTCCGTCTGCTTTGTTGCAATACTATTCGGTGATGACAAAGAGTGAAATCTTATCATTTTCAAAAATAAACAATCATTAACAAAAAAAACAGTTCTCAGAGTGAAACAGTAGACTTTGAAGTTTTGGTTTCTTTTAAAAATGCCATAAGCAAAAAATACTAGCTATGATAGTTAACTTTATATGTCAACTTGAGTAGGCAATAAGATTTTGAGATATTTGGTCAAACATTATTTTGAGTGTGTCTGTGAGTATGTTTTAGATAAGATTAAAGTTTCAACTATAGCCTGAGTAAAGCAGATTGTCCTTTCTAATGTGGATAGCCCAGATCCAATTAGTTGAAGGCCTGAATACAACAAGAAGGCAGATCCTCCCACAAATAAGAATTCCTGTCTGCCTGACGGCCTTTCATCCTCTCCCATCCCATCTGTCTGAAGGAGCCCGATCCTCCCCTGCCTTTGTATCCAAACTGGAATTATACTATGGGTTCTCCTGGGCCTTCATCTTGCTGGCTTCAGATCTTAGGACTTCTTAATCTTCATAACTGGATAAGCCAATTTCTTACAATACATCTTAAGAGAGAGAGAGAGAGAGAGGTGTGTTTTGATTATGTATTTGTATATTTTATAAATGCACATGTATATTTTCTATAGATTTTATATCTCTGGAGAATCCAGAATAATACACATTTTTATATAAAGAGTGGTTATAGAGGAATACGATTTTATGGATGAGCTTCCTGAATTAGTTTTGTAGTTTTGAGAATTGATAGATTGGATTTAAAACACTAATGATTCTATTTTTAGTAGAGGAGAGAATACTGATAGTCCATGGTATAAATTTGCAATAGAAGTATGCAAAATAGGGGCGCCTGGGTGGCTTAGTCGGTTAAGCGTCCGACTTTCGCTTAGGTCATGATCTCGCGGTTCGTGGGTTCGGGCCCCGTCAGGCTCTGTGCTGACTGCCAGCTCAGAGCCTGGAGCCTGTTTCAGTCTGTGACTCTCTGACCCTCCCTTGCTCACGCTGTCTCTCTCTCTCTCCTAGAAATAAATAAAACATTAAAAAAAAAAGAAGTATGCAAAATATCTCCATTGAATACTCTTAATCAACTACTTATAAGAAATACGGAGCTGGGTGACTGTGTATATGACACTTTCAAACATTTTTGGAAAACTAACAAATATAATGAGACTGGCTCAATGTCACTGGACTTTGAGCTCAGGGATTTAAATATACTCAGCTTTGGCATTAAAAAAAAAAAAAAAAAAAAAAAAAAGACCTGAAAGCTTCTACAGCTGCCCTGAAAGAGACTCAAATCTTGAGTTAAGAGAAGGCTACGTTCCCTTTAGGAAGGATGCCAATGCCCCACTGCAAAAAATATGTGCTGTTTATCTTGACCACATTCTTCCTCAAAGAGCAGTGCTGTCTTTTGCCAGGATAGCTGTGTATTGGAAGAAAGGATATAATCAGACCTTTCAAGGACTGCTGGACTTTGGCTCTGAACTGACAGTAATCCTAGCAGACATAAAACTTCACTGTAGTAGCTGGAGTAGGGCTTTATGATGGTCAGGTGATCAATGGAATTTTATCTCAGGTCCATATCACAATGGGCCTGATGGGGTCCCTGAACCCATCCTGTGGTTATTTACCCAGTTATAGAATGTATAATTGGAAGCTGGCAGGATCTTTTCATTAGTTCCTGACCTGTGGCATGAGGGTTATTATGGTAACAATGCTCAAGTTGAAGCCAATAGAAATGCCTTTACTGAGGAAAGCAGGAAATCAAAAGCAATACTACATTCTTGGGAGGATTTCAGAGATTAATGGCACTATAAAGGGTTTGAAGATTTGGGGATAGTGATTCCAACCACCCTTCTGAAAATAAAAAGGAATTTCTGTCTGCTTGATGGTCTTCCTCCTCTCTCATTCTGTGTGCCTGATGTACATCAATCCTCTTTTGCCTTCAGACTGGATCTATACCATTGGCTCTCCTGGGTCCCCAGGGTTGCAGGCTGCACATATTGAGACTTATCAGCCTCCATAATCATGTATGCCAATTCCTCATAATCTCTTCTTCCATATCTATATATATTTATACCTATATATCCATGTATCTATACATCTATATCCATATATATAGTTATCTATATCTATATATCTCTATCTCTGTCTCTATATCTATATTTTTCCTTTGGAGGACCCAAACTAATACATCTACCATTCTAATAAAAAAGAGAAAAATACCATAATATAATATAGGGAATTAAGAAAAAAGGATAATAAGCTATCAAAGCAGAAAAAATTAGCAGATTGGAAAAAGATATTTTATTAAAAGGGTTCTCTTTTTCTTCCTCTGTCTCTCTCTCTTTCTCTCTCTCTCTGTTTTAGGTAGCATCATTCTAGGAAGGAATTATGATAGCTGCAGTTAGATAATAGTTTCCAGCCTGGAGATGAGGGCCCAGTGTTGCCAAATCTTCCATCGTTTAATAAGAAACAAAATCCAGCTACTTATGTAAACTTACCCCTTTTTTAAAATGACTCATTTTTTGTTTTTATTTTATTTTTATTTTTATTTTTACAAATAATTTATTGTCAAATTAGTTTCCACATAACACCCAGTGCTCATCCCCACAAGTGCCCCCCTCCATGGCCACCCCCCTTTCCCCCACATCCATCAGTCCTCAGTTTTTTTCAGCATTCAAGAGTCTCTCATGGTTTGCCTCTCTCCCTTTCCCCCACCACTTACCCCCTTCTTCTCCCCCTTGTTCCTCAGTTAAGTTCCTCCTAATCCTTCTGTACGTGCAAACATATGATATTTGTCCTTCTCTGCCTGACTTATTTCGCTCAGCATAACACCCTCAAGGTCCATCCGTGTTGCTACACGTGGCCAGATTTCATGGTTTCTCATTGCCATGTAGTATTCCATGGTATAGATAAACCACATCTTCTTGATCCATTCGTAAACTGACCCATTTTTTAAATGTTAACTCCAAAAATTTAAAATACTGTGTAATCCACATGTAAAAATGGTCAGTTGATCAAGGTCAACCTACACTCCAAGCTTTTGTCTCTGATAAAAGGAAAAGATCACCATCTATTTTTCAATAACATTCCATAAACATTGAAGACTATATCTGAATTTTGTAATCATTGGGCATTATTGAAATCACATTTCCTAGAAAAATATGGCATACAAATGGTCAATGTTTTATTTAAGGGAATAAATATAGGCTTTTAAAATAAGCTGAATTAGATAGAGGTAGGCATGATAAGAACTTTTGAAATGTGAAATTCCTGATAAGCATATATCCCAAAATGGAAGTATATCCCTTTCCATGTGAGATGAGCTGAGCCAATATTGGTAAGCAATTCAAAGCTTTTGTATTTGTTTGACTGTTTCTAGAATGGCTCACAAAGAAGTATGCATTTCACTCATTCAGTATTTATTCATTATCTACATCTTTTGCTCAGAATTGAATGTATAGTAACATGTAAAACAGACATGATTCTACACCTTCATGAAGCATTTCATCATATCTAAAGTCTAATAGTGAAGGGGGAGAGAGAGAACAATAAGTGGGTGTGAAGAGTAGATCGGGAGATGGAAGAGCAGAAGAAAATGAACTAGAAATGCCCATAAGTTTTGAACTGCATGCCATTGTCAAAACTCCCATGGTAAAACAGTTATAAAACATAATCTTTGATCCATCAATTATTAGGTTTTATTGATATATTGCTAAAAGTAAATTAGTTAAATATTAGATTAAATTGATCAAAAATGATAATTGGGTGTAGATTGTTACTGAGGAGTCATTCCATGAGACCATAATTAGCTATCTGCCAGTTTTATCAAAGCCACTTTAGTTTATAGAAATAAATCCAAATGAAGTATATCATTTACATATCTGTAGTTTCTGTCAAATTTCTACAATTTTTATTTTAAGTTTCTACATAATTATATATCATTCATGTAAATAAAGGACTTGTGTAGCTATACCTTTTTCTATTATGCTTTGTGCAGTTTGAAACTGGACGGAGTCCTCACTCCGTATCTATTTAACACAATAAAAATGCCATAGAATTTTGAAAACAAATTAACATTAAAGGAAATTTAAGAGATTTGTCTTTTCTTTTGTCACCATTTCATAAGTGTAAAGATTGAGACCTAAAGAAGTAAAGTTTTTGTCAAGAGCTTATAAGAACATGTGGAGGTTGCCTGCACAGAAAGTATTTGGATAATTAAGATAAAAATACAGAAATGTCTCTTTATGAGATTTGTTTAAAATTCACCAGCATTTTTAAAATGAAGCACATGATGGGGCTTCTGGGTGGCTCAGTCAGTAAGCATCCTGTTCTTGGTTTCAGCTTATGTCGTAATCTCACTCTTATGAGATCAAGCAGAACCTGCTTAAGAGTCCTTCTCTGTCTCTCTCTGCCCCCTCCCTCTCATGTGTATGCACTCTCTCTCTCTAAAATAATTTTTAAAAAAAATTTTAAAAAGATGAAACACATGGTGTGTAATCAGTTTAGTTCATAGGGAAAGAACATTCTTGCTAATCTTGATTGCAGCAGTTTCCTGTAAGTTTTGGTTGCCAGTATTTTTGACTTTTGATGCTATGAGTTTTGCTCTGCCTGTTTGACTATTAGTTTCATTAATAGTCAGTCTCACTGTCTTCAGTCAAAGAGAAATAGGTTTATATGACCTGTGAGTTGGTAACTCCTGAGTAAACTATAAAGCTCAACCAGTGGTCACAAGGGTCAGGATGTTAGGGAGGAGAAGAGATTTAAAGTCAGTTTCTGGATTAGTTATTTCTGGTGAGCCCAATACTAGAACTAACTAGCTCAATACAAAGCAAAGACCAGTAATTAAAATCTTTCTGTAAATGGTTCATACCATCATTCTTCTGATCTTTGTCCTAACCAATGTTGAACACTTTGCTTCTAATATATTCAAGTCATGATACTGGGGGGAAAATGTCTTCAGCTATATATATTTGGGATTTACTCTTTGTGCATTGTATGTTTTCTGTAATCTCTAAGCTAAATGGTTTTATCTTTAATAAAAACTCATTGTTAGCCTACATGTTCTGTGTTAGAAATGTTACTTGATTACTTTATGTTGGTGGAAGATTCTTGTTTTAGGAGTAATATAGCATGAGTGATGGTAGATAAACAACAGCAAATACAAGCATGATCTGGAGCTCTTATTCATGAAATTGATTTTCCATAGGATACTATTAAGTCTTATTCTAGAAATAGACCAGCAGTGTTTTATAAAGCAAACACTGTCATATTTTGAGAAACCAATCTTACAGAGAAAGAAAAAAGCACAAAAGAAACATTATTTGATGCAAAGCTGAGTTTTACTGTTGCTTTTCAGGTCAGTGGTTTTACACTTTACAAGAGAAAATTCATCACGTATTGTTGTCCAGTTCAAGAAGGCCATGGCATTGGTGTATACAAGAAAAGAAGACTTGAACATTTTCTGCAATGATAGTTCAAAGTCTATGGGGAAATCATTCTCAAAATGTTTTATTTGTATGTGAGATTTATCAATATGATTAAGTTCCCCAAAGAAGAGTTTCCATAAGTGGTTTTGATGTCTTTCAATTGTTACTTTTAAAGGACATACAATTCTATGATCTGCTTTTTCCTCTGTCGCTGTATAATCATTCAGTTTCCATTTACTAGAAAATATTTTATAAGAATACAATACTTTGAGATAACAAAGAAGAAAGGACATTGATTTTTTTGAGATTACAGATATCAAATACTGTTATTCTGAAGGCAAAGATAACTAATAAATTTAAATAGGAAATGAATATACATTACCAAAAAGAGAATGTTTATTAGGATCTAAATTGAAAGGATATTTTCCTTAAGGAAATCAGAGAAATTCTATATAGCCTTTGAAGCAAAAATCTTCAGAAAACATCTGCTTTTAAATAATCTAATTTTCTGTGCTTATAAAGAAAGAACAATTGCATTGACTGCTTGGAAATGTGTAGAAGTTAGATAGGTAAAATTACATACAACTCTTTAAGCACTATGCAAATTTTGAGATTATAATGACTATAATTATAATTTTATATTAAATATTATTAACCCCATAATTTTATAGTATTTAATAATTTCTAACTATTTTCACTTTTATTATCTCAAAATTTCACTTAGAGCAATTCTGCATTGCAGGAAGGAGAGCACTAATAGTTGTTTTCAGTTAGTAAATGAGATTTTGAGGCCAGTCTTAGATTGTTCTTACCCCAGACTAATGATCACTTCCATGGTGGAACATGACCAAATATTTAGTTTCATCACAAAGCATCAATTGTTCTTACCAAAAATACTAATGTGCATTTGCATTCTGACAAATGACCAAACATCTCTGTTTTCCCTTCCAAACAGAAGAGCAAATGAGGGGGCACCTGGGTGGCTCAGTCTGTTAAATGTTCAACTTTGGCTCAGGTCACAATATCACAGTTCTTAAGTTCAAGCCCTGCATCAGGCTCAGTGCTCACAGCTCAGAGCCTGGAGCCTGCTTCAGCTTGTGTGTCTGCCCCTCCCCACTCATGCTCTGTCTCCCACTCTCTCAAAAATAAATAAACATTAAACAAATAAAAAAGAAGATCAAAGGAAAAGAAATGCATTTCTTTTTACTTTTTTTTTTTTTTTTTTTGCATATAGCTGACATTATATATCACATTAGTTCCAGGTATATAACATTGGGATTTAATATCTCTATACATTATACTAGTCTTTGCTAACCACAACTATAGCTACCATCTATCACCATATAATGCTATTACAATATCATTGACTATATTCCCTATGCTGTGCCTTTTATTCCTTGTGTCTTATTCATTCCATAGCTGGGAGCTTGTATCTCACTCCCCTTCACTCATTTGCCTATTACTTCACCTCCTTTCCATCAACCATCAGTTTGTTTTCTATATTTTTAGGTTTGAGTCTGCTTTCTGTTTGTTTATTCATTTGTTTTGCTTTTTTAGATTCCAGCTATTAATGAAATCATATGGTATTTGTCTTTCTCAGTGTAACTTTTTTCACTTAGTGTAGAACCCCCTATGTCATCCATGTTGTCATAAATGGCAAAAATCACATCCTTTTTATGGCTACATGATATTCCGTGTGTGTGTGCGTGGATGTGTGTGTACACATACATGTGTGTATGCATGTGCATATGTAAGATCATATGATGTGTCTATTCTGAATTTTTTGAGAAACCTCCATAATATTTTCAACAGTGACTACACCAGTTTACAATCTCACCAACAGAGCATGAGGGTTCCTATTTCTCCACATCCTAACCAACATTTGTTTTCTTGTGTTTTTATTTTAACTATTCTGACAGGTATAAGGTAATAATCATTACAGTTTTGATTTGCATTTCCTTGATGATTAATGATGTCATCATCTCTTCACGTGGCTGTTGGCCATTTGTATGTCTTCTTTGGAAAAAATATCTATTTAGTTCCTTTGTACAGTTTCAGATTATTTGTTTTTTGTTTTGGTTTGGTTTTGTAGTTGGGTTATATAAATTATTTATGTATTTTGGATATTAAGCACTTATTAGTATATCATTTTCAGATATCTTTTCCCATTCAATAGTTTGCCTTTGTGTTTTGGTTGATGGTTTCCTTTCTTTTTTGTTTTTGTTGATGGCATCCTTTGTTGGACAAAATCCTTTTATTTTGATGCCTTTATTTTTGCTTTTGTTTCCCTTGCCTAAGGAGACCTAGAAAAATGTTACTATGGCCAATGTCAGGGAAAATACTGGCTGGGTTCTCTTCCAGGAATTTTATGGTTTCAGGTCCCACAGTTAGGTCTTTAATTTGTTGTAAGTTTATTTTTGTGTCTGGTGTAAGAAACTGGCCCAGTGTATTCTTTTCCATGTAGCTGTCCAGTTTTCCTGGTACCGTTTACTGATGAGAATGTCTTTTTCTCATTGTATATATTTTTCTTTATTTCTAATAGATTTTTTAGCCATGTAAGTATAGGTTTATTTCTGGGCTCTCTATTCTTTTATTGATTTATGTGTCGATTTTTTTTTTTTGCCAGTACCCTACTATTTTGATTACTACAGCTTTGTAGTATACCTTAAAATCTGGGACTATTTTTCTTACTCAAGATTGCTTTGGTTATTCTGGCTCTTTTGTGGTTTCTTACATATTTTAGTATTATTTGTTCTAGTTCTGTGAAAAATTCTGTTGGTAATTTGATAGGGATTGCATTGAATCTATAGATTGCTTTGGTAGTATGGACATTATAACAATATTAATTCTTCTAATCCATGAACATGGGATATCTCGCCATTTGTTAGAAACACATTGTTTTTGAATTGTAGAGTACAATAGGTTACATTCACTGAACATTTGCACTATTTAGCAAGTGTAATAATCCTAATGATTATTCTCAATAGTTCATCTGTCTCCTTCCAGTGACAAAGCTATATTAAACTTCCCCCAAACTTGGATTTACACACAACCTTTTTTTCCCTTAAGAACATATGGAGCA
This sequence comes from Proteles cristata cristata, assembly GCA_017311185.1. Lineage (NCBI taxonomy): Eukaryota > Metazoa > Chordata > Mammalia > Carnivora > Hyaenidae > Proteles > Proteles cristata. The sequence goes on from JAESUZ010004165.1 coordinate 1,433,360, forward strand.
GAAATGACAGGTCTAACATTCAGGATGAAACATTAAACAATGGTGCTTCCTCTATTTTTTAAAGTCTCTTCCTCTTGGCATGTGGGCTAACAATGTGAGAGATGGTGGCTGTTCTTTCAATATGAACTGGCAGAGTGAAATGATGAGCAGGTGACCTTGCTACCGGATGTTTTTGGAATACGCATTAACTTTTTTTTGGTGCGCAGTTTTATGAGTTTATATGAATTTGTCTAAATACCAGTGCAATCAGTATACTGAAAACTCCAAAGCTTTCTGAAATTTGATATGAATTGCATTAAATGTACATGCCAATTTGGGAAGAATGGTTGTTGAATCTGTCATCTTCCAATATATGATCATAGTATGTCTCTCTATTTATTTAGGTCTATTTAATAGCTTTCATTAGCATCTTGTAGTTTTAGAAATACTGTGAGTAAGATAATTGTATATCTTCCTTTTCTGTTGGTTAAACTTTTATTTCCCTTACCAAAAATTCAATTATACTGTTGAATGGGATAGTTGAGAGTAGGCATCCATACCTTATCCTCAATTTTAAGGGAAAAGCATATAGTCATTCATCATTAAGTACAATGTTTGCTATAGTGTTTATTTGTTGTAAATACCCTTTATTAGATTTTCTGCAAGTTTTTATCATGAGTGAGTGTTGTACCTTATGAAAACATTTTTTAGTATCAATTGATGTGGAGATATAGTATTTCTCCTTTAGTCTGCTAATACTATGGAATATGGAATAATATGGTGGACTGTATTTTTTTTAATTATATTTATTTATTTTTGAGAGAGACCAAGCAGGGGAGGGGAGTATGAGTAGGAAAGGCACCAAGAGAGGGAGACACAAAATCCAAAGCAGGCTCCAGGCTATGAGCTATCACCCCAGAACCTGACATGGGGCTTGTACCCATGAACTATGAGATGATGACCTGAGCTGAAGTCAGACACTTGACTGACTGAGCCACCCAGGCGCCCCTGGACTGGATTTTGAATTAGCCAGCTTTGTATTTCTTTCTTTCTATTTTCAAATTCTGATAAGGAAAACTTAACATTAGGTCTATCCCCCTAATAAATTATTTTCATTGGGTTTTTATTTAAATTTTAGTTAGTTAACATACAGTGTAAATTACCTCCAAACAATATTTTAAGTGTGCAATATTGTTAACTTTGGACATTATGTTGTTCAACAGATCTCCAGAATTTATTCATTTTGCCTAACTGAAACTCTATAGCCTTTGAAATACAATTATTCATTTATTCTTCTCTCATCTGAGCCCCTGGAAGCCACCATTCTATTCTCTGCTTCTTAAGTGTGACTATTGCAGATGTTTCGGATACATGGAATCAAGCAGTGTTTGTCCTTCTGTAACTGACTAGGCATAATCCCTCCAATTTTATCCATCTTGTTGCATATAGCAGTATATTCTTTTTTTTGAAAGTTGGATAATACTTCTTTGTCTGCATATACGACATTTTCTTTATCCATTTATCCTATGAGGAATGTTTAGGTTATTTCCATATCTTGGCAATAGTGAATATTGCTGCATATCAGTGCAGAATGTCTCTTTGAGATCCTGATTTCAGTTATTTTGGCTTTGTGCCCAGAAATGGGGTTACTAGGTCGTATGGTAGTTTTATATTTTTAATTTTCTAAGGAATCTCCATACAGTTTTTCATTGAAACTGTGCAATTTTACATTCCCTGGCATAGAGACAGATATATAGACAAACAGAATAGAATAAGAACCCAGAAATAAACCACACATACACAGTTAATTAATCTTCGACAAAGGATCCAAGAATATGTAATGGGGAAAGGATAGGGCGTTTAGCAAATGGTTCTGGGAAAACTGGATATCCACATGCAATAAGATGAAATTAGACCCTGATCTTACACAGTACACAAAAATTACCTGGAAAATGGTTTAAAAAATTAAATGTTAGTAGTTAAACTGTAAAACTCCTAAAGGAAAATGTAGGGGAAAATGTTTTTGATATTTGTCTTGGCAAGGATCTCTTGGATGTGACAACACAAGAACGATTAACAAAAGTAAGAGTAGACAAATAGGACTGTATTAAACTAATGATCTTCTGCACAGCAAAGGAAGTAATAAGCAAAGAAAAAATGCAACCTGTGGAATGGGAGAAAATGTTTGTAATCCCTGTTTCTAGAGTAAATGTGCAAAGTGTATAGGAATTCCTACAATGCATTATTTTTTTTTAAAAAAAAGAGTAAACCAATTAAAAATGGGTGAAAGAGTGAATAAATATTTTTCCAAAGAAGACATACTGATGGCCAACTTGTATTTGAAAGAGTATCACTAATGGTCAGGGAAATGTGAATCAGAACCACTCACTTTTGATTATTCTTTTTACATATTGCAGGATTTTATTTGAAACTCTTCTGTTGAGTATCTTTGAACCTATGTTCAATAAGAATATTTGTCATTTCTTGTTCTGTCTACATCAGATTTTAGTATAAAGTTAATATTCACCTGTGGGAAATGAAACGACGATGTCTTGGGTTAGGTGATTATAGGGAATGCACTGGAAAGAAAAATAAACGCTTTCTGGCCCTTCTGAAGACAGGGACCATGCTTCACTTATCTAGTTAATGTATATCTAGGAGATAGGTCCTGTCTATACCCATAAATTCCTGTTATTGCAAGGAATATTTTAACCTGTCTTAACTTGTTTTCCTGCACATTTTCTATACATTATTACTGGCATTAGCCCACTGATGCATTGCTCATTGTTTCCCTAAATGTATGCTTAATAAATATGGGAGCTTGAGAGAAGCTTGGGGAGGCTTCCCTTAGCCTCCATTTTACCTTCTTGCATGGAGTCCTCAGTATTCCTTGCTGCCATCCTCAGCTTTGCGAGACAAAGCCAAAAGCTGAACCCACATTCCCTCTTTTTCTATTCTCTATAAATAATTATTGATGTTATTTCTTCTTTTAATGACCGATAGAATTTGCCAGTCAATATATCTAGACCTTAATTTTGGAAGGTTTTTAAATATGCATTCAAGTTTTAAAATGTCTATAAGAATATTCAAGCTATCTATTACTTTTTGGTTGAGTCTTGTTATACAAAAATATCTTGTTATCAAGAAAACTACATTTTATTGGAGAAATAGCTAGAGGATATAGGCCTTTACACAACTGTGTGGTGTAGACTAAGAGAAGCATTGTATTGTAAGCAGTGTCATCATGATCTTAGATATGACCCATTATATGGCCAAATTCCAAAGATAATTCATTTAGGATATTGAACAGATTATATTCTATAGGAGGAAGGACCCAGAAAAAACTTAAAACTGAAAAGTTGTCAGGGTCTTAAACATATTGCTATAATTCAGAAAATACCTTGGTCATAACAAGAATTCAGTGTATAGTGAGGTGTTTGATCTACAAATCACACTCAGGGATTGAATCAACACAAGAGGGAAGAGGGATTGGCAACTGGGAACATATTTCATGCCTACAAGTTGCAGTTGAAAAATGGACCATGTTAGAACAAAGATCTAAATCTTACAACAAGTTTGAGTTATTAATTTCCAAATGTACTTCCTTCTCTGACATTTTAAAAAATTTTTGTTGTTTTTGTTTTTATTACAACTAAGGTGGGGCTGAGCTTATTGATAAAAATCTTCAGGATTATGGCTTGGCAGGGTGAAGGAGAAGTTATGGAATCAGGGATAGACAAAGCACTATTTTTATAATTAATTTAAAAATGAATAAAACATATCAAGGAAGCCAGTTAACTAGGGGATTTTTAAAAAGAAGTATAGTTTAAAAACCAACTGATATTGAAGCAATAAAAATCACTAGTATAATTGAGACATTATTAAATTAAATGTACTGTAATATCACAGAAGTCCAATAAGTTTACCAAGATACTTTTACCGAGACAAATGGGTGACTTTGTTCTAAAATAAAACAGGTTTATCAGGAATATTTCTACTGAGAACACTTAACATGCTGATCTCTGATATCATAATAAATCCAACAGCTTGGAAAAGCCCCAGGTAGAGACCAAAGTAAACAGTAATCTGAATATGTACCAAAGGTTAAAAACTGTAAAGTGAACCTCAGAAATACAACTGAAAAATAAATAGATGGAGTGGGTTTGGAAAAGCTGATAATGATTTATCCTGGAGCGATGTGTTCAGGTTTGAAGACAGAAGTAATGTAATGCACAGTGGTTCATAGCTGGCTATTAAAGGCACCACAATGTTTGGATAATTCTTATCCGTTGTAATATTATGAAACAATAAAAGTAATAGGACATCTGGAAGCCCGTAAATCTTAGACAAAAGAAAGGTGTGACAAAGACTTTCCTTGATCAAACTTTAGTCAGGTGCCCTCTTTTTGATAAAGCTTCATCCTGATTCAGAGTTTTTCTTACTATTTTGACAACTGTCAGAGTAACTTTTTCTTTAACAGTTGTGGCTTCTGTTCAATATTCTGACTGCATTGAATGTACTCAAAAATGCTCTAAAGGGGAAAAAATCATGTAACACTTTTCATACTCTGATCTCTAGCTTTTTGCTATATGCTAAGAGAAGACCTATGTAGAGAAAAAATTAGATTTGATAGAATTATAAATTTTAAGCCTGAGTTATGAAAACAATCTATACAACTTTGTGATTACTCACACACATTTTTCCAACATTTTAAATGATTATTTACAAGTATGACAGAGACAATAGTCTATATAAGAAGGGAAAAAAAGCCCTCCTTTACAGATCATAAAGCCTCAAGCTTGGTTTTAATATTCTTTCATGGCTCTTTTTCCTAGAGTAAGTATTTCCCATTTTTTCTTTATTATTGGGCTCTGCATCTAGAACATTCATTACAGGCTTTATGTATACCATGTTGAACCATCTAGTTATGGTCCCTACCATCTTCTAGCAATTTGAAAAAGGCTTCTGAATTTGATTTCTCCAGTACCAGGAAAGAGCTACTGGTATGGTATGGTAGGAAGAAAGTTATAATAATCTAAAAGCCAGATTAAAAAAGTGTATTTAAGGGGTGCCTGGGTGGCTCAGTCAGTTAAGCACCTGACTTTGGCTCAGACTTGGCTCAGGTCATGATCTAGCAGTTCATGAGTTCAAGCCCTGCATATGGGCTCTCTGCTGTCAATGCAGAGTTTGCTTTGGATCCTGTGTCTCCCTCACACTACTCCTCCTTCAACCTCTCTCTGTCTCTCAAAATGAAATAAACAAAAAATTTTTTTGATAAAAAAAGAGTGTATTTAAGAAGAGGGAATGATTAACATTTTCAAATCTTGCTGAATGATTTCATAACCAGAGAACAGTTATCCTTAGATTTTACAAACTGAAATCATCATAGTCTTGATGAGATCAATTTTGGTAGTGTGGTGGATGAGAAAGCTTAATTGGAGTCAGTTTATGAGAAATAAAAGGGAAGAATTGGAAAAGTGAATGTAGACAATTTGAAGAGTTTTGCTGTGTAGGTAAACACAGATGGGGCAATAGTTGGTGGGCAAAAGTGGAGAATGGACAAGAGAAAATTTATCAATTTATGGTGTGTTTATTTTGTGAGGAAAAATACCAACATGTTTCTAAGGTGATGGAACTAATACATTAAATGGTAAAAGATAATCATGTAGGATAAATCAGGGAGAATTGCTGAAGCAATATCTTGAATAAATGAGACAGTATATGATCTCCTGCATAAATGACACAATTGGCAATGCAACCAACACATGCATATGCCATCTATAGTAATTGGAGGAAAAGCACAGGATTTGGGTGAAAATTTTGAGAAATGGATAGATAAGGGAGAATCTGAGAATATTACCGAGGATGTCCTTAGTCAGTGACCAAAAGCTAAATCATAGGATTAGTTTGGAGCTTTTGAGATTATATTTAAATCTAGATTAGAGGACATAACTTCTCCAGGCACTAAAATACACATGCTCTCTCACTTCCCACCATTTCCCCCAACCTCCCCCAACTTAGACATATTAAAAACACAGCAAGCAGAAAGCTTGAGTCTCTGTCTCTGTCTCTCTCTTTCCCTCACTTATCTGCCTCTAATCACAATGAGGAAGTAATAAGAAAGAAATAAAATTTTCCACATTTAGGATTTTTGCTAGATTATGACTGTATAAACAAAAGCGGGGTAGATTATTCCTCCTCAAGGAAATGAAGAGACGAGTGGTGGCAAAGAGAACTGGGTGAAGATAACTACTATAGAAAAGAGAGAAGTATGGAGGAACAGTGGACAAAGTCGAGACAAGCAGATCTATGGGGAACATCTGGTAAAATATCCTGGGGGGTGGAGGGAAGATTTTGTCGTCAGAAGAGTTATCTAAGCCACTTATTTTTCTGTCATCTTTTGGAGACCAGCCTACCTTATCTAGTGATACCACCTCCAGATTATGAAGTCATATCATCAGCTAAAGGGACTATGTGTTTTTGAAAATGTGAAGACCAGTTTGCCTCCCCCTGCACAGATTTCTACTGCCTGCACGATGGCAAGCTATGAAAACAATGGAAACAAATTAGTTTTTAAATTAAGGAATTAAAAACGAATTTAACATGAACTTCCAGTATACAGAAATGTCTTCTCTTTCTTAGAGTTGGAAGGAAATGTATTTTCCCCTCATACATTAATTTGACAGAATGTTAACATTTTTATAGATAAAATTGATTTCCATTCATAACCACACCCATGAAATGGCAGATCATTTTGAAGACAAATAAGTAAAAATTGATGGCTACTATAATTGAAGGCTTATTCCAAAACAGAGGCTTGTTAAATTACAGTAAATTTGTTTTCTGTTTCCACTCCAGCCTCTTCTCTGGTAGGTGGCTACATTTCAGATAAAGATGAATGTGCCTAATTCTCTCAACATGAGCCATCATTCCAATTCGTCTGTAGTGTCGCTAGGGGGAGGAAGAATAAGGCCCTCCCCTCAAAATGTACACACCCTAATCCTTGGTACCTGTAAATCTGTTACCTTACAGAGCAAAGGGTACTTTGAAAATGTGATTAAGTTTATTGACCTTGAGATGGAGAGACTACCATGGACTCTCTGTCTGAACCCAGGTTAATCATATGAGTTGTTAAAAGTACAGGACTTTCCAGGCTGTGGTCAGGGAACGATCTGAGAAAAATTGGCCAACACTGCTGACTTTCAAGGCAGAGGAAGTTCCCATGAGCCAAGCAATGTGGAAGGCCTCTAGAATTTAGAAAAGGAAAGAAAATGGAGTCTCGATGCCTTCAGAAGGGAATGTAGCCCTCTGACTGACTTCTGCCCAGTAAGACCCCTGTGAGACTTTTGACTTACAGAATTGTAAGTAACAAACAGTGTTATTTAAACCACTAAATTTGTGGTAATATATCCCTTAAAGGTAAAGCATTCCTAAGGGTAAGGGTTACCTCTCAATCCTGGCATTTTTTACAATGAAAATAAATGTCCCATATTTAAAAAAAAACAACAAAAAAAAACACCACATATAAATAGTCTATGTTGATAAACTAAGTTCTCATTTACATTTCAAAATATGCTTTTCTTCAGGACATCTTTAAAGAAAGAGTTCCCTTGAATCATTTAAAAATAATGTTATTTAGAATACAGTGTAGCTATGTGGACTTTTTAAAAAAATTCACTGGTTATACAGATAAGTATGCACAAGTTTGTTAATATGAAAGTCTGCTTATGGTTGAACATAGTTCTCATGTGCTAGCTTGGCATTCAACTCATCTATTGAATGGATGAAATGTTAAATAATGGAGGAGGAATAAAAGAAGTAGATGAATGAATGAATGGATTCTTAGCTATATAGTGTAACTATCATTTAAAAAACATCTTCTGCGGCACCTGAGTATCTCAGTTGGTTAAACATTTGACTTCGGTTCAGATCACATATCATCATTTGTGAGTTTGAGCCCCACGACAGGCTCTGTGCCGACAGCTCAGAGCCTGGAGCCTGCTTAGGATTCTGTGTCTCCCTTTCTCTCTGCCCTCTCCCTTTCACGATCTCTCTCCCTCTCTCTTTCTCTCTCTCTATGTCATAAGTAAACATTAAAAAAATAAAATCAATCTCTTAAAAAAATACAAATATTGTCCTACCTTCTGATTCATCTTAGAAAGACCCAACAAATTGTGTCTCACCATCAGATCTCTTTTCCAAAATCTAGTATCAAACACAGAAATAGTTAATAAATAAGTTCTGTGTTAGTCACATCTCATTTATGTATCCTTTGATCACATTTACACTATATTATTAATCAAGTATTCAATCTATTCTCTGTTTCTTTAATGTGAAAGTATTTAAATCATGTAACATAAAGGTTGTGAGCATAAGGACACATCCATTATCCCATTAATATCTGGGTTATATTTACTATTACTGAAATTTAAGCTGCAAGGCATTATTCGGAGTATAAAAGAACCACTACTTAGTAAAATCATATTTTAGAATATAAAATCCCTGATTAATTATATCTGTAATCTCTTTCCAGCAGGTCCCCTCTTAGGCAGCATCATATACCAAAGGAATGTAAACATTTAATAAAAAGCTGATATGTCAACAATACTTCTAGAGCTTAACTTTATTTTCTTAAATTGTTTTTGTTCTTCTCCACATGTACTACAGAGATATTTATATAATCAAAGTCATAGTTGATCGTAATATTTTATTATTCACCTTACACGTAGTGGTATTTAACTGATATCTGTCATTATACATGTATATAAATTACTCTCATAGTTTCTGACAAGTTCATATTAGTGATTGATAAAGCATAATTTACAATGTAATTGTTACCTGCTTCTGCTAATTTAAGTTGGTCAGGTATGAAAGTCAATATAAAACTCTATTTTTTAACTTTTATAATCTAAAAAAACACTTAATGTGATCAATATATTTGCAACTGACACATGAACAGAAGGTGTGCTCATATTAGCGGTTAAAGAGAATGCTGTGTTTTCTGCTTTAAAAATCAATATGTAGGGGCGCCTGGGTGGCTCAGTCGGTTAAGCGTCCAACTTTGGCTCAGGTCATGATCTCACAGATCGTGGGTTCGAGCCCCAAGTCGGGCTCTGTGCTGACAGCTCAGAGCCTGGAGCCTGTTTCAGATTCTGTATCTCCCTCTCTCTGACCCTCCCCTGCTCACACTGTCTCTCTCTCTCTCTCTCAGCAATAAATAAAACATAAAAAAAAAATCAATATATAGAATACTCTAAAGTATCAACAACTGGTTTCCTCCTGCATCCCAGGAGGCTTCATGGCTATCACAGATGATGTGTGTGTTTTCAATGAATGCCAAATAATTTGAAAATTGTCTAAGCTATATAAATTTTCACTTTAGGGCTAGAACAAAGTCACACTAAAGCTAAATATAAAAATGCTTCTATTTCTTGAATTTGCCATATGTATGCAAATTCTCCCTTCCATTGGTCTGAATAATAATCATAAATGACTACACTTAGAAATTCAGAATGAGAAAGAAGTAATAGAAATACAGTCTGGCAAAACCAAATCTGTCACATGTCTCTCTAGCCACCTCACTATCTACTTATAAGATTCAATCAGAATAAAACTTAAAGCAATCTTGAAGCAGATGAACTTCAAAGCCCTCTCTGTTTGCCCTGCATCTCTCAAGAACAGCAATTCCCATAATCCCCTTCCAACAGCATTTGTTCCACCCATGCCAGTTTTTTCCTGGTCACTTACCTGTCTATGCTACTTCTCTACTGTTGAAGCTTTTGTTGGTTTTACTACATCAGCAGGAATATGAAAAGCAGTGTTGAAGTGTACTTTCTATCTACATTATTGAGCTTCTTTAGAAATTCTCAGGCATAAGTGTGGTACTTATATGTTCTTTTATTCATTAAATAAGGAATGAATAGTTTTCATCTTGATGACTTACATATACATGCACATATTTCCAAGGTAGGTACAAGAATCTGACAATACATGGGTTTAACTCTACTTTTGCTCTGTGAGAACAAGAGTTACATTTTATTCATCTCTGAGTTTCCATTGTTATGGAAAGAGTGCTTTGCACAATGTTAAAAGCTATAACTTTGTCAGGTAAATGTGTTTGTACCCACTTAGCATAAGACCATTGTTTCAATAATCTCTATCACATTATTAGAGCAGTTCTTTGAGATGGAAGAGTTAAATTTTCTGTGTCTCAATTTGTTTTACTTTCTAAGTAGATTCAACAATATTATTTTTACAGATTTTTTTTCTAGTGAAAAATGTTGGATCTTTACATTTCACCGTACCACTACTAATTTTCTGGGCACATCTTTAATGTGTTTCAGATGAAACTTTTCACTTATAAAATTTAAAAATGTTATATTCTTTGACTACATTTGTATAAATATCCCAATGAACCAAGTGCATATTGGTTGTCTACCAAAGTTGTATTCCTTTATTAATAAAAATTATATAAAGTCTCTGCTTATGTTATGATTGCTTTCTCCATTAATTGTCTTGAAGTATTTGTGCATAATATGCTACTTGGTAGCCCAATTTTCTGATGAAATTCTTCTGAAATATGGTTTACAAAAACCTTATCCTATATCATTCCTGAAGTAATGATTTATAAGTAAAAGAGAACTCCAAGATGCTATGACAATGAGTCTACTCAAGTCTACTTGACTTTGCTTTTCAATCTCTCAATAGTTGATATGCTAAGGAATTGTCCCTACAGGTATGTGAACAATTTTTTTTCCTCCTTATTTGACTATATTATCATGTCTGGGAATATAACTACTCTTTCAAATGCTGACTCTGATTTTTACTTGCTCAAATGTTCATCAATCACTTATTTGATTATAATGGCTAATTAAATTACAAAGATGATTGAATATTAAACCCAAAATATAAAGGAATCACTTAATATTTTCATGGCTTATTTCATCTGTGTAAAATGTATTAGAAGAATGCATAATTACATGAATAAATACATAAATACATTGATCAGAATGTCCCCAAATATTGGTGACAAAGGATATTTTGTACTGATCTTTACCTTTCTGTTTCTGTTACTTCATATTTTGACTGCCCTTCAATAGGTCCTGCAAGTAATTTTCCAGCTGATTACTCTTATTGCTTGAGCACTATTTTATTATATAATTCTACATTATAAATTACACATATCTCCTTTTGGGAATAATTTTATTTGGTAGCTAATGGGCCATTATATCTGGCACACATGACTAGCAAAGCAGAATATTAGGCACTGGTATTTCTTTGTTTTTCACCTATTTCTTAACATCACACAGTCATTGGTCCATGCTGAAGTCTCAGCACTGTCTTTTTTCCATCTTACCCAGGAAAAGCCAGGGAAAGGAAAGTGGAATTTGGCAGGAGATTAATAGTACCTGCTTTGACTTCTTCAAGGTTTTCAACAGAAGAGACAACAGCCAGTATTTTTCAAGGGTTGGCTTTTTCAAGGTGCATTCATTTTAAGCATTCAGTGTGCAAACCTATTTCTCTCCTTGCTACCTTCTCAGATCTCTGCAGTACTCTGCTGATAATTATCATAAACCTTGAAAGTAATCAGTGAAACAATACTTCTCCAACAATCAAAATTCATTTTCTATTAGAGTTATGTTTCCATAGAGGAACTCAATTGTTACATCCTTTACTAAAAAATATAGTTGTTGTTGGTTTTTTAGTTTCTTTTTTTCTGTCATAAATTTTTATCTAAATTTCAATTGTTAATATGCAGTATAATATTGGTTTCTGTTGTAGAATTTATTGATGAGCACTGGGTGTTGTGTGCACGTGATGAATCATTAAATTCCATACTGGAAACCAATAAAAAGTAGTTTTTTGGCAAGAAAATATTCTTTGTTCTCATTCCATGGTTCTGAGCATTAAATTCCTTTGTATGAATTTAAATTCTTACATTATGATTTATTGGGAAGACACTTCTACTTTTAAAATGTCAAGGAACCTGATTCCTAGGTAAAATCTCATTTTAGGTTTTCTTTTTGTGAAATAAACATAGGAGGTTATGCTGTCTTTGAGTGACTGTCATCCACTGATATTACTCACTAGGGAAATAATTTAACATAGGAAGTTATATTGTCTGTGAATGACTGTCATCCACTGATATTATTTCAGTAGGGAAATAACTTCACTAGGGAAGTTATTTTTGTTTAAATAATTAATTAATAACAGTGTAATATAAGCCAGTGTATAGGACCAAAAAAGGGTAGGGGGTGGAATTCTTCCATAAAGTCATTGTATATACTTTTGAGATGTGTATGTAGGTAATTTTCAAATTATATAAGAATATATTTAAAATATGTTCCAAGCATTATAGCATCACAAAGGAAAGAAAGACTAAGAATATAAACCATGAAATTTAGGGGTCAGTCCTTCTAGAATAAAGCATTTTGAACTGGATACTAAGAACTTATAGTTGGATATTTGTAACAGCCTCTCACTAGTGAGTCTAGAGCAAAGAAATAAATTCAATAACTAGTGGTAGAAAGGTGGCTAAAAAGATATGAAAGTAGAATAGTTGCAAAGTTTGGGTATTTTCGATTTGGGCATTTTATGTTTCTTTTGAAAAATCAATTTTAAAAATTTTGGATGATTCCTGTTGATTTTTGTTGAAACAATCAAAAAACTAAAAGACAACGTTCAGAATGGGAGAAGATATTTGTAAGTGACATGTGATAAAGGGTTAATATCCAAAACCTATAAAGAGCTTATCAAATTCAATACCCAATAAACACATAATCCAGTTAAGAAACAGGCAGAAGACATGAATAGACATTTTTCCAAAGAAGACATACAGATAGCTAACAGACACATGAAAAGATGTTCAACATCACTGGTTATTAGGGAAATACAAATCAAAACTGTAAAAGGTATCATAACCTCACACCTGTTGAATGGCTAAAATCAACAGGACAGGAAACATGTGTTGAAGAGAATGCAGAGAAAGGGCATCCCTCTTACACTGTTCGTGGGAATGCAAACTGGTGCAGCCAGTGTAGTAAATAGTATGAAGGTTTCTCAAAAGTTAAAAATAGAACTACCCTACAATCCTTCAATTGCACTACTAGATATTTGTCCAAAGGATAAAAATATACTTATCCAAAGGGACATATGCACCTTGATGTTTATAGCAACATCGTCGACAATAACCAAGTTATGAAAAGAGTCCAAATGTCCATCACCTGATAAGTGTGTGTGTGTGTGTGTTTCTGTGTGTGTGTGTGTATGGAATACATACAATGGAATATTACTCAGTCAACAAAAAGAATGAAATCTTGCCATGTGCAAGGTTGTATAGCTAAAGTATATTATGCTAAGTGAAATAAGTAAGTCAGAGAAAGACAAATACCATATGATTTCACTCATATGTGTAATTTAACAAGTGAAACAAATGAACATGGGGGGAAAGAGAGAGGCCAACTATAAAACAGATTTTTAAGTATAGATATCAAACTTAGGGTTACCGGAGGGAAATGGGAAGGCAGATGGTTCAAATGGATGAAGGGTATTAAGGAAGACACTTATTGTAATGAATCACTAAATTTTACTCCTGAAACTAATATTACACTATATGTTAACTAACTGGAATTTAAACAAACTTGAAACATACATATATACATACATAAATATACAAAGTTTGGATAAAAAATAGGAACAAAGAAGACTAAGATGTACAAAAGAAATAGTACAAATTATTTATTAGAAAAGTGTCAAAGATGCAGAGTGTTGGAAAGGTAGAGGGGTATATTATGTAGGATGTTCTCACCATGTCAACTGTTGTGGGAAATTAAAGTTTGAAAAGATCCTAGTAAATTGTATCAGTGAAAAGTTTGTTAAAACTTACTAATTTTTAGTTAGTATAATTTAGAGTTCTATGAAATATATAACGAAATTTTGAGTTTCGTCGATGACCTCCTTTGATTTTCCTTCTGTTTTACTATAATAATAACTATTATTCATTGTCACTGGTTTTTCATAGTGGATATGTAAATCATTTTGCATGAGTCTATGACTTCATGCCATGGAGGCCATTCATACTGTAAATGAAAGCAGAGACATAAATAAAATCTCTATCCCTGTTTTTGTTTGTATCGTTATTCTATTCATTGTAGAATCTACTATTCGTGTGTGCTCTCCGTACACTCTCCTATTCTCCTATAAGAGCATCTCTGTCACAGACTTTGAGTCTGGAGTTCTCTCTTGTCTAGCAAGAGAGTGGATGCAGAATTGAATATGAGAGAGGCTAAGGTCCAGGAGGAGACAGAGCCCAGAACAGGGGTTTTGTCTCCATATTTATAGAGCTCACAAGATATTACCCACATGGTGAACGTGAAGAAAACAAGATCTTACACACGTGAATGTGGAGAAAACAATCAGACAGTGTTCATTAACCTGTATGTGTAAGAAGCAAAGGATTTGGGGGCAAATGGTGTTTGTAATCACAGTACAGTGGTGCCAGATGCCTGCAGGTGATACACCAAGTTACTCTTGATCCCATTACAATAGCTCCTCAACTAACTTCAGCTGCTTTCACCCTATGACGGCAGCTTTTGGCCCCAAGCTTTTTTTTCTAACACTTTTATGTAAGTAGAACCCATTTCTCCACACAGCCCAACTTTTGACATTTTCATTCTATTCCTTTACATAATTATATAATAGATTTGACTATTTACCTTTTACAGTTATGCTTATCCACTAATATTAAAAATTAGTTAAGGTTATTTTACTTCTTCATTTGAACAGTATTTCTAATAGGATACATTTCTATGACAGTAATGATTAGATAAAAATACATCTATATTTTAAATATACTGACAATTATAAGGTTCCTACAGTTTATCTTCACCAGTAATTACAAGGGATTCAATTTCCTCATTTTACCAGCCTGCTTATTTTCATTTCCTTTAAACCTTTACTTATGGGATAAGTGGTCTTTCATTATTTTAACTGTACATTTATTTGCTTTATAATAGGATTTATTCTTTTTTCTTTTTTAATAGTTTATTATCAAGTTGATTTCCATATAACACCCAGTGCTCATCCCCACTGTGCCCTCCTCCATGCCCATCATCCCCCTCGCCTCACCCCCAATAATAGGATTTATTGTTATTGAACATTTTATTTTTCTCCTTTTTTGATGTGCCTGTTTCTGTTGGTATTGATTATAAGAATTATATATTATGGGTATAAACTCTTTATTAGGTCATGATTTATAAAACATATTTTCCCAAATTATTGTTTGTCATTTAAATTTAACTTATCTTGTTAGAAATTTTAGTAGTATATCACTTTTTATGTAGAACACATACCAGTATTTTTATGTTTTCTACCTCTTGTGTCCCTCTTCTCTCTAATACTATATATATCTCTCAACTACCCATTTAATCTTTTAGAACATTTTAAAGTTTATTTTTATATTAATATTTTAATATAATATAAATATTATAGCAGAAATTTTTAGAAGTTCCTAAAATGAGACAAGGATATATTTTTAATATTAATTTATTATGTAATTATCATAAAAAGATGCCTCACTTATATTTCTACATGCACTTGGTCTTGATTCTAGACTTTATGTTAATTTGTTAATCTGATTATATATCTTGATAGTGGAATGAGTATATTTTGTTTATCATCATATAAGATATGTTTTAATATTTGAAAAAGCACTTTATCATTTTCAAAAATCACAGACTTTGAAATTTATCTCACAAATGTATTCTACCACATTAGACTTGGAAAACATAAATAAAAGTACTTTTGTTATCGAGATTGCAATAAATTTATGGATTTATACTCAATGCATTTACTACATCACTTATGATGATATGCCATTTTTCAAAAAATTGTTTTGGTTTCTCATAAAAACCAAAGCTTTTAAAGCTTTCATCAATACGCAACTTATTATTTTCTTACTAATATTTTATATACTGCTAACATTATATGTTAGATTTTATTGTATTTTAATTTCTTTAATTTTTTAAAATTTTATTTTTGAGAGAGAGAGAGAGAGAACAAGAGAGTGGGTTAGGGGCAGAGAGAGAGGGAGACAGAGGACTTGAAGTGGGCTCTGTGCTGAGAGCCATTGGCCTGATGAGGGGCTCAAACTCACAAACTGTGAGATCATGACCTGAGCCAAAATCAGAGGCTTAACCGACCAAGCCACCCCGGTGCCCTGTATTATATTTTAAACAAGTTACTGCTGACAGCAAAGTTATTTTAGCTACACTGCTATGGCATACAGAAGGGAAACAGAAGGTTAATATTTGTTATATAAAAATACCCACGAGAAACAAAGTTCTAATCATTTTGAGTTCCACCTCATAGACAACATATATTTTCTGGTAGGTTGAAATAGACTGGTTTATGTAAAGTGAGTCTGAAGAGCTGGCTGACTATATCCCCTGAAAAATGATAATTATAAAGATGAATGAACTTTTCTCTTTCTCTTCTCTATGACATGGTATCTATTATGGGTATTGTTTAAGACAGTGCCAAAAAATGATGATAGAAGACAGTTGTGGACATTGGGTATCAATATTCTGTGGATTTAACTATCGTGAGAAAGTCCCAAGTTACGAATCCTACAGTGATTGTTGGTTCTGCTGAGGTGCAAATTCAACTGCGTAAATGGCAGGAGGTGATGTGACAGCTGTTGGCACTTAGCTCCTCAGTGAGTATATAGTAACGAAGTTTTCTGAATGCAAGACTTACTTTGTGTGAAGGATTTGTCCTCAGCGGTTTCATAAATTGACATAATCAGGTAACTACTTTTATTGCTGTCCTCTAGGAAAATCAAGACACACACACACACACGCATGCACACACACAAGCACAGCAAAGTCTGTTCAGTTCTTACTAAAGTCCTCAGTGACGACTACATTTGTCTCGAAATTGTGAAATTAATTTTTCACCTATTCTCAGTGCTATCTTCAATGGTCCTTGTCTATTAAAATGTAGATGTACTTATTTATACTGCGTTGGTTAGTATATGCCTAATTTTAGTCACTAATACTACTTGTCATATATTTGGCATTATTTCCTATAGCACATCATGCTGTGAAGTACAGTCATACAAGGTTAATTCCTTCTAGTTGCATTAACATTGACGAAAAGCACAGAAGCATGTAATTTCATATAAGAACTATAAGAAACAGATGCTAAAGAAACTTGCTTTCAGTTACATAATTTACTTAAGTGATTTGCTACTATTTATTAAGTCCAATATCCCAAACACTGCCTCAAAGAAACAGAATTCAATAATCTATTTTTCAGTATAATTGTTCCTTTCCCCATTGACTTTTGCCTATGGCATATTTCTAGCTGTAAAAGTAAAATATGCTTAATATGTATACCTAAGAATTAAAAATGTTACAGATGTACCAATGTACATAGGAATTACCTAGTGAGAGGAATGTATGAACTAATATTAATATTAAATCACAATGCATTTAGACATAAAATCCAACAGAGGCATTATAGTATTTCAAAGTTGTTATAAGCACAAATATAAAGCTTCAAATCTATGGGAGAAATTTATGGAAAAATATTTTGTTTTTCTTCTCTTTCCCCCTTCGTAGCTCTAGCAGAATAGCAAATTCAACACGTAATTCACTATATATCAAGCTCCACCTTAATCCTTATTCCTTATTCAGATAAACATGCAAATAAATGTGGAGATGTCATTTTTAAAAAGAAGAGAGCATTAGAAAATATTATAGTCTTAATTAGAAGAAAACATTTTGAAGCTGTATTTCTTTTGTAAAACACTTGTGGCTAATATTACAATTGACTTAAATCTAGACTTTCATTCATTCTGCAAAGTCCATCCTAGATAAAATCCATATGTTTTTCTTTACGAAAATGCATGGGATAGGAAAAATTCAGCTTTTACATAAAATGATTTATTTTCTTATCTACTTGCTCTGATGATTTCACATTTCCTAAAAAATCATCAGAAAAAAAAGTGACAATGATCTTGAAACAACTTGATATTCTTGACTATGTAATGAAAATGGTCTTTAAAAAAGACCATTATTGGGGCGCCTGGGTTGCTTAGTCGGTTAAGTGTCCGACTTTCGCTTAGGTCATGATCTCGCGGTTCGTGGGTTCGAGCCCGCGTCGGGCTCTGTGCTGACTGCCAGCTCAGAGCCTGGAGCCTGTTTCAGTCTGTGACTCCCTCTCTCTCTGACCCTCCCCTGCTCACGCTGTCTCTCTCTCTCTCCTGGAAATAAATAAAACATTAAAAATAAATAAATAAATAAATAAATAAGACCATTATTTTCAGGGAATCTTAAAAGTTTTGTTTACCTCTTTTTTATAAACAACAAAACTTTAAATATCACAAGTGAATAAGTCAAATCTCTCAAGGTATTTTGCTCATAAACAGGACTGTAGTTAGGGTGAGATGATGAGGCACTCACTTCAGATGCAGAATTTAGGGTTTAACAAATAATTAGAATTCAAGATAAAAATTTTAACACAGGGGCACCTGGGTGGCTTAGTCGGTTAAGCGTCCGACTTTCGCTTAGGTCATGATCTCTCGGTTCGCGGGTTCGAGTCCCGCGTCGGGCTCTGTGCTGACAGCCGGCTGAGAGCCTGGAGCCTGTTTCAGAATCTGTGACTTCCTCTCTCTCTGACCCTTCCCTGCTCATGCTGTCTCTCTCTCTCTCTCTCTCTCTCTCTCTCTCCTAGAAGTAAATAAAACATTAAAAAAAAATTTAACACAATATTTTAAAAAATTTAATGCCAAAAATCAATAATGGGCAAAATATCAAACTTTTAAATAAAGGAATTTATCCAGCTCTTGTATGGCTCTGTTCCACCTTATTCCCTCCTAATACATAGTTACTGAATAATTTTTAAAACCATTTAATAAAATTGGAAATTTTAATTTCCAACCATTAAATAACAAAGTCATGCTACTAAAAGTCATGATTGTTTGTGGTAATAGAAGAGAAAGAGAGAGCTGATAATTTCATATCTATTGATGCTGACCTTGGAGAAAGTGGAAGTTCTAAGGAGAAATACATTTTATTAAAAAATAAACATATTAAAATACATTGATTACCATCCTTTGTTTTTCTTCATTGATCATTCAAAGAAAAACAGTTCACATCCATCATTGTTTGTATTTTTAAATACATAGCACATTTCCATCATTAATTATTTTCATTGGACATAATTTATTATTCACTAATTTTTACATGGCTACTCTTATTTTGTACTTCCCGTGAAGCATCTTTACATTTTTCCTGGGAGAAACCATCTGTAAATTTCAGCCACTAGCCAATCAATAAGTAACCAATAAATCTAGTCATATTACATAAAGAAACAGCCAATGTAACTAATATTGGGGTAGGAGATAGTAGGAAATACTTAATGAAATCAAATATGACAGAGTTTGAACATCTTCATTTCCAATAGCATACTTACTCTATCTTGTTTTTTTAATCCAACTATCATATATTTCTGTGTCATTGCACAGTACTTTTGGCCTTTTGAGAAAATTCTGCTGATTGTTTAAAATCTTCTTGAGTTACTTAGGTAAAATTGGATTTAGAATTATTTAAAAACAGAAAGTAGGAGATTTAAGAAATGAGGACTCAGGTTGGGAATATGCTAAATATGACAGACTTAACTTAGCAAAGAATTAATAAAATAGAATCTCTAATGAAAATCAGAGATAGTAGAAATAACTTAACTGAAAGCAGATGGTTGCCAGAGTAACAAGATACATTCACTCTGGTGTTGATTGAAAGGAACAGATCTCAGAATTAATACAGGCCACAGAGGATGGTATCTTTGGGAATCTTTCTGCTTGCCAAATGTTCTGCCCTAGTAAAAGATGGAGAGATGGAAGGCCAGGATGTCTATGAAGATATTACAAATGAGAAAATTCTTTTGGAATCCAGCTAATATTAGCAGAAGGTGATTCTGAATCTATGTAGTTCAAGCAATGGGGCAAATACTTAATGTTTAAAAGTTGAGCTGAGGTGACAAATAGATTTCATCTTGAGTGCTATCCTTAATTGATTTGGTTGTGGATACCTGGAATTCTAATGCAGCCATCTGTTATAGATTCAGTCTAAAAGAATGCAGGTAAGAGACAAGTCACTGATTCCTGGGGACAAAGGTGCAAGTATTCCTATTGTCTGCTTTTGGAACATGAGCCCGGGAAAGCACACAAAAATCAAAAAGCTTTCAGCAATGAGAACTAGCAAAATTGAACTACTGGTGTATGCAAGATTCTAAAAGCCCAACCAATTTAGCATAATCTACCACCAGTACTGCCAGCCTGAAGCTATTCACACCCACAATACCAGCATATAAACACCCAAACAAAAAAGAAGACATTTCTGGTTTTGTAAAAGGAAAAATGTATAAAAAAATTAGCTCACTTGGACTACCTGTAGGGGTTTAGCTACAAAATCAATTGCTCCTATTTTGAGTGTATGTTTTCAAAAAATAAACAAACAAAAAACAATATTTTTCTACATATTATCTATTAAGAACACATTTAATAAGTTATATTATTTTTTAATTGTTTAATTTGATTGAGAAGTTGACTTGTGTCTATGTCTCCTAGAACTAACTCATCAGAAGACAGAGAAAAAGCCCAACACAGGTAAATAAGTAAACTACATTCTATTGAGAGAAAAAATTCTTCCCAGAGGAATTTTAGGCTTCGGGTGAATGGACAAGTTTTTAGACATATATTTATCAGGATATTCTATGGTAAGAATATTTGTATTGAGTTTACAATAAAGAATAAAAATCTTTATTTGGAAAATTTTTACAATAATTACTCTCAAACATTGTTACATCTTTCTATAAAAATCATGTAAATTGTGATATAAGAAGCAGATAAATCCAGAACTGCCCTGGATGATCATGATGGAAAGACTGGGTACCTCACAGACTCAGATTTTTTTTTTTTTTTTCCATCACCTCACCCCACCTTGCAACAGCTTTGTGGTATCTCTTATGCTGAGAATCACTGGAAAGTAGGCAAAACTTTTGACCAACTCTTTTTGTATACAAATGTCGGAGTAGTTTTTAAAATCTAATAGTGGCTTTCTTTTAACTCCAAAATAAACAGCAATTAAAAAAAAACCCACCCAAAATAGGCCGCCGTGTGGAGAATATCTGGACATGGACACATTTCAGAATAGGAAGAGTCATTGGTAAATTAAAGCATTAGTCCAAGAAAGACATGGTTGTGTTATAAATCATGACAGTTGTCATCTTGGGTGAGATGTGGGACAGAGAGGAGTGTGGACAGGTTCAAAAGGATATTTGGATGGGAGAATTGGATGGGTGGAGTGTTTTGTTGGCTATGGGAAAGGTAAGAGGGACACATCAAGAAAGACGACTGGTTTTTTTGCTTGGCAGTAAAGTGAGAGTGCTTCTATTCACAACATAACAAATTCAGCTATAGTAAGTTCAGTCTGACACATGCTGAGATTTGAGGTCCCTGAGGACCATCAAGAGGGGATGCTGGTTAGACCAATTGATAGGTCTATGAATCAGGAAATAAATGGCTATACATATATATATCTGACTGTCAGATGGATACATTTTTGTGTGTATCTGACTATTGGATGGAGACACCTTTGTGTGTGTGTGTGTGTGTGTGTGTGCACGAGTGCCTGTGTGTGTGTGGTTATGACTGACAACTGAGGCCATGACAATTGATGAGATCAGTCTGAATGTGAAGAGTAAATTGGACAGAAAAAGGGGGAGTGGAAAGGAAAGATACAGAGTCTACAGAAGAGTTGAGTGAGGAGCATGGGAAGAACAGCCCACCTAGAAGAATAAAATACTGGTCACATAATATATTTCTCCAGCACTACTCTTAGGTGAATATCTTTTTTAAAATGTATATTAATTCAAGTTAGTTAACATACCGTGCAGATTGGTTTCCAAAGTAGAACCCAGTGATTCTTCACTTACCTATAACACCCAGTGCTCATCCCAACAAGTGCCCTCCTTAATCCCCATCACTCATGTATCCCAACCTCCCCCACCCACCTCCCCTCCAGGAACCCTCAGTGTGTTCTATGTATTTGAGAGTCTCTTATGGTCTGTTTCCCTCTGTTATTATCTTATTTTTCCTTCCCTTTCCTCCTGTTCATTTTGTTCATTCTTTAATTCCACATATGAATGATATCATATGATATTTGTCTTTCTCTGAATGCCTTATTTGCTTAGCATAATACGATTTAGTTCCATCCATGTTGTTGCAACTGGCAAGATTCTTTTTGTTCACTGAGTAATATTCTGTTGTATATATACACCACATCTTCTTTATCCATTCATCAATTGATAGACATTTGGGCTCTTTCCATAATTTGGCTATTGTTAAGTGCTGCTAGAAACATTGGGATGCATGTACCCCTTTGAATCAGTATTTTTGTATCCTTTGGATAAACACCTAGTAGTGCAGTTGCTGGGTCCTAGAGTAGTTCTATTTTTAACTTTTGAGGAACATCCATACTGTTTTCCAGAGTGGCTGCACCAGTTTGCATTCCCACCAACAGGACAAAAGTGTTCCCCTTTCTCTGTATATTTGCCAACAAAGGTGTTATTTTCTGAGCTGTTTATTTTAGCCATTCTGGCAGGTGTGAGGTGGTATTTCATTGTGGTTTTAATATACATATATTTAAAATCTTTATTTGAGTATAGTTGACACAATGTTACATTAGTTTCAGATGTACAACATAATGACTCAGCATTTCTATGTTACGTTATGCTCATCATAAGTGTAGCTCTGATTTGTCACCATATGATGCTATTACAGTATCATTGACTATATTTCTTATGCAATGCCTTTTATTCCTGTGACTTATTCATTCCGTAATTGGAAGCCTACACCTCCCACTCACCTCCATCCATTTTGCCCAAACCCCAGCCCCCTTCCCTCTGGCAACCTTCTAATTCTCTGTATTAGTCTGATTCGCTTTTTGTTTGTCTGTTCATTAATTTTTTTAGATTCCACGTATAAGTGAAATTATATGGTATTTGTCTTTCTCTATCTGACTTACTTCGCTTAGCATAATACCCTTCAGGTCCATCAATGTTGTTGCAATAGGTGAATATCTTTTTAAAACTTCCACTTTAGGGGCACCTACGTGGCTCAGTCAGTTAAGTGAACAACTTTGGCTCACGTCATGATCTCACAGTCCGTGAGTTCAAGCCCTGCATTGGGCTCTGTGCTGACAGCTCAGAGCCTGGAGCCTGCTTCAGATTCTGTGTCTCCCTCTCTCTCTGCCTTCTTCGTCTCATGCTCTGTCTCTCTCTGTCACTGAAAACTGAATAAACCTTTAAAAAAAAACTAAAAAAAGCCCTTCTACTTTACTACTATAATTTTAGTGTCCAGATGTCATTGCAGTATTGTTTACCTTTATAAACATAAAGGACAAAAAAATAATTGGATTTTGCAGTTGAGATTACTGGAAAGCTAGGGTTATAGCTCAATGTCTAGATATTCCAGATTCATAAATCATTTGATCCTATTTTGATTGGTGAGTGGAATTGGAATCCTATTACATACAGATTTTTGTTCATGAATTGCAGTTCAAAATCCAAAAGTTATGACTGCCATAATAGAATATAAGCATATAAATGTACTTAATTAATCTATAAAAATAATTTAAATGAGAAAAACTAATCTAAAAATATATCTTCCAAATAACAGTTTTATCTTGGGAAAAATCTGGGATAAATGAGTTAAAATTTTAATTGTATATTTCAAAGAAACTCTATGTGGTCTAAGTTACTTTTAGAGGAAAGTTGATAACTCTTCACATAGTTTTAAGGTCAATAAGAAAAGAAATAAAAACCCAGTACAAGGTTATAACAAAAATAAATTTGCAAGGGAAAAAAATGGGGAAGAAATGAAAATAGAAATGAGATAAACTCATACAATTTAATTTCCTTAAAATTATTTTAAGTAAAATTGGCCCTAGGAGTTTCAGGCATAGAGCTTTGTACAGTGCACCAGAATATGCTTTCCAACTGTCAGTATTACATTCTTAAATCCTTTTCAAGTGATCTCTATACAACATTATGGAAGTGTGATATTAACCTTTTCTTACAGATTAGAAAACTGAGGCTAATATATGTGGAAGCCTCCCAGGAGGTAATTAATGTTGTACTCTGATGTGTTAAATCCAAAAACTGTGATCTTTCCACTTTATGATGATGGTCTCCAGCCAACATTTTCCTAAAATAAAAATCTAACTATGTAATTTCTCTACTTAATATCTTCTTATTTATTATTTACCTTGCTAATTTATTATGATAATATTTGTTTCTAGGTTTACATATATTAAAGTAATTTAGAGCATATGGGATAATATCATTGATTGCACTAGAGCAAAGAGCTGCTCCCATTTTGCATTACATACTCAAAATATTGTAGCTCAATGGAAGCTGAGGGCTAAAGTCAAGGAGTGGAACCACTACCCACCCACAACGTGTCAGAAAAGAAGCTGGATAAATGATACGTTCTGACCTCACTGTCTCCCATCCTCTGAAATCCTGCCAAACTCTATTGCTAAACCCAACTGAAAGTGGGCAAGAGCACTCTAATTATGTAGGCCATGGAGACTGGTGTTCCCAGAGCATGGAACAGGGAGGAGAAAGGTGGAAAATGGATCAAAAAGGGCAAATGAAAAACATTCGACACAATTGCTAATTACAGGGATGTGATACTCTGAATATTTTATGCACTTATGATGTCACTTCATATAGTCTACCAAAGACCACCTCTTACATTTTTTTAAAACAAACTAGCTTTAGAAACCTTCTTTTAGTCATTATCCTTTAATTTACATAATATAATGAGTCACTGATCATACTTTTACCGGTACTCCGAATTGCCATAACAACCACTCATTTTCAAACATATCTTACACGTTTCTTTTAAATTTCAGCTGCATAATTTCTACTTAACCTCTGTACCCATGTTGTTCTCTCAGTTTCCATAACTCACTTTCTGTATTCTCTCTTGGGTAATATTCTGCCTATAATTCTGATTAGTTATATTGACATTTACTTACAAATTGTAATCTGGCCTGTATTTTCCCTTTGCCACACCCCAATAAATAGTGAATCTAAAGCAAAACAAATTTTTCAAGACACAACTTTTCAACAAGTCCCCTTTATCAGATAAATGGGATGAAACATTTTGGTAGAAAATACGCTCTCAAAGACATATCATTTTTATTTATTTGTTTGTTTGTTTGTTTTAAGTAGGCTCCGTGCCCAGTGTGGGACTTGAACTCAGGACCCTGAGATCAAGAGTCACATGCTCTACTGACTGAGCCAGCAAAGTGCTCCTAAAAGACACACCATTTAGATATCATACGTATCACCTCATAGATGGCTTGTACTCTTTAGTATCCTTAGGGATATAGTGAATGTCAGCAAATTGATGCACATATTTTCTCTTTGTAGTAATTTTAATGTATATCTGTATATTGTATCTTCTCTACATATGTCTTATCTCAGTATTTTACAGATGGATACTCAGAAATCCTAAATATGTTGTCCAAGATCATATGCTAAAATATGACACAATAGCAGCTCCAGCCAGATTTACTCCATAGTTTGTACGCACATCACTGTATAAATATTTAAGGTGCATGTACAGAGATTTTTTACTCACTTTTAGAGGTTAACATATTAGTAAGACTTCCATTTTGGTATGACAAGAAAGTCCTGAGTTTCTAAATATTTGTTAAAAGGACCAACTGCTCTTGGAAAGAAAAAAGAGCAGGCATATATTTACCTTATCAGTCCTTTACAAGGAAATAATTGAACAGCAGAGAGAAATATAATAGGTCACCTCAGAAAAGGACAGCATTTACAAGAAACCATGACATGATAAGAACAGGGGTATTATGAGCGTGCAACTGTTGTCATCCATCACACTGGGAATACAAATAAGGATGAGATTTAGAAAAACGATATGTGCAGGCAAAGCAGGTTTAAATTTTAAGGGCTTGCTGAAGCTTTTCACTGGACTTTGCTTGGGAAGTGGTTGTTTTTTATTTGTTTGTTTCGTGTTTTTTTTTTTTTTTTTTTTTTGCCCCCATCAAAAGCAATTAAACAAATAACCCAGCATCACAGGTAAGACAAATGCAAATGACTCGGGTCTAGCAACAGAGGGCAGAAATCATTTCTGTAATAAAATGGAAATCTCAGGAGCATTATGAGAGTAACCAGAGCAGCTGCCTTTGAATTCTGCCAAAGAGACAGATGCTCTTAGAACAGCCCCTTCCACTGCTGGTGCCTGAATCCCAAAAGGGCACTATTGTCGTGCCATTCCGCTTATATTTTATTATTTTATTCATAGCCACATTTTACTCAGACTACTGAAACTTTCATTGAAATTAAATGCCATGTGTTCACATTAGGCTTTCACCAGCAGTCCAAGTCTATATGAAATATTTTAGTCTAAGAAGAATCCAACCCAGATTTCACTGAAAATATTCCCTCCTTAGCCATCTAAATATGATTTCTTTTTAATTTAGCATTAGTATTTTAAAAGATGAAGGTCTCCATTTTACATACTTAAATGGAATGTACTCAAACTTAATAGTCCTTAGACATAAGAAGTGTTTACATCAAGCAACATTCTTTTAAAAAGGTTATTTATTTATTTTGAGAAAAAGAGAAAGAGAGAATGAGCAGGGAAGGGGCAGAGAGCTAGAGAAAGAGAAAGAGAGAGAGAATCCCAAGTGGGCTCCACATTGTCAGCACAGAGCATATACATCAAGTTACATTTTAAAGGAACTCCTGAGTGGCTCACTCAGTTATGTGTCTGACCTTTGACTTCTGTGCAGGTCATGATCTCCTGGTTGTTTAGAGCGATCCCACATTGGGCTCTGTGCTGACAGTGTAGAGCCTGCTTGGAATCTCTCTCTCCCTCTCTCTCTCTGCCCCTCCCATGCTCATGTTCTTTCTCTCTCTCTCTCTCAAAATAAATAAACATTAAAAATAGAAAATAAAATGAAAAAAATAAAAGTATGTCATACATGCTAAGTAGGAAGCTGTTATTTATCAAGAACAAATATAAAATGTCATGTTTTCTGTGTGCATTCACTGTAACTACTTCAAATTAGGACTGTTTCCTAATAGGGGAAAAATCCCAAATCATATTGTTTTAATCAAGGACCCAAGAAGATTACAACAGAGGGCAATTCTAGCCCAATTTTCTAAACTGTGCTTATAAAGTATATTCATAGTATTTTTTGTTACAATTTCAAGATGCTATGATTTGAATAAAAGCACATAATCATAAAAAGTACAGAATTCTAAGCCTATAATTTGGGAGATTTAGCCCAATTATCAGTTATTGGGTTATAACACATAACATATTTTATGTTGGCACATAAGCAAGCATAGTAAAAGAAAAGAAACAAATGAAATCACTGACATCTTTGATTCTTTAGTTATTCAGGCTGTCATATGAGTTGCCCTGAAATTAGTACCCTCAAGAATGAGAACTATAGTATGAGGATTAATAAAGTCATGGTGTTGGAGCCAGACTTCCAGGCTCAAAGTATATGTCTGCTATATAATAACCAATAATCACTGGCAAGTTATATAAATTATCTGTCTTCTGCACACTGTGCATAACATTTGTATGTATTTCATAGGGCTGTTGTAAGGATTACATAGTTAACCATGTGAAGTGCTTAGAACATGCTCTGGTATATAGTAAATGTCTCATAATTTCTTTTCAAAGCTAATTTCAAGCTACATGAGTACATACCTTTTCATATGAGTATGCTGAGAAGCGCTTGGCAAGTGTTATTTTCTCAGTCCCTTATATAATTTTCTACTAAAAATATGATTGGGCTCTTAATTACTGAGATTTATTGGAGCAGATATATAATAAAAGTTACAATAAAGCCATGCATAGGATGCTCTGAATTGGGAGCAGGTGAAATGAGTTCAGTTCCTATCTACTAGCACTCATAAGCCCTGGTCCTCTAGGTTTACATCCTCATCTGTGGAACTGAAAACTTCTGATAAGTAGATGATATATTTATTGTAAATCTAAAAGTGTAAATTTAACTAATACTGATAAAATTCATAACATAAAGTGTATTTTAAAAATATAAAGATATTTTAAAAACTTATAGTGGGGATATATGCAGAATTAATTATATTGGTTTTCTGACGATATTTATACAATGTACTTCCCTTTTTTCATACCACATTATAAACTATTTGGTTATTTAACCATATAGAGCTAAGAAGTGATCAAATCATTAAAAACATGAAAGTGGATAATAGCCATTTGAACTCATTGCATAAACTAAAGCTGTAAGTTAGGAAGGGATTAGTTGTTCTAGACACACAAAGTCACAAAATAAATATATGGCACACACCAGATACTTAGAACTTAAATGTGAAAATTGAAATGTGGATAAACTCACAAAGGGAAGAACTATAGGTCATATATCCTATATCTGCTTTGATTATGGGGTTAAGGCATACCTTAAATAAGAGACTGATACCTCCAAGTAGTTTGTATAGTGTGTGTTTATATCACATTACAGTCATACTGATTAGTTGATTTTTGATAAATCAAGTTGCAAGAGAAAAATGCACTGCACACACTTGTTATTATTATCCTGTAATAATATATTCTGAAAGGCATATCTGATTCTGTACTTTTTCCTTTGTGTATGTTTAATAAACTATGCAATCTAAAATATACTGGAAAAAGAAAAGAAAATTTCTAATTACAGAGACATTTATTAAGTGCACTCCAAATGCAATGCAATTTCATCCCTAGCCAATTTTTGCTTACTAGTATCCTCTTCTTTTTAAAACTTTGTACTAGCCCACTCTCATAATTAATGTCAGTCCTTAAATATATACTGGCTCAGCCCCTTAAATATCATACATGAGCTTCCATTTCAGAATGATTGTTGCATAATAGAAGGTAGGCTCTAGTCCCTCTTTATCTCAAGTCTAAATAATGTCTGCTTTTTGGCTTTAGTGAATATCAGTAATGTTTATTAACCATGAACTATGTGCCATAGAACAAATACAAGTAAGACTATACCATCTAGAATATCACAACGTTACTTATCTTGAATTAATGAGTTAACTACAGATATGGAACTATTACTTCTGTTGGGATTTATACTAGTTGTCTGTTGTCATGTAACAAATCACCCTCCCCCAAGTTAGTGGCTTAAACGAAGCATTTGTTATTAGCTTCTCACAGTTTCTCTGGGTCAGTCATCTAGGTACAGTTAAGCTTTGTCTGAAGGTCTCCTGGAAGACTGCAATCACTGGGTTTGAGGTCTTATATGAAATTTCCTTTCCAAGCAGACATGTTGGCAGTACTATCATCACTGGGTCCTGTCTAACAGCATCAGTTGCCTGCCATG
The DNA here is from genome assembly GCA_017311185.1 of Proteles cristata cristata. Taxonomy (NCBI): domain Eukaryota; kingdom Metazoa; phylum Chordata; class Mammalia; order Carnivora; family Hyaenidae; genus Proteles; species Proteles cristata. The sequence goes on from JAESUZ010004165.1 coordinate 1,462,801, forward strand.
TGAGCCTGTCCACAGAGCAGCTAGAAAGTCAATTGGCTTTTTTTTTTTAATCAGAGTGAGAAAATAAGAGAAGGAACAGAGAGAGACAGAAATCAGAATATTATGTAACCTAATCTCAGAAATAATATCCCATTAATGGTCTACTCATTAGACACAAATATAGTCAATCAGTAGGACCAGCCCACAAGCAAGGAGGAGAACATTTCCAAGGACATAAAAATCAGGAGGTGGGGATTATTCAGAATCATCTTAGAGATTGTGAACCATGCAACTGCAGCAAAATCAACCAAAACAAAAAGGCTGGAAGTGGATATTTGAAGTTTTGAATTTCATTTTATAAACATCTTTAGATTAAAGAATTATAACATTTTGTTAAATTACTACATTAATATTAAAGATTTTGAAAAATTGGAATTCTAGCCAGTTTTATATTTTGCCACAACTTCATATATATGAAATGATGCCTCCTTGAATACTTTTCATATCCATTAGAAATATAATCATTTGGGAACAAAAATGAAACAATCATTTGGCATCCAGTGATTTTCCACATCTGCTTGTTTCATGTAATCATTTTTAATTACATAAACATAGCCAGAATTACAGGTTGTAAATAATACAGAAATAATATTTTATAGGAACCGTATATACTCCATTAGATTCCTTTAATATTGTTAATATATCGACTTTATTTAATATTGTTAATATGTTAATATGTATGCTATAATAGGAGGTTCTACTAAATTGTCAAGTTATAGTTGTTTTCCTGACCTCAGATAGTATAAAGCATTTATTTTTTTAAATTTTTTTTAAATTTTTTTAATGTTTTTTATTTATTTCTAGGAGAAAGAGACAGCGTGAGCAGGGGAGGGTCAGAGAGAGAGGGAGTCACAGACTGAAACAGGCTCCAGGCTCTGAGCTGGCAGTCAGCACAGAGCCCGATGCGGGGCTCGAACCCACGAACCGCGAGATCATGACCTAAGCGAAAGTTGGACGCTTAACCAACTAAGCCATCCAGGCGCCCCAAGCATTTAGATAATATTTATTGATATTAGGATATTGGATATCTCTGTTTACGCATGGAAGACAAGCTTGCATTTATAGCTATCTGAAAATAGTCCAAATATTGCTGTACTGGGGAAAAACATAATTCCTGTGGCATTGCCAAAAGAAAAGTCCCTCATATCATCTTGCAAACTTAGAAAGTCCCAGAACTTTTCAACGCATAAAAACATACATATTTATAATACAGGATTTTTAGGTTAAATATTTTGCTAAGTTTGTATTATAGAAAAGTTAGTTATTTTTTTCCAAACTACAAGCAATTTGCATTTTTAAAACTTTTTAAAAATGTTTTTATTTATTTTTGAGAGAGAAAGAGAGAAAGCACATGAGTAGGAGAGAAGCAGGGAGAGAGAGGGAGACACAGACTCTGAAGCAGGCTCCAGGCTCTGAGCTGTCAGCACAGAGCGTGATGCGGGGCTCAAACCCATAAACCATGAGATCATGACCTGAGCCGAAGTCGGACATTTAACTGACTGAAACCAATTGAGCCACTCAGGCACCTCAGTTAATCTGCATTTTGAAAGGGTTTTATGAAGCTTTTTGAAACCTAGTAGAACAAATTTGATAAGATATTTTTTCTATATTCAAGTCCTTAGATTTGGATAACCTGAATGATGATTTTAGTTGTTTTTTGGTTTTGTTTTGTTTTGTCCTGAGCATCTGGATGAAAACTGGAGAAAAAGCACTGAGATGACATAGCCCTTACAGAAAACAAGTTATGACAAGGGCTAGAGAAGGTCAGCATGACTTAGGATGTGTTGAATAGGAGTAGTTTATTAGATAATCAAGTGAAAATACTGAATAGGCAATCCTGACTTTAAGGAAAAAGATACAGGCAATTATCACACTAATGACATGTACAGCCATGAGACCCAATAGGATCATTTTAAGTATCCTTGTATGTAGAACAGATGGAGAAATAAGCAAGCCAACTAAGAAGGAAGACTAGTATTGGTAGAGGACTCATAGTGGCATCTAAGAAGCCGAGTTAAGAATGTGTTTCAGAAGGGTCACCTGGATGGCCCAGTCAGTTAAGCATCCGACTTCAGCTCAGGTCATGATCACTAGTGAGCTCGAGCCCTGCGTCCGACTCTGTGCTAACAGCTCAAAACCTGGAGAGTGCTTCAGATTCTGTGTCTCCCTCTCTCTCTTTCTGCCCCTCCCCCACTTGTGCTCTCTGTCTCTCTCTCAAAAATAAACAAACAATAAAAATATTAAAAAAGAAGAATGCGCTTCAAGAATATTAGAGGTAAAATAATAATATAATAAAGTTTTTTAAAAGTATAAAGATATTTTTAAAACTTACAATGGAGGTATATGCAAGATAATTAATTATCATATATTGATGCTCTGGTGATATTTATACAGTTTACTTCTGTTTTTTTCACACCACATTATGAACTATTTTGTTATTTAACCATAAGAAACTAAGAAGTGATCAAATCATTAAAAACATGGAAATAGATTACAGCCATTTGAGCTTATTACATAAATCAAACCTATAAGGTTAGGAAGGAATGCTTAAGATGAGGTATAAATCTTGGGGGACATTAACAAAGGGAAAAAGAAAGTGTGAATGAATAAAATTCAGACTAAATTCAGCTTCAGACATAGCAGATATTTTATGATAAATGAATAATATAAATAATTTAATCCTTGTCAATTTACGAATATATTTGAAGGGGGAAATTTATGCAAGAATATAAAATGCAAAAATTTATAGAAAAATAAACAGCAATCTCAAGCTAACAACTTTGCAGTAACTAAAAAGCTAATTAAAATGTTACCCCTCCTCACCCTAAAAGCCTTAGTCCTATGTGTTTGGTTTGTTGTTTTTCCTGGTGAATTGCACCTAATATTCAAGGGTATATAATCCCCATCGAATACATATTATTATATATTTTTAATAATTTTATAAAGTATGTATTTCAGAACCATAGGAAAAGTACACAAATAGAAAATGAAAAACTCTTTTCACTTATGAACATTATTTTCACACATCTTAGATAAATTTCAGTTAATTGAATCTCAGGGTATATTAAAACTTCATTATAAACTTAAGAATACATGAAATAATAGGAAAAACCAGCATGTGAAGGAGGGTAGTAAGAATGCTATGCAGGAGGAAGAACAAATAAAAATTGTCAGTTAGGGAACAGCGTGGAACATTAAAAAAATCCAAAGAAGGAAAACACAGTGACATCTATCTGTCAAGCACTATGCAAATTAAGAAGATAAAGATAATTGGCAGTTTCAACATCAGATCGTGGTACCTGACTTCAATATGTCAACGTTTTTGTGAAGCTGGGTTTTGGATGAAGCTGTGACAAACAGGATGTATTCTGCAAAAATTGGTGTGGAAGAGGAAATGAGAGTGGCAGTGTCCAACTTGAATCCAAGATTAAGAAGATGTGCAAAATCCAACAGGCACACACATCTCATTGGAGAAAATCCAAAAATGGGCATATAGCTTTGGCTGTTATAAGCATGATGAAGATGCAGAGATAAATGAAGAATCAGAAGAGTGGCCAGACTGTGCCTTCTTCCAATATCTCAGGATCAGCACTCTTAAGTCATTGACATAGGCTAAAAAGGCAAAAATCAATAGATGCACAAATATCCAAATACCAATAGCCAAACCTAAGTGAATATTTGTATTCTTTCTGTGTCATTTCGTATCTATCAAAGAAACTTACAAATAGGGAAAGAAAGTATTCTGTCTAGTTTCCTGAGAAACGGATAAAAAATAACTGAATCTAATAACAAAATGTCTATATACATGCCAGGTATTACCTATTGCTGACTTTAAAATCACCTAAATACTCTGTGATCATAAAAAAACATAAAACTCAGTATTCAGCATTGGGTGAGGAGAACACTGATCGAAGGGCTTATCACTACCATCACTATTTTTTACAATTTTACATCTACATCTACAGTACTAAGGTTAAAGTTAAAAACCAGGTATTAGAACAAATTTAAAGTAATTATCTATTTTTTTTCTTTTTCTTATACTGCATGCTCAAAAATATGCACACACATAATTAATGGGAATGAAAACATAGGTTGTATCATTTGAAAGATATTTCTTTGAAAAGAGTCAGATGTGATTTCAGACTAAAGAAAGTAAAAACTGAGTGCTTAAAAGCCATATATAAGAGCACTTTCCCCAAATTTCTCTATCATCTTCAGAATACTCTTTCATTGCTCTACACAATATGCTATGTACCTTTTAGCACCAGCAGAAGAAAGAATATAGGATATAAAACAGAACACTAAAAGAGAAAATCTCTAGTTCAAAACTCTTAATTCAAAAATGACATCTGTATGGTCAAATATATATTGTTAATATGTTTCTGGGGCACCTGAGTGGCTCAGTCAGTTTAGCATCAATTCTTGATTTCGGCTCAAGTCATGATTTAAGGGTCATGAGATCAAGCCCTGCATGGGGCCTGGAATCTGCTTGATTCTTTTGCCCTCTAACCACTTGTAGTTTCTCTCTCTTTCTCGAAACAAAACAAAGTTTATTTCTAACTGGTACCAATATTATAGAATCACATTGCCTAATATGGTAGCCACTAAAAACATTGTACAAATTAGGGTAAATTGGTTAAATTTAAATACGATTAAATTTATTTCTTAGTCACAGTAAACTACATTTCACTTCTCAATGACCACATGTGGATACTAGCTCCTGTATCACACAATGCAAATGGGGCACCTGGGTGGCTCAGTCATTAAGCATCTGACTTCAGCTCAGGTCACCATCTCATGGTCTGTGAGTTCAAACCCCACAATAGGTTCTGTGTTGACAGTGTGGAACTTGTTTGGGATTCTCTCTTCCTTTCTCTCTGCCCCTGCCTTGGTCTCTCTCTCTCAAAAAATGAATAAACATTTTTGGAAAAAAAATCCTGATGTAGATATTACCAATACTATTACCAGAAAGGTTTATTGGATAGTGCTGCCCTAGAATGAATGGAATATTGGAGAACATTGATTCCAATACTAAATATATCCTATAGACCATAGTAATCCTTTTCTATATAATTTTATTTTTACAGTATGCTTTAAAAACATACAAATAAACAGACAGAATACAAAGGATAATTTTTTTTTCATTTAAATTATCCTTTATTTCATTATTAGGTTGAATACTATATGTAAGTTTGCCACTTATATATTTTTTAATTGTCTTTTTATGTACTTTGGCCAAAAAATTTAAAAAAATCATTTTAGTATAATTGACATACAATGCTACATGATTTTCAAATGTACAACAAATGTACATTATGCTCTGCTCACCACAAATGTAACTACCATCTGTTACCATACAATGCTGTTAAAATATCATTGGATATATCCCCTATGTTGTGCCTTTTATTTCCATGACTTATTCATTCTGTGGCTGGAAACCTGTTCCTCCTACTCCTCTTCACCCATTTTGCCCCTTTCCTACCTTCCTCCCTTCCCTCTGGCAAGGAGAGGGAATTTATAGGTCTGATTCTGATTTTCGTTTGTTTATTGATTGATTTGTTTGTTTGTTTTAGATTGCACATATAAGTGAAATTATATGGAATTTCTCTTTCTCAGTATGACTTATTTCACTTAGCTGAATAATCTAGGTCCAAATGTGTCTCAAATGGCAAGATTTCATCACTATTTGCAAATGACATTATATTTAGAAAACAAAATCTCCACCAAAAAAACTACTAGAAGTAATAAATCAATTCAGTAAAGTTGCAAAATACAACATAAATACCCAGAAATCAGTAGTGTTTCGGGGCGCCTGGGTGGCTTAGTCGGTTGAGGGTCCGACTTTCGCTTAGGTCATGATCTTGCGGTTCGTAGGTTCGAGCCCCGCATCGGGCTCTGTGCTGACTGCCAGCTCAGAGCCTGGAGCCTGTTTCAGTCTGTGACTCCCTCTCTCTCTGACCCTCCCCTGCTCACGCTGTCTCTCTCTCTCTCTCTCTCTCCTAGAAATAAATAAAAAACATTAAAAAAAAAAAAAGAGAAAGAAATCAGCAGTGTTTCTATACACTAATAAAGAAGTAGATGAAAGAGTAATTATGAACATAGTCTCATTTACAATTGCACCAAACAGAATAAAATACCTACAAATAAACTGGAAGTGAAAAATCTGTAGTATAAAAACTATAAAACATCAGTGAAAGAAGTTGAAGAAGACATAAACAATGGAAATATATTCCATGCTTACAGACTGGGAAAACTAATATTGTTAAAAATTCCACAGTACCCAAGGCAATATACACATTTAATGCAATTCCTATCAAACTGTCAAAAGCAGTTTTCACAGCACAAGAACAAATAATCCTAAAATTTGCATGGAACCACAAAAGACCTCAAATAGCCAAAGCAATCTTGTGAAAGAACAATTCCAGATTTTAAGATATATTATAGGGGCGCCTGGGTGGCTTAGTCGGTTAAGCGTTTGACTTTCGCTTAGGTCATGATCTCGCGGTTTGCGGATTTGAGCCCCGCGTCGGGCTCTGTGCTGACTGCCAGCTCAGAGCCTGGAGCCTGTTTCAGTCTGTGACTCCCTCTCTCTCTGACCCTCCCTGCTCACACTGTCTCTCTCTCTCCTAGAAATAAATAAAAAAATATTAAAAAAAAAAAGATATATTATAAAACTATACTAATCAAAACAGTATGGTAGTGGAACAAAAACAAGACACATAGATCAATGCAACAGAATAGAGTGCCCAGGAATCAACCCACATTATATGGTCAATATGTCAAATAATCTATGACAAAGGAGACAAGAATAAATATACAAAAAGGAAAAGACTGCCTTTAGTCAATGGTGCTGTACAGCTACATTTAAAATAATGAACCTGGACCACTTTCTAACACCAAACAAAAAAATAAACTCAGAATGGATTAAAGGCCTAAATATGAGACCTTGAAACCATAAAAACTAGAAGAGAACATAGGCAAGACACTCTTTGACATATTTCTAGATGTATCTATTAATAGGTAGAGGGAAAAAAACAAACTACTGGGACTACCTCAGAATAAAAAGGTTTTGCACAGCAAAGAAACCACCAACAAAACAAAAATGTAACTGAATAGAAGATATTTTCATATATGTATATATATAGATAGATTCCACTATATATATTTTTTCTATTATATATATATGTATATATAATAGAAAATTGTGAAAAACCCAGGTACATAATGGGAATTGATATATGATGAATGAAGCAGCAGAATTAAGTGGTAAAGTAATGAGAATTTTAGTGTATGTTATCAAGGAATGTGTACAGTGTAAAAAGTAAAATGAAGTTAAAAATAAAACTACCATATGGTTCAGCAATCCCACCTCTAGGTACACATCCAAACGAAATGAAAACAGGATCTCAAACACACCTCAAGAATTGAGGGACAAAGTCCCAAAAGACTTCAGATAAAAAAGACAATTTATAAAAAATATATGAAATTTGACCTCAAACATATGAAAAAATATTCATGCTCACAAATGTAAGCTATGCATATCTGGGATGACACCTGTGAAGCAAATAGGGGAATCGTTTGTATGGGAAAAATAGGATGTTTCTGTCTGTCAATTTAATGTCTCCATGGCCTTTATAGGATGTGTGAAACACAAGGTGTTTAAACTAGTGGTTTGAACTGGGAGTGGGTCTTAAAATATGCTGCAGAGAGATACACACATGTATCTATATATTTGTTTTATTTTGCTTAGGAAAACTTACTCTTGGCAGCAAGTTTGACTAATTCCCTGATACCTGCTTGCACATAATAATAGCCACAGCTCGTTAAAAGTAAAAAGCATGACAACACATTCTGTTTCTGATACTGGAAGAAACAGATGCTCTTATACATCATAAACATTAAAGCTGGTGCCAGCTGTATTACGGAGGGTTCTGGAGAACCCGTGATGGAAATTAACATGCAGGCAACAAGAGTGGTGAAAAACAGGGAGAAAGCAGATTCGGATGGAGGAAGAAGAAATTTAACTGTGATTAACAAAATCTCAGCCATTCCATAGGAAGATCTGGGACATATACAACCCCTACAAATTGTCTTTTAAGGGCTGAAATGGACAAGTCTTTATACCCCTGCTTTGATTGGTTGTTCAATATGGGAGGCCCAGTAAAGGTTTTCTACAGCTGAGTCAGATGTAACAATGTTAACCATTAAAGTCTGCCTGCTGACAGCTGGGGCCACAAGGCCTTCTTTGATGAGGCATCCGAGAAATTGGTTCCATCACAGTGCTTACCATGGAAATAGGAATGAGAATTGGGATTAGGAATAAATAATATAAGAGAAGCCTAATAATAGTCTTGTGCCTTGGCCTGAAGAGTGTCCTTAAAACAACTGTTCATACCTACGGTTATTTATGTGACAGAGATTTAGTCCTAGGTCAGTCTTCTGCCCTTTGGGAATTCACATCATTTCCTTGAGCCTCTGTGGTCTTAACTGATCTGTGAAATAGCAATAATAAAACCTTTCCCGGGGCACCTGGGTGGCTCAGTCCGTTAAGTGTCTGACTTTGGCTCAGGTCACAATCTCACGATTCGTGGGGTTGAGCCCTGTGTTGAGCTCTGTGCTGACAGCTAGCTCAGAGCCTGGAGCCTGCTTCAGATTCTGTATCTTCTTCTCTCTCTGACCCTCCCCTGATCATGCTGTCTCTCTCTCTCTCTCTCCCTCTCTCTCTCTCTCTCTCTCTCTCTCTCTCAGAAATAAATAAAACATTAAAAAAATAAAGCTTCATTATAAAATAAAATAAATAAAGCTTTCCCCATAAGCCATAAAGTACTTTGGAAGCACATGGTAATTCTGTTCCCTTTGAGGCTTGAAACTTTGTTTTAAACATTTGTTTGCAATAAAATATTAAATGTTGTACATGACCAGTCACTGGATATACTTTTAGTTAAATGTAGTAAACATTTTAGAAGTCTGATTATCCTACTAAAAGCTGACAATACCAAATCTCAGTTAAAAACAGAATTTAGATATTGGAAGAAAGAGACTGAAAGCTCAATGGAAAGTATTATCAGGAAGATTTACTTGACTTTCAGAGAAGTTAAGTAAAGTAGAAAAGTTAATGATCTAAGAAATCAAGGTTCAGAAAAACAAAGGAAAAATGTAACATTTATTCTATATGCTAGGCACTGGACTGGACTTTTTAAAATATTTTTCTTATTTACATACACATTGACTTCATGAATTATAAATTATTCATGTAAGCTTATAGAAGAGGTAACTGAAGTAGAGAGTGCCAAATTAAGTTATCCAAGATCAAAAGGCTACTAAATGGCAAATTCTGTATTCCATTCCACTCACTCTGGCCCCAAAGACCTTATTCTTTTCAGTTAACAATTTAACTGTTGAACACTTATCTTAGGCCAAAATCTGCCTGTATTTTGTTCAGTGTACCAAACAATGGACACATTAAATCCTTTATTCTTGGATTTGCAGCTTTGTTATTTTCCTCAAATATCAATATGGTACCTAACTGATATTCTATTGATTGGACCATTGGTCAGGTAGGCACTGTTTTTTCGTTCTTCTCTCCCACATATCTCTTGGATATGAAGTAAGAGATACAATTTATGGGAAACCGAAATGGGTGTCCAAATGGTTCAGAAACAATGATGAAACAGCCCAGGGTGAAGTTACGAAACATGGGTATGACTACATTTATGGGAAACTCAGAGAGAGAATCAGGCAGAGAGAAAAGCCAAAAGCACCAAACCAAATGCTCTAGATTTAAAGGTAGAAACCAAATACCTTACATTATGGAAACCAGACACAAAACTTAAGTAAACAAGGAGCTGCACTACACAACTATTAGAATGGTCAAATCCAAAACACTGGCAGCAAAAAATGCTGATGAGGATGTGGAACAACAGGAACTCTCACTCATTGCACACATGAATACAAATAGCACAGATCCTTTGGAAGTTCAGTTGTTTCTGACAAAGCTAAACATATTCTTATCATATAATCCAGTGTTCATGATCCTTGGTATTAATCCAAAGGAGTTGAAAACTTATATCCACATAAAAAACTTCCCGTGGATGTTTATAGCAGTTTTATTTGTAACTGCCAAAATTTGGAAGCAATCAGGTGTACTTCAGTAGGTGAATGGACAAATGAACTGTGATACATCCGCACAATGCAATATTATTCAGCACTAATAAAAACAAGAAAACCAAAGCAACAACACCACCAAAAAGAAAACACAAAAAAAGAGCTTTCAAGACATGAAGATATTTAAGTGCATATTATTACGTAAAAGAAGATCATGTGAAAAGCTGACGTTTATGATTCAAACTATGACATTCTGGAAAAGGCAAAACCATTGAATCAGTAAAAAAAAATTGCTTGTTGCCAAGGGTTAGGGGGAAGGAGAAATGAATAAGCAGAGCACAGAGGATTTTTAAGGGCAGTGAAAATAACTCTGTATGATACCATAATGGTTGGATATATGTCATTTTACATTTGCCCAAACTCATAGAAAGTACAATACCAAGAGTCAACCATAATGTCAACTAAGAACTTTGAATGGCAATGATGTATCAATGTAGATTTATCAATTGTAGCAAATGTACTACTCTGATTGGGGATGTTGATAACGGGGGAGGCCACGCATGTGTATAGGAAGGAGGTAAATGGGAAATCTCCGTGCCTTACACTCAGTTTATTTATTTATTTATTTATTAAGTTTTATTAAAATTCTAGTTAGTTAACATACCATGTAATATTGGTTTCAGGAGTAGAATTTAATGGTTTCATCACTTACAAGTAATACCCAGTGCTCATCACAGTAAATGCTCTCCTTAATACTCATCAACCATTTAGTCCATCTCCTGACCACCTTCCCTCCAGAAACTCCCAGTTTATTCTCTATAGTTAAGAGACTCTGGGTTCCTGGGTGGCTCAGTTGGTTAAGCATCTGACTTCGACTCAGGTCATGATCTCATGGTTGGTGGGTTCGAGCCCCATGTCAGGTGCTCACTTTGGCAGCACATATACTAAAATTGAAACTAGCCTCACGTTAGGCTCTGTGCTGACAGCCAGCTCAGAGCCTGGAGCCTGCTTCAAATTCTGTATCTCCCTCTCTCTCTGACCCTCTCCTGCTCTCGCTATCTTTCTCTCTCTCTCTCTCAGGAATAAATAAAGCATTTTAAAAAAGACAGACTCTTATGGTTTGCCTTCCTCTCTCTCTCCCTCTTTTCCTCTATGTTCATCAGTTTTGTTTCTTAAATTCTACATGAGTGAAGTCGTTTGGTACTTGTCTTTCTCTGACTTATTTTGTTTCATATAACACATTCTAGCTCCATCCACATCACTGAAAATGAAAAGATTTTGTTCTTTTTGATGGTCAAGTAATACTCCACTATGTAATAAATAAATAAATAAATATAGATATAGATATATAGATATACATTATGTCACCTCTTCTTTATCCTTAGTCTATGGGTGTTTGGGCTCTCCTTAATTTGGCTATTGGTGATAATGCTGACATAAATATGGAGTGCATGTGCCCTTTCAAATTAGCAGTTTTGTATCCTTTGGGTAAATATTTAGTAGTGTAACTTCTGGGTCATAGAAATTCTGTGTGGGTTCATACCTTGCACACAGTATTAAAACTATGAAACTAATACTGGTGTAGAAAAAGAGAAAGTCTATTAAGTGTTAAAGAGTATTAAGTGTTGGGAACCATTCTGAGCCCACTAGTCGAGAAAACTCCTGGTGAGTTTAAAGCAAGTTTGCACGGTCTCTTGCTAATCAGATGACGACCGATATTTACCCCCACTCAATTATTTCTGCTTGAGCACTGACCCCTAGGGTACATTGTTGATCAATATCGGGAGTGACTTGTCCCCTTATTCTGGCCCTGGTATGATGACTGCACCTTGTGAAGGAACTTATTGTGGGAACTTCTTCTTTTGATTGTGATAACAGACATGTGTCTCCAGAAGGTCCTGTTTCCCTCCATACTTTCTCTTGAGCTATGAGCAGGCTAATGACCCTTACTCATAAAAGATTGACCTTTACATGTACAATTCTGATTCTACCGTTGTGTTAGTCCAAGATGTTCACACAGCTCAACATGTAAATCAGCTAACCAAAAATGTCTTTCATGCCCTAGCTATTCTAGAAATCATAAAAGTAGACACAAAGGTAAATGCACTCGTAGAGGCTATTCTATGTATTGGAAATGAGCAAAACTCTTTAAATGTATGGTTGGCTCCTGTGCAATAAAGCATATAACTGGAAAACCAAGTCTTGCCCGGAGACAAACAGCCTAACTTAGAGAGAAGGAACAGATCAGGACAGAAGATAAGTTAGTACATACACCTTTGCTAACTGATGGTGTATAGCAGCCCCTTCCCTAAGGCCTACTTTCCACAAACACCTTCCCTTACCCTGGCCGCTGTGATGAGGATGGATAAGAGTATCTACAAACCTGTGACTTAATCTTAGCGTTATTAAAATGTGAACACCTCGTTATTTTCTTAGTTACTCAACTTCACTATAATTGGGGCAGTTCTGCAAGACTTCTGTAAAACCTGTTTCTGTACATTTTCCAAAAACATCTTATCACAAAGAGCTATCCATTGTAAAAATTCCATTTCCTGATGCCATGTTAACATTTGACCTATAAATAAAGACACCAAAACCGACAGGATGGAGATGCCTGCCTGGTGATCAGATGGGGCTCTCTCATTCTCTTTCGCCGACACCGTCCATCCTTCAGGGACCCCTGGACCTGTCAGAGTCGGCGCGGCCTCCGGCAATTAAGCAAATTTGGATGAGATTCTGTGGTGTTAGTGCTGTTGCAAGGACATGTTCTGGGATACTCTACAACTTGTCTTTAAGTGCAATGAAACTAGTAAAGGCTCCAAAGCAACCTGTTCACTCACTTCTATAAAGTCCCCTGTAAGTCATCTAGTGCCATATTCTTATTGTGGAAGTAAAAAAACAGGCTCAGAGAGGTTAAGTGGCTTATCCCAAATGTCATAGTCTTCGCCACACAAAACATTAATGTTTCATATGAGAAGTGTCAGTATCAGGAATGATGGCTTTAACAGCAAATCAGTTGTTGGATGGGAATGTACCACTGAATTAGCAAAGTCGTTCTTCATAGTTTCGTGAGGGAACTTCATTTAGAAAATCAAGGGGCAGTAAAGCCGTTGCAGTAATAGATTAGAAGTCCAAAATCAAAACGTGGTGTGTTCCTTTGATTTCCCATCATGGAGAATGATGTTTCTTCATTAATAGAGGTCCGAAGTCAAATATATTTGAAAAATAAAATATTGTATTTAGCATTGTTGGAGATTTGTAATATAAGTCAACAGAGTAAAGCTTCTGGGAAAGCTGTAGTTAAAATGTTAACATTTTCATAGCTCAGAGTTTCCCAAATTTATTTGAGCATGGAACATTATTCTTCAAAAAATATGTTGTACTATCTCATTAAATATGTGTATGGGGAAAGCTTAGTAATCTTATGTTTTTAAATATTTATGTAATTTTTTATTACTTGTATCAACGTTTCCAGCTGAGTGACAAATGTCTAAAATCCAGACCCATTTGTTTTCTAATTCTTTAAACCTTTCTTAGGGCATTGGACAGCCTCAGCTTTGAACTATGACTTCCTATAAACTATGTCTGACTACTCATACATTTTTTTTGCCAATTTTTATTTCTTTCACACATTATATATTTTTCTGCCTAGCATATAATATTCACACAATAATATTGAATTATTGAGTTAAATAAAATATATTACAAAAGTTAATTTTACCTGTTTATTTTTACTTTTTAAAAATGTAGGTAACAAAAAAATGTGAAATTAAATAGGTGGCTCTAAATATATTTCTATTGGATAGAGATGACAGAGATGGGGGTTAGAAAATAATGATATATGGGCTTCTGGGTTGCTCAGTCGGTTAAGTGTCTGACTTTGGCTCAGGGCATGATCTCACAGTTCATGGGTTTGAGCCCTATGTCAAGCTCTGTGCTGAGAGCTTAGAGCCTGGAGCCTGCTTCTGATTGTGTGTTTCCCTCCTGCTTTGTCCCTCCCGTGCTTGTGCTGTCTCTGTCAAAAAGAAATAAACATGAAAGAAAGAAAGAAAGAAAGAAAGAAAGAAAGAAAGAAAGAAAGAAAAAGAAAGAAAGAAAGAGAAAGAGAGGAAGAAAGAAAGAAAGAAAGAAAGAAAGAAAGAAAGAGAAAGAAAGAAAGAGAAAGAGAGGAAGAAAGAAAGAAAGAAAATAATTATATGGTTTCTTGGGACATGGTTTCATGCACTCTTTAAAAAGTTAAAAAATTGGGTCACCTAGGTGGCTTAATTGGTTAAGTGATCTACTCTTGATTTTGGCTCACATCATGATCTCATTGTTCCTGAGTTCAAGCCCCACACTGGGCTCAGAACTGGCAGTGCATAGCCTGCTTGGAATTCTCTCTCTCTTCCTCTCTTTTTGTCTCTCTCTCTCTCTCTCAAAATAAAAAAAACTTAAAAGATTTAAAAATTGATTTCTTTTCATGACAGCAAATTCAGGCCTTGACCATGACAATCAAGAAACTAACAAAGGCATTCAAGTAATATTTTGGAGATCAATACATTTTTTATCTATTTACATTCTATTCCTGTGTTATTTATGTATGTTACAGTAAATTAAACAACTTAGATTTGAATTTTGGCACTATCACTTCCTGGACCTCTTATACCTTTAGATAAAATCTCTAAGCCTGTGTTTTTCATCACCTATTTAAAAAAGAAAAAAAAAAGACCTTCTTGATATTATATGATTGTTGGTTGAAGATTTTAGTATTTGAGTAATAGTCAATTTATATTACATTCAGTTCATGTTAGGAATTATTATTATTATTATAGCTCTTTTTGTTGTTATTAATATAAGTAAAAACCTTGTTTGTTTTTTCTGAACTTATGAATACCTTGAATGGCTGGCAGACTCTATTCATACTCTTTTCTCCTTTTTTTTTTTTCCTATCAGTGTTATGAAGGGCACAGCAGGGAAATCACCAACTAGAGCATGAAGGTAAAGCAATTTTAAATTCATCTTTCCTTTCGAAGGAAATATTAAAATGTCGGTTGCTGTGCTGCCTGATACACTATGAAATCATTTACTGTCCATTGGGATTATGAGACCTGGTGATGTGTTGCCTTTTTGGAATATAACTTCCTTGAGAAACTTGCTGCAACATGGCCATCTGTTTGGGTACCATGGCTGAGACATATTTTAGAAGTCTATCTTCCTTTTCCCCTGTTTCTCAACACTCACATTTTTACATCCATAAACCAGTGTCTTAAAGCGTTTTTCTCAGAGCACCCAAATTGAGAGCAATGGATTTAGAGTCAGGAGACCTAGTTTCTATTCCAGGCTCAGCTACTAATGAGTTCTGTGACTTTGGGAGAGCTGTTTAATTTGTCCTGCCCTTAATTTCTTGCTTTATACAACAAAGAGTTTGAATGAAATTTTTTACATATTCCCCTCAGATGTTATTGCCTAAATGCTTCTCTCACATTTAAAATGAAAATATTGCACTAATTTATGATTTTTTATGCTACCTCCCTCATGTTACCTATATTATGTCTCTATCATTTATTGATTCATTCAACAACTTTATGAGGGCTTCCTTCAGATAACACTTTCTTCTAAGTGTTAGGAAAACAATAGTAAACAAAAAATATATCCCTGTGAATCGTATAGTTTTGTGGGAGAAAAAAAACATACATAAAAGATTTACATCCATATCTCCACACAAACACATGGGGTATGATTGTGACAAGCACTTTGCAGGCACAAAATTTGGTGACGTGAGACCAAAATAGAAGCATGTGGCTTTTAAGGATGCCTGGGTGACTCCTTTGTTAAGCATCTGACTCTTGATTTCGGCTCAGGTCATGATCTCACATTTTCATGAGTTCGAGCCCTGAGCCCTCATGTCAGGGTCTCCACTGACATTGTAGAGCCTGCTTGCGATTCTCCCTCTCTCTCTGACCCACCCCTGGTGCACTCTCTCTGTCTCTGAAAATAAATGAATAAACTTAAAAAAAAAAAAGAAATATATTGCTTTTGGGGGGAGGTAAGAGAGGGGATTTATGCACCAAATATTGTTTATTTTTCTTTTAGAATATGTCTAAAAGACATGTTCTAATGTACTAATTATTCAAATTTTGAATCTAATTCTTAGTATATTCTGGGCACTGTTACATACCTTAATTTATAGTAATAAATACAAACTTTATGAAACTTACAGTTTAATTTTAAAAAGAACAGTAAATAATCAAGAGATTTCTGCTCCCACTTAAGAAATAGGAAGCAAGAGAATATGACTCCTATCCTAACAACTTAAAAAAGGCAAAAAGTTTTCAAAATCATAACTTTTCTCAGAAGTATAGAAGATTTGTCACAAGACCACTAAAGGGACTGAATTTCAAAGGTGAAGAACATCTCCCAGGAGAAAAGGTACAAATGAATTGTTTCATCTCGGTCAGAGCAGAGGAGCCAAAGGTAGAAACAACAGAAGTACGTGAGAGGTCAACTGAAGTGTTGATGAATTACTAATGATCTAGTTGGACTTGCCAATGATTTTAGAGTAACTGGAGCCACAGACCTGTGGCTCTTCCCACAGACTTCCTCCACATGTTCAGGAGAAAGGCTGGCAGGGCTGGAGATAAGAGCAAGCCCCCTCAGTGGTACAGGTATGCATGAGATGAATCTTGTCCATGTTAACTGCTTCCCTGGACCCTCTTACAGGAAGCAAGTCTTTAGCCACTAAAGTGGAGGTGAGGACAGCAAACCCTCTCAGCCCTATGGGCCTCATGGGAGTGGTAGAAGCAAAATCTGTGTAAAGATAGGAGATTCTCTTTGTCAATACCATAAAGCAGGCAAATGTCAGCTTCTAGAGGAAGTGTACAAGTTCATTCCATCAAGGGAAGGTCTACAAAAATCTCTTGGACTCCGGACCCTGTACTGATATACAGCAGAAGTTTTGCTTCTACTTAGCGAGGGACAGGGAATTCCTTTTTTCCTAAAACCTACCACAGATAGAAATCAATTTGCTGCCCCAAAAAGGAATGACAAAAATATCAAGAAGGAGCTACCTATCCCCTTGGCATGGGTACACAGACCCTTACTAAGACTGAGGCTACATTAGGAGAATTGCCACCATTAAAATCCCAACAAGGAGTAACAAACCAGAGCAGTCTACTGCTGCAGGGCAAGAGCATAAGAAAAGACCCTATCTCTGTGGTAGAGCTGTGCTATTATGAAAACAAGCAAAAAACAGCACGTATTGACAAGAAGATGGAGAAATTGGCACTCTTCTGCACTGCTGCACCACTGGTAAGAGTGTAAAAACGGTGTAACCACCATGGAAATTGGTATCCTCGAAATCGGTATCCTTTTGCAGAATCACCTCCTCAAAAAAATTAGACATACAATTCCATGTGATCCTGAAAACTGCATTTTTGGGTTTATACCTACAACAAGTGAAGTGGGGACTTCAAAAAAAAAAGGAAGTTCTGATGTATGCTACACAGGGACGATCTTTAATAGAGGTTGTTGTGTTGAATGAAACAAGTCAGTCACCAAAGAACAAATACTGCGTGATTCCACTTACGTGACGAGCCTGGAGAAGTCAAATTCATAGAGAAGAAAGTAGAATGGTTGTGATCAGGGGCTGGAGGGAGGGGGTAATAAATAGTTATTGTTTAATGGATATGAAATTTATGTTTGGGAAAAGTCTGGATTATAGTGACTTTTTAAAAACGATGAATGTATTCTTTCTTTTGTGACTGGCTTGTTTCACTCATTGAAACATCTATAAAGATCATTTAGTGTAGCATACATAAGATCTTCCTTTTTTTAAGTTTATTTATTTATTTTGAGAGAGAGAGAGAGAGAGACGAAGAGAGAGAGAGGAAGGGCAGGGAGAGAATCTTAAGCAGTTCTGTGCTGTCAGCATTGAGCCCAACGTGGGGCTCAGTCTCACAAACTGTAATATCATGACCTGAGCTGAATTTAAGAGTTGGATGCTTAACTGACTGAGCCACTCAGGCACCCCAAGAACGTTTTTTTGAGGTGGAATAATAGTCTATAGTATGTATTTGCCTCATTTTGTTTATCCATTCGTCAATGTACATTTGGGTTGATTCCTTCTTTAGGCTATTGTGAATGCTGCTGCTGTGAACACAGGTATATAAATATCTGTTGAAAAAAAGAAGAGAAGGAAACAAATCTAAAGAGATTTTTAACGATAGAGAGCAAACTGAGGGTTGATGGAGGGTCATGGGTGGAAGACGGGCTCAATGGGTGATGGATATTAAGGAGGGCACTTTAGGGATGAGCACTGGGTATTGTATGTAAGTGATGAATCACTGGATTCTACTCCTGAAACCAATATTGCACTATATGTTAACTAAAATTTAAATTTAAAAAAATGAGAGGCACCTGGGTGGCTCAGTCAGTTAAACGTCCAACTTCGGCTCAGTCATGATCTCACAGTTCATGGGTTCAAGTCCCGTGTAGGGCTCTGTGCTGACAGCTCAGAGCCTGGAGCCTGCTTTGGATTCTCTGTTTCCCTGTCTCTCTGACCCTCCCCTGCTCACGCTGTCTCTCTCTCTCTCAGAAATAAATAAAACATTAAAAATTTTTTAATGGAGTTGCTAGATCACATAGAATTGCATGTCTAATTTGAGGAGGAACCACCATACTGATTTCCTTTATGACTACACCATTTTCCATTCATACCAGCAGCACAGCAGTGCAGAAGAATTCCCATTTCTCCATATCTTTGACAATATTTGTTATTTCGTTTATTTCTTTGTTTTCATAATAGCTGTCCAAATGGTGATGAAGTGGTTTCGGTTTACATCTCCTTAATGACTAATGATTTTAAACATCTTTTCATATGCTTGTTGATTATTTGTATATCTGCAGAAATGTCTATTGAGGTCCTTTGTCCATATGATAAATGAGTAGTTTGGGTTTTTTGTTTGTTTGTGTTTTTGTATAATTGTAGGAGTTCCTTATATATTTTGGATATTAACCCTTTTTTCAGAAGTATAATTTGCAAATGTCTTCTTCCATTTCATAGGTTGATTATTCACTCAATTGATAGTGCCTTTGATGCACAAAAGTTTTTAATTTTATTGAGGTCAATTTTACCTATTATTTTTGTTATTTTTGCATATGTTTTTCGTGTCCTATAATGCCAAATCCTATGTTGTAAAGCTTTTCCCCTATGTCTTCTCCTAAAAGTTTTATAGTTTAACTTTTAAATTTAGGTCTTTGAATCATTTTGAGTGAGTTTTTGTATGTGGCTCGAGGTAAGAGCCCAGTTTTATTATTTTGCAAGTGAATATCCAGTTTTCCCAATAGTTTATTGAAGATTGCCCTTTCCTAATTGAATAGTAATGGCACCCTTACCAAAAATCACATAACCACATATTTGAGGACATTTCTAGGTTTTCTATTCTATCCCATTGGCCTAGATGTTTGTACTTGTGCCATACCATACTGTTTTGATTATTGTCACTTTGTGTGAAGTTTTAAAATCAAAAAAATATGAGACTTCCTACTTTGTTTTTCTTTTTCTAGATTATGTCACTACTTGGAGTTCATTGAGATACTACATAAGTTTTAGGATGAATTTTTCTACTTCTGCAAAAAAAATCATTTGGATTTTGATAGAAATGGCATTCAATCTGTGCATTGCTTTGAGTAGCATTGACATATTGATAATATTAAGTGTTTCTGGCCATAAATCTGCGATATATTTCCATTTATTCACTCCTTTCTTTGTTACAGTATACAAGCTTTTAATTCCCTGGTAGAGTGTATTCCTGAGTATTTTATTATTTTGATGCTATTGTAAGTGAAATCATTCTTAATTTCCTCTGTGATCATTTATTAATTAATAAAATTGCAGATGATTTTTGAGGGTTGATTTTGTATCCTGCAACTTTGCTTAGTTCATTTATTAGATATATTTGTGTGTGCATGGAATTATAGATTTTCTATACCTACAATCATGTTGCTTGTGAAATGATAAATTTTCTTTCTTCATTTCCAATTTAGATACCTCTTTCTTTCTTTCTTTCTTTCTTTCTTTCTTTCTTTCTTTCTCTCTCTCTCTCACTCATTCACTTACTCATTCATTCAAACTTATTTATTTTAATCGATTTGCTCTGGTTAGGACTTCTAATTTTATGTTGAATAGAAGTGACAATAACAGGCATCTTTATCTTGTCCCTGATCTCTGAGGAAAATCTTCCAGTCTTTCACCATAACATATAATGTTAGTGTGGGTTTTTCATGCATGACCTTTATTGTGTTGAGGTAGTTTTATACTTTTATTTTTGCTGAATGGTTTTGCTGAATGATTTTCACCTAAAAGGGTGTTGAATTTTAACAAATGTTTTTTTCCCACATCAGTTGAGCTGATTTCATGTTTTTTCTTTGTTCTTTTTACATGGTGCCTTTCATAATTGATTTTTATATGTTGAACCATTCTTGCATTCCAGGAATAAATCCTACTTGGTTAAGTTGTATAATCCTTTTAATATGCTGTTGAGTTTTGTTTGCTGGTATTCTGATGAGAATTTTTATGTTAGCACTTATTAGATATATTGGTCTGTAGTTTTCCTTTCTTTTAATGTCTTTACCTGTCTTTGCCATCAGAGTAATGCTAGCCTTACAAAATGAGTTTAGAAGTTTTATCTCCTCTTCAATTTTCTGGAAGAGTTTGAAAATAATTGGTGTTAATTGTTTAAGTGTATAGTAGAATTTGCCAGTTAAGCTATATAGTCTTGGGATTTATTTTGTTGGAAAATTTTTGATGACTAATTCAATAGAATTACTAGTTACAGATACATTCATATTTTTTTTCTTTCTTTGTGATTTAGCCTTGGTAGGTTGTGCTAGGAATTTATGTATTTCATAGAAATTTTATGACACACAATAGTTCATAGTATTCTTGCATAGTCCTTTTGATTTATATAAAATTGGTAGTAATGTCCTCTCATTTCTGAACTTAGTTATTTGAATCTTCTTTCTTCTTAATTAATCTAGCTTAAAGCTTGCCAATTCTGTTGATCTCTTCATAGAATCAAATCTCAGTTTCATTGATTTTCTTTATTATTTTTCTGTTCTCTATTTTATTGATCTCTTTACCAATTTTTTAAATTATTTCCTTCCCTTTGGTAGCTTTTAGTTTAGCGTACTCTTGTGGTTAATTCAGATATAAACTTAGGTTGTTGATTTGATATCCATTTTTTAATGTAAGTATTTATATCTATAAATCACTGCATCTCATATATTTTTGTATGTTTTGTTTTCATTTACATTTGCCTCAAGTATTTTTAAGTTTCTCTTATGATTTCTTCTTTCATCCATCAGCTGTTTAAGAGTAAGTTTTAAAATTTCTACATTTTTGGGGTGTCTGGGTGGCTCAGTTGGCTAGGTGTCTGACTTAAGCTCAGGTCATGATCTTGAGGTTCATGAGTTCAAGCCCTGCATCAGGCTCCGTGTCACCCTCTGTGCTGATGACAGTTTGGTGTGGAGCCTGCTTCAGATTCTGTGTCTCACTCTCTCTATACCAATCCCCCCACTCATACTCTGTGTGTCTCTCAAAATTAAAAAAAATAATTTAAAAATTCTATGTATTTGTGGATTTGCCAGTTTTCCCACCTGCTGTTTACTTCTAGTTTCCTTCCACTGTGATCAGAAAAGATACCTGGCTTGATTTCAATCTTTGATAAGTTTGATAAGTTATTAAAAGTTGTTTAGTGGACTAATGTGGTTTATCCTAGACTGTTCCATATGCACTTGAGAAGAATATCTTATTTCCTTTTGTTGTGGAGTGTTCTGTAAATATCTGTTATGTATGTCTATAGTGTTGTTCAAGTTCTCCATTTCCTTATTGATCTTTTGTCTAGCTCTTCCATCTACTAATAAAACTGGGGTATTGAATCTTCTATTACTGTAGAACTTTATATATCTTCCTTCAGTTCTGTCAGTGTCTTCTTCATTTATTTAGGAACTCTGATATTTGCTACATATATATTTATAATTTTCAAATCTACTTGACCCTTTTATATGGATATATAATTAATATTTATTAATCCTTTTGTATATTATGTTCTTTTCTTCTTCTTGAAAGAATTTTTCAATTAAAACTTATTTTTTCCTGATATTTTTTCCTGATAATTATATAGTCACCCCTAATCTCATTTGGTTACTATTTGCACAGAATATCTTTTTCTATCTTTCCATTTTCAATCTATACATGTACTTAGATCAAAAATGAGTCTTTTGTAGCATCCCCTAATTGTATCCTGGGTTGTTGTTGTTGCTGTTGTTTGGTCCATTATGTGTATCAGTCAATCATCTTTACTTTGAGGCATGTAATCTGTTTACATTTAAAGTAAATGGGAAATGGGAAGATTCATTATAATTTGTTTTCTCTATTTCTTATAGATGTACTTCTTTTCTTTCTTTTTCTTTGTCCCTCCTTTCCATTTATATTTTCTTTTGGTTACCATGGTAATTATAAATAACATTAAAGTTATAACAGTCTATTTTAAAATGATACCATTTAACTTTAACAAATTTTTATCACACATTACATTTTTATGTTAGATATATTTATAATTTATAATTATACTTATATTAGAATAAATGTATAATTATTTTCCTGTAGAAAAATTAAAAGTGAGTTAAAAACAAATTTATAATACTGGCTTTTATATTTGAACATATATTTACCTTTATTAGAGAAATTTATATTTTAATGTGACTCTGACTTACTATCTAGAATTCTTCCATTTCTTTTACTTTTAGCATGCTTTATTTTTATTTAGACAACAAAAGTACTGCCATTACCTACATCTTTTAAATATTGATGGTATAACAGTTCAAGGTGCAAATCTTGAAATAAATCCTCATTTATTATCTACTAATACTGTACACATGATATAGAAATGACTTCAGTCTTCAGTTTTATTTTGTGAACTTGCAATAGGTACTTCAAACTATATTATTTTTTCTTTTCATTTCAACTTGAAAAACTCTCTTTAACATCTTTTGCAGGTCAGGTCTAGTGGTAATACATTTCCTTAGCATTATGTCTAAAAAATCTATATATGCACTCAAATAAAAATATATTAATTAAAAAATACTTCATTGCCAACAATTGTAAACCATCATTTCAGTTGTTTGCTGGGTGCAGAGTATTGCCTTGATGTTAATAGCTGCTGACTGCTCAGGGTGGTGGCTGCTGAAGGCTGTGGTGGTTGTGGCAACTTCTTAAAATAAGACAGCAGTGAAGATTGCCACATTGATGGACTCTTCTTTTCAACAAATGATTTCTCTGTACCATGCTATTTTGTTTTATATCACTTTACCCATAGTAGAATTTCCTTCAAAAGTGAAGTAAATCCTGTCATACTCTGCTGCTTTTTGAACAAAGTTTATGTATTATACTAAATCCTTTGTTTCATATTCAACAGTCTTCACAGCATCTTCAACAGAAGTCACTTTCTTTGCTCATCCATGAGAAGCAACTTATCATCAATTCTAGTTTTATTATGAGATTGCAGCAATTCAGCCATATATTCAGGCTCCTAATTCTTCTAATCTACTAATTGCATCCACTTCTAATTCTAGTTATTTTACTCTTTTCACCACATGTGCAGTGCTTCCTGCACTGAAGTCTTGAACCTCTCAAAGTCATCCATGAGGATTGGAATCAACTTCTAAATTTCCATTAATGTTGATAGTTTGACCTCTTCCCAAGAATCACAAATATTCATAACGGCATCTAGAACAGTGACTCTTCTCCAGAAAGTGTTCAATTTACTTTTCCTAGATCTATCACAGGGGTTACTATCCATAGCAGCTATAGCCTTACAAACTGTTTTTCTTAAATAATAAGAGTTGAAAGTTCAATTACTCATTGACCTTTGGGCTGCAGAATGGATGCTGCATTAGCAGACATGAAAATAACATTAATCTCATTGTACGACTCCATCAGTGCTTTTGTGTGATCAGGTGCATTGTCAATGGGCAGTGATGTTTTTAGAAAGGACCCCTGCCTTTTTTTTTTTTTTTCCTGGGCAGTGGATCTCAACAGTGGGCTTAAAATATTTAGTAAACCATGTTGTAAACATATGTGCTGTCATCAAGCTTTGTTGTTCCGTTTAAAGTGTATAGGCAGAGCAGACTTACCTTAATTTTATGGGCCCAACAAGGTTTGGAATGATAAATGAGCACTGGATTCAACATGATAGACACCAACTACATTAGCTCCTAACAAGGGAGACTCTCCTTTGAAGCTCTCAAGCCAGGCATTGACTTCTCTCTAGCTGTGAAAGACCTAGGTGTCATCTTCTTCCAATACAAGGTTGTACATTGAAAATCTGTTGTTTAGTGTAGCTACCTGTGAATTATGTTAGCTAGGTCCTCCGGGTAACTTGCTGCAGCTTCTCTGTTAGCGTTTGCTGCTCCTTCACCTTTTACTTTTATGTTATAGAGGCAGCTTCCTTCCATAAACTTCATGAATCAAACTCTGCTAGCCTGAAACTTCTCTTCTACAGCTTCTTCATCTCTCTCAGCCTTCAGAGAATTGAAGAGAGGTAGGGCCTTGCTCTAAATTAGGCTTTTGCTTAAGTAATGTTGGTGGCTGATTTGATCTTCTATCCAGACCACTCCAACCTTCTCCATATCAGCAATAAGGCTGTTTCAATTCCTTATCGTTCATTTGTTCACTGGAGTAGCACTTTTAATTCCTTCAAGTACTTTCCATTTGCATTCACAATTTGGCTATTTGGGACAAGAAACCTAGCTTTGGGGTTATCTTGGCTTTTAAAATGCTTTTGTCACTAAACTTAATCATTTCTAGGGTTTTTTTAAACCTTAAATTTTTTTTTAAATTTTTAATGTTTATTTATTTTTGAGAGTGAGAGAGAAAGCACAAGCAGAGGAGGAGCAGAGACAGGGGAAGACAGAAAATCCTAAGCAGGTTCTGTGCTGACAACCATGAGCCAGTTGTGGGGCTAGAACTCATAAACTGTGAGATCATGCTCTGAGTCAAAGTTGGACGCTCAACTGACTAAGCCAGGTGCTCCAATCGTTTCTAGTTTTTGATTTACAGTGAAAGACATGTGACTCTTCCTTTCACATGAACACTTCGAGGCCATTGTAGGGTTATTAATTGGGCTATTCAATATTGCTGTGTATCAGGGAATATTAGGACTGAGGAGAGGGAGACAGACAGGTGAGAGGCCAGTTGGTGAAACAGTCAGAACACACACAACATTTAATAATTAAATTCACTATTTTATGTAAGCGTGGTTTGTGACACCCCAAAACAATTACAATAGTAACATTGAAAGTCCCTGATCACGATCACCAGTATAAATACAATGATGATGAAAAAGTTTGAAATATTGCAAGAATTATGAAAATGTCACCTAGAGACATGAAGTGAACAAGTGCTGGTGGAAAAACAGTGCTAATATACTTCTTCAGTGCAGTTTTGCCACAAAATGTCAATGTATAAAAAATGTTGTATCTACAAAATGCAATAAATTGTAATAAAAAGATATATGCCTGTACTTCTGATAGGAATTTATTCCCTATGTTCTAAATCTATGGCTTTCTCTCCTCAGTTTTTATCTCTTTTTTTTATTCTAGTTCTTTTTGTTTTTGCCCCTCAAATTCCTTTATTTCAATTAAATAATTTTCTTTTGAGATTTTTAAAAAATAGCCTTTGGTTTTGGATGCTTTTGTCTTTTCCTTGAATTTCTTTCCTCAGTTCAAGCAATTTTCATGTGTGTATGTGGGTGTGTACATATGTTTTTGTGTTTTACAGCTTTATTAAAAAATAATCAGGGATGCCTGGGTGACTCAGTTGGTTAAGAATTTAGATTGATTTTAGATCAGGTCAGGATCTTGCAGGATCTTGCAGTTCATGAGTTCAAGCCCCCCATTGGGTTCTGCACTGACAGCACAGAGGCTGCTTGGACTCTCTCTCTACCTCTATCTCTGCCCCTTCCATACTTGCATGCTCTTGCTCTAAATAGAAAGAAAGAAAGAAAGAAAGAAAGAAAGAAAGAAAGAAAGAAAGAAAGAAAGAAAGAAAGAAAGAAAGAAAGAAAGAGAAGTAAAGAATCCATATACCACACAATGCAACAAGTTAAACTATATTGTTTAATAGTTTTTTTTAGATATTCACAGAATTTTGCAACCATCAACATAATGTAAACTTTGAACATTTTCATCACTCCCCACACAAAAAGAAAAAAGAAAGAAACCTGTACCCATTAGTAGTTATTTCCCATCCATCTCCCCAGCCTCACACAACTGTTAATTTGCTTTCTTCCTCTAAATACTTGCCTAGTCTGGGCATTTCATATAAGCGGAATCTATTAAAAAATATGTTCTCTTTTTTGTGACTGGTTTCTTTCATTCAGCATGTTTTTCAAGGTGAATTCAGGTTTCCTGTGGGGATTTTTTTAGCTTATTTGTGATCCTTCATATTATGAGTTGTTGACTCCCTGATTCATAGGGCCTTTCGTTTTCTTCATTACTTTATGTAATTTAGTTGATATGAGGGTCTTGTATCATAATTTTTCTGTTTCATAACTGTTTGTATGTATTTTCATCCATCTGACAGTTCGGACAGTCACTTTCTACTTTCATCTTTTAGTAGATCTGAAGGAAAGCAATTTGAGGTTTTTCTGTGTGTTTTAAAAATATCTTTTATATTTCTGAAACATTAATTACAGTTAATTATATGTAGATTAGTCTGAATGGTTTGATTATCTTACTAAGATTCTTAGTTCCAGCCTACTATATTCTGATGGCACAGTGAAGTTCTTTAGCTAATTGCTGCCTGCTTCCTGTGTGCACTGGGGACAGAAGAGATGTAGAGTTTATTCTAATGCTATGATTTCATTTTGTTTCTGAATATTCTATGTTTTTCACTGCATTTTTCCTTCTCTCCCTTTACCACCATGCTTGCAAATAATACCTCATTTTCATGTGGCCGCTATCATCCCTCAAACTGATGCTTTTCCACTTCATTATCTATGACTCCACACATGGTCCAGTCCTTTCCTTTTTGGTGCCCTAATAACCATTGCTCTGTTCCACAGGTATTTGATATGTTTCAATTATTTTGTCATTCAGGATCAGACCTTCTCCTTCAAGGATGATTCTGTATGTGTTCTCCTTATTTAATGACTCTGTTGCTCAATCTGTTTCATCAATAACCCTCCTGTTTCTCTGAGAAAAGGTGTATAGAATAAGCTATGCTAATTTTGGATGTTTTTCCCTATATATGTGTAAATTGCAGTTTTTAGCAAACTGTATTTCCTAATTATGCTCCAGACACAGGTTACAGTTGGTTTGATTTATTCGAAGTTTGTGTGGGAAAACTTCACATTTAGGGTCCAGCCATTATCCTATCTAATTTTTTCTTAAAAATGGGTGAGTTACCCTCATTTGTTTGGTTTTGCAAAACTATTAGATTTATTGTGGTAAATAAACTAAATGATCTTACAGACAGTAGTTTTATATAATTGTATATGTCATTGCTATAGCATTTGACTGATTTTACTATCTTACACAAAGACATTATAGATACTGGCTAAGTTTCTGACATATAGATTACTAGTACTCATCATCATATCTATTTTCCCTTTTCTTGCACAAAAGAGGCTTCCTGTTCAATATTTCTTTTAATTAGGTGGGATCCTGTGGGTATTTCTGGTCATGAAAATGTTGAGTGGAAGAAATGTGTTATTTTTAGACTAAGATAGAAAATAACTAGAGAGTTCTATTCTCTCTTCTGTCAGAACAATAACAACAAAGCTTCAGCTTGTGAGAGAAGAGCCACATGATGGAAGTGGCTTGAATCATGGAATTTCCACATGGGAGACAGCTTTTGTTGAGAAACACCTGAAATCACACTGAACTTAGAATGAGTAAAAAATATATATATAGACTTTTGCTTTGTGTAGTCAGTTAGATTTTGGGGCTGATTTCTTCCTACAGCATAAGCTTAGCCTATCTTGACATAGAAAATTTATAGGTTGAAACAACCTCCTCAGAGCAAAAATAGGTTTCCAAATTTCCATGTTTCACAGGAAAAAAATAGCCTTTCCACATAACTCAAAGAATCATTAAACTTGCAAAGTTCTTTAGTGGAAAAAATTAAAGGAAAGTCCTCATACATAATGCAATTAGGAAACTGAAAGCTTCTTACATCCTTTGGAAAGTCATATTTTTCTACACATAAGCTGTCAAGTAAAATGACATACTATTCAAAGAAGAAATTTTCTAGTTTACTTAATATCTTAAAAGAATGAACAACCAACATATTTATATATCAAGTTTGCTGAAAGGAAACAGACTGAAAATTGGACATTTGTAAGCCGTGCTTTTACAAGACCTTTGCAGACTTCCAAATTTGTAAAAATCACTAACATATATAAATCCCCTCGTGAAATACTATATTATTTTAATGATTATTTAAATTAAATTTCAAAACAGCAGAGTATGAAATAATATTTATTTTACTTCAACTAACTTAACTTGGCAGTAATTTAATTTTTCTGGTAAAATAAGCTATATTTTATAACTTAACACATTATTGTAGTGATATTCGTTATGAAGTTAAACAGAATTGGCAAAGCTAAAACAGGAATGGTAAAAGGCCATAGTTGCTGCTGTATTTTACGTGCATGTGTTCACTACAAACACATGAACGTATATTTAGAAACAGATTTTCTTTCATTATTGACTGGTGCAATTCTAACTGAAATTTATTCTGCCAATGGCTCATCACTTCGTGTTTTCTGCCGTGGTAGGGAACACTTTCTCAGTTATGTATTCAGCTGATGTCTCCTTTCCTATTAACTTCACATTATGCAAATTAATATGCTTCCAAAAATTCTTGAACCAATCTTTGCTCATAAAACTAGTTGCTTCATATGCTCGACTGGGACCTTCAGCACCTGTGGTTACGTGGAAGCATTTTTTTTTAGACGCTTCTGACTTCTTCCCAAATTATATTTGCATCTAGAATTACATGTTTCCTGTGCACATCTTCATATTACACACTAATTATCTTTTTAACTGTCATAAATTATTATCTTTTAAGCTGTGAACTCTGTATAGCCTGGCACATTTTATAAAATAATTTATATCTATTTCTAGACAGAGTTATGTGAGATAACTATGTAGAGTTATCTGAGTCACAACCACACTTATCAAAATCCATATTCTATATTTTATATATCTATCTTAGAGTTAAGGAGTTTTGCTTTCATAGTTTAATTTTCATATCTTGCAAGAAGCATTATATTGCTGTTCTAGGTGATTTTTTAAAATGCATGTTATTATTTATTGTATTTTAATTTCTAACTCAGTGTACTAGATATGGACTGAATAGCTGAAATGAGAAAAGCTCTACTTAAACATAGATATTGTTCAGCTTTACTCATTAGTTAAGTGAAATAATCCTATAATAGAAACTCCACAAAAATTACAACATACGTGCATAAACCCATACACATCATAGAGTTCTTTAGTCTCTGGTCAATACTTGCTTTCAATTTCCCTGAATACCAAGAATC
This sequence comes from Proteles cristata cristata, assembly GCA_017311185.1. Taxonomy (NCBI): domain Eukaryota; kingdom Metazoa; phylum Chordata; class Mammalia; order Carnivora; family Hyaenidae; genus Proteles; species Proteles cristata. The sequence continues at coordinate 1,492,530 of JAESUZ010004165.1, forward strand.
TATTTAACATATATATTTTTCATACCAGTTGTGTAGATTTCAAACTATTCTCATATCTCCAGAAGGGATGGATAAGCAGGTAGGCATTTGTTTCTGATTCCTAAATCCATGTCACACCAATGAAAGCTGGTTTCTTTTACCTATTTTGTATATTTGTTTTACATAAAGAAAGGGATACACAAAATTACTTAAAAATGAAATGTATTTTACTGAAACAGCAAAGGTGCTACCAATTTTTTGCTCATTTGGATTCTATATTAGCAAATATAGATTTAAAAAGTAGACTATCCAACCCCTAAATTTGATCATCAAATGATCAAATGATAAAGAGCTAATATAGAACATATTAGAAACTGTTCTTTCACAGTCCGATGTTTTCAAACACATATAATTAGGCTACTTTTCTCTGGCTCATATCAGTAAAAAACACCCAAAGAGTCAAATCAAATCCTCCTGATGAGGCTTCTAAATTTTCCTTCTTGTGCAGGGTGGTTAGTGAACTACACACCCTGCAATCTGAAATTTTTCTTCAGAATTTAACATGCTAACAATCCCATTCACCATGCAACATAATCAAAACATTTATAAAAATGTGTAAGTATATAAATGAATGGGTTTTGTCATTTACATGAAGACTTATCCCTAAGATTAGGTGTCACATTTTTAACAATACGTTATTCACTCAGATATAGGATACAAATTTATTTCTTGCCAAAGCCACTAAACGTGTATCAGAATGATCTCAGAAACTTTATAAATATTTAGTTTTCCTGATTTTTTCTTATGTTTTTTATCCATCAGTTTGGGAACTGTTTTGCAATATTTTATAAGGTTCCCCAAATGATTAGTTTGAGTACCAATATTTGCAAAACTCTACTCCAATCAAAATTCTAACCATTTGAATGCAATACCAGGAATCAGAAGAAACAGAATCAGTATAATCAGGCATTTCGAGTTTTGTTATTATGTGTATATCTTAGATCCTCTTTTTTGCCCCCTTGGGCCACCTGCTTGAGAGTTTTGAGAGTTTGGCTATTTGATCCTCCCATACTAAGTTAAGAGGTTTGGGTAGGGCCCAGAATTTTCATATAAAACAAGTTCCCTAAGTGAATTGAATGAAGTCTTTCAATAATTACCTTCTATCCATTTATTTATTAAATAAATATTTTTTTAGTATTTCCCTTGATTTCTCAAGGCAGATAATTTCCATTATCCTGTACCATACCTTACACTTGACTACATTTCCTCACCCAATAATAAGATGGGAGACATGCCACAAAAATAAATCTGAAGACTAATTTTTTTAAAATTTTGTAATGTTTATTATTCTTGAGAGAGAGAGAGTGCAAGCAGAGTGCAAGAAGGAGACACATAATCTGAAGCAATATCCAGGCTCTGAGCTGTCGGCACAGAGCCTGACATGGAGCTTGAACTCATGAACCATGAGATCATGACCTGAGCCTAACTCAGATGCTTAATCGACAGAACCACACAGGTGCCCCCAGGGCTCCATAAATTTAAAGGGTATATACTTTCTCAGATTTACAAAGTCTCTTTCTTCCAGTAAAGAAAGAAAATGAGAAGGGAAATAAACACATAAACCATCTTCTTGACATATTTAGTCCTCTTCATAACCCAATCTTTATTAACCATGATTTGCATTTGAGAATACAGATTTCCCAAGAGCATAGGTAACTTGGCCCAGTTCATGAAGCCAATAAATGGCATAAGTAGGATAATTATTGATACCTTTTTGATGCCAAGTCCTATGACCTATTTAACGCTTTGCTGCAAAACAGAATGGTAACAATAGCAGAAGAACAGAAACTTCTTGTGTGACGCTAGACTAGATTCATTATTTGGTCATTCTCTTGCTAAGACTGTGCTGCAAATATATGGAATTTTGCTTAATGTCAATATTAAAACCTGAAGCTATTTTATTTTAAAAATATATCTCCATTTTTATATCCCATATTCTAAATTTTCTTATTATTGAAGTATGTTTCCAATTACCTAATATTGAATAAGAATTCAAATTTCCAATATTGAAATAAGAATTTTAATATTTCAGGAAAAGACAGGTTAATGATATTTCAGGACAATTTTGAAAGATGAATTAGAAGGGAAAGAGTGATACAAAACCTGTGAAAGATGTTCCCAGAACATTTGTGGAATAATAAGAAACCTACCAACTTTAATCTTAAGTATGTAAGATCCCTCTCATGCTCATCCTCCATCAGATAAGCACATAAAATATAACATAATTCAAATTTTCCAACTTATATAATGCTTATGATACAAACAACTTGATATAAACCTTGGATTTCCCTGATAAAGTATCTATTGATATGATGTTTAATACTAAATTTCAACTAAAACCTAGTATTGAGTGCTCTGTTTGAGGGCGTTATTTAAACCACCTATAAAGACACATTTACGACGATTTAAATTTTATTTTTGTATTCCTTAAGGTAATGGTTCTTACCTTAAGGATACACAATATCAGATATTCTGATACACAATATCAGAAATATTGATATTGTGTAAGCCTGTGTAAATCTGTTCAGACCAATACCTTCCATTTTTTTGTAATCCACATTTGTTTGATGAATGTAACCTATGTGGTCTTGTGGCAGCAATCAGACTTTGAAGCCCATGAACATTTGCCTTACATTATCCTGCTCTGAATCATCTGAAGCTCATTTATTTTCCTTTTTCATCATCTATTCTATTTTCCTTATCTCGGTTTGCTTTTCATATTTCTGTCGATTTTCTTAAAGAATTATGCTTAAGCAGAAGGGTATGCTTCATTGACAACACATAGAAATTTCTATCAACAGACACAAAATGTACACTAGCCCTTGTCAGTTCTCATCACATTGATACTGCCAAGTACAGTGCAGTTACAATAGTGTATTTTAGAGCACCTCACTTCTAAATCCTGACAGTGGTGTGAATATTGGTCTATGGAAGAAGTCTGTAATAGAAACGTTTTGGCATATGAAGGGGAAATGTTTAAAATTAAAGTTAATGGTGACTTTAATGAAAGAAACTCCCTGATGTATACACTTTAACCATATAAATTCAATTTAGATTAACTGTAAAGGCTTAAAATATTTTCATTTTAGATTAAGTGTTCTGGATTCTCTGTGTTTACCGCTGTATCTATGCCCTGTTTCTAAACTAGCTGAATTAAATCTAGTTATTGTAATCATCTTTATACTATATTCTATCACTATAGTCAAATAAATGCTCAGTAAGCACTCAAAAGAGAATTATATAGGATGTTGAGAAATTAATGGCTATTATTTTGCACTTAATGGATTGTTTTAAAAAGATTATTTTGTGTTAATGTTTAGCTCTTTATATACAATTTAAAGTAATATTCTTTTAAACTAACCATTGAATATAAATACAATTCATTTTTACATAACATAATGTATGGAAATATATATATTTTTAAATTGGAGACAGTTATTTACTTTTAGAGAAATAAGGAGCCTTTGGCTCTATTTCAGATTATATCACTCTCCAGTTGGGATTTTGGATAAGCCTCCATATCCCACTTTCTTCTACATTATATAGCAACAAAATGAGGTATGTAAACTCTTTTTTTTAGAAAGAGTCTATAATTTAAGTTATAAGCAGTTAAAAAAAACATACAGTATGAAAAATCTCCCTGAATTGGTAATTTTGTTCAGCTCTCCTTTCTTTTTCTGTTTCATTTTAATTTTTGTTCACATAGTCTGGCACTGTTTCCGATTTTTTATCTAAGGCATGTCCATTATTGGCATATATTTGATATAAATAGTGTGAGAGAAAGTATAACAGAAGGAAATGCACATAAGAGACAAAATTTTCTATGCCTATTATGTTTTCCCTCTTACACCTGGAATATGAGCATTGGCTTTTCCATGAGATGAAAATGAGTTAAGTATTTAAGACCACAGTAAATATATTGTGTAACTTTTGATTACAATCTCATAGTACAGATGTCTAATATACATATTCTCTCTGCTTTTGCTTATAATACCCAATAGAGCTGTGCTCCTTTCAAAGACTCTAGAGATGAATGTGATCTCAAGCTCATTCAGTTGGCACTATTCATTTTCTTTCACTTGTAAGATTAAGGAAACTCTTTCCTTGCTAAGGATCATGGAAAGGCTAGTCTTTGCCCCTAGAGGTTACCCCATTTCTTCCCATGTTTCCATTATCTCCCTCTTTTTTCAACAATGGCAGGTGGTGTCTTTCTCATGCTTCATATATCTCCCCTTAAATTGCATCCTTCTGATTCCCAAAATGAAAAAGAAGCCATTGCCTTATTAAATTTTTCTTACCAATATTTAATAATTTTCAGTGTACACTACTTGCACCCATTTTGTTATTCTTTTTGTATTTCTTACTTAATATAACCATTTCCCCACAAAAATTTATAAATTCAACACATTTTGTTGTTTTAAAACGCCAGGTTTGTGGTGATTTTTTTATAGACGTCTTAGGAAATTAATTAATTAACTAATTAATTAATTCATTATGTATAAGAAATTCTAGAGTGGGCAAAACTAATCTGTAGTCATAGTAGCAAATATTGCCTGAATCAGGGACTACAGAAGTTTTGCCTAAATGACATATAGGGACTTTTTGGGATGATAGAGAATGTTTTACGTGTGTGTGTGTGCGTGTGTGTGTGTGTGTGTGTGTGTTTGTGCATATATATGTATATACATGTATGTATATGTATGCATGTATACGTATATATGTATATGTATGTTTGCATATATGTATATGTGCATATATATAATATGTCATAACTCATGAAACTACACAATTAAAATAATGTTGATTATACTTCAGTAAGTTGGAAATATGATTCCTGACTTCATTGTTTGCTTAATCTTATAGACAAATCATCACAATGCCTGTGGTAATGTGGGTAGGACCAAATGGTCAAGTCCTATGACTTGAGTCCTATGGTCTCACTCTATTTATGCTTGGATTTATTCTATATCTTAAAGAGATTGACAACCTGGGAAGCACTGCAATAGCAATCACTGGTCTCAGATGTGTTCTTTGTTAGTTCACTAGTGGGTCACTACCTTTATTTTGCCTTATCACTGTTGGAACATGATTACAAATTACCCTAGGTTCTGCACATATGAAAAGTCACAAACAATAATGAAACCATTTTCTTTGTTTTGAGTAACAGAAGATGGTCAGTCAGAGCAAGGCAGTGAAGCAGTAACCATGATCAGCTTGTGCTGTTTTTATTGAATAATAATATCTGAGCACAGCTGAGAAATCAACTTACTACTCTAATAATTCTGCAAGAGAGACTGAACAATTGATGGTGTTAGTAATTTGAGGAATGTTTATTACTTTCTGAGTGGCCAAAATGTCAGGATATTTGTTTGTCTGTAAATCAGTGTTGACATATGGGAAGGAACTCTTACACTGGATTGCAGAAGATATAAAAACAGCACAAAGACATAGATAGAAATTGTAAGAAGTTGTCAGCATGAAAAGGAGTTTAGAGCAGGCAACAAGGAAATACTAATTAGCAAACAGGCCTCTTACTTTAAGCTTCTCTCCCTATGACCACTTCCTTTACCTATCTTGATTCTTTTACTTTTATGTAAATCCAAAATTATGTTTTGACATGACCAGAAAAATATTCACCCATACACATGATTTTATAAGGCAAAACAACTATGTCATTGACTACAACTATAAGAGGTAAGGTGCTGGAGGCCGAGCGGGCTCCAGCAGGTCCAGGGGTCCCTGAAGGATGGACGGTGTCGGCGAGAGAGAGTGAGAAAGCCCATGATTCTTTCTGATCACCAGGCAGGCATCTCTGTCCTGTCGGTTTTGGTGTCTTTATTTATAGGTTAAATTTTAACATGACATCAGAAAAAGGAATTTTTACAATGGATAACTCTTTGTGATAAGATGTTTTGGAAAGTGTACAGAAGCAGGTTTTATAGAAATATTCTTGCAGAACTATTCCAGTTATAGTGAGGTTAAGTAAATCTTATGAGATTTAGCAGGGTATTCTTAGTAAAAGACAGGATACAAATTTGTTCTAAGTTAATAACGCTAAGGTTAGGTCATAGGTTAAGTGTATAGATGGGCTAAGAGTCATTCTGTCTGGCTCTCAAGTGAATGTTTTTGAGTTGGTTAATAAGTTGTTTGTGGAAACCTATTTGATGCCGAGTGTGAACACCATGGAGGCCCTAAATGTGTCAGCCTTTTGTTTGTGGGTAATGTTTTAGCTACTCTTATCTATCCTCATCCCAGCTACCTGTAAGGGAGGGTGTTTGCAGAAAGTTGGCCTTGAGGAAGGGATTGCCATACATCACCAGTTAGGAGAAGGTATAAGTATTAACTTAAGTTCTGCCCTTATGTGTACCTTAACTCTAAATTAGGCTCTTTGTCTTGGGGCCAGGCTTAGTTGTAATTCTTGTGTTCTTAACCCCCTTTATTATCTAAGTCTTGGATCTGCAAGACCCATAGGAATAGTCTTTTGACAATCATCCATAGAGCTTTCATCTAAAATCTCTCTTGTAAAGGTAAGAATATGCTTTTCCTTATGAGGTATCTGTGTTCAGAATATTGGTCTGATAAGGAATATTGCGAGGCCTGGTCGATACCAGCACAACATGAGCCAGTAGTAGCAGGAGATACCCGTTTTCATTTCTCATGGCAGGAGCTGTGCAAACACTGCCATTTCCTTGCTGTGACTGCCATCCAGAGAGGCCGGTGCGGCTCCCGGCAGTAAGGAAGCCCTATAGTTTGTCTTAAAGAAGTTGAGAACTGCTATCATAAATAACTTTTGCAAATGATAACATGAAGAACTTTGTCCTAACCCTTAGATCTAGAGCTTAGGCTTGGGCATCTGGTTGTTTTCAGAAGCATTTTAACTTTTTGGCCTCAATATGTGTTTTCTTCTTATTTTACAATGCACATATATAATATTTCCAATATGGGTACGAGATTAGATATAGAGTATGATGGAGAAGCTGACCAATTGGCTGGCAGCTTTATTTTAGTAAATGATATGTGCTATCATATATCATTTCCCAAAGTAACTGATACATGATAAAAATATACAAGTGACTAGGTGCTAGCTTAGTGAAGAGGCTGAGGCAAGTGGATCCTAACAGAGGGAACTGCATATTCATATGTCAAATGAAAACATATAATAAAGGAGTATGGTACTTTGAAGGAACAAAAAACATTACTAAAGAGAGCTTAGGATGAAGACTTCTTGAAAGATGTAGTTAGATACAAGAAGAGCAAGCAAAGAAATCAAAGGAAAGGATTATGCTTTGACTTTTCCTAAGAGCAGTGGAGGGGTTTTAGGTTTTCATGAAGGGACTGAAATGTACAAAAGGTCATCCTGTGCTGGAGAAATTGAGGATTTTCCAAATTCGGAGCGTAGGGTAGTATCGTCCTCACACCTAGCATTACTGAGTACAGGAAGTAGTGGTGGTAGATTGAGGGAGATCAAAGCTACCCCAACTGTCAGAGGTTATATGTATAAGTGTGAGGCCAAATTCCTGAAGCACTAGACTGTAGTTTGTAAGGCCAGAGGCTTTTAAAAACTATAAACATTGGGAACAAAATGTTGATTACTCATTTTCATATACTATAAACCTTTCTTTTCTTTCAGAAAAAGACACTCACTCACTTGATATGGAATTTTACTCTCATGCTTACATGGATGAACCTGCAACCAAAACTAGTCAGAGTATCTATAATAATTAGCTCACATGTAGACACGAATTAAGCAGAAGCACAGTTATTTGAGGCATTTAAGATAGATATTGAGGGAGGAGGTTAGCTTTAATTATTCCTTAATTGTCAGCTAAAGCAGCATTATAAGTCTACGAATTTTGTTAGTGATTTTTGTCATAATACAGAGAGAAGTTAACTGATTTTATTCAGGCTAGTTGGAGATTTAACATTTTCCTTTATAACTGCAAATAATGTGTGTATTAATGAAAAAAGAAATTTACTTGGTATTAGAATATAATAACATTTTAATAGATTATAAATATACCTAAGAATTTCATATAAATATATGTATGGATGGCATTGCATGATAATTTCTAATTTACAACAGAAAATCATAATCAGAGCTTATTAACTGGAGGCAAAATAATTAAAATCAGAAAGTCAATATTTATGGAGTTTGTGTCATATAGAATGTATATATGTATATAGAAATGAGATGAGCAAGCACATTTTAATAACTTAAGGTCATGTCCTAATGTTATATACAAATATTTAAAGCATGTACAAAATCCATAAAATGTATTGTTGTGTTTCACAGCCTTCATATCGATGTCCTATTTTAACATTACATCAAAAATACTTTGTACTACAGCAGAACAACCTTTCAAGTGTGATATTTGCATTCTTTATAGGATTAGTGCAGGAGCCTTAGGATTTTCTGAGTCTTTTGTAAAGATTGCTTTGAAGGCCAAAGTGCATATCACTGTACTCCAGGTGACATATCTTATTCTCACTCATGAATTAAATACCATATGCCAACTTTGTAATGATGAATGCAGTGAATATATCTGGACAGTTCTTTAATTGTTTGGTCAGAAGAAATACATTGGAAAATGTATACTACAGTATCAACATTATCTAATGTTTTCTATTTCCCAAAATAGTAAAATAGGGAATATCATCTTCAATGCACTGACTAACATCTAACATGGTATTCTACCTGCATAATTTATTAAAAGTAGTGAATACTATTTGGATGTTAACAGATGTATTAAAACAGTGACAATGGCAGTCTATAAAAATGTTTACCACTCTTACTCAAGTCTGTATAGAGCTAGTGACAGTTTTAGATATACGAAACGCAAAAGAAATATTAAGTATACATTTTTACTCTTAGATAATTTAATTATACTTATAGGTAATTACTAATAAGACTATTACACAGAAATATAACATTGTTTGAAATTCAGTGTTTTTGTTTTGTTTTGAAGTCTCCATGGAATTAATTCAGTGGTTATGAGGATATTATACACCTACAATTCAGATAAATGGAGTCCAATTACTCACAAATAAATAGGGAAACACCAAATGTCTTTTTTGTTTCTTTGTTTAGAACCTTAGGATTACAGGGACTCAGACCATATCAAGGATATACATTTGCTTACTACCCAGGCATCAGGCAATAGGCACACAAACCTTGGTCTCCACTGTGGACCCTGCAGTGGCCCATGAACTGGCTCCAGTACATCTCCACCTCTGGGACCCCCTGGAGAACACAAGATTTGACAATTAGCCATGGATGAGGGCGTCTTTGTGGAAGTCCAGTAGTCCAGTAGAATAGTTCCAGCACACTATTAGAAAAAGAAAATTTTGAGTATGGATGAATTACAGAAGGTAGGAGGAGTGGTTTGACTTTACCTGTACGACACTTTGCCCAAGATGGCACAGATTCTTGTTAAAAGAGACCATTTTGGTCCATGATTTCTCACTGGGTGTGACTAAGCATCCAGATTCCCAACTGTGAAGACTGCTACCAAAAAGGCCAATATCTTTCACATCCACAGAGAGTACTGAGTCCTGAGCTGCATGACTAAGGGAAGGGAAGATACTGGGGGAGTGGCTGATAAGATGCTGGGAGCCGCAATGGCCTCACTGGATGACAGTCACAGTGAGGAAATGGTAGAGTTTGCACAGCTCCTGCCATGAGAAATGAAAACTGGTATCTCCTTTTGCTACTACTGGCTCATGTTGGAAATGAGGCTGCTGGTATTGACCAGGCCTCACAATATTCCAGATCAGACCGATATTCCCCACACAGATTGCTCATAAGGAAAGGCATGTCCCTGCCTTTTCCAAAGAGATTTCAGATGAAAACATTGTGGATGATTGTTAAAAGGCTCTTCCTAAGGTCCTTGCACATCCAAGACTTACAGAATAAAGGGGGCCAAGAACATAGAGTTACAATTGAGTCTGGCCCTGAGACAAAGAGCCTAATTTAGAGTTAAGGGCAGATATTCACCCCCACCCATTTGTTTCTGCTTGGAGCATTTTCTGGCCTTGAATATGCTGATTACTTCCTGTGAAGGAACCTATTGAAGAACTACTTTTGTCATTATTGGAGCAAAAGTGTTTCCTAGAAAACCTGTTTTTCTTGATACTTCCACCTTAAACAAGCTATTGACCCCTGCCCACAAAGAAGTAACTTCACCCTTTTTATGCTAAAAACTTTGTCTGGTATGCTAAAGATACCTTCTTCCCCATAGGATAAGCATCTCAATCACTATTGATAAAGGTCATGCAGCAGTCTTCTACAAATCTGTGTTCAGGGAAATTCTTACATATCAAAGAAGCTTGTTATCAGAAATCATTGTGTAAGGCAAATGCCACTTCTGTGCCTTCCCCCAAACACTTATAAAATAAAGTTGAGCCCCAGTCAGAGCAGAGATGCCTGCCTGGTGACCAGAAACGATCTCGGGGCTCTCTCACTCTCTCTCTCGCTGACACCGTCCATCCCTCAGGGACCCCTGGACCTGCCAGAGACGGCCTCTGACAATAAGAGTCTAAGAGAACATTAAAGGGATGTGGGCTTTGATCCCACTAATTGAAGTGTGGATTCCATCAGAGCTGTCCACCAGCTGCAGGGTATGCCTCACCTGTGGAGGCTTATGGGCACCAGTAATGTTGTGTGTACCTCACCCCCGCCCCCCCCACACACCCAACAGTTCACTATGCACACTCCATTGACTGTGCAAGAATGAACTTTGGCATTGCCTAGTGAGCTTGGGCAGGAAAACAGTTTGAAGATGCGGCAGAGCGGCTCCAGCTGGGGTCCAGGGGTCCCTGAAGGATGTACGCTACTGGCGAGGGAGGGATGAGAAGCCACGAGGATCTTTCTGGTCATCAGGCAGGCATCTCCGCTCTGACTGGGTCTCCACTTAATTTTATAATTAAGTGTTTGGGGGACGGCACAGAAGTGGCATTTGCCTTAGACAATGATTTCAGATGACAAACTTCTTTGATATGTAAGAAATTTCCCAGAACATAGATTTGCAGAAGATTCATGCATAACCTTTATCAATAGTGATTGAGGTAGGTGATTTAGATGTTTATCCTATGGGGAAGAAGGTATCTTTAGCATATCAGGCAATGTTTTTAGCATAAAGGGGTGAAGTTACTTCTCTGTGAGCAGGAGTCAAACAGGTCTTTCAGGAGACACCTCTGCTCCCATAATCATAAAAGAAGTTCCTGAAAAGGTTCCTTCACAGGGAGCAATCAGCATATTCAAGGCCAGAATAAGTCACTCCAAACACTTGATAATAAATGCCTTGGGGGGAGGGGCTGTGGCCAGTTGTCCTAGCAGAAACAATTGGGTGGGGTGGATTTCTGCCCTTAACTCTAAATTAGGCTCTTTGTCTCAGGACCAGACTCAATTGTAACTCTATGTTCTTGGCCCCCTTTATTCTGTAAGTCTTGGATGTGCAAGGACCTTAGGAAGAGCCTTTTAACAATCATCCACAATGTTTTCATCTGAAATCTCTTTGGAAAAGGCAGGGACATGCCTTTCCTTATGAGCAATCTGTGTGGGGAATATCGGTCTGATCTGGAATATGGTGAGGCCTGGTCAATACCAGCAGCCTCATTTCCAACATGAGCTAGTAGTAGCAAAAGGAGATACTAGTTTTCGTTTCTCATTGCAGGAGCTGTGCAAACTCTACCATTTCCTCTCTGTGACTGTCATCCAGCAAGGTCAGTGTGGCTCCCAGCATGAAGAGAAGTATCCAGGAAGAGACCACAAATCTCAACTTTAGCATCCCCATTGGGAAAGCAAATGGGAATCTGTAAGCAATCCTCCTGGCATGTAGCAAGATTGAGAGAAGGCACGTACGTTTACAAATTTCACCACAACAGGTAGAACAGGTATATCCGTGGAAGATTTGAAAAAAGTGTCAGAATCTCCAGCAGGGCAACCGACAGTATTTCTCTACTGAAGAAATGAAAGGCTAGAGCGACGGACAGCTACTTCAAATATGAAGATAAGCAAGGGCAAGACTTTAAGAAACATGAAAATCAAGGAAACATGACAGCAACAAAGAATCACACAAATCGTCCAGTAACCAATCCGCCAAACACGAAGAGCTGTGATTTACCCAATAATGAATTCAAAATAGGTCTTTGTTTTCTGGTGATAAGAACTTTTAAGAGCCACTTTCTCACTGATTTTCAATATACAATACAATACTATTAACAGTAGTCACCATGCTGTATATTTGTCATATCCTAGGAGTTATTTATTTTATATCTGGAAGCTTGTTCTGTTTCTTTTGCATCCTTGCCCTGCCAGGGTCCTACATGAGCCTGGAGGGGCTAGATACCATATCAAGGGCAGAGTCCCTGCTGGGGCCACCACACCACCCCAGAGGGAGCAAGTGCCCCCAAGGAAGACAGTGCCTCCTCTTTGTGGTGGTGACCCCAACCAGCAAGCAAGTGCAGGGGTGTTGGAGGGCAGAGAGGGTGCCTGGCTGAAATGCGGGGACTTCCTGCCACCTCCTCCCCACCCTGAGCCCTACCCCACCAGCCCACCAACCCCAGGGGTGAAGGTGCCGAGTTAGTGCCCCTCAAGGAGTGAGCTCCAGCTCCAGTAGAGGGGCAGGAGTCCCCTGCTCGTCCAGGAGGAGCAGCAAGCTGGCTTCAGACAAAAAGCCAGTGGAGCTAGAGTGGCGAGGACCTGGAGTCCCTTCCCCCACCAGCAAGGAGAGCGCAAGTACCACTACACTACACATAAGGCAAGAAGTTAGCTGGAAATCCTTGCATCTCAATGCACACCTGAAAACACACAGGTGAGGCCCTGCGTCGGCCTCTGGCAGGACTGCAAGTTCTTTTGCACTCAGGGTCTCTGCCAAGGGCACCACCTTCGAGAAACGCTGCAGGACAGTGAGCACCTGAGGAAACCTGCCCTGTCTCCCACCAGCTGCCACCTCCACATGCTGTGACAGCTCCGCTGGCCCGTGGACCTTGGCCCAGCCTCTCGGGAGCCCCATGGCGTCTGCCGTGCTTCCTGCAGGCTACAGGCGTCAGGACCCTCCTCCCTTACTACATCCTAAGGAAGGGGCTCTCATCTCCTTTCGTGATTCCATGTCTTTTACTTTTGTAAAAAGAGAGAGAACGTTATGAAGTCAATAACAACAGCAAAATTCCCTTCACCTCAGGTATTGAGGATCCTGAAATTAAGTCCTCCATTAAGAGCAACCTCGGGCTGCATGTAGCCCCAGGTCCGGGAAAAGCTTCAGCTGAAGCCATACTCAGACCACCCTTGGATCAGCTAATCAAAAGAAATGTGTCACATTCCTGTGGTCTGAGTCAGGGCTGGGAACTGCAGGTAGTTACTTTGTACAAACTAGCCAATCACTCACCGCTTGCCTAAACCCCATGTAGGCCCTTTGAGCTCACCTCATAATTGGTCATTTTCAAAGGATTCTCAAAAGTCATGATTGGGTCCCCCCAAAAGTAATGGACGCCCCACAGATACTGAATGCTCAAAACTGTTACCATTGGTTCTGTACAATTATGATTGGTGCTTCTGTGATGATGCTGTATGTACAACGTGTGCACTGTAACAGCCCCGTCCCTTACCCCATAAAAACCCTGCTCGCTGTTGTTCGGGGCTTCTCCCTGCTGCTGCTGTGCTGGTTGATGGGTGAGCCCCTGCTCGAGCTTGTAATAAAGACCCTTATGTACTTGCATTGGTGTCAGCTCCTTGGAGGTCTCAGGGGACTCGCGATTTGGGCACAACAGAAGCTTACCAGCAATCCCTGGTTAGGCAAACCATTGCGCCTTTTGATGTCCAACGAAGCAGGCAGAGGCCACACCCACCTGGTGCTCTGCCCTCACAGAGATGCCCTGTACTCTGTGTCCCTGAAGAAGGCATATGGAGACCTTTCAGTATTATACCAGTGGTCTAATACCACATGGGTTTTCCACCCTCATATCAGCATCAAGTCTGAAGCTGCATCCCCAAGCCAAGAGCAAAGCCCTGCACCTTCCCCCCAAGCTGTATTTCTCTATCACCTCCACCTCCAAATTTACTTATCACTTGAGATATCTACAGTCATTCCTTCACAAAGGAAGGGAAGGTGTACTTTCCTAGAGATCAATTTGCACAATGCCAAAGAAAGGGCTAGTTTTCAATAATACAGTGCCCAACAAATGTGATTTGTAAACATAATAGGTTAAAGATGGAAGATTGTGCCTGGATCTCTGTCTCCTATGCTAAATGGTGTGTGTGTGGGAGGGTGGATGGGGAGGGTTTGGTGGCAATAGATTTCAACAACTGTATTCAGCCAGAGGTAGAATGACATCCCTCCCTCCCACTATGAACTGAGATCCAGGCAGCCTTTGCTAAAATGATCAAGACAGGAAGGAGCAGCATCAAAAAATGAGGAGTTGGCTTGATCACTTATTGACCAAAGTTACTTCTGAGAGGGAAGAGAAACAAAGGGACTAGAAGGAGGGACTTCCCTTGACATTTACCATGTTGTCTCAATTACTGTTACATTTCCTACAGGTTCTCAGGAGGCAGCCACTGGTTGGGAAGGTGAGTAGGAAACCCTTAAGTTCTTGCCAAAGCTGAATAGCTTGAGTTGTGTGGGTGAGGTCATTTAAGTCCTCGAAAAGGAGCCCAAGAAGCTGAAATAGGTTGTCTGAGGCCCAGAAAGTAGAGAAGAGGTTCTATTCCCTGGGAGCACAGGCTCAGCACTGTCAAGATTCCTCTTGTCCTCAGTGGACACTTAGCATTTTTCTAGTTCCAAAAAGTTATTAGGAGCATCTCACTGTCATCATAGAAGGAGATGGAGACTATATACTTAGACAAGTAGAAAAACTACTTTCTTTCCAGGCACTGGCCACCTTCCCTTCTGGGAACAGCTGACAGGGAGAAGCTTGAGGTCTGACTGGGGATGGGGATTAAAATGAAGAGAAAAGGAAGCTATGCCGTGACCTTTTCAGGGCCAAATAGCTCAGATGAGAGCATCTGTCTTATGCCAAGTAGTCTCCACAAATAAATATGTTAATTAAATAAAGGAGGCTATAAAGGGAAAGCAGAGGCAGAAATTCCAGATCAGATTCTCACCCTGTCACAGATAGGCACATGCATACACCCCCTAGGGGTGATGAGATAATCCAGCGTTGGCTGCACCATCCCAGGAGTCTGTGGAATGGGCAGCCTGACTGAAGGTTGCCATGGTCCAGCACTATAGTGCAGCCCAGAGTAGTGGAAACCAGTGACGCATGTATGATGGAGGGTGGTGGTTGATGAGGACTTTGAGGCTGCTGGTGGTGGTGATGAAGACTCTGGCACCAGGATCTGGACTTTCAGATTTTAGATATAAAAGGTTTTTCCAGAAAACTGTCCAAATACATGAGCCTCTTCAATTCCATGGAAGTCTTATTCTTTATTATGGGAGAATTTCATGAAATAAAGGAAGAGGAAAATAGGATCTGATGGGCAGAAAAACTGCCTTCTCCACTTCCTCCTTTCAAGATCCATGGCAGGGACTGCTGGTCCTGGACATCTGGGGGTCCCAACCCTATTGAAGGCAGAGGATTACCTGGAATCCTATCCCCAAGCTGAGATAATACCATTTATTGCAGCCAGCATGGCTTCTTCTGCCTCTGCTTCTGCCTTCCCCACCATTACCACTGAAGAATGAGAGGGAAAAATAGAAGAAGATGGGGCAGAAAGCAGCATGATAGTAGAAGATCCCTAATATCTTTTAAGGAAGTTTAGTATTCTTCAAGAAAACCCAAAAAGACAATTCAACAGAATCAAGAAAAGCATTACACAAAAGAGAAGTTCAGCTGAGATAGAAATTTTAAAAGAACCACACAAAATTCTAGAGCTGAAGAATACAAGGAATGAACTAAAAAAGGGAATAAAAAGTATCAAAAGTAGAATGGATAAACCAAAAGAAACAATATGTGAATTAGAAGACAGGCTCTTGAAATTAACCAGTCAGAGGAGAATTAAAAAAAGAAAGAAAGAAAAGAAAAATAAAGAAAAAAAGGTGAAGACACATGATGTATGGAATACCACCAAAAGAAACAATCTGTGAATTACTAAAATCCCAGAAGAGAAAAAATGGAGGAAGAATGCTCATTTAAAGAAAGAATAGCTAAGAATTTCCCAAATATCAGGAGAGATTTGGACATTCAATCTCATGAGGCTTATAGGTCCCCAAAAAACTTTACTTAAAGACATCTTTTCCAATGCACACTATAACACAACTGTCAAAAGCAAAGACAAAGAAGGAATCTTAAAAGCAGCAAGAGAAGAGAGGCATGTAACCTTACAAAGTAATCTACATAAGGCTGTCAGCGATTTCTCAGAAAAAAATTTACAGACCAGGAGAAAGTGGAATGATATTTTCAATGTGTAGGGGCACCTGGATGGCTCAGCTGGTTAAGCATCTGACTTCAGCTCACAGTTTGTGAGTTTGAGCCTGGCATCAGGCTCTGCACTGAACTGCTCAGAGCCTGGAGCCTTCTTCAGATTCTGTTATTCCATCTCTCCCCCTCATCTGCTTGTTCTCTCTCTCTCAAAAATAAATAGATAAACATTTAAAAACAAACAAAGTATAAAAGAAAAAAATAATAAAACTGCCACCAAGAATACTATGTCTGGCAAAGTTGAGCTTTAGAAAGGAAGGAGATATAGTCTTTCCCAGACAAACCAAAGTTGAAGAATTTCATCATTGCTAGATACCTACCTTACAAGAAATACTGAAAGAAATTCTTCATTCTGAAATGAAAGGATGAAATTAGCAACACAAAAACATCTGAACATACACAACACATCAATAAAAGTTAAGTATAGAGTCAAATTCAGCATATTCTAATACATAAATATAGTGGTAAGTTAATCACTTAACTCTAATATAAAGGTTAAAAGACAATTTTTTTATTTTTTTTTAAATGTTTACATATTTTGAGAGAGAGAGAGAGAACACGCACGTATATGTGTGAGCAGGTGAAGAACTGAGGGATAGAGAGAGAGAGACTCCCAAACAAGCTCTGAATTGTCATCACAGAACCTGATGCACGGCTTGATCCCACAAACCGTGAGATTGTGACCTGAGCCAAAATCAGGAGTCAGATGATTAACTGACCGAGCCATCCATGCACTCCTAAAGGACAAAATTATTAAAAATAAATATAGCTACTAGAATTTGTTAATGAATACACAACATAAAAAGAGGTAAATAGAGGTAAACATTAAAATAGAAAAATCAAAAACAAAGGGGAGAGTAAAAGAAGAAAGATTTTGTATGCAATCAAAGTTGAGTTGTTAGCCCAAAATAGTTAATACCTACATGATGTTTTTTTTTTGTTTGTTTGTTTTTTAAATATTTTATTTATATCTAGGAGAGAGAGAGACAGCGTGAGCAGGGGAGGGTCAGAGAGAGAGGGAGTCACAGACTGAAACAGGCTCCAGGCTCTGAGCTGGCAGTCAGCACAGAGCCTGACGCGGGGCTCGAACCCACGAACCGTGAGATCATGACCTAAACGAAAGTCGGACGCTTAACCGACTAAGCCACCCAGGCGCCCCATTACCTACATGATGTTTTATGTGAGCCTCATGGTAGCCACAAAATAAAAACCTATAGTCAATACATACAAGACAGAGAAAGGAATCAAAGCATACCACCACAGAAATTCATTAATTCACAATGGAAGCCCACAAGAAAGAAAAAAGGAACAAGGAAATTACAAAACATCTAAAAAACAATTAGTTTGGCATTACCTATCAATAATCACTCTAAATGTATATGGACTGACTTCTCCAATCAAAGAGCATAGACTCATTTGGGTAGATAAAAAGCAAGACCCAACTCTATATTGTCTATAAGAGACTTACTTCACCTTCAAGGAAACAGGCTGAAAGTGAAGGAATGGAAGAAGATATTCTTTGCAAGTGTAAACCAAAAGAAAGCAGTGGTAACTATACTTACAAGTGAAAAAAATTGACTTTAACTCAAAGCTACCACAAAGAACAAAGACCATTTTATAATGATAAAGGGGTCAAATGGTCAAGAGGGTATAACAATAATAAATAATTATGCACACAACATAGGAGCACCTAGATTTATAAAGTGAATACTAACAGATCTGAAGGGAGAAATAGACAATTATAAGACAACAGAAAACTTCCATACCCCACTTGTAACAATGACAAAAACAAATGTTTCATCTTGCATGCCTAAGTGTGGAATCAGTAAGGAGCCAGACACAGAAGCCAAGTATGTGGAATTAGTTTTTCAAACAACAAGATCTGATCACATCCTCTGCATTCTTGAAAAGGGAAGAGAGGGCAATGCTGAGAGCAGCTTGTATAATTGGTTGTCTCAAGAAAGCATTTTTAATTATTATCTCTTTTCCTCAGGCTTGACTGTAAGTTTATCAGTCAATGGGTTTTACAAATGCCAGTGATGTATTTGGCCTTTACACAACAAGCAAGGAAAATGTTACTAAGCAGAGTAACATCGAATATACAGAAATCAAAACTTACCAATGGCAATAAACAGTTAAGATATTTGAATGAAACAGCTAAGAAATGGAATTAAGGAAACTCTGCCTCTAAAGTGACAGACTCACGTGTTTGCTAATTGAATTCTATTAAAACCCCATGAAACATATCATTCTATTTCTATTCAAATTCTTCAAAATACAGAAAAAAATGCTTTGAATAATTTTATGTAAATCCAGGGTGTCATTAATAATAAAAACTTGCGAATATACAAAACTACGTTCCTGATATATTACCAGTACCAAACTACTAAAATAAAACTTTAGCAACTACAATCCATTGGTATATTAAAAGAATAACACATTGCAACCAAGATGGGCTCATTAAAGAACTGAAAATATGTGTCAGTATTAGAAAACCTGTTAGTTTAATTTCCCTCTGTAATACAAAGGAAGGAAGCCATAATATTTATTCATAATTATTAACAATAACATCTGATATAAAAAAAGCCACTGTAAATAATATGTCTAAGGAATGCTTTTTTCACATGATGAATTTGGTAATATAAACATTTAAAATTTCTACACACTAAAATTATTTTGATATGTAAAATTTTTATATGTATTGGTAGGAGGGCAGATTTTCTTATATTTTTTTAATCTACATTGTCTGGAAAGTATAACCAGAGACAAAAATACAATACAATAACACTCTATTATAAGAAGGGACATAGTTTCAGGGAATTAGAAATGAAGGGCCAAGGGGAGTGAGGAGGAAAGGAAGGAGAACAAAGAGAAATGCATATAATTTTAAACCAACTGCAATTTATAACAATGCATCATATTTGTAAGTCGTGTTTGTTGTCTTCAGAGAGGTTAGATGACCTGTGCTTCAGCTATTTCCTGTTTTTAAAAATTAATTATTCTATTGATTTGAGATGTTGCCTTAACTATATCTTAAATTTTTGTATATATTGCCATTCAACTGTTATTTTTTACTGCGTTCCACTGATCTGTTTATTTGTTTGATAATTTCACACTTTTAATGTCTGATTTAATTATACTTGGTTGTATTATGGGCTAGTCTACCTGGTTTGCTTTTCTTTTGGAAAACTCTCCAAGAGAATTACCTCCTCATTTTTTCCCGATGTGAATGTTAGCATGGGCGTATTTAACTCTATTTTCTAAAAGTTGTTGTTTTGTTTTGTTTTGTTTTGTTTGATTACACCCATTGTAGAAAATTAGTAAGGAGGACGTGAATCTTTATGACATTCTATCTGTCTGCTGGAAAGACTGCCGTGGAAGTGCTATATGTCAATTCTCCTCTGTTTTCAGTTGCTTAAAACAAATACTATGTATTCTTATGAATCTGAAAGACTTTTGTTCAATGATTTTAGATGGGGCTTGTCTTGTGTGGTACTGCACTTCTCATGTGTTGGCTGGAGAGACTCTTCTTGTTCTCCTTAGATAACACTATTAGCTGGGTGTTACAGTCTCAACGTTTCTGTCGCTATAAAATTCACATGTTGAAATTCAAAATCCCAAGATGATGGTATTAAGCATGCTCATGGATTGGAAGAACAAATATTGTTAAAATGCCTGTGCTACCCTAAGTAATCTACACATTTAATGCAATCCCTATCAAAATACCACCAGCGTTTTTCATAGAGCTAGAAGAAACCATCCTAAAATTTGTGTAGAACTATAAAACACTCCAAATAGCCAAAACAACCTTGAAAAAGAAAAACAAAGTTGGAAGCATCACAATTACAGATGTCAAGTTACATTACAAAGATGTAGTAATCAAAACAGAAAGGTCCTGGCACAAAAATAGACACATAGATCAATGGAGCACAATAGAAAACCCAGAAATGAACCCATGGCAATTTCTTACACAAGTCAGGAAAATAAATTCAAGGGATACCTGGGTGGCTCAGTCGGTTAAGGGTCCAACTTCAGCTCAGGTCATGATCTCGCATTTCATGGTTTCTAGCCCTGTGTCCAACTCTGTGCTGACAACTCAGAGCCTGGAACCTGTTTCAGTTTGTGTCTCCCTCTCACACTCAGCCTCTCTCTCTCTCTCTCTCTCTCAAAAATAAATGAACAGTAAAAAAAAATAAATTCAAAATGGATTAAAGACCTAAATGTGAGACCTGAAACTGAAAATCCTCGAGGAAAACACAGGCAGTAACCTCTCTGACATTGGCCGTAACAACTTCTTAATTAGATATGTCTCCTGAGGCAAAGGAAACACAAGGAAAAATAACTATTGGGATTTTATCAAAAAATAAACCAAAACAAAAAAACTTCTGCACAATAGACAAACCATCAACAAAATAAATGGAAATCTATGGGGCGGGGGAAAATATGTGCAAATGACATACCTAATAAAGGGCTAATATCCAAAATCTCTAGAGAACTTATCAAGTTCAACTCCCAAAAAATGAATACATGAGCACAGGGAAAAAAGAGAGAGAGAGGCAAACCAAGAAACAGGCTTTTAATTATAGAGAATAAAATGATGGTTACCAGAACGTAAGGTGGATTAGGGGATGGGTTAAAAAAGTGATGAAAATTAAGGCATATACCTTCTGAGATGAGCACTGAGCGTTATATGGAAGTGTTGAATCACTATATTGTATCCTGAAACTAATATCACAGTGTATGTCAACTAAGTAGAATTTAATAAAAAATTTAAAATGTAAAAAATTAACACATAAATGATATATCTTTTTTCATCCCTTAAAAAAGAAATGAGAGCTTGGGATGTGATTAGGCCATAAGTGGGGAGCCTTCGTTAATGAGATTAGTTCCCTTATAAAAGAGGCTCAAAGAGCTCCCTTACGTCTTACACAATGAGAGGTTACAGAGAGATGTCCATCTATGAAATAGTAAGAGACTCTTCATTAGACACTGAATCTGCTAGAAGCTTGATCTTGGATTTCCAGCCTCCAGAACTGCAAGAAATAAATTTCTGTTATTTATAAGCTACTCAATCTGTTACAGCAGCTTTAATAAACAAAGGCACAGTGTGAGAGGTTCCATTCATGGACAGTGGCATGAATTACAGTGAAGCACATAGAAACATGAAATCATTTACTTTCTAGCCTTGAAACTAGAACACTTGTCACTTTCACGTATATGGCAATAGCCAAAGCAGGTCATATTCAGGGTAAAAGCAAAAGGTGGGGAAGTACATTATGAGTTCTTGGAGCCCATGGCAATGGTATGAGTGCAGGAATAATTGAATATTGGGTCAAACATTCAATATCTTCCATTGCTCATGCTAAGATGTTTAATGAGGGGGATCATACCTTTAGAACAAAATAGAATAGTATTAAAAGTTAACATTCTGGGAGCGCCTGGGTGGCTCAGTCGGTTAAGTGTTCCACTTCGGGTCAGGTCACAATTGCACGGTTCTTGGGTTGGAGCCCCGCATCGGGCTCTGTGCTGATGGCTAGCACAGAGCCTGGAGCCTGCTTCAGATTCTGTATTTCCCTCTCTCTCCCTTCCCTGTTCACTCTGTTTCTCTCTCTCACTCTCAAAACTAAATAAAACATTAAAAAAAAAGTTAACACCCTATTGTGTGCTCTATGTTCACTGATCATTGGTGGTTCTAGAGCAACTATTTCAAGCACTCTGTCAGAACAATGATGTATTAAAATCTTTCACAGTTGCTAAATATTAATAAGTATTCAAAATGTATTATTGTCTCAACTAAGTATATCTGATGTTATGTAGATGTCTGCCAAGGATTTGTCCAGAGTGAAATTATCTTACTAATAGTAAGAGGCAAGAGTTTTTAAAATGAATGTAAAGGGGCGCCTGGGTGGCTTAGTCGGCTAAGCGTCCGACTTTCGCTTAGGTCATGATCTCACGGTTCGTGGTTCGAGCCCCTTGTCGGGCTCTGTGCTGACTGCCAGCTCGGAGCCTGGAGCCTGTTTCAGTCTGTGACTCCCTCTCTCTCTGACCCTCCCCTGCTCACGCTGTCTCTCTCCCTCTCTCTCCTAGAAATAAAACATTTAAAAAATAAATAAATAAAATGAATGTAAAGACTCACACCATGGGATCAGGGCTAAAACCTAAACCTAAGTAACAGTGTTAAAGGATGGCCAAATGAACAGGGAAAGCATTGTCACTGTTTGTAGAAACCGTGAAACATACTGGAAAATAATGATTTCAATACAGTCATTACTGACTTGTTTAGTGTGTGTGTGTGTGTTTTTAATGTTTAAACCCTTCCATTTTGTTCACAAAAATTTTATCAGTTGTACTTTTGTCCTTGAACAAAATCCATTGAGAATATCTGTTCTAGAAATTTGAATCAATTAAATTTTCAGTGGTGAATACCCTATGACTAAAGGTAATAGCATTTAATTTTGAATTAGAATTGCATGGAGATATAGGGAACCCATTCACTGATATTCAAAAGTTTTAAATAACATTCAAATTATGCAGCCTAGCCTACAAGCTATAAAAATTCTCACTGACTACTTTGGAGAGATTTCCTTCACATTATTCAAGAAGTACAAAAGTAAAAATTGTACATCAGAGCAGATGCTTAGTTAATTCATATGTAACACTGTCTTTCTGGGACTATCCATAAAATTACATTTTATTTTGTTCCAGTTGTCAATTTAGATTACAACCAAAATAAGATTTAAGTCAAAACTTAAAAAAACAAATCTTGTATATTATAGAATATATTTAGATTATTTATAGATATTTCATCTCTTTAAAACAGATTGAATAAGGACGCTTGGGTGGCCCAGTTGGTTAAGTGACCGACTTTGATTCAGGTCATGATCTTATGGTTCTGTGAGTTCAAGCCCTGTACTGGGCTCTGTGCTGGCAGCTCAGAGACTGGAGCCTGCTTCAGATTCTGTGTCTCCCTCTCTCTCTCTGCTCCTCCCCCACTCATGTTCTGTCTGTCTGTCTCTCAAAAATAAATAAACTAATAAAAAATTAAAAATAAAATAAAATAGATGGAATAAAGTAATATTGGTTTAGTTAATTTTTTTAACTTAAGGGAGAATAAAGAATTTAGATTAAGCATTGTATTTTTGTGTTTTATTAATTTTCTGGATAAAGATTTATACCAGCCAAGAAAAAAAGTTGTAAAGGCATTTGTAAGGAGGGTTTAATAAGATTATTGCCTCATGTCAAATGAAGAAAAGAAACAATTTCCCTTGATTTCCTTTCTGTTTGAAATTTCCATTCATTTATTAATGTCAGATATATTTATTACAAACCAATAAGTGCATTTTGTTTTTCTCCCTTGTTTAGGGAAAAAGAACAACTTACCTTAGCCAAAAATGTCCTTTGTATCATTGGTAGGATGCATGGATATTTTTTGAGTTACACAAACATTTTGGATAATTTTGAATATAATTTTTAAGGCTGATCTAAGAAAAATTATTTTTTCTTAAATCACCTGACTCCAACTCTAACTCCATCTCTAACTCAAACCACTTGGTCTTACTTTGACTATACATCATAAAATAGTATACGAGATTTACAAATGACTCTATTGTAAGTTATTAATCTTATGTAGATTTATCTTCCAGATAAGTATACATTTAAGATTTATCTTCCAGATAAAATACATTTAATACTGACTTTAATTATGCATCTTAAGTAAATATTAATTTTAATTATTAAAAGTGATGTTGGCCATTATGCAAATTTTATAAATACTACACTTTAAATAAATAGGGATAATCAACAGAATTGTGAAAAATGTTTTGCCAATCTGTGAACATCAATGCATTAGAGCTCACATTGATTTATAAATGGTATTTGGCATCATATTTGCTTGCTAGATTGTTTATGTGTTCCAAGCCACAAGCTACTTGTCAACAATCATATCTGACATGTATCTGACAGAGCAAATGAGCAGGCTTTTTTGGCATAATGTCACAATACTTTAAAATATTCGTGAACATTTAATATGTAGACCATAAATGTTTTGTAGGAAGGGGCAAGTTGTGCTTTCATTTTTTACACTATTTTCTAAAAGAAAGATGTAATAGCTCATACTCTGAGAATTTTCCACTAAACTTGAGCTATCTATCTACTGTAATTGTGCGGACTAGGAGTTTACGTATTTTTAGCTATGATGCAATACTTTGAACATCTTCTGACATTGTACACATGCAGGGCATCATTATTCCCATTGTTGGTGGGTAATCTCAGGGGGTAAAAATTCTGGATAAGTATTTTAGAATAATAATATGGGCTTCCTGATAGGTGTTTAAATAGCCAGTATAATTATTAGAACCAGAAGAAAAAAAAAGACCCGTATTACTAAACCTATTTTTAAGGAATATTCAGACATGCTTTCTCCAAATGGCTAGAGTTCAAGGCTATGTGGATTAATATGCATTATACATACTCTTCAGATTAAGCTAAATAGCCTGGGAAATGGACAGCCAATGAACCACTTTATCTGGGCTCTGCAGGTACCTTGAGTAGTTTCCCACCTGGAACATAATTATAATTCTATTTTGATGCAGGCACTGCTACAGTAGCTAAAATCATTTTCACTTTTCCCCAGAATATCCCACAGAGAAATGAAAGATAATACAGCCTATTTTAAAACAATATTGTTTCCCTGAATTTAAGCAGTAAAATGTAACAATAATTCAAAAATGGCTCATGTGTCCTTCTTTCAATGGGAAAAAGGACAATTACTGTCCATGTTAATGAACAAGAAAAGAAACATAAGTGAAGACATCATGAGAGTCCCTCAATATTTGGTTAATGAGATTACTTTAATAATTTTCTAAGTCAAAATCACTTATTCACAGATGTTTGGATTCTTAAAATATGTTTTGATTTGATTTTTTTCTACACATTTAAATGAAATGTAGGGCTGAAGCGTTATGGAAGTAGATGGAAAATGTATCTTGGCGTTAATGATTTAAGTTTGAGGGAAATGCAGGTTCACATACATTTATAGTCATATATGTATATATACATATGCAAGTGTTTTATTTATATTCAAACTTGATTTGAGTGATTTGGGTTTTTAAAAAAGTTTTAATGTTTATTTATTTTTGAGAGAGAGAGAGAGGGAGAAGGAGATAATTGGAGAGAGAGAGAGAGAAAGGTCATGAGCAGGGGAGGCGCAGAGAAAGAGAGACACACACACACAGAATCCAAAGTAGGCTTCAGGCTCTGAGCTGTCAGTACAGAGCTTGATGCTGGGATTGAACTCAGGAACCACGAGATCATGACCTGCGCTGAAGTAGGACACTTAACCGAGTAGACCACCCAGATATCCCTTGATTTCAGAAATTTGTAATTTCATTTTATTTTTATTTTTTTTAAATGTTTTATTTTTTTATTTTTTTTTATTGTTTTTTTTTATTTTTTACAAATAGTTTATTGTCAAATTAGTTTCCACATAACACCCAGTGCTCATCCCCACAAGTGCCCTCCTCCATGCCCCCCTCCTCCCCCCCACATCCACCAGTCCTCAGTTTTTGTCAGCATTCAAGAGTCTCTCATGGTTTGCCTCTCCCCCTTTCCTCCACCATTTCTGCCCTTCTTCTCCCCCTTGGTCCTCTGTTAAGCTCCTCCTAATCCTCCTATACGTGCACACATATGATATTTGTCTTTCTCTGCCTGACTTATTTCGCTCAGCATAACACCCTCAAGGTCCATCCATGTTGCTACACATGGCCAGATTTCATTGTTTCTCGTTGCCATGTAGTATTCCATGGTATAGATAAACCATATCTTCTTGATCCATTCATCTGTTGATGGACACTTAGGCTCTTTCCAGGTTTTAGCTATTGTGGAGAGTGCTGCTATGAACATTGGGGTACATGTGCTCCTATGCATCAGCATTTCTGTATCCCTTGGGTAAATTCTAGCAGTGCTATTGCTGGGTCATAGGGGAGTTCTATTGTTAGTTTCCTGAGGAACCTCCACACTGTTTTCCAGAGGGGCTGTGCCAGTTTACATTCCCACCAACAGTGTAGGAGGATGCCCGTTTCTCCACATCCACGCCAGCACCTAGAGTTCTCTGATTGGCTCATTTTAGCCACTCTGACTGGCGTGAGGTGGTATCTCAGTGTGGTTTTGATTTGTATTTCCCTGATGAGAAGCAATGCTGAGCATCGTTTCATGTGTCTGTTGGCCATCTGGATGTCCTCTTTGGAGAAGTGTCTGTTCATATCTTCTGCCCATTTCTTCACTGGGTTGTTTGCTTTTCGGGCGTATACTTTGGTGAGTTCCTTGTAGATTCTGGATATCAACCCTTTATCTGATATGTCATTTGCAACTATCTTTCCCATTCCGTTGGTTGCCTATTAATTTTCTGGGTTGTTTCCTTTGCTGTGCAGAAGCTTTTAATGTTGATGAGGTCCCAACAGTTTATTTTTGCTCTTGATTCCCTTGCTTTTGGGGATGTGTCAAGGAAGAAGTTGCTGTGGTGGAGGTCAAGGAGGTTGTTTCCTGCTTTCTCCTCTAGGGTGTTGATAGTTTCCTGTCTCACATTCAGGTCCTTTATCCATGTTGAGTTTATTTTTGTGCATGGTGTGAGAAAATGATCTAGTTTCATTCTTCTGCATGTTGTTGTCCAGTTCTCCCAACACCATCTGTTAAAAAGGCTGTCTTTTTTCCATCGGATATTCTTTCCTGCTTTGTCAAAGATTAGTTGGCTGTATACTTTGGGTCCACTTCTGAGTTCTCAATTCTGTTCCATTGGTCTATGTGTCTGTTTTTGTGCCAATATCACACTGTCTTGATGATGACAGCTTTGTAGTAGAGGTTAAAGTCTGGGATGGTGATCCTTCCCGTTTTGGTTTTATTTTTCAGGATTACTTTGGCTATTTGGGGTCTTTTGTGGTTCCATACAAATTTTTGGATAGTTTGTTCTAGTTTTGAAAAGTATGCTGGTGCAATTTGATTGGAATTGCATTGAATGTGTAGAGTGCCTTAGGTAGTAATGACATCTTAACTACATTTATTCTTCCTATCCATGAGCATGGAATGTTTTTCCATTTCTTTGTGTCTTCTTCAATTTCCTTCATAAGTTTTCTATAGTTTTCATCATACAGATCTCTTGTATCCTTGGTTAGGTTTATTCCGAGGTATTTTATGGTTTTTTGTGCAATTGTGAATGGGATCAGTTTCTTGATTTCTCTTTCTGTTGCTTCATTGTTGGTGTATAAAAATGCAACCGATTTCTGTACGTTGATTTTGTACCCTGCAACTTGGCTGAATTCTTGGATCAGTTCTAGTAGGCTTCTGGTGGAGTCTGTCGGGTTTTCTATGTAGAGTATCATGTCATCTGCGAAGAGTGAAAGTTTGACTTCCTCTTTGCCAATTCTGATGCCTTTGATTTCCTTTTGGTGTCTGATGGCTGATGCTAGGACTTCCAGCACTATGTAAAACAGCAGTGGTGAGAGTGGGCATCCCTGTCGTGTTCCTGATCTCAGGGGGAAAGCTCTGAGTTTTTCCCCGTTGAGGATGATGTTAGCTGAAGGCTTCTCATAGATGGCTTTGATGATGTTTAAGTAGGTTCCTTCTATCCCAACTTTCTCGAGCGTCTTTCTTAAGAAGGGATGCTGTATTTTGTCAAATGCTTTTTCTGCATCTATTGACAGGATCATATGGTTTTTATCTTTTCTTTTATTGATATGATGTATCATATTGATTGATTTGCGAATATTGAACCAGCCCTGTAACCCAGGAATGAATCCCACTTGATCTTGGTGGATGATTCTTTTTATATGCTGCTGGATTCGATTTGCAAGGATCTTGTTGAGAATTTTTGCATCCGTATTCATCAAGGATATTGGCCTGTAGTTCTCTTTTTTTGCTGGATCTCTGTCTGGCTTGGGAATCAGTGTGATGCTGGCTTCATAAAATGAGTCCGGGAGTTTTCCTTCGCTTTCTATTTTTTGGAATAACTTGAGAAGAATTGGGATTAATTCTGTTTTAAATGTCTGGTAGAATTCCCCAGGGAAGTAATCAGGTCCAGGGCTCTTATTTGTTGGGAGATTTTTGATCACTGATTCAATTTCTTCACTTGTTATGGGTCTGTTCAGGTTTTCTATTTCTTCCCGTGTGAATTTTGGTAGTGAGTGTGTGTTTAGGAATTTGTCCATTTCTTCTAAGTTGTCCAATTTATTGGCATATAATTTTTCATAGTATTCCCTGATAATTGCTTGTATTTCTGAGGGGTTGTTTGTAATAAGTCCATTTTCATTCATAATTTTGTCTATTTGGGTGCTCTCTCTTTTCTTTTTGATAAGTCTGGCTAGAGGTTTGTCAATTTTGTTTACTTTTTCAAAAACCAACTCTTGGTTTCATTGATCTGTTCAATTGTTTCTTTGGTCTCTATGTTGTTTATTTCTGCTCTGATTTTTACAATTTCTCTTCTTCTACTGGGTTTAGGGCGTTCTTGTTGCTCTGCCTCTAGTTCCTTTAGGTGAGCTGTTAGATTTTGGACTTGCGCTTTTTCTAATCTCTTGAAATAGGCCTGTAGAGCAATGTACTTTCCTCTTAGGACTGCCTTTGCCGCATCCCATAGATTTTGAATTGTTGTGTTTTCATTTTCATTTGTTTCCATATATTTTTTAATTTCATCTCTAATTGCCTGATTGGCCCATTCATTCTTTAGAAGGGTGTTCTTTAACCTCCATGTTTTTGGAAGTTTTCCAGACTTCTTCCTGTAATTGATTTCAAGTTTCAAAGCATTGTGATCACAGTGTGCATGGTATGATCTCTATTCTTTTATATTTCTTGAGGGCTGCTTTATGTCCCAGTATGTGATCTATCTTGGAGAATGTGCCATGCGCACTTGAGAAGAAAGTAAATTCCCTGGCCTCAGGATGTAAAGTTCTAAATATATCCGTCAGGTCCATCTGGTCCAATGTATCTTTCAAGTCCATTATTTCTTTACTGATTTTCTGTCTGGTTGACCTATCCATTGCTGTAAGCGGAGTATTAAAGTCCCCTGCTATTAGCACATTCTTATCTATAAGCTTGTTTCTGTTTGTGATTAATTGTTTTAGATATTTAGGTGCTCCCATATTCGGTGCGTAGACATTTATGATTGTTAGTTCTTCCTGATGGATGGACCCTGTAATTATTATGTAGTGCCCTTCTTCATCTCTTGTGATTGTCTTTAATTTAAAGTCCAGTTTGTCTGATATAAGTATCGCTACTCCAGCTTTCTTTTGATTTCCTGTAGCATGATATATATTTCTCCATCCCCTTACTTTTAATCTGAAGGTATCTTCCTGTCTAAAATGAGTTTCTTGTAGACAGCATATAGATGGATTTTGTTTTTTAATCCATTCTGCTACCCTATGTCTTTTGATTGGAGCATTCAGCCCATTTACATTCAGTGTTATTATTGAAATATGTGGGTTTAGAGTCTTTGTATCTTTGTAGGGTTCATGTTTGTGGTGGTGTCTCTGGAATCTTTGTTCCTTGCAACCTTTCCTTCAGAGCATCCCCTTCAGGATTTCTTGTAGGGCTGGCTTCGTGGTGACAAATTCTTTCAATTTCTGTTTATTTGGAAAGGTTTTTATCTCTCCTTCTATTTTGAATGACAGGCTTGCTGGATAGAGGATTCTTGGCTGCATATTTTTACTGTTCATCACATTGAAGATCTCCTGCCATTCCTTTCTGGCCTGCCACATTTCAGTAGATAGGTCTGTCACCACTCTGATAGGTTTCCCTTTGTATGTGAGGGCCCTTTTCTCCCTAGCTGCTTTCAAAATTCTCTCTTGTCCTTGTATTTTGCCATTTTTACGATGATATGTCGTGCAGAAGATCGATTCAAGTTACGTCTGAGAGGAGTCCTCTGAGCCTCTTGTATTTCCACATTGACTTCCTTCCCCAGGTCGGGGAAGTTCTCTGCTATAATTTGTTCCAGGACTCCTTCAGCACCTTTCCCTCTGTCTTCCTCTTCTGGGATTCCTATGATACAGATATTGTTGCGTTTGACTGTGTCGCTGAGCTCTCGAATTCTTCTTTCCTGTTCCTGGATCAGTTTGTCTCTTTTTTTGTCAGCTTCTTGTTTTTCTATAATGGTGTCTTCTAAATCACTTATTCTCCTTTCTGCCTCTTCAAGCCGTGCATTGGAGGCCTCTAATTTATTATGGATCTCATTTATCGCATTTTTTAATTCTTCATGCCTAGTTTTATTTTCCATTCTGTCTGTAGCCATAGTTTCTTTGATGTCGCCTATGTTTTTTTCAAGCCCTGCTATTAATTTCACCATTATTATTCTAAAATCTTGTTCAGTTATGCTGCTGATATCTGTTTTGAGCAGTTCATTAGCTGTCATTTCTTCTTGGAGTTTCTTTGGAGGAGAGCTCTTTCGTTTCGTCATTTTAGTTAGCTTTCCGGCTCTTGTTGGTTTTAAAGACGTGTTATGCTCTCTGTTTCTATGAGCACTGCTATATCCAAGAAGACTCTTTGACTTTCCAGGGCCTATCCTTTCAGAGATTGTTTTTTGAATGGTATCCCTCGGTCACTCTTGTTGGGACCTTAGTTATTTTATTTTCCTATTCGTAGTGATATTTGGGACTCTTCACCTTGTGTACTCTAGCTTGTTTCTTGAGGTAGCCCTGGAAAAGAAAACAGACAGACAGACACACAGGGAGCAGGAGCACACAAACGCACAGGCTGATTCAACTAACATGCAAAGTGAGAGGGAAAACGAAAAAGTTAATAGAAAAGACGGAGGAGGGAGGGCGAATAGGGAGCATAAAATACATAAAAGGGTCAAAAAGGGGAAAAGAAAAGGAAAAAAGAAGAAAACCGATGGACAAAGAAGGGTTTAAAGCATATACCTGGATTTCCCAGCTACAGTTAAATAGCCGTGTGTATGCAGTGCTGGTTGAAGAGCATAGAGAAAAAGAGAGAAGGCAGGGTGAGACAAGGCAGATTTTGAAATAGAATGAACAGGCAGAAGGGATAAGAAACTTTTTTCAAAGAGGTAAAGGGTAGAATGTGGTTGGATAGGTGAGAGAAGGATGCTGGAATTATCCAGAGAAACTATATAGTCTAATTACTCCTGAGAGAAATAGCTGAAAAAGTCGGTAGGTGTAGAATTTACATTTACAGAATGGACTTGTTGTGATTGTTTAAGTAAGTTGGCGAGCAGAGTTAATCAGGTCAGTGTTTTGGGGAAAAAAGCGAGAAAAGAGAAAGAAGAAGAAAAAAGAGAAAAGAAAGGGGAAAAAAAAGAAAGAAGAAAAAAAGGGAAAAAAACAAAAAAAAGGGGGAAAAAAAAGAAATAAAAAAAGGGAGGAGGGCACCTCTCAGGCAGGGATGGGCGTGGCGTGATCCGATGCCTCAGGCCGGGGTTCTGCCTTGGCGATTGTGGGGAGGAGAGTGACGGTGCTCCAGTCCCTTCTTGAACCCCGCGCTGCAGCTCGCTTTTTTTTTGTTTTGGCGTGTCAACTCCCCGTTCTGGGGACGCAGCCGAAGTTGGTTGCACTCTTCAACCCAGGCCAGTTCCAATCTCCAAATCCCAGCCCGCGCCCCGCTGAAGTTGCCTTAGACACAGCTTCCCAGACAACCCCCTCGGGCTATTCCAGGCTCCCTGCTGAGCTCTGGGGGCGGAGTCAGGATCGCTGCTTTCTTCTCTGGTCGGCTCTGGTGCGCATGCGCGCGGGCTTGCCTGCAGCGTCCGCGTAGCCTGAGCCCACTGGAGTGAGGAAAACCGGGTCTCTCTATGGCTCGTCACCCGAAACACGAACTCACAGGCAAATTTCCCAGTTTTTAGCTCTTTGCCTTCCCTCTCGAGTTCCAGCCAGCCAGGAGCGCGGACGCCTGGTGTCTGCGCGTCTCCTTCAGGGGTCCCAGCCGTCCTGGAGCTACAATGGCGGCAGGCGCACCACCGCTGGAGTGAGGAAAACCGGGTCTCTCTATGGCTCATCACCCGAAACACGAACTCACAGGCAAATTTCCAGTTTTTAGCTTTTTGCCTTCCCTCTCGAGTTCCAGCCAGCCAGGAGCGTGGATGCCCGGTGTCTGCGCGTCTCTTTCAGGGATCCCAGCCGTCCTGGAGCTACAGTGGCGGCAGGCGCACCCGCTCCGCTTTAAAACCCCACCTCCAGGAGCGGCACAAAGAAGCAGTTTGTGTGCTCAGCCTCCCCCAGGACCAGTTGTCGCGAGCGGACCTGGTGTGCAGATATTTGGCAAGTACGGTCTTTCTATGCACCGAGCGGAGATTTTTCTGTCTCGGACTCTCTCCTTTTCCCCTCACTCCCCGTAGAGGGTAGAGGGGGATCGCCTCCCACCCTGGAGGCTCCGATCCCGGGCTGATTTTACCTTCCCCGGTTCGCACTCACGTTAGAAGGCTTTCTCAGTGGATTCTGCGTCCTTTTTTCTCCCAGTCTCTCAGGTTTTGTATGGTTTCCAATGGCTTCAGATCTTTTCTGTGTGATGTATGGGCGCGAGTGCAAGTACGGAGCTCCTTACTTCTCCGCCATCTTGCCTCCCTCCTTTATATTGGTTGAATGTTTTATTTATTTCTAGGAGAGAGAGAGACAGCGTGAGCAGGGGAGGGTCAGAGAGAGAGGGAGTCACAGACTGAAACAGGCTCCAGGCTCTGAGCTGACAGTCAGCACAGAGCCCGACGCGGGGCTCGAGCCACGAACCGCGAGATCATGACCTAAGCGAAAGTTGGACGCTTAACCAGCCACCCAGGCGCCCCATATTTTTAAAAGTAAATTAAGAACTTCACTGTATATCATCAGAATGGACCCACAAAGACATTCAGAACAAAATCCCTAGAATTTATTACAATGTTATATGACAGAGGATTTTACAGTTGTTATTAAGATTGTGGACCTTAAAATAGGGAGATTATCTCAGATTATCCAATCTGAGATAGATTGGGTCCAATCTAATCACACACTCCCTAAAGACAGAGAAATTTTTAAAGTGAAGTTAGAGAGATGAGATGGCAGGAGAAAGCAGATATCCAAAGCACAAGAGGGGTTAATGTGCTGTTGCTGGAGGGACAACATGGAAAGCATGACCAAAAAATGTATCTAGGCGCAAAGGCAGCGAGACTGGAAGCCAGTGAGAAAATAGGGTCCTCAGTTCTAGAATACCAAGGGAATGGAATCAGCCAACAACCTGAAAGACTTTGGAAGCAAATGCTTTCCAGAGCCTCTATAAGAAAGACAACCCTGTCAACACTTTGCTTTCAATTTTATGAAATCCTACCTTACCCTAACATCTAACCTACATAATATATAAGATAATATTATGCCACTAAATTTGTGATAATGTATTACCGCATCAATAGAAATCTAATACATTATATTTTAACCTGACAGTTGGACAGAGGTATAATTTGTTTTATTTAGCTAAATTTTACCTTAGTTCCTCATCACTGTGGTAGTATATTTTGTGTAATAATACTTTACTATAGGAATATGGCCCAAATGGAAAATCTACATAGTCACTGTTATTTCTACTTTTTTTCATTCCCCTGTTGTAGCTCCTGTACTGGACCATTACAGATGGCTGCATCTCTATGCCCCCTAGACTAACCATCTTGATCACATTCTAGAAAACATATCTATTTATCTATGTATGTATCTATTCTATCATCTATCTATCTATCTATTTATCATCTATCTATCTATCTATCATCTATCTATCTACTATCTATCTATTACCTATCTATCATCTATCTATCTATCATCTATCTGTCTATCTATCTAAATTTTAATAATAAGTTGAAAACTAACCCTCTTGTTCTCTCCCCTCCCTAACAACAACAACAAAACAGAAATAAACATGAAGTAAATACATGCATTCTTAAGGAAAATTCATTTTAAATATTACCTCAATGACAGTTCAATTATAGAACTAAATTATTCTTTTAATAGATCTTCCAGGCTCAGTTATTTTAATCTCTTTTCATTTTGAGATTGTGTGTGTTGGATAAAGCCCAACTTTGATTTGGGACATATGATTTCCACATATGACAGGATTTCTAGGCCTCAGAATTTGTTTCTCATTTCTTACTTCAGATACACTCATTTGATATACATCTGTTAAGGATAGTAGTGTGGCTATGCAAGGCTGATTATGTTGCCTTGCTCTAGAAGAAGAAAATTATTTCTCATCTTCAATCCGAAAACATAGCCCCTCAACTAAAGGTCATATTAGGTGGCAGACTTAGAAGTATGCCTTTGGGATAACTGGTAAAAAGTAGAACCAGCTCTGGGTTGTGAAACTGTCTCAAAGTCTCCAGCTTTGGTTGCCTTTAGGCTGTACCTTAGCTTACCAGCCTCGTGCATCCTAGAAAGTTGTCATCATGACTTAGCACCACGGAGGTACAAGAACTTGCTGTTGTGGTCAGTTCAGGACTCCACTGTGGAGTTGTACTATACTTTGAAGCCCTTTCCACAATATTCCTTCCCCAATCCCTCTTCTTTCAGAGATGTTGGACTTCTTCATGATAGTCCGAAGGCATTCCCTATTTTCTATCCCCCTCCCTTTTAACTTTCATTGGTATTATCCCTCAATAAACTTGTATTTCTTTCTTTTTAAGTTTATTTATTTATTTTGAAAGAGACAAAGCAGCACAAGTCAGGGAGAGACAGAGAGGGAGACAGAGAATCCCTGACATGGGGCCTGAACCCAGAAAACCAGGAGATCATGATCTGATCTGCAAACAAGAGCTGGACGCTTAACCAACTGAGGACCCAGGTGCCCCAGGAACCTTAATTCCACCTTAAGTGTCTGCTGCCCAGTGGATATATCTAACACAGGATTATTTTATTAAGTTTCTTTAAAAAGCTTCCCCTCCACTCTGGGTGGTTTTCTGTGGCCTTGAAGGTATGTGCTTTTCTTGGACTATTTTTTTTTTTTTTTTCATTTTTATGTGGCTTAATCTGATCATTTGTAAGATACTTCTATGGTCTATTTGTGTCCCCTCTGGAATTTATATATTAAAATCTAACCCCCAAATTGATGGTATTACGAGGTAGAAAATGATTAGTGCCCTTATTAATAAAACCCAGGTGCCTGGGTGGCTAAGTCCATTAAGCACAATGGATTTTTGATTTCAGCTCAGGTCATGATCAAACAGTTTGTAAGATCAAGCCCGGAATCAGCTCTGTGCTGACAGTGCAGAGCCTGCTTGGGATTTTCCCTCTCTCCCTCTCTCTCTGCCCCTCCCGTGTGCTCTCTCTCTTTCTCTTTCTCTCTAAGTAAATGAATAAACTTATGAAAGAAAAAAAGACCCATAAACTTCCTTATCCCTATTACCATGTGACAACATATAGAGAAGACAATGAATCGGAAAGTGAGCTCTCACCAGAAACAGAGTGTGCTAGAGTTTTATCTAGTGCTTCCCAGCCTCTGAATCTATTATACATAAGCCAGCCAGTGTATGGTATTTTGCTATACCAGCCTGAACTAAGAGGTATATTTCAGGATTTATTTTTGGGAGGGAGGAATAAGTTAAAAATATGCACGTGATGATCAGTACTAATTTGTAAATATATTTCTTTCTTCGGGATTTATATTTTTACTTAACCCATGTTTACTGAACACCTATTATAGATTATAGCCTGTTCAAGGTGCTGAGATACCCAACTGGCAATACAAACTTTGCTTTTATTGAGTTTATTGTATTCTTCTGAGTGGAAGCAGTAGATACATTTAAAAATAAATATGTTATATTTAGATATTTTAAATAATATGTAAAAACTAAAGATGGAGATTTGAGTGGATCCAGAGTGTTTTCTTATCCTCCATAAATTAATAGGAAGTGAATTCAGAAGCTGAGGGATAGCTTGAGAGTGTGGAGTTATGTTTTAGAATTGATGTAAGCAAAGATAAAAGGCATAATGAGATTAGTGATGATGATCATAAATAAAATAGTGGCCATAGTTCTGCTGATGTTGTACAGGGGAAAGAGTGATAGTCTAGACAGCACTACACAGATTACATAATCCAGTATGAGTCTAAATTTTCCATATACTCACATATTAAAGACTCTCAAAATCACTTTTGTTTTTGCATGACATTATAAAGATGCAGGACTTTTTAAAACCAATAGTTAAATTTGATATATGATGAAGAATACAAATGTGCTGTATTTATTGTTTAGCTATTATCTGTAGATCTCTTCATTTAAACTGAATTTTTCCTAATGTCTACATTTGTAAAGCTCTAATTCTGAGATGCTTGGCAATTTTTACTGTTTTTTTTTTCTTTTTATTGTATTACCATGTGTCGAAGTGGTAATATCTTAAATGTTTGGCAAATTTATTTCAGTGGTGCTTCAGAGTTTAAAACTTTGGAAGACATGTTAGGCCTCATTAAACATTCATATTTAATTAAAAGGCAAGTATGTGATAACATTAAAACAAAGAAATGAACTCATATGAAGATTTATTAGCATATAAATTCTATGAATTAATAAATTAACAAACACAGAAAATTCTCATCTAACACCTCTGCCTGGAACATTTCTTTTGGCACCAAATGTAAGATATGCTTGAATTTAATTAATATTAAAATATGTAAAATGAATGTTTATATTGCTTCTATATAAGGTTAAAATCATTGCTTCAGTTCACATTTGAGCCTAATCATGCTAGTAGTACATGCGTCCAAAATAACCAGATGCCATTTTCCTTTTAAGCATGAATTTATCACATGAGTGGCTTTCTAATGATTAATTACAGAGTCCATGTGTACATGTTTGCATAGGTTGGATCCATCTTAGTCCACTGCCTTCATTCCTCTTTGGTCTGAGAAGAATGATGTTGGAGGACTGACATTACTTGACCTCAACATTTATTATAAAGCTAGAGTAATCAGGACACATGGTATTGGTAAAAGACTAGACGATCACTGCAATAGAACAGAGAGCTCCAAAATAGACCCACACAAATATAGTCGACTGATATGTGACAATGGAGCAGAGGCACACAATGGAGGAAAGATTGTCTCTGCAACAAGTAGTACTGGAAAAATAGGACATCAGGGGCTCTGGGATGGCTCAGTTGGTTAAGCCTCAGAGTCTCTCTCTCTTTTTTTAATGATTATTTATTTTGACAAAGAAAGACATGGAGCACAGCTGGGGAGGGGCAGAGAGAGAGGGAGACACAGAATCTGAAACAGGCTCCAGGCTCTGAGCTGTCAGCACAGAGCCCAACATGGGGCTCGAACTCAGGAACTGCAAGATCATGACCTGAGCTCAAGTCAGATGCTTAGCCCACTATGCCTCCTAGGCACCCCATAAGTGACTGAATCTTGATTTCAGTTCAAGTCATGATCTCATGGTTCATGAGTTTGAGGCCCGTGTCAGGTTCTGTGCTGACAGTGCAATGTCCTCTTGGGATTCTCTCTCTCTCTCTCAAAATAAATAAATAAATGTTTAAAAAGGAAAAATAGAACATCTACATACAAAAGGATGAATCTGAACATAAACCTTACACCCTCCACAGAAATCAGCTCAATAAATCATAGACCTAAAAATGCACCAGAGCTAAAAGACTCCTGGAAGATAACAGGAGAAAATCTAGATGGTTTTGGGTTTGGAGATGACTTTTTATTTATGTTTTAAATAAGTTTTATTTGAGTATAGTTGACAAACAATGTTACATTAGTTTCAGGTGTACAACATAGTGATTCAACTTCTCTATGTGTGATGCTCGGCTCACCACAGGTGTAGCTACCTTCTGTCACCATTTACTGCTATTATGATGTAGTACCCAATGCTCTACCTCTTATTCTCATGACATATTCATTGCATAACTGGAAGCCTGAATCTCCCACTTCCCTTCACCCATTTTTTCCCATCCCTAATCCACCTCCCCTTGGGCAACCATCAGTTCTCTGATTCCACATTTTGCTTGTTTATTAATTTTTTTTAGATTCCACATATAAGTAAAATCATATGATATTTGTCTTTTTCAGTCTGACTTATTTCACTTAGCATAATACCTTCTGGGTTTAACCAGTTGTTATAAATGACATGATCACAGGCTTTTTAAAGCCTGTGTAGTATTCCACTGTATATATGAACCACATCTTATCTATTCATCTATTGATGGACATTTAGGTTGTTTTCATATCTCAGCTATCATAAATAATGTTACAATAAACATAAGGGTGTATATATCTTTTTGGATTACTGTTTTCATTTTTTTGAGTAAAGATACAGTACTTGAATTATTGGATCATATAGTATTTATATTTTTATTTTTTTGAGGAACCTCCATAGTGTCTTCCACAATGGCTTCACCAATTTTCATTCCCACCAACAATGTATGAAGATTCCTTTTTTTTCACATCCTCACCAACATGTGGTGTTTCTTGTCGTCTTGATTTTAGTGATTCTAACAGCCAGGAGGTGATATCTCATTATGGTTTTAATGTGCATTTCCCTGGTGATTAGTGGTGTTGAGTATCTTTTCA
Organism: Proteles cristata cristata; assembly: GCA_017311185.1. NCBI lineage: Eukaryota > Metazoa > Chordata > Mammalia > Carnivora > Hyaenidae > Proteles > Proteles cristata. The sequence continues at coordinate 1,531,494 of JAESUZ010004165.1, forward strand.
TGTGTCTGTTGGCCATCCATATATCTTCTATGGAAAAATTCCTTTTCAAGTCCTCTGCCCATATTTTAATCAGAATAGTTGTGGGTTTTTGGTGTTGAGTTGTATAAAGTTATTTTTATATTTTGAATATTAACTCATTAGTGAATATGTCATTTACAAGCATCCTCCCATTCATTAGGTTAACTTTTTCTGTTGTTGATGCTTTCCATTGCTGTACAAATGCTTTTTATTTTGTTATAGTCCCAATAGTTTATTTTTGCTTTTGTTTCCCTTACCTTAAGAGTCATACATAGAAAAATGTTGTTATAACCAATATCGGATACATTTCCCTTGTGATTTCATCTAGGATTTTTATAGTTTCAGGCATCATACGTAGGTCTTTAGTCCATTTGAGTTTATTTTTGTGTAATGATGTTAGAAAATGGTCTAGTTTTTTTTCTTTCTTTCTTGTTTTTCTTTTTTTGTACTTGGCTGTCCAGTTTTTCTAGCACCATTTATTGAAGATACTGCCTTTTTTCCATTGCATATTCATTTCTCTTTTTTCATAGAATAATTGACCACATAAGTGTAACTTTATTTGGGGGCTCTCTATTCTGTTTTGTTGATCTACATGCCTTTTTTCCCCAGTACCATATTGTTCTAATCAGAACAATACTAATCAGCCATACTAATCAGTATGGCTATGTACTATAACTTGAAATCTGGAAGTGTGATAAGTACAGCCTTATTCTTTTTCAAGATTGCTTTGGCTATACTAAGTCTTTTGTGGTTCTGTGAACTAGATAAGATTATTTGTTCTAGTAATCGGAATGGTGATGACTTTTTAGGTGAAACACCAAAGGTATGATCCATGAAAGGAATAATTGATAAGCTGGATTTTATTAAAGGTTAAAAATGTTTGTTCTTCAAAGGACACTGTCAAGAGAATGAAAACACAAGCCACAGATCAGAAGAAATTATTTGCAATAGACATATCTGACAAAAGACTGTTACCCACAATATATAAAGTTCTCTTAAAATTCTACAATAAGAGAATATACAACCCAAGTTAAAAGGTGAACAAAGACCTTAAACACTTCAACAAAGACTGTATATAGATGGCAAAAAAAATATAGAAAAATGTTCCATATTATGTTTAATCAGAAAAATGCAAATTAAAACAACAATTACATACCAGTACATAGCTTTAAGAATGGCTTAAATCTGGATCTCTGACAATACCAAATATAAGCAAGACTGTGGATCTCTAGGAACTCTCATTCATTGCTGGTGATAATACACAACTATATAACCATTTTGGAAGACAATTTGGTAGTTTGTTACAAAATTAAACATACACTTACCATAAACCCCAGCAATTGTGCTCCTTGATATCTACTCAAAGGAATTGAAAACTTACATCTAAACATAAACCTGCACATGGATAACTATAGCAGCTGTATTCATAATTGTCCAGATTAAAAGCAATCAAAATGTCCTTCAGTGTGTGAATAAACAAACTGCGGTACATCCAAACAATGGAATATTGTTTAGCACTAAAAAGAAATGAGCTCTTACATCATGGAAAGACATGGAGGAAGCTTAAATGCATATTACCAAGTGAATGAAACCAAGAAGGTTGCATTCTGATTGATTCCAAAGCTTTGCCATTATGGAAAAGGAAGAACTATGTAGACAGTAAAAAGTCAGTTGTTTCTAAAGGTTTGGAAGTTAGGGAAGGGTGAATACTGGAACACAGGATTTTTAGGGCAATGAAACTATTCTGTATCATAGTGTAATGGTGAGGATAATGACAATTACACATTTGTCAAAACCTATTGAATGCACAACATCAAGAGTGAACCCCTAATGTAAACTATGAATTTAAGTGATAATGATGTGTCAATGTATGTTTAATCGATTGTAATAAATGTACCACTGTAATGGGAGATGTTGAAAGAGCGTGGATATGCACAGGTGGGGATAGGAGTTATATGGGAAATCTCTTCCCTGCTTGATTTTTCTACAAACCTAAAACTACTCGAAAAATAAAACCTATTTTAAAAAGTAATGAATGGGCTAAATTAATAGAAATTATCCAACTTTCAGAGCAGAGATAAAAAAATTGTGTAAAAGTGAACACTGTATCAGTACTGTGGAACAATATAAAGTAGTCTAACAAATCAATAATGACAGACTCAGGACTAGAGGAGAGAGAAATTATTGAAAACAAATGGGAAGAAATAATCGGTAACATTTTCTCAAAATTGGTGGAAAACATAATTTCACAGTTTCACGTTCAATGAACCCCAAGAAAGATAAACACAAATAAAATCACACTTATAATCGAATTCCTGAAATTCAAAAATAAAAAGCAAGTGAGTACTTAAAAGACCCAGAGGAAAAAGCATTATTGAATACAGAGAATGGTAAAACTAACTGTACCAAGCCTCAACAAACTTCAGCATTCAATTCATAAGGAATTGAATTGGAGTATATTATCTCACACATTGTAATTGTATTAGAAGCTAATAATTAAAGGATTATTAAAATTTCTTTTACATTTGCAAATTAAGAAATGCTCTTCTATATAACAGGAGTTAATGAAAACATCATGATGAATAGGCAACATCAAATCAGCCTCTATAATTACTGAATAATTTGAAACTTTTCCTTTCAAATTTTATTTCAGCAGATCACTAAGAAAGTTTATGTTACTATCTTTTTTATTTAGTGATGTCTAATTTCACTAATTTCTTCCTGTATTAAAATGAATCCTGCAATTGGCATATACTGTAATGGCAGTTAGAATTAAGTAGTCTGTAATGTCATCTTTGCACATATCAGGCAAGTTTGCCACAGTATATATCTTTTGTGATTATGCTTCTATAACTGCATTACCATAATGAATGCGTAGTCCACTGGAAAGTATTTTAATTTATTGAATCATGTTATCATTAACAGAAAGTGTCAGGATAATAAAGTAGCTGATTCTGCAATTTTGTAGAAACCTTGAAGACAAGGCTCTTCATCTCATGGTATAATTCATCTTATTCATCTTTTCAACAGCATATATATTATCAATGAATTTGATTTCTTAGCATATGGTATTGAATTAACAGTGGTTTTCTTGTTATACTCAAGACACATCTTACTGGTTGGAGAAGAAACAAAATATATATGAAATAGCTCAGAAACTTCATAGTTGCAAGTAACTGTCTATGAATTTAATTTGTCTACAGATGTATTAATAACAAAGACTATAATAATATATTTAGAGTTCCTGATTAGTACCAAAAAATCAATTTAAAAAATTATTCATTGGGGTGCCTAGATGGCTCAGTTGGCTAAACGTCTGACTTCAGCTCAGGTCATGTTCCCATTACTTATGAGTTCAAGAGAGCCCTGCATCCGGCTCTGTACTGACAGCCAGCTCAGAGCTTGGAGCCTGCTTCTGATTCTGTGTCTCCCTCTCTCTCTGACCCTCCCTTGCTCATGCTGCCTCTCTCTCAGAAATAAATTTTTAAAAAACATTAAAATTTTTTTAATTATTCATTTTGTAAGGACAAATAAAGACTTTGTTTACTTTCTCTGTACTTAAAAGTCAGATAACTTAGGTTTTAGGAAACTTGCAATAAAAATGGAAATAGTAGATAATAATGAAGGTGTAATCATAATATTGACTGTTCACTAAATGCATGCTTTATCTCTTTTAATCCCATCAAGTGACAAATTAGTAGTTCCATTTAAGGGATAAGAACATTGGAGTTCATAGAGAATTAAAACTTGCTAATGGATACACTGTTAATAAAAACAGGCCTGGGATTCAAACTCTTGTTTGGGTGCATTAAGTTATGCCATTTTGAAAATACTACTCACCTTGCCTATAAATTAAATTGATATGTTATTATTCTATTATTTACCATTTTATACTTAGGACAGTCTTAAATCTTCATCTAAATTGAGTTTAGATTCCCTCATTGCTCTGTGAGAAATATACATATCAGAGGATTAATTAGTGAAGAACTTAGTAGCCCAGTAAAAAATGATAGGTAACAAAAGGACAGATGGTCACAGTTTGAGTACCTTATAAGTACAGTAAAACCTTGGTTTGTGAATCTAATTCATTCCAGAAACATGTTTGTAATCCAAAGCACTTGTATATCAAAGTGAATTTCCCCATAAGAAATCATGGAAACTCAGAGGATTCGTTCCACATCCCAAAAAATATTCATATAAAGATGATTACAAAACTATAACATAATACAAAATAATAAAGAAAATACAAAATGCTTTTAAAAATAAACAAATTAACCTGCAGTTACCTTTGAAAACCTTTGTGGCTGGTGTGAGGGAGCCAAGAGAGAAGAAGGTTATTATGTAAGATGACTGTGACCATCACTAACGGAATCACTGCTATCTCTTTCTGCATGTGGTCCATTGTATACACTGGCAGGGATGTTGACCTCAGAACAGTATTAATAAACTCTCACCATATACTGTGCTTAATGGAACTGGCAATAAGGCCGCAGAGGAAAGGGTCTATATCTCCAGGCAGCCAGACCTAGATTGAAGCAAAGCTTTCCTAAACTTACTTTTGTATGGAGAAGCAAAGGAATGCCCATAGGTGCTTTGAAGTCACAAAAAGTATACTAGTGCCAGATGTGGGCCCTTTCCAATATTCTAAAAAATCACCGATTTCTGCCAAACATCAGGGCCTGAGACCAAGGATCCAAGAATGAGAGACAATCACCCACAATCCCTCAGCAAGAGAGAGAGAGAATCATTGGCTCCGTTGTGATCATGTGATGTTCAGCATCATGTACTACTTGTAATGCAAAACACCACTTGTTCATCAAGTTAAAATTTATTGGAAGTGTTTGCTCATCTTGTGGAACATTCGCAAAACAAGTTACTGCAATCCAAGATTTTACTGTACTTCCAAAGCAACTAATTGAATTATATAGAAAGGGTTTATGTAAAATAGATTTCTGATTTTCGGAAATCAAACATATCAACAAATAAGAAAAAAAGAATTATGACAACTTTTTTAAACATTAAAAAAATCTATTAGTAAAGATGAGGACTTTGGCTAATGGCCCTAACGGTTTAAATAGAACCAGATTTAACCTCCTGTGATAAAACTAGAGTACAAAAAGAAATGTATGAAGTTACTCTTTTCAGACATTGGACAAAAGGCAATAAATGACTGTGATCCCTGAAAAAAGGGAGACAAATGGACTAAGACATAAAATCATCCTGGCTTTCCTGTTTAAGGTATTTTCCAGGGCACAACAGAGAGAGGGAAATTCCAAGTTGAATAAGGGAGCCTTCCTGGGTTAAGGAATTAGTAAGTAATAACAGATATTGTTGCTGAGGTGCTTGGAAATTTCAGCATAGTTTTCTGGGCATAAAGACCTTCAGAGATTTGCAGTGCTGACCTCTAGCGTGGTTTTGTTTGTTTGTTTGTTTGTTTGTTTGTTTGTTTTAATGTTTTATTTATTTCTAGGAGAGAGAGAGAGACAGCGTGAGCAGGGGAGGGTCAGAGAGAGAGGGAGTCACAGACTGAAACAGGCTCCAGGCTCTGAGCTGGCAGTCAGCACAGAGCCCGACGCGGGGCTCGAACCCACGAACCGCGAGATCATGACCTAAGCGAAAGTCGGACACTTAACCGACTAAGCCACCCAGGCGCCCCACCTCTAGCGTGTTTTTTGACTACTAGATGGCACATGAGAAATATGAAACTCCCAAGGACCAAAGAACATTCAGTTATAAACATTTACAGAGCTCAGTACAAAATAAGACGTATTATCCCTAACCAGACAGAACGGAGCACCCTCAGAGATCACTCAGAGTGTTCCTAAAGAACTCCGATGAGTCATGACTTGGTAGTGAGAGTGAACTCTCTGAAGTGAAAGCTCTTTTAGAACCACATGGGCAAATTATAAAAACAGATTTCAAAATAGTCAAAGTACTCAGCCTGTAATTCAATTCTGTGGCAAAACGAAGCATTGTATTCTTTCCTAGAAGACATAGCTCCAGACACTCAAAATATCACATTTGCATTCTTAACGTCCAATCAAAAAGTCTTATGCAGGGGCGCCTGGGTGGCTTAGTCGGTTAAGCGTCCGACTTTGGCTTAGGTCATGATCTCGTGGTTCGTGGGTTCGGGCCCTGCGTCGGGCTCTGTGCTGACTGCCAGCTCAGAGCCTGGAGCCTGTTTCAGTCTGTGACTCCCTCTCTCTCTGACCCTCCCCTGCTCACGCTGTCTCTCTCCTCTCCTAGAAATAAATAAAACATTAAAAAAAAAAAAAAGTCTTATGCAGGCCAAGACCAAGAAAATGCGACTCAAAACCAGGAAAAAGAATCAGGAGGAAAATATATCTGTAAACGACAGAGATAGTAGAACTAACAGCAAAAGATGGCTAAAAAACAAAACTTAGAACTATGTACAAGTATTTACAGAATTCTAGACTTCTTCGCCATGCTTCTTCCTCAAAGAAATGGTCTTTGTGACTTCTTCCGCATTAATTTACTTAAGACAAACTTTGTTATGTAAATGCAATAAAATTGTGTGTACTTACTTGATCACTTTACCTAATGTAACCTCAGATTTATTTTCAGTGCATGTTGTTTCTCATCTATTGATGCATTTTATTATGTTGTATGAGTACCCACAACATATTTATTACTCTGTTGTTAATGGCTAAGTGAAATACTTATAGTTTCGGTAACTGTAACATTGATATGAAAATTCTTGTGCATGTCTTTTGATACAAAATTTGCATATTACTTTTGGCCATAGTAGGATGGCTAGAGGGGTAATGGCTAGAGTATCAGATATGCATACATTTACATTTGGTAGACACTGACAGATAGTTTTTCCAAAAAGATTTAACAATTAAAAATTACAGCGGCAGAGACACTTGGTGCCACAGTGGGTAAGCATTGGACTTAGGCTCAGGCATGATCTCAAGGCTCCCGAGTTCTAGCCCAAACCCCCTTTGGGCTCTGTGCTGACAGCTCAGAGCCTGGAGCCTGCTTCTGATTCTGCTTCTGTCTCTCTGCCCCTCCCTCTGCACCCCCTCATGCTCTGCCTCTCTCTCTCTCTCTAATATAAATAAACATTAAAAAATTTTTTTAAAGTACAACTGAGGTTCTTGGGAATTGCAGCTGTACACATCCCACCATCACTTGGTTTTTACCAGTATTTTTTTCCCTTTCATAGCCATTCAAAATGGATAGAATTCTTATTTTAGAATTATCTTTGTCCTCATGAGGATTATTTTATTCTTGTGGTTATAGTATTATTCCATTGTCCTTTAAAATTGTATTTCCCTTTTGATTAAAGACATTGAGTATCTTTAGATGTGTTTATAGGACATATAGATGTCCTCTTTGATAAAGTGCCTGTTCCAATATTTTGCTCATTTTCTCTTGGAAAGATGGGAGAGTTTATCCTTTCTTTCACTCATTTATAGGGAGACTCTATGTACTCTCAATATGAGTTCTTTTCAGATACATGTATTGCAATATCTTCTCACAGTCTGAATGTTTTCAATATTTAAAGGAATCTTTTAATGCAGAAAGTCTTCAAATTTTAATAGTGTTCAACAGTTTCATATTAATGTATAGGTTAGGAAATCTTTCCTTACTACCAAGTTCATGAAGATATTTTCCTCTTGTTATCCTTAGGGGTTTAATGATTTTACTTTATTATTGTCTATAATAGACCTGGGATTTTTTTATTTGCATATGATGTGAGCATAGGGGTCAAGGTTTACCTTTTGCCCAATTTGACATTCCACTAGATCCAGAACATTTTATTGAAAAGAACATTTTTGCTTTGTTGTATTTGAGAGATATTTTTATTATAAATCTATTGCATAGGTAGAGATCTCTTTCTCATGTTACTATTTAACCTACCTGAATTTCAGTTTCTGCATTTATAGGATGAAGATAATATCAGTTCCAATACCATAAGCTTATTCTGAGGAATAAATGAGAATATATTTGTAAAATGTTTACCATCTTCCAAGCTAGCATCTATTATATGCTATATAATTTACAGATAGTGTTACTAATATAGAATTCTCATTTTAAGTATTCACAATTTTAAACTTTCTATTCTCTAAGCAGCCTGCATTACTTAAAACTTTTGTTACTTGATTTGAAAATAAGAACAATTGTGTTAAACTGATAGTTGAACAGATATCTTTTTTTTTAACTGATATTTTAGAGTAATTAACTAAGGCAGTAAATTTTAAGATAGATATTCATAAAATATATATTTGAATACATACTCAGCATGTGTATTATGATCAATAAATAATATTTGTTGAATTAATAGACTGGCAAGTAAAGTATGAAACATTAAAACATAAATAAAAGCTATGTACTCAAAATTAAATGTTTTAGAAATAAACTTATGGAAACAGAATACTGAAAATTCAGACTTTGACCTACAGTCTATCAATATTCATTTTGGAAACTAAAGTGTAAAAGTTCATCTCAATGCTAAGAAGGAATAAAACATGGAAAAATACTATCATCTTAGAGTCCAGAACTAAGGTTTTATTTCTCATCCATCCCTCCACCCCTAAGTTTTTCTATGAACTATCCAATCCTGTGTCTTTTGAAAGTACTTTATTTTTCTAGGCTTAGTCTCCTCACCTGAAGGAAAAGAAAGAAAATATGAGTTCTAAAGATGTCTAGGGTCACTTTTAGTCTAAAATATCTATGATAAATTATCTGATGAGTGATACTCAGGTCTAGGCATGTGGTATAGATATCAGGAACTGATAAAAGTTCAAGAGAGATACTAGAACCAGAAGAAGACTTGCTGAAGAATACACATGTAATCAGATGGGAATTGGGTACACTTAGGTGACATTTTTTATTGAGAAAAAAAATAATTCTCATGATTTCCTAATATGAAAATACTGGAAATAACATTGACAGAGCAGATTATAATTTTGTATTTAACTATCTTTAGCCTTTGGGAAATATAGAAGCTAAAAAACTAGAATGGCTTACTGACTTGAATGATTCAGTTAAATTATTTGTACTTCAATTGCTTCATCAGCAAAATGGGAAGAAAAATATATATCATTGAGTGAGTATGAAAAAAGGTTATATATATGATGTCAATTGGTAACTTACAAGAACTCAACAGATGCTATTAGTATTCCTCTCTAGACTGAAATTTTTCTTGTCTTTTTTTTTTTCTTTTCCTTTTTTTTCTGAGAAAGAAGGAGATTTGGTTTCATTCACCACTGTCATGGGGTTTAAGCACCTGTCCCATAGCAGGCCAACAATAAATGTTCAAGATTCACAGGTTTGGCCATCAGCATTGGTAGATTTTACCTCCCGTGGAGCGGCCTTTGAAATTTTCATGATTCTACTTTAGTCTGTATGGAATCGTGATTGAGACTGTCAGCCAAGACTAATGAGAATACGGAGAAGAATTTTTATTAACTTTTAAATAAGCTCCCAGTCTTCTGGAGAGCCTTGGTTGTGAGTCATCATGCTATTTCCGTATGGCTATCAAGTCTGGGTTTTAGAATAGAATCTTTGGTTGTGACAAGCCTCATTTATATAACATTTTATATAATGCTAAAATGATATTTCAATTCATATTGTATTCCAGAAAAAAATACTTCTGAAGAAAAGAGCAAAAGAAGCTTAAGGAAAAAAATGTTACTACTGGAAAATAACTACATATCTTTCTGAAATAAAAGTAATTTTCAGCAATATGTTGTCAAAGAAAGCTATCAGTTAGGGGCTAGCACACTCATATTCTGGTCCTAATTAATAAATAACTATTTACTTGGACAAAATTTATCCTATTGTAAGCTTAATTTTCTTAAGTGGAAGATTCTTAAAGCCGACTAACTTCAATGTTCCTTACAACATTATAAGTATGGACACTGAAAAGAATTCTCATTGCATTCTGTTTTCTCTTTGATATTTATGACAACCTATTTGGTTCAGAGAAATTTCAGGCTTATAGCACAACCACATATTCCAAGTTTACACCTTCTGATTCTTTATTTCTATTTACCCCCAGTGAAAAAAATTTCAATTTGCATATTCAGAGACTCTGATTCAGAGCTTCTAAAACTTTCAACCATCACAATAAACTGACTCTTAGGAATATGTTAGGTAAAAATAATTTATTCATTTGTTCTGTGGTTAGTGTTAGTGGTATCTTGTAGCAGTCATGTGAACATAGATTAAATTTAAACTTGTGGATCTACTTACATTAAAGCAATATAAATATTCTTTCCCTTTTTGTAGGAACCAAGGGCTATTACTGTATTTTTTGTATATGTGTGTAACACAATGAACTCTGGAATACCAGACTCTGAAAAATATGAGTTTTATTTCAGAATTTAAACCAAAATCAATATTTTAAAATCAGCAAAACAATTGCATTCATAATACAAAAAATATTAAAAAGCCAAATTTAAAGCATCTGTCTGGTACCATCCAGGTGCACCAGAGGATGATAAGAAAATCATAATTAGAACGATTTGAGAATAGTGCTGGGTGAAACATCTCTGTATACTAGCCAATTCCCCTGGCTCGTGACCAAACTATAGGCTCAAAATAATTTCAGTTCCCAATTCAGTTGAGTACTGCGTTTTACTGTGAAAGACATTCCCAATTATGAATTGAGCTTAAGATAGTTACAGTTAGATAATTATTACACATATACACTTCTCATTGTAAGAAACTGTCTTCTCTTTAAAAATGAAGTCTTCATACAATGGACAGTTTTATAATGAGCATAGCACATATTTTGTGTTGCCTGTACTTTAAAAACAAACTTTCCATGGGTTCCTGGGAAGCTCAGTCAGTTAAGTGTCCAACTCTTGGTTTCATTTCAGGTCACGGTCTCATGGTTCTGAGGGATGGAGCTCCACATCAGGTGCCGTGCTGACAGTGTGGACTCTGCTTGGGATTCTCTCTTAGTCTGTCTGTCTCTCTCTCTCTCTCTTCTCCTCCCCTACTTATGCTTATGCACACCCTTTATCTCTCTTTCTCAAAATAAACATTAAAAAAAGTTTCTAGGCTGAGTGGAATAAACGATTAATGGAAAGACCATTACTGTCAAAGGAAAACAGATTATTAGGCTGAAACATCTCACTAAAGGCAACCATAACTATACTCACTACATATACAAATCAACAAAATCATTAAGTCAGAAATGATGTTCCCTCCCAGGCTTATCTGAATCCTGGTATTCACATGTCATATATAGCTAGTTTCTGGCTGACCTTTCTTACTTCTGCCATTCAGGAAAGCATTTTGGAATAAGTTTCTATCTTGTTATTATAGACAAAATCTCACATTTGTTTCAAGTGATTTTATCTATCGATTTATTTTTGTTAGTGCATTTTTAATTGTGAGATCTATGTATAGAATAGTGAATAAAATCTGAATGAGCAGATTAAAGCATAATATGAGAACACCACCATGTAGCCACCACACAGTTCACAAATTAGACACTTCCTGATACCACTAATGTTGTTTTTATGATGACATCAGCCTTCCACTCCTTAAAATAATCACTAAGTTGACACTTGGATTGGACTGCCTTTTATTTTTATATTTTAAATATTTATATTATACATTTATTTTTATTTTTTAAATGCTTATTTATTTTGAGAGAGAGAGAGAGAGAGAACACAAGTTGGAGAGGAACAGAGAGAAAGAGAGAATCCCATGCAGTATCTGCACTATAAGCACAGAACCCAGCACAGCAGGGCTCCAACTTGTGAAGGATGAGATCATGCCTGAGCTGAAATCAAGACTTGGATGCTTAATCAACTGAGCCAAACAGCCAACCCTAATTGTATATTTCTATATGTCATATAAACATCTTATATAATATGGTATATCATATATAATATTAATATCATATACTATTGGATATACCCCAATAATATATATTTTTCCTGCCTCTGAGGTTCATACAAATGAAATTATACCAAATACAATATTTGTCTTTTTCTTTGCTCCATGTTGTATTTATTAGAGCTATGTATTCTGTTACATAGGCTGTTGCTCATTCAATTTTATTGTTTTCACAATGATGACATCACCCTCTTTTAACACTCGATGTCATTATTAAATGTAATACCAATCTGAGTTCATTACTGATGTAACTCAGATATGAATCTATGTAATTTGGCTCCAAGTACTGTACTCTTAATCATTTTCACATGAGCCATCTCACTGGAATGTTTCATGGTATAAAATAACATGTTTGCCCATTCTGCTCTCGATTGAGGTAAACTGTCTCCAGCTTCTCTTATAACTAACAATGTTCTCTATAGATTTTTGTTCAAATATCCTAATAAAAGTGTACAAGAATTTGACTAAGGTATAAATTTATGACTGAAACTGATGGATTATAGGATATGTGGGAATGTAAATTTATTAGATGATTTCAAATTGTTCCAAAGTTGCAATAACTTTTATACCCCCAATAACATATGGATACCCTCCTTGCTCTACCTTTTTGCCAAATTAGAATTTAATTTTTTCCCCATCTGATGTGTGCATAATAGATTTACTATCTGATTTTAATTTGAATTTTTGCTAACTGGTTTGACATTTTTTATTTGTTTATTGTCTAAATGAGTTTCCTCTTATGAAGTGATAATTTAAGGCTTCTGTCTATTTTTAAGTGAGTTCTCTCTCCTATTCCTAATTAAATGTCAGAGATTTCAATATATTTTAATTGTCAATTATTTTGTTGGTTATTTATGTGTGTTGCAAACATTTGTTCACTCTCAATATTTTCTACATTGTCTTTGTAGAAGAATGATTTGTAATACTATTGAACACTTTAATATTTTCCTTTTTAATTAATAACTGTGTTTTAAGAAATAATACTCACCCTGAAATTATAAATATATTTTATTATCCTCTAAAATATTCATAATATTACCCATCTCATGTAGAACTCTGGTACACAAGGAACTGATTTTTAGGTATGGTGTATGTAGGGACACAACCTGATTCTTTTTATATATGGATATCCAGTATTCTAGAAAGCTCTTTATTTTATTTTATTTTATTTTATCTTATTTTTTATTTATTTTACTTCTACAAATGTAGAGGACAGGGTATAGATATATTGGAAACTATCATGATATAAGCATAAAATATTTTCTTTGTTTTCAGTAGCTTTTTGATTATTTTTTTGGTTTGTCTTCATAAAGTTACACTCACTGATGTGCTATAAATCTTTAACTATTGGTTATCAGAGAGAGAGAAAAAAAAAGCCTAATTTGTAGTTTTTGTTGTTATCTGTGCTGTAAACATTCAAGCTTCCAAAGTGGTATCCCCAAATAAAGGAGTTGAGAGAAGATATGTAAAACCAATTCTTGTAAACATCTATGAGCCAGTCTCTGCCTCCCTGTGGTTACAGATGTAATTTAACATTAATGACTTACCATTTACTTACCTACTAATTCTGGTTATGTACCCTTTCCAGACAGTAGACTGAGTTGACCTTTCTTGCCCCCTTGTGATTGAATGAGTCCCTGTGATTATTTATGGTCAATGAGTGACCCAGAGATCACATATATATCACTTTCACTCGGGGGTATTTAATTGCCTTTAAAAGATCCCTCAAACTCTTTTCCTTCTTCCACAGTCACAATCATCCTCCAGATAATGTCTTATCATCACCCTTAGTCCTAGAGTAAAGATGAAAACTGGAAGAGTAAAATTGATCTCTAATAGATATGTAATATGAAAGAAAATTAAATCTTTGTTTTGTTGAACCACAGAGATGTCAGTATTGTTTTCATTTGCAGCATGATCTGATCACTCCCACCTGATAAACTTATTAACAGAGATTATAAAAATGTCTTTCCATTCATACATTTTAAACTAAGTGAACTTACATCAAGCATAACAATTCTATAAAAAATAAATTTCCAAATGCCAATTTGATAGTCAATCTGCTCTATTCACCTCAGACATTCTGATTCCAATGGGGATTTTTTTCACCTTACCTTTTTGCAAAACTGTCAATATGAACTACAAGTTAATGTTTCCATGAGTCAAGAGAGAAAGAATGTTTTTACTTATTTGCTTACCTTTACTTGTTAAAAGTTTATATTGTTACTATGTGGATAAATAGTGTATGGAAGGGTTAGTAATTTAGTGAAACATTTTGCTTTATATTCTATAATGTAGATATAGAACATGCCTGAACTTTTTATTTTTATGACATTCACCAGCGCTGAACAACATTAAGTAAATAAGGACTTTGGAGATGATTTGTTATCAGTCAAATAGAAACCATTAAAAAAAACTAGAGATAATGACAGTAAACTTTTACTAGTGGTATACCTGACAATTATACATATAACATGGGTTATTGCAACTTTCTGAACAGAAAAAGGTGAATTCAAGCAAAATTATATCGAATAAGCCTCAAGTTTTTACAGTATAATTGTCATCTGCATTGATCAGGCCTTCTAAGAACAGAGGTCACCCACCCTCTTATCAGCCAGTGCACAGTGAGAGTTATATAGGCTGGCAGGCTTTACCTACTGGGCGTTAAAATTGTTATACTTCAAACTGAATGATTTAGCCACAGAAAATGGACTTGTACAGCAATTATTGTTCTCTTCTCCAAGTAATAGTGTTTTTAGCAAAGAGTAAGACAGAAAGAACTAAACCTAAATGAGGCATTTTATTATTTTTAATTGCCATTTAAGCAAACAACTTGTTTGTAATTAATGAACAGCATTGTATATGATATAATTATGAAAGATATGTCAATTTCATATAAACTTGTATATAAGTTTGTATATAATTGCATATAAATTTGTATATAAAAAGGGCAAGCATGAAAGAAATTGGTCTACATACCATGCTAGGAAAGTCAAAGCCAATACTAAAGACTAATTTTAGATGTGGGGGCCTGAAAACAGTTTTCACATGCTGTTTTATGATAATAACTATATTTTAAACCAACTGTATAACATTTAGGTAAAGGTAGCTATTGATATGAAGCACACACTTGGGTGAATGTTGTATTGTCCTTATAAAACTCATAATGATGTCAAAAATAAAACTCTAGATGTCAAGAAAACCTCACATTCATGATTGTCTTTACCTCTTACTAGAAGTATTTCCTATGCTTCTGCACAAATATACTTGTGGGAAAATGTTCAAAGATATGATTAAGTTTAAAAAACAAACAAAAGTAGATTACAAATAAAAAGTCACAGTGAGATCCTGTTTTTACGTGTACCACACAATAATGAGTGTAAACACATTTTAATAGCTGATCTGGAAATTTCAATCAGTCAAAAAAACTGAGAAAGATCTTTAGATGAAACTAATGACTACAGAAGGAAATGTTGAGGACTTGGAATTAGCAAAAAACAGAGGATAAAAAGAGAAGCACCAAACTTTTCACAATGTAGTCTTTATTTTGGATGGGAAAGGAATTATATGAAGTCAGAAAGATATTTGGAAATGTATGAGCCTGGGACAGCCACTTAAGCTACGGGAAGAGTGGGGGTCACCTGGAAAGAGGCATATACGAGAACCCCAGGTGTGACATGACCTAAATAAAAATTAAAACACTTAACCAGCATTTATTAAGTGCTTGCTACTGTCTTCTATCTCCCAAAGAATATTAACAAAAGCCAAGTAAATAATATTGACATTAAAACAATTTGCATTGCTAAGATATAAAATAGCTTCAGCGACTTGTTCTACAACTCTCTGCAACATACACAAATTCTTTGAGAGATCTACTGAACTCAAAATTTTCTTAGTGAATGATTTGTGTGTGTGTGTGAAGGCCTGACTCTCAAATATGGATTGAATGATTACAGAATATGTATGAAATTTTAGAACAAGATATTATGTGGTGTATGGAGTCAAGACCTAGAGACAAAGGTGATCACGAGAATTATAACTGTTTCAGAGCAACTCAGTTTAAGACTGGGCTATCTAGATCTCAAGACTCAAAAAATCCCCATCTCAACAAATGACTGAAATCATATGGTATTTTTCTTTCTCTGACTAACCTATTTTACTTAGCATTAGACCCTCGAGATCTGTCTATATTGTCACAAATGGCAAGATTTCATTTTTATAGCTGAGTAATATTCATTTTATGTATATATCACATCTTCTTTATCCAATTATCTATCTATGAACAGTTTGGTTGCTTCCATATTTTGGCTATTGTAAATAATGTTGCAACAAACACAGGGAGGTGTATATATCTTTTGGAATTAGTGCTGTCATCTTCTTTGGATTTACCAAGAAGAAGAATAGTTGGATCATACGGTAATTCTATTTTTAATTTTTTGAGGAACTTCCATACTATTTTCCACAGTGGTTGCACCAATTTGCATTCTCCCCAGCTGTGCATGAGGGTTTCTTTTACTTCACATCCTCACCAATACTTAATATCTTATGTTTTTTATTTTAGCTCCTCTGACAGGTATGAAGTGACATCTCATTGTGGTTTTAATTTTTCATTTTCCTGATGATTAGTGATGCTAAGCATATTTTCAGGTGTCTGTTGGCCATCTATGCAGAATTTAAAAAATGAAAAAATAAAGAAAAAAGAGACAAAAACACTCTAAAGTACAGAGCACAAATTGGTGATTGTGAGAGGGGCACATAGAGGGATGGGTAAAACAGATAAGAGGTATTAAGAGTACACTAATCTGAGGATTGCAGGAGAGGTGGTGGGTGGGGGATGGGCTAGGTTAGTGATGGATAGTAAAGAGGCCACTTGTGATGAGCACTGGGTGTTGTATGTAAGTGATGAATCACTAAATTTTACTCCTGAAACTAATATTACACTATATATTAACTAAGTAGAATTTAAATAAAAACTTGAAATAAAAAAGTACACTCATCTTGATGAGCGCTGAAAAATAAAATGTTAAATCATTATATTGTATGCCTGAAACTAATATAAGATTTATGTTAATTATACTTTAAAAAACATATAACTAATGTCAACTTTATATACAATGTTAATTACAGCAGTAACAGTTCTAGGTGGTAAGATTAAGAATGGTTTATATTTTAATTTTAGTTTTCTTTTTTTTGAAGTTTGAAAGAGAGAGAGAGAAAGCAGGGGAAGGGCAGAGAGAGGGAGAGAACAAGAATCCCAAGCAGACTCCAAACTATTAGCATGGAGTCCAACAACAATACCCAATGACCTAATGCAAAGTTGAATGCTTAACCAACTGAACCACCTGGGCACCCCTGTATTTTAATTTTTTGATTTTTAGATAGCAAACATGGATAATTTCAGTATTATTTTATTTGGAAAGTTTTAGAAATTAATGACAATGAATATAAAAATGCAATAGCAATAGGGAAATATAGCATTGTTTTGTTTAGAGAAATTTTCCCCTTTTAGTTTAAAATGGCACATATACAGATAAATCTTTCTTGACTATATGAAATTTATTTTGATCTAAAATAAGCTTTGTCTTAACTTGACAAGTTTTTTTTTTTTAATTATTGACATTTAGGGGAGATATTTGTAGGCTCAAATTATAGGTCACTGGAAATCAGTTGGTAATAACCATGCACTAATGGAAAAGCAAGGTAAAAGCAAAATTTGTTTAGAAATGAATTCTGGATTTCGAGCTTCTCATCAGGTTTTCTGCTGTCCATGCAGAGCCTGCTTCAGATACTCTGTCCACCTCTCTCTCAGTCCCTCTCCTGCTCATGCTTACAGTCTCTAAATAAATAAATAAATTAGTAAACAAATTAATTAATAATAAATAAGAATCAAAAATAAACATAAAAAGGAGTCCTAATTTTATGAGAAAATGTGGTAAAGTGAAGTCAGCTGATTGTGTGGAATTTCTGTGTCGCAATCCTCAAGTTTCGTGCATATTATACCATTTCATTGTAAGAATATTATTGTATATAATTTCCTTATATATATTTTAAGAATTTATTTACAAATGAGATTTTAGGGGCTCAGTCAGTTAAGCATCTAACTCTTGATCTGGGCTCAGTTCACAACCTCATAGTGGGTGAGATTGAGCCCCTTGTCGGATTCTGTGCTGACAGCATGGAGCCTGCTTGGGATTCTCTCCCTCTCTCTCTGTTCCTCCCCAGCTCTTGTTCTCTCTCTCTCTCTCTCTCAAAATAAATAAATAAACTTAAAAATGAGATTTTAAAAATTTCAAAAATTAGTATTTTGGAGTAATTTAATGTTTAATAATTTCATATGAACTGTATTGGATTTAGTGGAGCACATTTAATACATTTTTATTTTTAATGTGGCCAACACCTGATGGTTTGATGATGTCAAAGGGCCACTATTTCTCCCATCTGAACTAATGAGCATTCACTAATGGATTCGGATAAAGGGTGTGTGTATGTGTGTGTGTGCATGTATGTGTGTGCATGTTTCATTGGTAGTTTAAGCTTGGAAAATAAAAGTAAACCTCCTGTCTCTTGATTTGAATTTACCTAGTTATAGCAGAAACATATTGAGAAAGTTTATCCTGTAACAGTGAGGGGAGGAGAGCATTCTTAGGTGTTCTTACCACAAAGAAAAACGGAGTTGCAGGGAATAAGACTTTGCTTTGGGAGTAAAGGTCTAAAAAAGAAGGGAGAAAAGAAAGTAAATCAGAGTTAGATCCCAATTGCCTGATTTCAATGCAGAAACCAGATGCCATGCATGCCTCAGTGGATTTGGATGCTCACTAATATCACTACTTAAATGGGATATGCCTCAATTCATGTGTTTTAAGTGAATTGAGAAGAAATAGACATTTTTAATCAGATACAATTTAATTCCATATTCCCTCCAGAGGACTGAGCAAGGACTGAACACCTGCTAAGGAAATGATTGATAAGGTGAATGGGAATTTGCTCTGAACTCTCTCTCCCCTAGCTTATTATTTTCAGTACGCCAGGATTAATCAAACCTAAGTTAACCTGAAGGAGAACCTGTGCCCACTCATAAGAGATCAATACCCTACCAAAAGTCTTGCCCCACCTTCTTGGGCTACTCTCTCTATATCTACCACAGCTTCCCATTTACCTTTCAGCACCCCTGTAGTATTATTCAACTGTTGTCTTCAGAAAGTTGAACTGAGTCCTACACCAATTTACCTTGCATTCTGTCTCTCATCTCACATAATAGTAGCCATGCTATTCAATAATTCACTAGTAGTGATTATCCAACTGAAATGATACCATAACAATATCCTAAATATGACACAAGTAATCAAATACTTCTCAAAGTTGAGTAATATGAATTCCAAAATTATTTAAAGTGATGGAAATAATTTAAGGATAAAATATTCCCTCTCCCCTTGAAACTCAAAGTCCAAAACAATATTTATAATTTTTCTTCCATTTTTAAAGCTTCTCAAGTCCAGTGACATCAGCTTTTATTTTCTTGCCTATGTATGTATGTATAAATTTATGTGTGGATGTATGCACGTGTGTATATGCACTTATGTATTTATTTTTAGAAACAGTTGCACCTTCCGCCTATTTCAGTGAACTACCTCAAACATTAAACTGACTCTCACTTGGGCTTGTCTGGTTCCCTATTTTCCTCCAGTCACATGGTTACAGCTTCAGAACCAAGAAATGATATTCTGAAAAGACAAGCTAATTTTCTGCCTCTGAAGTTTTCCTAACAAAATTATGTTTCTAGGAACTAGTCATGTCATGGTACAAGTAAATTCTGTAGTCTAACTGGTTTCAGGAAGAATATCAAAAGACAACCAAGGTCAGTTGTGTCAAGTGTTTGGAACATTTTTGAACTTGATATAAGAATTCCCTTCTGAAGTGATGAAAGCATGTACTCCAGTGCTCGATGCTAAGGAACAGTATCCTCTAGGCATAGATGTTCTGGAAGGATAACATTTGAAATACATTTTTACATTCTGTAGGCATATAGAGTCTTATGTGAGCTGTTAGAATCTGAGACTAGTTTTTAAAATACAATTCTATCACTCCTGTTAAGTAGGGATTGCTAAAGTTTTATTCCTTCCTCAATTAATATACACAGAATATTTTAGCACTTTTGATACCAATATTCTTGTTTAAAACAGTTTTGTTTTGTTTTTAGCAATCTGATCCTGAACTGAGTAGGAGCCCTTTTCTACTCAATTTCATCCTTTTATTTGAACAAGGAGACTGCATCTGTAAAGACAATTGCTAAAGTGTAATTCATTTCCTTAATTTTTCTCCTTTAAAATGTGATTCTATTGTTATTCTGTCTATATTTTTCTACTCTTAGAAACATCTGAAAGCATTTTATTTTGTATCATGGTGGCTGCTGCTGCCTCTGACTGTAAATTCTATATATTTTTAAATCTTAACCTTGTGATAGGCTTGCCTGTATCTTTTTGTTTAATTCAGATGTGTAAGAACATTCCAAAAATTCAGATGAATTGAAGCAACCATTGATGGTTTCATATATATTCAGCGACCCAATGAGAATTAAAGTGCCCTCTTTTAAGTGGCATTCTTCAAAATCTAGTCTTTCTCTAACTTTCAAATTTTCCAACACTTGGATTGTAACAAGAGAAATGTCCATTTATTTAAAAAAAATGTTTTTTTCTGATCTATATGTTGTATTCACAGTATTATTTTTCCCAGTCTTGTCTTCTTCAGTCCTTTTTCTCCTCTCAGGTGCACCCAGTTTAATGGATAGATGAAAAAGAGAGAGAGAGAGAAAAAAAAAAGAGAAAGAAAGAAGGAAGGAAGGAAAAAAAGAATGAAAGAAAGAAAGAAAGAAAGAAAGAAGGAAAGAAAGAGAGAAAGAAAGAAAGAAAGAAAGAAAGAAAGAAAGAAAGAAAGAAAGATAACTTTAACTTTTCTTTTTTTAGCATTATCAGATTTTATTTTATTTTTTTTTTTTACAAATAGTTTATTTTCAAATTGGTTTCCATATAACACCCAGTGCTCATCCCCACAAGTGCCCTCCTCCATGCCCATCTTCCCCCCCCTCCCACATCCATCAGTCCTCAGTTTGTTTCTCAGCATTCAAGAGTCTCTCATGGTTTGCCTCTCTCCCTTCCCCCACCATTGGACCTCTGTTAAATTCCTCCTAATCCTCCTATACGTGCAAACATGTGATATTTGTCCTTCTCTGCCTGACTTATTTCCTCCTTCTTTTCCCCCATGGTCCTCTGTTAAGTTCTTCCTAATCCTCCTATACATGCAAACATAGGATATTTGTCCTTCTCTGCCTGACTTATTTCGCTCAGCATAACACCCTCAAGGTCCATCCATGTTGCTACACATGGCCAAATTTCATTCTTTCTCATTGCCATGTAGTATTCCATGGTATAGATAAACCACATCTTCTTGATCCATTTGTCCACTGATGGACACTTAGGCTCTTTCCGTGTTTTAGCTATTGTGGAGAGTGCTGCTATGAACATTGGGGTACATGTGCTCCTATGCCTCAGCATTTCTGTATCCCTTGGGTAAATTCCTAGCAGTGCTATTGCTGGGTCCTAGGGGAGTTCTATTGTTATTTTCCTGAAGAACCTCCACACTGTTTTCCAGAGGGGCTGTACCAGTTTACATTCCCACCAACAGTGTAGGAGGGTGCCTGTTTCTCCACATCCTCGCCAGCGTCTCGTGTTCTCTGATTTGCTCATTTTAGCCACTCTTACTGGCATGAGGTGGTATCTCAGTGTCATTTTGATTTGTATTTCCCTGATGAGTAGGGATGTTGAGCATCGTTTCATGTGTCTGTTGGCCATCTGGATGTCCTTTTGGAGAAGTGTCTGTTCATATCCTCTGCCCATTTCTTCACTGGGTTGTTTGTTTTACGGGTGTGGAGTTTGGTGAGTTCCTTATAGATTCTGGATATCAACCCTTTATCTGATATGTCATTTGCAACTATCTTTTCCCATTCCGTTGGTTGCCTATTAGTTTTGTGGGTTGTTTCTTTTGCTGTGCAGAAGCTTTTAATCTTGATGAGGTGCCAATCGTTTATTTTTGCTCTTGATTCCCTTGCTTTTGGGGATGTGTCAAGTAAGAAGTTGCTGCAGTGGAGGTCAAAGAGGTTGTTTCCTGCTTTCTCCTCTAGGGTGTTGATAGTTTACTGTCTCACGTTCAGGTCCTTTATCAACTTTAACTTTTCAACAGTCTTTTCGCCTCTCTCCCGCATCACATATTTGCAAGTACAAAGTACATCACTCCCTTTTATTTCCCTAATAATTATCCAAATATAGTCTTGTTCAGTCTTCAATAATAAATATTTATGAATATAATAATTTCTTCATCTATCCAAATCATCCATTTTAAGCCAAATCAATCATCATCTATGTGTGTAGAGCAATGCTACTCTTTCACATTTCCAAAATGTCCTCTCAACATTTTTTTCTTTTATTTATGACTTGCTTTGTGTAGACTCTTCTCGAGGGTTTCCCCTTAGAAACCTAATTACATAAATTTATGGCTATGATTTCACAGCATCTTCAAGATGATCAGCCTGTTTTCAAAATAATTCTTGTACCCAGATCACACTAGGCTTCCATTCTCATTATGGTTATTCAGTTTGGTCTTCCAATTGCATAAAGGTTGTATCCTAAAATTGCTTATTGGTTTTCCCTCTAATATGTTAAAGGGTTACTTCTAAATAAATTCATGGTGATATATACCCACTGACCCTTTGAGATTCAACCTTTCTTCTTTTTTGTTAATAATCTCTTTTAGGTGCCAGTCACTTTCATTTACCAACTAGAAAAAAAAAAAAGATTTCTGTCT